>OY728125.1:975795040-978295040 GCA_963277665.1 Viscum album
TCTGGAATGGACAATCACAGGGAATTTTAGCAGCATAACAATGTTACATAAAAATTCATAAAAAATGGTTTATGAGAGAGAAAGGGGCATTACAGAATTTTTATATTAAATGGAAATTATATGGGTCAAGGAAATACATTTCTAAACATCATTATTCAGATATTGAGTGCATACATTTATATATCATCTTGAATAATGAAGTGAAGATGAGGATCCCTTACATAATTTCGGCCTATTAAAAGGTGTACATAAAGGTTCATCGGATGGGTAAATGAGAGTAAAATGGGATTTAATCATTTATATATAAAATTTACAATTATTGAAAAATGGTATAACATGAATTAATATAATAAAATAGAATCTAAAAGATATAACATAAAAGGAGTGCTTGATAGAAGAGGATAGTGGAATATCCCTTACTTGAGTGTCTGAATCCAATGGCTTGGGAGTAGATTCATGAATTCTTGGGGAACCTTCGGATGCCTCTAGCGAGTGGCGTACATAGTTAGGATGTTCTTCACAGGGTTTTAGGGATGACAAATGGGATCTTGTGTGTGACTATATGTGAAATATGGGGATTTTATTATTACTTTTGGTTTTGCTTCTACAGAATAAAATATCCATGTCCAAAAACCATATCATGGTTTTCCTATGGTTTATAGAAATGGGGATTATTTTTTATTATTTTATAAGTCCATTTTCCATTATTTTAAAAATATTACATTTAGTGATGTGAAGGTGACTCGCACTCTTAATTAAATGATTTTTAAATCATAAAATATTTTATAATCTTTGAGGGATTCATAATTAATTAAAAAATAAATCCAATAAACATAAAACCAAATTAATTTTAATGGAAAACATATATTTGGTTTTTTATCCAATATACATTACTTATTACATCACATTTTCTTCATTATGGTGTTATAAAACAAAAGTATTATTTATACGGTATTTAATTTTAACCCGAAAATTCGATTGTCTCTAAAAATGATGAAAAATAACGATTGGATAATTTAGGTGTCGTGATTCCCAAAATAATATTCATTTTATATAAATAATTTTATATATATCTGAATTTTATCTTTTGAAATATTGACCGATTTTTAGTAAAGATGAAATGTTTTTTAAAAATACAGTTTCAAACCCTACTAAAATTTACATTCAACATCATAGTAATTATATGATCAATTGTATTTGATAAATATTATTTAATAATCATAGTCCAATAAATTATTATTTATTTAAAAAATCCATTAATTGATAAATTCCTTACATTAGTTTTCATATAAACCAAAAATATAATTTTGGCTTTATTATTTCAAAATAGAAATCATTTACAAAATAACAGTAATATAATGAAAATATGTACATTAAAATAAAAAAAAAATAAATTAAATACTCATGTTTCTAGGGTATTGATAGATATCCCTTTAATTCACCATCATACACCCTAAGAGTAAATTGTGCGATATTGGGGATTTCATTTGGCTGTTCGACCAACTTGGTTTAGGTCATGATCTCTAGGAGCGTGAAATTATAATTTAAATTGTTTCACTTATTATTAAGTTCTGGGATCTCTAATTTGAATATGTATTGAGAAAATCAAAAAATTCATATCTCCCTTATAAGATCCAATAAATGGGATTCGTAGGGTATGATCAAACTGGTTGGGTCCACCTCCTTTTTCTGTGTCAACTAGATTTGTTAAACCCATATATATATACTAGTCATGTAATTACTATTCAGGAGATATATCCTAAATGGAAATGATACATAATAGTCATTTAAATATAATTCAATTTAATAAAAAAATAATTTTATTAGTTTTCTATAACCATAATAAATTGAAGTAAATAAATAACTAGAATTTTATTCATAACTGTTTGTGTCATTACAATATTCCCCTCTAGATATTTCTCCCTCAAAATATTATTTCCCCACCCAAAATCAGATGAGGGTAACTCTACTTTATCACCTTCTATGATTCCCATATAGCTTCTTCAAACATTTAATTTGTCCATAACACTTTGAAGAGGGGAGTGTATTTATTTTGTGGAACATTTTGTCTACGTTCCAAGATCATAATCAACTTCTCTTCATTGGAAATATCATTAAAATGTGGTACCACATTTGGATTGAGAACTTGTTATGGGTTCAATATGTACTTTCTCAACAGGGATACAAGGAATACATCATTTACATGAGATAGGTTCAGTGGGAGTGCTAGCTGATAAAAAACAAATACAATGCAATCAATGATATCAAAAGTGATGATATAACTTAGACTATGATTTTTCTTCTTCCCAAATATCATTAATTTATTCCATGGATATATAAAGAGGAATAAAATGTCCTTAAAATAAAACTCTATAAATCATTGACAATTGTTATTATAGATCTTCTATCAACTCTGAGCGGCCTTGAAGTGCTACTAAATATTCTTAACCTTCTCTACCATTACTTAAACCATTATATGACCTAGTGTTTTTCCCCAACATCATCCCTACATGTCTATTTTATGATGATTTTCCCATTAATGGATTCATAGGGAACCATTTGGATGCATTATTGGAGACTATTGTTTTCAGATAACTGAACTAAAAAATGATGTTTGTACTATCAACCTTTTAATTCCATAGTACATGATCGCAACATGTCCTCCATTGTATGAATAGTATGCTCAGATTGGACATGATTTTGAGGATAATATGATATACTAAAATTCATCTCACTGATTATATAATGGTAGAGAATTTTCTAGAACATTGAGGTGAATCATTGATCACATTCAGATACATTTGATAGTGGTAGTCAATTTGGCCTTACCATTTATTGGATGTATATTAATTCCATTTGATCTACTGAAAAATCCTCCCAATTCAAAAAAAAAAGTGTGTAGTCTTTTTAAAATGCTCCAAAAGAACCCTGATTGCATTGTTACCTATATATGTATATGGAAGTCATGTGAAAAATTCAATGGTGATGTCTTCATATTTCTAATTTGGTATGGTAAATGGTTGCATCATACCATTAAAATAATTCCTTTCAACCTTCACCTACTAACATACCAGTCACTTTTATGTATATTCAACAATCTTCCTCTTCATGTTATCCAACCAATAGTGCTCTCGATATATCTGTACATCCTTTCGATTCCTGGGGGAATGGAGAAATGTGAACTATGTGCATCATATAATATTTCATTCCTTTACTAGGGTTTTATGGAGAACATTGTCTTAATCCAAATATCACAATACCTTCTTCATTAACATTGAACTCTCTGGATTTACCTTTCCTTAAAGTTTAAACTCTTTTCTAAATTCCAACATCATTTATTTGATCATCCGTTATCCTATTTAAAAGGAATGGTTGATCAATCATTTGTGAAATGATTAATGATCCTTTATTTTTTGATTACCATGTACATACTCTTCATATCCAGGAAGACCATATCTTTTTCAATTCTCACAAATGGTATAATTTATGGGTCATTTAATCTTAGAGAATCTTCCACATTATGTGATTTACCTGGATGGTGGAGGATTAAGTAGTCGTAATCCTCGATGAGCTTTAACCATATTTGATTTTACATATTATGATCTTTTTGTTTGAATATATATTTTAGGATTTTATGATTAATATATATCTCACATATCTCCACATTAAGATAATTCTACCAGATTTTTAACACAAATATCAAAGAATCATAATTTATATATTATGTGGGATAGTTTTTCTATTCAATATTTATCTTTCTTAAGCTGTATGAAATGTATTATTCATTTTTCAACAACACACAACCCAATCCTTTCTTCAAAGAATCATTGAAAATAATTGAATTTTCCCCACTTGTGTGTAGTGTTAGAGCTTGTGTAATGATAATACTCATTTTTAACTTCATGATTATTTCTTCACATTCATTACTCTATTAAAACTAGAATCCCTTCCATGTTATCTTGGTAATAGGTTTTGAAGATCAAGGAAAATTTATGAAAAATTGGATACAATGTCTATCTAACCCAAGGAAGTAATGAATAATTGAAATGAGTGTTGGCCACTTCCAACCTTAAATTTATTTTTTCATTGAAGGATACATATGTATCCCATTGATTCTAATAAAATTACCTACGAATGAGACATTTTTCAACCAAAACTCAGACTTGTTTTAATTTTCATAGTGCTTCTCCATTCATAAGGTATTTAGCACAGTGATCAGATGCTCCTCACACTCCTCCATTTTTTTTGGAGTATATTAGATTTTCATATATAAATACTAACACACATTTTTTATGGTAATCTCTCCAAAAAATATTTATCAAGTCCAATAATATTTTTTGGATCATTATTTAGTTTTAACGGAATCACTATGAACTCATAGTTTTAATACCTTGTATAAAAAATTGTCTTAGGAATATCTTATTTCTACAATATAAAATATCTTGATTGATGATCCACCTCAGAGAAGCATTATTCTCTATAAATAAGATCAAACAAGTCA
This sequence comes from Viscum album, assembly GCA_963277665.1. NCBI lineage: Eukaryota > Viridiplantae > Streptophyta > Magnoliopsida > Santalales > Viscaceae > Viscum > Viscum album. The sequence goes on from OY728125.1 coordinate 975,799,542, forward strand.
TCAATTCTAGGTAGATGATACTTGTTCTTTGTCATAATCTTTTTGAACTCATGATAATCAATGTGACGGTTCATTGGCCCATTCTTCATATTAACAAATAGGAATGGAGCACCCCATAGTGATGAACTAAGGAGTATAAACCCTTTACCCAAATTATTATGTAGTTGTCTATTTAGATCCTCTACATATACAAAAACCATTCTATATATATTCTTAGATATTTTCAACACCCCATGTATAAGCTCAATTGAAAAATCTACCTCTATTATAGGAGGAAGACTAAAAAATTCCTTAGGAAACACATTAGTACATTCCAATACAATAAGAATTTCTTCGAAGACATTTATTTCTTTGGAATTAATCATTTGAGAAAGATACACTAGATCATGTGGAAGTAATATCAATTCTTTAAATGATGGTGATAAAAAAGATTCATCATCCTCCTTGCACTTGTATAGATCCGAGGGATGATTATCCATATAGAGATTGATTGACTTCTCATGGAAATTTATTTGTGATCTATATAGGTAAAGCTTATCCATTCCCAAAATAGCATCAAATTTCACCAAATGAAGTATGAAAAGGTTCAATGGGATGTTCATCCCATAACCCTTGATAGGGGAAAAGTTATATACTTGGGATGAAATAATTTCCCAATTTCCATTTTCACAGACATCTCTATGTTCATACTTCATGGTTGTGTTTGGAAAGTTATTTTAAAAATTCATGATATTGAGGAATCTGTAAAACCAAAATAAATTGTTTTAAACTATTCTTGAATGAATAACAAGCATCCATGTCATCACATCATTATCGTGATTCACCTCAGTGGTAGTGATAGAAAAATATTTCCCTTGCATCCTTGGATGCTATTGGTTGTATCCCAAAACACTTTTCTTAAGACACTAGATTGAAAAGTACAATAGTTACTTGAATTTGAATCAATGATTAATGCACTAAGCATTGAATCAATCATCCATATCATCTATTTCATTCATATGTTTTTTTATCATAATTTATTAGCTATGTTTCTTTTCATCTTTCTCATAAAGAATTTATTCATCCCCCTTAATAAATATTCAATGTGCTTCTTTTAACACTTTTGACAAGTGGGATGCTGAAATTACTTATCACCATTATATTTTTTCATCAAAATACCAGAATTAAATTGTAATTTTCACTTCTTATCCCCACATAAACCCTGGGATTCAACGATCTCTATTTTTAGTTTTAGGGAACATTATAAAATTTCCACATCGATATCAATGTCATGGATCAAAAAGATTTTTTGTAGACAAGGTTTTATCACACAAAACAAGTGGTCAACCTTCAATTTATGGGTAGTGTCAAAACAAAAGGTGTATCATGAATATCTTGTGTAGTTTTCCTTAGACGTCCGATTATATTCATTAAAGGTTTACTTGATTTTAAAGAAATCCCTTTCCATTTTAAGATAGAGTGTGTGAGGGAAAAATTAATCAAAAAACATTTTCTGGAATTCCATCCCTTTCATTATTCTTACATTTTTCTCAACAATCATATTCATTATCAATGTACACCACTGATCACCTTCTCCTTCTATATTATAAATAGCGATAAGAACCTTCTCTTGTTCAGAAAACATATGGATGGATATTACATTCATAATGGAGTAGATCAATTGATATTCAATTAAGATATTAGATGATCCATTGAAAGTTAGATGATTTTTTCAAAATAATCTCTTGAATATGGATTTTTTTCTCTTATGGGTATTTGGATGCACACCGTAATCTAGGATTATATTCGAAACCCGAGTGAGTTGGTAGATTATCATTATGAAGTTTATGATACATGCTGCAATTGGTTTTGGCATCTCATTGTGGTAGTCATTACATTTCCCAACACATCAGTTGTTAACATAATTAATCCTATTTCCTTATATTGGAGAGATTAATAGGAAAATTATGTATGAATAACCAAAACTCTTGAACACAAAATGGGGAATACAATGATAATAATGTGATAAATTATTAATTTCTTTTATTCCCTTAACTTATGAATTTCTGGCCTTAAATATATGTTATCTTTGATATATTTCCTAAAGTATATTCATTTAGTAATTTTTTGGTTCCCATATAAATGTTTCATAATGAGTTTATGAATTTAAGAAATATTATCCCCAAGGAGTTTCAATCTATGTGCACAATAAAGACCACTTTTTGAATGATATTACCCCAAGTCAGCCCCAAAACATCTTCTCGTAATTGTTACATATAGAAAGTTCTATGAAAGAAGGCAATCAACTTGTAGTATCTAAAAATGGGTGTATTTTTTTGATAAACCAAATACTTTATACTAACAAAAATTTAGGGTTTTCATCGTATACTTAGCCTTATCCCTATGTCTCTTTCTAGAGTTTTCTTAACCTAGTCTAAAAAAAACAACTACACTTTTCTCTGATACCAACTATAAAAACCCATATATTTTTTTAAAAATTAATACATGATTTATTACATAATATTACTCATAATACATCCCAAAAAAATATGTATAGTGCCTTTAAAAATTAGGTACATTAAATATAAAGTTATAAAATTGGATACCAAACATTATGGGAATCTTCCTTGACATGATCATAATATCCCAATGAAAATAAAACAACATGTGATATCCTAGGGGATAATATAAAAAAGGTGTGAGATAAAAATTCCTTTATGGGAATAAAGAAGGAATAACATGAAGAAGATAACACACATTAAACAATAGGCACATTAATGGAGCATCAATGGAACATGAATAATATGTCATGATATAGAATGATAATCATAACATGGGAAAGGTGTAAACAACATAAAACACTGAATAATACAGTTAAGTCATGGATAAATCTACCAAGAACCTATGGTAGACAATGTCCCATAAAGGATATAGGTACACCCATGTCCTAAAATGATGTATCATGATACTAAACATTACTAAATGAATTGGAGCTCTATTTGGGTGCACCCATCATAATCCTTTACTTCTCATGCTTAATTGAGCCACATAGATCATACAACATTAATTTATTCTTCGTAATAATTTACTCCATGATTATGTAATGTGTAATACATACTGGTAATTCCGATGTAAATAATTATATTTTCATTATGTTTAATACCCATGATAAATAAATGGGCATGGAATTTACTACATAATTTTTTTTTGGAAAATAGTGGTTAAATTTAGACAACAAAACTGTGTTACAAAAAAATATATCAAAAATGGTAGATGAGAGAAAAATTGGTATCTCAACATTCGAATATAAAATGGCGAGTAATATGTATTTGTAAATACATGTAAAAACATTAGGAAATGGATATATAATAAAAAAGTTCTTATACAATCTTGAATAATGAAGAGCATGTGAGGATGTCTTACAGAATTTCGGCATAGTAATGGATCTACAAAAATGATCATAGGATGGATGAAAGAGATATTAAGAATAACTCAACATTTATAATTTTAATTTACAGTAATGGGGATATTTAAGAACATATCCCTACAAATTAAAAATTATATTAAAATACATAACATAAATGAAGAGCTTGATAAATGTGGAGAGTGGAAGATCCACTACTATAGTGTGTCACTCCAAATGACTGAGATGGGATTATTGAATTCATGGGGGTGAATTTTTTGGACTCTAAAGATTGGATATTAGAGTAATAACATGTTCCATCGGGTTCTAGTAATGATAAATTGGATTTTTGAGGGTTTATATATGAAAAGAAGATGATTTATTTATTATTTTAGATTTTTACTTCTACATAATATAATATCCAAAACAAAAAACCATCACATTATTTTTAACCATGGATTCTAAAAAAGTGAATTTTTTTAATTATTTAATAAGAAAAAGGGCCAAATTATTAAAATATAATCCTTGGTGATGTGGATGAGATTTACACTCATAAATAAATGATTTAAAAATAATAAAATATATTATAAGTCCTGGGGAATTCATAATGGATTTAAAACATAATTCAAATAAACATAAAATCATATTATTTTAAAGGTAAAACCAATATTTATTATTCGGACACATTTAAATTACTTATTACATCACATTAGTGTAATTATTATGTTATAAAACACAAAGTATATTTATATGATATTTATTTTTTATCTGAACATTCAGCATTTTCAGAAAATTATGTAAAAATTACCATTGGATAATTTTGACACTGTAATTCAAAAAATAATACTGAATATATATAAATAATTTTTTAAATATGTTAATTTTATCTTTTAAAATATTTTCTTCCATTTATTGAAAATTATGGGTTTTGACAATAACCGTTTTTGAACCATAATAAAAATTAAATTTGACATCATAAAAATTATAAGATAATTTATATTTGATAAATATTTTATATTATATTATAAAAAATATTATTTATTTAAAATATCAGTTATTTCAGGAATATATTATTTGAATTTCCAAATTAAAAAATATATATATTTTTTGTATCAAAATAAATAACATTTATTATGTAATAATAATAGAATGAAAATATATCCATTACTCTACATGAAAAAAATTAAATAATCATATTTCTAGTGTACTTATATATATATATATTTAATACAGTATCAGACCCCTTAAGAGTGTGGTTCACGATGGAGGGGCTTTTATGGGGTCGTTCGACAAACATGGTTTTGGTTATGATCATGATGGGATTTGACTTCTCCTATAAATAGTTTCTATCATGCTTATATTAATGGATATCATCATGGGATTGTTCTAGGAAATTTTATATAAATTATATATCCCTGGGAAGGTCCTATAAATGGGCTTCATAGGGTACAATCCTATTAGTTGTGTACATCACTACTATTGACGCTCCTTTCGTCACAGAATATAAAGATCGGAAAAAGGGAATATCTGAGCTCAAAGTGATTCAACATTTGGACAAAATATCAAAAATTGACAAAAGAAGTAATAAGAAGAATATTTCCCATGTGCCGCGCATGTTCCCTCATAGTCGTGCAAGTCCACTTGTGCGCCGCCTAGTGATCACACAAGTGACACGCACGACCTCAGTGATAACCGCCTGGGGTCTTCTCCTGCCTATAAATAGACCGTGTGGGCCCCCAATTCGGGGAGGATTTTTTTCCAGAAACTCAGATTTGAGCTCCCGGTGCCCTAGTCTATTCTCGAAGCTTCTGAAACACTTCTAAGGTAATTTATTACCTAGAACGGAAGATCTAATGAGGGGGAGGAAGACCTAGGTGTTGAAACTCATCAACACATGCGCACTTGAGTGGCCATCCCTTAAGGGAAAAGGCCACACTTTCACGCCACCTTACTCCTTCAATAGAACTTGCGCGCCCCTTTTCTGGAAGAACATCAAGGGGATTCTAAAGGCTTTAATCAAGAGTCTCTCAAGAATTACCCTACTAGTTAACCATCGTGCAAGTACCACATATGTCGCGCAGACATACCTGCGCGACCATGACTTGCGCGCACATGCAGTACCTGCGCGCCTGCCAGGACTTGCGCCCCCTGCCTTTTTGGGTTCCCTTCTTTCCCATTTCAACCCTCTTATGCCATTCCACCTTTCTAGTCAAGATTCCATCTTCAAGACACTCTTCAAAGCCATTTATGGCCTGATTTATTGATTTGAATTCATTATCTAAAATGAATTCTATGGAAAATCTCTCAAAACCTAGTGATTTAAACATCTTTATGTCACTAAAGATTTAGATTTCATTCATTCATCCTCATACTTTCAAGATGAAATATCCCCTATCCTAGGCATCCTTTTTAGGAGTAATCCCGAGTCATAATTCTCTTAACCTGGGCCTCATTTTCAGGAGTAATCCCCAGTCATAATTCTCTTAACCTGGGACTCCTTTTCAGGAGTAAGCCCCAGTCATAATTCTCTTTACATGGGCCTCCTTTTCAGGAGTAAGCCCCAGTCATAATTCTCTTAACATGGGCCTCCTTTTCAGGAGTAATCCCCATTAATAATTCTCTTAACCTGGGCCTCCTGTGCAGGAGTAAGCCCTAGTCATAATTCTCTTAACCTAGGCCTCCTTTTCAGGAGTAAGCCCCAGTTATAATTCTCTTAACCTGGGCCTCCTTTTCTGGAGTAATCCCAAGTCATAATTTTCATAACCTAGGCCACCTTTTCAGGAATAAGCCCCTGTCATAATTCTCAAATCTGGGCATCCTCCTTAGGAGTAATCCCCAATCCTAATTAAAATGGGCCTCCGTTTCAGGAGTAAGCCCCAGTCCCCTAATTTGGGCATCCTATTCAAGAGTAAGCCCCAAATCCATTAATTTTTCAAGTTTATTAACCTAGGCCTCCTTTTCAGGAGTAAGTCCCAGCCTTAAATCCTCTTAAACAGTCCTAATTTACCTTTGATCTGGGATTCCTTCTCAGGAGTAAAAAACCAATCATAATTCCTCTCCTAATTTGGGCCTCTTTTCCAGAAGTAAGTCCCATGTTAGAGTATTCAAATCTCGGTGAAGCACATATACATTTATGGACCCTATTCCAGGATTTCTTCCCTGAACTAAATCCAAATCTGCATTTATTTGAACAGTCATACATACATATTTCCCACCTTATTTATTATGATTTCATCTTTCATGGCACAATTGTCTGATTCTTACCAATACCTCTTGTTTCTCAAACTGAGAATGAATCACGTGACATTAGAGTGTAAAAGTAATTATGAAATCCTTCTTTGATCCATCAATCATAAACATCATTCTCCCTTACTCGAACTACGTGGGTTCTGATTCCTTTTCTAAAAAAAGGATACGTAGGTAGCCCATCTGCGGGTTCGATCCCAACTCTGAAATAATCCATGTCCTTCTGAATGACAATGAACTTCAAATTCCACACTGAGTGGCTTTAAAACCAGCATGGTCATCATAATGACCAAGAGACTTCTATATAAATGTGTCGAAGGGTACCATTGGCCAAGAATCTCTAATAAATACAGATGATTCTCTATCGATGAAGAACCTCGAATACATATAGAAGATTCTCTAAATTTCCTACATATCGATCATTGATTGTCAAATCTGAAGGAAAGATCATTTTATACTTGGTAATGTAATAAGGATTCATGAACGTAACATAAATCTATAAATAGAGTCCTAGAGTAGACAATAATTCCCCTAAAAAAGGTGTGATGATTCCGACCTCCCATACACTCAACCAATGAAAATTCCTAAGCCTCATCAGTCCACAAACTAATGAGCACAAAACATTGGAAAGTAGGTCCGAATGGATGTGGAATCATTGGATGTTTCCGGTTCTACGAACAAACCCATTAGAAAATGATTGGAATGTTTGAACCTCCCATCAAAGTAGGTCATCCCCAGAATCCGAGGGAAACAAAAATGGTGAACCCGATGTGAATCCTTAACCAAGTTAAAATAACGTTTTACCTATTTGTTAGTCCCCTATTTAAAACTCAATGAGAGGGCCAAAAAAAATCATTAACATATGTGCTAATCCAAAAGATGTAGTGGATGAATTTATCCAGATTACGTCTGTTATTGGAAACATGAACTCTTTTCCAAGATCTTCTGCATTTCTAGAATGACTGCTCTCAAGTTCACCTCTGTGAATACTGCTGCTGAAAATGCCACTGCTGCTACTCCTATTGGATCGTTGTCCGCTCTAAGGATGATATCACCTACTCAGCGTTTTCAACGCTGGGTATCAAATGCACTGGTTACGGAGTACCATCAACATGGTACCATCCCAACTCTAGAGGCTTCCCGAAAAGCCCTCTAAGTAAATAACTCACATCGGTCGTTTGGACAACGACGACCTATGATCAAGATGCAGGCGGTGATGACTACCGTCTCCAACCATTTCGGGTCATTATCCCTAGAACACAATCACCATTTGCTCCCTTATTCGGGGGAGGTGAATGAGGAGGTCCCTCAGGACCATAATTCAAAAAAACAGGAGTCCTTACTGAGGGCTCACACCAGAAATCTCCACCAGACTCATGCGGCAGTGCACCCTCAACATGATGAGGGTACCGAATCCAGGCGTTCGTCTCAGGTTCCTCGAACCCGAGCAAGCAAGACGAACCACCATAGGCAGAATCCGGTCAACAGTGAGCAGGTTCTCATCTCTTCCATCTCCGGAGAAGTCCACCAACCTAACATGGTGGAAAACAACGAGAAGGCACATACACCTACCCGTTTTAATTCCACTATCCAGCTGACTCGTCTGGACGCATCACGCCAATCCCGCCAGACAATTATGGTGGAGTACTATAGGCAGGAATATACACCTATTTATTCATCATCAGCTAGTCAGCAGGCTCGTCTGACTACATATGATGGATCTCGTCAACCACGTTTGGCGAAGTGCAATCAGTAGGCACATACACCTGCTGGTATTAATCAAGCCTACCAACAGTCTCTCATGGTAGCATTCAGAGAAGTTAGTCAGAAAGCCCCGACAACAAATAGGCGGCAGACTCAACTCTCTGCCCCTACACTTCAGTACTGTCAGGATTCATTGACAGAAGAAGGAAGACAAGAGCAGGCACATACACCTGCTCCAAGCCCAGAATGGACGTATATTCCTGTCCGGCAGCTGAATTCACCATGCATATTATATCAATGGTAAAAGAGCAGAAGAAAATCCCTGCTCACATTTTGGAGGCCTGCCAGGATATTATAACAACTTCAGCAGTATATCATGGAAAGACACATAAATCTATCCCTACCAACGGAGTGACACATCAAAAAATCACTCTGGAATAGACACACACATATGTTCCAGTCCAAGAGGGTTGTGGGGCATACTCCCACATATCATACAGACAACCAAGTCAGGCACATACACATGATTTGAGTGGAGATCATCAGCCTAACCTGGCCATCTTTTTTGATCAGGCATATACACCTGCTCAGAGCAACCACTTTCGTCAACAAGTGGTTTCCAAGGCGAGTAAGAAGGTGTCTAATAAAGAGACCTGCCCATCACAGTCAGGAGATCAAGATCCAATCAGTAACAAGGCCTTGCTCGATGCTTGAGTTCTTGAAGCCCTCAGACAATTATCTGTTGAAACTCAAGATTCTACTCCCTCATTTCCCAAAAGTGGAAACATTAATTCTGAAGGTCTTCAATAGACACTTCCTCATAAAGGCTTTCTTCATGACAATTCGGTCGATCTCGAAGTTTCATCTTCATATGAGAGCCACAGGAACCCTCTTTGTGGTCAGAAGACCAAGGAGGAAGAGATCTCAACTTTTTTTGTAACCCATTATGGTGGTCATCCCCTTGATGATGAATTTCACTAAGAAAGTCCTCTCTACATTAGTGATGCACATTGCCAGGAAAATCCTCAAGTGGAAAATGTAGTGCCGAGAAATCCCTCTTATCTTGAGGCACATGCAAATGTAATACCAGTCATGTCTGAAGCTTCATCGCTAGAAGGTGAAATACATTCTCAATCAGAAGATAGCCCAGGGTGTAGGTCATTCTCTGAACCACCCCTAAGTCATCCATCTTCTAGTTTGATCAATGATTTCTCTACCAATCTTGTTGTATCCAATGATGCAACTAGGAAACACAAACTCTATTCAAATCAGGTAGAATAATCTTCATCAAATGACAAAGAAGAAATGTTGAACATGAGAAAAAAACTGGCGAAAGGTGAAGTGCCAGTCATTTTTTTGCCTCTGTCTGACTCTCAGTATAATATTCCAGAAATTTTGACAGAAGTTGAAATTCATGATATTCGTCTCAACATATGGAAAACTCTTTGTCAGTTGAAAAAGAAAGTATTATCTTATGATGAATATAAAAATCATCTTATGATAATAGAAGGGTTACAACGTCAGATTGATTTGGAGTATCTATCAGTCTCTTGATATCCGAAGGCTGAAAAGCAGCAGAAATCCCTTCAACTTTCATGCCTTGGCGCACTAAGAAGATTTCGTCAGTTAATTGCCAATGCCCCATATGGTATTCGTGTCAGAGGATGGGGTGTTCTTGGAGCACTGCATGTCATGGTGATCTCTAGTCAGCAATTCCTGCCGAAAATGGTCTCACGCAATGTTATTGCCCATAATCAGCCACATTCAATGGGCTTTGTTTGTAATAAAAAGTTTTCTCAAGAACAGGATTCAACTAGTTCCTCTCAAAATCAAAAATACAGAGAAAAAGTTGTTGAATTACTCTTGCTTCAAGAAAACGAGAATATTAAACAGGCCTCTCGTTTGGAGAAAGCACGTCATCAAGTGAAAAAAATGTCATAAATCATCCAACTGTCTTTTGAACATGGTGATAAAAGAGGATACATGTCAATGCATCCAGCTAATTTCCAGAACATGGTTCGCAAGATCGGGAGAACATTAAAGAAAGTCTCATACATAGCATGTCAAGAACCACCCCAGCTCGCCAGACTGGTGACTCTTTTAAACCAACCCTCGGAATCAAGAAATAGGATTTGAGGAGTTGAGCAAGAACAGCAGGAACAGCCCCAGTCGACTGGAATGGGGACTTTTTCAAATCATCAATCCCCTCCTCGGAGAAATTCAGTCTTTTCTCGATTGGGGAAGAATCCTCAAGAGGAACGAGGAGCCAAATTATCAAGTGATTCTCTCTAAATTATGGTTCCTCAAGATGTTCCTAAGGGATTGAATTAACAAAAGGAAATGTCTCATCAAAGATATGGAAGAAGACAATATCACAGAAATGATGATAGAAGGGATGTGATGAGTTATGAATCAATCAATGTCATCAATGTCGTTGTTGTTGATCCACCAAATGAGGCTAACTCAACGGACATAGATGAAGAGGTTCCTGCTCAAGAAGATGTACGCACCGACACAAATTAAGAAGGTGTGCGTATACGAAGTCAAAGGATTACTCAGAACCAAGGTAATCTTTCGAGTAACCCACTTCCCCCTCTCCGAAAAGGATCTAGAAAATGGGAAGGGAAATAACCATGTTATATATCTTTCCTCTGAAGAAGGTCAATCACTCTCACTGGAGCAAAGGTTTGCACAACAAGAGGAAGAAATGAAGGAATTAAGAAGGATGAATGCAGAAATACATCAGAGTAGTCTTCTTCTTAAGAATGATGGAGTCAGTCAGCCAAAGTAATTTGTTACAGCTACTGAGATGGATTAAAATATCCTCCTCTATCAGTACACCCTCACAAGCCTAATCCTGCTGGTCAAGTGCAACAATAGTTGGCAGTGCTACCATCAGTTGGAGCACCAATCGCCACATCTGTCCAAGCTCCGTTCATTTCACCTACCCATGTCCAAGTTCAACTGGATGTTTCTCAAACGTTAATAACTACTATTGATTCATTAACAGTACGGTTAGAAAATATGGAAGGGAAACTTGCGCAAGTTCAACCAAAAGAGAAATTTTACCCTGAATGGGTAGATTTAATTTCTCCTCCATCTAGTTATGGGATCCCTGTATTCCCAATTTTCAATGGATCAGGCGATCCTGGGCAGCATTTGACGCACTATGTGTCTTGTTTCGATCCAATGATGGGGACACCAGATCAACAAGAAGCAGTGAAACTCAGATGCTTCGTGCAAACCTTGCATGGACCATCTTTTGTTTGGAATACAAGCTTTCAATCCCGGTCCATTACCGGATGGGAGGATCTTCGCCAAAAATTCCTCCTTCAGTTCAGCTCAACTATGCCAAAGACAACAATTTTCGATCATACAAACTGTAAGAAAAGGGAGAATGAAAGGGTCTCTAATTTCATTGCTCGATGGAAGGGATTAACATATTTCTTGAGTTTAGCACTACCTCAAGAAGAATTGTTTCAAATCTATGTGGAAAATCTACATGATGAATTACGCACGCCGTTAATCCCTGTGAAATGTACATGAGGGTTTCGAAACCTTACTTCAATCGCTCAGTAGATTGAATATTCCCTTATATAGGATAAGGCTAAATCTCGTGTAATTCCATCAGTTCCAAGAAGGAGAATGGGTAAAGCAGAAACTGCTACAGTTATGCATAAACAATAACATGTACCTATTTTTGCCTCAAAACCTTCATCTTCTCGAAGGTCTCCACCTTCTGAGCACCAACAACAAAGGCCTTTTCGTCCAGACAATCAAAAAGATAAAAGATGAAAACAATTTGAGGATATGAAGTAAAAAACATACTCTTTCCGAAATGACCAAGTTCATAGTTATTTAATTTCGGATCTGGAAAACAATTTGGTTCAATTGCCAATACCCAAGAGGCCAAACAAGAAAGTAGTTGAAGATCATCCTAATTATTTCCCTTTTCATCAAATGTGTGGGAATCCCATCCAGGAGTGTTTCGTCTTCAAAAACCTCCGGCAAAAGATGGTCGACTCGGGACAAGTCACATTGAAAGGTTGTTCAGCCCAGGTAGCATGTGTCTCTGCTACATTTCTAGAGGAGGAAGGTGAATGGAAAGAAGTCAAAAGAAAAAATGAATAGAAGTATGATGGTTAGATGGGTAGAAAGACAATCAAGCGAACTCCTGATATTTTTCGAACACAATTAATGAAACCAATTGTGTCTTCTGCCATGAATGTTGCGGCAAAACTCTCTTTGTCAGAGGGAAAGTCCTCAAAGAAACGACATGATTCAAAGAAAGAAAAAGAATTAGAAGAAGATGAGTATGTGTCAAAGCCTATGTTACCATTGACATTGGCGGACTTCATGCCATCTACTTCAAAGCCACGGGCACCGCCCTACCAAACAGCACAGCCTAGACATGCTAATCAGGCAGAGTCTTCATCAGACGAAGAGTTAATCTTCAGTTATGTTAATATGATTCAATTAATAGATCCATTTGCCAGTCGCAGTTTCGATTTCAATGACCCTAAATTCCATGTATCAAACAGAGAAATCAGAGGAAGTTCCAGGGGATCAGGATACAGGGGAAGACGTGGATCTTTCAGAATCCACTATTCCAATTCTACCCCTGTTAGAACTGTGTACGCAGAAGAAACTCGTGGTACAGCCCTTCAGCGAGCACAGTAAGAACAAGCAAGTTCTTCTACCAATAGCAAATTCAGTCCTGGTACAGTTATTTTGGAAGACTAGTTGAAGGATCCATCTTCTTCCTCTCGGAAAGTAAATGGATCTAATCGGTCTAATCTTCCAAAACCCGGAATATTGCCAACTCCTATCCCAATACAATGTGCATCAACTTCCAAAGCATCTGCTTCCAATTTACCTGCTAAACCACATATTCCTATTGGGAAACACTGACCTCTGAATCAAAAGTATGATATATTGAAACACTTGGCCCAAGTACCACCCATGTTATCAATTTTGGATTCTCTGAATCTGTCAAAAGATCTTCGGGAAGCACTCATCGAGGCTTTTTCAAGTCCTCAGGAGTTTGAAACTGAAATTGTTGTAGCTGAAGTCTATCACTTAGAGAATAATCCTACATAATTCCATGCAATAATATCCTTTACTGATGAAGATGAAGATGATGTTGTGCATGGATATATTAGACCATTGTACTTTTCTATCAAGGTCAATGGCATGGATGTTTGAAGATCTTTCATTGACAATGGTTCAGGAGTCAACCTCATGCCCATTCGTACACTACGCTGATTGGGCAACACAGAATCTGATTCATCTCCTTCCACCATGATGCTACAGGGATATGATAAAAATGAAAAAGAACCACTAGGTGACGTTACACTTACAACTCAGTTTGGAGATCTTGTATCCAATTGAGATTTCATGGTTGTTGATCAAGACTCATCCTTCAACATCATGCTTGGAAGACCCTGTCTACATCAACATGCAACTATCCCTTCATCATACCATCAATGTCTCAAATATTTTTTTGATTGTCATGTTGGTACATTGTATGGTGATAGGGCCCCATTCAAGACATGTGAGTCTCAATACATTGAGGCGGAATTCTATCACATGATGCAAAGGGAGAAATCTATAACAATGGAGATTACCATATTTAATGATCCATATGGTTTGGAAAAAATTACAGTAAATCCATTTACAAATGTGAGTACAGATTATGTGTTTCCTATCAGTCAAATTGACAAGATAGAACCAAATCACAATACTCTTATGGAACGCTCCATAATGTCAATTACGGAAATTGAGCCAGACAACGTGAGAGAAATTGGTAATCTAACAAGGAGCGATGAAAGCACAAATGGTGACGTCTTCATTTCATTTTCTGAAATACAAAAAGTCTATGCTTCGCAAATTAGGCCAGAAAACATTATAGCAACATCAGAGGTGAACAATGATGACGATTCTCAATCCATCATCTCCTCTTTATTACCCAAAGTAGACTGTTCATCATCAATCGGGTCGGAAATGGAAACTTCTTCTACAAGATATGAAAATTTTGACATCTCTTTAGATCATGAGAATTATAATTTATCATCTACTATGAAAGTAGAAAAGGAATAAATAACACATGATGAAGGAGAAGAGGAAGATCTCAGAGATGCTCCTCCAGTATTTGAAGAGGGTATCTCTACCACTGTGGATGAACTCAGAGAAATAAATCTGGGTACAAATGTAGATTCATGCCCCACATTAATCAGTACGTCCATGAATCTTGAAGAACAAGAGATGTATATTTATTCTCTAAAGAAAAATAGAGATATATTTGCTTGGACCTATAGAGATATTCCCGGGAATGATCCTGATGTTACTACTCATCATTTGGGTTTACCAAAAGAACATCGAGGATTTAAGAAACCCGCAAGAAGAAAACAACCAACTTATGCTTCCAAAGTTTAAGCTGAAGTGGATAATATTATCAATGCTAAATTCATCAGAGAAGTTCAACATCCCAAATGGTTGGCTAATATTGTCCCTGTGAAGAAAAATAATGGAAAAATTGGAGTTTGCATCGATTTCAGAGATCTTAATTATCATTGTCCGAAGGATGATTTCCCAGTTCTGATTACAGAACATCTAATTGATGCAATAGCTGGCTATGAAGAACTTTCCTTCATGGATGGATATTCCGGATATAATCAAATCCGAATGGCCAAAAAAGATGAGAAATCTATAACCTTCAAATCCCCTCTGGGTATGTTTTGCTACCGGGCAATGCCCTTTGGCTTAAAGAATGCAGGTGAAACTTATCAGCATGCCATGCATCGTATCTTCAAACCATTCTAAGGGAAGTTTTTTGAATGCTATGTAGATGATTTGGTAGTTAAATCCAAATAGCGTTCTAATCATTTGGCTGATTTGGAAGTCATATTCTGCAAGCTTCGACAACATAATTTGAAGATGAACCCCTTAAAATGTGCTTATGGGGTTAACTCAGGAACATTTCTCGGCTTTGTTGTATTCCATCGTGGTACTGAAGTCGATCTTGAGAAGACCAAGTCAATCCTTGGTATGTAACCTCCTCAATATTTAAAATAATTAAGAGGACTTCAAGGACACTTAGCCAATATTCGGTGTTTCATCGCCAATTTGGCAGGCAAATGTTTACCCATCACCAAATTGATGAAGAAGGGAGTCACTTTCCAGTGGACTGAAGAATGTCAATAAGCATTCAGTATTCTCAATAAATACCTCTTGAGTCCACTGGAACTCATGCCACCTGTTGAAGGAAGACCACTTATCCTCTATGATACAGCTCTAGAGTGATCATTGAGTGCCATTCTTGCTCAAAAAAATGATGCTGGGAATGAAAACAGTCTCTACTATCGCAGTCGAACCATGCTTGAAGCAGAAACTCGGTATTCAAGTATTGAGAAGTGTTTCTTGTCATTAATCATTGTAGTTCAAAAGTTGAGACACTACCTGCAACATCACGAGGTCCAATTGGTATCTTGCAATAACCCACTCAAATTTATCCTTAGCCGTCCAATGCTTACAGGATGTCTGGCAAGGTGGGCAGTTATTTTGCAGTAATTTGACATTCAGTATGTGTCTCAAAAGGCGATAAAGGGCCAAGATCTGGCTGATTTCCTAGTTGAAAACCCTTCAGTGGAAGACACATCTTCAGATATTGAACTCCCTGATGAGGAAGGATTCTCTATTCATGAAAGTCCTCAGGCATGGGATATGTATTTTGATGGTGCTTCCAGAAGTCCAATAGGAAGGAAAATGGAAAATCCTAAATTCAACAAATTTGGATTAGGAATTGTGCTCATTTATCCAGAAAATGTAGTGTTACCTTATTCCTTCTTATTGTGGGAAGGTGGTACCAATAATGAACAAGATTACCAATCTCTCATCGTGGGCTTGGAATTAGCACTTAAAGCACAATTGATTCACTTAAAGGAGAAAGGTGATTCAGACCTGGTAATCAAACAAGTCAATGGGGATTATGCCATCAAAAAAGAAGAACTAATCCATTTTTATGATTACGTTAGAGAGTTAATGGTAGAATGACCTTTGGAACCGACATTTTATTATGTCCCAAGATCACAAAATGCTCAAGCTAATGCATTGGATAATATAGCCACAACTCTGGAAGAACCAAATCGGGATAAGAAAACTATCATTATTACTCACCGTCGTGCAATTTCACCTTATGTTCGAATCAGAATAGAGGAAATTAATAAAATTTGTTCCATTCTTGAACCGTATGGTCATACTACAGGATGGATGTCACCTATCAGGGAATACCTTCAAAATGGAACACTTCCACCTGATAGAGCTGAGAAAGAACAAATCTGGCGACGTGTAGTTAGTTTTACTCTTTATGATAACCCAGATAACCTAGAGAAAATTCTCTACAAATGTGGTTTTTATGGAGTTCTCTTCAGATTCATTGATGGTGAAGAGACAATTGTTGTCATGAAAGAAGTGGATGCAAGAGTCTGTGGTGCCCACCAGTCTGGACATAGACTGTCTAATCAGATATGAAGACATGGATACTTTTGGCCTTCAATGATATGAGATTGTGTCGATTTCACAAAGAAGTGTCATTCATGCCAAGTACATGCCAACTTCATTCATCAACCTCTAGAGTTGCTTCATACAGCTAAACACTCATTGCCATTTTCCACATGGGGAATGTATGTGGTGGGACCTTACCCTTCGGCTATGGCCAAGCAGTTTAAGTACATTATTACTGCTACTAACTTCATTTCCAAATGGGAAGAGGCAATACCTCTCAAGGAAGTCATTTCTAAATGCATTTTTAGCTTCATCAAGTCTAACATCATTACCCGATTCGGTGTCCCTCATACCATATTGACGGATAATGGCACCAATTTCTGTTCATCCGAGGTGAAGAAGTTGTATCAAGAATAAAACATCAAATCCAATCATTTATCTCGGTATCATGCAGTGGCCAACGGCCAAATAGAAGCCTTTAACAAGACTCATTCAAATATACTGCAAAAGATGGTGGATAAAGATAAGAGGTCAGGGCCTGATAAACTCTTTTATGCTTTATGGGATTATCGGACTACCACATGTACTGCAACTCAGTTAACTCCATATTCATTGCTATATGGAACAGAAGTCGTCTTGCCCATTGAAGTTCAACTACCCTTGCTGAGAGTTTCCAATTTTGATCAATCATCTACAGATGAAAAATCTCAAAAGATATTGAATGAATTGGAATGGTTAGATGAGAAAATATTGTGCACTTTTCACCACTTGGAAGTCTATCAGAATCAAATAGCACGAGATTTTAACAAAAAGATCGTCTTCATTCATTCACTCATGGAGAATTGGTATTAGTTCTCAGAACATCCATGATATCAGGAAAGGAACCTCCCAATCTTGAGCCAAAATGGCAACGAACTTATTCAATACATAGGGTCTACTCCAATGGAGCTTATTCATTAATCTCGATGGATGGAGAACTCATCACTACTCCACCCAATGCTAGATTTTTGAAGAAGTATTTTTTATAAACTGCAAAGTACTCCATCGTCCTAGCTAAATGACGCTAAACTGTACAAAAGTTATGTAATACATCCTACATGATATTAAACTGTACATCATCCTAGCTACATGACGCTAAACTGTACAAAAGCCCTTTAATACGTCCTAAATGACATTAAACTTTACATCGTCCTAGCTACATGATGCTAAACTGTACAAATGTTCTTTAATATGTCCTATATGACATTAAACTATACATCGTCCTATCTATAAGAGGCTAAACTTTACAAAAGTCCTTTAATACGTCCTACATGACATTAAATTGTACATCATCCTAGCTAAATGACGCTAAATTGTACCAAAGTCCTCTAATACCTCCGACATGACATTAAACTGTACATCGTCCAAGCTACATGAAGCTAAACTGTACAAAAGTCCATTAATACGTCCTACATGACATTAAATTGTGTGTCGTCCTAGGTACATCACGATAAACTATACAAAAGTCCTTTAATACGTCCTACATGACATTAAACTGTACATCGTCTTTGCTATATCATGTTAAACTATACAAAATTCCTTTAATACATCCTACATGACATTAAATTGTACGTTGTCCTTGCCATATGACGTTAAACTATACAACAATGGCCCAGTATGACCTTAAACTGCAACTTTGTCCGACAAGATGTTAAACTGTTAAAAAGTTCCCTAAATGGTCTAGTATGACCTTAAACTACAACTAGGTCTTGTATGACCTTAAACTCCATTATCAACAGTCCATGCATATGACCCTAAACTATTTACAAGTCCCTTACGCCTAGAAATACTTTAAACTGTGACGTCCTATCTACATGACGCTAAACTATATAAAAGTCCCTTACGTCTGGAATGAAGTTAAACTACATTATCATAAAAGGTCCTGTATGACCATAAACTACTCACACTTTCATCCAACAAGACGCTAAACTGTTGAAAAAATCCTAATGCGTCGAACATGACATTAAATTGTGTACTCTTTTGTCCTCACTGCATGACATTAAACATCACAGTCCTCCTTTCGTCCAATATTATGTTAAACTCTATTTTCCCCATCGTCCTAACTACGTGACGCTAAACTGTATAGAAATTCCATGATACGTCCTACATGACATTTTATTGTGCAGCACCAATAGTCCTAACTGCAAGAATTTAAACTGCATAGCCCCTTTATATGTCCTACATGACATTAAACTATGCATTGTTAAGGTTGTTGTTACCTCTTGTTTCTCACACCGAGTATGACTCATGTGAGCTTAGAGTAAACTTCAACCATAACACTCTCTTTGGGCCGCTAACCATGTGTAATTCCTGACATCATTTTTAGGTCGTTGTCCCCAAGAACAACTTTATCATTAATTCATTCTTTTACTGAACTACACGGACATTTATCCATGCCTTCTAGGATGGGTATGTAGGAATCCTCCCAAGGTTCAAGCCCAAAATCAATCTCTTCACATCGGTTCACCTCCATCTCATACGATTTTGATTCGTGAAACCGCCCCTATAATCAATATCTTTACATTGGCTCACATTCGTCCTTGTTATACGATGTTAAACTATACAACATTTTTGTCCAGTATGACAATAAACTACAATATTCTTTGATACCCTCCCTAAGAGGGAACCATTATTTACATTGGTTTTTCAATCATGTTTCATTTCAAAGACTACGTGCATACATGGCAACGCCCAATACTTTTATCTTGGGTTAAACCATCATTGTACAAAAGTCCCCTTTCACCCTTAATATGTACGAAACAAATTTGTACGAAGGTTATTTCTAGAACTACGACGGCTTGATTACCATCCTTATGGGATACGTAGTAACGTTCGAGTGTCCCTCGAATCCATCCTCAAGTCTTTGGGCCTAACCCCAAATTCTACTTTCAGTCCCTTGGATGAAAATCCCCCATGAAAACACACACATTGTATTTCTTAAAATGGTCCAATCCCTATGACCCTAAACTAAGACCTCTAATCCTTTTCTCACACACGAAGTTAATCTGTAGTTTACGAACTACATATGGCTTGATTCTCATCCTTATGGGATACGTAGTGAAGTCCAATATTTCAATTCGGGACCCAGCCACAACATGATTATGGTTAGCATTGATTTGTGTATCTCTGTATACATTGAACAATACCCATCATTATGTTTCCTAGTCCTAACCTTAAATATTTTCAGATCCTCATAACCATTTTCATGACTTATAGTCACAAAAATATCAATCATCTCAGAGTTATTTTTCCTGACTATACAACACGTTCCCATAGGGGGCCTTGCATGAATAGTCTACATAACAGACTTGTTATCCAAAAGATATTATTATTTGACTATACAGCCAATTCCCTTAGGTGGCCCTGCATAATTCTACCCCTAATGGGTTTTTCAGATAGTGGTAACTTCATTCGTGGGAAGAATGCCTCTTTTGTCCTTATTTGTCTTAAATGACAGTATGTAGGGATCCGCAAAAATAGTCATCCTTAACATATTTGTCCCATATCCTTTTTTCATGATCTGAAATTATTCAAGTCTATGGTTTATATTCCCCTTCCCTACATTTGGGTCAGACCTTCACAGGAGTGATATTTATCCAGTTCTTCGATAATCTTGTTTGAAAATATCTTCTCCATATTCAAGTACCTCTTTCCATACAACAAACTCTATATATTGGAAGATTTGAATCTCCATAAACATTCACTGGATTTTAGCACTAGGAATGTAGATTTCTGAGAGTTCTTTTGCCTAACTATGCAGCATGTTCCCATAGGAGGCCTTGCATAAATAGTGTACATAATAGACTTGTTAGCCAAAAAATACTATTTTATTTAACTATACAGCCAATGCCCTTAGGTGGTCCTGTATAATTCAACCCCCTAATGGGTTTGTTAAATAATGGTAACTTCATTCTTGGAAACTAATTCTTTTCATGCCTTTTAACTCTTTTTCATATCATTTCTCAGATTCAAATATTCTTACGTCATAGCTTACATATTTTCCCTCATACTTGAATATGGTAATATGTTTTTCAGATGAATTTTCAAGGAATTGAGTCAATTTTAATCGATTTCGGACAAAGATATTCCGACCTTAAACTTTAGCCTTTTTATGTCCGATGTGCATGACTTTAAACTGCCCACAAAAGACAAGGGAACTCTGAATAAAAGTCAAGTTCCCAACTCACTAAACATACATTTTTTATGATTTAGGTTACATTGAGCAATTAAAAGGTTTGAAGTTTGTTGGGTTATTTACATTAATCCTAGTAAAAATCAAATTTTTCTTACTAGGCCGATTATCATAGGTAAAATCTAAAGCATTTAGTAAAAGATAATGAAGGTACGAATGAGTGAAGGTGAAAGTGTTCTTCATTAATGCACAGGAGTTAGAAGGACATCCACATACTGGAGTCTCCCCTCTTTTTCAAGAATTACAAGAGGCTTTCAACATAAACTCTTCATTTGATTTACGACATCCCGAGCTTCATCAGCAACCACTTGGAATTCATTCATTCAACTGGATACAATAAGAGATGCAGTAATACTATATCTTCTTGGAACAATTTTAAAATGATGTTCTTGAGTGCGGTTTGATAAAATTTTCTGCTGATCAAACAGTGACTCTGTTTATTTCCAAGAGACTTCGAAGATGGATACATGGATTTGTGAATGGTGCAATGGAAGTAAAGATCCATTTGGAGAGCGTAATATTTTCAGATATTGATCTAATACCATGTTTGTATTCTCTCCACCAACTGACAGTGGAAAACATTTCAGCCCATGGGTTTTCCATTTTCATATCTGCAAGGAAATGACATGGAGGAATTTTAAAGTTCACACCATTATTGTTTCTCTTCATGCACAACATAACCGAAATGGAGGAGTAGCAGCGCAACTGCATTTCAGGAGTATAGTTCTTTGAATCTGGAACATTGACTCCTTGCAGATGATCATGACCATATAGAGGCAGGTAGATGATCTGTGGGAAATTAAGATCATATTTCTTCAAGTACATAACCAAATCTGGGAGAGTGCTATCACATATATCATAATATTCATGGTTAATGATGTTCATCATGTCATCAATCCTCTTTCTAGCCAGTTCATCAGCCGTTTTAATTCCCTTAAGAGCCATTGAATCTGATCAAAAGTTGAATAAACTAACTCTTAAATGGGTTTATTTTTCATATTTTTTTAAAGAATTCAGAAAAATGGAAAAGTAATTAGGACGTGCAAGTATAAAACTTGGCGCACAAGTATGGGTGTGCCGCACAATTATTTGGCGCGCATGTATCACCGCGCAAGTCAAGATACCTTTACAGCAGCGCACCATCAAGGAAACACTGGAAAACAGAGCAACCTGTGTGGTTACGGTGACCTGTGCGGCAAGAGATCGAAGGTTTGATGTATGGAAATCTGGATGCTTTATACGGAAGGGAGGCCCTCTATTTATAGACGCAGCCAGAACCCTGTGCGCCTTACCCTGGGCGACTAAAGGCTGTACCACTGCGTGCTGGACTCTGCGCGCCCGAAGCTCATTTGTGCGCCCAAACTTGCGCTCCTCCTTCCCTTTGGTTTTCTTCTTTTCCTCATAGTTAAATCCTCTATTCTCTTGGGATCCAACTCTGAGGGGGGACTTTTGTTGACGCTCCTTTCGTCAAAGAATCTAATGATCGGAAAAGGGTAATATCTGAGCTCAAAGTGATTCAACCTTTTGAAAAAATATCAAAAATTGAAAAAGGATGGAATAAAAATAATATGGCCCATGTGCCACGCAAGTTCCCTCATAGTCACACAAGTCCACTTGCGCGACGCCTAGTGGTCGCGCAAGTGACTTGCGAGACCTAAGTGATAACTTACCTGGGTCTTCTCCTGCCTATAAATAGACCCTGTGGGCCCCCCATTCAGGGAGGGGTTTTTCCAGAAACTCAGATTTGAGCTCCCGGCGCCATAGTCTCTTCTCGAAGCTTCCGAAACACTTCTAAGGTAATTTTGTACCTAGAACTGAAGATCAAAAAAGGGGGAGGAAGTCCTAAGTGTTGAAACTCATCAACACATGCGCGCCTGAGTGGCCAGCCCAGAAGAGAAAAGGAAACACTTGTGCGACGCCTTACTCCTTCAATAGAACTTGCGTGCCCCTTTTTTGGAAGAATATCAAGAGGATTCTAAAGGCTTTAATCAAGAGACTCTCAAGTATTACCCTACTAGTTAACCGTCGCGCAAGTACCCCATATGTCACACATGCATACATGCGCGACCATGACTTGTGCGCCCCCGCAGTACCTGCGCGCCTTCTGGGACTTCCGCGCCCTTGCCGTTTTGGGTGCCCTTCTTGCCAATTTCACCCCTCTTATTCCATTCCACCTTTCTTATTCAAGATTCAGTCTTCAAGACACTCTTCAAAGCCATTTATGGCCTGATTTCTTGATTTGACTTCCTTATCTGAAATGAATTCTGTGGAAAATCTCTCAAAACCTAGTGATTTACATATCTTTATGTCACTAAAGATTGAGATTTCATTCATTCAACCTCATCCATTAAAGTTGAGAGGTCCCCTAACTTGGGCCTCCTTTTCAGGAGAAATCCCCAGTAATAATTCTCTTAACTTGGGACTCCATTTCAGGAGTAATCCCTAGTCATAATTCTCTTAGCCTGGGCCTCCTTTTCAGGAGTAAGCACCAGTCATAATTCTCTTAACCTGGACCTCCTTTTTAGGAGTAAGCCCCAGTCATAATTCTATTAAACTGGGCCTCCTTTTCAGGAGTAATCCCCATTAATAATTCTCTTAACATGGGCCTCCTTTTCAAGAGTAAGCACCAGTCATGATTCTCTTAACATGGGCCTCCTTTTCAGGAGTAAGCCCCAATCATTATTCTCTTAACCTGGGCCTCATTTTCATGAGTAAGCCCCAGTCATAATTCTCTTAACCTGGGCCTCCTTTTCAGGAATAATACCCAGTCATAATTCTCAAATCTGGGCATCCTCTTTAGGAGTAATCCCCAAGTCCTAATTAAAATGGGTCTCTTTTTCAGGAGTAAGCCCCAGTCCCCTAATTTGGGCATCATCTTCAGGAGTAAGCCCCAAATCCCTTAATTTTTCAGGTCTCTTAACATGGGCCTCCTTTTCATGAATAAGCCCCAGTATAAATTCCTCTTAACCAGTCCTAATTTACCTTTGATCTGGGATTCCTTATCAGGAGTAAAAAACCAATTACAAGTCATCTCCTAATTTGGGCCTCCTTTTCAGTAGTAAGTCCCAAGTTAGAGTATTCAAATCTCTGTGAAGTACATATACCTTTATAGACCATGTTCATGGATTTCTTCCCTGAAGTAAATCTAAATCTTCATTTATTTGGGCAGTCATACATAAATAAGTCTCACCTTATTTCTTATGATTGAATCATTCATGGCACAATTGTCTGATTCCTACCAATACCTCTTGTTTCTCACACCGAGCATGAATCAAGTGATCTTAGAGTGTAAAAGTAATTATGACATCCTTCTTTGAGACATCAATCATAAACATCATAATCCCTTACTCGAACTATGTGGGTTCTTATTCCTTTTCTAATGAAAGGATGCGTAGGTAGCCCATCTACGGTTTCGATCCCAACTCTGAAATAATCCATGTCCTTCTGAATGACAATAAACATCAAGTTCCCCTATGTGTGGCTTTAAAACCAGCATGGTCATCATAATGACCAAGAGAATTATATATAAATTCGTTGAAGGGTACTATTGTTCAAGAATCTCTAATAAATACAAATTATTCTCTATCGATAAAGATCTTCGAATACATATAAAAGATTCTCTAAATTTCCTACATATCGATCATTGATTGTCAAATCTGAAGGAAAGCTCATTTTATACTTGGTAATATAATAAGGATTCACGAATATAACTTAAATCTATAAAGAGAGTCCCGGAGTAGTCAATAATTCCCCTCTAAAAGGTGTGATGAGTCCGACCTCCCATCCTCTCGACCAATGAAAATTCCTAAGCCTCATCAGTCCACAAACTAATGAGCACCTACCTTTGGAATGTTGGTCCAAATGGATGTGGAATAATTGGATGTTTCCGGTTCTACGAACAAACCCATTAGAAACCGATCGTAATGTTTGAAACTCCCATCAAAGGAGGTCATCCACGGAATTCGAAGGAAACAACTACCTTTGTATGTGTCAAATAGTTTGGTTAAATCCCTATATCTATACTAATCATGTGATCATTGTTCCATTCATATATTATCAATGATACTGATATATATCAGTCATTTAAATCGAATTGAATATAATAAAACAAAATAAGTTCATGTCCTTTATATAACTATATTACATTTAATTACATTCAAAATATCGATACCCTTCAAGTCCAGTCAAAAGCTATGATCCTAAATTAAAAAATTGATTTTATTTATAAAAGTCCAAGTCATTTTGTGACTTCTATCAAGAACATAAAATTATTAATATATAAATAAAAATTTTAGATAAATTTTTCATGTTAATTATAATTTATTTTTCTTGGAATAACATAATGGGTAAAAAAATTATCAAATAATTCGGAAAAATATGATAGCTACTCGAAATCAACAAAAATATTATTTATATTTAATTAAGATACCCGTATAGATTTTGGTTAGTGTTCATGTAATTATAAATGTTTACCATCATCATAGTAAATAAAAATTGGAAATATGTTTCAACATTTTTATATGGTTTATTATTTCCTTTTAGGTGGTCAATTATTCAGGTAATGTAGATTATAATATGAAACTATTACCTTAGTTGGAGAATTTTTATAATGTTTTTCTCAGTCACATCTTCAGATATATCCTCTTGATAACTTCCAAGTCATGGATTTTAGTTTGTTTAAAATTGGGGAGGACTAATCCATTTTGGAGTGACTAGTAAAAATAGAAAATGTCTTTTTGAAAGTGTTGTGAGGAAACCTGTTTATCTCATTTTGTGTTTTATAAACACCTAGTTTCCAGACTAATATATGGTGGATTGAAATTCTCATTTGAATTTTCAGTATAAATAAATTTAGGAATTTTATTTTGAAAATATATTATGGTTAATTTATTAAAATTTTATTATAGGGATTTATATCACTGCTTTATCATGATTTATTTTCATGACGGAAGGGATCTTATTTGGTATATTTCTAATATGATATTTTTTTTATGATGTTTAATTTTTTTCTGGGATATGATAGAAGGTCAGGGATGGTAATATTTAGATATGTTAATATTATATAGTTTTGTTTTAATTAGACTTGTACATTGTAGTTTTGTTGTTTAGGAGGTGGAGGAAGAGAGTTTGGAGGAGTTTCAAGAGAGAAATGTTGTATTTTTAATTTAAATGGAGACCAAGATGTGCGGGTTTCTATTTATATTAGGTTTTCGTAGAGATTATTTTTTTCTTGATGGATGGTTTAGTGTCTAACTTTCATCCTAGGAATTTAAATTAAATGTTAATTATGTATTTTAAGATGTATTTTATGCCATGGCCTCTAGATTATGTTTTCCATGTCCTTATTTTTGTGGGTGTGGTATTCATTTTATTTTGTTGGTGTTACTACACACTAAAGAGAGTATAAAAAATGAATTTTTCAGTTGTAATTGTGTATTATAACATTTTCTAAATATAATTATGTTCATTTGTTATCATAGAACCATGTGGGAGATAAAAAATATAGTACATGTTATTTCATGGTGATCATGTTTTTTGTAGCCATGGGCATAGTTGGATGGGTTATGTCATTGAATAATGTAATCTTATTTTGAAAAATACATACATTGATGTTCTATTTATGTTTTAATTAAACAAAAATAAGGAATAAGAAAATTATAAAGGATACTAATTGTTGATGGAAATGGAATTAAGGTGATTTTTAAAAGATGTTATAGTTCTGAAAAAATAGAAGATAAAATGTTGTGACACCACATGTCACAAAAAGAAAAGTATCTCTAGATAATTCAAATGTGATAACCCACCTAGTGTTCATAATTGTATTTTAATATATTGAATTAAATTATGTTTGGAACCTATAAATTTGTAATCAAAATGTATATTTTTGTACATTTCACTAGAGGTGTATTTTCAATACAATATAAATCCTATATTTGTGTCACAATGTTACTATAGATGTGAAGTTGGTTTGGTTTTTCATTCCATTTAATAATATTTCATTCCATGTAAGTAATTTCATAACGGTATTTATGTGTTTCATAATGGAATAAAAATGAAACATAAGGTTTTATACATTACCATTTCTAAGAAAAATAATTGGGACACTAAATATTTTGTCACTTCTCTATGAAAAAAATAAGAACGATTCATTTTGATGAAGATATAAAAATTGAACAGTCATTCACGATACATGGAAATATAATTATTCAATAAATATTGTGAGAAAAAAATTTAATTTCACATTCAATTATATAATAATGTCTCTTTCTTAAAGTAATTCTGAATCAAATATCTATGCACAACATTTAATTTTTATAGAGAAAACATTGTTTCTCCTTGAGTAAATGTATTTTCTTCTATTAGACTTGGTCAAATTTTAGTAAATATATTAAATCAAATGATTTCACACTAAAAAATAAGGTCAGACAATTTTATTGGAATTGTGTTGAATTCAGTGGTTCTATCTTGGTGTAGTTTCACCACATGAATCATATCTTCATGTCGAAAAATTGAATAAAATTGAATTGATTGGGAAAAAAGTATTTTGAATTTTATGAAATTAATTATATGATTAGGAGAATATATTTTGATGTGTTTTTTTATTTAATTTCTGTAGTGAAGTAAAAAATCACACTATATATAGATATTTTTTCTTATATTGATGAAATTATCTATAGAGATAACAAAACAATGAGTAGACATGGACTCATTAGTAAACATTTCATAATAATGGAATAATTTGGATTTTAAATAAGATAATGGGAGTGATACATTACATACATGATGAGAATGGAATTAATAAAAAAAGGAAATGCATAATAGATCATAAAAGTGAAGAAAAATAGAGGTGGAATGGTATTCCGAGGAGAATATTTAAAAATATAGGGGGAAAGAGTATTATAAATTATGTTCTCGAATTAATACATTAAAACTATTTTCGTGAGAAAATTTTATTGTAAGGATTTAGCATATGTTATAGTGGATGTAATTAATTATAATATGTATTTTATTATAGGTTTCATTATTCTTTCAGTTTATTAAATAAAAATTATATCCATCATAGGAGGGATGATTCCCAATAGTGATTTTGAGTAGTGAGGCTTCATATTGACAGAATATTGTAAACCATATGGGTTATTATGGTCTCTCTCAATATAAATTGTATTACTATTAGTTTTCTGGTATATTAGAAATATATTGTTGTATGATTTATATATTATCCTAGTTGGTCAAATCCATGTAATAAATATCATGTCTAGCCTTATTGTTTATATTTTTCAATTCATATTAACTTTGAGGGAGTGATTATGACTTCTAAAAAGTTAAACTATGTCTTTGGTTATGGTATATAGAAAACAATAAACATACCATAATTCAAAACACCAACATTTTCCCCTTGTTTAGGGGAAAGAATTTATATCAGTGCTAATCGATCTTGGATAATTTCACTCACTTAGATATCATGGTAGTGGTCATCCACCATATGGAAATTATGACCTTTTACATAAAAAATTTTACTTATGGAAGAATAAAATTCAACATTATTTAAATTCATTAGGAATTGATATGTATACAACAACGATAAATGATATTTTCTCCATAATAGATAATAGATTATTATAATAATAAAATATAGGGATCCATCTTTTATTTATAAATGGTTAAATGTATTGGTTAGAGAATTATTAAATGGTATTTACCCAAACTTATATTCCATGTCAAAAAAACAACATAACATTGGTGTAGAAAATTCAAGGATGGTGAAACCAAATTACAAGTCTAATGGAAGAAGTCTTAGGTATTAAGGATGAAAAGAAATGATATCAACAACACATTCTTATAAAATTTCATCATTCATTAAGATAAAATATGCAAACTCCATAAAACTATATATAGAATTAAAATTCAAATGTTAATCCTTAAAATATTACTATCATATTTGAATATCAAGGTGTTAGTTCATGAAGAAAATGATCCAATGGAACAGTTGTCTAACAGTCTCAATTTCGCTCTTATTACATATGATATGAGAAATAAATAGATAAAACCACAATGAAGGTGAATATTGGGAAGTTTAATTTAATGAAATGAAGAACCCATTTTAATAAAAGATCTCAAGGAATCATATATTTATGATCAGATCTATTTACATCTTTTTCTCCTCTAAGGTGGAAAATTAAAATTCAAATAAAATCTTTGAGGTGAACCAAACATTAAATATATATAAATTATATCATTTTAGATGAATATATAATAAATTTAATAAAAAATCCCTCCCTAGAATGATAAAGGTTTATTTCATTAATGGAATATAAATAAAAGCATAATATATTTTAATTTATCATTGATTTATTCAATTAGGCTCTCCTCATATAGAAAACATAATATTCATACCCAACATAAAAAAATAATCAATAACATGAGTAAAGGAAACATAAGAAAGGGTGACTTCAGATTCATTAATAAGGGTAATCATGGGATATCTCAATCAATGATAATATATGAGGATATAATGTGAATAATGGTATGAGAACATAATAATAACTTTTAAAAAATAATATATAAGAATTCATATATCATATTCAAGAAATATGGATATGGAAGATCATAAGAAATAAATTCTAGAGTAATTTAATATCATGAGACATGGGATCATTAGATAATAATAATAACATGACATTTATAGTGGCATAAAATGTTTTTCATAATCATAGAAATATTTTTTGAGGACACCAACCAAGACATTCATCACATGTTAGGCTTGAGATAATGACCAATGTACTTTGGTCGGGCAAAAAACAACCACCTTTGTACCATGGTCTCAATATTTGGATAACCTCACTTGTATCCTTTGATATCTTAAACATTAATCAACATACAATTCAATTTAGTGAAATAATGTACCCACCCATAATAAAATAATAATCCATTCATATATATTCCATATGATTATTTATACATTAATAATTTCATAAAACCTTAACTAATGGAAAAGAATACTAGTTTCATCACCATCTTATCATGATAATCCAGAACCATCTAAGGATTAAATAAGTGTTGTATCAATGGATTATATCATAATTGGATCATAAGTAACTTCAATAGATTTTTTCGTGGAGGAAAATTCCTTTATGATAAAATTTGAATATATCATGAGGAAAATACCCATTACATTTTGAAATTAAATATTTAGTATTTAAAAATTTCATGAATATTAGGAAAATCATATTTTTTAAATTGATCTATGGAAATGTATTAATTATGATTCATCATATTTAGTATTCATTGCAATATCCTTGGTATT
Source organism: Viscum album (assembly GCA_963277665.1). Lineage (NCBI taxonomy): Eukaryota > Viridiplantae > Streptophyta > Magnoliopsida > Santalales > Viscaceae > Viscum > Viscum album. Next base: position 975,829,911 of record OY728125.1, read on the forward strand.
TATAGAATAATACATTTTCATCTCTATTAATATTTTTGAATTTAATAGTAATTTTATTTTAAATGGGACATTATGTATGATATATTACCTAACACACGACAACAAAATTATCTAAAATATTTCATTACACACAACACTAAGTTATACAGATGAATAATATGACAATAATAATATTATTTTAAATTGTGGTTAATACCCAACTATTTTATTTGTGGGAATGAATAGAATAAACTATATAAGTATTTTACATATTTCATAATTTTTTATAAATTAATCCAATTAATATTTAGAGCATAAAATGAAAATGAATCCAATTGAAAAAATACTCTAATAATTTTAAATGGTTATTTAACACATTTTGATGGAGAACCCTTTTTAAAAATAGTTTTTGTCCTTTTTATATGTCTTTTTTGATAAATTAATCTTCTTATTTTGATGAAGGATATCAAATTTTACTTGGGTTGAAAATTTGGTTTTTTCTGATAAAATCTATATTTTTATGAATTGTGACAAATACTACATTTTAATTCCAAACATTCTTTTCATCTAATTTATTTATATAGTTATTTTTCTATATTAATGATTTTTAATGTGTAAGTGGAGTTTTTTAAATTTAATACAATTATGTAAATTTTTCAAAATTTCCCATTTAAGTTGGACATAAACACATTTCAATCATTTGATAGTTTTTATTTCATAAAAAGCAGTTTTCTAGTATTGAAAACGATAATTAATTTTAAATTTATTTCATCCAATTCAATGTTTTGAATTTCAAATAGTGGATTTCATATTTGTAATTATAAGGTCAATATTATGTAAAAAGGTACCTTTTATTTTTTGAAATTTGGAGTAGTAACATTGGTAATAATTTTTATTTACCATTTATAAAGGTAAAATACTGTAAATCATGGTAAATAAATATTATCAAAAAAACATTAAACTACCAGAATAATTGTCCTAATCCATTTGGATGAGATATGTCAGACCCTGAGAATCCTTGGGTCGAATTTAGGACCACATGGAACAACTTGGGTGTATTAATGATCCTTTATAATATTTAATTTAATGAAAATGAAATTATAACATAAACATGTATCTCATATCTAAAAAAATTTAAATGGGGGGTTATTTTTAAATGCACGCTACAAAGAAAGATATACCAGGGACTCAACCCTGTGACCGGCGCCCCACACCCCAACCCCCTTGCCTACACAGCCACCTACGGGGGGATAATGTGTTTATGGGTAATGAGGTATAGGTGATTATCATTCAACACTTATTCTGGGCCATATTCTCCACCTATGTGACACTCGTCCCTAGCTAAATTCTAGTTTGGTTAGATTCAAACCTGCACGAGTTCTTTTGTAAAGGAGTGGTTGCCTTACATGGTACCACATTAATTATGTGTATATATATTATCTCTTTGACTATAAATAATCATTAAAAATATAAAAATATTTCCTACATCATGGTATGTTTTTTTATAATTTTTATACGTTATATAAATAAATATATTTGTGACACAATGATGATGCAAGGATTACATTATTAATGAAATATTCAAATAAATGATATTATAAATTTTAAAATAAATCTAATTTTTCCATTTTGATTCCATAAAATAAATTTTTGGATGACATTGGCATGTGAGGGATTATTTAATTTTTTTCTTTTTATGAAATCATGTTTTTTGGGAATTTAACAAAAATCAATTTCTAAATAGTGTCTAAATTGACATAAATAAGTTTTTAAAACAAATACTATTTTATTAAATTATTTAATCATACATAAAATATAGGATTATGAAAAATGACTTATATAATGTTAAAAAATTATATTAATTTTCTACTTTTGTATATATTTTATTTTTATAGTAACTATAGTAACCATATATTTTGAAAATATAAGAAGACACTGTAAGAGGTAATGTATTTAACTAAGGGTTAAATCTAAAAGAAAAGGTTAATTTTATGACCTAAACTTGTCTAAAACGTATATTTTGAAATAATTTATACCCATCCTCATATTATCCTCTAAATATATCACTATGTAATTATTATAATTATAATATCAATTTGTAATAAAATATTAATTTAAATCATTCCTAAAGTGCCCCTCCTCACTCTTATACAAGGCCACCACCTCTACCCACTAACTCACAACTCTCAATCCCATTGTATCATCCAAATTATTCTAAAATAAGCACCCAAAATACAGCCCATCCTTCTAGAGGCCACACTTTGGGAAGAAATCTATCTAATGGAGGCCTTTTGTGAAAACAAAAATGACATACTTGGAAAGGTGGTATTTGTATTATCACCTCATTCAAAATAATTTCTTTCTTATACATCCTATTCTTATGTCGTTTCTATAATAAAGTAATAAATATCTTTTCTTCTACATTATTATATTTCATTAATATTATGGGACAACTTTATACATTCTTTTATTCATCCTATGGATAACAATATAATCAAGTGTGCATATGTATGACTTGCCTTATCCACGCCATGGCATAAATTTTTATTCAACAAGATATAATTTGGATGGGTTTAATGATGAGTATAAGTGATTTAAATAATTAATAAAACAATATAATTAATCAGTATAATTAATATACCATTCAATTATACATTGTTTAACCATTAAGTGAATGATCTCGTCGCTCATGCATACGTATGGCCTAACATCTCCACGATCCTATGTGATTCATTATACATGATCTTCATTAAACCAAAATTAAATGCATGTATTAAATAAATAAATATTAAATATATTATATTTATATTGACTTTGTAATTATATAATATTTATTTATATAATTCTATTATCCTTTCCATAATGCGTAAATACGATAATTTCATTTGAAGAAGTGTGGACTACCGCCTCATCAATGTGATATGGCTCGTTCATGAAAAAAATAGAACATATAAAGGATGTAGATAATTAACATATGTAAAATATTCAAGATAGATATTATACTCGAATTATATTATACCTATGTGTCATTTAGTTTTCATTCCTTTAATATTTTAATGAAATGAATGTAGTGTTCATGGATATGTATGACCTTCCGTATCATTGAATGGTGCATTTCATTTATTATATCCAAATTTTGTGGAGTATTCTAAATAAATTTAATATATATATATGTGTGTGATATTTATATCATGAAGAATATTTTGGAAATGATGGAATTTTTACCACATAGACAATTTATATCAAAGAGGTTCATTTTCAACTGTTGTATCCAATATCAACAAACCAACCAATAAGAACATAAAGAATTATTTAATTTTTATATCATTGTAATAAGTGATATAAAAGGAATATTAATCTTGGAAGATGATCTCATGAAACTAGAAATTTAAAAAAGTTTATTATTCAGGAATATAAAGAATGAACAAGACAAGTCAGATTCGAGGTAAGGAAAATCATAACTCAAAATTCATTCATTGAGTTAAATATCCATGTCATCGGTTTTTTTTCAAGAATATGTTTGAATGGCCTATTATTTTTTTACACTGAATACCCACTTATGATGTGTGTATTTATATTTTTTCACTTGTTTATGTCATTTATTTATCCTTAATCTATTGACATGATCTTCGTAAGAGACTTTGTCTCAATCTCCATTCATTGAGGAATATTTTCGTTTATACACAACCTTATTTTATATTTTGTATAATAAACCTCATTAAATTTTAATTTCATTCAATAGATTTCAAAAGAAAATATTTTTTTCCGAAGAATTTTAATATATGACAAATTGAATGTATCTTTTCAACGTACGCGACGACATTGGAATTTCTACCTCAAAAGCATTATTTGATATTTGGATTCTTCTACAAGATGTAATGATTTTTAAAAATAAAATTAATTAACATATTAGAGGTATATTGGTTTTGAAAAATGTTTTGAGAATAGATCGATTATATAAATATCTTGAAATACTTCCTTATGATTTCAAAGATGAAATTTTAATTTTATTTTATGTGTGTTTAGGTATTATGATTATGTTATGGTTCTTGTAATTTCTTATGTATAAACATGGTTCAATGATAAATTGAGGGTTGGGGAGCCTGTTATTTCTCTCCAATGCATTGGATAACATGATAGAGTCAAATGATAAGGTTTCTCTTATGATATTTAGGGAACATACAATGATGGTTATTCCAAATGTAACCATGATGGTTACTCTCTATGTGGTTGGAAAGGCTACAATATAAATATGTAATTGATTCCAAAAGTTACAATTATGATTTATGTTTTAAATGAGTTATTTAAAACTACTATGATTTCATGAGTTATGTTAATGAGGTTATGTTTTAAAATTAAAAAGGTATAATTTCATTGATTTGTATGTATTCATGGACTAGTGTTGTCATTCTTTATTTTATATCTCTTACAGAGATTTTTATGCTCATCCCATGTTTTTGAATTTTTTTTCATAGGGTATAAGGAAGGGTATGATAATGGAATAATTCAATAATATTTTTATCAATATATTAATTCTGGTTTTTTAAGGAGTATTATTGTTGTAAAGAAATAGATAGAGTAGAAGTGTCTAACTTGTAATAGTTGAGATGTTATGTAATAGTTATTGCCTCATTATCTAAAATCTAAACTAGAAAAGACCCTAAATGTAAAATAAAGTATATTCTTGATAAAAAATCATGATTATGTAATGTTTAATTATGGTTCCTTAGATTCGGAATTAGAGGTCAGTTCAAATAACTATAGAGGTTAGGTTGTAATTTTATCAAAAGTGACATGTTTTATATAACCACAATGGTTAGCATATTAGAAAGAGTCACATTTATTTTTGTTAAATTTACTGAGTTTAAGATAACATAAATAAATATATATTAGTGTTTACCCACCTCATAAGATATCATATAAATATTTTACTGATATAATCACACTGACCATTTTGGTTTTAGTAAATGGCTGGATCTAGCAAGATCTAATGTAACAATGGATGTGAATGAATCTATGGTGGTTTTCTTAATAAGAAACTGAATGAAATGAGATCTTAAATTAAAATAATATTTATATTGTTATCCATGTATATAGTGTCATTATTTACCACTTGATCTTTGGTGATTTTTCTAAGGAGTCATATGTGTAAAAAAACAAATCCATAGGGAAGTTCATGTAATAATCATAAAGGTATGTATATTCAATAACATATTTGACATCAATGTGGAATGAAACACCCAGGAAAATGTTTCAATGGGATGAGAAGATATTATATATGTGGTAATTAAGGTAATAAAGAAATAACCTGCCCTGGAAAAATGAAGCATTTGATTGACTCCAGGAAAGGGGGATATTTTCTTTCTAAGTTATCAATTAAATGCTTTAAATGGTTGCAGTATTGTCGTTTTGAAAGTAGATATCTGAAAAAGGAGGATTAAGAATGGGATTAATAAATCCATAAAAATATATGGTTATAAATAGCCAATTTTATTAAAATTTATTATGAGGAAACTAAAAATGAAACATTAAAGGTGTAGATTATTTCTTGTCTCTTTTTTTGAAGTTATAAAATCATAGGATATGATTCATGATTCTGTTTGTAAAAAAGAAGTATTACATAATAAGTTGGAAAAACCTGAATAACAGATCATGAAGAATACAGGATGATTATGATTTCTACATTTTATAAGTTCAAGTGTTATATTATATCTATGGATGATGAAATTTTTAAAAGTATTATTGCTATTTTGTTGATGGGATTACATTGGAAGTATGTTTTCAAGAATGTGTATTCCAGATGTTTATTATGTAAAAATTATATTTAAGAAATAATTAATGTAACATACTAAGAATTCACAAATATATTTATTATAGAATTCATGAAACACTAATTATCGACAAAATATTACATCTTATAATCTTGCCGTTAAACACAACTTTGACTCTACTATGTTTTGAATTTTAAAAAACGGCCTTCTGGAGTTTTAAAGAGTAAGTCATTTGGAGCCTAATAGAACCAAATTGATTTTTAGAGAATAGTAACAAAACTATAAGAATATTAATATTACCCTTATGAATATTAAACTGTGATATTATTTAATTTTCTAATGGGAATAAGGTAATGAGATCTTAATTAATTTTTCAATGTGATATAAAACTAATTTGTTCCTTTAAAATTGTTATATTTAAAATTAACTATTATTTTATATAATATTTAATTATAATTATTTAGATAATTATTTTTGAAAAATGGAGTTCATTTTTGAATTCTATATTCTTAAAAATGGTTTGGGTGAGTTTTTGGGATTTTTTTAAATTCATAAATTTTTGATGAATAGTGAAATACGGTAAATTACTGTATATGGAATTTATCATTTAAATACAGTATTTATGAAATTATGAGTGATTTAATGCCACATGATTCAAATTCCCATGCACTTATAACTGTTTGGGGTCACATAAAACAACACTTTTTTGTTTAATTGATGGAAATAATAAAATAATGAATAAAATATTCAAAATTCACACCTCTCTTTCACTATAACCCCTCCACTCCCTCTTCACTTCACTCCTCAATGCTTTAAAGATCCTAAAATTATATTACCAATACCCTTACTTATTAACTACCCATGTACAAGAAGCTCTTGGTCATTCCAAAAGACAAAAACCCATTTCCCTTAAATGGATTCATAAGGAGGTGGATTCAAGAGGTAAATTCACATTTTATTTCGTTCATTTTCATTTCACATTCATTTATATTTTTATCATCTCTTCACCTCCTATTCACAAATTAACATTATAACTAAACTATAATCTATATATTGAAATTATATAATTTTTTAGAAAGAACCACCATCAAAATTCTTACTCCCTCCCTTTAGTTTTTTAAACAAAGTCATCGTCTTTGGGGTTCCAATTTAAAACCTTTATAGAAGACTAAGTGTCATTCTTCATTTTATCCTTCATTAAAAGACATGAAATGATTTTTATGGTTTAAATAGACTAAAATATATTTATTATAACCTATAATTTATTCATGAACCAGTATACATACATGTTATTAAATCATATGACCAAACTAGTTCTTAATGATCAAAATACCACTAAAATAATCTAAGTGAATATCATTAATATTTAATCTAATGATTCATCCTAATTATATGAAACTAAATGATATAAATTAACTTTAAAATCAATGTATGTGCATAAATAATGTGTAAATTTAATTCTAAAGATTTACATCCATTCCACAAAGAACTCTGTAACATAAAAACACGTGAAACGATTATGAAAATCAAGAATATGGACACTCTTGAATAACAAAATTCAATATTATAAATAATTAATAATTATATAATGGGATTAAAAAAATTATGATAAACTAAAAAAATTTAATATTTTTTTAGTTTAGTTATTTATATGTTTATTTTCATATTCCAATACCATAAGTTCAAGTGTGGAACACATTCAGACCTAAGGTAAGGGGTTTTTTCATCTCACTTCTATTTTTGTGAGATATTATGTATTCACTAATACTACTTGTATATTTTGTATGTATACATCCCATTTATGTTTCATATAACAAATCTATTTTTTTAATGATATTTAATATTTCATATTATGATTATTAATTTTGGGTTATACTATTCAATTGATTACATAGTTTTATGTATTTTCCACCTGAACATCCATTTTAATTAGGGATACTTTTATTATTTACTTACCTGAATTAAATTATTATTTATTAATATTTACTCCTCATATATTATATGATAAATTTCAATATATATTAACAAAACATAATCCTAATTTCACTTATGGGTATTTATGTGTTTTAAAATTATCTTTGAAAAATTCTTCCGGAAATACAAGATCGATTCAAGGAACTTCTTGAATAATTAGCTATTATAAATATCACTATATAATATATTTTATGACATATTTGTCTTTATGAAATCACAAATTTTAACTTGAGTAACATATTTTGGTTCATTTATTCTTTTATCAAATCAATCATGACTTTGTGCTTTAAAATTATTTTATATTTTCCTTAAACCACAATAAAATGTTTTATTTCTTAAAGATTATTCAAAAGATTTTATAAATGATTTAACCTTAATATACTTTATTTAAGACTAATATATAATTTCAACTAAATTAACCTTTATTTTCTAGGATTTAAATATTTGCAATCAGATTTCATGACAATAAAAATTATTTTCCAAAAGAGCTTTTATTTCCAAAGTAAAAAATATTTTTCTCATCTCACATTAACTTTATTGATAAATATTCCCTTTTCACCACTTATTCATTTCTCATGGTTTATGTAATTGCATTTGGTATATCAAATAAAGAGTATCCTTATTCTAATTATTTTCTAATGTATTATTATATAAAATTTCAAGGTGGTATGGGAGACTTTGGAATTTTTAAGGATTATTTCCTCAAGGATTATGCAATGGTCTCATTTAAAAGTATATTCATATATGTCAACATCCTTTGATGAATATTGTTCGTAATTGAGGTTTATCTATGATTTTATCATCTACTATATTTAATATAATGGTTGATGATTAGTTTGACTATGTTTGTGCTATCTTAAAACCATTAATCAGTTTACTCTGAATGGTTTATGTTTATGCTTAATGTTCGGGGTGATTTTTTTAAATTTCATATATTTGTTTCAATATGAAAGTATATATTGTTTAAATTTATCATTGACCATATATGTAATTCATTTGACTTATTATGTGATGGTCGGGGCCCACTACAACCCCTCGATCCATCGGTTGGTCTCCTTCGACAATTAGACGTGGACTTGGTCGAGGCCTTTCCCAATTTGATAGATGGTTTTTTTCTATAGAATTAATCATTTTTAGAAGTCTTGGTTGACGCCCTAACTGTTTGTTTTATAATTTCCAGAATATTTATTTCCATCATTACTTAGCTATCAATTTATATTTCATGTGGTTATTTGACTAGTAGAATATCCATGATTATGTTTTATTAAGGAAATATTTACTCAACTCATATTCTAACCATATTATGTTCATGTTTATTATTAAAAGACGTATGTTTTAAGTTATTCACGATGTCTAATTTTTATATTTATGATGATGTATTGATTAACAATTACTGATAATTTGAGATCACCTCTTTCTTAAGTTATATTTTCCCAGGATATAAATAAGTAAGTTATAAGTGAGTTTCTTGCATAATCTAGGAGACATATATGTTTCTATCAGAATTAATTAGTTGTGTTTTTATTTTAAAATTGTAATATTGCGGGTATGTATGTATCTGGATTTACAAAACTACTAAACTACCCAATCATTCAATATTGTATTCCTTATAATCATGAAAATAATTTAAAATAATGCACCGGCTCCAGGCCCCTGTGGTTGGGGAGTTATAGTTGGTATCAAAGTAATTTTACTAGAAAACATGGAAACTAGATATATAAATTGTAGATTAGTGAATAATACCATAGGATATACTTTGGGGATAGGAATACAAGTACATCCAATAATTATATTAAGGAATATATGATGTTGTTTATCAAGAAAATATTTCCTTATCTAGATACGAAAAAGTAAAGGTGGCTATGGAATAGATGTATCTATAGGTAAAACCCAAAAACACCGCTTTGAGCCAGACTCAAATGGGAATGCGTACACAACAACAGAGCTTGATGTTCCTTTGGTTCAACACTCTCGAAGGAAATGATTTGTAAAATTCATATGCTTATTAAAAATAATTATGAAGGATTTTTTCCCTAACGTAACCAAAGAATATGGTTCGAGGATTTTAGATTCATAAATATATGTTATATGCTATACCATGTTTATAGATATTGGGATTTCATAATTATATGAACTAATATATATTATGTAAATTATTAAAAATGGAGCCTAGTTAAAGGAATGAGAACTTCACCAATAGAGGAGATGCGAAGTGTAAGGAGGATCATATCTCTAATTTTCTTAAGACATTATTTCAATGGAACATTATCTCCCAATTATCCTCATCATATGATGAAATTGTATCATGTGTTGAAAGTGTTTGTAAATAATTCTTCGAGTCTTTTGGATTTTAAGGGAATGAAAAGAAGAAGAGGATGGTAGAGAGAAAATGGTTAAAGGGAAGAAGGGAAACATGTATTTTCTTACATGTGGTAATTGTGGAAGGAAACACCTTGGTAAATTCTTGAGTGGAAAAGGAGATTGCTTCAATATTAGAGAAAACTTCCACCGTGCTCATAATTGAAAGCCAAGGAATGAATTTTTCGATATTCAATGCTTCAACTACAAGGATATGGAACACTATGCTAAGTAATGTCCCATGAAACAATGTAATGTATCAAAAATAATGACTCTGGATAATGATCAAGTTATGATGCAACCAACTATGAATTAGAATGATTAAAATACCTAGTCAAAAATCAGGTCATTTAAATATTTTTTTATTAATGTACTGATTTTAGAAATAATGATATATATATGGATTTTACTAAAATACAAATTTATTAAGGATTTGTGGTCGTATGTTGAATGGTACAAAGGAAACGTGATTAAGTAGAAAGTAAAACTTTTTAGAAAAAAACATAATTTGGGGAAAGACAAACCTTAAAAAATATCTGATGTTGATATGGTGATTAAGAATTTATTAATTAAGATATGTACTAACTACCTCTAAATATATTATTAACTTTTCAAGAAGTGGTCTATGCTATCATCGATAAAGTTTAAAACACTTTTGGATTTAAAAAATATATGAAATAACATGTATCTTAGTTAAGGAATATGGAAGAATACATGATTCCAATGTGGATTTTATAGTAATTCATATAATTACCATATTTCAAGAGGATACGTGATGAATTTATTCACATGTTTGGAATTTGAATTTTAGAGCTGCTTCTCCTTGATTAAAGGTTAATGATAAGTTCATCATGGATATTTAAAGACCATAATTAAAATATGTTGAATCATTATATTTTTCAATTTTTAACAATTTAAAAAATAGTTTATATTGATAATTGTATGGGGTTTTATAATTTAATATCACTAAATGATGGTTTGATTATTCTTCCATGACCACGTTGTCCAATTTGAATGCGTTGTTTAGTAGTAACTGATGCATTCCCATTCCCTCTTATTATAATTTCATCTAATTATTCATTCTCATTCCTTGTAACCAGATGATATAAATTACTATTTACAACTATGGATGTTTATAATTATTTTTTAAATTCAATTTTGGAGATTTATATCCATTCCACGAGAATTGAATTACTTAAAATCAAGAGGACCAATTATGAAAATCAAGAAAACGAACACTCCAGAACGACGAAATTAAATCTTATAACTAATAAATAAGGACATAAAGGGATTAATAAAACCATGATAAACTCAATACATGTTTAATAGGTTCTTAGTTATGTTATTAATATGTCTAATTTCATATTCCAGGACCATAAGTTCAAGAGTGGAACACATTCAAACATAAGGTAAGGGGTTTCTTCAACACACTTTAATTTTTGTGAGATATTTCGTATTCAATACTACTACTTTTGTATGGTGTATGTACAATACACTTTGATATTTGATATCATTAATATATTTATTTTATGATATTCAAAGTATCATTTTATGATTATTAATTTTAGGTCATTAAATTCTATTTATTATAATGTTTTAAGTATTTTCCACCTGAACCTCCATTTTCATTTGGGTTACTTTTATTATCAAATAACCTCAATAAAATAATAATTTATTCATATGTACTCTAAATATATGCTGTGAAAATTTTCAATATATATTTACAAACCAAAATCCCACTTTCACTTATGGGTATTTATAATTTTTAAAAGGATCGTTCCAAAATTCATCCTGAAATACAACCTCGATTCAAGGAACTTCTCAACTTTTTACCTATTTTAATATTCACTATATAATCTGTTTTATTAAATATTTATCTTTATAAAATCAAAAATTTTAACATGATAAATATATTTTGGTTAATTTATTTTTTTAAGAAAGAAAACATGCTTTTTTTCTTTAAAATACTTTAATATTTTACTTAAACCGCACTTAAATGTTTTCTTTCTATAGATTTTTAAAAAATATTTTTAAATGACTTCACCTCAATAAGTCTTCATTTAAGCCTAAAATATAATTTAAGTGAAATTTAATTTTATTTTCTAGGATTTAAATGTTTATAGTTGGATTTTATGACAAATACAAATGAGCTTCTAAAAGATCTCTTATTTTAGAAGTAAAAATTATTTTTCTCGTCACACTTTAACTTTATTGAGATATATTCCTTGTTTACCACTTATTTAAATTTAATTTTTATGTACTTCCCTTTGTAATATCACATAAAGAGTCTTCTTATTCTCATTATATTTTAAGGTATTATGATTTGAATTTTTTAAGGTTGTAAGGGGCACATTGAAATGATTAAGGATTATTTCCTCCATGATTTTTCAATGGTCTCATATAAAAGTATCATCATCTATGTGAAAATCATTTATTGAATCTTGTACATAATTTATGTTTATCTCCTATGATATCATCTACCATATTTAATATAAATCTTTATGATTTTTTTGACTGTGGATGTTCTATCTTAAAAACATTCCCCAATTTACTCCTAATGATTTTTGTTTATGATAAATGTTTGGGAGAAGTTAATGACATTTTATATAATAGATTCAATATTATTGTATATATGTTTAATGTTTATACCCATTCATATGAAGAATGCATTTGACTTATTATTTGATGGGTAGGGCTCACTACAACCCCTTGATGCATTAGTATTTCTCATGAGACAAATTGATGTGGAATTTGCTAAGGCGTTTCCCAATTTGATGTATGGTTTTGTCCATGGCCTTAATCATTTTGAGATGTCTTGGAAAAGGCCATGATGGTATATTTTTTAATATCCGTAATATGTATTTTCCTCATTATAAAACAAGAAATTCATTGTTCATGTTGTTATTTTACTAGTATAATACCCATGATTATGTTTTATTATGGAAATATTTACTACGCTCAGCTTCTTTCCATATTATGTTCATGTTTATTTTTAAAATACATGTGTTTTTAGTTATTCACCATGTATAGTGTTTATGTTTATGATATGTTTTGTGGTATTGTTTAACCCTTATGGGTAATTTGAGCTCACTTATTTCTTATGTTACATCTTCCCAGGATAAGAAAAAGTATGCTATGAGTGAGTTGCAGGAATAATGTAGGAAGAATAGATGTTTCTATTGGAATAGATCTGTGTTTTTTATTTTAAATATGTAATGTTGAACCTATGTATGTATATCTCCTTCAAAAAAAACTAAACTACTCAGTCCATTGACATTTAATTCCTTGTCATCGTGCCAATGTATTGAAATAATGCACCATCTCTGGGATTTTGTGGTTGGGACATTACAATTACCTTTTCTTTTGTGGATATAATTATAATGAATATTTAGGGTTTATATGATCCATGATTCTGATGAAAATATGGTTTATTAAATTTTGATATGAAATATGAAATGCATTAAATAAAATTGAGGTTAAAATATATTATGGTTATTTTTGATTGATTTCTCTCATATTGGGAATGTTTAAAGATGTATATAGTTTTTTATAAAGGACAACTCATATAAAGGCTGAAAACCCATCACGTTGGACAAGTCCACAAGAATCAAAACCACAACTGAAGTGTGATAAGGCTTTATCGCCTACCACTTGCCTACTTGATGTCATTGATTAGTATGAGTTATTATTTTTAGTTAAATTATATTATGGATCATGAATACATTGATTTTGGGAATATATGTTTTATCAAATAGATATCTCTAGTATAGGAAAATTATTTGGTGATTAAGTGATAAATGTTATTTTGGAGGAAATTCTACCATTTGGGAACACTATTTTCCTAACAAAAAAATTATACTTTGGGATTTAATTTTAGGAGTATTGGTTGAATTTTATTTTGAATGAATATATATTTTTATTAAAGACATATAGAGAATTGGGTTATATATGGAAATGATTAACCTATCATGGATAATTTGTGATTAGGTAAATTACATTTATGTATGAGACGTTAAGAGTTGTTAATGTTATTTGGAAAGAAATGTTAAGATTTATCATGGAAGACTAGGTGATCAAATCCTTCTGAATTTTGGCATTCAATCATATTTTGGATTATGTTTAAGATTTTTATAGGAAATTGTTTATTGAATGGTCATTATTGAACTTTGGGTATTTATTGTTGAATATTATTGATTAATAGTAGTATTTTTTATAAAGGATTATCCTTTTTAGGGATTATCTGATCTTGATCTAACCATTCTATATTTCGTTAATGTATAAAGACATGGTAAATATATAGTTCATCTTTTTTTTATTATCTAATTCTCTAGAATTTTATTCTAGTACGTCTGGTGTGACCAAGTAATCTTGAATTATCATCATTTGGATAAAGGATGAGTTTATGGTAGATATTTATTAAAGGATGAAATGATACTTGACATGTCAGTATAGATTCTAATGTTCTTAGTCAACCTTATAAATAATTTACTCAAATTTATGAAAATATCCATAAAACCAATAATGTATTTTGTTTACTTTTCCTTCTGGGAAATAAAATAATATTTCACCCATTACAAGTTAATAGTTTTCTAGTTGTTAACTTTCTCCTAATCATATTTTATATCACTCTCCATCAGAAAAAGACGGTTAGTTTATCTTCCATATCCATGTTTTCAAAACTGAAATCCTAGTATGTGTTATATTAGCTTACCTTTGTACTTCTCTTTCAATCTGTTAAAGTTTTTGTTGTATTGACTCTTTCTCTGGTATGGGATCTTCAATGACGTTTCTGTGTCCAATTTTAAAATTTCGAGGATTCCATTTTCAAAATAGGGGAATGATATAACATCTATTGTTTTTATAAAATAATAAATTTTCATATCTATTAATATTTTTGAATTTAATATTAATTTTAGTTTAAATGTGACACTATATAGGATACCGTACTTGACACGCAACAACATGTTTCTCTAAAATCATATGTTTCACACAACACTGAGTTATACTGAAAAATTATATGAAAATAATATTATTATTTTTTAAATGAAATTTAGTCCATAGTTTTTGTATTATAAGGAATGAACAAAATCAACTATATTATGATTTTACATATTTTATAAATATTTATACATTTATCCAATAAATTTTAGAGGCTTAAAATGAGAATGAATTCAATTATATGAATAAAAAGCTCTAATATTTTTAAATAGTTCTTTTATCACGTTTGTATGGAGAAACCTTTATAAATATATTTTTATGTTATATATGTTTTATTTGATAAAATAATCTTATTATTTAGAATTTGGACACAAAAATTTCATTTGGTCTAATTTTTGGTATATTTTTTATAAATTCTTTATTATTATGAATTGTGGAAAATACTACATTTTAATTCAAAAGTGTTTTTAGCTAATTTATTTATATTAATAGATTGTAATATTAATTTTTTTAATGTTTAATTGAATAATATTTTTATAATTAAATACAATTATTTTTATTTTATGTAAGTTTACATTTAAATTTGATATAAACACATGACGATATTTTGAAAGTTTTTTACTTCATAAAACTTGTTTTATGCTTTTTATAATGGGACATAATATTAAATTAATTTATGTAATTTCATTGATTTAAATTTTTTAAATTAAATTCTATATATGGAATCCGGACGTCCAATTTATGTACACATTTACATTTTATTTTTGGACATTACGAATAGTAACATATGTAATTATTATTATTTATCATGGTTAAAGTGTAAATCAGGTAAATAAGGGTAACAAATTAATATTATAATAATATAAAACTATCCTAGCACATTTTTTAATCCTATTGGATGAGATATTCCCAACCATGACCACCCTTGGGTAGAGTTTAGGATGCCATGGAGCCACATGGGTGTGACAATGACCTTTTATTAAATTTAATTTAATGAAAAAAGAAATATAACATAAACATGTATCTCCTACCTAAAAACAATTACACTAGTTTATATAAATTGCAACATCGACTATAAATAGTTTTTATAAATATAAAAATATTTCACACAAAATGTTACTTTATTTATAATATCTAGTCTTTGAATAAATAATTATATTTAGGACATAATAACGAAGAAATAATAACCTTATTAATGAAATATTAATAAAATGATATTTTAAATATTAAAATATATGTTAATTGAACATATTTATGTACCAAAAGAATTTTTGGGATGACATTTACATTTTTTGGATGAGTTAATTCTCTCTTTATGGTAGTAATAATGTTGATATAACATTAAAAAATTTTCTAAATAGTGTCAAAATTGGTAGAAATGAGTTTAAAAAATATAAAATTTTATTAAATTTTATAGTACTTTTTAAAATCGATGATTCAGAAAAATTACTTATATAAAGATAAAAATGACATTAAATATTCATGTGTGGTTCTATTGGAATTTTATTGTAACTATAGTAATCATATATTATTAAAATAAGAGAAGACACACTAAGAGATAATGTTTCAAACAAATGGTTAAAGCTAAAAGATATTGTTAATTGTGTGACCTAAACATGTCTAAAACCTATTGGTAGAGAGGATTTATACAAAACATAATCATTTAAATTCAATTTATCACTTTTTAAATAATATAATTCCCAAATCAATTTATAATAAATTAATATTTCAAGACTTCATAAATTTCCCCTCCTCTCTCTTATAAAAGGACACCATTTATACCCACCTACTCAAAATCTTAATCCCATTTGATAATAAAAAATATGATTCTATAATCTCAAAACATCCACACCTTCATTATAGAAGCCACACATTAGGATGAAATACATCATATGGATACCTTTTGGGAAAATCCAAGGGAGATACTCGAAAAAGCGGTATTTGTTTTATCACCTCCTTCAAAGTAATTTTCTTATTCAACATCTTATTCATATTTAGTTTTAACAATAAATTAATAAATCTATATCGAATAAATTTTAAGATTTTATTTTTATTATTGGAAAATCTTATACCTCATCTTATGAATCACATTATCATCATGTGTGTGTACGTACGACTCACCGTCTCCGTACCATGGTGACATTTTTTATTCAACAAGACTTAATTTGGATGGGTATAATGATTATTATAATGAATTTAAATAATTAATATAACATGACAATTATTATTTATTATTAAAATACTATCTAATTATATACCTTTTAACCATTAATCGAATGTTATAGTCGCCTGTGCATACGTATGACCTATCGTCTCTCCAAGGTGATGTGATTCATTCTACAAAATCTTCATTTAACAAAAATTGTATACCAGAATGAAATTATAAAATATGAAATAAATTATATTTATATTGACTCTATTCTTCAATAATTTTTATTTACAAAATACCTTTATGCTTTCCATAAGTTTTAAATATGATAATTTCATTTAAGGAAGTGTGGAATACTGCCCCCTCAAAGTTATATGACACATTCATGAAACACATGTAACGTATAAAGGATGGAATTAATGAAATTATGTAACATATATATCATATATTTTATAATAGAATTACAATATACTTATTTGTCATTTATTTTTTATTCGTTCAATATGACTAAAAAATGAAAGTAGTGTCCATGCGTACGCACGACCGACCGTCTCCATGAACATTTCATTTCATTTTTTATCACCAAATGTTATAGGATATTATAATAACATATATACTAGATATATATATTATATTTAAATCGTGAATAATATTTTGGAGATTATGAACATTCAACCACATATTCAATTTTCATCAAAAAAGTTCATTTTCAACTTAATTACTAAATATTGACAAAATAACCAATATGAACATAAATAAATACGCAATTTTAATTACATGGTAATAAATGATATAAAATTAATAATAAACATGAAAAGGTTCTTAATCATGTATAAATTAACCTACCATTTTTTTCAAGAATATAAAAAAATAAAAGAAAATTCATATTTGAGGTAAGAGAAATATTAACTCAATCATCATTGCTTGAGTTAAATATGCATGTCATTGGTTTTGTTTTTCCAAGAATCTGTCTGAATGAAATATTATTGGTTTACAATAAATATCCACTTATATTGGGCGTATTTATATTTTTCACACAAATTAATGTCATTTATGTATCCTTAAACTAATGACATGACCTTTGTAAGATACTTCATCTCAATATCCACTCATTGAGGAATATATTGGTTTATAAAAGTCCTTCTTTTGTTAGGTGTATAATAAACCCCTTTGAATTTTAATTTTATTCAAAAAAAATCAAATGGGAATATTTTTTTATGTAGTGTTTTTATAAACGACAAAAGAAATGTTTTTTCAATGTACGCGCTGATAATGAATTATCTTTTTTCACGATCAATATTAAAAATTTGGATTGCTCTACAAGCTATAATTTTTTTGAAATAGAAAAGTATGTACCATATTTCTGTATTTTAGTTTTAAAAATAGTTTTTAGAATGGATTGATTATATTAATATATTAAAATTATGTTTTACGATTGCAATGTGGAAATGTTATTTTTCTTTTTTGATGGTTCGTGAGTTATGATTAGGTTATGGTTCTTGAGAATTTCATATGTATACAAGTGGTTTCGTGATAAAATGAGAGCTGGGGAGCTCGTGATATCTATCTAATTCTTTAAGAAAGGTGATAGAAGTAACGTTATGGTTTCTTTTAAGAGACTTAGGGAATTTACAAATATGGGAATTCCAAAGGTAACCATAAAAGTTACTACCTGTATTGCTGTGAAAGATACAATGAAAGTATGTTACAGATTCCCAAAGATACCATTATGATTTATGATTTCTAGGAATTATTTATAAATCAAATGATTTCATGAGGTATGATATTGTGATTATTTTTTTTGATTAAATAGTATGATTTTATTTATTTTTAGGTCATCATGGAATAATGTTTTTTTCCGTATTTTATATCCCTTAATCATATTTTTATGCTCATCCCATGTTTTTAAAAAAAACACATAATATAAAGAAGCATAAGATAATGGAATAATTCAAGAATATTTTTATCATGAAAATAATTATTTTTTTAATAGAATTCAGTTGTAAGAAAATTAGATAGATTATTAGTGTCTATTTTTAAAATTTGAGATGTAATGTAGTATTTATGGACTAATTTTATAAAACAATAAGCATGAGAATATCCTCAATGTGAAAAAGTGTAAATTCTTGTTAAAAAATCATCATTAATTTATATTTAAGGTTGGGGATTTACATTTGTGACATAACATAAATTAATTTCTTCATTATATGTAAAAAATGCTTTTTTTCAGACCTTCAGTAAAAGATCTCTTATTATTGAAATGGAAAGAAGATTAATTTTATTTCATTTATATTTTATTATAAACATGAATGAAAATTTAATTAAAAACAATTACTAATTTTTAAAATAATACTTGATGTTATTTTAATAACAATATGTTAAAGGAATATAAATATCATCAAGTGGTTAAAAAATTCCTCTTTTAATTATAAACAATCCTTCAATATTTTGAGTACATATAGGGTGGAGTCTATAATGAAATATTTTAATTTCAAGAAATAATAAGTATAGAATATAACACAAAAAAAATTCAATGATAAATATCATATAATTTCATTATCAAATATTTTATCCAAGATAACCCAAGAACAAAGTGATATTGTAATGTAAAATTGGTACTACATTGGTAAATTTTAATTTGTATGTACCAAGAATAAAATAACATAAAATAAAATATTAAATACAAGTAACATTGGGATATTAACAATAAAAATTTTAGAATGGTATTTAAATTCACTTCATATAATAATATAGTTTTATAACAAACCATATATCCTAAATGAGGCAATTTGAGATTGTAAAGGCTTGCCAATTTGGTAACTTTTGAATCAAACCCCTTTGTATGAAATAATTTAAATTATAACATTAAATATCTTGAATTATGATGGATCCATTATTTATAATTTATATTGGGATGTATTTAAACCTCATAAATAGAAATATTATTATAAAATCAAACATGTCTCACTAAAACAATATGGAGACAAATAACTCATACCTCATGTTCAACATTCATTATTTCATCTCTAACCACCTATAAAATAAAATAAATTTTTTTATTAATATATTTAATAATAATATACATACTTATAATAACATACATGGATTACTTATAACATCATATCACCATTTAATTAACAATTATTTATTGAAATAAATGTTTCCTATGATAATTGTTTTATTTTTCGTGCATTTATGGATTCAATATTGGTGATATTTTCATCATTATCATAGTTATGTCCCCACAAATTTTTAATAATGGTATAAATATCTTATATATTTATTATATATATATCCATCTGAATATAATCGATTTAAAAAAATTATTTTCCATTCATGGAGATGATAGTTCATACACACACATGAATGCATTTTCCATTTTCTATTGAAATCATGAAAATAAAGAAAACTACCATTCAACCATTATATAAACATAAATATATCATTATTATCATAAATATTTTCTAAATCCATCATTATATCACTCAATTTTATGAAATTATGGAATATGAATCATGTCAATATGTGGTGACAGTAGTCTATATGTGCACATGTGTGAAACATTCATGTCACATTTGTTGGAGATAAGTGTAAAATTATTTTCCCCCAATCATAAAAACATATAATTATATTAATTATTTTAGAGACATTATATTAGTATTGATTCAAAATATTTATAAAAAATTTGAAAAATAAATTAAAATTACAAGGGTCGATAAAGATGATTACCACTTCTTTGAGAGGCATTTGTTGGATTAATATGTAATACTTTATAGGATGGTTATAACTTTAGAATAGGAGATCAAGAAGGAAGGTAATTGATGTAGAAAATGTTATTTTTGGATTTTAAAATATTTAGGGCACAATAATTATTAATAATAGTGGATAAGTGGTACCCTTTTATAAGTTAGAAGTGGGACACACAAGGAATTATGTAAAAGATCAAAATAATATAAAGTATCTTTCTAAAGAAAGTGTATCTAAATAGAAATGAATTATATTTTTACATATGATATAGTATAAATATATTTTACCAATGTGATATATATATATATTTATGTGGGATTCTTATCGATATCAATTATTTTATCCCCCAGGTAAACCCATATTAATCCTTAATATAGAAAAAATTTCACTTTTTAATTATCCTCATGAACAAAATTGAATGAAGCCATATTAAAAAACCAATATTATGATTCCAAATATTTAATCAATTTTGTAAAATTCAATTTAAATAATAGTTCAAAATTATCATTCAAATGAGTTCACATATCACAATAAAATCCATTTTAAAAATGTATTTTGAATATAAAAATGGATTTTGATTTTTTATAAGCCATGTATAAACTATTATACCACTCTTAAAATATTAATTTGAAATTAATATATATATATATATATTTCATTACTATAATTATTCAATAGTCATATATTTATTTCATTAAGATGAAAACACGTTTCACACTGAAAATATGTTTTCTAAAAAGAACTATTTTAAATAAGAAATTATTTTTTATTTGTTATTACCCAATATATAACTAATGTATGAACGATAATTCCTAAATAGACAAAATAATTCATTAAAATAAATTTTTAATAATGATAAATAATTTTTTATTCAAAATATAAAGAAAACATAAAAGAATTTATTTCTTCAGAATATATGTATTTTAATGATAAAATGATTTTATTTGAAATTCAATTATTATTTCTATTTAATTTATCAATACATTTGACTTATATAAAAAATATCATTTTATCATCCTTATATTGTTAATCGTATAAATAAAAAAATTATACAAGTATGATTTAAATGTTATATTATATTGTGGTTCCTTTAATAATGGGGTTTCATATAAATCAAGATATAGAATACATCAATATTATTTTAAATTATAATATATAGATAAGTGTGGTAAAATAATCCATGTTATTGATTCTAATATATGAAATATTGGAATCATACTGTAATATGTATGATGAAATTCCATGATGAATAAGGAGTGAGGGAACCCCTGATGAAATCATTTAATTGTAAGAATATAAAGAAAAAACCATATTTGAAATTAATCCAAGAAAATAATTTTATTTTTCGAGAATATTCCGTCTCAAATAAATTGAAATGTATGAATTTGAGGACTATAAATAACACAATGAAGAATTTATTATGCTTTTAATAAATAATTATAACTGTAAAATTGTTATTATAATGGTGATTAATTTAAGAGAAGAGTTATCTTAAAGGACGAGCATAAATCATCCCTTGATGAAATTAATTTTATGAGTTAAAATAAATTATTACTAATATAATATTACATTAAAATATTATTTTCTGTAATATAAAAGAATATTCAATGTATGATTTAGTTATAGAGATTACATGATATAAATATAATAATATAGAAATATGGAATAAATTTTTTCGAATCATCTCAAAATTAAATAAGATACCAAGAACATTAAGGTTATTACACATTCTATAAATGGGTTTTTTAAAATACTTAAGGAACTTAATAGTTTAATTAATGGATATATGATTAATGCCAGATGATCAGGGAAGAATTTTGAAACCCAGTCTGGTGTTAGGAATTTCAAGTGTATGATATATCAGAGAATCATATGAGAAAAAGAGTAAATAATGTAAAATATATAATATTTTCTATAATTCTATTAGTTTCTAAAAAGAGTAAAATGAATAAAGGTCCTTGATTGAATAAAATATATGTGGTTTACATATAAACACTAGAACCCACAACCAAAAAGATGATTGTTTTGATTAATTAAATATATTCACAAAAACCTAATTGTTGGAGCATTAAATAGTTGAAAAAATATACAAAAAATCTAGTGTTAGTATTTTTAAAAATATAGACGATACCTAATATGTCATTTCTATAGAAAAAAGTTACTCCTAGACTAACCGCAAATAAAAAATGAGATGAATTTTAAAAAATTTATATATTTCATTGGTGTATTATTTTTAACATGTTGTTACGAAATTTTTATATATTTCACTTTAATTTTTGGTAAAACTGAATAATAACCTTGGTAAATTTTGTTATGATGGTAATGGGTAAATTGGGTGATTAAGGGTAAAACATAATATGATAAGGAATATAAAATGACCCAAACACTTGCATTAAATTTATTTAATTATTCTATTTCATCATTAAACATATATTATTTGATAGTATGACCATTTGTTGACATTTTTAATTGATTTTGATTTTTATAATAATTTATTTAGTTATAACTCGAAAATCTCACACTGTTGTTTTTAAAATCATTAATATCTTTTAGATAGAAATCAATTAAGGATATACTCAGTTATAAATTTTAATTTTAAATCTCAATGCATTAATATGAACATAGTAGTTTATTTTTTATTTTTCTCTAAAATTAACTACATTAAAATCATGGGAAATTTTGATGAAGTTATTATTCAATTAATTCAAAAAAATAAATGATTTTAAAAAAGTTAAAATTAATATTATCTAAAATAATTTATATGTTTTATGATTATTTAGATAATGTGAAATATGTTATATTTTTTTATGCATTATATGTGAATTCATTTTTTTATTGTAATGTTAATATCAAATTAA
Organism: Viscum album; assembly: GCA_963277665.1. NCBI lineage: Eukaryota > Viridiplantae > Streptophyta > Magnoliopsida > Santalales > Viscaceae > Viscum > Viscum album. Next base: position 975,853,685 of record OY728125.1, read on the forward strand.
ATTAATTTTTACAAAATTTATGAAAGTGTTATTTTATAATAAATTATATTTTATTATAGGATTTAATATTCATATGATTTATATCATCAACCATTTAAATTTAAATATGGGATTAAATATTCAATATTCATATATGCATCGTTTTCATCCAATGGACCGAAGGCCTTTGTTTTAATATTGATTTTTGATAATCCACCTTTCATGGGGTGAGGTAGAACCCTTACAAGGCTCGTAGGCTTATAAATTACATGACTCGTAGGAATTTGAGGAAATAATTGCACGTAGGCTTCAAACATTACATACAACCTAGACTAACTAAATTAAAATGCACCTCCCCATCATATTCATCATGAAATCATCACTCCACCTTCACATGTTTGTTTGGCTAGGCTAGCCTGTGCATTCACAAGCATGTCCCGATGGTAGGTATCATACCCTTTCATTCATGCAATCCATGTAGCTTCTACTAGGGTTAATTCTTCTTTCTCATCCTCCTTATATAGATTATTCCTTGTAGGTTGTCTAGTTAGCATATGTACATAAGGTTACCCGAAAGCCATAAGGAGGCCCTAATACCTTGAAGTGGCCCTAAGGCCTTACTTTACTGAAGGCTCGGGTGGCCAAAAGTCTATAAAGGACTCTAGGACCAAATCAGTGGCCTGAAGGACCAAACGAGGGAAAATTCCCAGCTACTATAGTTCTAAACAGTTCTGGCAACAGTACCTGTAATAATTCATTCTATAGTAATGCACAGTTCTCACTACAGTACTATTAAAGTAACGCTACAGTACTTGGAAATTATGGATCTTCCTGTATTTATATTAATCCCTTAAGAGAAAAAACATATATATCACTATAATTTTCAAAATGGTCAATGAAAGGTAAAAAATGTAACTCTATGAATGTGATCCAAAATTGTAAAACATAAATTGGATGAGATTATTTTGACTTACCCTCATATTCTATTTGATTCCTATCGATTCAGATACATTTTTATGTCAAAATTAATTTATATTATGTTTTACTTTACGAATGTAAGTGTGTCTATCCTTTCTCATACAAATATAAACCACTTATTCTCACTTTATTAGACATTAAAAGATTTTTTTCATCTAATACCTATGGAAATACCATCTTTAAATCCCTCCCCAAAATAAAAATTAATTGTTTTTATGAATAATACTAATTATATAGGTTTTAATATGAAAATAAAATGTGATTATATGAAGAAGATGTACAATAGTTAACCGAATGATTTTACATTATTTCTTCATCCACCACCTCTAAATATTACATAATCATAATGATATAATAAAATAATTACCTACAATATATTTATATGTTATTATGTTAATTCCATAAACTGTATTCATATACAAACTCCATCATATTGGGAAGGAATTCATCGTTCTAATCCATGACAGACTAACACCTCACGGGCTTATGTAATTCTTTTTCCACCACCACCTCTCACAGCAGGTTATGATGATGGTAGTTAATATATACATATATGATATTTAAATAATATTTCAAAATTTTAAAATATAATACATAATTTACATACATTGCTTTTAATTTACAAAAAAATATATTTTTGTTTGTGTGCACATATAGATTACCACCTCCACGAAACGATGTGATTACTTTTTCATCACCAAATCACATGGAATTTATATATAAGTGAATTTAAAAAAATATTATAGTATTTATGATATTATTATGATTAGATAAAGGTAAAATAATACTTAACTACATTCCATAAGGACCATTGAAAAATGGAAATGTCACAAATCAATGTGTATAACCTATCATCTCCATGATTATAAGTAGGTCATTTTTCATTACCAATATTCATGATTGGTTACATAAGAGTAACTGATATATAATAATAATAATTATTTCATGAATATTACTCTAGATTTTATGTAATAATTATCACTTTTTTAATGTTCATCCTACCAAATTACGGTTGTATATATGAGTTGAATATCATCAAAACATCTATGGATTAATTAAATGATTATGTAATTCTATATCACATGGTAATAAGATAAATAAATGGAATAATAAAAATTAATGAGGTAAAATATAATGTAAAAAACTAACATAATTTTATGATTTATGATTATAAGTATTTTTCATGATGATTCAAACTCAATTTAAATGACAGTGTAACATAAAAAACCTCAATTGTAATGTTTTACTGCTATATTTAATAAATATTTCTCTTTATGTCCACATTTTCTAAATATCATATTAATAAATTTATAGGATCATAAATAAATTTTAAATGATATTTTATTTCTTGGAACACATTTAAAGTACTTATTACATCATATTTGGGTAATTATGATGTCGTATAATACAAAATATATTTATACAATATTTATTTTTTATTCAATAATTTGTTGGTCTCATAAAATTATGTAAAATTAACCTATGGATAATTTCGACATTATAACTCAAAATAATAATAATTTTATATGAATAATTTTTTAATATGAAAATTTTAACTTTTAAAATAATGTCTACTGTTTATTAAAAATGACGGGTTTTGAAAATAATAGTTTTTGAACCCTAAAAAAATTAAATTTGACATCATAAAAATTCTATGATCGTTTATATTTGATAAATATTATTTAATTATAGTATAACAATAAAATATTATGTATTTAAAAAATCCATTACTTCATGAATACATTAATTGAATTAATAAAATAAAAAAACATATAATTTATTTTTTATTGTATCAAAATAAAAAAAATTAAAAAGAAATAATAACAGAATAAAAATATAACCGTTACTCTATAAGAAACAATGTACATATCAAATTTTTATGGTCAATTTTTGTAACCATTTAATACAATAGCATTCCCACCAGGAGTACGGTTCGCAATGAAGTGGATTTTATGGGGTTGTTCGGAGAACATGGTTTGGGTTGTCATCTTGATAAGCTTGAAATTATCTTGTAAAGAGATTCTATCATTCTTATGTTGTTGGATCTTATCTTTGGATTAGTCTAGGAAAATTCCAATAAATGATATATCCCTGTGAAGCTCTTATAAATGGGCATTATAGGGTATGATCTTATTGGTTGAGGCCATCACAACCTTTGTATGTGCCATATAAATTTTTTAAACCCCTATATTTATACTAATCATGTTATCGATATTCAATGCCTATATTATCAATGATAATGATACATAATAGTCATTTAAATCCAATTGAATATAATAAAACAAAAAAAATTCATGTGTTTTCTATAACTATATGACAATTAATTACATAAAAAGTGGGATTTTATTTATAACAGTTCATGTCATTATGTGAAACATATCAAGAAATTATAAATATGACCATATAAATAAACATTTTAGATAAAAGTTTCACGGTAAGTAGCAATTATTTTTCTAGAAATAAAATAATTTGTAAAAAAATTTCTAATAATTCAGAAATATATGATAGCTATTCGAGATCATCAAAAATCTTATTTTTATTAAATTAAGATACCCATATAGTTTGTGGTTAGTGTTCGTGTAATTATAAATGTTTATCATCATTATAGTAAATAGATGTTTGATAAAGGTATCAATATTTTTATATGGTTTGTTATTTCCTTTTAAGTGATCAATTATTTAGGGAATGTTGTTATATTTTGGAACTTCAACCATAGTTATAGATAGTTTAAAAGGTTTTTCTTTAATCACATATTCAAAGATATCTTATTGATATCTCCCATGTCTTCAATTTTAGTGAGTCTTTAATTTAGGAGGATTAATCCATTTTGGAGTGACTTATTTAAATACAATATTTCATGGTGAAAGCTTTGTGAGGAAACATGTTTATCTAATTTTGGGTTTTATAAAAACCTAAAGTCTAGAGTAATATATGGTGGATTGACATTCTCATATGAATGATCAGTGTAAAAAAAATTAGTTCATTTATTTTAAAAAAAATTTGAATAATATATTAAAATATTTTTTTAATGATTATTATCATTGTTTAATCATGATTTATTTTCAAGATTGAAATTATCATATTTGGTATATTTCTCATAGGATATTTTGTTTTAAAGGACTTTAATTTTTTTCTCATATATGATTGAAGGTAAGGGATGATAATATTTCGATATATTATAATCATATTGTTTTGTTCCTATTAGACTCATACCTTGTAGTTTTGTGGTTATGGAGGTTGAGGAAGACAATTTGGAAGAGTTTCAAGAGGGAAGAGTTGTTTTTTTAATTTAAATAGTGACCTTGATGTGGGTGTGTCTATGTATATTAGGTTCTCCAAGAGATTCGTTTTTCCTTGATTGATTTTTTTTGGATAACTATAATCCTAGGAAAGTGAATTCAATGTTAATTATTTATTTTAAGATGGATTTTATGTAATAGTTTCTATATTATGTTTTCCATGTCCTTATTTTGGTCATTGTGATAATTAGTTTACTTTGTTGGTATTTCTACCAAGTAAAAGGAGTATGAAAAATTAATATTTCTAGTGTCATGGTGGATTATAAAATTTACTACAGATAATTATGTTCTTTTTTTATCATAGAAATTTGTGTGAGAAAAAAATCAAGTACAAGTAATTTCATGGTAGATAATGTTTTTGTAGACATATTGAAGGTCCATGGGAATTGTTGTATTGGTTATGTCGTCGAATAATGTAATATTAATTTCAAAAAACATCTATTAAAGTGTTATTTATGTTCAAATTATAGGAAATAATGAATAAGAATATTATAAAGGATAATAATTGTTGATGTATTTTGGCGGCAAAATATGGCCCAAGAAGAAGGAACCAAAAAAGAAGGTTGGCGCGCTGCCTCGCGAAGCCCCGAAGCAAAGCCCCGACGCGAAGCACCCTGAGCATCGCGGCCTCGCGAAGCTCCAGAGGCGGTAAACCTCCGCGAACTCATTTGACGTTCGTGAGCCCGCCGCGATGCTCCAGAGGCTTTAAACCTCCGCGAACGCATTTGACGTTCGCGACCCGCCGCGAATCTCCAGAGGCGGTAATCCTCTGCGGAAGCCGTTGACATTCGCGAGCGCGCCGCGAAGCACTTGATGCGGCGCGCGAGTTCTGCTTCGTGATTCCCCTTTCCTATAAATACTAGACTCCCCCTGAGTCCCAGAGGACGGACAATCCGACCCTTCAGCTTCTTCTCTCCCGAATCGCGAAGCACTCTTAGCCCCGGGAATCGTGAGCTCCGCGAGGTACTTCTACTTCGTGAGATGCCTCTTCTTTGTCTCGTTTTGAGCCCCTCTTCCGAGAGGGATGCCCTTCGTGAAGCTCAAGGGAATTCGCGAAGGAAGGGGATTCCCAAGGGAAACTGGGCAGCCGCAGAGCGCTTATGCTTCGCAAACCACCCAAACCAGACTAGTGATCCATATGCTAAGGCAGGATCGCTACACATCGCGAAGCACACTACTTCACAGGACCCTTCTTTGTGAGGCACCTCTTCTTCGCGAGGCAGTGCTCCGCGAACATTGTTCCACTTTGCGAAGAACCTTCCACTCACACCTATGCCCCATGCCAAGGCCAAGGCACTCCACTTCGCGAAGCACACTCCTTTGCTTAGTGATTCCTCTTCCTGTGCGACCCTCCAGGTTTGCACGATGTGATTTCAAAGTCCCATGGACAACACCACCCGTAGCGTTGCTTCGCCTAATGCTTCTTCACATAGGCACGCTAACGGCTATTTCTTCTTCGCATAGCCACGCTAACGTGGACCCCTTGATGGTTCGTTCCACAACCCCCCTTGACCATGTCCTTACTGGTACCTTCCCTTCCCCAAGGACCATAGGGTACCGGTTATGTAAGTCCTAGGGGTGTGGAGTCAACCCACCTCGTCCGAGATGCAGGACGTTAAACTGAAAAGCACCACGTCCTCAACACATGACGTTAAACTATGACCCGACATCGTGCCTCTCACGAAGGGTCCCCCCAGCTCGAACATTCTTTACATGAGTCGTCTCCACAGGAATGGAATCACCCATCTACAAGGGATTATGTCCTCCTTATTGGAGTGGCGTATGTTCATAGGAGAAGGGCGACCCAAGTTCCCCAACGGATGGCTGCACCTCTGCATCTCCGTACTCCCCGACTACCAAGGTCAGTGGAGGGCGTGAGAGGGAATGAGGCACCTCCCATCATTGGAACAAGGTCCATTTTCCCTACGCTTTGTCACACAATGGGCCTCCATCATGGAGTAAGTCCCAACACCATGGGCCGCCTACCGCGTAAGCCCCTCTTCGCTTCTCAGGGACGCATCCTTCGCGACGTGATCGTCAGGTCCTTGCAACCTCTTGTTTCTCACACCGAGCATGACTCACGTGGGCTTAGAGTGAGCACCGACCCCGACCCCCACCTAGCGAACTACGAGGACTTTGATCCATGTTAAGGAATGGTACGTAAGAAGCCTCCATGTGGTTCAAGCCACATTTCTCGGTCGTTCATTCACGTCGAGTTTCGCCCCGTCCATCATGACGTTAAACTGTATACCCCCACCTAGCGAACTATGAGTACTTTGATCCTTGTCAAGGCATGGCACGTAGTAAGCCTCCATGAGGTTTAAGCCACATTGCTCAGTCGTACATTCACGTCGAGTTTCGCCCTCGTCCAGCATGATGTTAAACTGTATGCCCCTCCCTTTGTCCCGCATGACATTAAACTTCACATCCATTCCCACCTGAACTACGAGATCCTTGATCCATGTCAAGTCATGGTACGTAGCAATCCTCTCAGAGGATCATTCCCACCACTCATTGGACCAAGGTCCACCTTCACGTCGGTTCGCCGACAAAGCCCCATATGAACTATGAGGTCTTTGATCCATGTCAAGGCATGGTACGTAGGAAGTCTCCATGTGTTTCAAGCCCACCCATCATCCAATACACGTCGAGTTCTACCTACGTCTAGCACGACGTTAAACTGCATTTCCAGTCCGACGGCAAGCCGTTGTGACTAACCCAAACTAAGAGGTCTTTGATCCATGTCAAGGCATGGTACGTAGGAAGCCTCTACGAGGATAAAACCCACCATATGGTCGTTCTGACCTCGTTCACGCCAGTTCACCCCCATCCCACATGACGTTAAACTGTATTCCACAACCTGAACTACGAGGTCTTTGATCCATGTCATGGCATGGTACGTAGGAAGCCTCCATGAGGTTCAAGCCCATCACCCATCGGACCAAGGTCCACCTTCACGTCGGTACGCTGATGATTCCCATCGGACCAAGGTCCACCTTCACGTTGGTTCGCAAATGACATTCATCGGGCCAAGGTCCACATTCACGTCAGTTTACCGGCACCATCCCGAACTACGCGGACTATGATTCCCTGCCATGGGGATACGTAGGAAGCCTCCTCACGGCTCATGCCCAACTTCACCGTCACCCCTGCGATGGTCCCATTTCACTCCATCTACACTCTATTCATCCATCTACCACCCATCCTGATTCTCGCTCGGACCGTCATATCTCGGTGAAACCATGTCGGTACGCTCCCCTTCACAGCCGCCCATGGGCTGGGCCCGGTATCGGCATCCCTTCAAAGGAAATCCCTCAATCCGATCTATCTGAGGTAATGCTCTGGTTGGGATGATCTGTCTCCTCTAGACGTTAAACTCGCGGCGTACCCTGTGTTAAACACGGGAAGCTGAGGAAAACCTCAGATATGTTTCTATGGCATATAATTCCCCGCGTTCGATGTGGGATGCCTCGGGCTTCCACGCCCTCGAGAAGCCCTGTGATCAGGGATAACAGACAGACATACCAGGTTCCCTAGCATCCAGACACGCTACTGATGCCTCAATGTGACTACTCCCCCGACTGAAGGTTGCTGCCCTGACCAGACCCATTGTAATGTCCCGACAGAAGCAGTGTAATTAACCGGCGTCCATGGAAACATGGCAATGAGAAGAGTTTCACGAACTACGTATTAAATCTATGAGGGAGACCTGGACTAGGTGACGAGTTATGAGGAGGAATCCACAGGAGGAAGAACCCACATCCCATCATCCAGTTTCGATCAAGGAGCAGACGTCCCTGAATAAGGAGCGAATATCGCCCACCTTTGGAAAGCAGGAATGCGGGGCAACAAAGCGTTGTGCGTCCTCCTCCACGGACGGACGGGCATGCACCCCGGCGAAAGCGTCGGAAACATAAATGGTGAACCCGACGTGAAATTCTTCTCCTCAATATGGAGATTAGTAGCATTTGAGACACCAGTAGATTGACATGTCACCGGATCCAGATATCTGGCACCTGGTCCTGCCAAGCAAATAGCGGGAATGTCATGAAACTCACCAGAAGTCGGGGCAGTAGAACGTGGGGCACTCCATTCTGCTGCGTGTTGGCGTGGATCTTTCTTACAGATGTGGATAATGGAAGGGCGCTAGGGCACTTGTTTTCAATCCTTTTCCTCTCAGTACTGAAGATTTTGTCCCTTCGTTTCTCAGGAACGAGGTTGTTGTTACAGAGACGCGATCATCGCCCGCTCCTCGCCTGCGCAGGGGCAGGGGTAACACCGCCCCAACCACCCCACATGGAATTGCCTCCTCCACGACGGCTGCCACATCGCGGAATATGGGGTGCCCACATCCCCTTTCCCCATCAGAGGTCATCCAGCGAAGGGTGATCAACAACCTCGTGCGCATGTACGAGGAAGAAGGGGTCATCCCAACTCGGGATATGGCCCGCTTGGACCTGGAGGCCTCCAGACCCCGCCGTCAACGCCGCCCTAACAGGCCGCGCAGGGAGCCCTTGCTCCCCACCCCAACATTCAACCGTTTCGAGATCCTGTCCCCGGAATGCCTTGACGACTCCTCGCCTTACACTGAAGAGGCGGGCGCCGCCCGGCTCGGCCCGCTCAGGGTCCCTACCCAAGGGCTCCAGGCGAGAGCTCCCGCCTGGCCGCGTCAGCGCCACCATCCGACTCCGTGGGGAGAGCAGGAAGGCTATGTCCCTACACCACCTGCACCAGCCCGCCTGACCCGACGTCAGCACCGGGCCCGGGCTGAGGACGCTTGCCCAGGCGCGTCGACGTCGGCAGCTACAGTGGCCCGAGCCACCGCCGGCGTGCATCGTGAATCCCCCTGCATAAAATGAGCAGGGGAACTCCTTCACCCAACAAGTATCGAGACCCCAACCGCCCCACGGGCAGGCTGGGTTGACTCTCTGAGTTGCAGGCTTGAGTGGTGATCTCCGCGAACTAACCCGCGGTGATGTCACCTCGTACGGAGGTCCTCCCCGTGCCACCACTTCACAGGGCGTGGGCCTTCCCCGCTCTAAAGTTCGTCAGGGAGGTATGCCTCGCGCTACCCCCATCCCGAAGGAAGACCTACCCCGCGGCAGTGATGTTCATCGCGGAAACCTTTCTCGCGCCAACTATATAGGGTATGGAGTCCTTCCTCCTGCCCCCGACCGCCGATCTGATGGGACCATCCATCCGGTCCCTCTTCAACGTGGGGGCCCTCCCTACATCCTCTCTGCGACCGGCGAAGGTCCTCCTCACCCCAGCAACTCGAGGAGTGAAGGTCAACCTCGCTCCACCCGCTTCGACCATGGAGATCCACCCCATGCTCCGGCCGATTCCAACAGAGGCTCCTCCCACCTGGGTTCTTTCATGGAGGTCCTCCCCATGTACCATTCGACATTTTCCCCGGTGCCCCTCGCACCCCAGCTATCTCAAGTGGGGGTCCTCTCCACCCTGGTGCCACCGCCACCCCGAGACAGCTTGGTAGGGATCAACCTTGTCCCGAAGAGCCACCCCGGGGCAGGAGAGCGGGTTGTCACCACCACAAGAAGAATCCTGAGAAGGCTCAGGTGGAGATCAAACCTGCCCGATTCTCCGACTCTTAAGCAGAATGCGACACCGCGATGGATCCTTCTCCCCGTTCCTCCATATCAAGGACTGGGGCAGGAACTAGACGCGTTAGCCTCATTCTCCCGGAATATGAGGTCCAGCAGATTCCCATCTCTCTCCGCAGGTACATCCAGGAGGAAGAAATCTTGGGAGTTCCATAGGTCTCGACCGTGCAATCACCGCCATCGTCACCAGAAGCGCACTCTACCTCTACCAGAGATAACGGAGAGTTATTTTGGGGGCCAACGACGGTAGAGCGACGACACAACCTGTCGCCGGTAGCCGCGCCTCCTGTGCCAGAAGTTGTGGCTATCAGCCCGTCGTATCGTGACATCGTGAACAGGTCACCTCACTCTTCGGAGGATGGCCCGAAATTCGGTGGCCAGTCAGCTCGCTCGCCGTATTCTCCGCCGCCGAGTTTACTATCCCAGAGGTCCGCTTCAGTACCACTACCGGTCCCTCAGCCTCCCCCGGTTGACGAGTGGGGCAACACGGGGCCAGACCCTGAGTCTGAGCCCAGGAGCTTCTGGAGTATTCTTGCAGCGGATTACTTCCTAGAGAAGTTCTGGCGAACAGCAGCGCTGAATTTTCACGTACCAGAGTCTCTTAACCCTGAATAAGTGGGGTGCTTTTGTCGAACCCTATGGGTGACACACTTCCGCCTTCGTTACGAACGGGTGGCGTACCCCAAAAGTCGAGAGCACTTCGAAAAAATCGGCGAGCAGTGCCGCCTGATCGATGCAGCCGCACTTCTTGTTGCCCAGAACCCTGAGTCCCCAGGCCGCTAGAGCGCCCTTCAACGGAAATGCGTTCAGAGTTTTAAAGCACTCTACAGAATCGTCTGGTAAGCCACCCCCCATGTTCAAGTCCGTGGTTGGGGACACTATGCCGCTCTCCTCTTCGACCCTATTTGACGGCAGCCCGATTCGTTATGCGATATTGAGTACATTCCCTCGAGAGGGGTCGCGGTCCACATGGCCAACGTTGTGGAAAAGGAAGACGAGATTGAATTCCTTGATGGAGACTTCCCCCCCCCCCCCCCCCGAGGGCGTACCACCACTACTGGACCCATCAGGGAGAGTTACCCGTCAGCAGAGAAACCTTCTAGGCCTCCCCGTACCCACCGAGTCGCTGGTACTCGATCAAAACACTGGAAAGGGTAAAGAGCACGTTGGAACTGTCAAGCACTCCGAACCGTCCGCCTCTGTGCAGAAAACGGACGAAGATCCCGAGAAGGTCGCGTTACGCCAACAACTTGCTGAGCAGAAGAGGCTGGTTGACGAACTTTTGTCTGAGCGTGCCACAGAGCGGCGACCCGACTATGGTAATCTCAGGCCGGGGCAGCAGGGGCAGGAACAATTTTTCCCCGGTGAGATGCCTCCGGGAAACCCTGATCATGCTACTACCGTAGACAGGGCAGAAGCCGGAACGTATGGCAAGAGGGCGCGATACATCTCGCCAACCCCCCCCCCCCCCCCCCCCCGAACGACGGGGCAATCTGAAGAATCCAGTCCGGATTCCCCCAGTCTCCATGTAGGTCGTTCCGCCAGTAGATCCACGAGCGGTCGAAGTCATCTACCGTGTTGAGGAACCTGGAAACGCACTTGTGGTTAGGGATCCCCGTCAAGACAAGGACCCCCACCCGGATGATCTTATTGCGGCACTCATAGCCCGCCTCGAAGCATTGGAAACGCGGCAGGTGGCGGTCCCACCGGATGGAAAGCCTTATCCCGCGTGGGTGTATGATGGCCCGCACATCCGGGTTTTGGGAACCCCACTTTCTCTCCTTTCAACGGAACTAGGGAACCGCCACAGCACTTGGAAAATTATTCTTCCAGGTGTGGCCCCATGTTGGGGACCCCGGCTCAGCAAGAAGCCACCAAGCTCTGATGTTTCGTACAGACAATGGATGTTCCGACATTCGTCTGGTACAGCCAGCTCCCTATCGGATCGATGACAGGTTAGGAGGACCTCCGCTGGCAGTTCCTGTACCAGTTCAGCTCCACCACGCGGAAGACCATCATTGTGGATCTCTTCAAGTGCAAGAAAAGGCCTGATGAGCGAGTCACAGATTTCATCGCCCGGTGGAAGGGACTTACGTATTCCCTCGATATGCCACTAACTCTGGAGAAATTACTGATGATGTGTGTGGGGAATGTCAAGACAGAGCTGGTACCCTCCCTGATTACCCAAAACTACCCTGGAGGATTCATAGATTTCTCGGATAAGGCTCGGCGCCTTGAGGAAGCCCTGCAACAGGCTATTCAGGCACTTTTGTTGCCCCCCATGATCCCGGCCTGGAGGACCGCCAGGGCTGAACCTGCCACGGTGGCCCAAATAGAATCCCCTAGGCAGCTGGAATTACTGCCGGCGACACCATCCCTGCAACCCCGCAGAGGTCCTCCACCTCAAGCACAGGCTCCTGCCCAGCAGCGACCGCCTCAGAACCAACAGGTTCCCCCGCGCAATGCACCACCGCCACCTAGGCGAGATAATCAGGAGTCGCCTCCTTGGAAGGCCGCTCTGGCCCCTCGTCAGGGCCAGGCCCCTAGGGCCCCCTATCTGAAATAAGGTACCAGACTTATTCGTTCAACGAAAATCAGGTCCCTGGCTACTTCCGAATTTCTCTAGAGCAAGGGATTGTGCGTCTGCCCAAGTGCAGAATGCCGGCAGAGGCGAATCTCACCGATCACCCCAACTACTGCCCTTATCATCGGATTCTGGGGCACACCCTCAAGAAATTATATGTGTTTAAAGACTGGCTTCAAGACCAGGTCAACAACAACATAGTCAAGTTGGGCCCAGCACTAGCACAAGTGGCGGGTGTCTTTGCAGGATCAGAGATCGGCAGCGACAGCGAAGGCGAGTGGCAGCAGGTCCCCAGCCGCGGATCCCAGAAATACGACGACTGGATGGCTTGAAAAACCGTCGTCTATTCCCATGGTATCATCCCGGCACACCTGAAGCAGCCGGAACCTTCATAAGAAGTATCTGGTACCCCCGCATCATCCTCACAGTTGACCTCTTACCAAAAGGGAAAGCAGCGGCGACGCAAGAAGAAGAAACGCACACCGCCAATGTCGTCGTCATCCCGCATTCTCGACGACTTTATGCCCCCTGAAATGGGGATTCCTCATAGAATCCTCCTAGAGGGGGATGACTCCTCGAGCGACAGCCAGGGGTACGCTTCGATTAATACCGTGGAGCTGGTAAAGCCCTATATGACTCCCGACGAGGGGGAACGCCAGGCGAACCTCCCCAACATTTCCAGCCGACGTCAACGTAAGCGGAATCGCAACCGTGCCGGTCATCGAGGTACGTCAGCAGGCACTTTTAGCCATGTCGTGCATGCTACTGAGACCAGGCAGCAGGCTCAGCGCAGAGCTCAGCACGTGCAACCCCATCTAACGCCCTCGGCTCTACCTCCACCACCGTTCATGCTACTAGATCAGGGAGAGCTGCCTCGTTCATATCATAGTCAGTCCTGCCCGGCTACAGGCCAGCCTCTGCTGCCCAATCCTAGTCCGGAAACTACTCTCCAGGCTTCTACTAGTAGGCAGCAAGATGTGCCCAGTACTAGCCGATCATCGGTTCAACCAGCAGGACCCGCTATGCCTCCAAACGCCGACTGACCTCTTGTAGGCAGAGGGTCACATTTGGCACGAAATTATAATGTCCTAAAGCACCTAGATGGCATTCCGACGAGGCTTTCTATCCTTGAGCCCCTTCTCCAGTCATCCGAAATGCGCGAGGCACTTGCCGAGGCCCTAAGGATCCCCCTCCAGTTTGAGACGGAGGTAGCAGCTGCAGAAGCCTTCTATATTGAGACGATTGAAAACGCCGAATGTCAGGCGGTTATCTCGTTCTCCGGTGAAGATGAAGACCCTCCTATACAGGGGCACATTCGCTCGTTGTACATCACTGGCCACTTCAATGGCGTGGAAGTCTGCCGCTGCCTCATTGACACGGGTTCCGGAATCAATTTAATTCCGACCCGGACGTTGCGAAAGCTGGGTCTGTCTGAAGGTGATTTGACTCCCTCTGACCTCAGGATCCAGGGGTACGACAGGACCGAGCGAACCCCAGTCGGCAAGATCCGCCTGAAGACTCAGTTCAGTGTCTTAATTTCCAGCACCGAGTTCATTGTCGTCTCTCATGACACCGCCTACAACGGATTGATGGGTAGGCCATGGCTCCATCTGCATGTAGTGGTCCCTTAGTCGTATCAGTAGTGCCTCAAATACTCGCTCAACGGTCGAGTAGGCATGCTCCAAGGAGACACGTCCCCTTTCGCTTCTTGTGAGGCCCACTATCTGGATGCAGGTTATTACAAAATTAAGGATAAGCAAATCCTAGTGAGTGAGGATGAACCCGCCCCGACCGCAAGTGATCCCTGGGCAAGCATGGATGACGCCTACATCCTCTCGATCCACCGGTTTGATGCCACGACCCCTGACATGGGGCAATGTTTTGTTGTTTCGGGTACGCAAGGAAGGCGTCTTCCCATGTCCAAGCGACGGTGGAAAATCACCTTGTACCCCTACATCAACCAGGCTCATGTCATCCCAGAATCTCTTACCCCTGTACGGTACCGAAGTGTCAAGATTATGACAACGGTGGTATGCCATAAGTGTCTCTTCCGCCGAGCTGGAATCCACCGAATCAGGCCGACACATTCCCACTGTTTTGATATTATCAAATGTGGCCCCTTAGGCCGATGGCCAGATGGGATATGGTCGACTGCCTTCATTGCTATGGTCTCAATGGAAAGTGAGTCTCCCTATGTGATGACCGCTGCTGCCCAGGCCGGCACCAGCTTCCCCTCGGGTTTTGATAACCCATAAGTATCTCCCGTCGTGGGAAATCCCCCCACGGGTGGGGAGGAGGACCTGGAAGATGCTCCCCCACCTTTGAAGAAGGCGTCTCTACCACGGTTGATGAACTGGTACAGGTGAACCTTGGTAGCGAGGCAGATCCGAAACCCACATTGATCAGTGCAGCCATGTCCCCCGAGGTGTGGCAGTAGTACGTAGACTTCCTCAAACAACACCATGACGCGTTTTCTTGGAGTTACAATGAGATGCCAGGACTAGATCCCCATGTATCCGTTCACCGTCTGGGCCTCCCGGTAAAACATCGTGTGTTTAATCAGCCTCCCAGGAAGATGCACCCTTCTCATAGTGCTATGGTTGAAGCCGAAGTTGACAAGATTATCAAAGCCAACTTCATTAAAGAAGTCCAGTACCCCAAGTGGCTTGCCAAAATTGTGCCAGTCAGGAAGAAGAATGGGCAGATCAGGGTTTGCATCGACTTCCACGATCTTAATTGCCACTATCCGAAGGATGACTTTCCCCTTTTTGTGACAGGGTTGTTGATCGACGCAACAGCCGGGTTCCAAGCCCTCTCTTTCGTGGATGGGTATTCCGGGTACAACCAGATCCGGATGGCCCCCGAAGACGATGAGTCCACTGCATTCAGGGTTCCCCAAGGTTCCTTTTTCTACCAGGTTATGCCGTTCGGTTTGAAAAATGCAAGTGCCACTTATCAGAGGGCCATACATCACATATTCAAACCGATTCTTGGGACATTGGTGGAATGCTACGTGGATGACCTCATAGTCAAATCATGTCAGTGCCAGGACTATCTCAATGTCCTTGAGAAAGTGTTTGGATTCCTCCGTTCTCGTCACCTGAAGATGAACCCATTGAAGTGTGCCTTCGGGGTCACCTCAGGGATGTTTCTAGGATTTGTTGTCAGATACCGAGGTATCGAGATCGACCCGGAGAAGATCAAGGCCATCATCCACATGCCTCCCCCGATCAACATTCGGGAGCTTCGAGGCCTTCAAGGCCACTTAGCCTATATATGCTGATTCATCGCAAATCTGGCCGGCAAGTGTAATCCCTTTTCTCGGCTCATGAAGAAGGGTGCCGCTTACGAATGGGATGAGGAGTCTCGGACCAACTTCGAGGAAATCAAGTAGTATCTGCTCCAACCTCCGGTATTGATGACACCCGTCTCCGGAAAGCCGCTGGTCCTTTATGTGACCGCCCTGGAGAGATCCCTCAGTGCGCTTCTCGCCCAGAAGAATAACGAGGGTATTGAGAACAGCCTCTACTATCTCAGTCGCATGATTCTTAATACAGAGGTCAGATACTCCCCTATCGAAAAGAGATGCCTTGCACTCGTCTTCACCGTGAAGAAGTTGTGACATTACCTGCAACACCATGAGGTGCAATTGGTCTCCCGGGTAGACCCCCTAAAGTACATCCTGAACCGTCCCATGGTGACTGGCCGACTAGCACGGTGGGCAGTGATTCTCCAGTAGTTTGATATCAGGTTCGTACCTCAGAAGGCCATTAAGGGACAGGCATTGGCAGAATTTTTAGCTGCCCATCCAACCTCCGCGGATCAATCCCTGGACCTGTATTTCCCTGATGAGACGATCCTCTCAGTCAATCATGTTGTCCCGTATTGGAAAATGCATTTCGACAGCGCCTCCCGGAGCCCCACCGGTATGAGGCTCAACGATCCCAATCTCAACAGAGTGGACCTGGGTATTGTCTTAATTACCCCGGCACAAGCCGTCCTCCCATACTCGATCCTATTATCGGAAGGCTGTACAAACAACGAGGCAGAGTACTAGGCTCTCATCACCGGCCTCGAGTTGTTCCTTGAGATCCGGGTGCCCCATCTACATGTGAAGGGAGATTCCGAGCTGGTAATCAAATAGGTTAATGGAGACTACAACGTCAGGAAGACGGAGCTTTCACTGTTTCTGGAGTACACCCTCCTCCTAATGGCCCAGTTCAATTCTCTACCAGAGGTTACCCATGTCCCATGGTCGCAGAACGGCCAAGCAGACGCCCTGGCTGGCTTAGCCGCGTCGCTCGCAGAACCCGAGCAAGATGATTTGATCATACATGTGGCACACTGGAGAGTCATTTCCCTCGTCACCCAAGAGGACAATGATGGCCTGCTGGTAGGTCATCTCACCGTCGGACCCTCCATGTCAGGGGTCCCGGGTTCGTCAGACGTAGTGGGTGAAGCCACTCTCGACTGGAGGGCACCTTTTGTCGAGTATCTCTAAAATGGTCTCCTCCCGGACGACCGGGCCGAGCGCGAGCGAATTCGACGCCGCACGCTGCAATTTACCCTCCAAAGTGGCCCCAGTCTTGAATAGATCCTTTACAAGCGGAGTTTCGATGGTGTCCTCCTCCGTTTCCTCCAAGGAGTAGAGATCCCTCAGGTTATGCAAGAGGTTCACGCCTGTTCCTGTGGATCCCATCAAGGTGGGCCGAAACTGTCCCATCAAATGTGGAGGGTGGGGTACTTTTGGCCCTCTAAGATCCACGATTGTATTGGATATTCCAAGAGACTCCACGTGTGCCAAGTGCACGCCAACTTCTTGCATCGGCTGTCGGAGCCCCTCCACCCCACAAAGTACTCTTGGTCATTTGCGGTATGGGGACTTGATGTAGTGGGACCATATCATCCTGCAACAGAATGCCAGTGTAGGTTCATCCTGACTGCTACATATTTCTTCTCCATGTGGGGAAGAAGCAGTTCTGCTCAAAGAGGTCAAGGCCCGTTCCATCGTTGACTTTGTGAGATCCAAAATTATCCACCGGTTTGGGGTCCCTCACGCCGTCCTCACCGATAACGGCACCAACTTCCGAGCGGCTGAACTAAAGAAATTGTACGCCAAGTACGACATCTGATCAAACCATACATCCCGCTACCACGTGCAGACGGATGGACAGATCGAGGTGTTTAACAAGACCCTCTCTAACATTCTGTAGAAGATTGTTGGTCAGAATAAGAAAAGTTGTCCGGACAAGCTCCCCAACGCCCTCTGGGCTTACCGGACGATGACTCGCAACTCTACCCAGGTGACCCCATATTCCCTGGTGTATGGAGCTCAGGACGTCCTACCCATTGAGATCCAGCTGATGTCGTTACGCACTGCAGTTTATGATCACCAGACAACAGATGAGGTAGCCGAGATCCGTCTAGCTGAATTATAAGCACTAGACGAGAACTGGCTTCGTGCCTTGCACAATCTGGAAAGGCATCAGGATAAGATAGCGAGGGCCTTCAACAAGAAGGTTCGTCTCCACTCTTTTCTACCGGGCGACCTGGTACTGGCCCTTCGAGCACCAATGATTCCCGGCAGGAAAACGCCCAAATTAGAACCCAAATGGGAAGGGCCTTATATCATCCATAAGGTTTACCCCAATGGACCATACTCCTTGGTGACCACGGATGGAGAGCTTATAACCCCACCCACCAATGCCAAATTCCTCAAGTGATACTTTGCCTAAGGAAAAACGGGTCATGTATGACCATAAACTGCAAGATGGTCCCGCATGACCTTAAAATGCATCTCCGTCCTGCAAGACGATAAACTGTGAAACGGTCCCGCATGACTTTATAATGCACATTATAGTCTAACATGACTCTAAACTGTAGGGTCTTGTACGACCCTAAACTGCAAGATGGTCCCGCATGACCTTAAACTGCATCTCTGTCCTGCAAGACGATAAACTGTGAAACGGTCCTGCATGACTTTAAACTGCACATTATGGTCTAACACGACTCTAAACTGTAGGGTCCTGTACGACCCTAAACTGAAAGATGTTCCCGCATGACCTTAAACTACATCTCCATCCTGCAAGACTATAAACTGTGAAACGGTCCCGCATGACTTTAATATGCACATTATGGTCTAACACGACTCTAAACTGTAGGGTCCTGTACGACCCTAAACTGCAAGATGGTCCCACACGACCTTAAACTGCATCTCCGTCCTGCAAGACGATAAACTTTGAAACGGTCCCGCATGACTTTAAACTACACATTATGGTCTAAAACGACTCTAAACTGTAGGGTCATGTACGACCCTATACTGCAAGATGGTCCCGCATGACCTTAAACTGCATCTCCGTCCTGCAAGACGATAAACTGTGAAACGGTCCCACATGACATTAAACTGCACATTATGGTCTGAAACAACTCTAAAATGTAGGGTCATGTACGACCCTAAACTGCAAGATGGTCCCGCACGACCTTAAACTGCATCTCCATCCTGCAAGATGATAAACTGTGAAACGGTCCCGCATGACTTTAAACTGCACATTATGGTCTAACACGACTCTAAACTGCAGGGTCCTGTATGACCCTAAACCTCAAGTTGGTCCCGCACGACCTTAAACTGCATCTCCGTCCTTACTGCAAGACGTTAAACTGCAAGCCGGTCATGCCTTCCTGACCGAGGCTCAGCCTCAGGCCCCTTGGCCTCCTCGGGCCCCTAGCCCCTCGTCCTTACTGCAAGACGTTAAACTGCAAGCCAGTCAGGCCTTCCTGACCGAGGCTCAGCCTCAGGCCCCTTCGCCTCCTCGGGCCCCTGGCCCCCCATCTTCACCGCATGACATTAAACCGCAAGTTGGTTTTTCCCCGACTTACCCTCTTGCGGGATTGTATGGTATAGTGTAGGACTACGTTCTCATTCACGTCGGATTACTCGTCGTACCGTACATATCCCCAAATGAGAAGCTCCTCGTCCCGCATGACGTTAAACTGCATTTCAAGAACTATGTGTGGCTTGATTCTCATCCTCATGAGATATGTAGGAACGCTCGGACACCTTGTCTTGAGCCTAGCCCAAGCTTTTCTACGTCCTCACCACACGACGTTAAACTGTATGGCCTTCAAGAACTACGTATGGCTTGATTATCATCCTCATGAGATGCGTAGGAACGCCCGGACATTTCGTCCGTTGGCCCAGCCCAAAAGCCAAAATCTTCCTCTCGGGTCAAGACATGGCGGGGTGCGCAGTTTTTCCCCGACTCACATCGAGCAAGCCTCGACCCGGCTGCACATCCCCCCTGGAGATGTTCACCTCTTTCGTTGATGGATGCAGCTATGCATCATCCACTCCTTTATTGGGATTTCATCATTTTTCACACCCAGAGGGACCCCCAAGAACGGCCTGGATACAATGCCCAAGGGCTCTCCTACCGTTACGGGCCAACGCCCCCGAGGGTTTTCAATCAAAAAGCTGATACAAGTCCCGCGTGGCGAATTTGGTCAGAGTTCTATGCTCATTTGTTGCTCCCATATCAGGTTACCATAGGAACGCTGTGTTTCGAACATGTTCAACAGTGTCCTGGATCTTCGGGTCCACCCCGAGATGTCCCAGACACCGAGTGAAGTGATTCGTTCTACCCCATCCCGAGGTGACAAACTTCCCCCCGGGTGGTGCTAGCGATCGGGCCCACGGCCCCGATTCCCCATAGGGTTGTACGGTGTGTTGTTAGACTATGTCCCCATTCACATCGGCTTCTTCGCCATACCGTACGCCTCCTCTTACGAGGCCCAGCCTCAGGCCCCTTGGCCTTCTAGGGTCCCCGACCCCCGTCCTCATTTAAGACGTTAAACTACAGACCCGTCAGGCCTGCTTGACTAATGCCTGACCTTAGGCCCCCCCAGCCTTCTCGGGCCCATTTCGCCCATCCTCTTGCCCAGGGTATACGACACGGTGTAGGACTACGTCCTCATTCACATCGGGATCATGTACCATGTCGTACGCCTCCCTTTACGAGGCCCAGCCTCAGGCCCCTTGGCCTCCTCAGGTCCCCGACCCTCATCCTCATTGCAAGACGTTAAACTACAAGCCGGTCAGGCCTGCCTGACCAATGCCTAACCATCAGGACCCTTGGCCTTTCCGGGCCATGACCTTGGTCCTCTCTTATAGGAGTGTACGGTGTGGTGTGGGACTACGTCCTCATTCACGTTGGCTTCTTCGCCATACCGTATACCTCCTTTGTTTAGGGGTATATTACTCCCATTCTCATCCCTTATGACGTTAAACTACATTTAGAGAACTTCATGTGGCTTGATTACCATCCTCATGGGATACGTAGGATCACCTGAATGTCCAAAGATTCGGGTCCAGCCCCATCTCTCGGAAATATTCATCCCATCTTGTCCCATTGGCCTATCCTTCCTCCATGAAGGGATTATATGGTGTGGTGTAGGACTACGTCCTCATTCACGTCGGTCCCGTAATGACCACGCCATGTACCTCCCCCTACTGATTTGTTTCTTCGATCGCTTTTCGGAGGTTCACCAATGTGCCTAATAGTACTCTAGTTTATTACCTGGAATGCCAAGGTTTACTCAGACATGCTCGCACCCGCTTTCCAGGCTTTGTGTATCCCTGCATCAGGGCTTCCGTCATCTTTCACACCCGGAGGGACCCCCAAGAACGGCCTGGATACTACGCCCAAGGGATCTCCTACCGTTACGGGCCAACACCCCCGAGGGTTTCGGACAACGAATCGATAAAATCCCGCGTTGCGAATATGGTCAGCGGTCGATGATCGTTTGTTGTTCCCACCTCAGGCTAACACGATATAGACGATGTGTTTCCACCATGGTTAACAGTTTTCCACTATCACCACGCCAACCCAGTAAGCCCAAAATGTCGGGTACACAATTCACACCCTTCGTCAATTTATCATGTCCAAGTAGAGTCTCAGAACTCTTGGTACTTTTCCTCCATGCACGTCCGCACGTTGGGGGAACAAGCTACGTCGAAGGTGTCCTTTGGGGCTCTCTACCGACTCACCTTTGATGGATGCCCAAAGTATTGCGATGAGGATACCCCCCTTGTTTCCCACACCGAGTTTAACTCACGTGGGCTTAGGGATCAGGTTGACATCTGTGCTTACTCGGGGAGTTGTCACCATCCACGGTCCGAGCTCTAAGACCATAAACTAAGATTCTCATCTGGAACCGCGTTTAGCTCGATTCCCATCCTCATGGGATACGTAGGAATGCCCATACCCCTTGTCTTTGGATCCGTCTTGAGTTCATCTAATTCGCCTCTCTGGTCCTTCAATCGGGACCCCGACTACGGGACCGCGTGGCGTACTGCATGATTATGCCCTCATTCACGACGGGTTTGCAATAGCTGCACCACGCACACGCCCGTTCTGAGAGTTATCCTTCATATTCCCTGTCCCGCATGACATTAAAAAGCACCCTTCAGAACTACGTATGGCTTGATTCCCATCCTCATGGGATACGTAGGACCACCTGAATGTCTAGGATTCGGGTCCAGTACCACCTCTTAGTGATCTTCTGATCTCCCTATCACCTAGGCCACTTGGTCTATCCCTCTCCAGGAGGGGGTTATATAGGTATGATACAACGTTTTGGGCACCGTGCCCCCTTCCCCCGAGAACCCGCTATCTCTTGGTTACCCTCAAGTTGAGTCTCTTGACCCCTTGCATTGGTTCACCCATGTGTTAAGAATACTCTGGTCTAGGACCAAGAGTGTCAGATTCAACTTGATCAAGTTCCTTCCACTTGTCAAGCTTCGTGTTCCCCTCCATTCGGGCTTCCATCACCTTTCACACCTAGAGGGACCCCCGAGAATGGCCTGGATACAACGCCCAAGGGCTCTCCTACCGTTACGGGCCAACGCCCATGAGGGTTTTGGACAACAAATCGCTAAAATCCCGCGTTGCGAATACGGTCAGCGGTCGATGCTCATTTATTTGTACCCATTTCAGCCTAATGAGACAGGATGTTGTGTTTCCACCATGGTCAGCAGTAATCCTCTGTCTTCACGCCATCCCCATCAGTCCTCGAATGTTGGTTGCATGATTCACATCATTTTCCACCCCATCAGGTCCAGGTGGAATCTTGACACTTTGGGAACTATCCCTCAGTGCACCTTTTCATGTCAGGGGAACAAAGCTGCATTATGGGGTCCTTCGGGGCTCCCATGGTCCGAGCTCTAACACCATAAACTAAGATCCATTCAGAACAACGTGTGGCCTGATTTCCATCCTCATGGGATACATATGACAGTGCGGACGCCCTATCTTCGGGTACAACCCATTTGAGGAGCCAGTATCTCCCCCTGTTTCATTTTATACCTCTATATAGGCCCCTCGTCCTATGGTTTCCCTCTCCGAATGGCGTACAATTTGATGTGGGATCATGTCTCCGTCAATTGTGTTTTATAACACTACGCAAATTTCCCGCCTAGCATCGTCTCTGCTACGTCTGCATTGCATGACGATAAAATGCATGCTTGGTCCTATCATACGACCATAAACTGTGACATTATCATCCTGGCCGCACGACGAAAAACGGCACTGTGTTGTGGTGACCTCGTTGTAGAGGACATCACATTGGGTATTGGTCACGTGCCATGCCATTTGTCAATGCCCATCATGGCTTGATCCTTGTGGTGACATCATGTCCTACTATTCTAGGCATGGCTCTTCACAAAAAAAACCATTCACCTTAAAGAACAAACAAGATTCATCAAATTCCGCTTCTTTTAGTGCAAGGGCCACGCACGCACTCCCCTTTTCCCCTGGAACTGGTATCTTACCATGTATCCATCAAGAACTACGTATGGCTTGATTCTCATTCTTATGAGATACGTAGGAGCACCCGTGAACTTCCCCGCGGGCCCAGCCTAACCTTTGTTTTCGGTCCCTTGACTCGAGCATTTCCTCAGAGAATGCAAGGTAAGCAGGGATTAGGTCCTCCTTCACATCGGGGTTTGTTTCCATGTGTCCCCTGCTCCCTTTAAACATTTATGGACTAAGGTACATTCAAGAAATACGTGATGCTTGATTCTAATCCTTATGAGATACATAGGAGCACCCGGGCGCTTCCCCGCGGGTGCATCCTATCTTTCACTTTCGGTCCTTAGACCAAAGAAACCTCTCCTAAGGAGGTTGTGTGATGTGGTATGAGATTACATCCTCATTCATGTTAGGTTGTTCATCGCACCGCACACACCCCCTATTCCCATTCATGCCAGGTGTTTGAGTTACTCCACCGTGTGCCTCTTATGTCTCTTCCCATCCATGGTCCGAATTCTACGACCCTAAACTAAGATCTCCCTATGGGAAAGGAATCTGGTCCCTCTATCTAATATTTCTTGTTGCCGTATTCAGATGTTTTTTGACAAAGAGCCCGAAGTGTGGGACTCTCAGAGGGACATTCCCCTCATCCCATGACCATGCTTCGTGAGCTCGCTATTTGGATCCTCATCCTCTTCCACATCCAAAAGGCCCCTCGGACGACATGGATACTAGGCTTAAGGGCTCTCCATGAATGCTGGACCTAAGGGCCCTCCAATCGTTTTGGGCCAACGTCCCTACGGATATTTGACAATATTTGTGACATGGTCCCGTGTTTCGAACATGGTCAACGGTCGACCCTCATTTGTCTGCCCCCATTTTAGGCTAACGCGACAGGATGCTGTGTTGCGAATACGGTAAGCAGTTATCCTGCATCACCATGCCTCCATCATCGTGATATGAATCCTGAGCACCATGATTCACACATTTCCAATTCCTCATGCTCAGGTGGAATTCCATCATACTTGGCTCTTTCTCTTCACGTGTCTAGGTGCGCTAAATTATCGTGTAAGTGTCACCGGGTCGGTATTCACCGAGCGTCCATTTTCCCTAACCTGTCCCTTTTTGTCAGGAAATTCCCACCACTACTTCTTGTTTCCCACACCGAGCACGACTCATGTGGGCTTAGTGGTTTTGGCAGGATGTGTACCAACACAGTCGGGCTGCTCCTCGTCCCGCATGACATTAAACTGCGCTTTCAGAACTACGTTCAGCTTGATTCCCATCCTTATGGGATACGTAGGAACGCCCGACCACTCTGCTTCAGGCCCAGCCTGATCATCACTCTTGGTCCCTCGACCTAAAGATTTTCCTCCGGAGGTATGTGATATGATTTGGACTCCAAGTCCTCGTTCACGTCAATTTCATATCAACCGCACCGCACGCTCCCTGGGATCTTCCCCTTTTATTCCACGTCTTATCGTATGACGTTAAACTACACGAGTCCATGTGTCCTCAACGCATGTCACTAAACTGCGGTTCTACCCTGAACAAGTTCAGGATGCCCCAAGATCCCATTGGGAAGTGACGGATCCCTTCGCTAGAGAGGCCCTGTCTGAAAGAAGGAATGATCCATGATCATACTAATGCGCCCATCTAGCGTACTCCCACCACGGTGGTGTAACTACCTAAGTGTTGGATTCCGTTAGGACAAACAATCACTCCATATTCCGCGCTTTGCATGCCCCTTATTCAGACCCTCGTCCCCTTTCATGACTCCCGGGACCCCCTAACAGCCTGGTCTCATGCCGCGTCGGCTCACCTACCGTCCTGTGCCAACGTCCCCGAAGACTGGTCATGTTTGGAAGGACCCCCTAAATGTATGGATGCTTGACCTATGGTCCGCCAACTGTCCTAGGTCAACGTCCCAAAAGACTGACTGACAACATTTGTGACATGGTCCCGTGTTTCGAACACGGTCAGCGGTCGACCCTCATTTGTTGTCCCCATTTCAGGCTAACGCAGTAAGGATAACGTTTATCCTCCATGGTTAACAGTTATCCCTTATTGTCACGCCATCCCCAAAGTGTTCCGAATATTCGGTATTGTGATTCACGCTTCCCATTTTCATCTGTTTGGACTGATTTCAGCGCCCCTGGCGTTGCCCCGTTTGTGCATAAGAGCACGCTGAAGAAACGGTAATTCGGCTGTCCTGGAAGTTCCTTCTCTGGTCAAGCCTTTCCCGTCTTTCAGAAATCCGGACTGGTAATCTGAATCCCGGACATCGGGCTCAACCCACGTGGGCTGGGGGAATTGTCACCGAACGTCCCGCAAACATTGTAGGGATGTAACAAGGCAATTCAAAAGTGGAAATCGTGAGCGCTACGGTATTCAAAACAAAGAAATTATTTTGAAGCACGAAAGTACCAATAAAAGGTTTTTGGGTCTGTTACAATACCCGGGGGGTTTACTCCCCCCATGGATGGGTTGACCCCATCAAAAGAGCGTTGCAGCTCCACCACCCGTTGGCTCGTGGCATCCAAGGCTTGCTGCCGCTGACTTATCTCCCGCTCCTCCTCAGCAGCGGCGGGGCGCAGTTCGTCAGTCCTAGCTTTGGCCCTCTCTACTCCAGCTTGAACGGTAGCCATCCTTCCAGAGGTTTGACTCATATGCTCTTCTGCCTCTGCCAGCTGGGCCTTCAGCCTTGAGACCAGCTCAGATTGTGCATCAAGAGAGGCTGAAATCTCGTATGCCCGGGTCTGCATCTGTTGGACCTCGTCTTCATCCTCCTGGAGCTTCTTGATGCTGGTCGCCTTCCTCCGCTGCCAGCCCACGCTGAGCCCACGATCATGCTCCTGGAACTTCTCAGCCATAAGATCTCGGATTAGTGCGTGAGGACATTGGTCATCCACTCCCCCAGTGAACAGTTCGCGCAACCGCGAGCGGAGCCTATCCATTTCGGCCAGCCATTGCACTTGGGAGGTGTCCTTGATAAAGCGCGTGATCGGCTTCCACGAACGGTGGAGGACTATGCTGTTGTCTTCCTCGTCGGAGGTCGTTTTGTCCCAGTCTGCGTGATTGGAAGGCTCATACGAGGGATACGCCCACAGGAAATCCTCAGCAGGATCAACGTCTGGTGTTGAATCCAGTACGACACCTGGCGCTGAAGCAGGCGTGACAAGACTGGTACTGACCGGTTGATCCTCTTCCTCGGAGTCCACCTCAATGACTTCGGGAACGACCATGCTTGTGGTCCCGCCAGTGATGATGCGCGTCGCAGTTTGAGGGAATGGCGGGAATATCTCCACCATCACCGGCATGCCACTAGGAGGGACGCCACAAGACATCCCGACCAGTCTTGCCGCAGCAGCCCACACCAGTCGTAGAACTGTACGATGGAGAGGGACATAAATGTTAGTTGGCAAGCATGGTCTACATGTGACGACGAGGAAACCGGTAGAGGAGACTTACGGAGATCGACCTCCTGGCGCTGATCTTGAGCCGGTACTGACGGGACCCCGAGACGAGGCCCCCCGTATACTGTTGGAAGGTCTGGAGATTCCGAAGGAGCCACCCCGAGTGCCCTGGTCCCACCAGACGCGGAACTGGACACAGCCATAGGCGCATGTTCGGAAGGTCCCGCATCATCACCAGCCGAGGGGCGAGAACGAGGCCTGTGAAAAAGTTCCTCCTGCGTGGCCCAAACATCGGTGAGAAGTCTATAGTGACCCAAGAACATATTGTAGGGAAAGAAGTTCGGAATGCTACCTCGAGAGCCTCCGCGAAATCATAGGACTCTGAGCCTCGGTCTCCGACCTCGCCCTCCTCCAACGGGCTCCCTCCTCCAGCCTCATCATCCCGAGAGGAGTCCTCTGATTCTTCCGGCAAGGGGAAGCGCTCCCTCAGATCGGCAGCCGATAACTGTTGGGGGACCGTCTGATTCAACAGTACCCTCACCTGGTCTGTCATTGGGCGAGGGAGACCACTGGAGTGGACGTAATCCTCCAGCTCATCCAGGTACTGTTCTGCCTCCACTGGAGACGCCAGGAATCCAGCCCAGACTGGGCATATGCCCAGTAATTCCATCCCGAGGCGATTCATGTGGGCCCATATCTCGGGTGGGTTGAGGAATTGCCGGTTGACATCCCAAATGTCCCAGTCTTCTGGGAAGACAGCATCCTCTGCCATGTCGATGTGACACAACCGCTTCCACGGAGCCTGAGTGGTTATCCTACTAAATCCCCTCGGTGGCCGCCCCTCCGGATGGTCGTGCTCTTCTAGAATCACTGGATCCACCGCTGCTGCCATACCCTCGGTCGGTGCGGGTCTTGCCACCATAGTAGCCTCTCCACCGCGAGCGGCCCTAGCTGCCCTCCGACCCCGACCTCGAGATAGAGGAGGCCCACCGTCACCGACCCGGATAGTTGGTTGCTTCAGCATCTCCCCTGGGTAAGAAGCCTCCCAACTGATGGCATACTCCCTCACCAATCCGAAAGCGGCGGTGGATGGAGGCAATGCAATCCGCATCTTCCCATCATCCCGTGTGAACATGAGCCACAACTACCTCATCACACACGGGTGCTCCTCGTAACGCACCTCCCAGTAGACCTGTGGGGTCAGCCGCTGGAGGCACCTGAACTGCCTCGCAAACCGATGCGGGGTGTACGGTTCACAGAGTGGATCACGATCTATCCGTGCCACCAAAACTCCACCTCGGAAGGCCCGGAGGTAAGCCCAATGTTCTTCTGTTCCCCGCCCGTCATCAGTGAGTATCCTCGTCGGCAATGGGAAGGGGTGGAAGTTGAAATCATCCGCCCTCCACACCCGATTCAGCACCATCGGAATGGCCAGTTTGACCGGGAAGCTCCAGACCGCGTTTAGGATGGAGGGGCGGGAGTTCGATCCCGGCGGCGAAATGGGGTTTGGATAATTGTAAATCCCTCTGATATGCGCTGCGATCCACCCATACAGGAGGTGGAAGGGCCCACATATCCTTGGAGGCTCCTTGCCCTCGCTAATGTGCTGCTGCATTCTGTACAGTTTGGTGAGCATCGGAATCCCCAGATTGATCTGCTGCCCCATGGCCAACATAGATGCCATGATGAACGAGTTGGTCCACACCCCCATGCTTGTATCCCTCACCGGTAGGATCCAACCACAGATTAGAGCTGCGATGAACGCCGCCAGCCTGACAATCGGCTGTTGTTCAGTGCTAACACTGAAACCCCAAGTCTTCCATTGGCTGTCCTCCATGACCCACCAATACGAGTGCCCCTTGCCCCGTTGGGCCGCCCTTGGACAAGTTCGAGGCCTCGGAGGGAACTCTCGATTCTCTGGGAAATTCAGGAAGCATTTGAACCATCTTCTAAAGTGGATATCCCTCACTGCCTTCTTGTCCTCTCCAAGGACAAGTGCCATCAGCGCCGATGCCAGTCGCAGCATTTGCTCTGTATCCTCCCATGCGCTGATGACAGGGAAGAACTCGTCATAAATGGCCCCCAAGATCAGGACCCCAGAAATCTGGTGGACATCCCACAGGATGATGCCCACCTCCCCGTGATGCAGGTGAAAAGTGTTGGTCCTAGATGACCATCTGCTCAGCAACTCCGGCATCAGTTTCTTTGGTTGGTAAATGTGGAATTGGGAGGCCCATGCCGCCTCATACAACCCCACTCTCCTCAGCTCAACCCCAAACTCATCGCACGAGGCGCCTACCCAGTAGGCCCAGGCCTAGTCATCAGTAAAGTTGCCACCCTGACGCAGGTCCCACTCATCAGACCATCCCTTCTTCGAATCCTGCAAAGCCGCCTTCAGCATGGTACTGTAGAGAGGAGGGGACGTCTCCGGCCACACTGGCTTCCCATCAATGTCGTTCAAATGGTTGTAGAGACAGTCAGTGGTGACGGGTGTGAAGTTCTCTTGTGCGTGACCATCGGCCGCCCTGAACCATTGGTGCTCGCATGGTATGCTCCTGAACCAGCAAGTTGGTTCGTCCCTACTCGCCTCACGGATAAAGACGTCATCCCTTAGCCCGAAGCCGTACAATGGCAGTCTGTTGCACTACGGATAATCCTTCTGACCCTCCGATAGTAGATATGTCAAAGAAGTGTGGTACGAGTGGCTTCAGATCATCTCCCCTAGGCCTGGACAGTTGGCCATCTCATCCCGATGAGCAGCATCTGCAAGCACCCCCAATACAGCCTCTTGATGGGCCATTTTAACTCTGGCCCTCATAAAATAATTTTTCATCTGGATCGCAAAGCTCGACCGCAAAGCTGAATCGCGAAGCCGGATCGTGAAGATCAGTCGTGAGACGAAACTGCGAAGTCTGGACAAGGCCGACAAGCAGAGGTTCGCTTGGTGCGGATGCGGGGCCAGAGACCCGCGGTTTTCCGCAAAGCTCAATTCGCAGAGGGCTGTCGTGGAGTACGCAGAGCTTCGCGAAGTCGAGAGCACAAAAAGAAAAGGAAGCCACATGAAGACAAAAGAGATCGACCCCCCTATTTATAGGCGGCGACTCCGGAGCATCGCGACGCGCCTCACCCGCGCGGAGCATCACGGCGCGTCCGGATCTGTGGCCTCAGTCAGCATCGCGGGCCCCCTTCGCGTAGTTGCATCGCGAACCACCGACAAATTTGGCGATTTTCCCTCAGACTTCGACGCTTCGCCCTCCGCGGCTCCAAGTCTGAGGGGGGGAATTTGTTGGCGCCAAAATTTGGCCCGAGAAGAAGGAACGAAAAAATAAGGTTGGCACGCTGCCTCGCGAAGCCCTGACGCAAAGCCCCGACGCGAAGCGACCTGAGCATCGCGGCCTCACGAAGCTCCAGAGGCGGTAAACCTCCGCGAACGCATTTGACGTTCATGAGCCCGACGCGAAGCTCCAGAGCCGGTAAACCTCCATGAACACATTTGACATTCGCGAGCCCGCCGCGAAGCTCTAGAGGCGGTAAACCTCCGTGAACGCATTTGACGTTCGCGACCCGCCGCGAAGCTCCAGAGGCGGTAATCCTCCATGGAAGCCGTTGACGTTCGCGAGCGCGCCGCGAAGCACCTGAGGCGGTGCGCGAGTTCTGCTTCGCGGCGCCCCTTGCCTATAAATACTGGACTCCCCCTGAGTCCCAGAGGATGGACAATCCAACCCTTCGGCTTCTCCTCTCCCAAATCGTGAACCATTATTTGCCCCGGGAATCGTGAGGTACTTCTACTTCACGAGACACCTCTTCTTTGTCTCGTTTTGAGCCCCTCTTCCGAGAGGGATGCCCTTCACGAAGCTCAAGGGAATTCGCGAAGGAAGGGGATTCCCAAGGGAACCCGTGCAGCCGCAGAGCGCTTATGCTTCGTGAAACACCCAAACCAGACTAGTGATCCCTATGCTAAGGCAGGATCACTACACATCGTGAAGCACACTGCTTCGCAGGACCCTGCTTCGCGAGGCACCTCTTCATCACGAGGCAGGGCTCCGCGAACACTGTTCCACTTCGCAAAGCACCTTCCACTCAAACCTATGCCCCATGCCGAGGCCATGGCACTCCACTTCACGAAGCACACTCCTTTGCTTAGCGATTCCTCTTCCTATGAGACCCTCCTGGTTTGCACGATTTGATTTCAAAGTCCCGTGGACAACACCACCCGTAGCGTTGCTTCACCTAATGCTTCTTCACATAGGCACACTAACGGTTATTGCTTCTTCGCATAGCCACGCTAACGTGGACCCCTTGATGGTTCGTTCCACAACCCCCCTTGACCATGGCCTTACTGGTACCTTCCCTTCCCCAAGGACCAGAGGGTACCAGTTATGTAAGTCCTAGGGGTGTGGAGTGAACCGAACTCGTCCGAGCTGCCGGACGTTAAACTGCCAAGCACCACGTCCTCAACACATAACGTTAAACTATGACCCGACCTCGTGCCTCTCACAAAGGGTCCCCCCAGCTCGAACATTCTTTACACCACTCGTCTCCACAGGAATGGAATCACCCATCCACAAGGGATGATATCCTCCTTATTGGAGTGGCGTATGTTCATGGGAGAAGGGCGACCCTAGTTCCCCAACAGATGGCTACACCTCTGCATCTCCGTACTTCCCCACTACCAAGGCCAGTGGAGGAAGTGATAGGGAACGAGGAACCTCCCATATTTGGACCAAGGTCCATTTTTTCGGCGATTTGTCGCACAATGGGCCTCCATCCTAGAGTAAGTCCCAGCACCATGGGCCGCCTAACGTGTAATCCACTCTTCACTTCTCACGGACGCATCCTTCGCGACGTGATCGTCAGGTCCTTGCAACCTCTTGTTTCTCAAACCGAGAATGACACACGTGGGCTTAGAGTGAGCATCGACCCTGACCCCCACCCATAGCGAACTACGATTACTTTGATCCATGTCAAGGCATGGTACGTAGGAAGCCTCCATGAGGTTCAAGCCACATTGCTCGGTCGCTCATACACGTCGAGTTTCGCCCTCGTCCAGCATGTCGATAAACTGTATACCCCTCCCTTTGTCCTGCATGACACTAAACTGCACACCCATTCCCACCTGAACTATGAAGACTTTGATCCATGTCATGGCATGGTACGTAGGAAGCCTTCGAAAGGATCAAGCTCACCACTCATTGGACCAAGGTCCACTTTCACGTCAGTTCACCGACAAAACCCCAACTGAACTACAAGATCTTTGATCCATGTCAAAGCATGGTACGTAGGAAGCCTTCCAAAGGTTCAAGCCCACCCCTCATTGGACCAGGGTCCACCTTCACGTCGGTTTGCCGAAAAAGCCCCATATGAACTACGACGTCTTTGATCCATGTCAAGGTGTGGTACGTAGGAAGCCTCCATGAGGTTCAACCCCACCCATCATCCAATTCACATTGAGTTCTACCTACGTCCAGCACGACGTTAAACTGCAATTCCAGTCCGACGGCAAGACGTTGTGAATAACCCGAACTACGAGGTCGTTGATCCATGTCAAGGCATGGTACGTAGTAAGCCTCTACGAGGATCAAACCCACCATCCGGTCGTTCCAACCTCGTTCACGCCGGTTCACCCCCGTCTCGCATGACGTTAAACTGTATTCCACAACCTGAACTATGAGGTCTTTGATCCATGTCAAGGCATGGTATGTAGGATGCCTCCCCGAGGTTCAAGACCATCACCCATCAGACCAAGGTCCACCTTCATGTCGGTATGCTGAAGATGCCCATCGGACCAAGGTCCACCATCGCGTTGGTTTGCTGACGACATTCATCGGACAAAGGTCCACATTCACGTCGGTTTACTGGCACCATCCCGAACTACGCGGAATTTGATTCCCTGCCACGGGGATACGTAGGAAGCCTCCTCAAGGCTCAATCCCAACTACACCGTCGCCCCTGCGATGGTCCAATTTCACTCCATCTCCACTCCATTCATCCATCTACCGCCTATCCCGATTCTCTCTCGGACCGTCATATCTCGGTGAAACCATGTTGG
This sequence comes from Viscum album, assembly GCA_963277665.1. Classification (NCBI taxonomy): domain Eukaryota; kingdom Viridiplantae; phylum Streptophyta; class Magnoliopsida; order Santalales; family Viscaceae; genus Viscum; species Viscum album. The sequence goes on from OY728125.1 coordinate 975,886,416, forward strand.
TACGCTCCCCTTCACAGCCGCCCATGAGATGGCCCCGGTATCGGCATCCCTTCAAAGGAAATCCCTCCATCCGATCTATCAGTGCTAATTCTCTAGTCGGGTTGATCCGTCTCCGCTAGATGTTAAACTCGCAGCGTACCCTGTGTTAAACACGAGAAGCTGAGGAAAACCTTAGATAAGTGTCTATGGCATATAATTCCCTGCGTTCGATGTGGGATGCCTCGGGCTTCCATGCCCTCGAGAAGCCCTGTGACCAGGGATAACAGACAGACATGCCAGGTACCCGAGCATCCAGACACGCTACTAATGCCCCAACATGACTACTCCCACGACTAAAAGTTGCTGCCCTGACCGGACCCTTTGGAATGTCCCGACAGAAGCCGTGTAATTAACTGGCATCCATGGAAACATGGAACTGGGAAGAGTTTTATGAACTACGTATTAAATCTATGAGGGAGACCCGGACTAGGTGATGAGTTCTGAGGAGGAATCCACAGGAGGAAAACCCGACATCCCATCATCTCGTTTCGATCAAGGAGCAGACATCCCTGAATTAGGAGCGGATGACGCCTGCCTTTGGAAAGAAGAAATGCGGGGAAACAAAGCGCCACACGTCCTCCTCCATGGACGAATGGGCGCGTGCCCCGGCGAAAGCATCGGAAACAATGTAAATTCCATTAAAGATATTTTTAAAAGTTATAGTAGTTCTGACTGAAGGGCAGATAAAATTTTGTTACACCACGTGTAACACAACGTAAAGTATCTCTAGATAATTGAAATGTGATATCCCACCTAGTGTTCACAATTACGTTTTCATAGTTCGATTGAAAATATTTTTGGTACCTATAAATTTTGAATCTCAATGTATTTTTTTCTATATTTTACTGGAAGTGTAATTTAATTATTCAATGAATCCTATATTTGTGTCACAAAGATACTATGGAAGAGGAGTTGGTTTTGTTTTTCATTCCATATAATAATGTGTAATTCCGTGCATGTACTTTCATAAAGGTATTTATATGTTTCGTAATGGACTTCAAATGAAAAAAAGGTTTTATACATTACCATGTCTAAGAAAATAACACATCACACTAAATATTTTGAAACTGCTCTGTATGTAAAATAAGTAAGATTCATTTTGATGAATATATAAAATTGAACAATCATTCAAATTACATTGAAATATATTTATTCAATAAATCTTGTGAGAATAGTTTTCTTGTATCTTTGAATTACATAATAAAAACTCCTTATTAGAGGAATTATAAGTCCAATCTATATATCAAAATTTTAATTTTTATAAAGAAAAAGTGGTTTCTCTACGACTATATAGATATTCCACTACTAGACCTAGTCAAATTTTAATAAATATATACATGTGAAAGATTTCACACTAAAGAATAAGTTCACACCATTTTATTGGATTTGTGTTGATTATAGTGGTAATATCTGGGTTTAGGTTCACCACATGAATCGTAGATTCATGCTGTAAAAATTTCTAAAATTTGAATTGATTAAGAAAAATATATTTTCAATTTTATGAAATTAATTATATGATAAAGACAATATATTTTTTATATGATTTTTTATTCAATTTTGTAGTGAAGTAAAAATTCACACTATATATAGATATTTTTCTTATATTGATGACATTATCTATAGAGATAATATAACAATGAGTATACATGGACGCATTAACAAACTTTTCATAATAATAGAATAATTTGGATTTTAAATAAGATAATGGGATTGATAAATTATTAACATGATCGTAATGGAATTTTTAAAAAAAGGAAATGCATAATTAAAACTAAAAGAGAAGGAAAATGGATGTGTAATGGTATTACATGGAGAATATTAAAAAATATGGTCAAAGAGAGTATTATAAATTATGTTCTCAAATGATTGCAGTATAAGTATTTTTCAAGGAAAATAATATTGGATGAATTTATAAGTTTATAAAGTGGATGAAATTAATTGATATATAGATTACATTATAGGTTTAATTATGTTTTCATTTTATTTTTTAAAAATTATATCCATCATAGGAGAGATAATTCCCTATAGATATTTAGGGTTGTGAGATTTTATTCTGAGTGAATCTTGTAAACCATATGCGTTATTATGGCCCCCCTCAATTAAAAATGTAATAATCTTAGTTTTCCTATATATTATAAATATGTTGTTATAAGATCCATATATTATCCTAGTTGATGTGATCCATGTAAAACATAATACGTCCAACCATTTTGTTTATTTCTTCAATTCATAATCACTGTGAGGGATTTATTATTCAATCCAACATGTTGAACTATGTCTTTTGTTACAGTAAATATAAAACAATAAACATACCAAAATTCAAAACCCCAACATTTTCACCTTGTTTAAGAGAAACAATTTCTATCAGAGATAATGTATCTTTAAGAATTTCATTCTATTTGAAGTCATGGTAGTGGTCATAAACTTTATGTAAATTATGATCTTTTACATAAAAAAATTAGTTATGGAAGAATAAAATTCGACATTATTTACATTTATTTTGAATTAATATATATACATCTATGATACATGGTATTTTTACCATAATAGATAATATATTATTATCAAAATAGACAATATGGATTCTTATTTGAATAATAAATGGGTTAATGTGTAGGTTAGAGAATTATTAGATGGTATTTACAAAAAAAATTATATTTCATATCGGAAAAACTACTTAACATATGTGAAGAAAATTAAAGGATGGTGAAACCAAATTACAAGTTTAATGGAATGTGTCTTAGGATTTGTGGATGAAATCAAATGAGACCATCAACACATTCTTTTAACAAGTCATCATTCATTAATAAAAAATAAGTAAACTCAATGAAAATCATGGTAGAATCAAAATAAAAAAGGTAATCCTAAGAATATTACCACGATATTTGAAAATCAAGGTGTTAATTCATGGAGACAAGTATCAAAAGGAGTAGTTTTTCAATAGTCTTAATATCAATCTTATTACATCTGAGATGAGAAAGAATGATGGAAAAACACATTGAATGTGATTTATTTGAAATCTCAATTTAAGGAAATGAATAACCCATTTTGGAATAATATCTCAGGGAATCATAAATTTATGATGTGATCTATTTACTTTCATGGATCCTCTAATGTGGAAAATTAAAATTCAATGAAATTCCTTAAGGTGACCCAAACATAAAATATATAAATAATACATCATTATATATAAATATATAATAAATTTAATACCAACACACTCCCCTTAACCACAAATGTTATGTGCCAAAATGGTAAATAAATAAAAGCATCATACATTTTAAATTATCATAGATCTGTTCAGTATGGTTCTCCTCACATAGCACACTTATTATTCATACCCAACATAAAATAATTATTGATTACATGAGTAAAGGTAAAATAAGAAGGGGTGATATAAGATGATTAATAAGGTTAATCATGGGAGATCTTGATCAATGATAATATATGAGAATATAATGTGAATAATGGTATGAGAACATGATAATAACTTTTGAAAAATAACATCATAGAATTTATATATATAATAATCAAGAAATATGGATATGGAATATCAAAAGAAATAAATCCAAGAGGAATTTAATTTCATGAGACATGGTATCATTATATAATAATTAGAAAAATCCATTTATAGTGGCATAAAATGTGTGTCATAATCATAATCATAGAAATATTTTTAAGGACACCAACCATGACATTCATCACATATTAGGCGTGTGCTAATGGTCATTGTACATGGGCTGGGAATAGAATAACCTCTTATGTGCCATGATATCAATATTGGGATAACATCACATGTATCATTTTATCTCTTAATCATTAATCATCATCCAATTCATTTTAGTGGAATAATGTACACAGCCATAATAAAATAAAAATTATTTCATTTATATTCCATATGATTAATTATAAATTAATAATTTCATTAACCCTTAACCAATAAAAAATAATACTAGTTTCATCATTATCTTACCTTTATAATCAGGAACCATCTAGAGATTAAATAAATTTGGTATCAATGGATTATATCATAACAAGATCATATGTAACATCAATAGATGATTTATTTGGGGAAAATATCTTTATGATACAACATGAATATTTCATGATGAATGTACCCATTTCATTTGGAAATCACATATTTAATATTTAAATATTTCATAAATATACTAAAAATCATTTTTTTAAATGAATCAAGGAAACATATTAATTATTATTCACTGAAAATATTATTCATTGTAACATCTCAGGTATTTATAAAATAACACATTTTCATTTCTAGAAATATTTTTAAATTTAATAGTAATTTTTTAAATGGGACAGTATGTATGATAGCATACATAACACGCAACAACATGATTCTTTATAATCTTTCATTGCATTAAAAAAATAAGTTATATAGAAAAATAATACAACAATAATATTATTATTTTAAATGGTATTAAATTCCTTGCCATTTCATTGGTGGTAATGACTAGAATAAACTATATTATAATTATACATATTTGATAAATTTTTATACATTTAGCTAATGAATTTTAGAGTCTTAATATGAGAATGAATCCAATTATATAAATAAAATACTCTAATATTTTTAAAAGGCCAATTACCAGCATTTTATAGAGAACCCTTTTCAAAAATCTTTTTTTTCATATTTATATGTTCTATTTGATAAATTAAATTTCTTATTTTGAACGAATAAATAAAAATATAATTCGGTTGAATTTTTTTCTAAAAAAATCTTTATTTATATGAATAGTGAAAATGCTGCATTTTAATTTAAAACATCAATTTCATAAAATTTATGTATATAGTTATATTTCCCTTTTAATTAGTTTTAACATGTAAGTGTATTTTTTTAATTTATTACAATTATGGTCATTTTAAGTATTTTCACATTTAAATTGGACATAAACACATTTCAATCGTTTCATAGTATTTACTTCTTAAAAACCAATTTTCTACTTTTGACAACAAGAATTAATTTTAAATTTATTTCTGCCAATTCAATATTTTTAATTTGGAACAGTGTATTTCATATTTGAAATCATAAGGTTCTAATTATATAAATACGTACCATTTATTTTTGTACATTATAAATAGTAACTTCTGTAATAATTTTTATTTACCATTCTTAAAGGGAAAATCAGGTAAAAAAGGTAATGAAATAATATTATAATAACATTAAACTGTCCTAACACATGTCTTACTCCTATTGGATGACATATGTTAGACCATGAGAATCCATGGGTTGAATTTATGACCACATGGAACCACTTGAGTGTAATATTTACTGATTATAATATTTAATTTAAAGAAAACCGAAATATAACATAAATATGTATATCCTATCTAATACAATTTTAAAATGTGGGATGTTATTAAATTCACGCTACATAGAATGACAGTCTGGGGACTCGACCGCATCACCAGTGCCCCACACCATAACCTTCCATTCCACCCAAGCTGCGTACAGGGGAAAACTAGTTGATGGGTTATTAGGTATAAGTGATTGCCACACCATTCTTATTCTGAACCCCATTCCCCACTTGTGCACTTCTCGTCCCAAGTTAAATTCATGCATGTAGAGACTCGATCCTGTGCAAGTTCCGGTGCTTGGGATTGGTCGCCATACATGGTACCACATTAATTAGGTTTATATAAAAGACCTTGTTGACTATAAATATTCATTAGAAATATAAAAATATTTCCTACATAATGTTATGTTATATATAATTTGTATACATTATATAAATAAATATATTTATGACATAATGATGAAGTAGGTATTTCCTTATTAATGAAATATTCAAATAAATTTTATGATTAATATTAAAATAAATGTAATTTGAACATTATGATTCTTTAAAATAAATTTTTTGACGACATTAACATGTGTGGGATTATTTAATTCCATTATTTTGAAGGAATCATGTTTTTTGTGAATTAAAAAATGAGTTTTTAAATAGTGTCCAAATTAACATAAATGACTTTTAAAAAAAATACTATTTTATTAAATTCAATAATAGTCCAAAAAATATAAGATTCGGCTCAATGACTTATATAATGTTAGAAATTCCATTAATTTTCCACCTGTGTTTATATTTTCATTTTATAGTAACTATAGTATCCATATTTTTTTGGAAATATAAGAAGACATGGTAAGAGTTAATGATTTTAACTAATGGTTAAAGCTAAAAGACATGGTTATTTTTTTGACCTAAACTTGTCTAAAACCTATTTTTTGAGATAAATTATGCCCATAATCATTTTATCATTTAAATTTATCTCTTTAGAACTATTATTATTTGAAAATAAATTTGTAATAAAATAATTTTTTTTAAGACTTTCTTAATGCGCCCCCCTCCATCTTATAAAAGGTCACCACATCCACCCACTAACTCACACCCCTCAATCCCATTTTATCATCAAAATTATTCTAAAATAATATCCCAAAATCAACACATTCCACTTATAGGACACACTTTGGGCAGAAATCCATCATATGGAGTCCTTTTGTGAAAATAAAAAGAAGATACTCGAAAAAGTTGTATTTGATTTATCATTGTGTTCAAAATTCTTATCTTATTATACATCCTCGTCTTATGTAATTTCTATACTAAATTAATAAATATAGTTTATTCAATATTTTTATATTTTATTATAATTATGGGACACCCTTATACCTCCTCTTATTCATCATATGAATAACATTATCAACATTTTTCTGTACGTACGACTTGTTGTATCCACACCATGGTGTATGTTTTTATTCAACATGACTTAATTTGGATGGGTTTAATTGTGAGTATAATTGATTTAAATAATTAACATAAAATTATAATTATAATTTATAATTAATACACCATCCAATTCAATATCGTTTTACCATTAAGTGAATGATATTATCGCTCGTGCGTACGTACAGCCTACCGTCTCCATGATGCTATGACATTAATTATAAATTATATTCATTAAACAATAATTATATATATATATGAAATAAATAAATATGATATATACTATATGTATTTTTAGTCTATGTTTCTGTAATTTTTATTGACAACATACCATTATGATTTCCACAATGTGTAAATACAATAATTTTATTTGAGGAATGGCGGAATACCGCCCCCTCAAAGTGATATGACTCATTCATGACATACATTAAACATATAAAGGATGTAGTTAATGAAATTATGTAACATATGAAACCTAGATATTATACTTTATTTATATTATACCTACGTATCATTTATTTTTCATTCCTTTAATATTCCAAAGAAATGAATGTAGTGTTAATGAACATGTATGGTCTTCCGTCTCTATAAACTGTGCATTTAATTTATTATATCCAAATTTTATGGATTATTATTAATAAATATATATATTTGATATTTAAATCATGAATAATATTTTGGAGATGATGGAATTTTTACCACATGGACATTTTACATCAGACAAGTTCATTTTCAACACAAGTATCGTAAATCGACAAAATGACCAATATGAACATAAATAATTATGTAATATTTATAACATGATCATAATATATATAAAAGGAATAATAAACTAGGAAAATGTTCTCATGAAACTAGAAATTCAGAAAACATTATTTTTCATGAATATAAAAAAATGAACAAGACAAGTCAGATTTAAGGTAATGAAATTCTAAACTGAAATTTCATTCATTTAGTTAAATATCTATGTAATATTTTTTGTTTTTCCAAGAATAAGTGTTAATATCCTATTATTTTCTTACATTTAATTTCCACTTATATTTTGTGGAATATATTTTTTCACATGTTTATTTCATATATTTATCCATAATACAATGACATGAACTTTGTAAGGGACTTCATCGCAATCTCTTTTCATTGAGGATTATTTTGGTTTATATGTGACATTATTTTATACGGTGTATAATAATCCCCATTGAATTTTAATTTCATGCAAGGGTTTTTAAAATGGTATCATTTTAATGAAAAATTTTACTAAATAAAAAAAGGAAGCTTTCTTTTTAATGTACGTGACAACAATGTCCTTTTGGCCTCTATGAGCATTATTTTATATATGGCTTCCTCTATAAGCCATAATGATTTTTTTTAAAGTAATTTCCATATTGAGTTATTTATGTTTTCAAAATGGTTTTGATAATGGAGTGATTATATCAATATATTGAAATGATGCATTACTATTTCAATGTGGAAATTTTATTTTTCTTTTATGTGTGGTCATATATTATGATTATATTATGGTTCTTGGAAATGGATTATGTGTACGGGTGGTTCCATGATATACTAATGGTTGGGTAGGATATTATTTCTCTCCAATTCAACGGGTATCATGAAAGAAGTACACATTAATGTTTCTCCAAATATATTATTATAATATACTATAATGGGTATTCCAAACGTAACAATAAAGGTTACTCCCTATGTGGTTGTAATGGCTACAATGTAAGGATGTTATAGATGCCAAAGTTGACCATTATGATTTAAGATTTATATGAATTATTTAAAACACTAATGATTTCATGAGGTATGTTAAAGATCTTATGTTTTATGATTAATGGGTGTGATTTCATTGATTTGTATGTATTCATGGACTAATGTTTTCTTTATTTATTTTATATCCCTTACCGAGCTTTTTATTCCCATCACTTTTTTTAAATTGTTTATCACATGTTATATGGAAGGGTAAGATAAAGGAATAATTCAAGAATATTTTTATCAATATATTAATTATTGTTTTTAAGGAGTTTTATTGTTGTGAAAAAAATGGATAGAGTTTAAGTGTCTACTTTGTAATATTTGAGATGTAATGTAATAGTTATGGCCTCATTATCTAATCCTCTAAACCTGAAAAGATCCTCAATGTAAAATAAAGTAAATTACTGATGAAAAATAATGATTATGTAATTATTAAGGTTGGGGCCTTACAATTGGTATTATAGATCGGTTTAAATAACATTAGAGGTTAGGGTGTTATTTTATCATAAGTGACATGTTTCAAATAATCCCAATGGTTAACATATTTGAAAGATTGATAGTTACTTTAGATAAATTGAATGATTTTGAGATAAGTTTAATAATTATATCTTAGTGTTTACTAACCTCATAAGATAGTATTTGATTACTTTACTGATACACTAGAACTGGAGTTTTGGTTTTATTAAATGGATGGTCCTAGTAGGATCCAAAGTAACAATCAAATGTGTATGAAGATGTGGTGGTTTTCTAACTATGAAACTTAATGAAATGAAATCTTCAATTAGAACTATTGTAGATATTCAAAACTATTTATCTAGGGTCATTATTGAGCACTTAATCATTGATGATTATTCTAAGGAATCATATATGCAAGAAACGAATCCCTATGGTTGTTTATGTAATAATCATAAATTTAAGTATATTCAAAAAATGATGTATCATCGATGTGGAAAAAACACTTAGGAAAATGTTTCAAAAGGATGAGAAGATGTTATAGATGTGGTAACGAAGGTCATAAAGCAATAACCTACCATGGAAGATGTAACGTCCCAGTTCCGAAAGCCACCTAGAGGCGCCCCATACCTGGTTGGTCACATGGCCTCAAGCGCATTTCCCCAAATGCCAGAGGCTGCCGACTAGCACTGAGGGCCTTCGGTGTGATACTGGGGAAACTATGACCTCATTGGCAGAGTACATATTTGAAGAGAATGAAAAACAATAACAATAGAGAAAGTAGTAAATATCCAACAACAGTAAACAACAGATGTCTAAAACAATAAAACACTGGAGCACATATGTATATATGAAATAATGCATGATACATATCTATGAATATAGCAAAATAGGTCACAATACTAGAAATACAAATAGTTCAAAAACAGGTACAAAAGAAATGATAAACATCTCTTCAGCATTTCAAGCCTAAGGATGGTCCCATGCTCTCCTTCTCTAAAGAAATCATGTACCATTAGTCAAAGGTCATTTTCCCTTATCTGCACCTACAATTATATAATCTGTTTGGGCCCAAAAGAATGCCCCAAACAGGGTGTGAGACTAAATCCAAATAGGCAACCACCCGAAGATATGTTCCTAACAGTCAGTGAGCATATGATATGTAATAGTACAGTAACAAATAAACAGCAATAGTAAATAGAAGGCAATAGTCAGAAAGAAGTAACTAGATGACATACAACAGTACTCAATCAATAGAACAAGAAGCAGCAGTGAAGAAAACAGCTAACCACAAAAGAAACCCCTCTGATATGTACTCGCATCCAACCCCTCTGGTTTTATCCAAGAAGTACCAACAACCCTCTGGGTAGTGCACTCAGCCTAACCCCTCCGGTTTGGTCATATGGAATTATAATACTCTATGGGGAATCTCGCTCGGTCAATTCCCCTTACAGTCTAGGGTAGTTAGGGACTCTCTGAGGAAGATCACGCGATCGAATCCTCTTATAGCCCCAAGGTCTAGAACCTCTATAAGGAAGATCACTCGGTCAGTTCAACTTATAGTATCAGTTCTATCATAGATACTCTGAGTTATCTCGCTCGGTCAATTCCTCCTCTAGCCTAGAATGGTTTAAGGAAATTCAGACAAGTAATGACTCTATGAGGAAGCTCACTCGGTCGACCCACCGGTAGTCTATAATATCCAAGACTAACTAGTAAGCTCACTCAGTCTATCCCATGTAGTCTATAATACCCAAGACTCTCTGGGAAGCTCACTCAGTCTATCCCTTATAGTCTATAGAACCAGTTTCTCATGGTCCCTTGCCAGTTAGTGCATAATAATGTTATAAGGTCACAACACACCTATAGAGATACTTGGATAACTAAATTACTCCAATATAAATACTTGGATAATCAGTCTACAGTAGAACAAACATGTCAAGAATATCATTACATCCTACAATCACAAGGCCTGGAAACAAGAATAACGGTCAAAGGCTAATCAAGACCCAAAGGTCGTAAAAATAACATGGTATGGTGAAGACATCCATGCATAGAAATAATCTTCAATAATGATCAAATTACCTCTACACAAGAACACAAGCAAGGCAGGAAAACAACAGGCAAAAAATGGTGAACACTGATTACCCCGTTCACGAGTATTGGTGGAATTTGCACATAAATCTCAAAGGCTTCGACCAGTAAAGAACAAACGACCTACCATGATGATAGGAGATCAATATAATTGAACCATGAGTCTTGATTCTCTTTAGAAAAACCATCATCTACAAAAACACACAAAACATTCAACCCATAATCACTTGATAAAAAGGGAAAATCATCGAATAAAACTCAAGAAAAAGGAAGAACTCACTGTTGTGGTTCCAACGCAATCGACGACAGTCGATTTAGGAAACAGACGGAGGCTCGGGGGTTCAAAGGATGTTAGTGGTCTTACAAACACTCCCAGTCAAGGAACCTTGATAAGAAGATGATTCTTTCGATTAGGCGTGACCTCAGTCCCTTTAATGAATAAAAAAGAAAGTACATAGTGTGTACTTATAGAGTACACGATGTGTACATGGATTTTATGTACCCCACTTTAGGCGGCCTCCACATCGCCCCCACACACTGTGTGTGTTGCCCAGACACGACCAGAACACGACCTCGTGCGAGATCAATGTACATGGCATGTACTTATAAATTAAACGTTGTGTATTTTGAAAATTTCCAGATTGTACTCTTTTCTAAAAAAATCATGAAAAAGAAAAACACACCAGAAAGGAAGGTTTGTTTTCTTACAAACATCCCCCCTTAATGAAATTTGTCCACAAATTTACCTATACAGGCATAGAAGAAGAAACCCCGAATAGCTCTGGCCACTATGATCGTACATCAGTCTCCCTCTACCAAGTCTTGTCCTGTACTCGCTCGTACTGCCATAGAACCCATACCAGAGGAATAGACTAGCCATAGAGAATCTCCATACTATGATCGACAATCCAGATAGGATGCTCCTCAAAAGACGCATCTTCTTCAAGCTCAACCTCATCGGGTTGAAATACATGAGACATGTCTGAAAAGTAATGTCGGAGTTGAGAGACATGGAAGACGTCTTGCATAGCCTAGTTCCTCTGAGGTAACTATAACCGATAGTCAATAGGCACAACTCTTTCCAACACATGAAACAGCCCAAATTACCATGGTGAAAGCTTACCCTATCTCTGAATCCTCTTGTGTCCTAACCTCAGTGTGACACGCAAGAAAACAAGATCCCCAACCTTGAACTCCAGAGGTCGTCTCTGCTGATTAGCATAAGATTTCTGTTGAGACTGTGTTGTATCCATCCTCTTCTTAATCAACTCTATCTTCTTTGAGGTCTCCGGAACAAGATGAGTTCCCAGCAAGGCTTTCTCTCCCGCCTCTAGCAAGCACAATGGTGATCAACATGGCCTACCATAAAAAGCCTTATAAGGTCCCATTTGAATATTTGCTTGAAAAATGTTGTTACATGCAAACCCCACAAGAGTAATATGCTTCTCCCAAGAACTACCAAAGTCTAGAATGCAAGCTTGTATCATATCCTCAAGCACATGGATCGTACACTCGAACTGGACATCTGTCTGGTGATGGTATGTTGAACTTTAAAGTACATGTGTACCCAAAGTCTTCTGAAGCCCCTGCCAGAACAGAGAAGTAAAACACGCATTCATGTCTGAAACAATGGATTGTGGAACTCCATACAGACATACAATCTCATGGATGTACAACTGTCCCAACTCATCATGTAACACCCCAATCTTCCACTGTACGTTTCCCTTCGAATAATGCAATAGCGTGTGTTGTACGCAACCTCGAGCTCTAACACACACCACAACTAACTAAACTAGCCGTTGTGAATAGTAATACCTAATTTTTGAAATTTTATAAATTTTTTTTATCAAAATGGACTTCATTTTTGGATTCGGAATATTGAAATTAGCCTATGTTGAATTTTTGGTATTTTTCTGAGAACTTCTAAATTTTTATGAATAGTGAAAAATACTTAAAAATAACTTTTTTAATCAAAATAATTTATCGTGGTTTTAAATTATAATTAGAATATATTTTTACCATTTTATCCAATGGTGTTCATTAGAATTAATTTAACATTGAAATTCGACATAAACAATTTCCAATCTTTTGATATAAATTGTTTCTTAGAAACAGGCTATTTGTTGTAACAGCGGGAATTAATTATAAAATTACTTAATACAACTTATATGTTTGGAATTCTGTAAAATAGTCATCATTTTTGAATTCGGAATATCAATTATAGCTTAGGGTGAAATTTTGGCCTTATTCTGAAAAACTTCAATTTTTGATGAATAGTGAAACCACTAAGTGGTTGTTAAAAACTGAATTTTCGTTAAAATGAAATATTACCACTTATGTGATTTGATTTTAAAAAATCCGACATACATGGTTGTCATTAAGAAGTAAAATGTGGTTCAATGAGATTAAAATAATTTTTTGGTGAATAGTAACTTTTAAGTTCTTAATCGCGATTAGAGGTGATTAGTGTAGTTTAAGGTAAAAATAATGTTTTAATAATATGAGATGAGCTTGACACTTGTCCTACTCCTATTGGATGAGTCATTTCCGACCAAGACAACCCATGGGTCAACTAGGGGATCCCATGGAGCCACTTTAGTTGGAAAATGACATTAATATATATTTATTTAATGTTAAAATTAAATTGACACAAACATGAGTTGTTTTACTAAAACAGTTTTTAAGTGGGGTTACACAGATCCAAATATTGACTAGAAATATTCATTAGAAATTTAAGAAGATTTCCTACATCATAGTATTTTTTTATAATTTTTAGACATTATATAAATTAAATTATTTATGACATCATTATGATGAAGCGGTGACCTCATTATTTAACAATTTAAATAAAATGAGAAGATAATGAAAAATCCAAGGCTTAAACTTGTCCAAAGCCTATTGTATGAGGATATTTCGAACCCTTATCACCTTATCCACGAATTATATAAGTTTGGGACCTTTAGAATCCGAAAAGCATTGTATAATAATGTAACATTTCAATCTTTCCAAAAGAGCCCCTCCTATCCTCTTATAAAAGGCCCCCACCTCTACCACCTTATTTACACTTCCAAGCCTTTTTGTTCGGCCAAACTCTGCACAAATACTCTCCCAACTTCTCTACCTTAATCCTAGAAGCTATACTTTAGTCAGAAAGCCATCCTAAGGAGTCCTTTTGATCAAATCAAAAGGAAGAACCCGAAGAAGAGGTAACATTTTCATCACCCTCTTTCAAGTTTCTTTCTTCTTCCACTCCCTCTTTGTTTATTATTTCAATTATAAAATTATAAATCCAGTATCTTCTATATACTGTGATGTTATTATAAATATGGATCAACCATATTCAGTATTCTACCCATCATTTGAATGACATGTCACCATACGTGCGTACGTACGGCTTACCGTCTCCACGTCGTGGTGTAATTATTATTCAATATATTATTATTTAGATGGGTATAATAATGATATGTAATTAATGTAAATAATAAATATAACATGATAATGATTCTGTATATATGATATACTATCCAATTATATATTATTTTAATATCAAAATATTGATATTGTCGCTCGTGCGTACGTACGGACTACCGTCTCCACGAACGCGATGAGATTCATTCTCCGTTGTATCCATTCAAGTATAATTATCATTTGATGATTTAAAAATAATGTTTAAGGACATGATATCATTCTGGATATGAATAAGATACAACCTATCCATGAAAAACACAACATACGTAACAAAACATATAAAAGAAAATGAGTAAGTTAACACCCGAAACAACGATAAATCTAAGATATTGTTAACAAAGCAATGTTAAAAGATCATATATGATATCATATGAATATATATGATTCTTGTATAATTTAATAACAATTATTTCACCATTATACAGGAGGTTAACCTACCCCAACCAAGGAAAAGTACAAGGTAAGGGTTTACTTCACAACCTCTTCATTATCCAAGGTTGTTTATACATAATTATCTAATGGGACCTCGTTATCATCCACATCCATGTTTCTTAAAAATGTCTTTCAAAACATTTTTACTATTAAATGGAAAATGTGTTAAAGTAATTTACACCCTTATACATTTTTGAAAGGAATCTTACCGTCGTTTTCCAAACAATGTACTTTTTGACCTCTTTGATAAATTTAAGGTAAGAATGTTTTTTTAACTTATACGGCGGGTGCGGCTATTTTCCGCCATTATAACTTCGTCGAAGCTTCCCTAACAAGCTTATAAGAATATATTCAATGTAAATTTATTATTTTATAATTATGGGACTTTTAAATGATTTCAAAAAGGAGAGATATTACTCTCAAATAGCTTTGATTTCATCCATGTCAACATCCTTTGATGGGTTTTAAGTTTAATTGAAATTGATTTATGATACAAAACTTCCATTGAACATTTTGTGAAATATTTGACTGTGGATGTGTTATTTTTATACCATCCATAGCTTATGGAGAAATTGTTGACATTTCGTATGCTAGTTTTAATACGAAAATTTATGCTATGTTTAAACCTATTCATATGAGGAATGTATTGGACTTAATATGTGACGGGTGGAGCCCGCTATAGCTCCTCGATGCATCGGTAGGTCTCATGAGACAACTAGACGTGGAATTGGCCGAGGCCCTTTCCCAATTTGATTTATGGTTTTGGCCGAGGCCTTAATCATTTTAGACGTCTTGGCCGAGGCCTTGACAAAATGTTTCATAATGTCCGGCATTATACATTCCCTCATTATGAAAGTGGTTATTGATATTTCATGTGATTATTCGTCTAGTAGAATATCCATGAGAGTAAGTAATGGCATTATTTTATTTTACTTTTTCCATATTATGCTGAAGTTCAAGTTCAATAAGGCTTTTGTTTTAGTTATACATTGCCTTAAATGCTTATGTTTTCTTATAAAAGCTTCCGCAATATTGTTATCCTTACTGAGCATTTGAGCTCACCCCTTTCAATGTTTTAATATTTTCCAGGATGTGAAGAAGTGTATTATGACTGACTTGCAAGAATAGTCAGTGAGGATATGAGTGTGGACTATGAAGACCATGTTACTGTAGTTTGTTTACTTTTTGATGTAATGAAAGAATTATGAATGTATCTAGTGTTTCCAAGGCTACTAAACTAATCGGTCTTTCGAGACATGATCTTTTGTGATCATGCCAATGTTACGAAGTAATGCACCGACTCTGGGTAGCTGGGGTCGGGGCGTTATAGTTGGTATCAGAGGCAGGTTAGTACTAACCTTGAAAGCTAGATTTAGATAAACTCTGATTAGAGCACATATCCCGAAGATAGACTTTGAGGATTGGTATAGAAGAACTTCCTAGAATTTTGGTATTGAAGAGATGTTGTGAGTTTTCCGATCAATACATCCCTGTCTGGATACGAGCAGGTAGAGGCGGCTCTGGCACAGATGTACATAGGGATAAAACCCGAAAACACCGCTTTGAGCTAGACTCTAACGGGAACTGGTGCACGACAACGGGCCTTGCTGTACTCTTGGTTACGACACTCCCGGGGGATATGCTTTGGATAATTCCCATTTTCTTTACAAACCACTATGAAGGGTTACAAGTATATACTTACTCAAAGAAAACATTTTTATAATTATGGATTATATCCATAATTAGTTCAATTTATGTTAAGTGTTTTACAAGTATGGAATTATTTATTTTGATTCATGAACTAATCTAGTTTATGCCATTATTTAGAAATGGCGCCTAGTGGAAGGAATGGAAACCATATCAATGCACGCACTCCGTGTAGGGATTTCCCTCCTGCTCAGGATAATTATGGTGGAGCTAGTGATACAACTGGTGCTGATCAGCTTCTCACCGTACTGGGACAACTCACGCAGGTTATGAATAACAACCTTACTCGTATGGAGCACCCTGATCCGCCACGTGGAGGATCAATGCTAGACCGTTTCATGAGGAAACAACCGCCAACCTTCAATGGGAGTACAAATCCTATAGTAGCTGAGCAATGGATAAACTTCTTAGAGAAAATATTCCATGCCTTGGGGAGTAGTGAAATGGAGAATGTTGTCATGGCAGTTTACCGCCTCACTGGAGATGTCGATCAATGGTGGTCACTAATTCAAAACACAAAGGAAGATGATGAATTAAAAAACATGGAATGGCAGGAGTTCAAAGAGTTGTTCTTAGAAAAATACTTTCCTCGAGACCATCGAGCGGATATGGAAAGGCAATTTCTGAGTCTAAGGCAGAAGGAGGATGAGAATGTCGCAATGTATGAGGCTAACTTTACAAGGTTAGCAACGTATGCTGCTGATTACATACGTAACCCAAGAAGTAAGACTGATCATTTCTTTGATGGGTTGAATCCATTTCTCCGTAGAGCTTTAGTATCACAAACCTTCTATTCATACGAAGGTATTGTCTCGTGTGCTATCAAGACGGAAAAGAAATTCTCTAACTCTTATGACTTTAAATCAAAGCAAGATAAGAAGAGATCCGCTGAAAACTCTAGGAAAGGAAATAAGGAAACAGGGAAGAAGGGTAGAAATGAATTTCCACCCTGTGATAATTGCGGTAGGAAGCACCCTGGTGCCTGCCTAAAAGGAAAAGGAGTATGTTACAAGTGTGGTGAAAAAGGCCACCAAGCTCATGAATGCAAGGGAAAGAAAGCGGCTGTCAACATGGAATGATATAATTGTAGAGGGAAGGGACATTATGAAAATGAATGTCCTAAGCGTCAGGGGAACTTACCTCAGAAGAGGCCAAGGGATCAGGGCCAGGCTTATGCTATCACTACTGCTGAGGTGGAAGCTCCGAAAGACGTGGTGGCAGGTAATTTAATGGTTTCCTCAAGTTTAGCAAATGCATTATTTGATTCTGGATCATCGCATTGTTTCATATCTTCCCAGTTTTCTAAGAAAATTAGATATTTCCAATTTGATTTAACAAGGGAGTTTTTGGTCAAAACCCCTAAGGGAAGTATTGTTGCAACAAAGTTTTGTTGATTAGTTCCCATTAGAGCACCTAAATGTTCTTTACCTGCTGATCTCATCGTCATACCCATGATTGAATTTGATATAATCCTCGGTATGGATTGGCTTTCGGACCATGATGCAAAAATTTATTGTAAGAAGAAAGAGGTTACAATTCTTGATGATGATGATAAGGAACACCTTATCTTTAGAGCCGAATCGTCGCCACATAATTCTTATCTAGATCCACCCCCAGTAGCTCAACTGAATTCAATTATGGGGGAGGAAGAGAAGGAAATTACTGAGGGTGAGGAAAGGAATATTCAAATAGAGGATGTACCTATTGTGAGAGAATATGTTGATGTGTTTCCGGAAGATTTACCTGGACATCCTCTAGAACTAGAAGTTGAGTTTTCCATTGATTTAATTCCTGGATCAAGGCCCATATCGAAGACCCCTTATAGAATGGCCACTGTGGAATTAGTTGAACTAAAGAAACAACTAGAGGAATTGAGTAATAAGGGATTTATTCGCCCTAGTGTTTCTCCTTGGGGATCCCCTGTTCTTTTTGTTAAGAAGAATGATGGATCTATGAGGTTGTGCATTGACTATAGGGAGATCAATGCTATAACAATAAAGAACAAGTATCCCCTAACTCGCATTGATGATTTGTTTGACCAACTGCATGGAGCTCAATACTTTTCAAAGATTGACCTTCGGTCTGGATACCATCAGTTGTGTGTGAAGAAGGAAGACGTTCCAAAGACAGCATTTCGAACAAGGTACGGGCATTACGAGTTTACAGTAATGCCTTTTGGATTGACTGATGCACCCTCTGTTTTCATGGATCTAATGAATAGTGTTTTCAAGGAATATCTTGATGAATTTGTAGTGGTATTTATTGATGATATCTTGGTATACTCCAAAAGCCACGAAGATCATGAAAATCACTTACGCATTATCCTGAAGACTCTTAGAAGACATGAATTATATGGGAAATTTAGCAAGTGTGAATTCTGGCTTCATGAGATTTCTTTTCTTGGCCATATTGTCTCTAATGATGGAATTTCTGTTGATCCTTCTAAAACCAAGGCAATCCAAGAATGGCCAGCACTGACAAGTATAACTGAGGTACGCAGTTGTATTGGTTTAGCAGGTTATTATCGACGTTTCGTCCAGAATTTTGCCAGATTGGCTAACCCATTGACAAAGCTCACACGTAAAGGGATTAAATTTGTCTAGACAAAATAGTGTGAAGAATGTTTTGAAGAACTAAAGAGAAGATTAGTCAATGCCCCTGTATTGACTCTACCATCGGGGAATGATGGGTTTGTTATTTATAGTGATGCATCGAAGAAAGGACTCGGTTGTGTCCTTATGCAGAATGATAAGGTCATTGCCTATGCATCACGATAGCTAAAAATTAATGAGCAAAACTATCCTACTCATGATCTTGAGTTATCAGCTGTGATCTTTTCTTAAAAGATATGGAGACATTACCTCTATGGTGAAAAATGTGAGATTTATACTGATCACAAGATTTTGAAGTATATTTTCACACAAAAAGAACTCAACATGAGGCAAAGGCGATGGCTTGAACTACTCAAGGATTATGATTGCACGATACATTACAACCCGGGGAAGGAAAACAAGGTGGCATATGCTTTGTGTAGAAAAGACCATGGAGTTTTGAATGTGATGAGAATTGAAAGGGATCCAATTTTCTTGGATCTAGTGAAGATGGACATGGGAATAACCAGGGAAGGTGAAACATCAATGCTTTTTCAAATGGTTTCCAAACCATCATTACTAGAAAGGATTAAGAGTTCTCAGACCAATGATGAAGAATTTCAGAAGAAGATTAAAGGTGTGAATGATGGAAGATTGAGGGACTTTGTGTGTAAGGATGGAATTTTGAAATTCGGGAAGAGACTTTGTGTTCCCGATATACCTGATCTAAAAAGGGAATTGCTGGATGATGCTCATAGTTCCAACTTCTCTATACACCCTGGGAGCACCAAAATGTATAGAGATTTGAAGGAACATTTTTGGTGGGACAATATGAAGAGGGAGATTGCTGATTTTGTGTCGAGGTATATGGTTTGTCAACAAGTGAAAGCTGGAAGGCAACATCCTGGTGGAGTATTGCAACCTCTTCCCATACCTGAGTGGAAATGGGATAATATTACGATGGACTTTGTCATGGGACTACCAAAGACTCCTAGAAGGAATGATGCAATATGGGTCATTGTTGATCGACTTACTAAGTCAGCACATTTTCTGGCTATACGGGAGGATCTACCACTTGAACGTCTAGAAAGACTATATATTAATGAATTTTTAAGACTTCATGGAGTACCCCTATCGATTGTTTCTGATCGTGATCCTCGTTTTACTTCAAGATTCTGGAAAAGTCTTCAAAAGGCCTTGGATACTGAACTTCGTTTGAGCACTGCCTATCACCCTCAAACAGATGGACAATCAGAACGGACTATTCAAACCTTAGAAGACATGTTGAGATCATGCTCTCTTGACTTTCAGGGTATGTTGGATCAATACTTTCCAATGGTAGAATTTTCCTATAACAATAGCTTCCATTCGAGTATTCAGATGGCACCATATGAAGCGTTATACGGAAAGAGATGTCGTACACCAACCTGTTGGGATGACGTTGGTGAAAGAAAACTTGTAGGCCCAGAACTGGTGGAGGAAACAGTGGAAAAGGTGAAAGTAATCCAAAATCACATCAAAGAAGCTCAAAGGAGGCAGAAGAGCTATGCCGATAATCGAAGGAAGGATTTGGAATTTCAAGTCGGTGATAATGTTTTCCTAAAGGTATCTCCATGGAAGGGAGTCATATGTTTTGGTAAGAAAAGTAAATTGCGTCCCAGGTACATCGGACCTTTCGAAATTCTAGAACGAATTGGGGTTGTAGCTTACCGATTGGAAATGCCGCCAAGTCTCTCCAAAGTTCACGATGTGTTCCACGTATCTCTGTTGAGGAAATACATGCCTGACCCAACGCATGTACTCACCTATGAGGAATTAGAACTGGAACCCAATCATTCCTATTGTGAAGAGCCCGTCAGGATTCTTGATGTGAGGGAGAAGGTGCTGAGAAACCGGACGACTTGTCTGGTGAAGGTTTTGTGGAGAAATCATAAAATGGAAGAGGCAACGTGGGAACCTGAGGAATTTATGATGAAAAACCACCCGAGTATTTTTATGCAGTAATACCCTAGAAATTGCGAGGACACAATTATTTGAAGGAGGGGAGAATGTAACACCCCAAGCTTCCACTGTACGTTTCCCATCGAATAATGCAATAGCGTGTGTTGTACGCAACCTCGAGCTCTAACACACACCACAACTAACTAAACTAGACGTTGTGAATAGTAATACCTACTTTTTGAAATTTTATAAATTTTATTTATCAAAATGGACTTCATTTTTGGATTCGGAATATTGAAATTAGCCTATGTTGAATTTTTGGTATTTTTCTGAGAACTTCTAAATTTTTATGAATAGTGAAAAATACTTAAAAACAAATTTTTTAATCAAAATAATTTATAGTGGTTTTAAAGTATAATTAGAATATATTTTTACCATTTTATCCAATGGTGGTCATTAGAATTAGTTTAACATTGAAATTGTACATAAACAATTGCTAATCTTTTGATATAAATTGTTTCTTAAAAACACGCTATTTGTTGTAACAGAGGGAATTAATTATAAAATTAATTAATACAACTTATATGTTTGGAATTATGTAAAATAGACCTCATTTTTTAATTCGGAATATCAATTATATCTTAGGGTGAAATTTTGGCCTTATTCTGAAAAACTTCAATTTTGGATGAATAGTGAAACCACTAAGTGGTTGTTAAAAACTGATTTTTCGTTAAAATGAAATATTACCACTTTTGTGATTTGAGTTTCAAAAATCCGACATACATGGTTTTCACTAAGAAGTAAAATGTGGTTCAATGAGATTAAAATAATTTTTTGGTGAATAGTAACTTTTAAGTTCTTAATCGCGATTAGAGGTGATTAGTGTAGTTTAAGGTAAAAATAATGTTTTAATAATATGAGATGAGCTTGACACTTGTCCTACTCCTATTGGATGAGTCATGGCCGACCAAGACAACCCATGGGTCAACTTGGGGACCCCATGGAGCCACTTTAGTTGGAAAATGACATTAATATATATTTATTTAATGTTAAAATTAAATTGACACAAACATGAGTTGTTTTACTAAAACAGTTTTTAAGTGGGGTTACACAGATCAAAATATTGACTATAAATATTAATTAGAATGCTAATACGATTTCCTACATCATAGTAATATTTTTATAATTTTTAGACATTAAATAAATTAAATTATTTATGACATCATTATGATGAAGCGATGACCTCATTATTTAACGATTTAAATAAAATGAGACGATAATGCAAACTCCAAGGCTTACACTTGTCCAAAGCCTATTGGATGAGGATATTTCGAACCCTTATCACCTTAGCCACTAATTATATAAGTGTGGGACCTTTAGAATCCTAAAAACATTGTATAATAATGTAACATTTCAATCTTTCCAAAAGAGCCCCTCCTCTCCTCTTATAAAAGGCCCCCACCTCTACCACCTTATTCACACTTCCAAGCCTTTTGGTTCGGCCAACCTCTGACCAAATACTCTCCCAGCTTCTCTACCTTCATCCTAGAAGCTTTACTTTAGTTATAAAGCCATCCTAATGAGTCCTTTTGATCAAATCAAAAGGAAGAACCCGAAGAAGAGGTAACATTTTCATCACCCTCTTTCAAGTTTCTTTCTTCTTCCACTCCCACTTTGTTTATTATTTCAATTATAAAATTATAACTCCAGTATCTTCTATATACTTTGATGTTATTATAAATATGGAACAACCATATTCAGTATTCTACCCATCATTTGAATTACCTGTCACCATACGTGCGTACGTACGGCTTACCGTCTCCACGTCGTGGTGTAATTGTTATTCAATATATTATTATTTAGATGGGTATAATAATGATATGTAATTCATGTAAATAATAAATATAACATGATAATGATTCTGTATATATGATATACTATCCAATTATATATTATTTTAATATGAAAATATTGATATTGTCGCTCGTGCGTACGTACGGACTACCGTCTCCACGAACGCGATTAGATTCATTCTCCGTCGTATCCATTCAAGTATAATTATCATTTGATGATTTAAAAATAATGTTTAAGGACATGATATCATTCTGGAAATGAATAAGATACAACCTATCCATGAAAAACACGACTTACGTAACAAAACATATAAAAGAAAACGAGTAAGTTAACACCCGAAACAACGATAAATCTAAGATATTGTTAACAAAGAAATGTTAAAAGATCATATATGATATCATATGAATATATATGATTCTTGTATAATTTAATAACAATTATTTCACCATTATACAGTAGGTTAACCTACCCCAACCATGGAAAAGTACAAGGTAAGGGTTTACTTCATAACCTCTTCATTATCCAAGGTTGTTTATACATAATTATCTAATGGGACCTCATTATCATCCACATCCATGTTTCTTAAAAATGTATTTCAAAACATTTTTACTATTAAATGGAAAATGTGTTAAAGTCATTTACACCCTTATACATTTTTGAAAGGAATCTTACCGTCGATTTCCAAACAATGTACTTTTTGACCTCTTTGACAAATTTAAGGTAAGAATGTTTTTTTAACTTATACGGTGGGTGCGGCTATTTTCCGCCATTATAACCTCGTCGAAGCTTCCCTAACAAGCTTATAAGAATATCTTCAAAGTAAATGTATTATTTTATAATTATGGGACTTTTAAATTATTTCAAAAAGGAGAGATATTACTCTCAAATAGCTTTGATTTCATCCATGTCAACATCCTTTGATGGGGTTTAAGTTTAATTGAAATTGATTTATGATACAAAACATCCATTGAACATTTTGTGAAATATTTGACTGTGGATATGTTATTTTTATACCATCCATAGCTTATGGAGAAATTGTTGACATTTCGTATGCTAGTTTTAATACGAATATTTATGCTATGTTTAAACCTATTCATATGAGGAATGTATTGGACTTAATATGTGACGGGTGGAGCCCGCTATAGCTCCTCGATGCATTGGTAGGTCTCATGAGACAACTAGACGTGGAATTGGCCGAGGCCCTTTCCCAATTTGATTTATGGTTTTGGCCGAGGCCTTAATCATTTTAGACGTCTTGGCCGAGGCCTTTACAAAATGTTTCAGAATGTCCGGCATTATACATTCCCTCATTATGAATGTGGTTATTGATATTTCATGTGATTATTCGTCTAGTAGAATATCCATGAGAGTAAGTAATGGAATTATTTTATTTTACTTTTGCCATATTATGCTGAAGTTCAAGTTCAATAAGGCTTTTGTTTTAGTTATACATTGCCTTAAATGCTTATGTTTTCTTATAAAAGCTTCCGCAATATTGTTATCCTTACTGAGCATCTGAGCTCACCCCTTTCAATGTTTTAATATTTTCCAGGATGTGAAGAAGTGTATTATGACTGACTTGCAAGAATAGTCAGTGAGGATATGAGTGTGGACTATGAAGACCATGTTATTGTAGTTTTTTTACTTTTTGATGTAATGAAAGAATTATGAATGTATCTAGTGTTTCCAAGTCTACTAAACTAATCGGTCTTTCGAGACTTGATCTTTTGTGATCATGCCAATGTTACGAAGTAATGCACCGACTCTGGGTAGCTGGGGTCGGGGCGTTACACATCAACACTAAAGGTCTCCTAGATCGGCAAGAAATGAGAAGCCTTAGTAAGCCTATCGACGAAAACCCAAACAACATCATTTCCTTGATGTGAACTTGGGAACCCGGTCACGAAGTCCATCGCAACATCATTCCATTTCTATTCAGGAATGGGTAACTACTGCAAAAGACCAACTAGTTGCTGATTCTCCCCAGTCACCTATTGACAAGTAGAACATCTCATTAGAAAACTAGCAATATCTCTCTTCATACCTAAACACCAATACTGGCAATGAAGATCTTTATACATCTTGGTGACACCACGATGAGCTGTCATACTGAGGAATGAATGTCCCCCATCAGCTCCTTGTTCATATCTGATGGAACCATATGCACCCTTGGAAATGCAAGATCTCATCCTCACCTATGGTCTGTCAAGGAATAGAGTCCTCTCTAGACATTGTTTCCCATTGGACTAGGCCTTCAGAATCTGATAGCTGCCTCATGCGTACTTCATAAAGAAGAGTAGAGGTAACATCTATTGAAGAATGATACGTATGCCCCTGACTATCTTGCACCTCCAAATTCATCTCAGAGAACAAAGCTATAAGGTGCCACTCAATGATGGCCTCCTAAATTGTTTGTATCTTAGTCCTTCTGCTCAACACATCAGCCACTGCATTGCCTTTCACATGAGTATAGACAAGCATGAAATCAATGGATTGAAGGTACTCGTCCCACCTTCGTTGTCTCAAATTCAAATAACGCTGAGTGAAAATGTTCTTGATACTTTTTTGGTCAGTGATAACCACAAAATTCTCTCCCAGAAGATAGTGTCTCCTATAGTTTAATGCATGAACAACAGCTGCAAACTCCAGATCGTGTGTCGGGAAATTCCTCTCATGTGGCCTCAACTGCCAAGACCCGTATGAAACGACTCCATCTCCCGACATAAGGACAACTCCTAGACCGATACCTGAAGCATCACATTAAACAATATAGCACTTTCTTAGCTCTGTAAAGACTAGTATCAGTGCTAACGTCATCCTCCCTTTCATCTCTTGAAAGGCTGACTCACAAGAATCCGACCATAAGAACATTGCCCCTTTCTTGGTCATACTTGTCAATGGTGCTGCTAGGCGTGAAAAGTCCTGAATAAAATGCATGTAGTATCCAGCCAACCCTAGAAAACTCCGCATCTCAAAGACGTTATTCGGCTTCTCCCTGGAAAATATAGCTCTCACATTCTCTGGGCCTACTGATAATCTTGTCTCTGAGATAACATGACCCATCAAATGAATATGATCCATCCAAAAGTGGCACTTTGAGAGTTTATCATAAATGTGATGCTCCCTCCGTGAACTCAAAACGATCTCAATATTGGTAGCATGGTTGTGTTGAGTGTGATATTACACCATCATATCATCCATGAAGTCCGCAATAATGGAATCCAAGTATGGATGGAAAAATTGGTTCTTCAGCCCCACAAAAACTACGGGCACATTCGTGAGACCGAATGACATAACCATATACTCGTATAGACCATACCTTCTCCTGAAGGCTGTAATAGTTATGTATGATGTTCTAACATGTAACTGATGATAACTGGTCCTCAAATCCATCTTCGACAACACCCAGTCTCCTAAAAGATGATCAAATGGGTCATCAATCTTAGGTAAGGGGTATCTGTTCTTGACCGTTAACTGGATCAACATCTGATAGTCCACACAATGCCTAAGAGTTCCGTCTTCCTTCTTTGAAAACAGGATAGGCGAAACTCAAGGAGAAGTACTAGGTCAGATGAAACACTTTTCCTGTAACTCCTCCAACTACCTCTTGAGCTCCTGCATCTTAGGTGTGGCCATCCTATAAGAAAGAATGGACTCTAGTGCTTCTCCTAGCACGAGCTCAAATGAGAATTCCACCACACTCTCTAGAGGAAAACCTGAAAAGTCAACTGGGAAGACGTCTCGAAAATGGTCCACCACTGGGGGAAAGTCTAACTGCGAAGTCCCCTGGTCATCTAGATAAAGACTAGAAATATGGTCTATGAATCCTCCCAGTTCATGATGCTCGGGTCCTTCTCTACTTTCCTGGACATCCCAATCACATCTATGAAGAAAATATTCACTCTCTGGTGACATGAAACTCACATTTTCGTGATAGCAGTCGACGACTGCATGAAAGGGAACTAACCATTCCATAATGAGAAAGAAATCATAGCCAGACATCTCTAGGACATAGAGGTCCCTTAAGAAGTGAAACCCTACAACCTCAAGAGGTCACTCTCTGCACTGACGTATGTTAGACTTCCTCGTTCCCTAAGGTGTATCAGGAGTCAAAATGTCGGCAGACGAAAAGATTCAGAGCCCAAGGCTCTTCACAATAGAAAAAGAGATAAATCTATTCGAAGCGCCAGTATCAAAAAGTGTCGAAGATAAAACTGAGGCTACTAAGATCATACCTCGAACTGTAGAAGGGTCGGGATTCTGCTTGTGATGGGTCTAATCTACGACAAAAGTCTACCATGTACCACTGCCCTACGCCCCAGGCTGACTACCCTAAGTTGATCAACTCTGTTGTCGCTGGTAACCTGGTGACTGACCACCACGGACGCGACCTCCACCCCGGCCCGAACGGCTGAAAGAACTCTAGTTCCCAGACTGGTGAGAAAAACACGATACATATATTGTACATGGGGTCATAGAAGAACCCCATCCACTAGGTGTAGGTGAGAAGATCTGAACAAAAACGTTGAAGATGGCCCATCTTGCCGCAAGATCGGCACTCCACTGGGTCTCTATGACACTATGGAATTGTATGCCCGCACCTACCACACGGGTAGCATACAACCATGCCACCCGAAGATATATTCCACGTACCCTGATCTCCTTGAGCAGACTCCCTGCGGCGCTTCCTGCTATTAGTAGGAGGAACACTGACTCGGAATGTTGAACTGCAATGGCTCACTGCTCCAGAATCTCCCAGATTGTGCTTTGTGATCAGCGCCTAGTTGATGATCTAGGATATCGAATTCAACCTAAAGATATTCACCTAGAATCAGATCTCTGGCATGATACCATACTCAATATTCTTTGCAAGGAACAACTCATCACCTGCTAGATTTGGCGTGAAGCATTGTATCTGGGTAAAATGAGACGATTACTCCATAAGAGAAAGTGTACCTTGCTCAAGACTCATAAATTCTTGGGCTCGGTCATCCCTCAATGTCTCTATGTAGAATTAATCATAGATGATGTACCTAAACTCATCCCATGTCATACTATGCTGGAGCCCTGACCGTGAGATCACCTCCGACCACCTCTTGGCGGTGTCTTGGAGCATATAAGTAGCCAAATTTTTCCTTTTGTCTAGAGATATCTCAAGATGATCAAAGATTGTCAGTGTGGCCTCTATCCATGACTCTGCAGCCTGGGGTCCTCCACCCCTGAGAATGTAGGAGGATGCTGCTACTAGAAAACCCACGTCAACTCATTCATCAACGGGGCAGGAGGCGGAACACCCTGAATGGTTTGCATCATCCTCAAGGAGTCCTCCCTGAAATGTGCCTCAGTGCCTGTAACGTGAAATGCTGGTGCCAATGCTGGCACAGTAGGAGGTTCATGATCGGCCATATCTGGTGTTTGATCACCGTATCGCAGTTGACGTACGACCATAGGACGTCTCGGAGGCATAACTCTGCAAGATCAATATCACACCTTAGATCAGGATTATCAAGAAAAGAGAATACAAGAGTACAAAACAGGAATAGGAGGAAGAAACAGTCAAGTTTCACTAAACACGGCTACACGGCGTGTTTAAAAACTACATGGTGTGTTCCATAAGGACATTCACATGGGCGTGTACTTCTGCTACAACTAGTCATGTAATGCCCAACTCTCACGACGTGTTGTCCCCACACACGACATGTACCTAAACACTATTCCCCTTCATGAGTATCCTTACATGGCTAACCCACATGGTTCTCTAAACCCTAGACTACACGGAATGTTTACTAAGGACACAGCGTGTACTAGACATGGTTTTGGCGACCCATGTTTTTAGTTTCACGGCCGGCTACATGGCTGACCCTTACATGACATGTTCCAATCAAACATGGTGTGCATATGAGAAGACAACACTGACCCATGTTGTTCGTGACATTGTTGGGTGCCTAGAAAAAGGATGCACGGCGTGTTCGTACCAAACACGGCGTGTACTAGACGAGCTTCCCCGACCCGTGGTGTTAGTTGTACGGCCAGGTACACGGCTTACTACTACACAACGTGTAACGACTGTACATGGCGTGTTTCTGAAAACTTCTTCACCACCCCGTCTTTCTTCTCACACAGTCAGTGACATGGTTTAAAACTAAACGGCATATAGTTAAGAACATGCCGTGTATTCTGGGTTTTCCGGGAAGTAGCTCAGAAACTGCACAAAAGCCCATAAAACACTGAAAAATAAACATGAAGGTTCCAAATTCAGATCTGCAAGGGCCCATACTCCCCACGAATCAAAGGTTGGTATCTCCTACATATCATATAAAAGGGAATACAAGTTAATGAGCCACCATGTTCCGATTCATGAGGGACCATAACACCATAAGAACCAAAATTTGGCACTCATTTAAGTAAGGCACCATACAAACAATTCCTCTATCAAACTGCATAGATTCTATCAAGCATCTATCACAACAACAAGCATAATCTACACAATGTCTATCACAACAACATGAAATCTCTAATGAACCTTAGATGGCATGGCAAAAATGCATGGAAGGTGATTTCTATCAAGTTCCTATATGATGCATGAGATGGAATACCCTCATCTCATCGGGTTGTGACAGAAATAAAATCGCAATAACAAAAAAGGTAACAACACAAAGCATGTGAATCACTCTAGGTGAAATCAAATCAACTGTAACATAGAGAAAACAGAAAATTTCAATATGTGAAGTAGATTGGATTTCCCATGTACACAGGTCACCTACTCGCGAGACCATATAATTACCAAGATACCAATCTTTCCATTCCCTATATAAAGGCTCCAAACAGTAAATCAAGAGAAAGGAATCCCTCTGATACAGCGTTGTAACGTCCCAGTTCCGGATGCCACCCAGAGGCACCCCATACCCAGTTGGTCACATAGCCTCAAGAGCATTTCCCCAAATGCCAGAGGCTTCCGACAAGCAGAGAGGGCCTTGGGAATGATAGTGTGGAAACTATGCTCTCATTGTCAGAGTACACAGTGGAAGAGAACAACAAATAACAATAGTAGTGAAATCAGTAAATATCCTAAAATGTTGAATAGTGGAAGTCTAAAACAATAATGCACTGGATCACATATTTATATATGAAATGATGCATGATAAATATCTAGGAAAAACAGCCAAATATGTCATAATGATGGAAATACAAACAGTACAAAAACAAGAACAAAAGAAACGGTAAACATCTCCTCAGCATTACAAGCCTATTCTTAGTCCCATTCTCTAATCCAACAAAGAAATAATGTACCAGATTTCAGAGGGTGACTGCCCTTGTCTACACCTGGAACAATATAATCTTTTTGGGCCCAAAAGAATTCCCCAAACATGGTGTGAGACTAAATCTCAATAGGAAACCACCCGAGATCTCTGCCTAATAGTCAGTGAGTATATGGTAGGTAATAGTACAGTAAGCATGTAAACAGTAATAGTAAATAGTAGGTAGTAGTCGGAAAGCATTAACAGGATGACATAAAATTGTAATCAATCCACAGAACTAGAAGCATCACTGAAGCAAACAGCTAATGACAACAGGAACCCCTC
This sequence comes from Viscum album, assembly GCA_963277665.1. Classification (NCBI taxonomy): domain Eukaryota; kingdom Viridiplantae; phylum Streptophyta; class Magnoliopsida; order Santalales; family Viscaceae; genus Viscum; species Viscum album. The sequence goes on from OY728125.1 coordinate 975,917,070, forward strand.
TAGGATGTACTCATAGACAACCCCTCTGGTCCAATCGAAGAAGTACCAACAACCCTCTGGGCAGTGCACTCAGTCTAACCCATCTGGTTTGCTCATATGAAATTATATGACTCTCTGGGGAAGCTCGTTCGGTCAATTCCCCTTATAGTCTAGGGCAGTCAGGGACTCTCTGAGGAAGATCACGTGGTCTAACCCTCTTATAGCCCCATGGTCTAGAAACTATATAAGGAATATCCCACAGTCAGTTCCTCAAATAGTCTCAGATCTATCACAGACATTCTGAGGAAGCTCGCTCGGTCAATTCCTCCCTTAGCCTGGAATGGTTTAATGAAATTCAAACAATTAAATACTCTCTTAGGAAGCTCACTTGGTCTACCATCCTGTAGACTATAATATACAATAATCTCTAGGAATCTCACTCAGTCTATCCCCTGTAGTCTATAACATCCAAGACTCTCTGGTAAGCTCACTTAGTTTATCCCTTATAGTCTAGAGCACCAGGTTCACATGGACCCATGCCAGTCAGTGCATAATAATGCTATAAGGACACAACACACCTATAGAGCTATGTGGCTAACTAAAGTAACCCTATAGAGCTAAATGTCAAATCAGTCTATAGCAGAACAAACATGTCAAGAATATCATTCCATCCTAGATCCACAAGGAATGGAAACAAGCATAACAGTCAAAGGCCAAACAAGACCCAAAGGTCGTAAGGAGATCAAGTCATGGGAAAAACATCCAAGAACATCAATAATAATCAAAAATGATAAAATTTTATACAAGAATACAATCAAGGCATGAAAACAACATGGTAAAAACAGAAAACATGCAAAACCCCATAATGGTTACTGGTTGAAGTTTCACTTAAAACTCAAAGGCTTTATACGGTAAGGCACAAACAACATACATGGATTCTAGGAGATTAATATACTTGAACCACGAGGCTCTATTCTCCATAGAACAACATAGATCTATGAAAACACACAAAAAATTTAACCCATGATAACTTTAGAATGAAGGAAAATCATGGAATGAAACTCAAGAAGAAGAAAGAGCTCACTACTACTGTTCCAATGCAATCGACAGTAGTCGATTCGGCAAACAGATGGAGGCTCGGGGGCTCGGAGGATGTTTTCGGCCGTACGGACGCTCTCGTTTGTAGAACATTGAGAAGAAGATGATTCTATCAATTAGGCGTGACCCTAGTCCATTTAATGAAAAAAGTACAAGGCGTGTACTTCTGGAGTACACGGTGTGTACTTGGATTTTTCGTAATCCGCTTTAAGTAGATTCCACATCGCCCCCACACACCGTGTGTGAGACCCGGACATGGCCAGCACATGGCCTCGTGCAGCATCAAAGTACACGATGTGTACTTATAAAGTACATGACATGTATTTTGAAAATTTCTATATTTTCCACTTTTCTAAAAATCCCCAGAAAAAGAAAAAAATAACTGAAAGGAAGGTTCAGGTTCTTATAGAAAATGAATCATTTAGTAGACTCCAGGAAAAGGAAATATTTTGTTTTTGATTTATCAATTAAATATTTTAAATGCGGGGATTATGACCATTATGGAAGTAGATGTCTGACAAAGAATGTCCGAGAATGGGATTAGTAGAACCATAAAAATATATGTTTATAAGTATTTAATTATATTCTAATTGATGATGATGGAAGTGAAAATTAAATATGAAAGGTATGTACTATTTCATGTCTCTTGTTTTTAAATTATTAAATCATAGGACATAATTGTTGATTTAGTTTGTAAAAAACAAGTATTACAGAATAAATTAATAAAACATAGATAATAGTTCATAATGAATGATGAATGATTAAAATGTATACATTTTAGTAATTCTAGTGTTATGATATATCTATGGATGATGAAATATTTAAATTTATTAATGCTCTTTTTTGTTGATTAGATTACATTGGAAGTCTTTTCTCTAGTATGTTTAATTTTGATGTATGTTATGTGAAAATTCTATTTCAGGAAGAATTACCTTAACACCAAAAGAATTTATAAATAGATTTAATATATAATGAATGAAACACTAATTCTTTACAAAACAACACGTTTTATAATATACTTTTTAATCACAACATTTCCTCTTTTACGTTATGAATTTCAAAAAATGGTCATCTAAAGTTGTGATCAGTATGTCATTTCGAGTCAAATAGAACCAACTAGATATTTTGTGAATAATAGCATATCCTTATGAATAGTAATATGAATAGTAATATGACCATTTGAGTAGTAAAAAATGATATCAGTTTATTTTCTTAAGGTAATAAGATAATGAGATCTTAACTAATTTTTCAATGAGGTATAAAACTAATTATACTTTTATAAAGGTGAATTTTCAAATTAAATAAGATTTTATTTAAAAATTAAATTAATAATATTAATAAAATTATTTTTAAAAAATGGAGTTCATTTTTGAATTCTAAACATAGAAAAATAGTTAGGGTGAATTTTTGGGATTTTTCTTAAATTCTCAAATTTTTTATGAATTGTGAAATATAATAAAATATTATATATACAATTTATCAGTTAAATACACTATTTATGTCATCATGAGTAATTTAAGTCCACATGTTTTGACTCACATGAAATTATAACTATTAGTGGTCACATAAAACAAAATTTTTTGTTTTCTTGAGGGAAATAATAAAATAATGAATAAAATATTCAAAATTCACTCCTCTCCTCCACTATAACCCCCTCCCCCTCATCATTCTGTCTTCTTTTCACACCTCTATGACTTAAAGATCCTATAATTTTGGCCCAAATACCCTTCCTCAGTCACTCTCCACATCCAATATGCTCTTTCTATTTCAGAAAGACCAAAAAACTATTCCATTAATGAGATTCTCAAGGAGGTGGATTCCACAGGTAAATTCACATTTTATTTCTTTCATTTTTGTTTCAAGTTATGTTCTATTGTTTTCCAATACTCACCTTCTATTTCCAAATAACCATGATAACATCAGTATAATCTATGTACTAGAATTATATTATTTTTTTGGATAAACTATCATCAATATTCTTACTCTCTCCATTTTATTTTATAAACGAAATCTTCATCTGTGGGGTTCAAATTTACAACCTTTGTGGACGATGAAGTTTAGTTTATCAATTTATCCTTTATTACTGGTCATTAAACGATTTTTAGTGTTTAAACAGACTAAAATAAATTTATTACAACCAACTTAATATTCAGTAACTAGTATACATATATTTTATTAAATCATATACCAAACTAGTTCTTAATAATCAAAATACCACTAAAATAATCTAATTGAATATCATTAATATTTCATATAAGGATTCATCCTCATTATATGTATCAAAATGGTATAAATTAACATTAAAACCTATGGATGTTTATAAATAATGTGTAAATTCAGTTCTGGATATTTACATCTATTTCACAAAGTACTCCATACCATAAAAACAAGTGAACCGTTTATGAAAATTAAAAAAAAGAACACTCTGAAACAACAAAATTCAACCTCATAACTAATCAATAATTATATAATAATCTTAATAAAATCATGATAAAATAAATAAATTTCTAATAGAATATTAATTAAGTTATTAATATTTCTAATTTCATATTCCATGTCCTAAATTTTAATACTAGAACACATTCAGACTTAAGGTAATGGCTTTCTTCATCTTACTTCCATTTTTGTGAGATATTATATAGTAACTACTACTACTTATGTCTGGTGTAATTATAATTACCATTGATGTCATATCATTAATATATTTATTTAGTGATATTAAATTTATCATTTGATTATTATTTGTTTTGGGTCATATGATTGAATTGATTATAATGTTTTATGTATTTCCCACTCGAACCTCCATTTTCAGTTGGGTTAGTTTTATTATCTACTTACCTCAATTAAATTATTAATTATTCATATTTACTCCTCATATATTCTATGAGAAATTTCAATATATATGCACAAAATAGAATCCTACATTCACTTATTTGAATTTATATGTTTTAAAAGGATCATTCAAAACTTCATTCTGAAATACAAGCCCGATTCAAGGAACTTCTCAAATTCTTACCTATTATAATGTTCTCTATATAATTTGTATTCTGACACAATTATCTTTAAAAAATAACAGAGATTAACATGAGAAACATATTTTACATTATTGACAGTTTTATGAAATCAATCATGCATTTGTGCTTTAAAATCCTTTAATATTTCCCTCAAACTGCACTAAAATGTTTTATTTATAAATATAATTTAAAAAAAAATTTAAATGATTTCACCTAAATTATAATTTATTTAATCCTAAAATATAATTTCAATGAAATTACATTTTATTTTCTGGGATTTACATTTTTACAATCTAATTTCCTGAAAAATAAAAAATATTTTCCAAAAGAACTATACTTTCCAAAGTAAAAATGATTTTTCTCATCTCACTTTAACTTTATTTAGATATAAGTATTATTAACCACATATTCAATTCTTATGGTGTATGTAATACCATTTTATATATCATATATAGAGTCTCAATATTCTGATTATATTCTAATGAATATATATTTTAATGTTTCGATGTGTTATGGGACACTTTGGAATGGTTAAGGATTATTTACTAAAGGATTTTTCAATGGTTTCTTTTAAAATTATCTTCATCTAGGTCAAAATCCATTGTTAAATCTTTTAATTAATTGAGTTTTATATCTTATGATATATTCAACCATATTTAATTGAATGGTTTATGATTATTTTGACTAGGGATGTTCTATCTTAAAACCATTCCCCAATTTACTCTGAATGGTTAATGTTTATGCTTAATGTTTTGGGAAAGATATTTACATTTCATATATTAGTTCAAATATAAATTAATATGTGTATTATGTTTATCCTAATTCATATGAGGAATGAGTTGTACTTATTATGTTGTTGGTGGGGCATGCTAAAACCCCTCGATGTATCGGTAGGTCTTATGTGACAAATATACGTGGACTTGGTCGAGGCCTTCCACAATTTGATATATGGTTTTGGGTGAGGCCTTAATCATTTTTAGATGTATTGGATGAGGCCCTGATGATATCTTTTAGAATTTCTGGCATATGAATTTCCCTCATTATGAATCTATAAATTCATATATCATGTTGTTATCTGACTAGTATAAAACACATGATTATGTTTTATTATGGAAATATTTTCTCTTATCATATTCCTACCATATTATATTCATGTTTATTTTTAAAATCCATATGTTTTAGTTATTCAACATGTCTTATGATTATGTCTATATTATATTCCATTGTATTTTTTAACCCTTACTGAGCATTTGAGCTCACCACTTTCTTATGTTTCATATTTCCGGGATATGAAGAAGTAATTTATTAGTGAGTGGCATGCATCATCTATGTGTCTTGGATGTTTCTACTGGAATAAATTTTTCTGGTTTTTATTTCCAAGTTGTAATGTTGAACCAATGTATATATCTAGATTTCCAAAACTAATAAACTACTTGGTACGTTGCGATTTGATTATTTATAATCATGAAAATGTATTAAAATAATGCACCAGCTCCATGCTTCTAGGGTTGGGGAATTAATGTACGTATCGAAGGAAGTTTACTAAAAAATGGAAGGTTATTATAAAAAAAAGTAGATTAGTGAAAAAAATCGTAAGATATAATTTGGGAATTAGAATACAGGGAAATCCTATAATTGTAGTAAGGAATATATTATGGGGTTTATCTAGAAAATATATCCATATCAAGATAAAAACAAGTAGAGGTGGATCTGGCACAAATGTATCTCGGGGTTAAACCTGAAACACCGCTTTGAGATAGACTCAAATGGGAACTGGTGCATGACAATGGGCCTTGAAGGACTATTGGTTCTACACTCCTGGGGAATATTCTTTGGTAAATTCATATGCTTATAAAAAACAATTGTGAATTATTTTTTCCCAAATTAACCCAAGTATATGGTTCTAGGATTTATGATGCATAAATTCATGTTATGTGTTATACCATGTTTAGAGATATAGAGAGTTTATAATTATATGAACTAATATAGAATATATAATTTATTATAAAAGCATCCTTGTAGAATGAATAATAAAATCACCAATGAAAGAGATTAGAAGATTAATTAGGATCATATTTATAATGGTCTTAAGATATTATTTCAAAGGAAGAATGTATCCCAAGTATCCTCATCATATGAGGAAATAATATCATTTGATGGAAATTATATAAATGAATTCTCAAAGTCATATGGAATTCAGGGGAAGAAAAATAAGAAGAGGATGTTAAAGAAAAACATAGATAAAGGAACGAAAGCAAATACGTATTTCCCCTCAAGTGATAACTGTAGAAGGAAACACCATGGTATATTCTTGAGTGGAAAAAGATTTTTCTTCATGTGTGGAAAAAAATTCAACCATTCTAATAATTACAAATCGAGGAAATAAATTTCCTATATTGAATGCTTCAACTATAAAGAAATAGGACCTTATGCCAATCAATGTACCAAGCATCAAATGAATACACCCTAAATGATGATTATGGATAATGATAAATTTATAATGCTGCGAAAGATAAAGTAGAATGATTAATATACCTAGTCAAGAATCATATCATTTGAATATATTTTCAATAATGTAATGGTTGTAATAATTATGATATATATATTGATTGTATAAAAAATACTATTTTATTAAGGATTTGTTGGCATATGATGAATTTTACAAAAGAAAACTGATTCATTAATGAGTTGAAATTTTTAGGAAAAACATGATTGAAGGAATGACAACCCTTAATACATATTTGATGTTGAGATAATGATGAAGAAATGATTGAATCAAATATGTACTGACTATCTTGGAACTGATTATTTTCTTTTCAAGAAGTGGTTTATCCTATCATCAATGGACTTTACAAATCTTTTGGATTTAAAGAACATATGAAATATCACGTATCTTACATAAATAATATTAAATAATGGAAGATTAAAATGATATTTTTTTATAGTAATTAATGTTATTACCATATTTAACGAGGATACATAGTGATGTTATTCATATGTTGGGAATGTGAATTTTAGAGTTCCTTCTTGTTGATTAAGGGTTAATGATAAGTTCATCATGAAAATTTATAGACCTTAATTATAATATATTGAATCATTATATTTTTCAATTATTAACCATTTATTAAATGGTTTATTTTTATCATTTTACGGTGATGTGTAGGTTAATTTCACTACATTATGGTTTTATTATTCTTCCATGACCATGTTGTCCTATTAGAATGCCTTGTTTTGTAGTAACTGATGCATTTCCCGTTCCTATGATTAATATTTCATCTAATGATTCATAATCATTCCATTTAAACAAATTATATAAATTACCATTAAAACCTATTTTTGTTCATAAATAATTTTTAAATTCAATTATGGATATTTTCATCCCTTATAAAAGAACTCCATTACTTAAAAACAATTGAACTGATTATGAAAATCAAGAAAAATAACTTTCGAACGTGAAAATTCAATCATATGACTAATAAATATGGACATAATATGCTTAATAAAATCATGATAAACTAAATAAATTTATAATATGTTCTTAATTAATTTTTTTATATGTCTAATTTTATATTCCAGGACCATAAGATCAAAATTCAAACACATTTGGACTTAAGGTAAGAGGTTTCTTCATCTCACTTCCATTTTAGTCAGATATTATGTATTCAATTATACTAGTTGTGTATGGTGAATGTATAGATCCCTATAATGTTTAATATGATGGATTTATTTATTACATTATATTCAATTTGTTATATGATGATTATTAATTTTGGGTCATACAATGCAACTGTTTACAAAGTTTTAAGTATTTTCCATATGAACATCCATTTTTTGGGGTTACGTTTATTATCTACTTACCTCAATTAAATTATTATTTATTCATATATACTCCTAATATATCCTGTGATAAATTTAAAAATATATATAAAAACTAGAATCCTACTTTCACTTATGGGTATTAATAGGTTTTAAAAGAATCTTTTAAAAAATCTTCCCAAAATACAAGCTCGATTTAAGGAATTTCAGGAATTATTAATTGTTTTAAAGTTCACTATATAATCTATTATACTCCATATTTATCTTTAGTTAAATTATTTCATGGATAATGAATAATTACATTTTGGGAATAAATGATTTATCAATTAGATATAATTAGTATAAAAAAACTAATTAGTGATTAAGTGATAAATGTTATTTTGGAAGACGTTCTCCCTATTGGTAACACTATATTCTAAAGGAAAATATAATACTATGATATTTCCTTTGTGGAGTAATTTTTTAGTTTTATTTATGATGAATTTATGTTTTTATTGTGGATATATGGCGATTTTGGTTATTTATGGAAATGATTAACCTGTCATAGAGAATATGTGATTAGGTTAATTACATTTATGTTTGAGACTTTATGAGTAGTCGATGTTATTTAGAGATAAATGTTAAGATTTATTATGGAAGACTAGGTGATCAAATCTATATTAATTTTATGATTCAATAATAGTTTGGATTACTTTGAATAATTTTATAGACAATTGATTATTGGATGGTATTTATTGAGATTTGGATATTTTTTATCGAATTTTGGTGATTAATAGTAGTATCTATTCTTATAAATGATTATAATTTTTGGGAATTATATGATCTTGAACTGACCAATCTAGTTTTGGTTAATGTCTAAAGACAAGGTAAATTTATAGTTAATATTTTTTTTGTGATTCTCTAAAATTTGATTCTAGAACTTCAGGTGAGACCAAGTCATCTTGAATTCTCATCATTTTGATAAATGAAAAGTTTGTGGTAGATATTTATTAATGTAGGATACTCTACATGACTTGTAATTATATTTCCTTATGTTCATAGTCAAGCTTCTAATTAAATTACACAAATTTATGAAATTTACCTTAAAAATAATTTTTTTCATTTAATTTTCCTACTATGAAATCAATGACTATTTAACCCATCATTATTCTATAGTTTTTTTGTTGTTAGAATTCTGTTAATAATATTTTATTTCACTATCCCTCAGAATAAGATGGTTAGTTTCTCTTCCATATCCACGTTTTACAACATGAAATCCTAGTATGGATTATATCGAGTAACCTTTTTTTACTTCCCTTTAATTATTTTGAAGTAATAGTTTTGTTGACTCTTTTTCTGGTGTGGGATTTTTAATGAAGTTTCTGAGTCCAATATTAAAACTGGGATGATGAAATTTCCAAAATGAGGGAATGATATAACAACCCAGCTATTTATATAATAATATATTTTCATATCTATTCTTATTTTTTAATTTAATATTTATTTTATTTTAAATGGGACACTATATATGATAGCGTACCTGACATGATAAAAAATGTTTCACTAAAATCATATGTTGCACACAACACTAAGTTATACTAAAAAATAATATGACAATATTATTATTATTTTTAAATGGTAGTTAGTGACTAGATGTTGTATTGGAGCGCATGATAAAAATTAAATAATTTATGATTTTACATATTTTTTAAATTTTTATACATTTTACAATGAATTTTATAGGCTTAAAATGAGAATGAATCCAATTATATGCATAAAATACTGTAATATTTGAAAATTGTTGTTTTACCACCTTTGAATAACAAAACATTTTTAAAAATAGTGATTTCATTTTTATATGTTCTATTTGATAAAATAATTATCTAATTTATAATCGGGATATAAAAAAAATTTTTGGTTGAAATTTTTGCATTTATTTAATAAAATCCCTATTTTTATTAATGGTGAGAAATTCTGCATTTTAATTCAAGAGTGTATTTTTATCTATTTTATTTATATAGATGGATTGTAATTTTAATTGGTTTTAATTTTTTATTCTATTAATTTGTTATAATTTAATCCAATGATTGTAATTTTATGTAATTTGACATTTAATTATGAAATAAACACATATCAATCTTCTGATAGTTTTTACTTCTTAAAACCCCATTTTCTGGTTTTGATAAGTAGACTTAATTTTAAATTAAGGTATACCAAATTCATTTTTTTGAATTTTTAAAAGTATATTCCTTAATTGAAATCATAAGGTAAAAAATTATGTAAATATTTACCTTTAATTTTTGGACAATACGAATAATTACTTCAGTAATTATTTTTATTTACCATTGTTAAAGTGTAAATCAGGTAAATAAAAGTAAAATAATAATATTATATAAATAAAAAATTCCAAAAACATTGCCTAAAACCATTGGATGAGATATTATTAACCATGATTATCCTTGGGTCGAATTGAGGACGCCATAGAGCCATATGGGTGTGATAATAACCTTTAATAATATTTAATTTAAATAAAAGAGAAATATACCATAAACATGTATCTCCTACCTAAAACAATATTCAACTGGTTTATATAAGTGATATCTTTGACTATAATTAGTTATTATAAATATAAAAATATTTCCTAAATAATTTTATTTTATTTATAATTTTTAGACATTAAATAAATAACTATATTTATGACATAATGACAAAGAAACGATAAACTTATTAAAGATTTATTAAAAAAATAATAATTTAAATATTAAAATAAAAGTAATTTGAACATTTTAATGAAATAAAATAATTTTTTATATGAAATTTTCATTTTAGGGATGCGTTAATTCCTTTTTTGAAGGAATAAATTTGTTATGACTTTAACAAAAATCAATTTTTATATATTGTCAAAATTGACAAAAATGAGTTTTTAAAACAAATACTATTTTAATAAATTGTATAATAGTCTTCAAAATATATTATTCTGTAATATAAAATATATAATGTTAAAAATGTCATTAATTTTTCACTTTTTGGTCTATTTTAATTTTTTAGTAACTATAGTAATCATATATTTTGAAAATACAAGAAGACATGGTAAGAGTCAATGATTTTAATAAATGGTTAATGCTAAAAGATAGGGTAAATTTTGTGACATAAACAAGTCTAAAATGTATTGGTTGAGATAATTTATACCCATCCTAATATTAATATTGAAATTTATCACTTTGTAACTATTATAATTAAAAAAAATTTATAATAAAATAATATTTTAAAACATTACTAAAGTGCCCATTATCCCTCTTATAAATACCACCAGCTTTACCCACTAACTTACAACTCTCAATCCCATTGGATCATCCTAATTATGAAATGATAATCTCCCAACATCCATCCCTTATTCATAGAGGGATCACTTTGGTTATAAATCCATCCTATTGAGGCCTTTTGTGAAAATCAAAAAGAGATACTCGAAAAAAGATGTATTTGTTTTATAACATCTTACAAAATTATTTTATTCTTGTACTTACAATTCATATGTAGTTTCCATACTAATGAAATAAATAAATTATCATATATATTTTAAGATGTTATTTTAATTATGGTACAACCTTATACTTCATCCTACGAATAACAATATCACCATCTGTGTGTGTGTACGACTGGTCGTCTCCATGCCATGGTGTAATTTATTTTTCAGCCAGAATTATTATGGATGGGTGTAATTATTATTATAAATTATGTTAATAATGAATATAACATGAAAATTATTCTGTATTATTAACATTTCATTCAATTCTACACATTTAACCATTAATTAAATGATATATTTGCTCATGTGTGTGTATAACCTACCATCTCCCCAATGTGATTTTATTCATTCTACATGATCTTCATTAAACCACAATTATATAAATGAATGGAATTAATATATATGAAATAAATTATATTTATATTGAATCTATTCTTCTATATTTTTTATTTACAAAATACCTTTATGCTTTTCATAATGTGTACATATGATAATTTCATTTGAGGAAATGTGCACTACCACCCCCTCTAAGTGATATGACTCATTCATGACATACATGTAATTTATAAAAGATAAATTTAATGAAATTATGTAACATATATAACATATATATTATAATTTAATTGTAATATATGTATTTATCATTTAATTTTTATTTCTTTAATATGAAAAAAATGAATGTTGCGTTTGTCTGTGCGCACGACCTACCATCTCCATGAACGTTGCATTTCATTTATTATATCCAAACATTATAGGATATTATAACTACATATATACATGATATATATTATTTTTAAATCATTAATAATATTCTATAAATTATGAAATTTTTACCACATGTACAATTTACATCAAACAAGTTCATTTTTTGACTCAAGTAAAAAATATTTACAAAACCTCCAATATTAACTTAAATAATTATTTCATTTTTATAACATCGTAATAAATTATAAAAAAGGAATAATAAACCTGAAAAATGTTCTCATGAAATTAAAAATTAACCTAGAATTTTTATTCAGGAATATAAAGAACTAATGAGACAATTCAGATTTTAGGTAAGGGAAATCATAACTTAATCGTCATTCCATGAGTTAAATATCCGTTTCATTTCTTTTGTTTTTCCAAGAATATGTGTGAATCTCCTCTTATTTTTTACACAAAATATACAATTATATTTGTTTTATTTATATTTGATACACATATTTATGTCATCTATTTATCCTTAATCTAATGACATTATCATTGTAAGTGACTTCATCTAAATATCCTTTCATTGAGGCATATTTTGGTTTATAAAAAACCTTATTTTATATAGTGTATAACAAACCCCTTTTAGTTTCAATTTTATTCAATTGTTTTCAATGTGGAATATTTTTTTATGAACCATTTTAAAAAACTATAAAAGGAATTTTTTTTTTCAATATATGATGTGATAATGACCTTTCCGCTACTGCGATCACTATTAGATATTTAGATTCCTCTATAGGTTGTAAAGTTTCTGAAAAAAAAGTAAATGCCATATTTACATATTTTGTATTTGAAAATAGTTTTTAGAATGGATTTATTATATCAATATATTGAAATTATATCTTACGATTGCATTATGGAAATGTTATTTTTTCTTTTATGCTTGTTTGTGTGTTATGGTTCTTGGTCATTCCATATGTATACTGGTGGTTTTGTGATAAACCAAGGGTGGGTGAACCACGATAAGTCTCTAATGATTTGGGAAAGGTAAAAGAATTAACGATAAAGTTTCTCCTAGGATATTTAGGTAATATACAGTGATGGGTATTCCAAATGTAACCATGATGTTTACTACCTATGTGGTTGTGAAAGCTACATTGAATGTTTTTTAGGGATTCCACAAGTTACCATTATCATTTATGATTTCTATAATTTATTCATAAATATAATTATAACATGAAGTATGTTAAATAGATTATGTTTTATGAGTAAAAAGTATGATTTCATTTATTTGTATGTCTTCATGGACTACTGTTTTTTCTTTTTTTTATCCCATACTGTGCTTTTTATGGTCATCAAAAGTTTTTGAATTTTATTTCACATTCTATATAGAAGGGTAAGAGAAATGAATAATTCATGAATATTTTTATCAAGAAAATAATTATTATTTTTTAAGGATTTATGTTGTTTTGAAAATTTAGATTGAGTATAAGTGTCTACTTTGTAATATTTGAGATGTGATGTAATAGTTGTGGCCTAATTTTATAAAACAATAAGCTGGAAAAGATCCTTAATATGAAATTATGTAAATTCCAAATAAAAAAATAAAGAATATGTTATGTTTATGTTTTGGGCCTTACATTCATGATATAATAAAAATAAAATTTTCCATTATATGTTAAAAAATGATTTTGTTTTGACCAATGTTAAAAGGTTTCTCATTAAGAAAATGGAAACAATATTAATTTTATTTCATTTATATTTTGTGATAAACATGAATAAAATTGACATTAAAAAATAATTTCCAAATTTTAAATTAATTCTTGAAGTTATTTTAATAATATTATGTTAAAGGAATACAAATACCCTCAAGTGGATAGAAAAACAAATCACCTTTTCATTATAAACATTCCTTTAATATTTTGAGTACATATAGGGTGAAAAATGAAATGAAATATTTTAATTTCAAGAAATAAAAACTGTATAATAGAACTTTAGATGCCAAAGAAATGTCCATAACTCGTAGATGAAATCTAGAATTGATGAAGTGAAGTCATATTCGGACTCAGAGCCCAGGTCTGAAGGACTTGGAGGTGGTGCGCGAAATGAAGGAGGGCTGGCACGAAATAATGTTCTGCACACGATGCCTCCCCAGGATTCGCAAAATAGAGCTGGCGGTGCAGACAGTTTTGCACACCGGTTCCGCGCGGTGAAGCCTTGCGCACCGACTGTTCCTGGCATGTAATATTTTACACGCCACCTGGATTCCGCTCCAGCATGCACCTATAAATGGAAGGCGACCCCAAATGATTTGGGGTTGCGGAATTCTGAATGGCTCCCGTGCGCGCAATTCAGACTCCCCCGCATGCAAGATTACTTTCAGGTAGTTCCTCTTTTTGAGAAACCTTTCCACGGGGTTCACCTTTGCGTGCAACTCCACAGGATTAAGTGAATTTGTCAACTCATCCAGGTTCATCCCTTGCGAGCAATCCTTGCCCCGTGCACGCAATCCCCTTACATGCGCGCAATCCCAATCCTTTGCGCGAAAACCCATATCTGCGCAATCCTCTGGCCCTATTGCGGGCCATCCCGGTGTTTTGCGCGCAAACCTTCTCTTTGGGCACAACACACAAGACCCTTCACATTGACGGCCCTTGGTTGCCTCTCCGCACCGGCACCTGATGTCTTCCCTGCCGAGCATGCGCGCCATGCATTGTTTTCCCATATGGACTTCCAGGCTCGTACGAAATAACCTCAAGGTCCCATGGGTGGTGTATCCCGTTGCTTTGCTTTTCCTTATGCTTCTCCTTATAGGCACACTAACGGCTATTGCTTCTTCACATAGCATCGCTAACATGGACCCCTCGATGGTTCTCCCTGCGGCGCACCTTCACTATGGCCTTGTTGATGCCTTCCCTCCCACAAGGGGTAGAGGGTGTTGGGTATGTAAGCCCTAGGGGTGTTGAGTGAACCCACCTCATCCAAGCTGTAAGACATTAAACTGCTAAGCCCCTCATCCTCATCACTTGACGTTAAACTGTGGTCTGACCCTGTGCTTCGCACGCAGGGTCCCCCCAACATGGACATTATTTACACCCACTCGTCTCCACGGGAATGGATTCTTCCTCACATTGAATTAGATCATCCTTGTTGGAGTGGTGTTTGTCAATGGGGGAAGGGCTACCTCAGAGCGTAATCCCCTATCCTCTCTTGCGGAAGGTTTCACCCATGCACCTCCGTAGATCCCCACTGCCAAGGCTAGTGGAGTCCCTTTCCCATTGCGCTTTGTCGCACCATGGGCCTCCATCCTAGAGTAAGCCCTGGCACCAAGGGTCGCTAACCACGCGTAAGCCCCTGTTTCCTCTTTGGGCCGCTCAATGCGTAAGCCCCTCTCCGCTTCTCATGGACACACACTTTGCGACGTGATCTTCTGGTCCCTGCTGCCTTTTGTTTCTCACACCGAGCATGACTCATGTGGTCTTAGAGCACGCATCATCCATGACATCCCATTTTGGTCCACCTCAGAGCGTAAGCCCCATACCAGCAAACTACATGGACTTTGATCCGTGCTAACACATGGTATGTAGGAATCCTCCAAATGGTTCAATCCCAACACCAGGTCATTCCGACCTCTTCACGTCGGTTCACTGACCACATTGGACAGCCTCAGAGGGTAAGCCCCATATCCACTTTGGGCCACCTGAGAGCATAGGCCCCATATCCACTTTTTGCTGCCTCAGAGCGTACACCCCATATCCACAATGGGCCACCTCAGAGCGTAATCCTCATATCCACTTTGGGCCGCCTCAGAGCGTAAGCCCCATATCCACTTTGGGCCGCCTCTGAGCTTAAGCCCTATATCCACATTGGGCCGCCTCAGAGCGTAAACCCCGTATCCACTTTGGGCCGCCTCAGCGCATAAGCACTGTATTCCCTCGTCCCATATGGCGTTAAACTATATGCCCTCGTCCTGCATGACATTAAACTGTATCTCGTCCCGCATGACGTTAAATTGTATGCCCTCGTCCCCCATGACGTTAAACTTTATTCCCTCATCCCGTATGACGTTAAACTATTTCTCATCCCACATGACGTTAAATAGTACGCCACTAACTAGATGGACATTGATCCATGCTAACCCATGGTACGTAGGAAGACTCCACGAGGTTCAATTCCATCACTCAGTTGTTCCAACCCCTTCGCATCGGTTCACTAGTGCCATTATGGGCCACCTCAGAGCGTATGCCCTGTATTCCCCATCATGGGCCGCCTCAGAGCATAATCCCCATATGGCATTCCATTACCAATCCTAATTCCTACCTAGGGCGCCACATCCCGGTTGGATCATGCCACCCCATTATACTCCACAATATCCGGGAAGCCGCCCATGTGATGGCCCAAACATCGGAGTTCCCATCAGGGGGTTCTTTCATCTGATCCACTGTCAGTGTTATGATCAGTCCGATCTGTCTCTGCAAGACGTTAAACTTGCGGAATACCTCATGTTAAACATGAATATCTGAGGAAAACCTCAGATGGTACACAATCCCCCGCATTTGATTTGGGATGCCTCCGGCTTCCGTGCCCTCGAGAAGCCCTATGATAAGGGACAGAAGACAGACATGCCAATACCCCAGCGTCAATGTGCGCCAACGACACCCCAACATTACTATTCTCCTCACCGAAGGATGCTGTCCCGACAAGACCCCTTGGAGCATCTCGACTGAAGCAGCGTAATTAACTAGATTTCATGCCGATATGGCGTTGAGAATGAGATTCAAGAACCCATCTTAAATCTATGAGGGTGACTCGGACTAGGTGACGAGCTTCGAGGAGAAATCCATGGAAGGAAGAACCTACATCCCATCATCCCTGTTTCGATCAAGGAGGAGATGTCCCTGAACAAGGAACGGATGTCGCCCGCCTTTGGAAAGCGGGAATCTGAGGAAACAAGCCGCGCATCCTCCCATATGTGACGGACACGCGCATGCGCGTGCCCCGGCGTAAAAGCGTCGGAAACAGAAAATGGTGAACCCCACATGAATATCTTATCCTCATTATAGAGACGGGTAGCATTCGAGGTTATGGAAGATTAGCATGTCACCAGGTCCGGGTACCTATCACCAGGATGTGAAACCCGCCAAGGGTTGAGGCAGTTAGGATATTGATCACTCTGTTCTGCGATGTCGTCAGTGTTGATCCCTCTCACTGACCACGGATGACGGAATGATGCTGGGCTATTGGTTGTTGATTTCTTTTCTAGTTAGTACTAATGGGTCGATCTCCCTGCTTCCAGGAATCAGATCACTGCATCCGGAGCACGATCTCCACCTGCCAACCGGCGCAGGGGTAGGGGCAGTATCGACGCGGATACCCTATGCGGTCCCACCTTTTCCACTGTCTCTCCGGCTCCGATTGCTATAACTACTAGGAACTCACGCCCCCTCTCCCTATCAGAAATCATCCGGAAAAGGATGATCAATGCCCTGGTTCATAGGTACGAGGAGGAAGGGATCATCCCCACCAAGGGAATGGCCCGTTTGGATCTAGAGGTAGTTGTGCCTCGCCACCGTCGCCGCCCCTGAGGGCCGCGCAGGGAGCCGCCACTCCCTACTTTGATGTTCAACCGCTTCGGGAACCTACCCTCGGAGCACCTTGACACCTCCCTCCCCTATGCCAATGAGGTGGGGGATGTCCGGGTCCGCCCGATCGGGGACTCGTTTCAGGGGTTGACGGTAAGAGCCCCCGCCAGGCTACGTGGACGCCGCCGCCTGACTCCCCGGGACGAGGATCAAGCAATCTCTGTGTCCGCACCACTGGCTCCAACCCATCTAACCCGATGTCAGTGTCGGGCGCGAGCATAGAAGAATGCCCGCCCTGGGGACCCATTGTTAGCCACCATTGTGGCCCGAGCCACTGCTGAATCCTGTTACTAGACTCTCGCACACATTGAGCAGGGGTTGGCACATGCCGGACTCGGATCGAGGCCCCGACCGCCCTACAGGCAGGTTGGGTCGACTCTCCCGGTCGTGGAAACATGAAATGGCCACTGAGGACCAGTTCGCAGTAGTGTCACCCACCATGAAGGCCCATTCCATGCCACTGATCTGGAAATCAGAATTCTTCGTCGCGACAGCTATGCTCCGGGTATGACTCTTTCCAGCGCCCACTGCACTGGGTATGAGGTCACTCCCCCTACCACTGGCTGCGAGTACGGAGTCGTTGCGTATCTAGTCGCTCACCCACATGGAGGTCCTCCCCATGTCCCTTTTGAAAACTGTCTCGGTGCTTCTCGCACCCCGGCCTTCAGTCCCCTCTGCCCCAGCACTATTGCGGCCAGGGGACTCTTTGACAGAAATCATCCTTACCCTGAGGATCCACCCAGGGGTAGGAAGGCGGGACTTCGTTGCCGTAAGAGGAATGTCAGGGGAGTCCAGAAAGAAATCAGACCAGTCCATTTCTCGGACTCTGAGGCGGAGTACGAATCGGCGATAGAGCCCTCCCCCAACCCTTTGATTCAAGGGAAGAGATTGGGGCACGGCGCGTCAGCCTCGTACTCCCCAAAAGCAAGGTTCGTATGATCCCTGCCTCCATCCAGAGGTATATCTAGGAGGATGAGGACTAGGAGTACCCCCAATGGTCAAGCCTGCAGTTACCACTGGCCTCCCCAGAAGCACCTTCCACCTCAGTCAGGGAGGGTGGAGAACTTCTTTGGGGACCAAAGGAAGAGTCGCGACTTGACACACCCTCGGAAAGCACCAATACTATGACATGAGGCCTTTTTTCCAGCCCATCCTATCGTGACATTGAAACCAGGGCACTGCAACACTTGGAGGACGACTTAGAGACAAGCGGTCAATCAGCTTGTTCGCCGTATTCTCCTCCGGCCAGCCCACTGGCCCAGCGGCCTGCCTCGGTGTCGTTTCCATCTCCCTGGCTAGTCTCGGATGATGAGTAGGGGTAGCAGGGGCCGGATCCCGAACTAGAGTCGTCCAGCTTCTGTATCGTCCTCGCAGCGGGCCACATCCCCGAGAAGTTTTGGCCGGTCGCAGGATCGAATTTCGATATGCGAGAGTCGCTCACCCTGGGGGAGTTTGAATGTTTCCACCAGACACTCTGGGTGACTCACTCCCATCTTCTCAGTCAGCTAGCGCTTTATCCCGGGAGTCAAGCACATCTCGAGGATATCGGTGAGCAGTGTCGTCGGGTCGACCTGGCCGAGCTCCCCGTGGTTCCGCACCCCGAGTCACTTGGACACCACATGGCCCTCCAGCAACAATGCATCGAAAGTTTTCAAATACTCCGCAAGGTTATCTAGGAAGCCACCCCCAACGCGCACGTCCGTGGATGGTGGCAGTACGTTGCCCTTCTCTTCTGCACAATACGCAGACAGCCCGTCTCACTGAGTGGCTTTGAGGGAATGTCTCCAAGGGCAGTGGCGGTCAACATGGATGACCTTTCAGATGACGGAAATGGTGTGGGACTCTTCGATGGGAACCCACCCCCTGAGGAAAAGCCACTACTAGACCCATCTGGGAGGATTACTCGCCAATAGATAAGCCTCCTATGTCTCCCCACACCCACTGAGGCACTAACTCTGAGCCGGAACATCGTCAAGGGTAAAGAGCAAGTCAGGTCTGTCAAGATCACCGACCCATCCGCCTCAATATAGAAGGCAGAGGAATATCCTGAGAAGGCCACGCTATGCAAACAGCTTGCTGAGAAAA
The DNA here is from genome assembly GCA_963277665.1 of Viscum album. NCBI lineage: Eukaryota > Viridiplantae > Streptophyta > Magnoliopsida > Santalales > Viscaceae > Viscum > Viscum album. Next base: position 975,936,896 of record OY728125.1, read on the forward strand.
AGAGGTTGCTTGTTGATCTCTTGGCCGAACGCATTACAGAGCAGCGACTTGAGTAAGATAATCCTAGTCCAGGATAGCAGGGGAAGGAGCTCCTACCCCTCGACGAGATTCCCCCGGGAAACCTCGATCAGTCCGTGTTCACCGACAGGAATGTGGCTGGAGCTCATGGTAAGAGGGCGCGGTATGTTTCGCCGAACCCTCTTGACCGGCGCGATCACCTAAGGGTCCCTGCTCAGTTTTCTCCCACTGTCCCGAGAGTCGCTCTACCAGCCGCCCCGCAAGTTGCTGAGCATGACTACCAGACTGAAGAGCCAGAAAATCCAATTGTGTTTAGAGATCCCTATCAGGACAGGAACCCATGTCCAGACGATCTAATGGAAGCACTCATCGCCCGCTTAGAGGCCCTGGAAACTCGGCAGGTGGCAATCCCACCGGACTGTAAACCATACCCAGCGTAGGTGGATGATATGCCGGCCCTTCCAGGATTTGGGAACCCCACTTTCTACCCCTTTAACTTGAATGGAGACCCTCCACTGCACCTGGCCCACTTCAACTTTAGGTGCGGGCCAATGTTAGGGACTTCGGCACTGTAGGAGGCCGCCAAGCTCCGTTGCTTCGTTCAGACACTGGAAGGACCAGTATTCGTTTAGTACAGCCAGGTCCCTATCAGATTTGTGACCATTTGGGAGGACCTTCACCGGAAATTCCTCTACTAGTTCAGTTCCACAACTCAGAAGACAAACATTGCAGACCTCTTCAGGTAAAAACAAAAGCCCGATGAGTGAGTCACGGACTTCGTCGCCCGGTGGAAGGGGCACACTTAGTCCATTGACATGCCACTAACTCAGGAGTAATTACTGAAAATGTTCATAGGGAACATCAAGGCAGAGCTGGTTCATTTTCTGATCACTCATAATTACCCCAGAGGGTTCTGGGACTTCTCATACAAGGCTCCGCGCCTCGAAGAATCCCTACAACAGGCCAATCAGGAACGCCCGCTGCCTCCTGTAATCCATGAAAAGAGATCCGACAGAGTTGATCCCACTTTTGTGGCCCAAAAAGAGGCCCCCAGGTAGCTAGAGTTGCTACCAGCGAGGGCAGATCATCATCCCCATAGGGTTCCACCCCCGCGGGCATAGCCTCCGGCCCAACAGCGACCACCTCAAAATCGGCAGGTGCCTCTGTGTAATGCTCCACCACCACCTAGGAGAGATAATCAGGCTCTTCCTCCTCGGCATGCTCCTCCAGCCCCTGGTCATGGCCAACCTCCAAGATCCCCTTTTCTAGATAGGATGAATCAGAATTACTCATTTGATGAGGCCCCGGTCCCCGGTTATTTCAGTAGTTCCTTGGAGAAGAGGATAGTGCGACTGCCCGAGTGTCGAAACCCAGAAGAGGAGCATCTCATTGATCACCCTAACTACTGACCTCATAACCGGACCCTGGGGCACACCATTCAGTGATGCTATGTGTTCAAGGACTGGCTCCAAGACCCAATTGAAAACAACATTGTCAGGTTGGGCCCATCCCCGGCGCAAGTGGAATGTGCCTTCGTGAGATGAGATGGCAGTACTGGCAACGAGGATGAGTGGATACAAGTTTCTGACCGTGGGTCCCAGATGTATAACGACTGGATGGCCCGCAGGATGGTCGCTCGTGCCCATGGCATCATCTGTGCTTGCCTGAGTCAGCCAGAGCCCTCAGAATCAGCGAGCGCTGCTTCAGCATCGTCATCCTAGTCAACCTCTCCCCAGAAGAGCAAGAGGTAGTGCAAGAAGAAAGAACGCGATCTTCCAACGCCGTCATCATCCCACACTCTTGGTAATTTTATTCCCCTTGAAATGGGGATCCCCACGAGACTTAGTCCGGTAGTGGATGACTCCTCGAGTGAATGCCAGGGGTACATTTCGGTTAACACCATAGAGTTGGTAAATCCTTTTTTGACTCCCAATGATGAGGAACGCCAGGTGGACCTTCCCAATGTACCCAGTCATCGACAACATCGATGGAGTCGTGGCTACGTGAATCACCGGGGCAGAACAGTTGTCACCTCTAGACAAGCCGTACGCGCCACTGAATCCAGGCATTATGCCCAATAAAAGGCTCAGCGCACGAGGCCCCTTCACCCGGTGTCGATAGTTTTTCCTCCACCACCGTTTGTGTTGCTGTATCAGGAAAAACCACCTCGGCCATGCCGTGACCAGCCTTGCCCTACCACCGGCCTACTACAGCCTTCCAGTCCTAACCCAGTAGCCACCTCCCAGGATTCGACTAGAAAACAGAGAGACATGCCTAGCACCAGTCATTCACCGGTCCATCCAGCGGAGCACGTCATGCTTCTGATCACAGAGAGGCCTCATGTAAGTAGAAGCTCTGATTTTTATCGAATGTATGATGTTCTGAAGCACCTGGCCGACATTCTGGGAAGGCTTTCTATCCTTGAGGCCCTTCTCCTGTCGTCTGAAATGCGTGAGGCACTATTTGAGCTCTAAGGAGCCCCGTCCAGTTTGAGATGGAGGTAGCGGCTGCAGAAGCCTTCCACACCGAGGCGATTGAGGATGTCGAATGTCAGTTGGTAATCTCGTTCTCCGGTGAAGATGAAGATCGTCCCATACAGGGGCACATTCGCCCGCTGTACATCACCATCCAGTTCAATTGCATGGATGTCCAACGTTGTCTTGTTGACACGGGTTCCGGGATTAACCTAATCCCAACTCAGACACTGTGGAAGCTAGGGTTGTCTGAGGATGATCTAACTCTCTCCAACCTCAGGATACAGGGGTATGAGAGGACCGAGAAAACTCCACTCGGCAAGATTCGCTTGAAGACCCAGTTTGGCAGCCTAATTGCCCATACAGAATTCATGGTTGTCTCTCAGGACACTGCCTACAACGCGTTGATGGGCAGGCCGTGGCTCCAGCTTCACGCAGCGGTCCCCTCATTGTATCACCAGTGCCTCAAATACTCCAATAAGGGTCTAGTAGGAGGGATCCAATGATATGCGTCTCCTTTTGCCTCATGTGAATCCCCTTATCTGGACTCCGACTATTACAAGAGCAAGGACAAGAAGATCCTAGCAAGTGAGGATGAGCATTCCACTGTCACGAGTGATCCCTGGGCAGGTTTGGATGAAGCGTATGTCTTCCCAATCCATCGGTTGCAGGCCATGACCCCCGTCATGGGGCAGTGCTTTGTTGCTTCGGGTACCAGAGGAAGGCATATTTTCGAGTCCAAGCGACGGCGGAAAATAACCACATACTCCTACACCAGATAGCCTCAGGTGATCCCCGAGCCTCCTACCCCCGTACGATATCATGACGTTATGCTCATGGAAACGGAGGTACGTCATACGTGTCTATTTCACCAGGCCGGAATTGATCGGCTCAAGCCGACACACCACTATAGATTTGATGTCATAATATGTGGCCCCTTGGGCTGAGGCCAGATTGGATTGGATCAACCGCCTTTGTTACCATGGTCTCCGTAGTGCATGAGTATCCTGACGTGATGACCTTTGCCGCCAAAGCCAGCACCAGCTTCCCATCAGGGTGTGGCAGCCCCGAAACGGCTCCCCCCATGGATGATCCCTCAACAAGCGGAGAGGAGGACATGGAAGATTCTCCCCTGTCTTTGAGGAGGGAGTCTCCACCACAGTCGACGAGTTAGTGCAGGTGAACCTCGGTAGCAAGGAGGACCCAAGACCTACATTGGTCAACACTGTTATGCCCCCCAAGGAACAGCAACAGTACGTAGACTTCCTTAGACAACACCGTGATGTGATCGCTTGGAGTTATGACGAGATTCCAGGATGAGATCCCCAGGTAGACGTCCACCGCCTGGGTTTTCCAGCAAACCATCGCGGGTTGAAGCAGCCTCTCAGAAAGATACACCCTTATAATGGTGCCATGGGTGAGGTCGAAGTTGATAAGCTCATCAAAGCCAACTTCATCAATGATGTCCAGTATCCCCGATGTCTAGACAACATTGTGCCATTCAGGAAGAAGAACAGAAAGATCAGGGTCTGTATCAACTTCTGCAATCTCAATCTCCACTGTCTGAAGGATGATTTTCCCCTTCTGGTATTAGAGTTGTTGATCGATGCCACTACCGTGTTCCAAGCCCTCTCTTTCATGGATGGGTACTCCGGGTAAAACCAGATCTGGATGGCCCCCGAGGATGAAGAGTTCACAGCCTTCTGGGCCCCCCCAGGGTACTTTGTACTACTGGGTTATGCCCTTCGGCCTGAAAAATGTAGGTTCCACCTATCAATGGGCTATGCATCGCATATTCAAGCCGATTCTCGAGACACTGGTGGAATGCTACGTGAATGACCTGGTGGTTAAATCTCGCCAGTGCTAGGACCACCACAAAGAACATGAGAAAGTGTTCGGCTTCCTCCGTTCTCACCACTTGAAGATGAACCCGATAAAGTGTTCCTTTGGGGTCACCTCTCGAATGTTTATTGGCTTCATTATTAGATACTAATGCATCGAGGTCGACCTAGAGAAGATCAAGGCCATCATCCAGATGCCTCCCTCAAATAATATTCGGAAGCTGAGAGGCCTCCAAGGCCACTTAGCCTATATATGCTGATTCATTTCGAATCTGTTCGGCATGTATAAGCCCTTTTCCTAGCTCATGATGAAAGGCGCCGCCAATGAATGGGACGAAGAGTGTTAGATCTCTTTTTAGGAAATCAAGCAAAATCTGCTTCAACCTATGGCCTTGATGCCACCCGTTTCCAGAAAGTCGATGGTCCTTTACGTGACCGCCCTGGAACGATCCCTCGGCGCACTCCTTTCCCAAAAGAATAGCGAGGGAACATAGAATAGCCTCTACTACCTCATTCAAATGATCCTCGATGTGGAAATTAGATATTCTCCCATCAAGAAGAGTTGTCTAGCGCTTGTATTTGCCATGAAAAAATTGCGGCACTACCTGGAGCACCACGAGGTACAGTTGGTCTCTCTAGTAGATCCGTTGAAATACATTCTAAACCAAACTATGTTGACCAGCCGATTGGTGCGCTGGGCGGTGATCCTCCAGCAGTTCAACATCAGGTTCATACCCTAGAAGGATATCAAAGGATAGGCGTTGGAATATTTCTTATCTACTCATCCAACCTCTTCATATCAGCAACTGGATCTTGGATTTCCTGATGAAGAAATCCTCTCAGTCGATCATGTCATCCCATGCTGGGATATGAATTTTGACGGTGCCTCCCGGAGCCCCACCGATAGAAGGCCCAATGATCCTAGGATCAACAGAGTGGGCCTGGGTGTCGTCTTTATCACCTCGGAGAAATTCGTTCTGCCATATTCATTCCTTTTGTCAGAAGGCTGCCTCAACAATGAGGCAGAATATCATGCCCTCATCACTGGGCTCGAGTTGGCTCTCGAGATTGACATACCCCATCTTCATGTGAATGGGGACTCCGAGGTAGTCATCAAGGAATTCAATGGTGACTATGTTGTCATAAAGCAAGAACGCATTCCATTACTAGAGTGCAACCTCCGTTTAATGGCTATGTTCCCCTCTCGGCCAGAAGTCGTTCATATTCCTCGATTACAGAACAGTCGAGCAGATGCTTTGGCCAGCCTGGCCGCATCACTTGTAGGGCCTGGACAGGACGACCTAATTATCCACATGGCACACCAGAGAGTCATTACCCATATTATTCTGGAGGATGATCATGGCTCGTGAGTGAACCATCTCACCGTTGGTGCTCCTACTTCAGCCTCCCCAGGGACTTCAAACGCGGAAATCGAGACAGTTCCTGACTGGAGGACACCTTTGGTTGAATATCTACGACACGACAATCTTCCGTCGGACCCAGCCGAGTGCGAGCGAATACGACGCTGCGCACCGCAGTTTACCCTTCAGAGTGGTCCCAGACTTGAGGATATCCTTTACAGACGCGGATTTGATGGTGTTATCCTCCATTTCCTTCAAGGAGTCGAGATCCAACAGGTCATGCAAGAAGTTCATTCTGGTTCCTATGGCGCCCACCAGGCCAGGTCGATGTTGTCCCACTAGATTCAGAGGTTGGGGTACTTCTGGCCCTCTATGATCTGCGACTACATCGAGTATGCCATGTGGTGTCATGTGTGCCATGTCCATGCTAACTTTGTGCATCGGCCACCAGATCCTCTCCATACTACCGATTATTCATGGCCCTTTGTAGTCTGGGGGTTGGATGTCATAGGACCTTACCCACCGGCGACGGCCCGCCAGTGCCGGTTCATCCAGACCGCTACGAATTTCTTCTCCAAGTGGGAAGAGGGAGTCCCGATCAAGGAATTCAAAGCACATTCTATCAATAACTTCATGAACTCCAATATCATCTTTATATTTGTAGTACCTCACGCTATCCTCACAGATAACAGAACCAACATCCGAGCAGCCGAGCCGAATAAATTGTATGCCAAGTACAACATTCGTTCTAACCACACCTCCTGCTATCATGCACGGGTGAATGGACAGATCGAGGTGTTTAACAAAAACCCTCTCTAACATTCTGAAAAAAAAATTGGTTAGTCAGAATAAGAAAATTTGGCCGGAAAATCTCCCCAATGCCCTTTGGGCTTATAGGACGACGAATCGTAACTCCACCCAGGTGACTCCATATTCCCTGGTGTACGGAGCTGAGGCCGTCCTACCCATCGAGATCCAGTTTCCCTCATTGCGCATGGAGTTCTATGACCAGAAAGCACCGGAAAGAGTTGCTGAAATCCACCCAGCTGAATTGGAAGCACTGGATGAAAATAGGCTTCGCGCTCTACATAACATGGAATGGAATTAGAGTAGGATGGCTCAAACTTTCAATAAGAAAGTTTGCCTCCACTCCTTTCTGCAAGGTGACTTGGTGCTGTCTCTTAGAGCGCCAATGATTCCCAGCAGGAAACCACCCAAGTTGGAGCCCAAATGGGAGGGGCCTTTCATTGTCCATAAGGTTTATCCCTATGGCGCGTATTTCTTGGTGACTAAGGATGGTGAGTGTGTCACTCCTCCCACCAATTCCAGGTTCCTCAAATGATATTTCGCATGAGCCCTAGTGGTCTATGTTCAAAGACCTAAAATTGAGATCCTTTTCCGGTCCGAGCTCTAATACCATAAACTAAGACCCTTATGGTCCAACATGAATTTAACTACATGCTCGTTCTCACTAAAAGACGTTAAACTGCAAGCTGGTCAGGCCTCCCAAACTGAGGCCCAGCCTCAGGCCCCTTGGCATTCCACGACTCGGTCTCTCTTGTGGGATTGTACGGTGTGGTGTGGGATTATGTCCTCATTTAGGTCAGGATACTTTTTGTACCGTGCCTATCCCCAAATGAGATTTTTCCCCCATCCTGCATGACATTAGACTGTATTTCGTCCTACATGACGTTAAACTGTGCTTCTAGAACTACGTGTGGCTTGATTCTCATCCTTATGAGATACGTAGGAATGCCTGGACATTTCATCTCGGGTCCAGCCCCAGTGATTACCAAATCCCGTCCAATTTCATTTTCATGGTCTGAGTTCTATGACCTAAAACTATGATCCTTTCCCCCTCCCACATGACGTTAAACTGCATTTCGTCCGACATGACATTAATCTATGCTTCAAGAACTACATGTGTCTTGATTCCCATCTTCATGGGATACGTAGGATCACTTGAAAACTCAGATTTCAGGTCCATCCCCATCTCATAGGAGATCCCACGATCTCCCGATTTCCTTTGTCTTTTGGCCTGTCCTTCCCCATGGGGGGACATCTGGGTGTGGTACATGGTTTTTGGAACTACGCCCCCTTCCCCTGTGAATCTGCCATCATTTGGCCGCTCTTAGACTGAGCCCTTCGACCCTTTCTAGTGGTCTTCTAATGTGTTCAGAGTACTCTGGTCTAGGACCTGGAGTGTCAGATTCGACTTAGGCATGTTTTCTCCGCTTGTCAAGCTTGATGTTCCCTTCATTCGGGCCCCACCATCTTTCACACCCAGAGGGACCCCCAAGAACGGCCTGGATACAACTCTTAAGGGCTCTCCTACAATCATGGGACAACGCCCCCGAGGGTTTCAGGAAACAAATTGACACAAATCCCGTGTTGCGAATGTGATCAGCGGTTGATGCTCATTTATCTGCCCCTATCTCTAGGCTAACGCAACATGATGCTATGTTGCGAACATGGTCAGCAGTAATCCTCAGTCATCAGGCTGGCTTCTTCGGGCCCTTAATGTTGGTTGCATGATTCACATTATGTTCCACCCCACCGTGTCAAGGTGCAATCTCGACACTCCTTGCACTAACCCTCAGTGCACCACCACATGTCAGAAGGACAAAGCAGTGTAATGGTGTCTCTCGGGCCTCCCGTGATCTGAATGCTAGAGTATGTGATCAGGTTTCTTCTTTAAGGATTGCGTGCAGCTTGACCCTCATCCCCATGGGAAACGAGGAGTCTCCCAGACATTGCGTTTCGGGCCCAGCGCAGCTGGGAGCTAGAGTCTCTTGCCCCCTGGTTATTGGACCCTCGTAAGCCCCTTTGGCCAAGACGCCTCTCCAAGAATCACCCACAGTGAAGGTATGAGGATATTCCCTCATCCACACTGTGTGCGCCTCACCGCATCGTGCGTATTCCTCAGGTCCAAGCCATACGACCTTAAACTGTGCTGCCAGGTCCAAGCCATACGACCATAAACTGTGCTGCCAGGTCCAAGACATACGACCATAAATTGTGCTGACAGGTCCAAGCCATACAACCTTAAACTTGGCTGCCAGGTCCAAGCCATACAACCATAAACTGTGCTACCAGGTCCAAGCCATACGACCTTAAACTATGATGTCAGGTCCAACCACATTTCCATAAACTGTGATGATATCGTCCCAGCTGTGTGTCATTAAGACCCTACCTCTCAAGAACTATGTATGGCGTGATTATCATTCTTATGAGATATGTAGAAGTGCCTGTGAACTTCCCCACATGCCCAACCTAACTTTTCGTGTTCGGCCTCTCGGCCTAAACACGTCCCTAGGAGCACATAGTAAGAAGAGATTTTCCCTATTCACGTCGGGTTTTGCATCCAATTTACCTTGTGTTTACCATTCCCCTTATCCTTTGGTCCAAGTTATAAGACCGTAAACTAAGACCCTTATGGTTCCGCATGACCTTAAACTGCATGCTCGTCCTCACTGAAAGACGTTAAACTGCAAGCCAGTCGGGCTCCCTGACCGAGGCCCAGCCTCAGGCCCCTTGGCCTTCCACGACTCGGTCTCTCTTGTGGCATTTTACGATGTTGTGTGGGATTAGGTCCTCATTCACGTCAGGATACTCGATGTACCATGCCTATCCCCAGATGAGATGTGTCCCCCGTCCCTCACGACGTTAAACTGTATTTCATCCTACACGACGTTAAATTTTGATTCTAGAACTACGTGCGGCATGATTCTCATCCTTTTGAGATACGTAGAAACTCTGGGACATTACGTCTTGGTTCTAGCCCTAGGGATTACCAAATATCGTCCCTCCTTACTGTAGTTCCCTTGGCCTAACTTCTTGAGGAGTGGTGAAGTTGAGACATATACCCCGAATAAGTTCGGGATGCCCCATAATGATGGTGGGAAGCGACAGTTCTCTCGCCAGAGAAGTCTTTTCTGAATATTGGGACGATTCGTGATCTGGTTGGTACGTCTGCCTAATGTGCCTCCGCCATGGTGATGAAATTTCGGGAGTGTTGGACTCTGTTTGATCAAACCATCGCACCACTTTCCACGTTTTCCATTCCCCTTTATTCAGATCCTCATTCTCTTTCATGTTTGATGGGTCCCTCTTACAGTATGGATGATAGACCAATGGTCTGGCTACTGTCCTGGGCCAATTTTCCAGAGGACTGGTCATGTTCGATGGGACCCCCTAATAGTGTGGATGATAGATCTACGGTCTGCCTACTATCCTGGGCCAACGTTCCGGAGGACTGGTCATGTCTGATGGGACCCCCTAATAGTATGGATGATAGACTGTGGTCCGCCTGCTGCCCCAATACGGATGATAGACCTTTGGTCCGCCTATTGTTGCAATATGTATGATAGACCTATAGTCTGTCTACCGTCCTGGGCCAACATTCCGGAAGACTGATCGGCGATATTTGAGTTAGGCCCCGTGTTGCGAACATGGTCAGTGGTCAACCATCATTTAATTTCCCCATTTCAGGCCTATGTGATATGGATGTTGCGTCTCCGCCATGGTTAACCGTTATCCTCCATCGTCGCACACTGTGGTGTTTCGAATTCAGTTAACGTGATTCACCATTCCTTTCCATATCCCTATGTTTGGATGGATCTGAATGCCTCTGTAATTTCCCCACTAGTGTATTAGAGCACATTGAAAAGTTTTTATATCAATCGGTCTAAGGTCTTCTCCTCACAGGTCCTGGTCCATTTTCAAATGCCTGAAGCTTGGTTGATTCTCCCATGAAGTAATTGATTATGGTTGAGCATATTAAACCAAAGGTAAAAATAAATGGATTTGTCCATGTATTGGATTGAGATGATGAGCAGTACAAGTGAAAGTTCATGTGATGGTCGAAACAAATCCCCTAAGGGTCGGCGTGAGGGATTGATCTTTCCATCACTATTACCGTTTGGATGGTAGCCTCGAGGACAACTTATCACTCGTTGAGAAATCTCTCCCCATCAGCCACCGCAGAGCGTAGCTCGCCAACCCTAAATTGTGCCTGCATCCGCTCGGTTTGATGTACAACCATCTGGTGACTCGACTCCATCAGTTGTTCCTGCTTGTCAGCCAGGTGGGCTGTCAGTTGCTCCACAAGTTCAGAGAATGTTGCAGTGAAGGCCTCCATATCTGTCGTCTACCCTTCGAGGTTCCGGACCTCCCCCTCCACCCTCAGCAACGCTTGGGAATTTTCCGATGTTTCCCGACACGTGGCAACGTTAGTGGGCCGACTTCTCTCTCGTATCTTCTCTTCCATATAATCACGGACCGTCAGATGAAGGCGCTGAGCATCAGCCCCTCAGGCACATAGGAAGCGCAGAAAGGTGTGGAGTGATCGCATCCGCCTCATCCAATCTGACTAGGGATGTTTGGGAAAGCGCTGGATACACTTCCTCCCTTTGCATTGTGTCACCCAGATCTCCTCAGACGCCTCTGAGTCTGAGTCGTCTATCTCCTCAGGGTTAGCAGGTCGATACAGAGGAAAGGCAGCTAGCAGGTAGGCCGCATGATCTGGCTCAGGGATCTCTATTTGAGTAATAGGATCCTCGACGTCCGGGTGACCTTCCTCTCTCGCCCCAATAACGACAGTGCATCCATCAGTTTCTGGCCTCGCCTCAAGAACATCGCCATTGATGTCTGCTGCCCCCTGCTCACCGATTTCCGGGGCCGAATCAATGTAGGAAACATGTTCTTAATGTGGTGGTATGTCTGCCACTGGTCCGGTCACGGACGGCCTAGGCTCAGTAGCCTGACGAGCCTCCAATGATGAGATCACTGCGCAAGGCATACCCTGATTAGTTGGGATCTATTGATAGAAAGCTCCAGTAGTGAAGCATGGGACTTACGGGAACCCAAAGCATCGGCCTCCAGCGTTCTGGCTGCTACAAGATCTGCCATGATAGGGGACCCCTATGAGCTTGTCAATTCAATGATGGGTGTCGGATCCCCATCCTGTCCCACCGGTTCCTCTCCTCCATCCCCTAGTGGGGATGCCTGATGAACACTTAGGTTATCCTAAGTGAGGCATAGATATGGGTTGGAAATTTGAGAGGAGAATGGACGAGGAAAAAAATGAGTGAAGATAGAGACAGACCTCGAGTATCTCGGTTATGTCGATATCAGAGCCAAAAATCTCGCTGCTCTCCCGGAGACTCCCTTGGTATGTCTCCCCCTGCGACCCCTCACCTTTGGGTTCTCCTTCTTGATCTTCTCCTTCACCTTCCTCTTCTCCGGTCTCCACTCCCCCCTCCGACTCCTCATCAATGTCTCCTTCTCTCGGCGGCATCACTTCCTGATCATGCTCCTGGTCGAGCATCACTTTCACTAGGAAAGATAGATCCGCACACTGACCCCATTGGCATGTGTATGTGTTTATGTCCTTCAGATAAGCATGCCACTGATGGATGTTTACGTGGTCATTAACTTGAATGAGCTCAAAATCTGGCACCTGGATCCCATTTTTCATTATCTTCTACCAGACAGCTTCAACACTCAGCGATTGTCCCAGGGTCATCCAGGCCGACCATAGTGCCAGGAAAATTGCATCTTGCGAAGGTTTGAGCAGGTATCTTATCTGCCTCTCGGGCAGCTCCCTGGCCGCCTCATGTGACCCCCTATGGGCAACGAGGTCGCAACGACACCATGTGATGTCCCCACTGCTGAACCCTCGACCTGCGCAGGCCTCGCTGCCTAACACACCCCTGGTTCCCCCCTTCCAGCAACACCTTGTCTGCTCCCCCGTCACCCAGTTTCCACGTGAGTAGTTTGGAGTTTCCGAACTTGCTTGCGTAAAATCCCATCAGGGTACGCAAATGGTCCAGTGCTCGGCATACTCGGTTACTAGGCCAACGTCGGCCCCGGTGGGAGGAAGAGTGATGACAACGTCGGAGCTGAAAGTGGTAAACATCATCCACATCTGGCGCAGAACACATGGATTCTTCTCATGCCAGACAACCGTGAATACCTTCTTCGGTATTCGTTGGAGGCACTCGAATTTCCTGGCGAATTTGGATGGCATGTAAGGCTCGCAGATCACCATCTTGTCGATCTAATCCAAGAGCACCCTACCCTGAATGCTCTCTAAATACTCCTGCTATTCCAGAGAGCCTCTCCGATTGTCCACCATATTTCCGAACGGGGTGTGGAACATGATGATGTTAAAGTTGGTGTGGTTACCAATGCAGATTCTCATGCCCTCCTCATTGAGCGTCATCTGTGGCACCCCGATGATGTTCATCAGAGACGGTCGCAAGCCATTTCCTAGAGGACATATGGCATTTGGGAATGTGTACCCTTCGAGGTGAGCTGCCACCTAGCCGTGGAAGATCTGGAAGGGGCCACATACTCTCTTAGGTGACCCCCCTCATGAGATGCATCCTAGGATGGCATACAGCTTCGCCAGAAAGGGGACCCCCCAAGTAGAACCGTTTGTTGGCGGCCATGGTGCCTGCCATCACCAGTGTTGCTAGAAGTACACTCATCCTCGCGTCCCACATTGGTAGGAGCCACCCACTCAAGAGGGAGCCGAGGAACCCGGTGTACCGGACGTTGGGTCCCGGGCCACGATGATGCGGTAGCCCCATGACTGGTATTTCCCCGCGTCTAGGGTCATCCAGTATGACCCATCCCTACTCCTCTGAGCCACGGTCGGCCACCGTTTTCCCCATCCCAGCATCTGAATCGCTAAGTCCTTTTCCAGGAAGTTGCTGAACCAGCCCTTGTATGCAATGTCCTTCATGAATTCTATGACCCCCAGCCTCTTTTTGGACAACTATAACTGGTGCCACGTCAGCATGGGGGTCCGTGACCTGTCTTCCTAGGTGTTCTTTGGAGGAACGAACTTGTCGTATTGGTAACCCTCCAGTGGTATACCTCCAATGTAGTGAACATCATAGAGGTTAATGCCAACTTCTCCATGGTAAAGGTGGAATGTGTTGGTATCAGGAGACCATCAGGTGAATAGTTCCGGCCCGAGCTCAGGTAGACGGTGGAAGTGGAACTGTGATGTCGAAACAGCCTTGAACAGGCCAATATGTCGTAACTCGGCCTCAAACTGGTCGCAAGTATGGAGAACCCAAAATGGCAAGGCCCACTCACTAGTGAAGTTTCCCTCAGACCACAGGTCCCAATCTTTCAACCATCCCTTAGAGTCATCTGTGATGCTCTAACGGAACGTGCTCACGTAAAGGGCCGGAGAATTCTCTGTGACAGGCTTGTCCCCGGTAATGGTCCTGGTCCTCGGGTTCAGGACATTTATGTCCATATTCCTGGTTTCCCAAGCAGGATGGTCGTTGTTGGTGATGTTGTAGCGGGGATGCTCGTCCTCTCGGGTCATCCATGACTACGGTGTGTCCACCTTGAAGCCTGGTAGGGGAACCTTCTCCAGGATTCCAATGTTCCAGAGCGAGAGGTTATCAGACAGAGGATACTTCTTCTAAGACGGAGTCAGTAGATTGAACAAGGTCAGGTTGTTGGAAACGATCACCTTGGCGCCATAAAACTCCTCATTCGCCTCCATTTCAGCCCTACGAGCGGCAGCTTCCCCCTAATCAACTTGGTTTGCAGCCATCTCAAATATTTTGGGAGTTGCGTGAAATCAAGATGAAGTGCGCTTAATTAAAGAGAGTTTCTCAAAATCGGAAGTTGCGGTGTGCAATCCAGGAGTTGGGAGCGCAATCTTTACGTGAGGTGCGGAATATCCTTGGTTAGAGCGCAAATACTGCCGAAATATGGAAGAAATTCCACGCTGCCAGGGCGATTTTACGCGCATCCGCGGGAGCAGTTTCGCGTTTGAGAGCGGTATGCCTTTCGTGCAGAAAATCTTGAGTATAGAATTTGGGTCCCATGTCCATTTTTATAGGGGAGGTCATGGTTCCGCGATGAGCAGAAAGAAAATTTCGCGTATAGTCGGAGTTTTGCATGTCGAACCGGATTTTTTCGCGTAGAATGCCCTGGAGATGCACTGCTTCAGCGTGTTGGTGTTTCCCTCAGAATCCGACCGTTGAAACCTCTCACCGATCCAATTCTGAGGGGGGGGCATTTTTAGACACCGAAAAAAGGTCCATAACTAATAGAGTAAATCTCGAATTGATGAAGCAAAGTCATATTAGTACTCAGAGGCCCGGTCCAAAGGACCTGGAGTTGGTGCGCGAAATAAAGGAGGGTTGGCACGAAATGATGTTATGCACGTGAAGCCTCCATGGGATTCACAAAATCGAGCCGGTGGTGCGCGGAGTTCTGCACGCCCGGTTCCGCGCGGTGAAGCCTAGCGCGCCAACTGTTCCGGGAGCATAATATTTCATGCGCCGCCTGGATTCCACGCCAGAAGGTGCCTATAAATGGAAGGTTCCCCCAAACAATTTGGGGTTGCTGAATTTAGAACGGCTCCCGTATGCGCAATTCGGACTCCCCCGCGTGCAGGATGACTTCTAGGTAATTCCTCTTTTCACGCAACCTTGCCCCGGGGTTCGCCTTTGCGTGCAACTCCACTGGCTTAAGTGAATTTGTCAACTCCTCCGGGTTCTTCCCTTGCACGCAATCCTTGCCCCATGCCCGCAATCCCCTTCTGTGTGCTCAATCCCAGTACTTTGCAGGAAATCCCCTATCCTCGCAATCATCTGGCCCTATTGTTCTCCATCCTGGTGATTTGCATGCAAACCTTCTCTTTGCGTGCAACACCCAGGACCCTTCACCTTGACGCCCCTTGGTTGCCTCTCCGCGCCGGCACCTGATGTCTTCTCTGCCGGGCATGCGCACCATGCGTTGTTTTCCCATACGGCCTTCCAGGCTCGTACGAAGTAACCTCAAGATCCCTTGGGTGGTGTTTCCTGTTGCGTTGATTTGCTTTATACTTCTCTGCATAGGCACGCTAACGGCTATTGCTTCTTCACATAGTGGCACTAACATGGACCCCTCGATGGTTCGCCCTGCAGACCCCTTCACTAAGGCCTTGTCGATTCCTTCCCTACCACAAGGGGTACATGGTGTTGGGCATGTAAGCCCTAGGGGTGTAGAGTGAACCCACCTCTTACAAGCTGCAGGACGTTAAACTTCTAAGCACCTCATCCTCAAAACATGAGGATAAACTGTGGTCTGACCCCGTGCTTCACACGCAGGGTCCCCACAACGCAGACATTATTTACGCCCACTCGTCTCCACGTGAATGGATTCTTCCTCACATGGAATGAGATCCTACATTTTGGAGTGGAATTTTTCCATGGGGGAAGGGTTGCCTCAGAGCGTAAGCCCCTAGCCACTTTTGCAAAAGGTTTCACCCATGTACCCATATACTTCCCCAATGTCAAGGCCAGTGGAGTCCCTTTCCCACTGCGCTTTTTCACACCATGGGCCTCCATCCTGGAGTAAGCCCCAACCCCAAGGGCCGCTAACCACGTGTAAGCCACTATTTCCTCTTTGGGCCGCTCAATGCGTAATCCCCTCTCCACTTTTCACGGACGCACCCTTCGCGACGTGATCATCTGGTCCCCGCTGCCTCTTGTTTCTCACACAGAGCATGACTCACATGGGCTTAGAGCGCGCATCGACCATGACATCCCATTTTGGGCCGTATCAGAGCGTAATCCCCATACCAGCAAACTATGGGGACTTTGATCCGTGCTAACGCATGGTACGTAGGATGCCTCCACGAGGTTCAAGCCCACCACTTGGTTGTTCTGACCTCTTCATGTCGGTTCACTAACCTCTTTGGACCACCTCAAAGCATATGCCCCATATCCACTTTTGGCAGCCTGAGAGCGTAAGCCCCATATTCACTTTGGGCCACCTCAGAGCATAAGCCCCATATCCAATTTGGTCCGCCTCAGAGCGTAAGCCCCATATCCACTTTGGGCTGCCTCATAGTGTAATCCCCATATCCACTGTGGGTGGCCTCAGAGCGTAAGCCCCGTATCCACTTTGGGCCACCTCAGAGTGTGAGGTCCATATTCCCTCGTCCCGCATGACATTAAATTGTATGCCCTCATCCCGCATGACGTTAAACTATATCTTGTCCAGCATGACGTTAAACTGCATGCCCCGAACTACGTGGACTTTGATCCATGCTAACGTGTGGTATGTAAGAAGCCTCCATGAGGTCCAATCCCATCACTCAGTTGTTCTAACCCCTTCGCGTTGGTTCACCAGCGCCATTATGGGCTGCCTCCTAGCATAAGCCCCGTATTCCCCATCATGGGCCGCCTAAGAGCATAAGCCTCATATTCCATTCCATTACCCATCCTGATTCCTACCTGGTCCGCCACATCCCAGTGGGATCATGCCACCCCATTCTTACTCCACAGTATCTAGGAATCCGCCCACGTGTTGGCCCTATCATCGGAGTTCCCTTCAGGGGTTCTTTCATCTGATCCACTCTTAGTTTTCTGATCAGTCTGATCCGTCTCCGCAAGACGTTAAACTCACGGCATACCTTGTGTTAAACATAGGAAGCTGAGGAAAACCTCAAATGGTACACAATCCCTCACATTTGATGTGGGATGCCTCGGGATTTTGCGCCCTCGAGAATCCCTATGATAAGAGACAGAAGACAGACATTCCAATCCCCTAGCGTCAAGGCGCGCCAACGACACCCCAACGTGACCATTCTCCCCACCGAAGGTTGCTACCCCGACAAGACCCCTTGGAGCATCTCGAAAGAAGTAGAGTAATTAACTGGCGTCCATGCAGATATGGCGCCGGGAACGAGCTTCACGAACCCATATTAAATCTATGAGGGAGAGCCAGACTAGATGAAGAGCTCTGATGTGAAATCCACGGAATGAAGAACCGACATCCCATCATCCCGGTTTCGATCAAGGTGCAGACGTCCCTGAACAAGTAATGGATGTTGCCCGCCTATGGAAAGAGGGAATGCGGGGGCAACAAGCCACGCGTCCTCCCTTGCGTGACGGACACGCGCGCGCACACGCCCTGGCGTAAAAGCATCGGAAACAAGAACATATAAGAAATATTTTATATAGATCATATAATTTCATTATCGGATATTGCTTCCAATAAAATCTAAGTACAAAGTGATATTGTAACATAAAGCCGGTACAACATTGGAAAATTTTAATATGTATGTACCATGAATAAAATTGTAACGCCCCGACCCCAGCTACCCAGAGTCGGTGCAATAATTACATAACATTGGCATGATCACAAGAAAGATCAAATCTCGAAAGACCGATTGGTTTAGTAGCCTTGGAAACACTAGATATAATCATAAAGTTTTACATTACATTTCAAAGTGAAAAACTACTACAACAACAAAGTCTTCATATCCACACTATTAACCCCTCATAATATCCCTGCAAGTCATTCATAAATTACTTCTTCACTACCTGGGAAAAATAAAACATAGAAAAGGGGTGAGCTCAAATGCCCAGTAAGGATAACAATATAGCGGAACATTCAAAATAAGCATAAACATTTAAGGCAATGAATTACTAAAACAAAAGCCTTTTAAAATTGAACTTCAACATAGTATGGCAAAAGTAAAATGAAATAATGCCATTTACTTGTTCACATGGATATTCTACTAATCGAATAATCACATGCAATATCAATAACCACTTTCATAATGTTGGAATGCATAATGCTAAACGTTAATTTCTTTGTCTAGGCCTCATCCCAAGACCTAGGGGTTACTTCTAACCGGAACCCAACCCGGAGTGCCTCTAATAACCGGACACCAACCCGGAGTGCCTCTAATAACCGGACACCAACCCGGAGTGCCTCTAATAACCGGACACCAACCCGGAGGGCATACTTTTACCAGTCCCTAACCTGGAGGGCTTACTTTAACCAGTCCCCAACCTGGAGGGCTTACTTTTACCGGTCCCCAACCCGGAACATACTTGTTTAGCACATTCATCTGAAGAAAAGTTTGAAATATAACATAAACATTCGGATTAAAACTAGCATACGAAATGTCAATAGTTTCACCATAAACTATGAATGGTATAAAATAGCACATCCAGAGTCAAACATATCACAAAACCTTCAATACAATATAGAAGTTTTGTATTATAATAAATCAACTTCAAATAAGCGTAAAATCCATTAAAGGATGTTGACATAGATGAAATCAAAACACTTTTTAGAGAAATATCTCTTTCTATTTTTGAAATCATTTAAGATCCATATAAAATAAAACATTTTCTTGAAAATATTCTTGTAAGCTTGTAAGGAAAGCTTTGATGATTTTATAACGGCGGAAAATAACCGCACCCGCCGTATAAGTTAAAAAAAAACATTCTTATCTTAATTCTGTCGAAAAGGTTAAAAAGGACCTTGTTTTGAAAACGACGGAAAGATTCCTTTATAAACCTCTTACAAAAAGTCAAACAAGGGTATTAATTTAACCCATATTCTTTTAAATAATAAATATGTTTTGAAATACATTTTTAAGAATCATGGATGTTGATGATAAAGATATCCCAGAAGATTATTACGTATAAACAACCTCGGATAATGAAGAGATTGTGAAATAACCCTTACCTTGTACTTTTCCTTGGTTGGGGTAGGTTAACCTCCTGTATAATGGTGAAATAGTTGTTATTAAATTATACAAGAATCATATATATTAATATGATATCATATATGATCTTTTAACATTGATTTGTTAATAATATCTTAGAATTATCGTCGTTTCGGGAGTTAACTTACTCATTTTCTTTTATATGTTTTGTTACATAAGCCATGGTTGTTGTATCTTATTCATATCGAGAATGATATACAGTCCTTAAACATCATTTTTAAATCATCAAATGATAATTATACTTGAATGGATACGATGGAGAATGAATCTCATCGCGTTCGTGGAGACGGTAGTCCGTACGTACGCACGAGCGACAATATCATTCTTTTGATATTAAAATAATATATAAATGGATGGTATATCATATATAAAGAATCATTAACATGTTATATTTATTATTTACATGAGTTACACATCATTATTATACCCATCCAAATAATATTATATTGAATAACAATTACACCACGACGTGGAGACGGTAAGCCGTACGTACGCACGTATGGTGATATGTTATTCAAAGGGTGGATAGAATACTGAATATGATTGTACCATATTTATAATAACATCACAGTATATGTGAGATACTGGAGTTATTATTTCAGAATGGTAAGAACAAAGGAAGAAGAAGTGGAAGAAGAAATGAACTTAGAAAAGGGTGGTGAAATCATTACCTCTTCTTCGGGTTCTTCCTTTTGATTTGATCAAAAGGGCTCCTTAGGTTGGCTTTCTGATCAAACTAAGGCCTCTAGGTTGTAGTGAGGGATGTTGGGAGAGTATTTGGGCAGAGTTTGGCCGAACCAAAAGGCTTTGAAGGTGTGAAGAAATGAGAAGGAGGAGTGCCCTTTTATAAGAGGGGTGAGGGGCACCTTTGGAAAAGTTAGAAATATTAATTTATAATAAATTCATATTCGGTTTACAAAGGCTCCAAAGTTGACTATTCAAAGGATGAGGTGGGGATAGGTCGAAAACAACTCATCCAATAGAATTTAGACAGGTTTGGGTACTTATATTAACCTTATCTTTAAGTATTAACTCTAAGTTAATTAGTTTCACTTTTACAATGTCTCTTTGTATTTTTATATAATATGGTTAATAAACATACTATATACATCCAAGCGACCCCCAAGTGGTCCATTAATGATGAACCTATCATAATATAAGTCTCTTGGCCGAACCTTAGATTTTTAGGAATTTAATATCAATTAATAATATAATATTTGTTTTAAGAACTCTTTTATGTCAATTTTGACACTATTCAATAGTTGATTTTTGTGAAACTCCTAACAGATTGATTACTTCGAAAAAAGTCAATTAAATCAATCCTAATATATCATATTATAATAGAAAATTAGTTTAATTCATTAAAAGTTTCATATTATAATTATTTGGGTATTTATAAGATCAATTATTTTTATTTTTCACTATTTTAGTAATTACTGCATCATCATTGTGTCATAAATAAAATAAATTATATAATGTCTAAAAATTATAAATAAAATATCATTATGTAGGAAATCTTTTTATATTTCTAATGGATATTTATAATCGAAAATCCAACATGTATAACCCTATGTAAAAATTGTTCTTCTAAAAGATGTAAGCTTATGCCATTTTTATTTTTATTTTAACTTTATTAATATAATGTGTCATTATCACTTACAAGTGGATCCATGGGGTCCCAAAATAGACCCAAAGATGCCCATGGTCGACCATGTATCAACCAATAGGGTTAAGACACGTTTTAGGGTAATTTAGTATTATTATAATATTATTTTTTTAACCCTTATTTACCGGATTTACCCTTAACCATGGTAAATAAAATATTTACCGCAGTAATTATTCAAAATGTCTAAAAATAAAAGTTACCCATTTACACAATTTGAACATCCTGATTCAAAATATGGAATCCATTTTCCTAAATTCAAAACACAGAAGTGGCAGAAATTAATTTAAAATTAATTCCCGCTGTCAAAACAAAAAGCGTGTTTTTAAGAGATAATAACTATCAAAAGATTGACACTTGTTTATGTTCGGTTTAATTGTAAAATTATGTCCAATGACCAAGATTATATTAAATGGTAAAAATATATTCTAAATATACTTTAAAACCACTCAAATTCATAATTTATCACTATTAATTATTTTGATTAAAAAAGTTGTTTTTAATTAAAATTTAGTAATTTTCACTATTCATCAAAATATGAAAGTTATCCGAAAAGTACCAAAATTTCACCCTAGACTAATTTCGATATTCCGAATCCAAAAATGAAGTCCATTTTCAAATATAAAATATATATAATTTCAAAAAGTAGGTATTACTATTCATAATGGCTAGTTTGATTAGTTATGGTGTGTTAGAACTCGGTGTTGCGTACAACACACGCTATCACATTATTCAAAGAGAAGCGTACCGTAGAAGCTTGGGATGTTTCATTTTAAATTTTTGATGTCCCCATTTAGTCAAAAAGTTTAAAATATAGTATTTAAAAAGGGTTCACTATTAAAGTTGATAAAAGTGCAATAATGAATTTTTTCTTGCATTATATCTAAGAAACTCATAATATGGATTGTAAAATTATAAGGATTATATAAACATTAAAATTTATATAATACTATTCATAACCTCTTTTGAACGGCTTGTTTGGTAAGTCATGGTGTGCTTGAACTTGGTGTTTCATGTAGTGAAAGTTATTGAATTATTTTGAAGAACTAACACACTATGAAATCTTGGGGTGTTACATTCTCCCCTCCTTCAATAAATTGCGTCCTCGCAATTTGAAATTGTTCTTCGAAAATAAAAGGTTGAAAATAGATAATATATTTGTGGGAAACCCCACATCGGAAATTGGGTTGCTAAAATTTAGTCTTAATATGAGGAAAAGAGAAATGAAAGGGTCACCACCAAATTATGATCTCGATTAGAAGAACATTGGTGGCAATTTGAGACATATAATTGGAGGGAAAACGTAAATATTTATAGGTAGTGATTGAGGTCATCAATCACAAACAAGTATAAAATTGAGGTCCTTAAATTCATCAATATATGATGATTTGAAATACCATCGGTTCAACAAAACATAGGGTATTTGGATAACACATTTTTGATGTTTCAAAATATCTTAGTTGAAATCCCACATCGAAAAATGAATTAATGAGGCCTCTATTTAAAATAAAGAGTCGAAAGTATGAAGATTACCGAAAATAACACATACTAGGGTTCCATGTAGTAAAATATGGATATGGAAGAAAAATCTAACCATCAATTACCTGATGGAGAGTGGTAGAGAACATGGCTATGAAAAGGCCAACAATCCCAAAGCCATAAATTAGTGATGATTTAAGGTACCATCTAGGAAAACATTTTTGTTCTAATTTGCTTTTCTTAATATTGAGGAATTTTTTTTATGAGATTGGCTAAGATAATATAGAGATATACTTACTTTATAATTAGAGTTTTATCCATTAATAAATTTCTACCACATACTCATCTTTCACTCTAAAAGATAATAAAATGTAAAAAAAATTCTATTTACACTATTCGTATAGGGTTCCAAAATAAACGAATTTATAATTCATCTAAAAGATCTTTTAATAAAAACTACATTATTTAATCCAGGACATCTCGTGGGCCAGTGGTAGGTGATACACCCTTGTCGCCCTTCGGTTGCGGGTTCAAGTCTCGCAGCCTTGCCGGACGCGACGGGTTGCCGCCCGACCTCCGGGTTTTCCTTTTTATGGTAATCCAAAATAATCCAAACTAGAACTATCCAAAATACTTCTTTCCAAACTCACAGTCCAACATTTATAAGGAAGGTAAACATAATATAGATCATTTTTACCCCGTAATATCTTATGAATACCTTCATCATGTATTCTTTTAATACACTGAAACATCCTGAATTACCATATTCCTTATTGATTACATTCATGCTCCCTTATTCCATATAGAATGCTGGATATACTTCATCAATCCAAAAATGTTTTAAACCCCAATAATGATGGAATATACAAATCATTAATCAGTTCCATGGTAATCAAGAATATCCAATATAATTTATCCAAAACAATCATGTACTATTCCAAAATCACTACCTCGGTATCAAAACTATATTAGGTTTATCATTCTCTCAACCAGATATTTTCCAAAAATTTATCCTGCTATTGAGTCACTTTTCTTTGTTCCACACAATCTCAAGTCCTTAATGAAATAGTACTGCAGTACAATCCTTATATACTCCATAATTATTATAACAAGTACATTGTTGATACAACACTCAATTGACATAATCAACATAAGAACTCTAATCATTCCTCTTCATCTGTGGTAGTATCATAACTTGATTATTATCCAATAACATAATTTGCGGCATAGTCTGATGACTGGGACATAGGTTCGCGTAGTGTCCAAACTCCTTGCAGATGAAGCATTGTACATTTGAAACCATTTTCTTACCCTTACAGTCACGTACTTTGTGCCCTTTTCCTCCACACTTATAACAAACTCACATTCCTTTCAGGCAAGTTACAGGGTGTTTCTTACCACAGTTACCACATATGGGAAAATTCTTCTTTTCCCTCTTCCCTTTATCCATCTTTCTCTCTTCCATCCTTTTCTTCTCTTGCTTCCCTTCAAAGCCATAGGAATCAGTGAACTCTTTACTTATCTTATCAACACATGATATTATTTCTTCATATGATGCTAATACATGGGAGACTATTTCTCTTATCAATTCTAGCTTAAGACCATGAAAGATATGATCCTTCCTTCTCTTTGGATCATGTGCATTTCTGGAGTTCTCATTCCTTCTACTGGGCGCCATTTCTAAACAATGGCATACACTAGATCAGTTTATGAATCAAAATACATAATCCCATACTTATAAAACACTTAACATAAATTGAACTATTTATGGATATAATCCATAATAATAAAAATGTTTTCTTTGAGGAAGTATATACTCATAAACCCTTCATAATGATTTGTAAAGAAAATGAGAGTTATCCTAAGCATATCCCCCGGGAGTGTCATAACCAAGAGTGCAGCAAGGCCCGTTGTCGTGCACCAGTTCCCGTTCGAGTCTAGCTCAAAGCGGTGTTTTCGGGTTTTACCCCTAGGTACATCTGTGCCAGAGCCGCCTCTACCTGCTCGTATCCAGACAGGGATGTATTGCTCGGAAAACTCACAAAATCTCTACAATACCAAAATTCTATGAAGTTCTTATATACTAATCCTCAAAGTTCATCTTAGGTCTACGTGCTCTAATCAGAGTTTATCTAAATCTAGCTTCCAAGGTTTGTACTAAACTTCCTCTGATACCAACTGTAACGCCCCGACCCCAGCTACCCAGAGTCGGTGCAATAATTACATAACATTGGCATGATCACAAGAAAGATCAAATCTCGAAAGACCGATTGGTTTAGTAGCCTTGGAAACACTAGATATAATCATAAAGTTTTACATTACATTTCAAAGTGAAAAACTACTACAACAACAAAGTCTTCATATCCACACTATTAACCCCTCATAATATCCCTGCAAGTCATTCATAAATTACTTCTTCACTACCTGGGAAAAATAAAACATAGAAAAGGGGTGAGCTCAAATGCCCAGTAAGGATAACAATATAGCGGAACATTCAAAATAAGCATAAACATTTAAGGCAATGAATTACTAAAACAAAAGCCTTTTAAAATTGAACTTCAACATAGTATGGCAAAAGTAAAATGAAATAATGCCATTTACTTGTTCACATGGATATTCTACTAATCGAATAATCACATGCAATATCAATAACCACTTTCATAATGTTGGAATGCATAATGCTAAACGTTAATTTCTTTGTCTAGGCCTCATCCCAAGACCTAGGGGTTACTTCTAACCGGAACCCAACCCGGAGTGCCTCTAATAACCGGACACCAACCCGGAGTGACTCTAATAACCGGACACCAACCCGGAGTGCCTCTAATAACCGGACACCAACCCGGAGGGCATACTTTTACCAGTCCCTAACCTGGAGGGCTTACATTAACCAGTCCCCAACCTGGAGGGCTTACTTTTACCGGTCCCCAACCCGGAACATACTTGTTTAGCACATTCATCTGAAGAAAAGTTTGAAATATAACATAAACATTCGGATTAAAACTAGCATATGAAATGTCAATAGTTTCACCATAAACTATGAATGGTATAAAATAGCACATCCACAGTCAAACATATCACAAAACCTTCAATACAATATAGAAGTTTTGTATTATAATAAATCAACTTCAAATAAGCGTAAAATCCATTAAAGGATCTTGACATAGATGAAATCAAAACACTTTTTAGAGAAATATCTCTTTCTATTTTTGAAATCATTTAAGATCCATATAAAATAAAACATTTTCTTGAAAATATTCTCGTAAGCTTGTAAGGAAAGCTTTGATGATTTTATAACGGCGGAAAATAACCGCACCCGCCGTATAAGTTAAAAAAAAACATTCTTATCTTAATTCTGTCGAAAAGGTTAAAAAGGACCTTGTTTTGAAAACGACGGAAAGATTCCTTTATAAACCTCTTACAAAAAGTCAAACAAGGGTATTAATTTAACCCATATTCTTGTAAATAATAAATATGTTTTGAAATACATTTTTAAGAATCATGGATGTTGATGATAAAGATATCCCAGAAGATTATTACGTATAAACAACCTCGGATAATGAAGAGATTGTGAAATAACCCTTACCTTGTACTTTTCCTTGGTTGGGGTAGGTTAACCTCCTGTATAATGGTGAAATAGTTGTTATTAAATTATACAAGAATCATATATATTAATATGATATCATATATGATCTTTTAACATTGATTTGTTAATAATATCTTAGAATTATCGTCGTTTCGGGAGTTAACTTACTCATTTTCTTTTATATGTTTTGTTACATAAGCCATGGTTGTTGTATCTTATTCATATCCAGAATTATATACAGTCCTTAAACATCATTTTTAAATCATCAAATGATAATTATACTTGAATGGATACGATGGAGAATGAATCTCATCGCGTTCGTGGAGACGGTAGTCCGTACGTACGCACGAGCGACAATATCATTCTTTTGATATTAAAATAATATATAAATGGATGGTATATCATATATAAAGAATCATTAACATGTTATATTTATTATTTACATGAGTTACACATCATTATTATACCCATCCAAATAATATTATATTGAATAACAATTACACCACGACGTGGAGACGGTAAGCCGTACGTACGCACGTATGGTGACATGTTATTCAAAGGGTGGATAGAATACTGAATATGATTGTACCATATTTATAATAACATCACAGTATATGTGAGATACTGGAGTTATTATTTCAGAATGGTAAGAACAAAGGAAGAAGAAGTGGAAGAAGAAATGAACTTAGAAAAGGGTGGTGAAATCATTACCTCTTCTTCGGGTTCTTCCTTTTGATTTGATCAAAAGGGCTCCTTAGGTTGGCTTTCTGATCAAACTAATGCCTCTAGGTTGTAGTGAGGGATGTTGGGAGAGTATTTGGGCAGAGTTTGGCCGAACCAAAAGGCTTTGAAGGTGTGAAGAAATGAGAAGGAGGAGTGCCCTTTTATAAGAGGGGTGAGGGGCACCTTTGGAAAAGTTAGAAATATTAATTTATAATAAATTCATATTCGGTTTACAAAGGCTCCAAAGTTGACTATTCAAAGTATGAGGTGGGGATAGGTCGAAAACAACTCATCCAATAGAATTTAGACAGGTTTGGGTACTTATATTAACCTTATCTTTAAGTATTAACTCTAAGTTAATTAGTTTCACTTTTACAATGTCTCTTTGTATTTTTATATAATATGGATAATAAACTTACTATATACATCCAAGCGACCCCCAAGTGGTCCCTTAATGAGGAACCTATCATAATATAAGTCTCTTGGCCGAAACGTAGATTTTTAGGAATTTAATATCAATTAATAATATAATATTTGTTTTAAGAACTCTTTTATGTCAATTTTGAGACTATTCAATAGTTGATTTTTGTGAAACTCCTAACAGATTGATTACTTCGAACAAAGTCAATTAAATCAATCCTAATATATCATATTATCATAGAAAATTAGTTTAATTCATTAAAAGTTTCATATTATAATTATTTGGGTATTTATAAGATCAATTATTTTTATTTTTCACTATTTTAGTAATTACTGCATCATCATTGTGTCATAAATAAAATAAATTATATAATGTCTAAAAATTATAAATAAAATATCATTATGTAGGAAATCTTTTTAGCTTTCTAATGGATATTTATAATCGAAAATCCAACATGTATAACCCTATGTAAAAATTGTTCTTCTAAAAGCTGTAAGCTTATGCCATTTTTATTTTTATTTTAACTTTATTAATATAATGTGTCATTATCACTTACAAGTGGATCCATGGGGTCCCAAAATAGACCCAAAGATGCCCATGGTCGACCATGTATCAACCAATAGGGTTAAGACACGTTTTAGGGTAATTTAGTATTATTATAATATTATTTTGTTAACCCTTATTTACCGGATTTACCCTTAACCATGGTAAATAAAATATTTACCGCAGTAATTATTCAAAATGTCTAAAAATAAAAGTTACCCATTTACACAATTTGAACATCCTGATTCCAAATATGGAATCCATTTTCCTAAATTCAAAACACAGAAGTGGCAGAAATTAATTTAAAATTAATTCCCGCTGTCAAAACAAAAAGCGTGTTTTTAAGAGATAATAACTATCAAAAGATTGACACTTGTTTATGTTCGGTTTAATTGTAAAATTATGTCCAATGACCAAGATTATATTAAATGGTAAAAATATATTCTAAATATACTTTAAAACCACTCAAATTCATAATTTATCACTATTAATTATTTTGATTAAAAAAGTTGTTTTTAATTAAAATTTAGTAATTTTCACTATTCATCAAAATATGAAAGTTATCCGAAAAGTACCAAAATTTCACCCTAGACTAATTTCGATATTCCGAATCCAAAAATGAAGTCCATTTTCAAATATAAAATATATATAATTTCAAAAAGTAGGTATTACTATTCATAACGGCTAGTTTGATTAGTTATGGTGTGTTAGAACTCGGTGTTGCGTACAACACACGCTATCACATTATTCAAAGAGAAGCGTACCGTAGAAGCTTGGGATGTTTCATTTTAAATTTTTGATGTCCCCATTTAGTCAAAAAGTTTAAAATATAGTATTTAAAAAGGGTTCACTATTAAAGTTGATAAAAGTGCAATAATGAATTTGTTCTTGCATTATATCTAAGAAACTCATAATATGGATTGTAAAATTATAAGGATTATATAAACATTAAAATTTATATAATACTATTCATAACCTCTTTTGAACGGCTTGTTTGGTAAGTCATGGTGTGCTTGAACTTGGTGTTTCATGTAGTGAAAGTTATTGAATTATTTTGAAGAACTAACACACTATGAAATCTTGGGGTGTTACAAAAATAACATAAAATAAAAAATTAAATACAAGTAAAATATGGATATTGATTATAAAACATGTAAAATGGTATTTATATTCAATACATATAATAATATAGTTGTGTAACATAACATATATCCTAAATTAGTAAATTTAAGATGATAAAGGTCTACCATTTTGATATCTTTTGAATCAAAGGCCATTGTATGAAATAATTTTAATTATAATATTAAATAACTTGAATTATGATAGATCCATTATTTAATTTTTAAAATGGTAAGTATATAAACATCATAAACATAAAAATTATGAAAATATAAATCATGTCTCACTGAAACAATATGTTGAAAAATAACCTATACATCGTTTTTCAATATTCATTATTAGTGCTCTGACCTCCTATAAAATAATATATAATTTATTATAAATATATATAATAATAATATCTATACTTATAATAACATAAATAGTGTACTTTTAACATCAATTCACTATTTCATTAATAGTTATTTATTAAAATCAATGTTCCATATGATAACTGTAGTATTTTGTGTGTGTGTCTAGATTAAATTATTATATTCTTTACTTCTTGATCATGGTTATTTCCCCAACAATTTTTAATAATGATATAAATATTTTATAAATTATATATATATATAAATATACCAATCTATAAATACTAGATATAAAAAAATTAATTATTCCATTCATGGAGATGATAGTTTGTACAAACACATGAATGCATTTTTCATTTTCTATTCAAATGAAGAAAATAGAGAAAAATAAAATTTAACCATCATAGAAACATATATATCATTATTATCATAATTATTTTTCAAATCCATCGTTATATCACTCAATTACAGGAAATTATGGAAAACTAATCATTTAAAAATGTGGTGATAGTAGTCCACAAGTGCACATGTGTGATACATTAATGTCCCATTTGATGGAGATATGTCTAAACGTTTTGTCCCACAATCATAATAACATATAATTATATTTATTGTTTTGTAGAATTTCTGTTTGTATTGATACTTAATATTTATTGTAATTATAAGAATAAATGAAGATTATAAGGGTTGATAAAGATGATTAACACTTCTTTGAGAGAAATTTTTGGATTAAACCCTAATCCTTTGTAGGATGGTTATAGATTAAGAACAGAAGATCAATAATGAAGGGTAGTGATGTAAAAAAAAGTTTTTTTGGGATTTTAAAATATGTAGGGATAAATAATTAATAATAATAGTTTATAAGATGTACCATTTTAAGAAACTGTATCCTACTAGAAGTGAATTATATTTTTAGATATGATATAGTATAAATATATTGTACCAATGAGATTTATATATGTTTATGTTGTATTTTTATCAATATCAATTATTTTAACCCCGATAGTATACCTATATTAATTCTTAATATCAAAAATATTTCTCTTCTTAACATTCCACATGACAAAAAATGAAATTTTCCTTCATAAAAAATAAATTTTTGATTATAAATATAGATTTTTTTTCAAATTCAATTTATATAATATGTAGATATTATAATTCAAACAAGTTTATCGATTATAATAAAATCAATTTTAAAAATGTATTTTGAATATAAATTTTGATTTAATTTTATTCCGAGACTTTTACAAACTATTATAAAACTCTTAAAATATTAATTTAAAATAATTTATGAATATATATATTTCATTAAAATAATTATTCAATAGTAATTTATTTAATTTAATACGATAAAGACACATTTCATAACAAATTAAGGTTTTCTAAAAATAACTATTTTTGATAAAAAAATTATTTCTTATCTGTTATTGCAGAATATATAACTAATTTATGAATGATATTTCCTAAATTTTCAAAATATTTAATTAAAATAAATTTTTATTAATGTTTAATAATTTATTATTCAATATATAAATACAACTTAGAATAATTCATTTCTTCCAAAAATATGTCTTTTAATGATATAATGATTTTATTTGAAATTAAATTTTTATTTCCATGTAATTAATCAATACTTTAAACATATATAAAAATTTTAATTTTATAATAATTATATTTTTAATCTAATAAATAAAAAAATTCATACATGTATGATTTAAATGTTATAGTATATTGTGGTTTATTTAATAAAGGGGTTTAATGTCATGCAAGATACCAAAGAAATCATGATTAATTTAAATTAATATATATATATAATATAATTGAGGTAAAATGATCCATGTTATTGATTATAATGTAGTAAATTAGGGAATCATACTGTAAGATGTATTATTAAATTATATGATGATTATGGAGTGAAGGAACCCCTGATGAAATCATTTAATTTTTAGTTGATAACGGAATAACCATAATTGAAGTTCATCCAAGAAATGAATTTTATTTTTTAAGAATATTCCTTCTCAAAATAAATTTAAATGTAAAAAGTTGAGGACTATAAATAACACAATGAATATTTTTTTTGATTTTCATATATAAATAGAACTATAGGATAATGATTATAATGCTTATTAATTCAAGTGAAGATTTAATTTAATGGATGAGCGTAAAGCATCCCTTGACGAAAATAATTTATGAGGTAAAATAAACGATTAAAAATATTTTATTACATTAAAATATTCATTTATATAGTAGAAATGAATATTCAATGTATGAGTTGGTGGTAAGGATTACGTGACATAAATATAAAAATATAAAAATATGAAACCAATTTTTTATCATCATCTCAAAATTAATGAAGATACCATGATCTTAAAGGTTATGTCCAACTATATAAATGGATTTTTTAAAATAATTAAGGAACATAATATTTGAATTAATAGGGATAAGATTTATTCTTGATGATAAGGAAAAAAATTAAAACCTATTATGGTGTTAGGAATTTAGTGTCCATGAGCTATTAAAGAATCATACGAGAAATATGACTAAATAATTGAAAATATAGAATAGTTTCAATAATTATATTAGTTTGAAAATATATTAAAATTAATAATGGTCTTTTATTGAAAAAAATAATCATGGTAGTTGACATAAAGAAACTAGAACACACACCCTGGATAATGTTTTCTTAATTGATTCAATATATACACAAACAAATAATTGTTGGAGCGTTAAATACGTGTAAAAATACCCCAAATATATAGTGTTAGTATCTTAAATGATAGAGTATACTTAATATGTCTTTTCAGTAGAAAAAATAGCTCTTAAACTAAGGTGAAATAAAAAACGAGAAGAGTTTTAAAATTTTAGTATATTTTTAATCACTAGTTTAATGGTGTATTTTTTTAAATCAGTTGTTAATTTTTTTTTAAATTTTTAATTTATTTATTTTTAAATATGTATAACATCCTTGGTTAATTCTGTTACGATAGTAGTGTGTAAATTGGGTGAATAAGGGTAAAAAATAATATTATAAGGAATATAAAATTACCTAAACACATTACTTAATTTTATTTAATGATTACATTTCATCTTTATGCATATATTATTTGATATTATGACCTTTTGTTGACATTTGGAAGTGATTGTGATTTTTATAATACTTTATTTAATTCCAACACAATAATTTCACACTATTGTTTTTAAAAGAAATAAATTTTTCACATGGGGATCAAGTAGAGATCTACTCAGTTATAAATTTTAAATTGAAATCTCAGTGCATTAACAGCAACATAGTAGTTTATTTTTTAATTTTTCCTGATATATAACTTCATTAAAATCATATGTAATACAAATGAAGTAATTATTCAATTAATTGAAAAATAAAATAAGTGATTAAAAAAATTAAAAACAATATTATCTAAAAATATTTATATGTTCCATGATTTTTTTTGATAAAATGAAATATTATATATTTTTTGATGCATAATATTTGAATTATTATTTTTAGTTTATTGTTAATGTCAAATTAAATTAATATTTCTAGAATTGACAATAGTGTTATTTTATAATAAATTTAATTTTATTAGACGATTTAATATTCATATGATTTATATCATTAACCATGTGACTATAATATGGATTTAAATATTTAATATTCATATATGTGCTATTTTTTTATTATTGTATTTATTTTAACCCCTTAAATGAAAAAACATATATATCAATATAAATGTAAAAATTGTTAATAAAGAGTTAAAATGTAACGGTAATAATGTGATCCAAAATTGTAAAAAAATAATTGGATGGGATTATTTTGTCTTATCCTCATATTGTATTTTATTTATATCGATTTGGATATATTTTTAATTCAAAATTAATTTGTATTTTGTTTTTCATTATGAATGTAAGTGTCTCCCTCCTCTCTCCTACAAATAAAAACCACTTATTCTCACTTAATAAAACATTAAAATATATGTTTCATCTAATACCAATGAAAATACCTTGTTTAAATAACTCCCTAAATTTAAAAGTAATTATGTTTTTGAATAATACCAATCGTGTTATTCTAAATATGAAAATAAAATGTGACTATACGAAGAAGATGTACAATAGTTAACGAATGATTTTACTTTTTTTTCTTCATCCAACTCCTATAAATATTACCTAAACATACTAATATAATAAAATATTTATATGTTATTATGTTAGTTCCATAAAATATATTAATATCCAAACTCCATCAAATATGGAAGGAATTCATCGTTCCTCTGTACGACAGTCTACCTCCTCACATACTAATTTAATTATTTTTCCATCACCACATCTCACAGCTGGTTATAATAATGGAATTGATATATATACGTGTGATATCAATATCATATTTATTGTTTTTAAAATATAATATATTATTTATTTTCATATCTTTCAATTCACTAAAAAACGGTATTGTTTTTCGTGTGTATGTGTGGACTACCACCTCCACGAAGCGATATGATTAGTTTTTCATCATCACATCAAATGAGATGTATATATAAGTGAATTTTAAGAAATATTACAGTATTTAATATTTTATTATGATTATATTAGGATAATATAATACCTAACTCCTTTCTATAATGACCATTGAAAAATGGAAATGTCAATAATGCATGTGTACAACCTACCATCCCCATTATTATAAGTAGGTAATTTTTCATTGACAATTTTTATGATTTGTTACAATATATTGTCTAATATATAATAATAATTATTATTTCATGAATATTACTCTAGAGTTTAATGTAATAATTACTAATTTTATAATATTCATCCTACAATGTTTGGTTGTATATATGAGACGAATATCATCAAAATGTATAAGGATTCCTTAAATGATTAAGTAATTCTATATGAGATGGTAATAAGAGAAATAAGTGGAATAATAACAATTAAAAATTTTATCAAGAATTTAAATAACTATCATTCGTTTATTATTTAACAATATACAGAATGTATTTGATGTTTCAGACTCCAGGTAAATGAAAATTTAACATAAAACCTCATTTTTAATGTTTTACGGATTTATTTAAAATTAATTCTATTTATGCCCATGTTTTTTATATATCCTATTAATGTATTAATATGTATATAAATTAATTTTAAATTAAATTTTATTTCTTGGAACACATTTAAATTACTTATTACATCACAATTCTGTAATTATGATGTCATAAAACAAAAAATATATTTATACTGTATTTATTATTTATTCAAAAATTTGGCAGTCTCACAAAATTAAGTAAATTTACCATTTAGATAATTTCAGAATTATAATTGTAAAATTAATATTAACTTTATATAAATAATTTTTTAAATATGTAAATTTTAACTTTTAAAATAATGTCTTTCATTTATTGAAAATGATGGGTTTTGATAATAACAGTTTTTGAACCCAAATAAAAATTAAATTAAAAAATATATATATGATCATTTATATTTGATAAATATAAATTAATTATAGTATAAAAATAATTTTTTTTATTTAAATAATTCATTACTTCATGAATACATTACTTGAATTTACAAATTAACAAATAATATAATTATTTTCTTATTATATCAAAATAAAAAACATTTAAAAAGTAAAAAACAGTATAATGAAAATATATCCATTACTCTTTATGAAAAAATGTACACAATCATATTTATAGGGTTTTTATACGTATCCATTTAATACCGCAGCATACCCCTTAAGTGTAATGTTCACGATGGAGGGACTTTTATGGGTCAGTTCGAAAAACATGGTTTGGGTTGTGATCTTGATGAGCTTTATCTTCTCATGTATATAGTTTCTATCTTGATTATGAGTTTGGATATCAGCTTGGGGTTGGTGTAGAAAAATTACTATAAATGACATATCTCTATGTATCTTTTATAAATGGGATTCATAGGGTACGATCCTTTTGGTTGAGGCCATCACGGAATTTTACCTTGTCAACTAGATTTGTTAAAACCCTATATTTATACTAATCATGTGATCATTGTTCAATGCCTATATTTTCAATGATAATGATACATTATATTCATTCAAATCTAAATGAATATAATAAAACAAAAGAAGTTCCAGTGTTTTCTATAACTATATGACATTTAATTACATCAAAATGGGGATTTTATTAATAACCGATTACGTCATTGTGTGAAACCTATCAAGAATTTATAAATATGTCCATATAAATACACATGTTAAATATATTTTTCATGGTACTTATCATTTATTTTTCTAGGAATAACATAATGAGTAACAAAAACATTATCAAATAATTCAGCAAAATTGGATAGCTACTCGTGATCAACAAAAATAATATTTATATTGGATTAAGATACCCATAAAGATTGTTATTTGTGTTCATATAATTATAAATGTTTTTTATCATCATAGTGAATAGAGGATTGATTATGGTGTAAATTTTTTTATATATTTTATTAATTCTTTTTAGGTGATCAATTATTTATGTAATCTAGATTATAGTTTTGTACTTCTAACATAGATTTATAAAGGTTACAATGTTTATCCTGAGTCACATATTCAAATATATCTACTTGATAATTCCCAAGACTCCATTTCAGTGAGTTTGGAATTGAGGACAATTAAGCCATTTTTGGACTGACCTATTGAAATAGAATATTTCTTGGTGAAATTGTTGTGAGGAAACATGTTTATCACATTTTTTATTTTATAAACACCCAATGTCCAAAGTAATATTTGGTGGATTGATATTCTCATTTTAAGGATCAGTATAAAAAAATTTATGCCTTTTATTTTGAAATGATGTAATTATTAATTTATTAAAATATTATTATAGTGATTATTATAATTATTTTAAAACGATTTAGTTTTTCCTTGATGGATTGTGTAGCTGCTAAATGTAATCATAGTAAAGTGAATTCAATGATAATTATGTAGTTTAATATGGATTTTATATCATGGTCTCTAAATTATGTTTTTTGGGTCCTTATTTTGTTGGTTGTGGTATTCACTTTAGTTTGTTTGTGTTTTTACACACTAAAGGGAGTGTAAAAAATTCATGATTCATGTTTCCTGGTGGATTATCACATTTCCAAAAGAGAATTATGTTATTTTTTTATCATAAAAACATGTGAGAGATAAAAAATTTAGTACAGGTAATTTTATGGTAGGTTATATTTTTTTTTGAAATATTAAAGGGCTATGTGCATAGTTTTGTGGGTTATCTCGTTGAATAATTTATTATTATTTTCAAAAAACATCCATTTAAGTGCTATTTTGGTTATAATTTTAAGAAATAATGAATATTAATATTATAAAGGATACTAATTGTTGATTTAAATGGCATGAAGGAAATTTTTAATAATTATAGTAGTTCTGACTGAATGAAAGATAAATTTTTTTGACAACACATGTCACACAATGAAAAGTATCTCTAGATAATTGAAATGTGATAACCCACCTAGTGTTCATAATAAATTTTTCATAGTTTTTTTGAAATTAATTTTGGAACCTATAATTATATAATCCCATTGTTTTTTTGTTAATTTCACTGTAAATGTAATTTTATTACACTATGAATCATATATTTGTGTCACAAATATACTATGGAATTGGTGTTGGTTTGGTTTTTCATTAAATGTAATATTTTTTCATTGCAGGAAAGTAATTTTATAATATTAATTATGTGTTTCTTAATGGAATTCAAATGAAACTTATGGTTATATAAATTTCTATTTCTAAGAATAGAACATGTCACACTAAATATTATGTCATTTCTCAGTTAATAAAATAAGTAAGATTCATTTGGAGGAATACATAAAATCTGAAAAGTCATTCATGCTATATGGATATAAAATTATTCGATAATTCTTGTGATAAAAAAATTATTTATATTTAAATTTTATAATAGAAAATCTTTGTTAATTTAATTCTAAATCAAATCTAAATGTCAAAACATTAATTTTTATAAGGAAAAAGCGGTTTCTCCTCGAGTATATGGATATTTCACTAGTAGACCTCCTCAAATTTTAGTAAATAAATTAATTTGAATGATTTCACACTACATAATAATGTCACTCCATTTTATTAGATTTGTGATGATTTTAGTGGTTTTATAAGGGTGTAGGTTCACCCCATGAATCGTAGATTCATGTAGCAAAAATTTCGAAATTTTGAATTGATAGATAAAACGATATTATAAATTTGATGATATTATTTATATGATAAGAAGAATATATTGCGGATATAGTTTTTTCTTTTATTTGTGATGTGAAGTAAAAATTCTCACTATATAGATAATTTTTTTATATTGATTACATTATCTATAGAGATAAAAAAACCATGAGTAGATATGACCTCATTAATAAACATTTTATTATAATGTAATAATGTGGATTTTGTATAAGATAATGGGAGTGATACGTTCCTAAAAGGATGGAAATGGAATTCATAAAAAAATTAAATTTATAATAGAACCAAATAGAGATGATAAATAACGATGGAGTGGTTTTCCAATGTTAATATTTAAAAATAAAGGTGAATATAATATTATTAAAAATATTCTCAAATGATTGCATTAAAATTATTTTCATCAGAAAAATTTGTTGGAACAATTGATAAGTTTTAAAGTAGAATAATTTAATTTGCATATGTATTCTATTATATGATTAATTATGATTTCAGTTTATTAGATAAAAATTAGATTCATTAGAGGGAAGATGATTCCCTATAAGGATTTAGAGTATTGATATTTTTTTCTAAGTCAATCTTGTAAACCATATGGGTTATTATGGTCTCTATCAATTAAAAAGGTAGTACACCTAGTTTTTTGGTATTTTAAAAATATGTTGCCATAAGATCTATATATTATCTTAGTTGGTGTGATCCAGGTAATAATTATTTTGTCCAACCTTTTTGTTTATTTTTTCAATTCCTATTTACTATGAGGGGTGATTATTTTTTCTAACAAGTCTATCTATTTCATTGGTTAAGGTAAATAGACAACAATAAACATACCATAATTCAAAACACCAATGTTTTCACCTTTTTTTAAGAGTAACAGATTTGTATCTGAGATAATGGATCTTGAAGAATTTCATTCTCTTTGAATTCATGGTAGTGGTCATCAACCATATAGAAATAATGACCTTTTAAATAAAAAAAATTAGTTATGGATGAATAAAATTCAACATTATTTAAATTCATTGGTAATTGATATCTATTAACATATGATACATGGTATGTTCTCTATCATGGATAATATATTATTATTATAATAAACTATAAGGAGCCATCTTTTAATTCTAAATGTGTTAATGTGTTGGTTAGAGAATTATTAAATTTTATTTATGAAAAATTATATTCCATGTCAAAAAAACAACTTAATATTGGTGAAGAAAATTCAAGGGAGGTGAAACCAAATTACACGTCTAATGGAAGAAGTTGTAGGTTATATGGATGAAAACAAATGATATCATCAACATGTTATTTTAACACGTCATAATTCATTAAGATAAAATATATAGTCCCACTGAAACTCTTTATAGAATCCAAATCTAAAAGGTAATCTGGAGAATATTACCACCATATGTGAATATAAAGGTGTTAGTTCATAAAGGCAATGATCAAAATAAACAGTTATTTAACAGTCTCAATATCTCTCTTATTAAATTTTTGATGAGAAATAATGATAGAAAACCACATTAAATGTGGGTTATTAGGAAGTGTCATTTAAGGAAATGAGAAACCCATATTGGAATAAGAACTTAGGGAATCATAAATTTATGATGTGATATATTTACATTCTTGATGCCCTTATTGTGGAAAATTTAAATTCAAAGAGAAATCCTTGAGGTGACTCAAACATTAAATATATAAATATTACATCATTTTAGATGAATATATATTAAATTTTATAACAACACAAACCCCAAAACCAGAAATGATTAGTTCCTTAATGGTATAGAAATAAATGTATAATATATTTTCATGTATCATAGATATATTCAATAAGGCTATCCTCACATATCACATTTATTATTCATACCCAAATTATAACAATTATCAGTATCATGGGGAAATTAAACATAATAATTGGTGACCTTATATTTTTAATAAAGGTAATCATGGGAGATCTCAATCAATGATAATATGTTAGAATATAATGTGAATAATGGTATGAGAATATGATAATAACTTTTGAAAAATAATATCTAATAATTCATATATCATAATCAATAAATATGGATATGGAAGATTATATGAAATAAATCCTAGTGTAATTTAATATCATCACACATGGGATCATTATATAATAATATGAAAATTCCACTTATAGTTGCATAAAATGTGTATCATAATCATAATCATAGTAATTTTATTAAGGACACCAACAAAGATATTCATGACATGTTATGCTTGAGCTGATGACCTGTGTACTTGGGTTGGGCATAGAATAAACACCTATGTACCATGGTCTCAATATTGGTATTACCTCACATGTATCCTTTGATCTCTTAAACACTAATCATCATCATATTCATATTAGTTAAATAATACACCCACCCATAATAAAATAATAACCCATTCATATATATTCCTTTTGATTAGTTATACATAAATAATTACATCAACCCCTAACCAATGTAAAATAATGTTAGTTTCAATATTATCTTATCATCATAATCAGGAACCATATATAGATTAAAAAAATGTTGTATCAATGGATCATATCATAACAGGATCAAAAGTAACCGTAATATATGTTTTCATTATGGAAAATACCTTTACGATAAAATTGGAATATTTCAGAGGTAAAGTATCCCTTCTATATGGAAATCACATATTTAATATTTAAATATTGTGTGAATATTAGAAAAAACATTTTTTTTTGAAATTATCCAAGGAAACATATTAATTATGATTCATTGAAAACAATATTCATTATAACAACCCATGTATATAATGAATAATAATTTTTCATTCCTATTAATATTTTTGAAATTAATTGTTATTTTATATTAAAGG
This sequence comes from Viscum album, assembly GCA_963277665.1. Lineage (NCBI taxonomy): Eukaryota > Viridiplantae > Streptophyta > Magnoliopsida > Santalales > Viscaceae > Viscum > Viscum album. Next base: position 975,977,052 of record OY728125.1, read on the forward strand.
GTATACTATGTATGATAGCATACCGAACATGAAACAATAAGATTCTTCTAAATATTTTATTGAACACAACACTAAGTTATATAGAAGAAGAATATGAGAATTAAAATATTATTTTATATGGTTGTTAATACCATGATGTTGTAATAGTGGGAATGAAGAAAAGTATCTATATTATAATTTTTCATATTTGATAACTTTTTATAAATTTATCCAATGAATTTTAGAGGATTAAAATGAGAATGAATCCAATTTTTTAAAAAAATACTCTAATATTTTTAAGAGGTCATTTACCTCATTTTTATGGAGAAGCCTTTTTAAAAATAGTTTCTATCATTTTTATAAGTTCTATTTGATAAATTAAAATTCTTATTTTGTGTCAAGATACTGAAATTTTCATTGGTTGAAATTTTGGCTTTTTATGATAAAATCCATATTTTTACAAATAGAGAATTATACTACATTTTAAATCAAAATTTCCTTTTCATCTAATTTACTTATATAGTTATAGTTCCATTTTAATTAGTTTTAATGTGTAATTATATTTGTATTCAATTAATACAATTATGCCCATTTTAAGTTATTTCACATTTAAATTGGACATAAAAAAATTTCAATCGTTTGATATTTTTAACATCATAAAAATCTGTTTTCTAGTTTTGACTACGGGAATTAATTTTAAATTTATTTATTCCAATTATGTGTTTTGAATTTGGAAAATTGGATTTCATATTTGGTATCATAAGTTCCATAAATATGTAAATTGGTAAATTTTATTTTTTTGATATTATGAATAGTAACTTTAGTAATTTTCATTATTTATCATTGTGAAGGGGAAAATCATCTAAATAATTGTAATGAAATAATATTATAATAACATTAAACTACCCTAATGCATATCCAAATCCTATTGTATGAGTTATGTTAGACAATGATAATCCTTGGGTCAAATTTAGGACTACATAAAAACACATGGGTGTAATAATGACCCCTTATAATATTAAATTTAATGAAAAAAACTATTACATAAAAAGGTATCTAATATCTAAAACTGTTATAAAAGGTGGGTTGTTATTAAATGCAAACTTCAAAGAAATATGGTCTTGGGAAACAACCCCTTGACCATCACCCCACTCCCCAACCCCCCATAACACCCTAGTTGCATGTGGGTGGGGGGGGGGAATTTGTTGATGGTTAATGAGGTATAAGTTATTTCCACACCACACTTATTATAGGCCCCATTTACCACCTATGTTCCGCTCGTCCCCAGCTAAATTTGAGTATGGAAAGACTCTAGCATGCACCAGTTCTGTTGCCAAGGATTGTCCGCCTTACATAGTACAACATTAACTAGGTTTATATAAATGAAGACTTTGACTATAAATATTCATTAGAAATATAAATACATTTCATACATCATGATAAAATATTTATAATATTTATATATTATATAAATAAATATAATTGTTACACAATGATGAAGAAAGGATTAGCTTATTAATGAAATATTTAAGTAAAAAATATAATAAATATTAAAATAAAATTAATTTTAACATTTTGATTCCAAATACTAATTTTTTTGGACGACATTGACTTGTAAGGGAAAATTAAATTCCTTTCATTTTAAGGAATCATGTTTTTTTGAATTAATCAAAAAGTAATTTTTAAATAGTGTCTAAATTGACCAAAATGAGTTTTTAAAACAAATACTATTTTATTAAATTCCATAATAGTCCTAAAAATATAATATTCCTCTAAATGAAATATATAATGTTAAAAATGTCATTAATTTTCCACCTGTGGTTATATTTTCATTTTATAGTAACTATAGTAACCCAATATTTTGGAAATTTAAGAAGACATCGTAAGAGTTATTGTTATTAACTAATGGGTAATGCTAAAATACAAGGTTAAATTTGTGACCTAAACTTGTCTAAAACCATTTTTTGAGATAATTTGTACCCATACTCATATTATCCTTGAAATGTATCACTTTGGAACTATTATAATTCAAAAATAAATTTGTAACAAAATAATATTTCAAGAATTTGATAACCTGCCCCTCCCCCTCTCATAAAAGGGAACCACCTCCACCCTCAAAATCAAAGCTCTCATGACCATTGTATCATCCAAATTTTTCTATACCAAGATCCCGAAATCCATCCCTTACTCTTATAGGCCATACAGTGGGTATAAATCTATCATATGGAGACCTTTTGTGAAAATAAAAAGGAGAGACTGGAAATAGAGGTATTTGTTTTATCACCTCATTCAAAATTATTTTCCTATAATACATCTTATTATTTTATAGTTTATACAACAAAGTAATAAATTCATTTTATTCTATTTTATTAGATGTTATTATAATTACTGTACAACCTTATACCTCCATTCATCCATTCTATGAAAAACAAAATCAATATGTGTGTGTTCCTATGACTTGTTGTATCCACACAATGGTGTAATTTTTTATTCAACAAGACATAATTTAGATGGCTATAAAGATGAGTATAATTGATTTAAATAATTAATATAACATTATAATTATTCTGTATAATTTATATACCATCCAATTTTATACTGTTTATCCATTAAGTGAATGATATCGTCGCTCGTGTGTACGTGCAACCTACCATCTCCATGATGATATGTGATTCATTCTACAAGATATTCATTAAACCAAAATTATATACATGTATGAAATTAATAAATATGATATATATTATATTTATATTGACTTTATGATTATACAATTTTTATTTAAAACATACCTTTATGATTTTTGTAATGTGTAAATATGATAATTTCATTTGTGGAAGTGTGGATTACCCCCCCCCCCCTCAAAGTGTTATGACTCGTTCATAACATACATAGAACATATAATGTATGGAGTTAATGATACTATGTAACATATTAAATATAGATATTATAGTGTAAATATAGTATACTTATGTATAATTAAGTTTTTATTCCTTTAATATGCCAAATAAATGAATGTTGCATTCATGCATACATATGACCTTCTATCTCATTGAATAATGCATTTCATTTATTATATCCAAAATTTATAGACTAATATAAATAAATATATACAAGATATATGTGATATTTAAATCATGAATAAAATATTGGATATTATGGAATTTTTAGGACATGGACAATTTACATCGAACAAGGTCATTTTCGACTCAAGTAACAAATATCTACAAAATAACCAATATGATCATAAATAATTTTATAATATTTATAACATAGTAATATGTGATATAAGAGAAATAATGAAATTAGAAAAATTTCTCATGAAACTAGAAATTAACATAAGTTTATTATTTAAGAATATGAAGAATGAACGAGACAAGTCAAACACGAGGTAAGGAAAATCTTAACTCAATCTTCATCCATTGAGTTAAATATCCATGTCATCAGTTTGGTTTTTCCAAGAATAAGGGTGAATGACCTATTATTTTTTACAATGATTAAACACTTTTATTTTCTATATTTATATTTTTTACGTGCTTTTGTCATTTATTTATCCTTAATCTGATGACATGATATTTGTAAGTGACTCCATCTCAATCTCCTTTCAGTGTTGAATATTTTGGTTAATACACGACCTTATTTTATACAGTGAATAATAAACCCCATTGAATTATAATTTTATTCAAGGGTTTTCAAAAGGGAATCTTTTTTTGTAGCAGTTTACTAAATGAAAAAAGGAATGTTTATTTTTAAAGTATGCGACGACAATGACATTTTACCTCTACGAGGATGATTTGATATATGGCTTCCTCAACAAGTTGTAATGTTTTGGAAAAAGATAATTAATTTCCATATTTATGTATTTTGGTTATGAAAGTGGTCTTGAGAATATATTTGTTATATAAATATCATGAAATGATGCCTTATGATTTAAATGTGGAAATATTATTTTTCCATTATGTGTGTTCTTGTATTATGATTATGTTATGTTTCTAGGGAATTAATTATGTATAAGGGTGGTTACATGATACACATAAGGCTAGAAAGCTTGTGATTTATCTCCAATTCATTGGGTAATGTGACAGAGGTAGACGTTAAGGTTTCTCTTATGATATTTAAGGAATATACTATGATTGGTACTCCAAACGTAACCATGAAGGTTACACCCTATGTGGTTTTAAATGATACAATTTAAGTATGTTATAGATGCCAAAAGCTACCATTATGATTTATGATTTCTATGATTTATTTAAAAATAAAACGAATTAATGAGGTATGTTAAATAGCATATGTTTTATGAGTAAAAATTATGATTTCATTGATTTGTATGTATTCATAGACTAATATTTTCTTTTCTTTATTTTATATCCCTTAAAGAGATATTTATGGCCATCCCATGTTTTTTAATTTTTTTTCATATAGAATAAAGAATAGTAAGGTAAATTAATAATTCAAGGAGATTTTTATCAATATATTAATTATTTTTAAGGTGTTTTATTGTTGTGAAAAAAATGGGTAGATTAAAAGTATCGACTATGTAATATTTGTGATGTAATGTAATAGTTATGGCCCCATTCTTTAAAAATCTAAAACTAAAATTATTATCAATGTGAAATAAATTAAATTCATGCTTAAAAATTAATATTATTTAATTTTTAATGATATGACTATGCAATTGGTATTAGAGGTCAGTTTAGATAACTTTAGAGGATAGAGTTCTATATTATCATAAGAGATATGCTTTATTTAACCACAATAGTTAGCATATTAGATAGATTCATAGTTATTTTAGATAAATTGAATGAGTTTTACATAACATGAATAAGTATATTTTAGTGTTTACCCACATTATAAGATAATATATGGTGATTTTACTGATATACTCACACTGAAATTTTTGGTTTCAGTAAATTATTGGATCTAGTGGGAGCCAAAGTAATAATGGATGTGAATGAAGTTGTGGTGGTATTCTGAATAAGAAACTGAATGAAATGAGATCTGTAATGAGAGAGTTTGTGGTTATTCTTAACCATATATCTGGAATCATAATTGTCAACTTGAACCATTGTGATTTTTCTAAGGAATCATATATGAGAGAAACGAATCCCTATAGAAGTGCAGGTAATAATCATAATGGTAAGTATATTCAACAACCTATGCGTCATTGATGTGGAAAGAATCACCTGAAAAAATGATTCAAAGTGACAATAAGATGTTATAGATAGGGTAATTAAGGTCATAATGAAATAACCTACCATGGAAAAAATGAAGCATTCAGTTGACTCTAAGAAAGGGAAATATTTTCGTTCTGAGTAATCAATTAAATATTTTAAATGTGGGGAGTATGGTCATTATGAAAATAGATGTCCGACAAAGAAGGATAGAGAATGGGATTTGTATTACCCTAAAAATATATGTTTTTAAATACCTATTTATATTCTAATTGATGATGGGGAAATAGAAAATGTAATACCAATGGTATGGATTTTTTTGTCTTAGGTTCTATAATTATTAAATCATAGGAGAGGATTCATGATTTTTTTTGTAAACAAGATGTATTATAGAATAAGTTGGAAAAACATGGATAATAGATCATGAAGAATTCTGTATGATTAATTTTTATAAATTTTTAAATTCATGAAATATGATAGATATATGGTTGATGAATTGTTTATAAGTATTAATGCTTTTTTATTGATGGGATTTCATGTAAGTCTTTTCTCCAGTATGTGTAACCCTACTCTTTGTTATGTGAAAATTCTATTTGAGGAAGAAGTATTGTAACACCCTAAGAATTTATAAATAGATTTAATATAGAATGCATGAAACACCAATTCTCTAAAAAAACAACATATTTCATAATCTATCCATTAAACCCATCTTTTCCTCAACTATGTTTTGAATTTCTAAAAACGGTCATCTAGAGTTGTGTTCATTAAGTCATATAGAGTCTGATATAACCTACCAAATTTTTGGTAAATAGTAACATACCATTATAAATCGTAATATGACCCTTATGAATAGTAAATAATGATATTATTTCATTTTTAAGGTAATAAGAAAATGAGATCTTAATTAATCTTTTAATGTGATGTAATGCTAATTATACCTTTAAAATTTTTCATTTTCAAATTTACAATGATTTTATTTAAAAATTAAATTCATAATATATACAAAATTATTTTTGAAAAATGTAGTTTATTTTTGATTTATATGTGTTGAAAAATGGTTAGGGTGATTTTTTATGAATTTTATGAAATTCTTGAATTTTTTATCAATAGTGAAACACGGTAAAATACTGCATATACAATTTATCAGTTAAATACACTATTTATGACATAATGAGTGATGTAAGGCCACATGGTTCAAACTCACATGCACTTATTTCTATTATGGGTCACATAAAACAACACATTTGGTTTTCGTGAGGGAAATAATAAATAATGAATAAAATATTCAAAATTCACTCCTCTCCTCCATTATAACCCCCACCCCAACCACTCCCTCTTCTTTTCACACCTCTAAGACTTGGAGATTTTCATATTTCTTCCAAAATACCTTTCCCTAGCCACACCCCACGTCCAAGAATCTCTTTTTCTTTCAAAACGACCACTACACCTTTCCTTTAAAGAGATTCTCAATGAGGTGGATTCAATAGGTAAATTCCCATTATATTTCTTTTATTTTCATTTCATGTTCTTTTATATTGTTATCATATCCTAAACTACTCATTCAAAATGACCATGATAACTCTAGTATCATCTATATACTATAAATATATCATTTTATTGGAATAACAGTCATCAATATTCTTACTATTTCCATTTTATTTTATAGAAGAAATCATCGTCTATGGGGTTCCAATTTACCACCTTCCTGGATGAAGAAGTTTTGTCCTTCAATAGCTCATTAATAACTTATCATGAAACCATTTTTTATGGTTAAACCAGACATAAATATATGTATTATAACATACTTAATATTCCTGAACCAGTATACGTACATGTTATTAAATCAGATGATCAAACTAGTTTTTAACAAACTAAATACTGCAAAAATAATCTAAGTGAATATCATTAATATTTCATCAAATGATTAATCCCCATTACATGTAACAAAATGATATAAATTAAAATAAAAACCTATGTATGTTCATAAATAATGTTTAAATTAAATTCATGTGATTTTCATCCATTCCACAAATAACTCCATAACATAAAAAAAGTGAACTGATTATGAAAATCAACAAAACGAACACTCTGGAACAATGAAATTCAATAATATAACTAATCAATAAAGACATATTGGGCCTAATAAAATCATGATAAACTAAATAAATTTTTAATAGGTTATTTGTTAAGGTATTAATAAGTCTAATTTCATAATACAGGACCTTAACATCACGAGTGGAACACATTTAGACTTCAGGTAAGGGGTTTCTTCATCTCACTTCCAATTTTATGAGATATTTTTTATTCACTACCACTAATTGTGTATGGTGTGTTTATACTAACCATTTGTAATTCATATCATGAAACTACTGATTTCATGATATTAAATGTATCATTTGATGAATATTAATTTTGGGTCATATGATTCAATTGATTACAATGTTTTAAGTATTTTCCCATGTAACTCTTTTTTCATTTGGGTTACATTTTTTTATCTACATACCTCAATTATATTTTGATTTATTCATATGTACTTCTCATATATTCTGTGAGAATTTTCAATAGATATGTAAAAACCATAATCATACTTTTACTGTGGGTATTTATATGTTTTAAAAGGATCTTTAAACATTTATTCCTGAAATACTTTCTCGATTCAAGGAACTTATAGAATTCTTACCTATTTTAAATTTCAAAATATAATATGCTTTATGATATATTTATTTATATAAAATAAAAAAACTAACATGAGAAACATATTTTGGTTCACATCTGGTTTTATGAAAGAAAACATGCCTTTGTGCTTTTAAATCATTTAATATTTTCCTTAAACCACACTAAAATGTTTTATTTCTAAACATTCGTTAAATACTCTTATTAAATTATTTGAGCTCAATAAGACATTATTTAAGCCTAACATATAATTTCAATGAAATTATATCTTATTTTCTGAGATGTACATGTTTACAATCTGATTTCATAAAAAATCAAAATTATTTTCCAAAAGAACTCTTCTCTCCAAAGTAAAAATGATTTTCTTAATCTCACATTAACTTTATTGATATAAATTCCTTGTTCACCACATATTTCTTTCTTATAGTGTATTTGCTGCACTTTTTTATATCATATAAAGAATATAATTATTCATGTTATATTATAATGGATTGTGATTTGAATGTTTCAATGTGTTATGGGAAACTTTGGAATGATTAAGGATTATTTCCCCAAGGATTTTTCAATGGTCTCATTTAATTGTATTTTTTTAATGTCAACGTCCTTTTTTGAATCTTGAACTTCATTGTGATTTATCTATTACGATATCATCTGCAATATTTAATTGAATGGTTTATGATTAGTTTGTCTGTGTATTTTATATCTTAAAACAATTCACCAATTTACTCTGAATGGTTAGTGATTATGATTAATTTTCGTGGAAAGTTATTTAAATTTAATATATTAGTTTAAATATGAATTTATATGTTGTTTATGTTTATCCATGTGGATATGAGGAATGTAATGGACTTATTATGTGATGGGTGGGGCTCGCTACATCCCCTCGATGCATTGGTAGGTCTCATTCGACAAATCGATGTGGACTTGGTCGAGGACTTTCCCAATTTGATATATATGTATTATAACGTACTTAATATTCAGGAATTAGTATACAAACATGTTATTAAATCATATGACCAAATGCGATCCGAATAATCAAAATAACACTAAAATAAGTGAATATCATTAATATTTCATATAATGATTCATCCTAATTCCATGTAACCAAATGATAAAAATTACCATTAACACCTATAGCTATTTATAAATAAATTTAATTAAATTTTGTATATTTACATACATTCCACAAGAACTCCTTACATAAAAACAAGTGAACCGATAAAAAATTCAAGAAAACGAACACTCTAGAATGACATAATTCAATCTTATAACTAATAGATAATGACAAAATGGTCTTATTAAAATCATCATAATCTAAATACATGTTTAATAGTTTCTTATTTAAGTTATTAATAAGTCTAATCTCATATTCCAGGACCTTAAGTTCAAGAATGGAACACATTCATACTTAATGTAAGGGGTTTCTTCATATCACTTCTATATTTGTGAGATATTCCATATTCACTACTACTACTTGTGTATGGTGTATGTATAATACCCGTTGATGTTTCATGTCATGAATATATTTTCATCATGAAATTCAATGTATCATTTGATGATTATTAAGTTTTGGTCATACGATGCAATTGATTACAATGTTTTAATAATTTTCTACTCGAACCTCCATTTTCATTTGGGTTACATTTATTTTATGCTTACCATAATTACATTATTATATATTCATATTTACTCCTCATATATTCTGTGATAATTTTCAATATTAATGTACAAACCATAATTCGACTTTCACTTTTGGTTATTTATATGTTCTAAAAGGATCTTAAAAAAATTCTTCTCGATATACAAGCTCGATTCATGAAACGTCTCGAATTCATCCCTATTTTAATGTTCATTATATAATCTATTTTATTCCATATTTATATTTTACAAATCACTCATTTTAACATGAGAAATATATTTTTGTTCATTGATGGTTTTATGGAAGCAATCATGCATTTTTGCTTTAAAATTCTTTAATATTTTCCTTAAACGACACTAAAATTTTTTATTTCTAAAGATTATTTAAAAACACTTTTTAAATAATTTTCCTAGAATAAGACTTTAATTAAGAATAAAATGCAATTTCAATTAAATTACCTTTTATTTTATGGGATTTACATGTCTAAAATATGATTTCATGACAAATAAAAATGATTTTAAAAAATAACTCTTCTTATAACGACCCATACTTTACATACAATGTTATTACTTCAAAATTTATGTACACTTATTACAACATATAACAAACCCATGGAAGGACCGTAAAGGTATAGTGTCTTTAGAAACTGGTAAACATAAACAACTGGTTCATAAAGCGTCTACACTGTCTCCAATTTATTTCATCATATCTATAGTCCCTTTTGGCATATCTTACTTAATAACCTTCTTCCTGACCGGGGGAAAGAAAACATACAAAATGGTGAGATCAAATGCTCAGTAAGGGTAAATAAAAGAAATATCAATCACATCATATTCATAACAGCATAACAATTTGGAAATCTTACCCTGCAAAATAGATCATAATTTCATAACATGGGATAAATCATGGTAGTGAAATGTAATCAAAATAATCATAACATAAAACATGAAGATTTGTGTCATAAACACATAGTCATATAGAATCATTTATTATTAGTCAAGACTCATCGGCAAGACTATCTTAGTGGACAAAGTCCATTTCTGAACCGAGTTCATTCCTCATTTCAGTCCTGTTTCATTGAACCGGTTTAACCTGCCATTCTAGCCATGTCTATCTAATGAGATATAAAATCTTTACCAAATTCATTGGAGGGAGATATAGTTCCACCCATCTCATAATGATACCATTTTTATGTGTGCCACAAAATCCTAAACCATACATCATAGCATAACCCATGTAATAAAAATGGGATTCTTAAACATTGTGACATCATAAAACAATTCATATAAGATAAAGGAATTCATAAAAATAATCCCATTAAAACATATTCAAATAAATGTAATAATAGGTATAGAATCATAACCCTTTATTATCTTAGATGGAAAATAATTTTGATAAAACAATTTAACTCCATTCTTGAGGAATATATCCTTTCTACTTCAAAAACACTTTTCCTTTCTTAACATGTCATACAATTCTAAACTAAAAGAATTTGATTAAAAATAATCATGAAAACTTATAAAGGAATATTCTTGGAAATAATTTTTTAAAAATCCATTCATTCCGTATAAGTTTAAAAAACATTCTTCTCGTACTTTTGTCCGAAAAGTCAAAAAGTACCTCGTACGAAAAACGACAAAAGATTCATTTCATATATTTTACTAAAAACTCACCGAAGGGTAAAATTGGATTTAAACAATTGTAGATGGATGGAAATAATATTACATATTTAGGAAACATGGATGTGGATGATAAAATACACCCTAGTAAATTCCAAAGTATAAACAATCTCGGATAAAAATGATATTGTGATATTTCTCTTACCTTAGGTCCGATTTGCTTCATAAGTTTCCGAAATTCCTGTATAATGATTTAAATAATGTCATTGACTTATTCCAGAATCATACTCATTGTTATGATATCATATATGATCATATTCTTAGCTTATTATTAGAAATATTTCATCGCTACTTGTTATTCGGGTGTTTATTACTTTTTGATCTTATGCTTGTTTTGTCGAATAAATTCTTATTTTTCTTTTTAGGTTATATATTCCTCATTTCCAGAATGGTATTAGTGTAATATATATCATATTTATTCTCTCAAATAATTTACGTAATCATTATTCAATGAAAATCATGTAGAACGAGCCGCATCACATCGTGTAGACGGTATTCCGTACGTACACACGAGCGATGATATCATTCCCATGATCGTGGAATTGTATTAGAGTGTATGTATAATATTAAGAATCAATATAACTTTAAAATAATCATATATATTAATTCTTTACCCCATTATACCCTTCCATGTAAGGAAAATAGATTACACTTGGGCGTGGAGACGGTATTCCGTACGTACGCATGCGTGGTGATTTCGTTTTACGTAGGATGGATAGATGGTGAAATAGTGTTGTTTCATACTTATATTATCATATCACTATATTATTGATACTGATGTTATTAATTCATAATGAAACAACTAATGAAGAATAAGTGGAAGAAGAAATAAAGTTGAAATAAACGGTAACAGACATTACCTCTTCTTTGAAGCGCTTCATTGAGACCTCATTTTAGGGAACTAAACTTAGTCTTTGAAGAAGACCAGGACCTCTAGGATGTTTCTAGTTAAGTGGATAGGATCAATTGGAAGGGTTTGGCCAAGCATGAAGGCTCAATGTGGTGTGAGGAAGTGAGGGAGGAGATACCCTTTTATATGGGAGGAGAGTGGTACCATTGGAAAAACAACAAATATTATTTTATTATAAAGTCATATTCGGTTTTAAATAGCTCAAAATTGATTTATTTGGAAGCTAAGGTGGGGATGGGTAGAAATACTATCATCCAATAGAATTTAAACAAGTTTTGGTTTCTATTTTAACCTTATCATTTAGATTTAACTTTAAGTTAAATAATTTTACTTTCACCGTGTCTTTTTGTGTTCTTACACTATAAGGTTAATAAACATACTATAACAGGCCAAACGAACCCCAAGACGTTTATTATTAATATATATAACCTTATCTAAGTCATTTGGCTGAACCGTAGATTTTTAGAAATAAGATAACAATTAATAATATAATATCTATTTTAAAAACTATTTTATGTCTATTTTGAAACTATTTAGTAATTGATTTTTGTGAAAATTATAAAAGAATGATAAATTCAAAAAAAGTTACTTAAATCAATACTAACATGTCATAATAACCTAGAAAATTAGTGTAATACATAAAACAAATCAAATTACATTTATTTGGGTATTTATAACATCATTTATGTCAATATTTCATTAATAGGATAATTACTGCATCATCTTTGTGTCATAAATAAATTAAATTATATAATGTATAAAAATTACAAATAAAATACCATTATGTGGGAAATATTTTTATCTTTCTAATGAATATTTATATTCGAATTTATCTTATGTATAACCCTATATTAAAAATTATTTACTTATTAAACTTTGATTTTAACTATTTTAACCCTTCTTTAAATAAATAAATAATAAATGTCCTAATCTAATCCAAGTGGTCCTAAATGGTAATATTTTATTCATAAGGTAGTTTTTTGTTCTAATTAAACTTATCCAATAGAATTAGGACATGTGATAGGGTAATAATAATATCATTTTTACCCTTAATTACCCTATTTACTTTTAATCGTGGTAAATAAATGTAAAAAGTTATTATTCACCAAAAATTATTTTCATCTTATTGAACCACATTTTACTTACTGAAATCAACCGTGTCTCTCAGATTTTTGAAATTCCACTCACATAAGTGGTAAAATTTAGTTTTATGTAAATTTTCAAATTCTCCTAGGAGGTGGGTAAAAGACGGTGAAAAGGTCAATAAAATTTTTATATATCTAAAATTATTATAAAATTACTCCAATGAATTACATTGAACTTATATAGGTATTATGTATCAAATTTGACCTTAAATAAATTTAAATAAAATAAATAATTATTTAAATAAAAAGTTGGTTTTTATATAATAACCTAGTGTTTTCACTATTCATCAAAAATTGAATGTTTCCAGAAAAATACCAAAATTTCACTCTAGGCTAATTTCTATATTCCGAATCCAAAAACGAAGTCCATTATGTAAAATAAAATTTTCGAAATTTAAAAAAGTGGTTATTACTATTCATAATGGTTAGTTTTAATAATATTTTAATAGAATACCGTTGTTTAGTGAAGCTTGGTATTGCGTACGATGCAAGCTATCACGGATGGTCGTGATTGCATGTAAAGAAAGCCGAGCTAGTGTTGTGTGTAGTGAAAGATTTCTTTGATTATTTATATAAAATAAAAACAAAATATTTCTTTTAAAAGTCTCGGGTGTTACATTCTACCCCCCCCCCCCCTTAAAATGAATTTCGCCCTCGAAATTCGTCACTTGTAACAAATAGATGAGGATACCTCACCCTCATCATATCATCAAGCTCCCATGTATCTTCTTCTAATTGGTGGTTCCTCCATAAAACTTTCACCAAGCGAGTGGTCTTCTTCCGTAGAAAGTTTTCACTACGATCGAGAATCTCTGTCATTTGTTCTTCATAAGAATGATCTTGTTCCAATGGTACAACTTATGAGTTGGGTACATGTGAAGGATCTGGTATGTACTTTCTCAGGAGAGATACATGGAACAATCGTGAACTTGAGAGAGATTCGGTGTATGCGTGAATCGGTAAGCTACCTTCCCAACACGATCCAGTATTTCAAAATGACCTATATATCTAGGGCTCAACTTTCCCTTCTTTCCAAATCTCATGACCCTCTTCCAGGGAGATATTTGTAAGAACAGTTTGTCACTCACTTCAAACTCTATGTATTTTCTTTGGTTGTCGGAATAACTTTTTTATCGACTCTTAGCTACTCTTATGTGTTGTTGAATAGATCTGACCTTTTCTGACATCTTATTAACCAGATCAAGTCCTAATATATTTCTTTCCCCAACATCATCCCAACAAGTTAGAGTCCTAAATTTCTTTCCATAGAGAGTTTCATAAGGATCCATCTGAATACTGTAGTGAAAGCTATTATTATAAGAAAATTACACCAAAGGCAGCTGTTGATCCCAACCAACTTTGAAATCCATAGAGAAAGCTCTCAACATATCTTATAGAGTTTGAATCGTCCTCTCTGACTGACAATCTATCTGAGGATGATAAGCAGTGCTGAAACTCATCTCTGTATCCAGAGTATGTTGAAGACTTCGCCATAACATTAAGGTAAACCTCGGATCCCGATCAGATATAATAGAAAGTGGTACTCCATGCAATCTTACCACTTCCATTACATATATCCTGAAAGCTAATCCAGAGAGAAATCCTCTCTAATAGCAATGAAGTGTGCAGACTTTGTAAGACGATCAACTATGACCCAGTTAGCATTATTGCCTTTGGATGTTTTAGGATGTCTGGTGACAAAGTCCATAGAGATGTTTTTCCATTTCCATTCGGGTATGGGTAATGGTTGTAACATTCCCTTAGACTTCTGTCTCTCAGCTTTAACTTGCTGACAAACCAAGCATCGAGATACATATTTAGCAACATCTCTTTTCGTTCCATCCCACCAGAAGTACTCTTTCAGGTCCTTATACATCTTTGAGCTTCCAGGATGAATAGAGAATGAATAACTATGAGCATCATCCAACAGCTCCTTCTTTAATTCAGGGATGGGAGGAACACAAACCCGATTCCTGAACTTTATTATCCCATCACAATCAAGGTTGAATTCAGGATCATTTATCACCTTCTTTTGTAACTCTACATCTTCTTTTTGTGCCTCTTTAATCTTCACATGTATAGATGGTTAAACTTTCATTTGAGAAAGATACGATTTTACCATTTCATTATAATTCCAAGATCCATCCTTTGTAAATCCTTAAATATTGGATCTTTTGTGATCCTCATCATGGATAAACTGGCATGGTCTTATTGACTTAATGCATCTTCCAACTTGTTTTCTTTACCAGGGTGGTAATGATTCGAGCAGTCGTAATCCTTAATCAGCTCCAACCATCTTCTTTGGCGCATATTCATCTCCTTTTGTGTGAAAATATAATTTAATCTTTTATGATCAGTATAAATATCACACCTTTCTCCATAAAGATAATGCCTCCAAATCTTTAATGAAAATATTACCACAGCTATCTCCAAATAATGATTTGGGTAATTTTTCTCATGGATTTTCAACTGTCGTGAGGAATAAGCTATCACCATATCATTTTTCATAAGAACACACCCCAATCCCTTCTCGGATGAATGAATGTAGATCAAAAACCTCTATCCACTACAAGGAAGTGTGAGTATAGGTGCACTGGATAACCTTCTTTTCAACCCTTTGAAATTCTCTTCACATTCCTCCATCCACACGAACTTAACTCCTTTTCGAGTCAACCTGGTGAGTGGATTAGATAATCGTAAAATATCTTTCACAAAACGTCGATAATGTCCATCCAAACAAAGAAAACTTCGGATCTCAGTTACTCTTGTTGGTCTCGACCATCTTTCGATAACCTCTGGTTTTTATGGATCCATAGATATCCCATCTTTTGAGATCATGTGACCAAAAAATGAAACTTTTTGAAGCCAAAATTCACACGGGGTAAATTTAGCATAAAGCTTCTCCTTTCTTTGGGTCTTCAATATAATTCTCAAGTGATCTTCATTTTCTTCCTTGCTTATTGAATAGACAAGAATAATGTCTATAAAGACTACCAAAAACTGATCAAGATTGTCTATAAAGACTATATTCATTATATCCATGAAGATAGCAGGGGCATTAGTAAGACCAAATGACATCACTATAAATTCATAGTGTCCATACCTTGTACGGAAAGTCGTCTTTGGTATATCCTCCCTTTTGACCCTTAATTGATGATACGCTGAACGATGATCAATCTTGGAAAAGTATTGAGCTCCGTGTAGTTGGTCAAATAAGTCATCAATGCACGGGAGATGATATTTTTTCTTGATAGTGATCTGGTTAAGTTCCTGATAATCAATGCAGAGTCTCATTGATCCATCTTTCTTCCTAACAAATAGAACAGGTTCTCCCCAAGGTGACACACTAGGGCATATGAACCCCTTATCAATATTCCCTTGGAGTTGCTTCTTCAATTCCTGCAACTCAATTGGGGCCATTCTATAAGGTGTCTTTAAAATAGGCAAAGCACCCGATACAAGTTCTATTGAAAACTCAACTTCACGATTTTGTGGAAGACCTGGAAATTATTCCAGAAAGACATCATAAAACTCCCGTACAATGGGAATATTTTTAATCATGAGTTTCGCGCCAACCATTTCAGATAAATAACCTTCATTTAGTGGAATCAAGACCCATAAGATGGAAGAAATTTCCACTGGGAGGTTATGTTCATCCTTCCATCGATAGACGATCATAGATTGATCTAGAATATGAAATGTGACTTCCCTTATTTGGAAATTGATATGAGATCCATATAAAGAAAGCCAATCCATGCCAAGAATCACATAAAATTCCACTATAGGAAGGATCACATGATTTACAGGAACCACTTTCCCACAAACTTCAATCGGAGAAGAATTATAAACTTTTGATGTGACTGTTGTGCCATTAGCGGTTGTCACAGCAATCTCAACATCTAATTGTTGAGGTAATATGGTGATACCCTTAGAAAATTCTTCATAATTAAAAGAGTGGGTGGATCCATAATCAAATAAAACATTTTCTACTTTAGGGTGGATTGTAAGTGTACTTTTCACCACTTCGTTATCATACTCCACATCGCTGATAAAAATTGCAAGTGACTTTCCTTTGTCTTTGGCCTTAAGAGTTTGTTGAAGTTGACCATCATCATCAACCCTTGGATTTGGGCATTTATTGGCATAATTCCCCATTTCCTTGCACTTGTAACATTGAAGTGTAGTAGGTTCATTTTGTGTATCCCTTTCTTTGTTTGCATCATTAGATATCTTCTTCCCATCATTGCGACATTCAAATGCCCGATGACCTTCCTTTCCACATTTTAAACATTTACTTGTCCTTTTAAGAAAACTCCCTCCATGATTCATTCCACACTTTGAGCATAAGGGAAAGCTCATTTTCATTTCAGTGTGCTCTTTATATTTTCCTTTGAATTCCATTTTCTTCTTCTTATCAAAACCATATGACTGATGGGTTACTCCAATCTCTATCTCAACTCTGAGAGCACATAGAACTATTTCCTCGTACCTATTGAAGTCCCTTATGGCTAAGTCCCTTCAAAGACTTGGTTTTAAGCCACTAAATAATCGATCGATCTTACTCTCAGGTTGGATAATAATACCAGAAGCGTACCTTGGAAGTCTTGTAATATTTGCTTCATAGGTACCAACATATTCATCATCCTTTTTCTTTAGTTCAAGAAACTCATTCTCCATCTTTGTTCGGAGAATACGAGGGAAGTACATTATGAAAAATAAGTTCTTGAACTCATCCCATTCCATGGACTCAATTTCATCTCTTAGCCTCGTATTCTTAATATGATTGCACCATTGATCAACATCACCTTCCAAATGATAAACTGCTAGGATTTCTTTATCATGTTCATAACATTGAAGAACTGAAAATATCTTTTTAGTAGTACTAATCCATTTTTCAGCAACTAATGGACCAGTAGACCCGCTGAATGAAGGTGGACGCTGTCTCATGAAGGATTCAATAGAATGTTTCTCCTTCCTTTGCTCGTTTGGAAGTCCATCATGATTCATAGCTTGAGAAAGTTGTGTGAGCATGGCTACAAGATTTTTCATTCCAGCTCCCATAACATTTGGTTTCTCAGGGGGACAATCATTGCATTTCCTGTCACATTCCGCATTAACATGGTTCTTTCGGGTTACAACCATTGACTAAAACCAAGAAGAATATTGTGAGAAACCCTAATTATAATAGGAAACCACATAATCAAGATTAAAATTTCACACATAAGGTCTTATCCTAGGTTATTCATGGCCATTTCTAAAACAATAATATTGAGTTCTATGCTTAGACATATCCTTAGGATTCTTACTAAGGCTTTCACATCCTAGTTTCCAAAGGTTGACTATACCCTTTCTCTGATACCAACTTTAACGACCCATACTTTACATACAATGTTACTACTTCAAAATTTATGTACACTTATTACAACATATAACAAAACCACAAAAGGACCGTATAGGTATAGTGTCTTTAGAAACTGGGAAACATACCCAACTGGTTCATAAAGCCTCTAACCTGTCTCCCATTTATTTCATCATATCTATAGTCCCTTTTGGAATATCTTACTTAACAACCTTATTCCTGACCTGGGGAAAGAAAACATACAAAAGGGTGAGCTCAAATGCTCAGTAAGGTTAAACAAAATAAATACCAATCACATCATATTCATAAGAACATAACAATTTGGAAATCTTAACCAGAAAAAGAGATCATAATTTCATAACATGGGATAAATCATGGTAGTGAAATGTAATCACAATAATCATAACATAAAACATGAATCTTTGTGTCATACACACATAATCATAGATAATAATTTCTTATTAGTCAAGACTCATCACCAAGATTATCTTAGAGGACAAAGTCCATTTCTGAACCGAGTTCATTCCTCGTTTCAGTCCTGTTTCACTGAGCCGGTTTAACCTGTCATTCCATCCATGTCTATATCAAGAGATATAAAATCATTACCCAATGCATTGGAGGGATATATAGGTCCCACCCATCTCATAATTATACCATTCTTATGTGTGCCACAAAATCATAAACCAGACATCATAGCATAACCCACGTAATGAAAATGGGATTCTTAAACATCGTGACATCATAAAACAATTCATATAATATAAAGGAATTAATAAATATAATTCCATAAAAACATAATCAAATCAAAGTAATAATAAGGATAGAAACAGAACCCTTTATTATCTTAGATGTAAAATAATTTTGATAAAACACATGAACTCCATTCTTGAGGAAAATATCCTTTCTAATTCAAAAACACCTTCCCTTTCTTAACATGTCATAAACTTCTAAACTAAATAAAGTTGATTAAAAATAAAAATGAAAACTTGTAAAGGAAGCTTCTTGTAAATAATTTATTAATAATCCATTCATTCCTTATATGTTAAAAAACATTTTTCTCGTACTTTTCTCGGAAAAGTAAAAAAGTACCTCGTACGAAAAATGACAAAATATTCCTTTCATATCTTTTACTAAAAACTCACCAAAGGGTAAAATTGGATTTAAACAATTGTATTTGGATGGAAATAATATTACATATTGAGGAAACAAGGATGTGGATGATAAAATACACCCTAGTAAATTCCAAATTATAAACAATCTCGGATAAAAATGAGATTGTGATATTTCCCTTACCTTAGGTTTGATTTTCTTTGTAAGTGTCTGAACCTCCTGTATAACGATTTAAATAATGTCATTGACTTATTCCAGAATCATAATCATTGTTATGATATCATATATGGTCATATTCTTAGCTTACTATTAGTAATATTTCATTGCTACTTGTTATCCGGGTGTTTATAACTTTTTGATCTTATGCGTGTTTTGTCGAATAAATTATTCTTCTTCTTTTTAGGTTATAGATACCTCATTTCCAGAATGGTATTAGAGTAATATATATCATATTTATTATCTCAATTTATTTATGTAATCATTATGCAATGAAAATCATGTAGAGAAAGTCACATCACATCGTGGAGGCGGTATTCCGTACGTACGCACGAGCGATGATATCATTCCCCTGATCGTGGAATTGTATTGGAGTGTATGTATACTATTTCAGAATCAATATCACTTTTCAATAATCATATATATTCACTCTTTACAACATTATACCCATCCATGTAAGGAAAATAGATTACACCACGGCGTGGAGACGGTATTCCGTACGTATGCACGCACGGTGATTTTGTTTTCTCTAGGATGGATAGATGGTGAAATAGGGTTGTTTGATAATTATAATAACATATAAGTTTATTTGTGATACTGTTGTTATTAATTCATAATGAAACAACTAAAGAAGAATAAGTTGAAGAAGAAATAAAGTTGAAAGAATCGGTAACGGACATTACCTCTTCTTTGAAGCGCTTCTTTGAGACATCCTTTTAGGGCACTAAAATTGGTCTTTGAAGAATACCAGGAGCTATTGGATGTTTCTAGGGAAGTGGAGAGGAGAAATTGGTTGGGTTTGGCCGAGAACGAAGGCTCGAAGTGGTGTGAGTAAGAGAGGGAGGAGGTTCCCTTTTATAAGGGAGGAGAGGGGCACCTTTGGAAAAACTAAAAATATTATTTTATTATATAGTCATATTCGGTTTTAAATAACTCAAAATTGATTTATTTTGAAGGTAAGGTGGGTATGGGTCTCCATACTCTCATCCAATATAATTTAGACAAGTTTAGGTTCCTATTTTAACCTTATCATTTATATTTAACTTTAAGTTAAATAATTTAACTTTTACCGTGTCTTTTTGTGTTCTTACACTATAAGGTTAATAAACTTACTATAACAAGCCAAACGAACCCCAAGATGTTTATTATGAATATATATAACCTTATCTAAGTCATTTGGCCGAATCTAAGATTTTTAGGAATAAAATAACAGTTCATAATATAATATTGGTTTAAAAAACTATTTTATGTCAATTTTGACACTATTTAGTAATTGATTTTTGTGAAAATCATAACAGAATTATTAATTCAAAAAAAGTTAATTAAATCTATAATAACATGTCATATTATCCTAGAAAATTATTGTAATTCATTAAAAGTCTCAAATTACATATATTAGGGTATTTATAACAATAATTATGTCAATATTTCATTAAAAAGATAATTATTGAATCATCATTGTGCCATTAAGAAATTGAATTATTTAAAGTCAAAAAATTACAAATAATATACAATTATGTAGGAAATATTTGTATCTTTTTAATTAAAATTTATATTCGAATTTATCTTATGTATAACCCTATATTAAAAATGATATTCTTATTAAACATTGATTTTAACTATTTTAACCCTTCTTTAAATAAATTAATAATAAATGTCCTAATCTAATCCAAGTGGGCCTAAATGGTCATATTTTATTCCTAAGGTTGTTTTTGGTCGAATTACACTTATCCAATAGAATTAGGACATGTTTGATAGTAATAATAATATCATTTTTACCCTTAATTACCCTATTTAATTTTAACCGTGGTAAATAAATGTAAATAGTTACTATTCACCAAAAATTATTTTCATCTCATTGAACCACATTTTACATACTGACATCAACCGTGTCTCTCGGATTTTTGAAATTCCACTCACAAAAGTGGTAAAATTAAATTTTATGTAAATTTGCAAATTCTTCTAGGAGGTGGGTAAAAGACTGTGAAAAGTTCATGAAAATTTTTATATATCTAAAATTATTATAAACTTACTCCAATAAATTACATTGAACATATATAGGTATTATGTATCAATTTTGACCTGAAATAAATTTAAATAAAATAAATAATAATTTAAATAAAAAGTCGTGTTTTAAATAGTAACCTAGTGTTTTCACTATTAATCAAAAATTGAAAGTTTCCAGAAAAATACCAAAATTTCACCCTAGGCTAATTTCGATATTCCAAATCCAAAAAAGAATACCATTTTGAAAAATAAAATTTAAAAAATTTCAAAAAGTGGTTATTACTATTCATAACGGCTAGTTTTAATAATATTTTAATAGCATATCGTTGTTTAGTGAAACTCAGTATTGCGTACGACACAACATATCAAGGAAGGTCGCGATTGCGTGTAAAGCAAGCCAAGCTAGTTTTATGTGTAGTGAAAGATTCCTTTGATGATTTATATAAAATAAAAACAAAATATTTCTTATAAAAGTCTCGGGTGTTACACTTCATTCCAAAGTAAAAACAAATTTTCTCATCTCACTTTAACTTTATGAAATATATGACTTGTTCACAATTTATTTCATTCTTATGGTGTATGTACTACCTATTGGTATATCATATAAATATTCTCATTGTTATCATTATATTCTAATGGATTATGATTTGATTGTTTCAAGGTTGTATGGGACGCATTAGAATGTTTAAGGATTACTTCATCCTGTATTTTTCAATGGTCTTGTTTAAAAGTACATTCATATATATCAAAATCCTTTGTTGAATCATGTACTAAATTGAGGTTTATCACCTATGATATCATCTACCATATTTAATTGAATGGTTTATGATTAGTTGGACTGTGGATTTTCTATCTTTAAAAAATTAACCAATTTACTTCGAATGGTTAGTGTATATGATAAATGTTTGTGGAATGTTATTTACATTACATATATTATTTTCAATATGAATATATATGTTGTTTACATTTTCCCCATTCATCTGAGGAATGTTGTTGATGCTATTTTCTGGCACAAATTCCATAGAATGGAAAATGGGAATACCTTAACCCCAAAGACGTTCACTCTTTGAAGAACATCAAAAATTGCCAAAGGCATGGACTAGGAACCCATTTCGAGGGAGTCCTGAATGTTTCATGTGTGTCGCGCAAATCACTTGCACGTCCTATTCTTTTTTTCACCCATGGTGCTCAGTGGCCTATATATAGCCCCTATGCCCCCCCCCCCATTTTTAGAATGAATTTTCCAAATCTCAGATTCAACCTCTGGTTTCCCATGTCTTCAACTCAACTCTTCTGAAAGCTTCTAAGGTAACTTTATTATCTAGAATAGAAGACTTGAAAGAGTAGGATATAGAATAAGTGTTTAGGATTAATCACAACTTTTGTGCCTTAAGTATCCATACCTCATTAAAAGTTGAAACGCTTGTGCGCCACCATACCCTTTCAATGAAACATGTGCGCCTCTATTTTGAAAACATCTTAGGATAATACTACAGGCTTGAGTTAAGTTGTAAGAACCCGGATCTTTATTCAGGTATGTTTTTCCTATTTCTGTAGTTTTTAGGAAAAATGGTTTTTTTCTGGAAATTTTCAATGTACACGCCATGTACTTTCTGAGTACTCTCCGTGTACTCTGATCCGGCTCGAAGCCGTGTGATGACCGTACCCGGGCCACACACACAGTGTGTAGGGGTGACATGGAGGCTGATTTTGGATGAGTGCGGAAGGGGACCAGTACACGCCGTGTACTCTAAAAGTACATTCCGTGTACATTATTTTTTTCGTTAAACGGATCGGGGTCATGCCTAACCCCTGTATCCATCTTCTCCTCCAGTTTTCGTCCGTCCGAAGCAACCCGTACGACTGGATCTTTGACGAGCTCCCGCCTCGCCATCCATTCACCGATTCGAGCACGGTCAATTGCATTAGAAATGCAGCGGTGAGTTATTTCTCCTTCTTGAGCCTTGTTTCTTGATTCCTCCTTGTTTTCAAGATATCGTAGGTTGTGCGTTTTGTGCATTTTCACAGATCTACATCGTTCTAATGGCAATCAGTCATCATGGTTCACATATATCAATCACATATGATCGAGGTAGGTGGTTTGAGCCTTTCCGTAGAATGTTGATGAATATTTTGTTCAAATTCCACCAATACCCTTGAACAGTGTATTGCATGTTCCTGTTTTCCCCTTGTTTTATTGCCTTCTTTGCATGATTGCTAGAGTATATGTTTTTCCTATGATTATGGTACCTTTATTTTACCTTGAATGTTTTTTATGCTTGTTCTGCATGTTTGGCATTTTTCCAATTACCATGCCTAGTTGTAGGATTGTGGACTGCTACATTGTTTTGCTGATGAGCCCTAGTTGATAGCCAAGTATTTCATGAGGTTTACTTGGTTCATGCACGTGCACTGAGCATGTTTAGTTTCACTCAAGACTGTGAGAACCTAGAGTAGTAGACCAAAGGGAGAATTGACGGAAGGGCTTCTCCAGAGTGACTTTTAATTACAATATGAGACTATAGGGGGAATTGAAGTTGAGTGCTTCCTCAGAGAGTCTGTAGTTCCTCAACGTGGGCCACATAGGGAATAGACACTGAGTGCTTCTCCAGGGAGCCTTTAGCACGATACGAGACCATAGGGGGAATTGACGGTGAGTGCTTCCCTAGAGAGTCTGCTTATTTTCATAACTGAACCAGAGGGGTGAGACTATGTGTGCCACCTAGAGGGTTGTTAGTACTTATAGGTTGATCCTTAGGGGTTAGGTTGTAAGAGATACCCAGAGGGTTACCTTTTTCCTTTGATTACTTGTTGTTTATTTGTGCACATATTTTGTTAAAACTATAGATTTTAGCTACTTGTGATTTCCTGTTTACTGCTTCTTGTTTTATTACTTACCTTGTATTCATTGACTGTTAGGCATCTTTGGGTGATTGCCTACTGGGATTGTATCTCACACCCTGTTTGGGACATGCATTTGGGCCCAAGCAGACTATGTTGCTGCATGTATAGATTAGAGCAAGAACCCGTTTACTTCAGGATCTTGATTGTGCTGGAGTTGGAGAGCATGGGACCGAGCCGGGGCTCACGATGCTGAGGATTTTATTTTGTTTTTCTTTTGCACTTTTCTTCAGTTGTATTCCAGAACGTTGTTGTGTTTGCTGTTTTCTATAGATACTTGTACCAGCTTCATCATTTTCATCATTTCTATATATATTCTTTGCCTCCCATATTTGATTTTTGTTGTTATGCATGTTGTTACTGCTTCCGCTGTTGACTGTTGTTTTTCCATTGTATACCTTACCAAATGAGGGCATTGTTTCCCCACCGACTCACCAAGGGCCTCGCTGCTAGTTGGAAGCCTCTGGCATTTGGGGAAATGCACTTGAGTTCATGTGGCGAACCGGGTATGGGGCACCAGTGAAGGGGCTCTGGATTCGGGTCATTTCATAAGTCTCGCCCAAGTATTACCCTACAGATTCCGTGTCGCCCAGGAAAACCCATGACGTGCAAGTATAATTGTGTTTCCATGACTTGCGCGCCAAATGACTTATGTGACCTATACTTGCGTGTCGATTTCATTTGTGTTCTTTTCATCCATTCACCTTTCCTTTTCATGATATTAGCTCTCAAAACCATTTTCAAAGCCATTTATGACATGGTTCCACTTTTGGATTCCTTATCTGAATGGAATTCTATGGGAACCTCTCCCAATACCTCATGGCTTATAAGCATTATGTCACTATGGTTATGGGTTTCCTCCATAACCTAATCCTTTAAGATGAGAATATATTTTTGACCCGGGCATCTTTCTTAGTAGTAAGCCCCAGCCATAAGTCCCTTAACCATGGCCTCCTTCTCGAGAATAATCCCCAGTCAGAAGTCCCCTTATCCTGGGCCTCCTTCTCAAGAGTAACCCCACTCATAATTTCCCTTAACCTGGGCCTCCTTCTAAGGAGTAAGCCTCGGTCATAAGTTCCCTTAACATGGGCCACCTTTTTAGGAGTAAGCCTCAGTACTACGTTCCCTTAACATTGGCCTCCTTCTTAGAAGTAAGCCCCAGTAATAAGTTCCCTTAACTTGGGCCTCCTTCTCAGGAATAATCCCCAATCTTAAATTTATTTTGATTTGGGCCTCTTTTTCAATAGTAAGCCCCAATCTTAAATTTATTTTCATTTGAGCCTCCTTCATAAGAATATGTCCCAATCATAAGTCCCCTTTAATTTTGGCATCATTTTTAGGTGTAATCCCCGCATTAAAACTCCAAATCTCCATAAAGTACCAATACCATTATAGAACCTGCTCCAGGGCTTCTTCTTGAAGTATGTCCTGGTCCTCATTTACTTGGGCAGTCATACATACATATTTTCCACATGAATTCTTGTGACTACATCTTTCGTGGAAAAATCATCAGGTTTACTAATACCTCTTGTTTCTCACACTGAGCAAGACTCATGTGATCTTCGATTGTAAAGGTAATCATGAATTCTCTTTTGGGTCATCAACCATGCATATTTCCCATATATCCTTACCTGAACTACATGGACTTTGATGTTGGCCATAAAAGTAGAGTATGTAGGAAGCCTTTCTAAGGTTCAATCCCATCATTGATTAATTCTTTTCCATCCCATATGACATTAAACTATATTCTTCTTATCGAACTACGTGGGTTCTGGTTCCTTCTAAACAAGGATACATAGGTAGCCCATCTTCCGGTACGATCCCAACCTTGAATAATCCTTATATTTCTAAAGGACAATAAACATCAAGTGCCACACTGAGTGGCTTTAAAACTACTATGGTCAACATATGTACCATGATATTTCTATATAATGTATTAAAGGATGCCATTGAATAAGAATCTTTAATACATATGGATGATTCTCCATCGATAAAGAACCTCAATTACATATAAAAAGATTCTCTAAATCCCATACATATCAATCATTGATTGTTAAATCCAAAAGGAAACTCATTTTCATACTTGGTGAATTAATAAGGATTTGTTAACATAACTTAAATCTATAATATAGTCCCATAGTAGATAAAAATTCCCCCCAAAAAGGTGTGATGAGCCTGACCTCCCATCCTATAGAACAATGCAAATTATTAAGCTTCATCAGTCCACAAATAATGAGGACCAACCTTTAGAAAGTAGGTCAAAATGGATATAGAGTCATTGGATGATTATGGTTCTATGAATAAACCCATTAAAAACCGATTGGAATGTTTGAACCTAAAAAAAGAAATGTCATCCCCATTTTCAGAGGAAACAAGAAATGGTAATCCCGACCTGAATCCTTAAGAAAGTTAAATGATGTTTTACTTATTTGTTAGGCCCCTATAAAATTCAAAATAAGGGCCAACAAAGAAATCAATAACATATGTGCTCATCCAAAGTATGTGGTATGGATAGTCTTATCTTGATTTTGTATTCTATATCAAACATGTACTCTTTTTCAAGATCTCTTTGCAGCATAGAATGGATTCTTTAATGTTAACACCTGTGAATGCCTCGACCGCTACTCTTAGTGGATCCTCATCCGCTCTGATGAAGACATCACCTAATCAGCGACATAAATGTTGGGTCTCAAATGCATTATTAAATGAATACCATCAACAGGGTACCATCCTGAATTCGAAGTCCACTCGACAGGCCCTCCAAGTTAACAACTCGCCCTGGTTGTCCGGACAGCGGCAATTAGTGGTCAAGAAATAGGCGGTGCTAACAACTGTCTCCAACTGTTTCGGGTCAGTATCCTCGGGATAAAACAACATGTCCCTCTCATATTATATGGAGGTTAATTAAGAGGTCACTCAAGGCCTATTTTCAAAACAACAGGAGTCCTTCCTAAGGATTCCCACCAAAAATCGCCGCCAGAATCATGCGGTAGTGCACCCTCAACATGATGATGGTATTGCCTCTAGGAGTTTGGCTCTAGTTCCTCAGACCCGAGTACACAAGACGAACCATCAGAGGCGAAATTAGGCCAACAGGGACCAGGTCCTTACCTCTTCCCCCTCCGGAGAAGTCCATCAAACTAACTTGATGGAAAACAACGAGCATGCATATACACCCGTCCAGCCTAATTTCACTACCCAATATATTCGTCTGGCATTAACCCGAAAATCCCACCCGGGAATTCCAGTGAAGTACTATAAGTAGGCACAAACACCTGTTTATAAATAATTAGCCAGAAAGAGGGCTCGTCTGACTGCATCCCTTGAAGCCTGCCAACCAAATGTGGTGACCACCTGTAAAAAGGTACATACACCTGCTTACACTCATCAATTCTACTTGTAGTCTCATCTACCAGTATTGAAAGATGTTCATCAATCATATTTGGCTTAGAACAATCATCAGGAACATACACCAACAATTCATCAAGATAACTGATAGTCTCATTTGGTAGCACCCAAAGATGTGAATTGGAAAGCTCCAATGACAAACAAGAGGCACACACAACTTTCTGCCACCACACATGAGTACTTTTAGAATTCACAGACAAAAATAGGAGGATAGAAGAAAGAACACACATCTACTACAAACATAGAATGGACGTATATTCCCGTTCCGACAGCTAATATCACCAAGAACATTTTGACAAGGGTAATAGATCATAAAGAAATCCTTGCTAATATTCTGGATACCTGTCAGAATATTATAACAACATCAGTGACATCACAAGGAAGGAAACATATATTTATCCATATCAGTGGAGTGACTCATCAACATGCCACTCTGGAGTAGATACACACCTCTATTCCAGTCCAGGAGGGTTGTGGGGGCATACTCCCCTATGTCATACGAAAAATCAAGTCGGTCGCAAACACCTGATTAAAATGTAGATAGTCAGCCTAACCAGACCATTTTTCCTGATAAGGCGCATACAACATCCCATAATAACCACTTTCATCAACACGTGGTTTCCAAAGTGAGTAAGAAGGCGTCTATGAAAAGGACCCATCCAGTACAGTTAAAAAATTAAGGTCCAATCTGCCAAAAGGCCTTGATTAATGCTGGATTTCATGGAGCCCTCATCCAATCTACAATTGCAACTCAAGATTCTACTCTCACTATTCCAAATTCTAGAAATAATAACAATAGTTCTGAAGGTCTTTATCAGTCACTTCCTCGTGGAGGATTACATTATGACATTTTAGTCAATCTCAAAGCATCATCTTTCGATGAGAGCCACGATAACCCTCTGCATGGCTAGAAGACCAGGGAGAAAAAGATTTCATCTTTTGTTATTACCCACCATGGTGTTAGTCCCCATAATGATGAATTTTGCTACGAATGTCCTCTTCGCAGTAGTAACTCGCATTTCCAGGAAAATTATTTAATGGAAAATGAAGTAATGAGAAAGCCCTCTTATCTTGAGGATCATGAAAATGTGAAGCCAGTTATGTATGATGGCTTACCAAAAGAAGGTGAAATAAATTATCAATTAGAACATAGCTAGGGGTGTAGGTCATTCTATGAACCACCCATGGGTCATACATCTTCTAATTTGACAAATGAATTCTCTACCAATCTTGTTGAATCTAATGAAGTAACAAAGAAGCACCAGCATTGGTCCAATCAGGTAGAAGAATCTTTATCAAATGACGAAGATTAAGTGTAGGATATTAGAAAACAATTAGCGAAAGTTGAAGTACCAGTAATGTTTTGGCATTTGGCTAACTCTCAGTATGATATTCCAGAAACGTTGATAGAAGATTGAATTCCCAATATTCGTCTCAAAATATGGAAAACTCTTTGGCACTTAAAGTAGAAAATATTATCTTATGATGAATATCAAAATCATGGTAAGGTAATAGAAGGGTTGCAACTCCAAATTGACTTTGCATCTCTTTCAGTTTCCCGACATCCAAAGGTTGAAAATCAGCAGAGTGCCCTTAAGGATACATTCTTTGGTGCATTAAAAAGGTTGCGCTAGTTAATTACTATTGCCCCATATGATATTCATACCAGGAAATGTGGTTTTCATGGAGAATTACATTTTACTATGCTCTCCAGTCAAAAAAGCCTTCCAAAAGTGGTCTTATGCAATGTTATTTCCCATGGCTGGACACATCTAACTAGTTTTGTGTCTATTGAAATGATTTCTCAATAACAGACCTCAACTAGTTCTTCCAAAAGTCAGTCATATAATGAAAAAGTTGTATAATTACTCTTGCATCAAGAAAATGAGAATATTGAACATGCTTCTCGTTTAGAGCTTGTGCATTATCAGGTGATAGAAGTGTCAGAAATAATCTGACGGTCACCTGATCTAGGTGATTTGAGTGGATGTCTAATGATGAATCCGGCCAATTTCTAGACAAAAATCTTCAAAATTAAGAGAGTATTTAAGAATTTTTCAGTTTTAGTAGTTCAATATCCACCTCAGCTTGCCAGGATGGAGAATATTTTAATCCAACCCTCTGGATCAATAGACAGGATTTGAGGTGTTGAGCAGGAAAAACAAGAACAGCCCCAGTCCACCGGACTGGGGACTTTTTCAAATTCTCAATCTCCTACTCAACACAATTCAGTCTTATCTCGATTAGGGAAGAAGCAACAAGAGGAATGCAGAGCCGAATTATCCGAAAACTTCCTGCAAATTAAGGTTCATTAAGAAACTATTGAGGTATCAACCAAACAAAAGGCAATGTCTTATAAAGGACATGGAAGAAGACAATATCATAAAGACGTTGATAGAAGGGCTGAAATGCATTATTCATTGCTAAATGTCATCAATTCCATTGTCACTGATCCCCCAGAATATGAGGCTCACTCAGAGGAATCAGATAAAGAAGTTCATGTTCAAGAGGTTGTATACCCCGAAACAAATGAAGAAGGTGTGCATACCCGAAATCAACGGCTTACCCAGAATCTAGGTATTCCTTCCAATAACCAACTCCCCCTCTTCAAAAGGCGTCCAGCAATGGGAAATGAAAAATTCATGTTAAATTCCACCCTACCTTCAGAGAAGGCCAATCAATCTAATTATAGGATTGTTTTGCACAACAAAAAGAAGAAATGAAGGAGTTAAGGAGGTAAAATGCAGAACCACATCAAGGTAGACTTCCTCATAATCATTTTGGAGTTAATAAATCAAGGGAAATTGTTGCAGTTACTATGATGAATCACGAATATACACCTTTACAAGTACACCCTCATAGGTCCCTTCCTATGGGTCATATGTGACAGAAACCGGCCATACTACCATTAGTGACAGTACCGGTTGCCACACCCATCCAAACTCCAGTTATTGCACCTGCTCAGATCAACCAGATATTTCTTAAACATTAATGACTACCATTGAGTCATTAAAATCTCTGTTAGATGCTATGGAGGAATGACATGAACCGATTCAACTAGAGAAGAGAGCTTACCCTGAATGGGTAGATGCAATTCCTCCCCCATCAAATTTTGTGAGTTTCATATTCCCAATTTTTAATGGTTTGGGAGATCAAGGACAACACATAACAAATTTTGTTTCTCGTTGTGATCCTATGATGGGAACTCCTCAACAACAAGAAGCAGTTAATCTCGGGTGTTTTGTGCAGTAATTATAAGGACCTGCTTTGGTCTGGTATACAAGTTTGAAATCTCAATCAATTACTAGGTGGGAAGACCCTCGTCAAAAATTCTTTCTTCAATTTATCTCAACATTACCAAATATGAAAGTTTTTTATCTTAAAAATTGAATTCAAATGGAAAATGATTTTTTGGATTTCATTTCTCACTGGAAGGGATTAACATATTCTTTAAGTTTAGTGCTCCCTCAATAAGAGTTGATGTCAATCTGTGTCGCAAATCCACGTGATGAATTACGCACACCATTGATCCCTGTGAAATACATAGGAGAGTTTCGAGACCCTAATTCAATCGCTCAGTAGATAGAATAATCCCTTATACAGACTATGGCTAAAACTCGTGTAATTCAATCATCTCCAGGAAGGAGAATAGGAAAGGCAGAAGCTACTACAATAACAATTAAACAAGCACCTGTACCTACTTCCACTTCAAAACCATCAACATATAGAAGGGCTCCACCTCATGAGCATCAACAATAATAACCGTCTCATCAAGATGATCTAAATGACCAAAAGTAGGATTAGTTTATGGATTTAAAGAACAATGTTTATTCTTTCTAGACTGAACAATTTCCTTGTTACTTCATCTCAGATCTGGAAAAAAATCTGTTTCAATTTCTAAATCCCAAAATTCCTAACAAGGAAGGAGATGAAGAACTCCTCAACTATTTAATGTTTCATCAGATGTTGGGGCATCCCATTCAAAAGTGTTTTGTCTTCAAAGACCTCTTGCAAATGATATTTGACTCTGGACAAGTAAAACTATAAGGTTTTTCAGCCCAGGTAGCATGTGTTATTGCTACTGATCCAGAGAAATAATGTGAGTGGCACGAATTCAAAAGTAAAAATGCTCAGAAATATGATGATTGGATGGTCATGAAAAAAATCAACAGAAATCATGCCATTATACGAACACAATTGAATCAACCAATTCTGTCTTCGGTTATTTCTGCCACAGCAAAACCCCATTCATACGAAGAAAACTCCTCAATGAAGCGGCGTAATTTTGTGAAAGAAGAGTAGTTAAAAAAGACGAGCTCGTGTCAAAGCCTATATTGTCTTTGACTGTGGTAGATTTTATTCCATCTACTTCAAAAGAATGGGCACCGCCCCGCCAAACGGCACAGCCTGAATTGGTTCATCAGGTAGAATCCTCATCAGATGACTAATTGATATTTGGTTCTGTTAACATGATTCATTTAGCAGATCCCTATGCCAATGAACGTTACTATTACGATGATCCTAAGTTACCTCTATCTAACAAAGGAATTATAGAAAGAGACAATGTTCTAGGATACATCGGAAGACATGGATTTTCCAGAAGTCACTATTTCAATCCTACCCCTGCTAGAACTATATATGCGGCAGAAACTCATGGAAAATCCCTTCAGTGGGCTCAACAGGAAAAAAAGTTCTTCCACACATGGAAGGTTTGGTTTTGACACAGTTATTTTGGAGGACCAGTTAGAGGTTACAAATTCTTCCTCTCAGCAAATATATAGACCTAGTCGGTCTAATCTATCAAAGCCTGGACTATTTCCAATTCTTACCCCCATACGGGATGCATCTACTACCAAAGCATAAATTTCCAAGGCACCTGCAAAACCACATTTTCATGATGGTAAATGCAAACCTTTGGACCAAAAGTATGATTTCTTGAATCATTTGGCCCTGGTATCGGCCATGTTATCAATTCTGGAATTCTTGAATCTATCAAAAGATATTCGGGATGCACTTATTGAGGGTTTTTCATGTCCTCAAGAATTCAAAACTGAAATTGATGCCGCAGAGGTCTGCCATATAGAGAATGATCATGTAAAATTCCAGGAAGTGATATCTTTTACAGATGAAGATGAATATGATGTTCTACATTGACATATCAATCCTTTGTATTTATCTTGCATATTCAATGACAATGATATCCGACGAACATTCATTGACAATGACTTGGGAGTCAACCTAATTGCTATTTTTACACTTTGTTGATAGGGTCTCCTTGAATCTGATTTATCCCCATCTACTTTGATGTTGCAGGGATATGAGAACGGGTAATAAAACCCTTTGGGTGAGATTAAACTCAAAATTCAATTTGGAGACCATGTGTCTAATTCATATTTAACGTTTTTTCATCCGATGAAAACATTCATCATTTTTCTTGGAAGACCTTGGCTACATCAACATGCGGTCGTACCTTCATGATATCATCAATGTCTCAAATATTGTTTCAATGGTCAAATTGGGACATTTTATGGTGACACGGCCCCATTCAAAATGTGTGAATCTCTATACATTGAGACATAATTTTATCAGAAGGAGGGAAATAAAAAATACATTTCAAAGAAGGTCACCAAAATTAATGCTCCAAATGGTTTGGAAAAGATTCTAGTAAACCCATTCATACAAGTGAGTACAGATTATGTGTTGCATATCAGTCAAATTGACAAAATAGACCTAAATCAATACACTCATATGCAATATTCCATAATGTCAGTAACGGATACCAGGCTAGACAACGTGGGTGAAATTGTTGATTCAAAAAGAAGTTGTGAAAGCATAAATGGAGATGTCTTTATTTCAACCACTGAAATCCATAAATTCTATACTTCATCAACCAGGTCATAAGAAGTTATATCGATACTAGAGGAAAACAATGATGTCGATTCTCAATCGATCATCTCCTCTCTATTACCCCAGGAAGACCCTTCATCGTCAATAGGGTCATAAATGACAGCCTCTTCTCCAAGATGTTCAAATTTTACCTTCTCCCCTTACCATGGAAATTCTTCTTCGTCGTCTACTATGCAAGTAGATACAAAAAAAGTAACACATATTGCATAAGAAAAGAAAGATCTCGAGGATGCTCCTCCATCATTTAAAGAGGGTATCTCTACCACGATGGATGAACTCAGAGATATAAATATGGGTACAATAGAAGATCCACATCCCACTTTAATTAGTGCAGCAATGACTCTTGAGGAGCAAGAAATGTATACTTCATTTCTAATGAAAAATCAAGATTTATTTGCTTGGATTATATAGAAATTCCAGGTCTTGATCATGATGTTCCCACTCATCATTCGGGTATTCTAGAAGAACATCTAGGATTCAAGCATGCAGCAAAAAGGACACACCCCGCTTATGCCTCAAAAATTAAAGCTGAAGTTGATAAGATTATCAAGGCTAACATCATCAGAGAAGTTTAGAATCCTAAATGGATAGATAATATTGTACCTGTGAAAATGACAAATGGGAATATTAGTGTTTTTATTTACTTCAAAGATCTTAATCGGCATTGTCCCAAAGAGGATTTTCCAGTTCTGATCACAAAAATCTTAGTTGATGCAACATCTAGCTCGAAGATCCTTCCATCATGGATGATTACTCTTGGTACAATCAAATATTAATGTCCCCATAAGATGAGGAGTCTACAGGCTTTAGAGCTCTTCATGGTGTCTTTTACTAAGGGGTAATTCCCTTTGGCCTGAAGAATGTCGGTGCAACGTATCAACGTGCCATGCACCATATCATCAAAACCTTTTTAGAGAAATTTGTTGAATGTTATGTGGATGATTTGGTGGTTAAATCCATACAATTTTCTGATCAATTGGATGATATGGAAAGAATATTTAACAATCTTCGACAACACAATTTGAAGATGAATCCCTTGAAATGTGATTTCGGGGTAACATCAGGTAAATTTCTAATCTTTTTTGTACGCCATCATGGTATTAATGTTGATCCCGAGAAGACAAAATCAATCCTTGACATTTCACCTATATGAAATTTGATGGACTTAATATGACTTCAAGGAAACTTGGCCTATATTCAACATTTCATTGCCAATTTGGAACTCAAGTGTTTTCCCTGCACAATATTAATAAAGAATGGAGTCACCTACCACTGGACAGAAGAATGTCCAGAAGAATTCGATATCCTCAAGAAATATATCTTGAGTCCACTGGTATTAATTCCACCTATTGAAGTAATACCACATATTCTCTATGTGAACGATTTGGAGTGATCATTGGGTGCCTTCCTTGCCCAAATGAATGAAGTTGGGAATAAAAACAACCTTTACTATCTCAGTTGGACTATGATTGAGGAAAAAACTCGATATTCATGTATTCAAAAGTGATTAATAGCATTATTCTTTGTAGTTCATAAAATTGAGACACTACCTGCAACATCATGAGGTTCAATTGTTATCTCATAATAACCCGCTAAAATTTATCCTTAGTCTTCCAATGATTACAAGACGTCTGGCAAGGTGGGAAGTTATTTTTCAATATTTTGATATCCAGTATGAGTCTTAAAAGGAAATAAAGGTCCAATATTTAGCCGATTTTCTTTCTGAACACCCATCTGTAGGAGATACATATTCAAATATTGAACTTCATGAGGAGGAATTTTTCTCTATTCAAGATAATCCTCAAACATGGGAAATGTACTTTGATGGTGCCTCCAAGATTCCAGCAGGGAAGAAAATGGAAGATCATAAAGTCAAAAATGTTGGGTTATGAATCGTGCTTATTTCCATGGAAAAGGAAGTTCTACCCTATTCGTTTTTATTGTTGGATGGCGGTACAAAAAATGTACCAGAATACCAAGCTCTCATCGCAGGCATGGAATTGGCGAGTCAGGCACAGGTGAATCACTTAAAGGTAAAAGGTGATTCAGATTTGGTAATCCAACAAATCAATGGGGACTATGCCATCAGAAAGGAAGAGTTAATCCCCTTGTGTAATAATGATAGAGAGTTAATGGAGGAATTTCCTTCAGAATCGACATTTTCTTATGTCCCGTGATCACAAAATGCCTAAGCTGAGGCACTGGCTAATGTAGCCACATCCCTAGAAGATCCATGCCGGGATGAAACAATCATCATTATTTCCCACCATCATGTAGTTTCACCTTTTGTTCAAATCATAAAAGAGGAAATCAATAAAATCAGCCCCATTTCTGAACCATATGGTCATACTACAGGATGGATGTCACCTATCAGATAATACCTTCAAAATGGAACACTCCCACCTGATAGAGTCGGGAAAGAACAAGTCTGGAGACATGTGGTAAATTTTACTCTTTATGATAGCCCAGATCACCAAAAATTTCTCTACAAGCGAGGTTTTATTGGAATTCTCTTCAGATGTATTGATAGTGAAGAGACATTGGTAGTCATGAATGAAGTACATGGAGGAGTTTGTGGTTCCCACCAGTCAGGACATATACTTTCTTTTCAAATTCGAAGGCTTGGATACTTTTGGCCTTAAATGATGCAATATTGTTTTGATTTCACTAAAAAGTTTCTTTCTTTCCAAGTATGTTCCATCTTCATTCATCAACCCCCAGAGTTTCTTTATACGGCTAAATAATCCTGGCCATTTTCTACATGGGGAATGGATGTAGTACGAACTTATCCATTGACTACAGCAAAGAATATTAAGTATATTCTTACTACTACTGACTTTTTTTCCAAATGGGCTGAGGAAATACCTCTCAAAGAATTTAGTGCTAAAATCATTGTTAGTTTTTTCATGTCCAACATCACTACCAGATTTGGTGTTCCTCATACCATATTGATGGATAATGGCACCAACTTTTGTTCATCTGATGGTCAAGTGGAGGCTTTCAATAAGAATCGATCATAAATACTTCAAAAGATGGTGGATAAAGATAATAAGTCATGTCCTGATAATCTTTTTCATGCTCTATGGGCTTATCGGACTACCACCCGCACTGCTAGACGATCAACTCCATATTAATTGGAATATGGAACGAAAGCATCTTGCCTATTGATGTTCAATTACCTTCGCTTATAATTGCCATTTGTGATCAATTATATACAAATGACCAATATCAAAAGCGATTGGATGAATTAGAATGACTAGATGAAAAACAATTCTGTACATTTCACCATTTCAAAGTCTATCAGAATCGAATAGAACAAGATTTCAATAAAAAATTTCTTCTCTATGCAGTCATTCAAGGAGTATTGGTATTGGTCCCCAGAACCCCAATGACATCGGGAATGAATACTCCAAATATTTAGCCGTAGTGGGAAGGACCTTACTCAATACATAGTGTTTACTCTAATTGAGCTTATTCATTAATCTCAATGGATAGAGAACTCATTACAACCCCAACGAACGCAACATTCTTGAAGAAGTATATTGTGTAACACAAATACACCTATTGTCCTTGTTGCACGACATTAAACTGCATAGCCCCCTCTATCATCCAACATGATGTTAAACTGTATCCCATCTATCATCCTACATGATGTTAAAATGTGCATTGTCTGAGCTACAAGATGTTAAACTGCCAAGCACCTCATGTCGGTGACACATGATATTAAACTGTGATCACTGCATGAACAATTGTCATTTAAACTCTATTTCCATGTGTTCCCCAAGAAGCTAACAATGCATAATCCACATATCATTTTTTGTGGTTGCATCTTTCATGACCTGATCGTCAAGTCTGTTGCTGCCTCTTGTTTCTCACACCAAGCATGTCTCATGTGAGCCTAGAATAAGCTTCGACCATGAAATTTTCTCTGGGATACTAACCACGCTTAAGTCCCATCATCATCTTCGTGTCATGGTCCTCAAGTACACCCCGATCATCAAATCCCTCTCAATTGAACTACACAAACATTGATCCTTGCCTCCTAGGCCGGGTACATAGGCAACCTCTTGACGTTTAAGCCCGAAACCAACATTCTTGACATCGATTCACCTCCATTTCATACGGAGTTGATCCTTGAAGCCCCCTTCAATAGCCTTATTCACATTGATTAACTTTCATCCAACATGACGTTAAACTGTGTATGTCCCATCATCCTAGCTATATGAAGTTAAACTATACCATTCCCCCATTGTATTTTCTGAATGACATTAAATTGGATAGCACTGGTCCATGCATAAGACTTTAAACTATTTGTACTTTTGTCATGTATGACAATAAACTACAACAATCTCTGATTCCCTCACTCGAAAGGAATCATCATTGACATGTTCTCCAGCCATGTCATGTTTTACGAATTACATGTCGCTTGATTCTCATCCTTATTAGATACGTAGTGACACCCAATTCATTAATCTTGGGTCCATCCATAATTGCAATAAAGTCCTTTTTACCCTTCATATGTACGAGCGAAATCTGTACAAAGGGTATTTCATGAACTACGTATGGATTTATTCTCATCCATATGAGATACATAGAAATGCTCGAGCATTCCTTGAGTCCTGTCCCGAGCCTTTGGGCCTAACCCCAAACTCCACTTTCGGTCCCTTGGATGAAGAGTCCCCCTGGGAGCACATGGTGTGATGTGAAACAACTTGGTCTTTATTCGCATAAGATTTATAACAAATTCATGATGTGTCTCCCTCACTATGGTCTGTTCTCTACGACCCTAAACTATGATCTTACATGCTCTCATCCTGCATGTCGTTAAACTATATTTCAAGAACTACATGTGGCTTGATTCTCATCCTAATGATATATGTAGTGACATCCAGAATCTCAATTCAGGACCGAGCCGCAACATTATACAAATAATATTTATGGTCTCCATAATCCTTTTCTTGACTTCTGGTCGCAAAATGTCTGATACCTGAGAGTTCTATTTCTTGAAAATGTAGCACATTCTCTTAGGTGGCCTTACATAAGTTTTCTACATAACGAACCTATCAGCCCAAAGGTTGATACTATTTGACTATGCAGCTTATGTCACAATTTCCCCTGTATAATTCAACCTCTATAACAGGTTTTCCATGTAGTGGTAACATCATTCTTAGGAGAAGCCTATTTTTTCCCTATTAGTCTTAACGACGATATGTAGGGATATGAAAAAAAACTTACATCCTTAAAATATTTGTTCCATACTCATTTCCATGATCTGAAAATTTTATGTTGTATAATGTTTCTATCTTTGGTTTAAATCATTTGATTTAAAACCACAGATACCTTTATTCCAACATTTGGGTAATACCTTCTTAGAAGTCACAATCCTTCAATTCTTTGACAATTCTGATTGAAAATATCCTCTCCATGTTCAAGTACCTTTCTCCACAATGAAAACTCTGTGCTTTGGAAATTTTGAATCCCATAAAACTTTCTTCAGCTTTTAGAAATAGAATTTCAAATTTTTGAGAGTTCTTTTTCCCGACTATGCAGCGTACGCCCTTAGGTGGCCTTACATTAGTTGTCTAAATAATGGACCTGTCAGCCAAAAGATGCTACTATTTTACTATGCAGCTTATGCCCTAGTTGGCCTTGCACAATTATTTCCCCCATAACGGGTTAGTCAAGTATTGGTAACATCATTCATAGAAAAGACTTTCTCTAATGTTTTTTAGCGCATTTCTTATGTCATTCCTCAGATTAAAATTTCTCAAGTCATAGTTTACAATTTCCCCTTCCATACATGAATATGGTAATTTTTTTCCTAATAAATTATCAAGAATTGAGTCAATATCATCCATTTGGTAAAATCTATTCAACCATAAATATTATCCATTGTATATTCCAACATGCATGACTTTAAACTTACAATAACAAAAGACATAGTACTCATTAAATTTGGAACCTATAAATGGTACTCTGAATAAAAGTCGATTCCTAGCTCACTATATATACATTTTGTATGATTTAGGAAATATTGAGAAACTAAAAATAATGTTTGTGGGGTTGTTTATATAACTCTAGTAAAAATAAAACTATGTTTACCAACCCCATTAGCATTGGTAAAACTAAATAGAAATTATCATGATTGAAGATTAACTAGTTTTCATTGATTAAAAATATTATAAGAACATCCATAGACTGGAGTCTCTTCTATTTTCATTAAGAAATTACAGATGACTTCTAACATGACTTCTCGTCTGTTTCA
Organism: Viscum album; assembly: GCA_963277665.1. Lineage (NCBI taxonomy): Eukaryota > Viridiplantae > Streptophyta > Magnoliopsida > Santalales > Viscaceae > Viscum > Viscum album. The sequence goes on from OY728125.1 coordinate 976,017,418, forward strand.
CAGCATCCCAAGATTCATCAGCATCCACTTGAAGTTCATTTAACCATCCTGATTCACACTATTCAACTCGAGAAGTGCTTCTTAGGAACCTTTAATGGAATTTATACCATCCACTTGGACTTGTTGAAACGAATTATGAAGCTGGTCAAGCTCCCAAGTAACAACATCAAACTATTGATGAAGGTGAAACTGCGGGACAATATTTTCCTGGATCTTTTTCACGAGTTCCTTCAACATTGCGACATTATCAGCCTCAACTCGAGACACTACAGCCTGAAATTCACGGATATTGATAATCAATCTAGCTCTAATCAGGTCATTACGACACCTTTGCTCTTTCTCCCTCCTTCGAATGACTTGTTTCACGGCGACATGGATTTCATGATATCCAAAACCGTCAAGTCACAACATGATGAACATGGATTAACATTGTGGAATTTTCGAAGGAAGCTCTCCAAGAGGCACCTTAGATATTATCATCCATATATTTTTTCATTCCTTTCGATGTGAGAATTGGAGATCCTTTTTCACCTCTGGGTCTGATTAAGCATCGCTATCACAGAGAGGATCATAGTCTGGGATTAATGCTCTTAAGGATGTGTCATGTTCTGCTCCATCCATTACCCTGGTTGCTTCACATTCTACTACTATTTTGGCTGAGGCTGAGGCTTCACCTCTAGATCTATCCATTGAAGTTGATAGCCCTCTTTGGTCAATTGAAAATATCGTTAGTTTCAAAGGACAGTAAAAGTTGATTTATTTTCTTACAGATTAAGTAATCCAAAAATATCATCATCTTCTACCTAAAAGAAGATCAGAAAATTTTTAAGACTCCTCCCCATATTTCCTGGCTTCAATAGGATTTTCAAGATGGGTTTCAGGAGTTTCTATCGTGTTAAGTTCCTCCTGAGCTAGTGTTTTTGCAATAATAGGGTTGACATAAATATCTACACTCATTTCAAGTGTTGTTGGATCAGTATTCTCTTTAGATAGAACTGTACATCTTTATCCAAGAAGGGTTTGAAGGGTAATCATGAGATGATTAAAAGTACAAATTATGAAACTCACGTCCAGTTGATTCTATAACTAGATCTCCAAAATCTTTTAAATCACATGTTAATATTGCATGATCTAAAATTTATTAAAATGGCATGATAAGTTCCAACATTTTATCCAATGAAGTCCCAGATCCCAGGTTAGTCTCACCATTTGGAGCACTCTTCATGCCTTTTTCGTGAATTTCATCTGGAAATCTCTGACCCCGGATAGCTTTTTCACAGACAATTGTGGGTTCAGCTGCGGTGGTTTTCAAATGATTTGGTGCATGTGTTGAACCTAAAACATCAAAGAATGGAAGTTTTCTTTTGTCTAATTTTATGTTATATGGTGTATTATTAATTTACAAGAAGTATATTCTCTCATGGAATCATAAATAGGAGCGGTGTTAGAAATGGATGCTGGCTCATCTGCTCTCAGTATTTCTTCAGGAATAGCCATTTGTCCAGGAACATGTGGCAGTTCTCCAACATCCTTAGTTTTAGTCTATGGATGGTCAATCCATTCCCTTAAAGGGGAAACTGGAGAGGCACCTGAAATCTCAAGCAGTTTGACCACTTTTTCATAGGTTAAGATTCAAGAAAACCAGACAGACATACCACTTCTGATAAAGCGTTTGATTATGGTCTTCTTTCTTGGATTCCTTTTCTTCATGGCCTTTTTTGGAGGGCAAGAATCACCATCTCTGAAAATAGTTATCGGAGACGACAAAACCCTTTATAACTCTTCATCCATGGATTTTTGTTTTGGATATACATCGCCCAACTCACGAGGAGATTCAGGGGCTCCAAGAGCGGTTCCTCCAGGGAAATACCACGACAAAGGGATTTATGTGGTTCTTTCCCCTACGAGGTATGGGATAAAGAAGATTATTTCTTTAAATAAAAAATCTCTGATTAAATTCAAATTGAAAATAAAATAGAAATATAAAAAAAGGAAAACTTACATATTCATGAGCCATGTGATCACAACACTCTTAATCTAATGATGGACCAATCCCCTTAGTGGTACCACGGTCAATCATTTCCTTCACTCGTTTAGTGAACGGAACTGAATTATCAGTGGAATATATGAGATTTTATAACTCTTTGATTTAAACCCTCACTTCATTGGGTTTTTCCTGAAAATGGATGTCGATGGAATCCCATAGATTCCCCAGTCCAGGGAAATGAAGCCCTTCAAATAAGTCCATCCAGGTGGTTTCAGCATCACAATATAAACTCCGCCATGTATGGACAACCTCTGGGCCTAAATATTCAAAATGTGCACCAGAAGTCCACGATGAGGGTCCTACAATCTAGGACTTATACTTCTTCCCAACTCCTGGAATCATAGATAAAGGATAAGAAATTGAATCTTGTTTCTCTATAAAGTAATAGAAAATAAATTTCATCAAATATATAACTCGCCATGAGTTGATGGAGTATGTCTCTTGACTCTAGCAGGTGGATTATATATTGTACCAGGCCGCTTTGACACATCTCGTACCTCATCATCCCCATCTTGGGAATCCAGTGAATCATCCCAAGGTGAGGAACTTGGTGAATCAACTCCGGGTGAGGAAGAACCACCTTAAAAATGAAAATCTTCTTTCCTAATGGTTCTCTTCATTGTCCCCACCCGAGGGACCGACTAATTTAGTACCCCTTTAGGGTATGATGCTACCCAAATCTCAGAACACTATGTAGTCAATCAACGTGCCACTCCAACAACTGGTAGATGAAACAACACCCAGTCTTCTTCATAGATATCAGTAACCATAGTTGATGAGTAGCAATCGGATGCTGCTATAACCTGACATGCACCTGAGGGGATACGGTAATTTATTGTAGACATTTGAATTGATGTGCGAATCTATATGGAACATAGTCCTTGCATATAATTTATCTGTCAATCCTCATAGCCAATGTACCATCTCTACATGCCAGCATATATTCCCTCAACTCTAGGATGATTGTTCCACAATCAACAAATCTCCATGTCGGCGAATTTCCAAAAGGAAAGAAGTGAAACTTAATGAACATGCCCAGAATTATTTTGATATCATATCAATTGAGGGTGGATTTAATCAGCAATTTGGGTGTTTAATAATATGGTTATAATGATTATTATGATAAATTAAGAACAGAAGAAAAATAAATGGATAAGAAAAGAGTGGTGCGTCGAACACACACACACGAACAATGATGATAATTACACACGAACTTTCGATTGAATGAGGAAGAAAAACAAAGGAGTAGGATTCAAATACATTTAAACTATTTTAAGAACATTAATATGAAACTATAGAATTTGGATGAGAACAAGAGATAATGAACAAGAAACATTCATTAAAATAGAATTTCAAAACACCAACCTACAAAATTACAACTGAAGAACATCACAAAATTAAAAGGATACATAGTGAGGACGAAGGGTATCTCAAGTGACAAAATGGGTATAGAAGGTCCTCCCAAGCCATTGGAAAGGTTTTTTATACCAAAATTTTCTTCTCTCTTCTGATATTCCAACCCTTTGCATGGAGAGTATGGGGATGTATTTATAGCCCAATGTTGTGGGTTGTTTGCATTACAAAACATCCCCTCCAATTCCATCAACAATGTTATAACATAGACATCCGAATATTGAGATATGATCTTATTTAATGTTGTATATAACAATATCATGTGTCTACCCTTAAAATATGGAGTCCATTGGACCTATGGAGCCAATTTTATGGCTAGTTGATTAAACAAATCTAATCTATCCATTTCAATACCAAATTTTTTAAGTCCAAAATGTTAATGGGTTTTTGAATAGAAATATGCCTTCATATCCAAATTATTTATTCAAAAAATTCGGACACCTGATTATCCTAGTTCACACTTCAAAATCAAAGATTTATTGGAATCTTACTTCATGAGATATGTCATAAATACTGTACTGATTTTATTTCTCATCCAGAATGGTGTGCTGGACTTCAAAGTATAAGGTGGTCCCATTTATTTGGAGTTGGGAAAATGTTTTATCCAATAATCCTTATATTTTCCCTCAAACATTTGAGGAGAATGAAGGAATTTTAATGTCTACATTGAGCCCAGTAATTAAATCTTCATGGCTGGTCCAGTTTCTTATCATATTCTAAAGGCCCTCTTGTGTGATCCATATGAGCCTTTAAATGGAAGCATTAGCCCATTATCACTTATAATGAAATGTTTTATATTGAATTATAAATCCTACAAAAAATAACCACACAATTTGGATCATTTAGGTGAGAGGTATAAATAAAATAGTAAACTGAATCAATTGGACTACTTCTAAAAAATGCTCAAAAATTATACTCAGTATTAAAATATTAATATTTCACACACGTTATGCACATTTATAAAAAATTAGTAAAGGGAGTATATAATAAGTCATAAAAATATTATTAACATTAACTCCCCCATACTTAGTCTTGTACATGTCCTCATGTGAAACAAATATAAAAACATGACAAAATCATTTTCACTCACCAAAAAATAGTATAATTTTGTTTTCTCCAATCAAGGGTTGATAAGACTATTTCACTCATCCATTTTAAATTCCACCACAAGTTGTTACAGAAACAATGTTCCAAAACTAATTTATTTTTTTCATTCTCAAATTTAGAAATGGAAAATGTGGACACTCAAAACTCACACCTATCAATATGATAAAATTCATTTGGGGAGGTTCACTCTTTCACCAACCAAAAGTGAAAATCTTAGAGTTTGAAAGATCTCTCAGCTACCAATACCTATAAAAAGTGCACAATAATCACGAGACCTTTTTAAGCGGGTTTTATGTGGCTATGGGATGGTAGGAATATAATGTCCAAGAGAGAGAAGAAGAGGATTAAAACACCAACATAGAAAAATTAATGCACAATATTTTGAAATAAAACATGGAAGGAAATTAAAACACTTATTTACAAGGGAATATTTGTGTGATGAAAGGAACAATAGAGGAAGAAAATTTTAAGGGGATGAGAATATGAAATATTTACAAACCACAAAACTTCTTCCAATAACATAAGAATATAATTCAAGTGTTCTTTTTTTATTTTTTTTATTTTTTAATTTTTTGAAAGTTGAACTTGGAAAATATTTCAACCTCATATCCCAACCCAAGATTGATCTTCTCAGGACACTAATTGTTATAGTTATAACAAGATCAATGGTTGATGAAGAGTGATTTTTTACCTACCCAACAAACAACCAAATTTTTTACATCATTTTTGATTTTTTTAACACTTGTCAATAACATTTACAAAATCACATAAATGGAAGTACATTACATTTCCCAAAACTCACTGAATCAAAGCATCTCCCCCACAATAAAATGGATGATTTACCTCAAGCATATGATAACATGGTGATATCAACAAAGGGTACCCATAATGAAATATGTTCCCCCCACACTTAAATTTCAAAAAATTATGTAATGAAAATCCATGTTGATTTTGGGTGAGATAAGGTATTGGGCTTGTAATGTGGCTAACAAAGAAAAAATTTTCATAGGGTCTAAAAGGGTTTTAAAAAAGTGGATTAATTTATGGTTAATGGGAGAATATTTGGCTATTCTAATTCTCATGTGGATTAGAAAATGCCTCTATCATATTAATTCATACTAATGTAGTAAATTCATCTCGAAGGTCCCCAAACTCAAGACTCACAAATGGGGGTGAAAAATCACCCCAATAATGGATTTAATCTGCTATTTTGGTTTTTAATAATCTAGTTATAATGATTAAGATGATAAATTAAGAAGATAATAACAAAAAGGGATAAGAAAAGAGTTTTTCATCAAACACACACACACGAACAATGATGATAATTACAAACAGACTTTCCATTGAATGAGGAAGAAAAAAAAGGAAATAGATTCAACTATATTTAAAATATTTTAAGAAAATAAATATGAAACTATAGAATTTGGATGAGAATAAGAGATATTGAAGAAAAAATATTCATTAAAACAGAATTACAAAACACAAACATACAATATTACAAACGAAGAACAACACAAAAGTGAAGGGAAACAAAGAGAGGAGGAAGGGTATATCAAGTGAAAACATGAGTATGGATGGTCCTACAGAGCCCTTTGAAAGGATTTGGTCATGCCAAAATGTGCTCCTATCTTTTGAAATTTCAACCCTTGGCAAGGAGAGGATGGGGATGTATTTATAGCCTAATGTTGTGGGCTGTTTGCATTCCAAACCTACCCCTCCACTTGCATCACCAATTTGTTAAATTAGATAGGAAAATTTCGAGATATTATATGATTGAAAGTTGTAGATATATATATCCTATGTCCACTCTGAAAATTATGCGGCTATTGGACTTAAGGAGCCAATGGTATGGATGGTTGATTAAAGAAAGTTAATTTGTCCATTTCAATCCCAACTTTTTGATGTCTTAAATGGGAATGGGTTTGTGAATAAGAATATTACTTCAAATCCGAATTATTTATTCAAAAAAAAGAGGCAACATAAACCTCCTCTTTCACAGTAGAAAATATCCGCTTGATTGGATGCTTACAACATGAGATATGTCATTAATATTGTACTGGTTTTATTTCCAGTCCAGAATGGTGGGCTGGAATTCAAAGCATATGTTGGGCCCCTTGTTTCTGGATTTGGGAGAAAGAAGGAATTTTAGCTTCTAAATTGAGCCCAGTAATTTAATCTTCATGGCTGGTCCAATTTCTTCACATATTCTATAGGCCCTCTTGTGTGGTCCACATGAGCCTTAAAATTGAAGCATTAGCTCGTGATACTTTCTAATGAAATGTTTTATATTGAATTAGGAATCTTAACAAAATGAACCACACAATTTTCATCATTAGGATGAGTGTTATAAATAAAATAGTAAACTGACACAATTGGACTACTTCTAAAAAATGATCAAAAATTATACTTAGTATTAAAATATTAATATTTCACACACATTACGCACATTTCATATAAAATCAGTAAACGGAGTATATAATAAGTCATATAAAATAATAATAACATTAGAGGGATAAAGGAGAAATTCCAAAAAAGACCAGAATAGATGTCCAAAAAGATTTTCCAGGAACTCGTACCCCACATTGTACAACATATGTTCTGAAGTGACTGGCGATCCATCCCTATAAAACATGGAATGGTCCCACTATTATTGGAGGATACTTACCCATATAAACATGAAGTAATCTCCTTTGAATATTTTCCAAAACTGGGGTGGAAAACCCATCCATCTTCGTTTCAGCCATCTTGACTGCAACGACAATGGTCCCCAACCCCACACCTCTTTTCGAATCCCAAACTGGTAAAAGGTAAACACTGAGCCACAAGGCCAAAAAGTCTTTCAGACAGGTCTTCATTGTTATTTTCCGTTTCAATTCATACCCCCACCTACCAAACTCTCTTGCTATCAAAATTGAACAAAATGTGCCCGGAGCACCACTCTTTGATGCTCTAGGGAAACTAGTAGGAAGAGTGCAGGATGGTCCCTCCACTTTATTCTTATTAATAAACATATCAATCCTCTCATCTGGATGGATATATTTTCTAGAGTTGTTTTTCAAGGTGTCAGTATTCTTAAGCATGTGGAAACTTTTCATTAACTCTCAATCCAAAGATGGTGACTTCTCCGAATCATTCCAGGTCACCTTGGGGGGGGGGGTGAATTCATCATACATATCTCCAAAAAATTAGATCCCCTGAAATCTTGTAGACATCCCACAAACTACTTACTACTTATTTATGATTTAGATGGAATGAATTCATTTCCAGGATCCAATGACTGATTAACTCCGACACGAAATTCTAATTCCTGTAGACATATGTCTACCCAGCCCAGACGACTTCATATATTGTTGCTCCCTTCATATCATTGACTAACTCTGCATAGGTTTGTCACAATCAATATGCCTACATACAAGTAGGATTCAGAACTCCTCTATAATTTAAATCCCAACTCTTTTTCCATCCCTTGGATAGGTCCATCTGAGAATTTCTAAAAATAAAGGGATAGAAATTCAGCTTCAGCTCAGGTTTGTGAGGCATCAGATCTAGATCACATGGGCTATAATGCATTATGAATGGATTCTCCACTATTCTAGCATTGGAAAATGATCCTGCAACTTAGACAATTGCCAAAGATAAACTGGTGTATGTCTGAAACTAGGAATGGGGTATGTAATTCTTTTCCTTGGGAACATTGACTCCTTGCAGATGACCATATCTTTATAAATTCTATCACATTCTCTGTGGGAAACTGGCATCATATTTCTTATAGTACTTATCCAACTTTGGGAGAGTTTTGTTGTAGATAACATAGTAATCATGGACGACAATGTTCATCATGTCATCTATTCTCTTTCTGGCCAACTCATCAACTGATTTAATTCTTCTGGGAGCCATTGAATCTGCACAAAGATCTAAAGGATAATCCTTATGTATGTTTTTTGTGAAATCACATTGAAGGAAACAAAAAAATGGCAAAGACATTAAGGCACAAAAGTCCCAACATGGCACACTAGTCAATCTTGTATCGCATGTTTTTCCACCCTAGTCGTGACGTACAGGTCAAATACCTTCTACAGAAGCGCGAAAACAATACAGAAGAAAAATGATCGAAAACTAAAGCACCTGCGCGAGAAGAGCTCGAGTTGTCAGATGTTATATGAGTTCTAATGGTAGTGAGCCTGTATATATAGGAAATCCAAGCCACCTTCATGCCATACATGCATGCCCCAGTATCTTCGCACCGAACTTTCATGACACATACCCTTGGTTCTCTGGCATTACCTCAGAACCAGATCTTCTTTCCTTTTCAAATCAAACTCTGAGGGCGGACTTTTGTTGACGCTCCTTTTTGTCACAGATTCCAATGAATGGAAAAGGGTAATACCATAAGCCCAAATAGGGTCACCCTTTGAAGAACATCAAAAATTGACAAAGGCATGGACTAGGAACCCAATTGGAGGGAGTCACACAAGTTTCATGCACACTGCGCTAGTCACTTGTGTGCCACCTATGGGTCTCGCAAGTCACTTGTGCACCCTATTCTTTTTTCAACCAAGGTGCTCAGTGGCATATAAAAAGCCCATGTGGGCCCCCCATTTTAAGAACGAATTTTCTAAAACTCAGATTCAAGCTCTAGTCACCCAAGTCTTCAACTCACCTCTTCAGAAATCATCTAAGGTAACTTTTTACCTAGAATGGAAGACTTAATGGAGTAGGATACGACCTAAGTGTTTAGGATTTATCAACACTTATGCGCCTAAGTGTCCATACTTCCTTAAAAGTGGAAACACTGGCGCTTCTCCCTACCCTTTCAATGAAACTTGTGCGCCTCCCTTTTAGAAACATCTTAGGATAATACTACAGGCTTGAATTAAGTCTCTCCCATGTATTACCCTACAGATTCTTCGTCACCCAGGTGAACCCATACCGCACAAGTATACTTTCACGAGAAAGACTTTCATGACAAATGACTTACGTGACCTAGAATTGAACGTCAATTTAATTTGTGTGCTTTTCAGCAGTTCACCTCTTCTCTGCAAGAAATTATACCTTGAACCCCTTTTCAAAGCCATTTATGCCATGGTTTCTTTGTTGGAATTAATTTTTTAACATAATTCTGTGAGAACCTCTCCCAAAACATCATGACTTATAAGATTTATGTCACTAAAGTTAGAGGATTCCTCCATAACCACATATTTTAAGATGAGAAGATCATTTTTACCTGGTCCTCCTTCTTAAGAGTAAGCCAAAGTCATAAGTCCCTTAACATTGGCCTCCTTCTCTGGAGTAAGCCTTAGTCATAAGTCCCCTTAACCTGGGCCTCTTTTTCAAGAGTACACCCCGGTCATAATTTCCCTTAACCTGGGCCTCATTTTTAGGAATAAGCCTCAGTCATAAGTTCCCTTAACCACAGCCTCCTTCTTAGGAGTATGCCCTGGTCATAAATTCCCTTAACTAGGGAATCCTTCTCAAGAGCAAGCCACTGCCATATGTTCCCTTAACCTGGGCCTCCTTCTCAGGAGTAAGCCCAAATATTAAATTTATTTTGAATTTGGCCTCCTTCTCAGGAGTAAGTCTCAATCTTAAATTTATTTTGATTTGGGCCTCATTCTATGGAATAAGTCCCAATCATAAGTCCCCTTTAATTTGGGCGTCCTTATTAGTAGTAAGCCTCGTGTAAAAACTCCAAATCATCAGAAAGTACAAATAAATTTATGGATCCTGCTCTGGGGCTTCTTTCTTGAAGTAAGTCATGGTCCTCATTTACATGGGTAGTCATACATACGTAAGCTCCACATCATTTCTTGTGACATCCTCCTTCGTGGAACAATCATTAGGTTTAGTGATACCTCTTGTTTCTCACACCGAGCATGACTCACGTGATCTTAGTGTCTATAGGTAATCATGAAATCTTTTTTGGGCCGTTAACCATGCATAATTCAAACATTTCCTTACCCGAATTATGTGTACTTTGATCTCTTCCTTAAAAGTAGAGTATGTAGGTAGCCTTTCCATAGTTCAAGCCCATCATTAATTAATTATTTTCTAGCCTATATGACGTTAAAAAATATCCTTCTTCTCAAACTACGTGGGTTCTAATTCCTTTTTAACAAGGATACATAGGTAGACCATCTATGGGTACGATCCAAACTCTGAAATAATCCCTATCTTTTTTTAGGACAATAAAAAATCATGTGCCCCACTGAGTGGATTTAAAACCAGAATGGTCAACATAATGACCAAGAGATTTATACATATTGTATTGTAGGATACCATTGACTAAGAATATCTAATACATATGGATAATTCTCCATCGATGAAGAACCTCAAATACATATAAAAGATTCTATAAATCCCATACATATCAATCATTGATTTCTAAATGTAAAAGAAAACTCATTTTCATACTTGGCAAATTAATAAGGATTCATGAACATAACATAAATATATAAGAGTGTCCTGGAGTAGGTAATAATTCCCCCCATAAAGGTGTGATGAGCCTAATCTCCCATCCTCTCGACCAATGAAAATTCTTAAGCTTCATCTGTCCACAACTAATGAGCACCTACCTTCGGAAAGTAGGTCCAAATGGATATAGAATCATTTGATGTTTCCAATTCTAAGTATAAACCTTTTAGAAACTGATTGGATAGTTTTAACCTTCAACAAAAAAGTTCATCCCCATTTCCATAAGAAACAAATGAATTGGACTTATTATATGATGGGTGGGGCCTGCTATATCCCCACGATGCATCGGTAGGTATCATGAGACAAATAGACATGGACTTTTCCAAGTCCTTTCCCAATTTGATACATGGTTTTGATATCATGAATAAACATTATATATTATAAATGGTTGGTATTTATGAAACTTATACAATGGTTTGGGCCCCATTATATCCCATGGGGGACCTAATATAGCTTATATAAAGGGTGATCCCCATTATAGATTTCTAATTCATTAGGTAAAGGGGTCGACTTAATTTATTTGGTTTATTCAAATATATTATGAAATTTACCATGATGTTTATTCCAATTATAACTGTGATTTTTATTTGTAGTGTAACTATGATGGTTACTACATGAATAACTATGATGGTTAATTAAATTGTAATTATAACGGTTACTTTAGGTATAACTATGATGGTTATTTAATGTGTAACTATGATAGTTACTCAATGTTGAACTCTTATGGTTATTCAATATATATCCTTGAGTGTTTCTCTATATGTAATATTGATATGAAAATGATTCCCCATTATTTTCTATATTTGTTATCTAATCATTCTATGGGTTTTAATGGTTTTCATTGAGCATAAATGCGTTATTTAATTTTCATGTAGAAATGATTTCGTATATATTCTCAGAAAATATTTATATAAACATAAATGTTTCATGGGTTTTCACATTTTTTTTTAATAAAAATTTCTTCCGTATTGTGTCTCTTACAGATATTTTGGTGCACATACCTTATTTAAAAAACATTATATGGTTTGAGGATGGTTAAGGGAAAATAAGAAGTCAAGTTGAATTTTAGGATGATTTTTCCTAAATAGAAAAGATGTTTTATTATAAAATCTTATTTTTTTGAAAAATGGATACTGTGTATAATTTTAAAATTTAAAATATATTGGGTTTTTATTTAATATTTATAAAATAATTTTATGAAAACACAAACCTGATAAGATCCTAGAATATAAGAGAATGAATTTTTTACCTAAATCTAAAGATTATTTAATATTAAGGATAGTTGATTACAATAAAGACACAATATAAAAATAATAATATTCCAATATGATTATTATTATTATTTTAATTAACTCAATTTAATTATACTTGTAGTTATGTACAAGTACATAATTGTTTTTTACATAAAGATATGGGATCTATTTTACACCCAAAATAACATTCTTGCTATGAATTTTACTTATTTATACCACTTATATACCAAAATCATCTTATTTACATCTTTAATTATTGTATAATTTCCCTGTACATATATACTTAGTTTAATATCCCTTACATTTTTGTGGTTATACATTATTTATATTTCCTTCAATTAAACTAATTTTAATGAATCTCGGTTTAGGTGGATTTTCAAAATTTATATTTTACATCAATTGTAACCCCTTAAAATTTTTATATTAATCTACATATTAATTTTAAAAATTATACATTAGTTTATGATGAAAAATTAAAATTAAATTCTTATTTTTATGAAAAATAATGATTTATCTTCTCCAAATTACTTATCACTTGTTTTGAAAAGAATCACAAAAGTTGTTCATTTCTTAATATTTCATATTTAAACCATCTCAAGAAATTATATACCATTTGATTCCCTGACCAATTAAAAGTTTTATATCATAAATGATCATCTTATGAAATTTAATCCCTTTTTTGGAATCTATATGTAATATCTTTTTGATATTCCTTGAGACAAGATTATCAAAACCTAATTCTTTCTTTAAGTTGTATAAAATGTATGAGTCTCTTGTATGATTTATTTTCTACATGTTTCAAACATAATATTGATATTAAATATGTGATTAGTGGTCCCAAAATTATATTACCCATCAATTCACTATGTAAAGTTACATCTCACTTGATATCATGGTCTATGGGCTGTGAGTCATTCCAACTATGGTGTGTGCGTAGTATTCTGGGAAAATATAGTATGTTAATAAGGTAGGAAGCCATGAATTTTTCATATTATATCATTTTCATGTTATCTATTCATTCTTATGATTCCATTATATTGGTATATGATTGTGTTTCCATAGTTATGTTATGTTACCATTTCTTTATTCCATTATTCCTTCAAAATGAACTCTTTCTTTTGGATTTCATGTTATGCCTCCCGTGTTATTCACCATTATATTCATTATTCTAATACAATGATTTATATATATCTCATTTCAATATGTATTTCCTAATTTTATCATTTTTATTATTAATATAACCTATGGGAGATCAATGAACTATAAGGTGATTAAATAAAGGCAATGAAATTATATTATAAGATGTTTTATTTGTGTGTCTAATCATCCAATGATACTAAACCCTAGATCAATAGATTTTATTTTTTTTGTTTACATTATGATAAATTGAGAATAAACATGTGTTTATGTTTCATGTTTTTAAATATTTTATTAGATAAAGGTCTTATTATTTTTAGATATTAGGATTTGTGAACATTAATAAAAATCCTATTGGTATTCCTAAGCATTGGACTTGATAATGAAGTCTTGTTAATATTGACATTATAATTTTTTCCTTATAATATGTCTATTTTTAGATAATACATGTAAATTTTTATTTGGAACAAATTCATCTTTGGGTAATACCTATAAAATAGATGGTAAATTATATCTCATCCATCATTCTGGTGCATGGTGAATGGGAAGTTACCACACACTGGGTTTGACACTCATGAGAGATATGCTTTGGATAATTCTTATTGAATTAACAAAACATTATTATGTATTTTACCATATTTTATAACTATTTCTCATTAGGGAAGTCACTTAAAATATTACTAAGGATATCTTAATTTGGAACATATAGATTCATAATTTGGTATTTCCCTCTCATCTATGAGTTACTACAAATAAATTTATGGCTTACCATGTAAAAACATATTAACCAAAATGTTCTCCTCCCTAAATATCTTACATGTTAGAAAATTGTAGGATGTAAGAGAAATCATGTTAATTATATATGAAGTTGGTAATTTGATGGCTTCTCTAACAAAATTACACACATAAAGGCAATGGAATCTAACAACAACATGGTTGTAATGGAAAAAATAATTCTTATATGGAATAATAACAAGAGTTTGATGGAACTTACTATAACAGTGTAATGTGAAGTTGATTACATTATGGGAAAAAGGAATTAAACATTTAGTGGATCTTATGATCTCATAATCATTTAATATTGGATCCAATATATCATGTTAACATTCTCTTTCCTTAAATTCTCTAAACGAGGGATAGTTATTCTAGCTATTTATCAACTTTTATAGTGAAGATGATCTCTAGGGGTAACTAATCCATAATAAAAAGAGTAATGTAGGAATATATTCCCTGGAGTGAAATGATTTCAATAGTATGATTCGTAAAATATATTTCCACGAAATTCTCCAATGAAAAAGAGAAATTGAGTTTCTTATATTCATGAAAAAGGATGATGAATCTATTTGGCCTTATTATGTGATCAATAGATAAAATTTATGTCATTATTATGGAATTTTCATGATCCATAAATTTATATTTGGCTATTTCTCAACTGAGATAATCATTAGACTTCTATAAGCTTTTCAATTCAATACATTGACAATTGGGAATAAATTTTCTAATGTTCCCTCAAAATAGAGATAAAATGGTTGATTAGAAGGGGAATTGAGATATGAAATTGATAATTGTTGCAACCAATTGGGAATCACTAGATAAAATATATGATGGTAGTAAGGATAAATATCCTTCATATAAATTTAAAAGAGAAAAATCTATGAAATTTTATAAAAGGAACTAAGAAGTGTTTCACAAGTGGAAGGGAGGGGCATATACATAAACCATGTAGATGTTAGAGGGAACATAAAAATAATATGATTGAAAAAAAATGTATAAATCAATCCTCAACATGCTTTCTATTTTAATAAAGACAAGTAACCCAAATACTATTAAAATCATTTCACTATTCTAAGGGTTATTGAAGCAAACCAATTAAAATAACCTCCATGTCCATGATATAAATGGTGGTCTTATGAAATAACTACTACATAAGTTGAGTTAGAAAACAACTTGTTAAATGAAATTCAATTTATTCATTATAAAATAGTTAATATACTATTTCATTCAATTATTATGATTTTTTATTTATCTTTAATGTTTAGTAGGACTTTTCAAACATCACCACAATACATGGATGACAAATTATTTGTAAAAATCACAAATTAAGAAATTATTATATCATAATCAAATATCTACTACACATTTTTTGTATATGGGATGATTCTATCAGTATACCTTGTCATAACATAATATATATATATATATATATATATATTGTACATGGGATTGAATTTATTTCATTGTATAGATATCACATCAACTGTTGAAAAATTTATTTCACATTCTATATATCTAATTTTCCTTTGATTCCATATAGGTGTAAGTATGATGATGGATCTTCTTCAGAATATTCCCTAGTGCCATAAACATTTTTTTCAAATGCAAATTATTAGTTCTGTAAAACTATTTAATCAAATGAGAAGATTGGTCATATTGATATTCCCATTTTAACAGAGTTTGTTTATATATTTAATAAATAGTTTCATGATATTCTCCATGATCAAGTGATCGAATTCTCAATTCAACATATACCGGGGCCTTTTATGATATCTGTTATTATATATTGAATTGACCCCATTAAATAGCAGTAATTGATGAATAAATTTAAATAACATTTGGAATTAAGTTTCATAAACAAAACTAAATCAACTTGGGGAGAAGTGGTTTCCCATTTTCAAGAACTATAATCAGAATATTCTTATCTTAATAGAATATCATAAGCACAACATGATCACGTTGAGGAATAAATAAAAAATTCCATTGATTTGTGAATTATTTGTATTATTGAAAAGTGCTCAAACCTTCTCTAATGTATAACATCAGTCAAGATATTTTTATTTAAATGTGAAGAAATAATATATTTCTGAGATATATTTTTATAACATTGATGGTCCCAGTGAGTTCATTAATTTGTATTTTGAAGTCATGAATGCTCTTATAATATTTATAAACCTAAAAAATGGAATCCTTATAGATTACCACAAATAGTTTGGGCTAATATTTACAGTTGACATTCCAATATGCTCCAACAGTAAGGATGACCATGAAGAGAATTTGAGATCTGTGTAGAATACATTATGAAAGGAGAATTTATAGGCAATATATAACAAATGTGAGTTTCGGAGGGATAATATGACAATATTAAGGAATGGTTTCAGTCTAAAATGGATATATGAGGACCCTTATATATAAAAGATATTTTGAAGTGGACCGAAATAGTAAATATATTGGATATATATAGTTTACGTGAACGATTCAGGTATATTTGAATATTTTTGATGACCTTATTTTGATTGTCCAACAATCTATTCAACATGACATCGATGGATAGAAATTATTCAAAAATTAATGAATATAAAGTTAGATATATGGTATTAAAATAGAATATTATCACTGCATGACTACTTACACTACCCTAAAGTGGGTTAAATTACATATTAGATAATTATTGTTCAAATAGTGGCTCAATATATATAATGGTAAAAAACAAAATGATTTTTTAAGCCTCCTGTAAGATGAAAGTTAATTAGAAGAACTATCTAACACATGATTCAGAGAATTCTATAGTAATAATTATATTCATTCATTGTTATCATTATATTTATGGGAAGAATATTGAAATATATATGAATCATAATAACCTTAAATATATATTTAATCAGAAAGTTCATATTATGTACCATCAGATATAGGTTGAGCTTATCAAGACTATGACTACATAGACCCCTATTATCATAGGGGAAAAAGAGTGTTATATTCTATATGTGAATTGTTTCTAGAGATAGTATGTATAATTGTTATTAAAAAGTTTTTGATACAAAATAATGAATATGATTTGAGGAAGGTAAAAACCTCTTAGTTTTTTATTAATGATGTGAGGTGTATTGAGATTTTGGATGTTTATGTATACCCTCTATCCTGAATTTGAAGAATGTGTTGTTGAATTATGGTCCTTTCCCAAAATTCTCCACATTCCTAGAAATCACAATGATGTGAAGAGATATCTTATAGAACTATTTGTGGTAAAATATAACACAATTTATTTTATGATATACATTAAGGTTCCATGTGTGTGATTATGTGATAGCTGACTAGAAAAAAAATACAAGAGGGATATTGAAATTATTTCAAATAGAAACATGGAAATGGGAAAACATAGATATTTGTTTTACAAGTCTTACAAAGAAATAAAAAGGGAATAGTGTATTATGGGTTTTACTAGAACGTATTACAATAACTGATCACTTCATTATCATTGATAGAATTTCTCACACAACCATCTTGAGAAGATATAGATTAGATACATGGTTAGCTTTCATAGAATGTTTCTATCTATTGTATCAAAAAAAAGTATTTGATTTATATGGGTTTTCAATATAATAATTCAAAATGATCTAAAAATATATTTGAACATTAAAAGATACTATCATACATAGACTAATGGACAATCTAAATATAATATTTAGACACTTGTGGATGCATTGAGATATTTATCTGTGGACATCAAGTGAGGCTTGGAGAAACATATTCCCCTGGTAAACTGCTATAAAAACCATAGCTCCACTAATGATTCAAAATGCCCACATATATAGCCATATATTGCATGATAATTAGAACCTGTGGATGATGAGGTGTTGTTGGTAAAAGAAATTAAAAACAACAGATATGGTTGAAAAATGGTAGAAAAGATCCAGAATTTTCAACAACACATCAAAACAATCCCTATTTTATAGAAGAGTTGTTTTCATATACCTCTATAAGACTATGTGATTGAGGCTGGTAATAAAGTGTTCATACCAATACCCCCATGGATTAGAGTATTCAAGTTTTTCAAGTAAATCCAACTTAGTATACGTTACATTTACCATTATAAGAACCTTGATCACATTGGAGCTATGGAATATCCACCAGGACCCCCTATGAATGTAAGAAAAATATTTAATTTCATCAACATATACCTCTTGATGATGAACAATCCATACCTATTACATGTACTAAATGCATTGGTGGTACAACTAGTGGCTGATCTTTCTTACAAGAAGCAACCTATGATGATCTTGGACTGTAGAGATATAATTCATCATAATAAAAAAACTCACTATGTCAATGTAGTTTAGAGAAAATAAATATATTATGAGTAAACATTAGAACCTGAATATATCATGAAATATAAGTACCCTGTAATTATTTTCATTCGTATAATTAATGAAATTTTGGGAGATAAATTTCTTATTGAGGAAAGAAAGTGACATCCCATGATTTTAGTATATATACTCCCTTTTAATTAAATAATATTCGTCTAACGAATTAATATAAAAATTATGATACATTACTAAATTAATTGAAAACCTTTTAAATATTAATTATGTGTTCCAATATGATTAAATTCATTAAATTATAATTTTTTTATAAAATAAAATTAAAAAAACATAATTATTAAAAGCACATTTTGTCAATAAAAGTGATTAATTTTTATATTGTGTATTATCAATTTAAAGAAAAATATTTTTTCTAAAAAATATCATTTATATAAACATAAAAATATTTTTTAAATTTAAAATATAAAAATTTACATAGTATGAATTTTTTTTATTTTAATAAAATGTAGGGGTTTTTATTCAAAAAATATATTTCTATGGAAATTGTTATATTTATAAATTTTTGAATATATATAAATAAAATAAAAGTTCAAAATAATTTAATATTTCATATATGAAATAAAGGAACAATATTATGGTTTAAAAAATATTATTTTAACTTAGGGAACCCTTGACAAACGTTTTTAAATCTAATGTAAAAGGTTATATCAATAAAGAAAACTCTGTTATATATGTTCTTTAAATTAATTATAAATTTATTATAATTTATTTCTATCTTGAATTGAATTTCACTTAAACATGAATTTATTTATAATAAATAAATTCATTCCATTAAATTAATTTACATTAGTAATATTAACTCACATAAAAAAATTTGTTTAAGACATGATTACCGTAAAAACGTTTTGTAAGAAATATGGTCTTAAATTTTAAAATTAACTTTCCATAATTATATTAATTTTAATTTATAAAATTTATATAATAAATATAATTTTAATTTCAAAATTTGTTATGATAAATATTAATTGAGATTATTTTATTTTGGTATTATTTTGAAAATAAATTTAACCTAAGTAAATGTACACATTGGGGAAGTAAAATGTGAAATTAGAAACCAATAAATATCTCTAAGATGTTTCCAAAATTAGTGTATGGTATGAGGTTCCACTATATCAGGTCAAATAATCCACAACATCTTTTTATGGGATTCTTTGACCTTGAATATTGTAAAGATATAATTTAAAAATAGAATATTTTTTTCAAATATACCCTTCACATCACCTATAAAAAGGAAAATTATATCAACATCCATCAGTTTTATAGAAAAAAAAAATCAAACAGTTTAACCCTAATAGAACAATATCTCACAAAAATAGTCCTTTTTCCAAAATAGTTAGATTAAACGTTTTCAGTTCCAAGGATAATACAAAGTAAAATCTATATCCCCATTATTAGGGTTTCTTCTTCTTAGTATTTCTATTTATATTTTCCCTCTTCCTTATATTTCATAACCCCATTAATATAATTTAATTAATATAATTTATATACTTATTTGTAATTATATTTTTTAATAAATATCTATTTATCCTCGTTATTCCACTAAAAAACACAATCATTGATCTTGCATTTGTGTGAACCCCATCTCCACGAAGTGATGAATATTTCATCACTAACAAATATGAATGGTACCAATGATTTAAGTGACAAATTAATATGTTTTCTATGTATAAATTTGATATATTAAATTATTAATCATTCTACATTCTACATACATCTTGTTCTATGGAAAGTGGAAGTGTGGCATTTTAGTATGTGCGGACTACCGCCTCCACATAAACGTTACATTTCAGTTCCCATTATCCCCCAAACATGAATGAAATTAAAGATGATTTTTATTTATATATACTATATTTTTATTAATATTAATATTATGGATGTTGTTAATTTATTTCAAAGATAACAACAACTCTTCTCATCTATTCTAGTGAATCACATAAAAATCGACCAAACAACATATAGTAACTAACATGACCAAAAAAGACTTAATATGTGAAAATATTATAATAATAAATATGTTGTATAAAATAAATAATAAAACAATAAATATTTTCTTAAGGATTATAATTAACTTAATTAAATTATCTATGATGTTATGCAATATTATATATTAATTTTTTTCCTAAAGACAAGGGATCTTTTGTACTCCTCTTATAAGATTTTAGTTACTATTTTTCATAATTTTTATCCCTTTTATGAAAAATTTGTCATGGTAATTTACCATGTATGTGAATTATGTAATGTATATTTTCCTTAGGTTTCAAAAATATGTATTATCGTAATTATGTTATGTGTGGGAATAAATTTTCAAATACCTTAAATAGATGGTTAATGTTTCAATATCATCAGATATCAAGATGTGTGGAAAGTCACCACATAAAACAATGGTTTTTGAGTAGTTATCCTAACAAACTATGTTATATTAATGATTATGGTAGACATTAATTATGATTTTTATTTCATTTTTTGGATTAGTCAACTTTATTATTTTTCCATAGTCTTATGATATGATGTATTTTACACCATTCTCTTAAATTAGAATTTTATTACGCATTTATTTCTTGGTTATGAACATTATATTTATGATATAATGTTATAACACCCATTTTATTGTCTGTTATCATTTTTAATCCCTTACAGGGATATATAGATCACCATTTTCTTTTTTTATTTAACCGGGTTACACCTTACAATATTAAGATGACTTGTGTGAATTAGGATAACTCTAAGAAGACTAAATATATCAAATTATGTTAGTTTTTAAGATGTTTTTATGTGTATAATTCTATAGGGAAACTAGTACCAATGACCTTGTATTATATATTTGGTAAACTATACTAAAGATTATGAAATATTATGTGTTGAACATATTTTTTGTTATATTTTTTCAATCTAATCTTTAATATTTTTTCTTAATGCGGATACATCCTCCAATATTTTTCTTTATATTACTGTAAGAGATTAATTCATGGCCTTAGAGTTTGTCTGTAATAACCTAGATTTCCTTGGGACCTTCCTTTGATAAAATCTAGTGTTTAAGGAGTTATGGAAGACAATTCTAGCTCATTTCACGATTTTTCCAAAATTCTAGTTTTATGTCAGCAAGTCAATGTGTCAGTGTGTCGGGGTGTCAGAATGCTAGTGCATTGGTGTGTATGTGTGTTGGCATGTTTATGAATTAGTGAGGTAGAGTAATCGACATCTGTGAGTAGAGGGAGTCTGTATCAGTAGTTCATGGAATCTGAAGTTTGATGTGTCCGTAGGTCATGGCATTTGTAGGTTGAGGCATCGGTAGGTCGTGGCGTTCATTGCTCAACGTCAGTGACTCACCCATTAGGGTCTCATCTTTGGAATTTCATAGTTTTTCTATTATTTCCCTCTTTCGTTTTATTTGATATATACCATGTTTAAAGTCTTATACATAAATTTCAAAGGTTATTGATTTTATCCTTAAATATATTAACGTCATGAGAAATTTGAGATGCTCGAACAACGTAATCTTGAAAACGACCCCACATTTTTTTTGAAACATGTTTTCATTTTAAATAGGATATTTCTCTTCAAAGATGGGATCTTACCTTCCTTTTATGTTTTCTATTTCCCCTTGATGCATCTAGATCCATACTCCCTATATAAGTAATTTTCATTTCCTAGAGCCCCTCATGCTCAGTTTTCTTGGAGTTTTTGTGCTGCCCACGCGATCCCCATTTCATGGCATAAGGAGGAACTTTTATACTTTAATAATATATGTAGGGATTTATTTTCCGTCTATTTAATTTTTCATCATTTGGGGTGAGTTATCTCTATAATACTTGTGAGGAATGGCTGTAAAAAATTCCTACAACAAGAAATAAAAAATAATTATGTTTGATCAAAATATAAGATGGGTATGTAAAATAACGGAGAGGGTGTGGGTCGATGATGATCGCCTATTTTATATTTTATGTTTGACTCAGTTATGGTTTCTATAGCTATATACCTTTTGAAAATCATGGTCATTGTTGGTATTTTATTTTTCACTGGTATTCTATTATGGTTGTGATGCTTTGATAAATGGAAATAAAATGAAAACTGTTTAATCACTTATAAATGGCTAATTAAAATGGATTCCCCAGGTTGAAAACCCTTTTGTGATCACCCATGTTTATCAAGTATACATAAAGAATAGTTTCTTTCAAATGTAAATATTCTTTATTGATAGGTGTGGAAGAGTGATGTGTACGATTGAGTTTTTGTAACATTGTGTGAGTTGTGTAGTGTACCTATTGGGAGCATGTAATGACCCGAAATTTTGAATAAATATTGTTTCCTAAATTTGTGTGTTATTTTATTTTTATACTCGACAAAACTATTTCATTTTATAAAATGAGTATAATTAAAATGAGACCATTGGGTTTTCACTGTTATATGCTGATTGGTCAGTATGACTGCTGGAAAAAAAACGTTTCGATTATTGTCTCTAAATACAAGTGATCTTGGTTAATTAATATAGAAAGACGATTTGATGGCCTCACCCAGTAGTCTTGGACCGATCAAATCCCATCTAACAGAACTTTGGAAGGAGGTAGCACCACTGGAATTTTCTCTAGACCAAAACCAAGTCGAACTTCATCGTGTGAAGCTAGAACAAAATCGCCTTCGAGAGAAGTTCAAACTGATAGAAATTACTACTCGTGCGATGTTAGCTGATCTGCCCTCATATTCTCTCACCTTAGCACACCTTACACTTAGGTCCTATGCTGGGGTTATAAGGGGCTATGTAAGGAGACCGTAAGTGCCTTGTGTAATCCTTTGTTTTAAATAAAAATTGCGATATCTTCTTATAATAAAGTTTATGAATTTTCAAATGACCGGATAAATATAGTATTCATATTTTTGATGAATTTTAAAAAATTTATATTTTAAAAATGTTTATGTAAAACTTAAATAATAAAAAATTTGTAATGATTTTCAAAAAATGGTCTTCTATAAATATGTTCAGTACGAAATTCAGAGTCTAATAAGATCAACTTGATTTTTGATTAATAGTAAATTATGAATAGTGATTTTGTGCTTTGGATTAGTAATGTGACCAAGTGGATTAGTAATCTCAGTCAAAGAAAGTATTAATATAATATATGCATGTTGATTAAGTAATGTGATTCAATAAAATAGGTAAATAACTGTTTCAGAAATTATTAGTCAAGTATTAGTTTTTTTCAGGTGAATAGTGTTTTTTAATTAAAAACTAAATTAAAAATATTTATAAAGTTATTTTTATATAATGGATTTCATTTTTGAACTCAGATCATCGATATTATGTTAAGGTAATTTTTGGGGATTTTTTCTGGAAAAAATGGATTTTCGGTGAATAGTTTATTTATTTAATAATTAAATTAAAAATAATTAGAAAATTAATTTTATAAAATGGATTTCATTTTTGAACTCAGAGCATCAATTTTATGTTAAGGTAATTTTTGGGGAATTTTCTGAAAAAAATGGATTTTCAGTGAATAGTGTATTTATTTAAAATTAAATTAAAAATATTTAAAAAATTATTTTTATAAAATAGAGTTCATTTTTGAAATCAAAGGATCGAAATTTTGTTAAGGTGAAATTTTGGGATTTTTCTGAGAATGTTGAATTTTTAATGAATAGTGAAAATACAGTTTTAGGGTTTCAGTATGTTTAATAACATCATATCATTATCATGATGATGTCATGATATATTTTAAGGGTTGGCCAACCAAATGTGATGAATTATTGTATGGGGGGACCCATGTGGCCAATATCATGGGCAAATAACATGGTCAAGCCCATGGTTTTGCCAAAACCACCAATGTGCTGTCTCTGGGCCATTAATGCCTTATCCCCTCATATTCCCTATAAATACCAAGCCATACTCTCATCCATTCAACTCCCAAATATCCCCCAACAAAGCTCTAGTCTCATTACCTCCCAAGGAGTCCTCCCAAGATGCCCCCAAGCCATCAAGGTCCAAACCATTGAGTTTTAAGAGTTACATTTTAAGGTAAGGGATCCGACCTCTCTCTTTCTTTTCAAGTAATCTCTTTTATGTCATTTGTTTTATGCTCCATGTTATTATGTTAGAGGATGTTATTTTATATTCATCTTACTGCCCTTTTCATGTTCATATGATGAGAGACCCCTCTTTCTCTCATCAATTCGTTTTAAGAATGTTTAAGTGGCGCCGTTAGGCTGCCCAAATTTTAAGGGATTCTTTCACCCTTCTCATATTTCAATGTTCTACATTAATGTAATGTCTTTTAGGTTCTTTTTTATTATTTTGGGGTATGATCTATATATCAATAATACTGAACTTTTATATTAATATAATGAGAGACCCTATTTGATCTCGTCAATTCATTTTTGTTGAAGTTTAAGGGACGTCGTTAGGCTGCCGAATTTTCATAAGAGAAATCTTATTTTTGTCTTCCTTCCATGTTTTTCATTTCAAATGGTAAATCATTCAAATTTCATTACCATGTTCATATATCCTTCATATTCGGTTCCTCTACTGTTTTATGGGTCATTTATGAATGTTTGACCCATGTCCCCTCACTTTTCAATGTTTCCTAAAACCCCGAAACATAGTCGTTACGCTGCAGAATTTCCGTCTCAAAATGTCTCTCTCTTTTTCTAATATTCATTTATTTTATTAAGTGAATACTCAAAGTTATCTCTTCTATAGGGGTATTCACAAATGTACCATGTTTTTCTATTTTAAATTCCGGTATTTACATACATGATACCCTCTTTCCCTTTCTGTGGGTTTAAAGTGACATTAAGATCATGTCTTTAAAGCAGTTTTTTTTAAATGTTATGATTATGAAATGAAACCCATTTCTTTTATGCTATATGGGTTTTTTATGAAATGATTGATGATGACATATGTGGCTCACATGATGATAAAGAAAAATTTAAGGGTGCACCCTAATAGCGCTCCAATGCATTGTGTAAAGACTTAATCTCTATAGATGGACATTTAGACTAATGGCTTGGTGAATAACCATAGTAATTTTTATTGACACCTTGGGGATTGACCATGGTGAAACAAAAATGATTGTATTGGTTAAATGTTGTAGCCACATCTTCATGTTATGAAATACGTTATTTTTATTATGATATTCCTCATGATTTCTTTCTCATGCCATAATGTTCTTTTTCATGACTTTATTTATGTATCCCATGTTCACATGTTAAATGTTTCCCTTGTTTCCCTTACTGGGGATTTTTCTCACCCATTCCTTTGATGTATGCTCCTAGGTTATAATATTATGTAATGAACTTAGGATGAACAAATTAAGAAGCCTTTCAAGTGTTTAAGAAGAATGTTTTTTTTCTCATGTAATAAGTTTTTGGTTTCCAAGACACTAAACCTTAAATATCCTCGGTTTTTTAAAATGTAATGAAAAGTTATGTTATAAAAACGGAGGTATGTTATAGATCACGGATGTCGTTGAATAGTAGTTTCCCTGGGATTTCTTTGTGGGGACATACTAGAGGTCTATTGGTATTTCAGTCCAAGAGATTAATTGATTGAGTTATGGATGATCTTTTAGGAATTTGAATTGTATTTGTTTTTTTTTGTTGTGGTCATGGTGTGACGCCGGGTAGTGGGAAAATAGTGTGGTTATAAACTTATATGTAGTGGGACATCATTTGGGAACTTTTGAGAAACATGTTAGATGACATGGGTTGAGAGAGGAGGATTGTGTGGTATGTTTCTTTTTCAAAATTATTTGTGGTGAAGAGGGATTTTAGTTTGGTTTTATTGTTTTTTTGTATAAATGTGCTTAGTAATTTCCTGGTAGTTCTTGAGTAACTTAAAGTGAATCCCTAAATTAATAAATGGAATTTTGAAAATGGTTGGGTTCTTCTTTGTCAGTAGATATTGTGCAGTAATTCATATAGGTGTGCTAGTGAAAGTAGTTTTCGGTGGGTTGGTTGTTTGTTTGAAAACTCATAGTTTGGGATAAGTGTCTGCTTACCTATATATGTTAATAGTAGTTCCTTTCGATTTCTATACACACCCCACCCTTATTGATCACTATGTGACAGACACCTCAATTTCATGGGGGAGGGTGTCTCCCAAAATCCTAGTGGGAGGGTGGATAGTTGGTTATTGACTTTCTTCATTTCACCCTCTTCCAGGTTCATACCACTCGCACATATTTGGGGAGGCTGTAATTTCATGAGGATTACCATAGTTCAAGATTATTCAGGTGATGATTGTTTGTAGATGAGAGGCCTTGGTGTTTACAGAAATGGTTTATATTCCCATGTTTTTTCGGTATGAGTCCCAGGTGTCTTCAGGTGAGAGGTGTGGTTGTTGTGGCCTAGGTGTCTGTGGGTGGGATTGTGTGTGGTTTGGGGAGCTGGTGTGTGTGTGTGGGTTTTGGTAGTGGGACATCTTCTGCGAAGAGTTCTAGCATCAAGACGTTACCCATTATGAAAGTGAAACTAACTACAGGAATGTCGAGTGGGGTACCCAAATATGGATGTGCTTATACTATTGCATTACATAACTAGTGCTATTAGTTAAGTGTGCCTTGGTGAGGCTAGGCTAGTTAGTATTCCTTGGTAGATTCATTGGGGTTATAATGGTTTCTCACAAGGAAATGATTATGTTCCCTCTCTTGTATATGGGTAGCTTTAGATTTTCTACTGGATATACTTGTATACTCACCCTATGCATATAAAACATTTTTAGGTTTATAGGGGGACTTACAGGACCATGTTTGACTTTATTAACTTGGGAATCCAGATTTTATTATGTTTCTACTTAGTCTCATTTCATTTTTTACTTTACTTTATAGTTTTTTTGTACACTAAATCAATATTACTTTTGAACATGCATGTGGGAATAGGTTTTTGGATTTACTTTTACTTTTATTATTTTTAGTTTCATAGGAATTACAGTTTTATCTCCCAATATATTTTTTATAAAAAGGGAAACTCCTTCCAATTTATGTGAGATTCTATGCCTTTGGTAGAAGATTAATCTTCGGGGCCTATGATAGGCGTGACTCGGGGGTGGGGGGTGGGGGGTCATTATTCATCCTTCTACTGTAAGAAGGAAGGGTCTATCAGTTTTTTGTTCCTTCACTCATCATGTAGAAGGATGGTAATCAAAAAATGGTATCAGAGGAATGTTTTGTGATTTTACGAGATATGATGGATCTCAAAGTTTGGAATAAAATGAATTTCATGGGTTGGAAGGGAAACATTCTTATTAAATCATTGTGCATGAGATTGGCCTTGGAAGACCGGCTTGGACATGGGATTTTAGGGCCATGTGATCCGATGCAAGGACTCTGGACCTACTGAATCACTAAGTGAGGATACACCAATTGCAGGGTAGAGACCTTATGAAAGGGACATTCATCATAATGGATTCTGTTCATATGTTTCTTTGGTGTTTTGGGAATTTAAAATAATGAAATTGTTAAAAGAAGATTTAAATGATATTTTCTACACCACCCAGCCTTAGAAATTCCTTGTTATCATCTTTAGATATGGAACTCGGACAACACCCACATATAGTAGTAAAATTTGAGGCCCGACATAGCGACTTGATTGATTAGTGGAGGGCCGATTGAGATGATGAAGATGACCATTGGAGGAATATGGTGTGTGCCTTCTAGTGGTTGACTCTAGGAATGTGTGAGGGTAAAATCTCAAACATAGTTACAGAGAGCTAGCTCAAGGAGCTAGTGATTTCATTGGTCTTGATCAATAATTTTAAAGTGTACTGGGTTACTCTATCAGTGAGATAGATATGAGGTGTTTCATATTAGTGGTGGACACTTTACCTCAGAGGGAGGAATGAAACTGAGTTTTTTTGACTTATATTGAGAAAGAGTTACGAGCTAGATTCCTTTCTTCCACGATAAAGACTGAGAATAGGTAAAAGAAACTCTTCTTCTAGTAGGGGTGTATGTCCTTGAGGGAACTGGGGATCATGTTCAAGGATCTTATGTTCTTCGCAATGGATCTCTTCCTGGATGAGGAGTCCCGAGCATGACGCTTAGAGGAGGCACTCTGCCATTCTCTCCAGTATACTATAAAACCTTTTAGTCTATTAACGTACTTAGAGGTTCAAAAGAAGGCCAAATTAGTGGAAAGGATTTACTCGCTAATTGGTGCTCTGTGATAGGGGAGCCATCGAGTTCATCAATGGGGAAAGTCGTCAGTAGCAATTCTCTTGCGTCTGGGCCTTCCAGTTTTAGTCCGGTGAGGAGTAGGCCTCAATATTTCTAGTTTTGATATCTTATTCATCACCCTTCTTTTATGGGATAGATTCCATGGTGATTTAACTATGGGGGCCATGGAAATCATACGAACCGTTTTCCAATTTGAGCTCCATACAGTGGGAGTGGGCTGGCTCAGCACCCACCTTAGCCGCAACAATTTTCAGTCAGACCATTGCAGTAGCAGAGGCAGTTAGATCCCGCTCCAATGATGGTAGACAGTGTTATGGGAGTTCACCCTTAGTTTTCTCATTAGTTACCTTAATCAGGGTGTTTTTATACTGGCGATCAATAGCTAATAGTTATATGATACATGCATAATAATTTTCACGCCGCATAGGTAGCAGTTTTTGTGGGGCTAGAGGTTGCTCGGGGTCTGATGAGACTACTTTGTAATCTTGTGTTTTCCATTTTGGATTCATGAGCATAGCACTCCTTTTTTGGACCCAATCTATCTCATTATTTGGGACAAGATGTTGAGAGACATCCCATTCCCCTGGTTTTGAGTACTCTAGTTGAAGATCATAACAACCTATTTTATGTTTTTTGAGGATGTAGACTAATGTTGGGGCCAGACCTGTCTGGTGGGGATCTTCTCATGCTACAGATGCACCCATAAATGGTCATCATATTCCTAGATAGGTTATTTTATATGCACACTGTTATTTACTACATTTGAAGAAGAGTTGTGTTCCCATATATGGGAGGCCAGCATGTGAATTTCATTGGAGAGTGGAGTTGTCAGGATCACAACTAGCATGTGGAGCCTCTTCTTTCTTTTTTATTTGATTTGTCAATTGGATCATTATATACATAGATAATGGACGTTCTTGGCTTTTTTAGTGAGTTCCTATGTGTCTTTACCGAATAGGTTGTAGATATACCCCCTCAACGTGATGTTGAGTTTAGAATAGACTTTAAACCTGGTGACCGTCCAATATCGATGGATCCCAATCGAATGAAACCTTCTATGTTATTGGAATTTTAGATTCAAGTTTACGATCTCATAAATATGGATTTTATTCAGCCAAGTGTGTTATTTTGGGGTGATCATGTCTTGTTCATGAAGAATTCAGATGGTGGATTATGACTTTACATATACTACCAGAGGCTGAATCAGGTGGCAGTCGAGAACCGTTAAATCCTTCTGAGGATCAACAATATTTTCAACTAGTTAAAGGGAGCAGGATGGTTCACAAATATTGTTCTATGTTTTGGATATCACCATTTTAGGTTAAAAATGGTAACATCCCAATGAATACTTTTAGGTGAAGGTATGGGCATTTCGATTTCATGGTCATTCCCTTTGGTGTCACAAATGCACAGTTGCGTTAATGGTGCTCATTGACTATGTTTTCTAAAAGTAATCGGACCGGTTCATCGTCGTTTTCATCGAAAATTTCATAGTCTAATCAAGGTCAAAGGATGATCACATCGGGCATCTAAGGATTATATTGGATTTCCTTCAACAACACATGTTTAAATTTTTTTTCTCCAAATGCATGTTCTGGATGCGAGAGGTGCACTTTCTCAGACACATGGTGTCTCCGCAAAGAATAGTGATGGACCCATCAAAGGATGAAGTGCTTGTTTCTTGGACATCAATGAAGAAAATTGTGGAGGATCATAGATTCCTTGGTTCAGTTGGATTTTATCAGAGGTTTAAACCTGACTACTCTAGATTTGCAGCTCCATTGAAAGATTTGGCCATAAATAACCAAGAATTTATATAGAATGATCAGTTTTCAGAAGATTTCAGTTATTTCAACGGGATGTTGGCTAGTTCCCCAGTGCTTAGGTTTCCGGTGGAAGGGGTGATGTTAGAGGTGTTCTATGACACATTCAACTTGGGCTTAGGATGTTTGTTGATACAACAAAAAGGAGTAATCTTCTATGGTTCAAGGTAGTTATGTCCTAAAAAATGTAATTATTCCACCAATTAACTAGAGCATGCATCATTCAAGTTCTCACTGATTTTTTTGAGGCATTACCTCCTTTGAGAGTGCATTGTGGTCTTCACAACTCACAAAAGGCTGATATATATCTTCCCCCAATGAGACCTGAACTTGCAACAGTGAAGGTGGATGGTGTTTCTCCAAGATTACAACATCGAGATCCTTTACACCCTAGGGAAGGGGAACATTGTGGTTGATTATTTAAGGAGAATGTCGCATGATGATGTAGTTCAGGAATCCATAGATTCCTGTAAGGCAATGAAGGAGCTGGTCATTTCGCACCTGGATGCTGGGGAGGATAGTGGAAGAGGCTTTCTTATTCAGATGACAGTGCATTATTCCATAGTGCATTTGGTAGAAGAGTGTCAATAGAGTGACTTATAGGTTGATTTGATGTGTGATCATGTTTTCCAGGGTGATAATATGAAATGGTGGTTGGAGGATATCCAATTTTAGTTGTTGTTCAGTGGGAATCTATTTATACCAATGGTAATATGTGAGGGAGTTCTCCTTGATTTCTAAATTCACATCTAGCGGTGCATCCATGAGTATCTAAGATGTAGCATGTCTTGAGGGAATAATTAGGTGGATGAGGGTGATGTAGGAAGTGGGAGAGTTTGTGGAAAGCTTCTTATTGAGTCAGAGGGTGAAGGTCTACTATCACGTTCTCAGCGGTATGTTGAGGCCCTTTGATGTTCCTAAGTGAATGTGGGATAACATCGCAATGGATTTTGTCAAAGGATTACAGTAGGATTAGAGTGGATTTGTTTCCCTTTGGGTAGTAGTTGACCAATTTACAATGTCATCTCACTTCATGGTGACTGAGGAGTCTAGTGCAGTGGATGCCTTAACACGGAGGAATATAGGAAAAGTGGTAAGGTTACATCGAGTTCCAAGATCCATTGTCTCAGATCGATATGCACATTTTACGTTGTGAGTCTGGAGGGTATTTTAGCTAAACTTTGTCACCCAGTTTCACTTCATCATTGCTTTCCACCCTTAGACAGATGGACAGATAGAGAGGACCATCTAGACATTGGGGGACATGTTGCGGGTGTGTTCCTTGGACTTTCCAGGATCATGGGTATCAAAACTTTCCCCTGTTGGAATTTTCATACAATAATATATATCACTCTTCCATTGGCATGGAACTATTCGATGCCTTCTATGGAAGACCGTGTCGTTCACCTATGTGTTGAAAAGTGGTAGGGGAAGCAGCCCTTCTTGGACAAGAGGTAGTGTAAAGAACAATAGAGAAGGTTCAGCTTGTGCATGAGAGGATGAAGGCAGCTAAAGACTGGCACAAGTCATATGTCAATAATAGGATGAGCCCTTTTGAATTCAAGGTTTGGGACCATGTGTTCTTAAAGGTCTCCCCTAGGTGCATAGAAACGTTGCTTGATAAGGGAATCCATATTTTTTCCAAGTTCATCGGACCTTTTGAGGTGTTGGGAGGAGTTTTCCTGGTGGCATATAAACAGGAATTTCCACCATAGTTGGGGAGGATCCACAACATCTTCTATGTCTCTCATTGTTGAGTCAATAAGGTTTTCCTTATGACTTTTCCATTCCTTCTAGTTTTGAAAATCACAAACACCTTTTACTTAAGCAATTATTATTATTACTCAAATAAGGAAAATTTACTTCCTTAAAGAAATTTACCTTATCATCGATTTTTCTTATACATAGCTATTAGTTTCCCTTAAAATAAAAAATCGGAATTGCAACCAAATTCTCGGAGTCTTATAATAAAAAATTGGAGCATTCTGTTTTTAGGATCCGAATCTTGGATGTGATCTGAAATATAGTTTTAATCCGAATTCTGGACTCCAAACTCTGTAGTAGATCTAATTCGAACTCTTTAGAAGTTCGACTCCGAAATCGTAAGAAGTTCGACTCTGAACTCTTAAGAATTTTAACTCTGAATTCTTAAGAAGTTCGACTTTAAGAAGTTCGACTCCGAACTCTTAAGAAGTTCGACTCCGAACTCTTAAGAAGTTCGACTCCGAACTCTTAAGAAGTTCGACTCCGAACACTTAAGAAGTTCGACTCCGAACTCTTAAGATGTTTGACTCCTAATTCTTAAGAAGATTGACTCAGAACTTTTAAGCAGTTCAACTACAAACTCTACAGATTTAGAATCCGATTTCTGATGAAACCAGACTCTGATTTCTTATATAATAGAGTCCGAATATTTCTTATACATAGACTCTGAACTTCACTTTGATTAGACTTCAAACCCTTGACTTGCTTACACTCTGATTTATTAATTAGCCTTTACTTACGTATGGTTCATTCTAAAACTATGCCGTACATTCAGTTATACAAAGTTTGTTATAAAACGATGTCGTCTATTTTGTTATAAACTAACCATTGTCTAAGTGACACGTGTACATGTCCTTCCGATCTTTAAGGAAAATATGACCGTTGGAGAAGAAGCCGACCTTACCTATAAATAGGAGCTCATTTGAAAGATCTCAGGGCTGAAAGGATTACTGATCTTCGACTCATGTGATTACATGCTTGAAGTGATTTCTAGAGAGTGAGGCTCATATTAACTCTCAAAGCATCGTGCGACTCCGAATGTTGGTGATTACATTTGAGGAATTCCAAGGATAGAAAGACAGTGGTGTCGGCTACCATGATGTTTGAGGGCCTCCTTGCTGAGGAAGACAGAGGTTGCCAACTACCTTGAAGTTGAGGGCTTGCGGGGATAGAAAGACAGAGACTCCAATCTTCGTATCGAGGGCTTACCCCGGTGTGGGTAAGACAGACTTGCTTGAAAGTATAAATCAAGGGACCTTTATCCAAGGTTGTTGGATACCCTTCTCTTTGGGTTAAAAGACTTATATCTTGTTACTTGTAGTTTAACTACTTGTTTTATTTCCGCTGCATTTTTTATTATAAGGAAAGTATAACTTTCTTATACTTCCTTAATTGTACTCTGATTCATTTAGATTCTATACGCTTTAAGGCAGAATCTCACTTTGTAATCTTTCTTTATGTTTCATTTTCCGGAACCATATTCCCGGAACCCACTTTCGGAATCTCATTCCAAGTTTGTATTCGGTGTTAGGGGTGTTGTGAATTTTCTTAGTTTAACTTTGTTAAACATAGCCCTTTCCTTTTCTTAAGGAAAACATAGTTAATTGTAACTAACTTTAAAGGTTCCAAAGGAATTTTTAAAGTATACAATTCACCCCCCTCTTGTATATTGAGAATCTACATCATTATTTCGATCCTACAATTGGTATCAGAGTAGGTTTCTGAAATACTTATACTCACGAATAAGTTTTTCTTGCTCCTTTTCTCATTCCGAACTTTGACATTCCAAATTTTTCCATTCCAAACTTTGTAACTTTTTCTACTAACAAGTTTGTGTTCCAAAGGTTGTTCTAGTATGGCAGGAATTAATGTTGGTTCGATTGACAATCTAAATCCTACAAGACCACCAATCATTGATGGAAATTACTATGAGTACTGGAGAGATCGAATGAAAACTTTTGTTATCAACACTGGAGTAGACAATTTTGTAATGCTTACTGGTGATTATAAAATTCCAGACAAAGAAGTTAGAACTTTCACTAACTAGGAAAATCAAGAATATCAACTTAATTATATGGTACGCAATACTCTACTTTGTTCAATGACCAGGAATATATATAGCCAAATTTCTTCTTATGAATCAGCTAACTTTATCTGGAAGAAGTTAGAGGTTACACACTTTGGAACTTCTAAGGTGATTGAGACTAGAAGAGCTATGCTTAGAGATGAGTATCATGGCTTCAATTTTCCTTATGGTGAACCTATCTGTAAAGTTCAACAGAGATTCATGACTATAGTCAACAGCCTAAAGTCTATGGGAGGAAAAGGTTTAGATGATGAAGCTCTTGTGGACAATATAATTGATATTATGCCCAATGAGTGGGAATCCAAGAGAACATCTATAGATGAGAACAGGAAGGTCACTCAAATTACTCTTGATGAGCTTTTTGGAACTCTTCTACAACATGAAACTAGAATGAAGAGAGATGCTGACAACATCAAGAAGAAGAATGGAAATGGTACTGTTGCTTTTACTACAACTTCAAATCAGATGAAAGCTAAGACTCCTGAGAGAGTAACTAGATCCAAGTCTAAGAAAGTTATTTTCCAATACGAATCTAGTGAGAGTGAAATCTCAGAAAATGAACTAGAAAATCTTTCTCGGAGGATGAACAAGATAACTGGTCAGAGAAATTTCCAATCCAAGTATAAGAAAAAGGAAAGGAAAGATAAGAAAGATGGAGAAGTTACTTTTTATGAATGCAAAAGAGATGGACATATTAGACCAGATTTCCCTATGGTCAAAAACAATGAAAGAAAAGAAAGGCATTCAGACAGGAAAAGAAAAAGGTTTTATAAAGATAAAGCTAAGAAAGTTCTGAAAGCTAATGACACCTGGAGTGCCAGTGGTGGTTACTCTTCAGATTAATCTTCTGATTATGAATCTTCAGGACATAAGAATCTTGGTCTTATAACCAGATTACCTATTGATAATCATTGTTTCATGGCTAAGGTACGAAATGCTGAAAGGCTGACTGATCTTCGACTCATGTGATTACATGCTTGAAGTGATTTCTAGAGAGAGAGGCTCTTATTAACTCTCAAAGCTTCGTGCGACTCCGAATGTTGGTGATTACATTCGAGGACTTCCAGGGATAGGAAGACAGAGGTGCCGACTACCTTGAAGTTCGAGGTCCTCCTTGCTGAGGAAGACAGAGGTTGCCAACTACCTTGAAGGTGAGGGCATGCGGGGATAACAAGACAGAGACTCCGATCGTCATATCGTGGGATTACCCTAGTGTGGGTAAGAGAGACTTTCTTGAAAATATAAATCAAGGGACCTTTATCCAAGGTTGTTGGATACCCTTCTCTTTGGGTTAAAAGACTTATATCGTGTTACTTGTAGTTTAACTACTTGTTTTATTTCAGCTGCATTTTGTATTATAAGGAAAGTATAACTTTCTTATACTTCCGTACTTGTACTCTGATTCATTTAGATTCTATACGCTTTAAGGTAGAATCTCACTTTGTAATCATTCTTTAAGTTTCATTTTCCGGAACCATATTCCCGGAACCCACTTTCGGAATCTCATTCCAAGTTTGTATTCGGTGTTAGTGGTGTTGTGAATTTCCTTAGTTTAACTTTGTTAAACTTAGCCCTTTCCTTTGCTTAAGGAAAACATAGTTAATCGTAACTAACTTTAATGGTTCCAAAGGAATTTTTAAAGTATACAATTCACCCCCCCCCCCTCTTGTATATTGAGCATCTACATCATTATTTTGATCCTACACTCATATCTGTCATTATCTACATGATGACTACCACATCTTTGAATGGGGAGAGTTGGATATCGAGGTCAACGTGACGTTCATGGAATAACCCAAATGATTAAAGGATCGTGTGGAGAAGGTGATGCATGGATAGACCATTTCATTGGTTTGTGTGCTCTTGGTTTTTGGTGGCCTCAAAGACAGCACAATGAAATTAGAGGCAATGATATGTGCCTAGTAGCCGGTGAAATTATGAGTTTTCTATTATATTTTTCCATGTACCTTGATTTTGATAAAATGTTTTAACTCACTTTTTGTATGATTAGTTGTTTCCATGTTCTTTAATTTGTGTGAAAATTTCTAAGTATAGAGTGGGGAGGAAATGGTCCCTAATCAAGATACAATAATTTTTATGTGATTAAACCCATGCGGGAAGTATATTGATTCCCAAAATTGTTAATATCTTAACATAGATGAAATAGATTCCAAATCCATGTGTCAAGATGGTGTGACCATTAGTGTTTGTTTGGTTGTTTGGGGCAGTAGAGAATTAGTGTTTCTAATGTTTTTAGGAGATATATGATAAATAGGTGTTCTAGAATGTTGAGGTTTTCACTCCAGTTTTAAAATAACAAAAGGTGGTGTACTCATGAGAGTTATTTTGAGGGGAGGTTGTTCATAACTCATTTTTTCTAGATTAGTTATGGAATTATCATGGATTAGAATAGTTTGAGAGGTATTTGATGTAATAAATCGAATTTATTTGGGCCCTACCATTGCGAGAATCCAGTATTTAGAGTGTTTTGGGAGGCAAGGGTGGCTCATTTCAAGATCTATCCAAAAATCCAATTTTCCATCGGCATGCTAGTGTTTCAGTGTGTTAGTGTGTCAGCATGTCAGTGTGTCTGTGTGTTTGTGAATCGACATGTTAGTGTGTCGGTGAGTAAGAGAAGTCGACATCACTGAGTCGAGGGAATCAATGTCGGTAGGTCGAAGCATTAGTAGGATGAGGTGTCAAAAGGTCGAGGTGTCATAGGTCGATGTATCAACAGGTCAAGGTGTCGGTAGGCTGTGGCATCAGTAGCTAAGCATCGATGACTCACCCATCAGTGACTCATTTGTGGGTTTTCCCAGTTTTTCTAATTCTTCTCCTCTTTCATTTTATTTTATGTAAACCTTGTTTAAATCCTTATTTGGGTGTTTTTAAAAGATATTCAA
Source organism: Viscum album (assembly GCA_963277665.1). NCBI lineage: Eukaryota > Viridiplantae > Streptophyta > Magnoliopsida > Santalales > Viscaceae > Viscum > Viscum album. Next base: position 976,054,741 of record OY728125.1, read on the forward strand.
AGGTTAGCCATTGTAATCATATATATCATAATGTGAAAGAAAATATGAGAAACTCAAAAAACATAATATTTACCACAATCCCACGATTAATATCTTTTAAATCTATTATTCCTTTAAAATAGTATCTGGATCATCCAAGCAAGGATGTCTCCTTCTATGTGTGTTTTCCCCCCTTGATTCTTTTATAACCTTCCCCCTAGACGAGTCATACAATTGTGCTAGATCTCCGACTGTTCAATTTTATTGGAGTTCTTCCCAGGATGCTCACGAAATCGCATAATCTTGGTTTAAGGAGGAACATTAATCATTTGATCATCCAATTAGGGATTTATTTTAATTATCTTTAATTGTGCATCATTAAGGGTGGTCATTTTAATGAATCATTATGAGGAATATCTAGAAACTTTTCTTAAAATTAGAAATAAACAAGAAGTAAATTTGATCAAAATATACTATGGGTATGTAAAACATTGGTGTGGGAGTGGTTCAATGTTGATTACCAATTTAATTTATTATATTTGATTCTGTTATGGATGTCGTGGTTGTATTCCTTCTTAAAATCATGGTCATTGGTGGTATTTGATTGCACACCATTATTCTATTTTGGTTGGGATGATTTGATAAAAGGATGTAACACGATAACTATTTAATGACTTATACATGGATAATTGAAATGGATGTCCTAGGATGAAAACCCATGTGTGATAACCCTAGTTTATAAAATGGACTTAAAAAAGTATTTCAATCTAATCTGAATATGTCTTAATGATATGTGCGGATGAGTGTTGTGTAATGTTGAGTTTTTTAACTTTTCAAGAGTTGGGTGGTGCCACTAATGGGAGCATGGTTGTGAGTTAATAGTAGTTTCCATGGAATTTGTGTGTTGGGAAGTATTGGGGGTGTGTTGGTATCTCAGTCTGAGACATTGATTGATTGTGTAATGGATGTACTTGTAGGCAGCTGAATGGAATTTGTTATGTTGTGGTCATGGAGTGATGGTGGGAATTGGGACTGTGGTGTGGTTATGTACATATATGTAGTGGGACTGTATCTATGATATATTGGGAAGTAGGGATGCGGAGCTGGGTTGAAAGAGGTGGACTGTGTGGTATGTTTTTAGATAATTTTTTTAGTGATGATGGATTGCAGTTTGGTTTTCTTATTATTTTGGTAAATATGTTGTTGGTAGTTTCCTTGTAGTACTGGAATAACTTAAAGTGAATCCCTAAATTAATTACTGGAAAGTGGTTTAATGAAAATTGGTTGATTTATTCTTTAGTAGTGGGTTTTTTGTGGTTATGCATATATGGGTGGCAGTGAAAGTCGTTCTGAGTGGGTTGGTTGATTGTTCGGAATCCCATAGGTAGGGTTGTGTGTATTATTACATATATATATATATCTATATATATCTGTGTGTGTTTGTGTGAATTGTATTTCATTTTTATTTCTACATGCATCCCAACCTATTTTATAACTATGTCCTAAACAACTCTATTTCATGGGGGAGGATGTCTTTCCGAATATCCCATTGGGAGGATGAATGGCTTGTTAAGGAATTTCTTCCTTGTACCCTCTTCTAGGTTATTACCACTCAAGCATATCTGGGTTGAATGTAATGGCTTTAGGCTTACCACAATCCAAAATTATTTGCATGAGGGTTTGTTTTAGATGAGATTACCAGGTGTTTACAGGCCAGGTATCTTTTCCCAAGTGTCTTCTGAATGAGGTACAAGTGTCTTCGGGTGAGAATTGGGGTTGCCATGGCCCAGGTGTTTGTGGGTGGGATTGTGTGTGGTTTCAAGCTTAAGTGTTCATGGGTGGGTTGTGGTAGTGGGACTCGGTATGAGAAGTGTTGTAACGTCAAGAAGTTAGGCGTTAGAGATGAGTAGCTAACTAGCAGAAAAGTGATGTAGGGTACCCAAATACCAATGTTCTTATACTATTATTTTTCTTGACTTGCGTTATTTGGAAATTGTACCTACAAAAGGATGGGCTAGTTAGTATTTCATGGTATGTTATTTGAGGTTTTATTGTTTTCTCATAAGGACATTAGTATGTTCCAACACTTGTGTACATGTGGATTTATATTTTCCTACATGATAGAGTTGTACACTCACCCAAGGTATATATAATTATTATTTAGATTCTAGGGGGACATTGAGGACTGTTCTAGACATTATTTTCTTAGCGGTGGGGATTAATTTCTATTTTTTATTAGTCACTTTTTTTGGTACTTTCCTTTGGAGTTTTGTTTTATCTTGCTTCAACTTTACATTTGACAATGCATGTGAGAAAAGTTTTTTTATTAACTTTTAATTTTGGTATTTAGAGTATCTTGAGATTTACCGTAATATATCTGGACATTGTTATATAAAAAAGGGTAATTAATTAAATATTTTTGGAGATTCTCTACCATTTTTTCAAGTCACCATAATGGGACTATAGATGGTGGGACGTGGGGGATATTATCTCTATCTTAACTTGAGGAAGTATGGGTCTGGAAGTTTGTTGTTTCATCCCTCATCTTGGAGAAGTTCGGTCGTGACATTGTCAAATTAGTTCAATTATAAATCATTAGATTTTTTTTATTTTTTAATAGTTTTATCTATATATACTCCAAAATATTTTCCATGGGGTTTCAAAACATTGTTATTTATGAATGTGGTTCTAGGTAGATGGATTATCTATATAATTCTAAAATGATTTTTGGAAAAGGGGTATTAGATGTTACAAAGGAAATTCTCCATGGTCTCTAAGGTATTAAATTGACTGATTAAAATAAAAAATACATAATCCACCCAATTCAAGATTTTGAGATTTAAAATGTATTATTTAAAAAAAAATTGGTTGAATTTTAAAAGAATATCGAAGCGTGGTCAGGAAATAATATTTGGACAGAGGGGAAAAAATTTCTTCTCAAATTAGTTTCTATAGAGATCAATTCTTAGGCGATTTACCTTTTTCAACTTCTTGATTCACTTATTCACTAGATTAATTATTCATTTTCTAGGTTATTGTGGGATATAACTTTTGGACTGATAAGAACCAATGGATTTCATTGTATTATATTTGAACTTCCAAGGCTCTTGCGGGTTTGTGCATCATGAATTGAATGTCCTCCATCAAAGAACTCCTGGACTATAAATGATTGAGGTTTTTTAGGATCCTAATTCCATTTAACCATGAGTTCAAAAATCCAAATATGTTTCAATTTCCTCATTTTTAAACTCATTTTTATGTCTGACCCATAGACGTTTTTGGAATGTGTAGAGTGAAAAAATATATCGATCACGGTTTTCATAGTGTGTTTTCGTATAGATATTGGGTGAAATTTTATAAGCACCTATGTTTTTTTGAATTTCATAATTTAATACCCACATAGTATATATTTTGTTGTTATGAATAATCTATACTTTAACATCATCTTCTAATTAATCATATCCATTTGGGCCAATAAAAACTCAAATCCTGGAAAAAATTTTCTAGTTGGTTTGCTATTTAAGTTATCACTCTTATCCACGATCATTGATGTGTTCAGATTTTATGGGGAAATGAACTATAAAGAAATTAATCTTTTTTTTCATAGAGATATATAGATAATTACATTTTCTTCGATTGTATTTTCCTTTGAAAACATAGTATCGTTATTACAATTCAGTAAAATTGAAACACATATGATGGAAGTCTTGTATGTTTAACCTCTTAGTTTATGAATTTTTAGTAATTTCCACCACATTGACGTTCTCTTGTCCCACCATTGGAATAAGCAGGCTAAAACGGTCTCACATTTTCTTATTTATAACTCATCCATGATTGGTTAATGAAATCCCAAACCTGAAATATATATCATTCATTGGAATGATCTATGTGATGTGGACATATGGTTTACATTTATGATTCGTATTTTCAAATATATATATATATATTGTGTAGATAGTTCATATGAAATTGGATAGTTTTTTCGTAGTTTAATGACACTAGATTAAACTATGTTTTGATGGAAGAAAACTACTAGATTGACAACGAACATTGTTTTTTATTGATTTTCTTGTTTAGGATATGTTTTTAAGCATGTGCTGGTCATCCGGAAGTCTATCACAAGATGGTTGACTCCCCCTTTATGAGTTGTTAATGTGAATTCTTATGTGAGTTTTCATTAGAAGGAAAATATTAATATCATTGTTTCTATTAACATTGATAATTTACTCTTTGTTTTCACCTACCATATATATTTTATAGCAAATTGGAAGCCCATGGTCAGTATTGATGCTCACCAATATAAATATTATGATTTGTCTTGGATGATATGATATTATCAACAATTAAAATATCAAGACGATATTATATTACGTTGATTCTTATGAGGAGAACCATAATTACTTTGGAACAATTCCAAAGTGGATTTGGTAACATGAAATGAACCTTTTTTATTTTATATTTTCATCTGTTCAATTGGAGCAGAATCAAGTTTCCCAGTTTCTATATTGTATGACAAGTTTTGAGGGGGATTCTATTTGGTCTTATTTTTTTATAGATTAACATTGAAATTTTTTTAATATATATTTATAATATTATATCATAATTTTTAAAATAAAATATTTATATATATATTGAAAATGTATTTTTATACACACGCATAATCATATATTTTTTGTCAATATAAAAATATTTAATGTATATTTGTTTTAAAAAATTACAAAGAAACACCATTGGAAATATTATACAAAACCAAACCCCTATACCAATTATTACTCTAACAATATCATTATAGAGGTGGTAATTTTTTTTTCAACTATGCTCATTTTCGATCATGGTGTTAGTGTTTCCCATGTCAGCATGGAAAATTATTTTTCATCACGCTAGATGCGTGGGAAATAACCTATAGCCATGATCGACCATAGAAATAGATTTCAAAATATAATTATATATTTTATATATATATACCATTATTTTTAATTACAGATGTAGTTATGTCATTACATTGGTTGGAGGTAGACTCGGTATCAAATGTGAGATACCCTTGTTTTTTTCCTTATTTCTACTTGTGGTGTCGATAACAATCGCCTGGGAGGTAATTGTTTTGAAAATAGACAATGAAGCTATTGGTATGAAAAAAGATTCCATAGTAATATTCCTAGTAATGACATACATGGCACATTACAATAGGTAAATTTTCAACTAATTAAAATATATCTTAATTTTTAGTGTTAATATTGTATATATTAATAAAAAATACGAATTTAAACTCAAAATTTCTACTACAAATAACCACTTGATATTATTATTAAATTTTTTTAATGTATATTTTTTTTAAAATCATATATTTCAAATTATAGACATATAATGTTTTTTAGTGGAAAATGGAAGTGTATATTTTTTAGTGTATACATATATACATGCATGTATATGTGTATATATAGACTGATTAATGATGATAAAATGTCATTAAAAACACTACTATTGATTACTCAATATTTACCACAATCCTTTATTAATATTTAAAAAAATAATATATTAATGGAATGTTTTATAAGTGATAACTAGAAGCGCTCATAATAATAACATTTTTTCGAGAGAAAAAAGAGTTAATAAAATACCAATGTTATCAATTCTTTTTTAACATTAATAAATACTCCCTTTATCAGCTCTGTCAAAGGGAAACCATTATTATAATTTTTAAATCATGGTAAAGGGAGACCTTCATGAAAAAAAATCAATATTATGAAAAACCTATTTTAAAATAAATATTAATATATATATATATATATATATATTAATAAATAAAAAATAAAATCTAATGAACCAGATTTATGTAACACTAAATATCTATTAACATATTAGTAAGCTATATATTTAGGGAAAATTGATTACAATAATTTTTTTTTTGATATTTTTATATAATCATAAAATTATTGTTGCGTAATAGTTATTTAATGGAATTTTGGTGATTGAGAAAATAATAAATTAAATAATATCTTAAGATAATTTAGGAGGACATGAACATCCAACCACTATAACTTTAGATATGGGTGTCTATAAAGATCAATGTGATATCAAATGAAATCAAAACAAATTATATACACATTTCTATCAAAGTGGTACTTTAAACACTATATTTTCATGCTAAAAAATGACGAAATGGCCTTTAAAATAACATTCATTGTTGGGAAACCCTAATTTTTTAACACTCTATGGAATGTTTTTCTTTTTAATAAGGGTTATCATCTTTTTTCTCGATAGAGATAGAATTTATTTCTAGGGAAAACTTCCACATGGACATTATGTTGTTCAAATTCCATCATTTTTCATAATTTACTTTTATTTATAAATTAAAATATTTTATATACTTATTTTCCTATATTTACATATTAATATTTAATTTTATAAATAAATATTTAAACAGAATTATAATTGTATGTTTAAATAAATAAACTATTTAGAAATAATTATTATCATTTTTATTTATTATACAAAATTATTCATTTTATTTACCATATTAAAATATACGAATATATATATACTTATACAAATTATATATACTTTTTGTATATAATTATATGTTTATGAGTGTGTGAATGTGTATTAATAAACAAATATTTATATATATATGTACATATATATACATATGAATCTACATATATATAAATATACATAATGTTAATATATAAATATATATATATATATGTCTGTGTGTATGTGTATTAATAATCAGATATATATATATGTATGTATATTCTAATAATTTACATTAAAAAATATTAATATATATATATATGAATTAATGAATATATTAAAAAATATATATGTATATATATATATATAAATATTTCAATATATAATACGTAAAATCGCTTATTCTAGTAGCATGTGTACGTGATGTGTGTATATATATACACACATTCATATAAACATTAATGTACATGTAAGAATGTATATATATAAATATAGTCACAAACACACAAACACAAGTATATATAGAGTGCGAGAGAGAGAGATGTTCTCACACACATATACAAATATACACACACATAAATGTAGTAAATAATATATTTTCATTTTCTTAATAAATCATAAAAAATTTATACCTAAATATAAAAGAATACATAAATATACCAAATATTTCTGTGAATATAAAATCACATTTTATAGATGTATTTAGAAATAATTATATGAATATATATAATTATATGAATAAATATATGGAAATTTTATTTCTATAAATACATATAAATAAATTGATAAATATAAATAAATATATATATCATAAAATACTGAATAAAACAATATATTTTAGAAGTAAGGGGTGTTCTCTTGAAATATAGAGGTTCTAAGAAATAATCAATGTGTTCTTGGGAGAGCATATGGTGTGGTAGAGTACAAAATAGGGGTCATATAGGTTAGTGTGTCGAGGAAACACTAAAAAATGTGGATCTCACATGGTAGAGTAATTAGGGATGGTGTGGAATCATTGTTAATGGGAGCATCAATAAAAGTAATTTAAAAGATAATTTTTTTAACATTATCCAAAATTTTTATAGCACTCTTATACTCATCCACTATCAGTGCTAAAAATAATAGAGAAAAGGGATGTACAAAATATATTTTTAAAATATATATTTTTTTATATTAGATAATTTTTATCGAATAGAATTTTATCTGAGTGGTTTTTTATCAATGAAAAACACAAAAATATTCACTATTTATGATAACTTTTTCAGCCCTGATATAGGGATTATTTGTCAATGATATTTTTAATACACATAATGTTCACCTTTATAAAATCCATTTAACACTTATAATGTTCGATAGACGCTGTTATTGATTATAAAATTACCACTTTTATATCATTACTAAAAATGACTTATAGAACTAATTAGAGCATTATAAGAAGTAATGAAATTTATATATCAAAGTTATATGGGAAATTTTTAATTTAAATTAATAATATCTTTGTCATCATATGTATTTTTATTGGAAATATACATTTTTATTCTTCTCAAAACATAAACAATGAAAATTTTCATTAACAATTACAGAAACAGTAATATAAATATAAACAATGACACTAAATTAGTTATATTTATTGAAAATTTACATAGTAATGTTTTTTACACACATACATACATCAAAAAAATTAAATAAAATACAAAATTAAAAATTTAATTTCCTAGAGTAAATTTATAGATAAAATGTATTTGAAATATACAAATTCTATAAGTAATTTACATTGAAAAATTTACGTGAAATTTAAAAAGGTAATTTTCAAAAAAAAATTAAAATTTATATTATAATACACATATTTATGTTCATAATTAAATTTTTTATATTTTTAGTAGAATTTTATATTGAATATTTTCATTATATTCATTTAAAATAAATTTTCATCATACATTTATGATTGAAATAAGAAATTATGTGTTGAATGAAAATTTCCATTTAAATATTGATATAATTCTAGTAAAATATTGATTACAAAAATTTGTAAATTAATTCATGATTAAATTTTACATAAATATATAATACCACATAAATAAACAACATAATTTTTCCCTAAGAGTTTAAACTATATGTTTTAAAAAAATTCAGAAAACAATTTCTTATGAAACATTACAACTAAAATATATATTTCATATTTTCAATTTAAAGAACAATTAAAATATATTATTACATTTTTTTAAGAAAAATTATCTCTACAAATTTATTTTCAAAATTTTCACTACAAAACCATGAGAACACACTCACATTCTCTATATTTTTTACGAGACAAATCTATAGGTCATTTTTGGCATAGAAAATAATTGAAAATTGTTCTAACTAGTTGTTTTCCTAATAAGATTTGTAGTTTAGTTTTTATTTTAAATTTCAATTTTAGTTCCAAACACATGACACATACTCAAAACCCTACAAATGAACTCAAAATGTCTTTATTATTTGATAAAATTATTCATTAGTAATCTTTTACATGTAATAATCAAAATTACATCATCTCATATAAAATATCAATTGAAAATTTATAATATAATATCTAGTTAAATTTTCCATGAAAATTTCAACTAAATTTTTATAATAATTGTATTGAAAATTTCATTACTATTTTGAAAAAGATCAATCATCGATTAATCCTATAAAGAAATTTTGAACTATAAAATAGTGATCAAGTGTGGTGTATATATATTTTTATGGAAACATAAATTGAGTAATGGGGATGGTGATAACGTATGAATATAGATAATATAAAAGTGAATGATATGAAGAAAATTCAACACAGATAGGGATAAAATTTATTATTTTCATTAACATGTTTCTATATATTGGTTGTTTAAACTGTTTTATCCAATGATTGAGATTAGTTACTAAAATATATAATCTATCGGATGTAATTTGAAAGATTATAATTTGAATACTGAGGGATTTATGTATAGTGGATACATCTATCGGGGACTGACCTAACATGGATTGTTTTAAATCGAATAAATATTTCAAAATAGAAATGGTAAACTCTCATGAACAATGATTATTTTAGATGGAACTAGATAAAAAAAATTTCCAGAAATAGATTGTATATTTTCATGTTAATTTATAATTAATTTAACTTAATTGAGAAGGAATGTAAAAACATTTTTCATATCTATTTTAATCATATATTTTGACCATTCTAACCATTTTCTGTGTACTCTCATTACATCATGAAGACACAAGGTATTACCCAGTTCAGGTGATCCACACATGATCCATCGATCTCTAAATCAATGAAAATGGAACTTTGGGTATTGGTATGGTCGATCGATCGACATGAGTTATTCACCTTAATCACTTCATACTCTATCATTGTTGATGTAATGTCTCTCATTTATCATGTTCAAAAGAGTAAAGGAGATAGATGAAGAAATTTCCATGTATTGAGAAATGATCTATAAAATTTATTAATTGAGGGAATTCTTTAGAGGGAATTTACACAATTTTTTAAATAAAAAATATTGTTCGAGAAACCTAATTTTAGCCCTAGGGTTAGAAATAGAATATTTATTATTTACAAAATGTCCTTGATAACACTCAAAACCAATAATTAATCCCAAGTCATGTATTTAATGTTAATATTACTTTATTTTTTTACACATACTTGTAAAACTATAACTAAATATTTATAGTCTAGAAAATCAATATTTACCTCCAAACCTAATAATTCATTCTATTTTCCCACTCCATAATATACTTAATTCAAAAAAATAGTACTGTATTATTCATTCAAATGATAAATTAATATATTACTCACATTCTTGTATAAATATATATATTTTAATATTCAGATAAATAAACGATTATTTATTTGGTTACTAATTATATTTCCAATAATAAGACATAAATATATTAAAATAATTAATTAATAACATGGAGAATATATTTCAAAAATTTAACCTAGAATAAATACTAATTATATGTTCACGGGATATTGTTTATTACCACTTATAAATGTAATTATTTTTCTGATGCTAAAGGATACATTTTATGTATGACCCACTAGTATTCTTTTACATTGCAATTAGGATGTATTACCTAAATTTGAAGATTTTTATCTCTAAATGGGATAGGGAACCCAAATAGAAATAAGTAATTGTCTCAACATTAACAACCACATACATGATTGAATTTTACAATTTAATCCAATTTTCATTATGAACCCAATCAAGATGATTTCATAGAACATGAAATCAACCAATACACATGATTTATTATTAATTGACTATAAAAAATGTACACATTGAACACTGTTATGGATAAATTGTTCATTTGGTTACATTAGTATAAATGTGTATGAGATATAATGTAATGACCCAGTCAATCACATTGTCTTGAATGAATAACGAGTCATTACATGGCCTTATGTGACATCCCCAAGATTCCAAAGTATGGAAATAAATGCACAAGTGTTTCAAATAAAAGTGGGGGACTATTTACCCTTTAGTAAATAAACCAATAAACAAACAAACCATAACCAATACATTTACTAAATGATACATGAACAATAGAAATACCACTAAGAAACATCGTGTATCTTAAAACCATATCAATTTTTACCACAACAGAAAACCAAACCCGTATCAAATTAAATAGAGGATAAACAAGTCATGACTCTCAAGAGACCAAAATACTTCATGCTCTAAAGGTCCCATGATCCACAATCACCGAATAGCCCAAATATAATGAGGTAGACCTAATTATGTGGGAAATGTTACCTTTTCTTCTATCAATGAAGATCACATTTGAAAAAGAACTAATGTTACAAAGAAAGGGTGAGTATAAAACATAGTAGTTTTTCCCTAATGACTTCCCTAATCATTCCAATAGGATGGAAATGTTAGTCACATTAATATAAAATAGTTTATATAAAACAATTTACCAAAACATTTTATAACCAAATATATGCATGTTCCAAAAACTATTTGAAACCAAGTTAAAACAATACTAAATGAAAAAAATTTCCATCAAGTTATTTTTATAGAAAAATAACCGATCATGTATTCAAAACCATTTCAAAATATCCATTTTGGCATCCTAAAACCTTTCCACACTCTCATGCAACCAACTGTTCATGCTATGTTGTGACATTTCTATAATCATGAGCGGTTTCTTATCGATCTACAATGTCATTGCAAGTTATTTGTATCCCATGTACTGTTACCATTTTACCATCTAGAACAATGACATATTACAACCCATCCCTGTATGTGAAATATTAATTCAAACGCCAATATTCCCAAGGATCATACCAAAAAAACCTTTCAGTAAAAACAAATTTTTATTGAAAACTATTTCCACCAAAACAATTTCAATGCCAAATCGTTTAAATAAAACAACATTTTATTAAAAACCCCATTTATATCAAACCAATTTTCAAAAAATAAAATACATAATTTAAAATCACCATTTTATATTCAGGAAACTTAATCAATTTTCACATAAATTTACCAAGATTTCACAAGCCCACCAAAAATGATAAATCATCACCAAAAAGATTTATACCATGTTTCAAACCAAGATTACACAATAATTATTTTCTGATTTACTCAATTCAAAACTAATCCAATCAATTATAGCAAGATGATTCAATATTTAATCCACATAACTCAACGATTTTGGTGAAAACCACAATGAACAAAGAATGCACAAGAAAACTTGGTTGATTCCCCAATAACCCGCATTAGATCTATTATCGTAGCATGGTTAAGACCAAAACAAATCATATTTGTAATCCACACACCCAGATATACCCATAATAGTTGTATATCTATGAAACCGGAAGAGGATGAGGAGTTTATCTATGTAGATCTAAGAAACTGATCCAGATCGATGAAGAATGATCACATTCCTCAAGAATCATGCTTTGATTTACGAAGTAAATCCTACGCATTTACTCCAAAATTCTTGGTAGATATTCTTCTACCTTCAATGAATAAAAATCATGAGTTATGGACACATAGGTGAAAAAAAGATCAATTAGAGTCAAAATGTAATGGATCCCCTTATTTTGGATCACACTTAAACAATACGCACAGTTAGTTCGCATGGTTAGACAAACCGTCTAAAAACCATGTGTTAGCTACTACCTTGGTAGAACCTCGCCCAAATTAATTGCATGGTCTCCCTAATCATGCTCTAACTATACTAGATCAACTTCCTCAAGAGAACCAAATACGCATTGTTTGACTGCATAGTTATACAAACTGTGTGTCACCTGTGTGACTTCCATTTGGCCTCAAAACTACTTCTACTTTTCTCCCAAATCTCTCATTCATCACCCTTAAACATTATAACCATAAAAATAATCATGTAAGGGTTACACACCTGAAACTGGGAGTACTAAATTCTCCCCACCATTGGTCTTTCCGTCCCTGGAATGTAGAAAACTTCTGCTACCCTGAAAGAGTTCTGACCACTGTTATTTCATTTCCTTCTCATGTTCCCAAGTCTCTTACTGAATATGACGATGCTACCATAAAAACCTCACTAGACTGACATTTTTTTATGAATGTAATTCTCTTTCCTCTCTAAAATATATACCAGGATATGTATCAATGAAGTATCTAGATCTAGGTCAATATGCTCCCATCTGATCACATTGTCAAGATTAGGCTGATACATTCTCAACTGAGATACATGGATCACATTATGCACTAAACTAACTCTGGTGGTAATTCCAACTGATATTAAACATCTCCATTGTGTACCAATTTCACTAAAGGACCTCTTTGTCTAGGATATTTCTTTTCTTGCTTCTCGAAATGAAGATGTAAAATCCTTGGAAATATCCTCAAGAAGACATGATCACCCACAAAGAATGACAACAAACTTTGACGATGATCTGAATAATATTAAGGACAACTCTATTCCATATCGATGCATTTTTTTAATCAATTGGATCTTCTCTATTATTTCTTGGAAAAGGCTCGTCCCATATAGATATTTTTCACATATTTCCACCTTGCATAGTGGATAAGGACATGGACATAGATACAACGCTTCATACATTTCCATATGCATCAAGGCCTGATAGTTTTTATTATATGATAACTCTACTATGGATATATTCTCATCATAAGAGCCACAAAAATCCATTACAAAAGGCTGAAACATGTATTCCAACGTCTGTATTGTTTTGTCAGACTGGGTATCTCTCTGAGGAGGATAAATCATTCTCATAGTTAACAAAATCCATAGGGGTTTCTTTTAGAATTTCCAAAAACAAGATGTCAACCTTGGATCTCTATCTAAGACGATTGAAACTGGTACTCCATGTCTCTTTACCACTTCTCGGATATAGATTTTAGATAGATTTTTTACCATATGAGTTTCACAAATGGGAATGAAATGGGCCGACCTGGAAAATTGATCCACTATTACCCATATGTCATAGTGTTTCCAAACCGTTCTTGGAAGACCTATATCAAAATACATCACTGTCTACTCCCATTTACACACTAAGATAGGTAAATACTTCAACAAACATGTATGTCTATAATTCTCTTCTTTAACATGCTATCAGGTTAAGCCCCACGAGATGAACTCGACAACCTTTCATTTCACGAGGTTCCATTGAAACTGTGTCTTCAATGCCTTATACATCTTCTGTTTACCTGGATGTATTTTCCATCTTGAATAGTGGTACAAATGAATGAGTTATTCCTAATAAGCCATAGGTAAACCATCCGTTCTATAATGAAAAAAACTGAACTCCCATCAAGTTTTGATCCCTCAATGGTCTCCCCACCATTGAATTTTGAACTCATTAATAGTCATTCTACATCAGATATTTCTTCATCATTCAATATATTTACCAAATTAAAAACAAGCTTAAATAAGAAGAAACATACAACATAACCTCAGTCTTCACATTCTACATTTATTTTGGCTAGGGCCAACATCAATAAATATTCATCTAAAGAAACATTCACCAACTGAGCATGTGACTTTCTACTCAACTCATCGGCCACCGAAATTTCATTTCTTGGTGTAGACATCAAGTCAATGTAAAACATTTTTTGGTCATCCATCCATCTTGTTGGCCTAAAATTCAAATCCCACTATGAGAAAATGTGTTTCAAGCTTTCTTGGTCTATCAACATAGTGAATTTCACACCAAGGATATGTTTCTCCATGTTTTCAGAGCATGGGAAACTACAAATTACTCCAAATCAGTTGTTGGGTGATTCCTTTCATGCACCCCAAACTACCTTGAACCATCGGCATCTACCTGATCTTCTTGCATGAGAACACAACCCAACCCTGATCCGGAAGCACCAGAGTACACCACATACCCATTTTCTGATTATGAAATGATCAAGATAGTTTCCTATGTAAGATTAAATTTTATTTCATTGAATGATTTCTAGAATTCCTATGTCTATTGTAATGAATCATTCAACTTTTTCAGAGCTGTTATTCGCAATGATAGACCTGAGAAACCATGCGAAAATCATCGGTAGTGACTAGTTAGACCAAGAAAACTTCGTATATCAAAGACATTGTTCTATGGTTTCCATGGAAAAATGGATTCTATCATTTCCTGATCAACAGAAACACCATTCTGAAAAATGACATGGCCATGAAACTGTACTTCTTGTATCTGAAAATCACACTTTGATAAATTTTCATACAAACAATGATCTCTTATGATTTTTAACACTATTTCCATATTTTGTTCATGGTCATCCTTGCCTTTGAATGCACCAAGATGTCTTCCAAAAAACACCACAAAAAAATGAATCTAGATATTGCTAAAATATATTATTCATCAAATCCATGAATAATTCTTGTGCATTCATTACATATAAAGGAATGAATAAGTGTAACACCCCGAGATTCCATGATATGCATCTCATTCAATAATGCAATAGCTTGCATTGTACGCAACTTTGAGTTCTAACACACCGCAACTAATCAAACTAGCCGTTGTGAATAGTAATACCTACTTTTTGAAATTTTATAAATTTTATTTATCAAAATGGACTTTATTTTTGGATTCGGAATATCGAAATTAGCCTATGTTGAATTTTTGGTATTTTTCTAAGAACTTCTATTTTTTATGAATAGTGAAAAATACTTAAAAACAACTTTTTTAATCAAAATAATTTATAGTGATAAATTATACTATTTAGTGGTTTTAAAGTATAATTAGAATATATTTTTACCATTTTATCCAATGGTGGTCATTAGAATTAATTTATCATTTAAATTGGGCATAAACAATTGTCAATCTTTTGATATAAATTGTTTCTTAAAAACAGGCTATTTGTTGTAACAGCGGGAATTAATTATAAAATTAATTAATGCAACTTATACATTTGGAATTTTTAAAAATAGACATCATTTTTGAATTCGGAATATCAATTATATCTTAGGGTGAAATTTTGGCATTATTCTGAAAAACTTTAATTTTTGATGAATAGTGAAACCACTAAGTGGTAGTTAAATAACTGATTTTTCGTTTAAATGAAATATTACCACTTCTGTGATTTGATTTTCAAAAATCTGACATACATGGTTGTCATTAAGAAGTAAAATGTGGTTCAATGAGATCAAAATAATTTTTTTGGTGAATAGTAACTTTTAAGTTCTTAATAGCGAGTAGAGGTAATTAGTGTAGTTTGAGGTAAAAACAATGTTTTAATAATATGAGATGAGCTTGACACTTGTACTACTCCAATTGGATGAGTCATGGCCGACCAAGACAACCCATGGGTCAACTTGGGGACCCCGTGGAGCCACTTTAGTTGGAAAATGACATTAATATATATTTATTTAATGTTAAAATTAAATTGACACAAACATGAGTTGTTTTACTAAAATAGTTTTTAAGTTGAGTTACACAAGTCCAAATTTTGATTATAAATATTCATTAGAAATCTAAAAAGATTTCCTACATCATAGTATTTTTTTTATAATTTTTAGACATTAAATAAATTAAATTATTTATGACATCATGATGATGCAGCGATGACCTCATTATTTAACGATTTAAATAAAATGGGAAGATAATGCAAAATCCAAGGCTTACACTTGTCCAAAGCCTATTGGATGAGGAGATTTAGAACCCTTATCACCTTATCCTCGAATTATATAAGTTTGGGACCTCTAAAATCTGAAACTCATTTTATAATAAAGTGACTTTTCATTACTTTCCAAAAGTGCCCCTCCTCTCCATTAATAAAAGGCCCCCACCACTCCCACCTTCAAGCCATTTGGCTCTGCCAACCTCTGCCCAAATACTCTCCCAACATCCCCCTCTTACTCCTAGAAGCCTCACTTTGGGCAGAACTCTTCCCAAGGAAGCCTTTGGCTCAAATCAAAAATGGATACCCGATTTTGAGGTAATGTCTTCTCTAATGTTGTTTTATTTTTCTTCTCAAACCCCCTAAACTCTTTTTATTCATTTCCTTTGTAACAACACTAGTATAAAAAATATACTAGGATGTTTTTATAATAAGTATTCGTGCTACACTTACACACACCTACATCTAATGGTTAAAGAACATACGGTTTCTGTGGATGGTGAATTTCTGCCTCACGAAACGATGATTGTTCAACACTCATATAACACCTTCAAAGGTGGCCAGTAAGATGTCACTATTATATATATATATATATAATATGTTTATGTTTTACTTATGCTTCTGTATTTCTCATTTACGGCATACTTTATGATTTCCATTATGGGTAAAACACGATAATTTCATTTTAGGAAGTGCGGACTACCGCCCCCTCAAAGTTATTTGAATCATTAATGCCATATGTGGGATGTATAAAGGATGGAGTAAATGGTATTATACACTATATTATACTATAATTATATTATACATTTATATCATTATGATTTCGTTCCATTAAATATGAAATTGAAATGAAAGTAGCGTTCATGCGTACGTACGGCTTACCGTCTCCATGAACGGTGCATTTCATTTCTTACCTTTAAATGTTACGTAATATTATAAATGAATGTATATACTGGATATATATATGATATATATGACATCTAAATCATGAATATAATTCTGGAGATAATGGATATTCTACCACATAAACAACTTGTAATCATAAGATGTTTATTGTTGACTCAAGTACCAAATATCGACAAAACGACCGTTATTAACTTAAATAATTACATAATGTTCATAACATTGTAATAAGTGATATAAAAAGGATAATGAAATTGAAAATGGTTCTTAATAAGGTATATATTAACTCTAGTTTATTATTCAGGAGGTTAAAGAACGGTTGAGTCAAGTCAGACACGAGGTAAGGGAACTTCTTAACCCAATTTCCATTCTCTGGGTTAATCTCCTACTTTCAAATTATGTCATGATATAATTATGTCCTATATTGTATTTTTACATTATATATGTGTAATTATAGTGAATACACATTATAGGAGTACTTTATTTAAAAAAATGATCTTTTTAAGTACTTCGTCTTAGTCCCCTTTCATTGAGGCATATTTGGTTTTATACACAACTTTCTTTTATACGGTGTATAAACCCCTTTGACTTTTACGTTTATTCAAAAGGAATCTTTTTTATACGAAGCGTTTTGATAAATGACAAAAGGGAATGTTTTTCTTTCCGTACTTATGCGGTGACAATGACTTCTATGCCTCCATGACCATTATTTGAGTTTCAGCTTCCTCTACAAGCCATCTTTTTTTTAATGATAAATAAATACAAAGTTTTCACTTTCTTTTATTTTGGTATTGAAAATGGTTTTGAAATAGTTCTTATTATATCAATGTGTTTTATTGATATCTTGTGATTGAAATGTGGAAATGTTATGTTTCCTTTATGCATGTTTTATGTGATACGATTATGTTATGGTTTATGATATGTTTAAACCTATTCATATGTGGAATGTATTGGACTTAATAAGTGACGGGTGGAGCCCGCTATAGCTCCTCGATGCATCGGTAGGTCTCATGAGACAACTAGAAATGGAATTGGTCGAGGCCCTTTCCCAATTTGATTTATGGTTTTGGCCGAGGCCTTAATCATTTTAGACGTCTTGGCCGAGGCCTTGAAAAAATGTTTCAGAATGTCTGGAATTATACATTCCCTCATTATGAAAGTGGTTATTGATATTGCATGTGATTATTCGACCAGTAGAATATCCACGTGAAGAAGTAAATGGCATTATCTCATTTTACTTTTTCCATATTATGTTGATGTTCAAGTTTAAATGGATTTTGTTTTAGTTATACATTGCCTTAAATGTTTATGTTTATTTATGAAAGCTTCCGCAATATTGTTATCCTTACTGAGCATCTGAGCTCACCCCTGTCAATGTTTTAATATTTTCCAGGATGTGAAGAAGTATTTTATGAATGACCTGCAGGGATTGTCAGAAGTGGATATGAGTGTGGACTATGGAGACTTTGTTATTGTAGTTTTTCACATTATGATGTAATGTAACGTTTACGAATGTATCTAGTGTTTCCAAGGCTACTAAACTAATCGGTCTTTCGGGACATGATCTTTTGTGATCATGCCAATGTAATGAAGTAATGCACCGACTCTGGGTAGCTGGGGTCGGGGCGTTACAATTGGTATCAGAGGCAGTTTAGTACTAACCTTGGAAGCTAGATTTAGATAAACTCTGATTATAGAACATAGCCCAAAGATAGACTTTGAGGATTAGTATAGAAGAACTTCCTAGAATTTTGTTGTTGTAAAGATTTTGTGAGTTTTCCGAGAAATACATCCCTATCTTGATACGAGCAGGTAGAGGCGGCTCTGGCACAAATGTACCTAGGGGTAAACCCGAAAACACCGCTTTGAGCTAGACTCGAACGGGAACTGGTGCACGACAACGGGTCTTGATGTACTCTTGGTTACGAAACTCCCGGGGGATATTCTTAGGATAATTCTCATTTTTTTTACAAACCACTATGAAGGGTTATGAGTATATACTTCCTAAAAGAAAACATTTTTATGGATTATATCCATAAATAGTTCATTTTATGTCAAGTATTTTATAAGTATGGAATTATGTATTTTGATTCATAAACTAATCGAGTTTATGCCATTGTATAGAAATGACGCCTAGTGGAAGGAATGGAAACCGTATCAATGCACGAACTCCGTGTAGGGATTGCCCTCCTTCTCAAGATAATTATTGTTGATCTGGAGATACAACTGGTGCTGATCAACTTAATACCATACTGGGACAACTCACTCAGGTCATGAATAATAACCTTACTCGTATGGAGCACCCTGATCCACAACTTGGAGGATCAATGTTAGACCGCTTCATGAGGAAACAACCACCAACCTTCAATGGGAGTAAAAATCCTATAGTAGCTGAGCAATGGATAAATTCCTTAGAGAAAATATTCCATGCCTTGGGGAGTAGTGAAAGGGAGAAGGTTGTCATGGCAGTTTACCGCCTCACTAAAGATGCCGATCAGTGGTGGTTGCTGATTCAAAACACAAAGGAAGATGATGACGTATCGAATATGGAATGGAGGGAGTTCAAAGATCTTTTCTTAGAAAAATACTTTCCTCGTGACCATCAAGAAGATATGGAAAGGAAATTTCTGAGTCTGAGGCAGAAGGAGGATGAGAATGTCGCAAAGTATGAGGCTAGCTTTACAAGGGTAGCGAGGCATGCTGCCGATTATATACGTAACCCAAGGAGTAAGATTGATCGTTTCTTTGATGGGTTAAAACCATTTCTCCGTCGAGCTTTGGTATCACAATGCTTCTCATCATACGAAGATATTTTCTCGTGTGCTATCAAGACAGAAAAGGAATTCTCTATGTCTTATGACAACAAAGTAAAGCAAGAGAAGAAGAGAATGGTGGAACAAGAGACAGATAAAGGGAAAATGGGAAGGAAGGATTTTCCATTATGTGATAATTGTGGGAAGAATCACCCTGGTACTTGCCTAAAAGGAATGGGAGTTTGTTATAAATGTGGAGAAAAGGGTCACCAGGCTCGTGATTGCAAGGGAAAGAAAGAGGCTATCAAAGTTGAATGCTACAATTGTAGAGAAATGGGTCATTATGCAAATGAATGACCTAAGCGTCAGGGAAACTTACCTCAGAAAAGGCCAAGGGATCAAGGACAATCTTATGCTGTTACTACAGTTGAAGCAGAATAACTAATGTGTTGGTGCTTTTGGACTCATGGATTATATTCTGGTTATTAGAATAATGTGATATATATATAAAGATTGTACTTCAGTACTTGTTGATTTCAGTAAGTTTTTAATATGATGAAGGTAATTATATTTTTAGTATGTGACAATAAGAGAAACTTTACTTTGTTTGGGGAATCTGATAAATTGATTTTGGAATTAAGAGACCTTTTAGAGAAAGTCTGGACAGAGGTATTTTGGATAACTATAAAGGTTGGAGTGGATTAAGTTAATCTTTGGATAGTATTGTTTAAGGTTAAAAAATTTATGAAGATTATTTTTGGAATATTATGATACTATAGTTTTAGGAAAAGGACAACCTGCAGGGTGGGGCATAACCCGTCGCGTCGGAAAAAGCTGCAGGAATCGAACCCATAATCATAGTGTGACAGGCCTTTATTTCCTACCACTAGCCTACAGGAAGTCCCTGGTTATTAAAAAATAATTTTACTAATCTAAATGGTATGTGTTAACATTTGGAACCTTATACAATTAGTTTACGTATAATATTTTTGAGTTCTATTATCTTTTTGAGTGAAAGATGAGTTGAAGGTTGAAACTCTAATTGTCAAGCATAAATATATATATACCTATCTCTTATTCAATGAATAAATTAATTCTTAATCTTTATTAAAGGGATATTAAAACAAAAAAATGTGTTATCCTAATACCTTATGTCTTGGGGAACTGATGATATTTTAAATCAACATAGATTGAAGTCTTTGAGTCCCTCAATTTGACAGTTGATTATGATTGATGACCTCAATCACTCCCTACAAATATTTACGTTTTTCCTCCAATTATATGTATCTAATTGCCACCAATGTTCTCCTAATCGAGATCATAATTGGGTGGTGAATTTTTCATTTCCCTTTCCCTCTTATTAAGGCTAAATTTTATTAATCTTATTTCCGATGTGGGTTTTCCACAAAGGTATTTTCTCTTTTCAACCTTTTATTTTCAAAGAAAAATTTCAAATTGCGAGGACGAAATTTATTGAAGAAGGGGAGAATGTAACACCCCGAGCTTCCACGATACACAACTCGTTCAATAATGCAATAGCTTGCATTGTACGCAACTTTGAGTTCTAACACACCGCAACTAATCAAACTAACCATTGTGAATAGTAATACCTACTTTTTGAAATTTTATAAATTTTATTTATCAAAATGGACTTCATTTTTGGATTCGGAATATCGAAATTAGCCTATGTTGAATTTTTGGTATTTTTCTGAGAACTTCTATTTTTTATGAATAGTGAAAAATACTTAAAAACAACTTTTTTAATCAAAATAATTTATAGTGATAAATTATACTATCTAGTGGTTTTGAAGTATAATTAGAATATATTTTTACCATTTTATCCAATGGTGGTCATTATAATTAATTTAACATTGAAATTGGACATAAACAATTGGCAATCTTTTGATATAAATTGTTTCTTAAAAACACGCTATTTGTTGTAACAGCGGGAATTAATTATAAAATTAATTAATGAAACTTATACATTTGAAATTTTGTAAAATATACATCATTTTTTAATTCGGAATATCAATTATATCTTAAGGTGAAATTTTGGCATTATTCTGAAAACATCAATTTTTGATGAATAGTGAAACCACTAAGTGGTAGTTAAATAACTGATTTTTCGTTTAAATGAAATATTACCACTTCTGTGATTTGATTTTCAAAAATCCGACATACATGGTTGTCATTAAGAAGTAAAATGTGGTTCAATGAGATCAAAATAATTTTTTTGGTGAATAGTAACTTTTAAGTTCTTAATCGCGATTAGAGGTAATTAGTGTAGTTTAAGGTAAAAACAATGTTTTAATAATATGAGATGAGCTTGACACTTGTACTACTCCAATTGGATGAGTCATGGCCGACCAAGACAACCCATGGGTCAACTTGGGGACCCCATGGAGCCACTTTAGTTGGAAAATGACATTAATATATATTTATTTAATGTTAAAATTAAATTGACACAAACATGAGTTGTTTTACTAAAACAGTTTTTAAGTGGAGTTACACAAGTCCAAATTTTTATTATAAATATTCATTAGAAATCTAAAATGATTTCCTACATCATAGTATTTTTTTTATAATTTTTAGACATTAAATAAATTAAATTATTTATGACATCATGATGATGTAGCGATGACCTCATTATTTAACGATTTAAATAAAATGGGAAGATAATGCAAAATCCAAGGCTTACACTTGTCCAAATCCTATTGGATGAGGGGATTTCGAACCCTTATCACCTTAGCCTCGAATTATATAAGTGTGGGACCTCTAAAATCCGAAACTCATTTTATAATAAAGTGACTTTTCATTACTTTCCAAAAGTGCCCATCCTCTCCATTTATAAAAGGCCCCCACCACTCCCACCTTATTCACACCTTCAAGCCATTTGGCTCGGCCAACCTCTGCCCAAATACTCTCCCAACTTCCCCCTCTTACTCCTAGAAGCCTCACTTTGGGCAGAACTCTTCCCAAGGAAGCCTTTGGCTCAAATCAAAAAGAATTACCCGATTTTGAGGTAATGTCTTCTCTAATGTTGTATTATTTTTCTTCTCAAACCCCCTAAACTCTTTTTATTCTTTTCTTTTGTAACAACTACAGTATACTCAATATACTAGGATGTTGTTATAAGAAGGATTCGAGCTAAACTTACACAAACCTACAACTAATGGTTAAAGAACATATGGTTTCTGTGGATGGTGAATTTCTGCCTCACGAAACGATGATTGTTCAACACTCATATAACACCTTCAAAGGTGGCCATTAAGATGTCACTATTTTATATATATATATATATATATAATATGTTTATGTTTTACTTATGCTTCTGTATTTCTCATTTATGGCATACTTTATGATTTCCATTATGGGTAAAACGCGATAATTTCATTTTAGGAAGTGCGGACTACCGCCCCCTCAAAGTGATTTGAATCGTTAATGCCATATGTGGGATGTATAAAGGATGGAGTAAATGGTATTATACACTATATTATACTGTAATTATATTATAAATTTATATAATTATGATTTCGTTCCATTAAATATGAAATTGAAATGAAAGTAGCGTTCATGCGTACGTACGGCTTACCGTCTCCATGAACGGTGCATTTCATTTCTTACCTCTAAATGTTACGTAATATTATAAATGATTGTATATACTGGATATATATGATATATATGACATCTAAATCATGAATATAATTCTGGAGATAATGGATATTCTACCACATAAACAACTGGTAATTATAAGAAGTTTATTGTTGACTCAAGTACCAAAGATCGACAAAACGACCGTTATTAACTTAAATAATTACATAATGTTCATAACATTTTAATAAGTGTTATAAAAAGGATAATGAAATTGAAAATGGTTCTTAATAAGGTATATATTAACTCTAGTTTATTATTCAGGAGGTTAAAGAATGGTTGTGTCAAGTCAGACACGAGGTAAGGGAACTTCTTAACCCAATTTCCATTCTTTGGGTTAATCTCCTACTTTCAAATTATGTCATGATATAATTATGTCCTATATTGTATTTTTACATTATTTATGTGTAATTATAGTTAATACACATTATAGGTGTACTTTATTTTAAAAAATGATCTTTTTAAGGACTTCGTCTCAATCCCCTTTCATTGAGGCATATTTGGTTTTATACACAACTTTCTTTTATACGGTGTATAAACCCCTTTGACTTTTACGTTTATTCAAATGGAATCTTTTTTATACGAAGTGTTTTGATAAATGACAAAAGGGAATGTTTTTATTTATGTACTTATGTGGTGACAACGACTTCTCTGCTGCCATGACCATTATTTGAGTTTCGGCTTCCTCTACAAGACATCTTTTTTTTTAATGATAAATAAATACAAAGTTTTAACTTTCTTTTATTTTGGTATTGAAAATGGTTTTGAAAGCGTTTTTATTATATCAATGTGTTGTATTGATATCTTGTGATTGAAATGTGGAAATGTTATGTTTCCTTTATGCATGTTTTATGTGATACGATTATGTTATGGTTTATGATATGTTTAAACCTATTCATATGAGGAATGTATTGGACTTAATAAGTGACGGGTGGAGCCCGCTATAGCTCCTCGATGCATCGGTAGGTCTCATGAGACAACTAGACGTGGAATTGGCCGAGGCCCTTTCCCAATTTGATTTATGGTTTTGGCCGAGGCCTTAATCATTTTAGATGTCTTGGCCGAGGCCTTGACAAAATGTTTCAGAATGTCTGGCATTATACATTCCCTCATTATGAAAGTGGTTATTGATATTGCATGTGATTATTCGACCAGTAGAATATCCATGTGAAGAAGTAAATGGCATTATCTCATTTTACTTTTTTCCATATTATGTTGATGTTCAAGTTTAAAAAGGCTTTTGTTTTAGTTATACATTGCCTTAAATGTTTATGTTTATTTATGAAAGCTTCCGCAATATTGTTATCCTTACTGGGCATCTGAGCTCACCCCTTTCAATGTTTTAATATTTTCCAGGATGTGAAGAAGTATTTTATGAATGACCTGCAGGGATAGTCATAAGTGGATATGAGTGTGGACTATGGAGACTTTGTTATTGTAGTTTTTCACTTTATGATGTAATGTAACGTTTACGAATGTATCTAGTGTTTCCAAGGCTACTAAACTAATCGGTCTTTCAGTACTTGATCTTTTGTGATCATGCCAATGTTACGAAGTAATGCACCGACTCTGGGTAGCTGGGGTCGGGGCGTTACAATAAATATTCGTAGTGGCCATATCTTTGTCTGAAAACTGTATATGGAATATCCTACATCCGAACTCACGATTGGTGACATCCAGATCGCAAGTCAACTTTTTTTAACATGTGAGATCCCCATAATTAATCGAATATATCATAAATGGGTGGATGTTTATATCTATTTTTTATCATAACCTGGTTCAACTTATGATAATAAATAGACTACTGAGGAGTTCCATCTTCCTTATTCATGAACAAAACTGGTGCTTCCCACATTGTTTTACTTGGCCTAATGAACCCCTTGCTTTATAGTTCCTCCAAATTCACATTTAATTCTTGTAACTCCATTAGTTCTATCCAATAAAACAGAAGGTAAATAGTACTTTTCCCCAAAAGGATATCAAGTGAAAACTCCACTTTCTTTATACATTTTAACCTTATATGTTCTCAAGAAATACATCAGAAAATTGATCCACAACGACTGGAAAAATATTTTCGTAGATCTCATCCATTGATTCCAAAGTCAATGCTATTAACTTGTAAGAGATAATTCCCACCATTGGTAACAAAAAACTCTTTTAACCATTAATTACCATCCTCTCACCTCTAAAGAGATGCTAGATATCATACTCAATCATGAAACTAACTGTTCTCCTATAACTGTCGATGAGAGCCTTAAAAATTTTCAACCAGTCCATACCAATGATTACATCATAGACATCCATGTCTAATATTGAGAAGTTCCATTTTATATCAGCTCTATGAATAGTTATATCACATGCTAGATACACAAGTGCTTGACATTCTCTTTCACCGAGTGGAATTTTATGTTTTTAAACAGGAGGCATCATTTTTAAATATAAACATAGAAAATCAATTGCACAAGAAGAAATGAAAGAATGTGATGCATCAGTATCAAAGAGAACTTCCATAAGGTTAGAATTCAAAATAATCATACCGTTCATCATAGATAGTCTAGATTCATAATCGAAAATCATCATCTTATCTCCATATAGTTGCATCATTGTTCCACTTTTCTCCTTTTTTCCTTACTATGATTTCCCTAGTTAAGGAGTCATGGTTTTCCTAGAATCACAATTAGAATATCTACTATACTAACGAGATTGGTTCTTATCTCCTCTCCCTGACAAAGCATATGATACTTTTGACTCTTGATAATAGTCTATAGGACTAGACCATAGAGAACTACAAAAATAGCAGGGAAGATGACCCATCTTCTTGCAATTACGACATGCTCTAGGTTGTGCTACAAACTCATTCATTATGTGGTCATGTGAACCACATTGAAAGCAAAATTCATTGCTCTAGGGAAGTGGAAGAAATTTCACTGATCTAGTCGGATAATTCAAATATCCACTACCACCTTGGGAATAGGTGTCCATTTTTCTTCTTGAATTAGCATTTTAGTTCCCACCATTCCCTTTAGGTATCATCATACCACCCCCTATCGATCCAGAGATATCACGTTCATCCCCATTTGCTATGTTCAACATCATTGTAAAATCTATAATTTATAGTATTGTAATCTTCGATAAAATATCCTATCGTACCCCTGATATGAAGATTCATGCTTTCAAGGACGCACTTGCCACTAATTCTATTGAAAATCATACTAAATTCATAATGTTAGTTGCATACTCTATGATAGAGAGACTCTATTACATCATTTAGAAGAAATATATCATTTTCTAGATCTTGAACGTGTGAGGATAGAATTTTTTATTGAAAAATTACCCAAAATACTCTCATGTAAGGCCTTCAACAAATTTTGAATGCACCGTTAAATCCCACAACTAGCATGCAAGATCCTCAAGAATATATATCGACATATTGATCTTTAGCTCTACTGGTGTGCCGATTAAATTGATGATATGATTCACCATACTTAGCCACACCTCCTCCTTTGCAAGATCAGTATCACCCCAGTCGTTATGTGGATTATACTTCATCAATTTGATGGTATGATCCACATTCCTTGGCTTATTCTTCAAGTTCCCTGTATCCACTGCTTGTAAATCCTAGACAATAATTTGAACAAACTCTTGGTTCCCTATTGGATTATGTTCAACCGCACACTCCGAAACTTCTTCGAGTAGTTTTTGACGACGCCTACCGGGTTCCATTCTCTAAACCAAAAACAAACTCTATCAATCTCACTATCTAGCAACTCAGGGCTTAGCATTTCAAATTCTACCACATGAACAATCCCAACATTGTTATTCCAAACAACCTTTTTCCATGTTTATCATTTTTTTAAAACATTCATTCATGATTTTAAAAAATTAAACAATATTTAAAATTCCATATGCATTCCAATTTTCAAAATCTATCATTAGAAAAAATATATACTTTTTCAAAAATAAACACTTTTTCACAACATTTATCATTCCTTGAAATGATGTGTGCACTTTTAGTGGGAAGTCATTCCTCTACAATTAATTTTATGAACGTCTCATTGGATAAACCCATGACAATGAGATTTATAAATCCTAGAAGTGTCTCTAAACACTTACATACCCAACTCCCCGATAACATGATGTTCAACATAAATGCTCTAGCTACATTGTTTTATCTAAACATTTTATATTCTGACAATCGTACTCTTATCTATGATTTCAACCTAACGAAAACACAAAAAGGAATTTCATCTCCAAGACCAAGAACATTGATGACCATTTGATATGCAAGGAATGAATAAACTAATAAAATTTTAACCATAAAAGAAGGACCAGTCTGATACCATTCGTAATGAACCACTCAATCACATTTTCTCAAGAGCACAATGGGTCATTACATGGCCTTAAGCGACATCCCCAAGACACCAATGGCCAGAAATAAATGACCAAGGGTTTCAAATACAAGCTTGGGATGATTTAACCTTCATAAAATTAACCAATAAACCCAAAAAAAACATAACCAAACCATTTACTAGATGATGCATGATGAAAAGAAAGACCACTAAAAAAACATCATGTATCTTAAAACTATATCAATGTGTACCACATCAGAAGACCAAACCAATATCAAAGTAAATAGTGGATAAAACAATCAAGACTCTCAAGATAATACATGAATTTATGCTCCATATTCTTCAAGCTCCACAATCACTGAACAAGCCCAACAACACGAGGGAGTTTCAAAAATGTGGGAAAGATTACCTTTTTCTCCTACCGCGGAAGATCACATCTACAAAAGCTCCAATGTGCCAAAGTAAGGGTGAGTATAAAACTCAGTAGGTTTTACCCAATGACTTCCCTAATCACTCCACTAAAATATAGAAGTTAGTCACATTTATATAAAACATTTTATAATTTTTTTTACCAAAACAGTTTTTAACCAAATATAAACATGTTTTTAAAACAATTTGTAACCAAGTGAAAACAGAACTAAATAAAACCAAATAATAGATAGTTGTTTTTCAGAAAAATAACTAAGAAAGTCTTCAAAAACATTTCAAAATATCCATTTTTGAATCCCCCAACCTTTCCACAATCCCATGCAA
The DNA here is from genome assembly GCA_963277665.1 of Viscum album. NCBI lineage: Eukaryota > Viridiplantae > Streptophyta > Magnoliopsida > Santalales > Viscaceae > Viscum > Viscum album. Next base: position 976,083,697 of record OY728125.1, read on the forward strand.
TCAACCATGTATGCTATGTTATAATAGTTCCACACTCATGAGTGGTTTCTCATCGATCTACCAAGTCTCCATATGTTAATTGTATCCAATAGGCTATTAAAACTTTTTCACCAAGCACAAGGTCATATTTCCAACAATACCCATATATTTAATTTGAATTCTCACCCCAATATGCCCATAGACCACACCACAAAAACACTTTTCAATAAAAACACATTTTTATTGAAAAACTTTTCCACCATAACCTTTTCAATGCCAAATCATTTCAATAAAACACCCATTTTATTGAAAACCCAATATAAATATAACAATATTTCAATTATAAAAATTCCATATTTTAAAATCATCATTTTAAATTCGAAGAACTAAAATAATTTTTACATCAATTTACCAATATTTCACAGGTCCACCAAAAACGATAAAATGCCACTAAAGTGATTTTTTCCAATGTATCAAACCAAGATTACACAGTAAATAATATCAATTTTACTAAATTTGAAACTAATAAAATCAATTCTTGCATCTTGAGTCAAGATTGATGCCGCCTAACTCAATGTTTTTACAGAAAACCACAACAAACGAATAACGCAAAAGAAAACTAATTTGATTCTCCAAGAGCCCACGGTAGATCTCTTCTCCTAGAAAGATTAAGTCCAAAACTCACCATATTTGGAATCCACACACATAGATCTACCCATAATAGGCATAGATCTAAGAAACTGAGAAATGTATAGTAGATCTATGTAGATCTAGGAAATCGATCAAGAACGATGAAGAATGATCACATACCCCATGAATCCGGCTATAATTCACCATGGAATACCTTCAGATTGACTCTAGAATGCATGAGTGAGGTTATAATACCTTCAGGAAGAGAAATACAGAGTTATGTTCACTTAAGAGAGAATAAAAATCCACTTAGAGGAAAAAATGTGTGAGATCCACTTTTTTAGGATCTCACTAAAACCATCTGCACTGTTAGTTCGCTTGGTTAGAAAAAGAGTGCGCTAACTATGCGTTTGCTAATGTCTAGGAATACCCTCACACAACTTCTCCACATGGTCCCCCTAATCTTGATCTAACTATTTCATAGCTACTACATCAAGAGGACCAAATACACACAGTTTGGCCACACAGTTAGACAAAATGTGTGTCACCCGTGAGACTCCAACTTTTCCTCAAAACTACATGTAATGTTCTCCCAACACTCCTATTCATCACCATGAATCTTTATAACCATAAAATCATCAAAGCAGAGTCAAATACCAGAATCCAGGGGTGTTAAATTCTCCTCATCATTTGTCTTTCCATCCTCTAAAAGTAGAAATAATTTTCTGCCCTAAAAGTGTTCTGGCCACTACTCATTCATTTCCTTCTCACATTCCCATGACTCTTCGCGAATCTTACCATGATTCCATAAAACCCACACTAGACTGTTGATTTTTCCACAAAAGGCTTATTCATGAATATCCACAATCTGTATCAAGATATGTAGCAATTAAAAACCAAGATATAGGTCAACCTGATCCCATCTGATCACATGATCCACATCAGACTGATACTTTTTCAACTGAGATACATAGAACACATTATGCACTGAACTGAATAGTGGTTGTAATACCAACTAATATTTCACCACTCCAATGTGTTCCATTATCTCAAATGGTCCTATGTATCAAGGAGATAACTCTCCCTTTTCCCGAAATGACAATTTCCAAGCCTCAAAGATATCCTCAAGAAGACATGATCACCCATAGTGAACAACAACAGTCTTCAAAGATGATATACATAATATTTATGATGATTCTGAGACATATCCATCCTTTTTCTAATGAATTGGATCTTCTCCTTTGTTTCCTAGATAAGGATCAACCCAACTAGTGATGATTCACATGTTTCCACCCAGCATAGTAGAGAATGACAAGGACACTCATACATTGCTTCAAATAGAGAAGTGTGTATACAGGCCGAATAGATTTTATTATTTGAGAACTCCACTAAGGGTATATTTTACTCCCATGAGCCACCAAAATCCATTACACATGCCCAAAACTTGTCTTCCATTGTCTGTATTTTCCTCTCAGACTGGTCATCTATCTACAGATGATACGTCATTCTTATAATCAAGTGAGCCCCAAGAGATCTCTCTATGGATTTCCAAAAACAATATGTGAACAATGGATCTCTGTCTGAGATGATAGAAAGTAGTACCCCATGTATCTTTACCACTTCTCGGATATATATTTTAGATAGATCCTCCACTATATGAGTTCGATGAATGGGAATGAAATGGGCCGACATGGTAAGTTGATCCACTATTATCCATATGTCATCGTGTTACTGAACTATTCTTGGAAGACCAATAACAAAACCCATCGCTACTGTAACTTACCGGTTTCGAAATCCACCCAGAGGTTCCCCATACCAGGGTGGTCACATGGCCTCAACCGCATATCCCCAAACTCCAGAAGATACCGACTAGCAGCAAGGGACTTATGTGTGATAGTGGGGAAATAATGCCCTCATTGGCAGAGTACACAATAAAAGATAAACAAATGAAATAGCGGAAGCATTTTATATCCAACATCAATAAAAAATGGAATACAGATAAAGAAACAACTGGAGAGTAAATATATATAAATGATTCATGATAAATATATGACTAGGAAAGTTTCCACACAAGTCACAATGCTGAAAGCAGTAATAAACAAAATTATAAAAGGAAAAAAAGATAAACTCATCAGCATCGCAAGCCATAGGTTGGTCCCATGCTCTCCAGATCCAAAGAAAATCATGTAACAGATGTCGAATGGCGCATTCCCTTATCTATACCAGCAATAATATAATCTAATTGGCCCTAATAGCATGGCCCAAACCGGGTGTGAGACTAAATCCCAGTAGGCAAACACCACAAGATCTGTGTTTAACAGTCTGTGAATATATGGAAGGTAAAAGTAAAGAAAACAATAAATAGGAAGATACTGAATAGTAAGTAGTCCACAGTATCAAGCATCTTATCTTCAAACAGGTAAAATAGCTACTCATGCAAGAAAGATCAAACAGGTAACCCTCTGGGTAGTTCTAATAGCCTAACTCCTCTGGTTCTACCAACAGTCACTAGCAACCCTATTGGACGCACAGACAGTCTCACCCCTCTGGTTCAGCTAAAAAAATAGACTCTCTGAGGAAGCACTCATCATCAATTTTCCCTATAGTATCGTATCGTACTAAAGGCGCTCTGGGGAAGCAGTCAACATCTCATTCCCCCTGTAGGCCACGTTGATGAACTACAAAAACACTGTGGAAGCACTCAACGTCAATTCCCTCTGTGCCCTTACATCCATTCACCATGTGGTCCACTACACTAGGTTCTCATGGACTTGTGTGAATCAAATAAGTATAGAACGTGCAAAGGACATGGAAAACCCCAAGAACTACTAGACTATCATCCTATGACATATAAGCACTTTAGAAATACACTCATACCATCCTACAATACTACGCATGGAAATTAAACAGAATCCTAACATGCAAATAAAACCCAAAGGTCAAAACAGGTAAACATGCATGGGAAATACATCCAAATCACAACAAAATTACCCTAATCACAACAACATCAACTAATCTAACATATTTTCAATGTAGGAAAATAATAGGGCTAAAAAAGTAAACACGCAATTCCCCGTTCTAGGGTATTGGTGGAATTTTCACAAAATATTAAATGACTTTCATCAAAAAGGAACAAACCACCTACCTCAGGATTAGGAGATCAAAATACATGAACCACGAGGCTTAAATATCCTTATAACACCATGGATCTAAAAAATTGCATAAAAAGTTCAACCCACGATAACATGTAAAAGATAAGGAATTGGAAAACGATGCACTAGAAGAAGAGAGATCTTAATGATGTGATTCCAATGTAATCGATTGTGGTCGATTCGGAGGATGGACGGAGGCTCAGGGGATCGTTGAAGATACGTGGATTCTTGGCACTCTTGGAATAGAGAAACCAAGAATTAGTGGTTTATTTCTTTCATATGCGACCTCGGTGCGTTTAATGAAAAAAAAGTACAGAGAATGTACTTTTGGAGTACACTACTTGTACTCGTATTTTCTGTAATACTCTATAAGTGGCCTCCGAACACCTTCACATGGTCATGTGCATTGCTAATACATAGCCAGCAACCGGCTTCCTACGACAAAGAAGTACATGGCATGTACTCAAAAAGTACAGGACGTGTACTTTGAAAATTTGAAGAATTTACTCTTTTTTCCAAAAAATTACCAAAAAAGGAAAAACATACCTAAAAAGAAGATCCAGGTTCTTAGAAACTTCCCCCCTTAAAGAAATTTGTCCCCGAATTTTTTTAGCGCGGAATAGAATAAGAAGAACCAAACAGCTCTGGCCACTGTGCTTGTACATCGGCCTCCCACTCCCATGTCTCGTCCTGCACCCATCTGTGCTACCATAACACTCAGACCAGAGGAACAAACTGGTCACTGAGATCCTTTGTACTGTGATCAAAAATCCAGACAGGATCCTCCTCAAAAGATGCATCCTCCTCTAACTTGACTTCCTCACGTTGGAAAGTATGAGATGAGTCTGACAAGTAACGTCAGAGCTGTGAATCGTGGAAAACATCGTGCATATCCCGATACCTATAAAGTAACATCAACCGATAGTCAACCGGCCCAACTCTCCCCAATACCTCAAAAGGCCCGACATACCTCGATGAATGTTTACCCTGCCTCTTGATCCTTCTGCACCCCAACCTCGGTGTAACACGAAGGAAAACCTGATCCCCGAACTCGAACTCCAGAGGTTATCTTCATTGATTAGCATATGATTTATGTTGAGACTGTGCAGTAGCCATCCTCTTCCAAATCAACTATATCTACTTTGTGGTCTCCTAAACAAGATGAGGTCCCATAAAAGCTGCCTCTTCATCCCCCAGCCAACATAAGGGAGATTGGCATGCCCTACCATACAATTACTCATTAGGTGTCATCTGAAAAGTTGGCTGAAAACTATTGTTGTAGGAAAATTCTACTATTAGTATATGCTTCTCCCACGAACCTTAAAAGTGTAGAATTCATGCTCAGAGCATTTCCTCAAGAACCTGAATTGTAGGCTTGGACTGGCCATCAGTCTTAGGGTGGAATGATGTACTCAAAATTACCTATATACCCAAAGCCTTCTGAAGCCCCCTCCACGCCCGAGAATTAAAATGTGCATCCCCGTTTGAAACAATGGAGAGTGGAACTCCACGCAGACGTACAATCTCTCGGATGTATAGTCGTCCCAGCTCATCAACACTGAAGGACTCCTTGATCGGCAAGAAGTGATCAACCTTTGTAAGTCTTTCAATGACAACCCACACTGTATCATTCCCTTGAGGTTTTCTTTGGAAACCCTATCACGAAGTCCATCGTGACGTCATTCCACTTCCACTGAGGAATGGGTAACTACTGCAAAAGGCCTGCTGGTCCCTGATTCTCTGCCTACACCTACTGACAAGTAGAACATATCATGATGAAACCAGAAACATCCATCTTCATACATGGCCACCAATACTGGCGATGTAGATCCCGGTACATCATGGCGACACCGGGATGAACTTCTCAAACTAAGGAATGAAATTCATGCCTCAGCTCCTCCTTTATATCTGCTGGAACCCATACGCATCCCTGGAAAAACAAGATCTCATCCTCTCATATGGTCCATCCATGAATAGGGTCCTATACTGACAGGATACACCGTAGTACTATACCTTCTGTATCTGATAGCTACCTCATCCATACTCGATCAATATGGGTAGAGGTAACAACTATAGAAGATAGAAAGTCTACCCATGTCTATCATGCACTTCCCAATGCATTTCGGATAACAAGTCCATAAGCTTCCACTCATTTCTGGCCTTGTGAACGGCCTGTATCTGAGTCCTCCTGCTCAACATATTAGCCACAGTGTTGCCTTCCCCAGCGTATAGGCAAGATCAAAGTCTAAGGACTGTCGGTACTCAACCCACCTCTGATATCTCAGATTCAAATCACGTTGTGTGAAAATGTACTTGAGACTTTTTTGGTTGGTGAAAACCACAAAATGCACTCCCAGAAGGTATTGTCTTAAACAGTGTAATGCATGAATAACAGCTGCCAACTCTAGATCGTGCGTTGGGTAGTTCTTCTCAAGTGGCCTCAACTGCCGAGACTCATACGCAACAACTTCATCTCCTGTCATACGCAATGATCCCAGCCTAATACATCAATCATCACAATAAACAGTATTTCTCTTTCCCGGCTCTGGCAAGACTACTATCGGTGGTGAATTCAACCTCCCTTTCAGCTCATGAAAGGCTAACTCACAATAATCTGACCATAAAAACATCTCACCTTCTTAGTCATCCCTATCATGGGTGCTACTAAGCGTGAAATGTCGTGTACGAAGCGCATGTAGTATCCAGTCAGCACTAGAGATCTCCGCACCTCAAATATGTTCTTCGGCTTCTCCAAGGATACAAATGATCTCACTATCTCTGGGACTACTAATACTTCTGTCTCTAAGATAACATGACCCAAGAAGTGAATTTGGTCCATCCAAAAGTGGAATTTTGAGTGCATAGCATATAACTGATGTTCCCTTAGTGTACTCAATACGTTCTCAAGATGTGTGGCATGGTCGTGTTGAGTGTGAGAGTACACTAATATATCATCTATGAAGACCACTACGAACCAATCCATGTATGGATGGAACACTCTGTTCATCAGTGCCATGAAAACTATTGGCGCGTTCATGAGACCGAACGGCAAAAATGTATACTCGTATAGACCATACATGCTCTTGAAGGTTGTAAGAGGTATATCTGATGGTCTAACGCACAACTGATTATAACCGGATCTCAATTCGATCATTGAGAGAACTCGGGATCCTTGAAGTTGATCTAAGAGATCATCAATCCTGGGGAAATGTTATCAGTTCTTGACCATCAACTGGTTCATCATCCGGTAATCCACACAAAGCATGAGGGTACCATCTTCCTTCTCCGCAAACAGAACAGGTGAACCCCAAGGAAAGTATTGGGACAGATGAAACCCTTTTCATGCAACTCCTTCAACTGTTTCTTGATCTCCTTCAACTAAGGTGTAGCCATCCTATAAGGAGGAATGGTCACCGGTGCCGCTATTGGCAAAAGCTCAATCGAAAATTCTACCTCACGCTCCGGAGGAAACCTAAAAATTCCTCTAGAAATAAATCTCTGAAACGATCCACCACTGGAAGAATGTGTAACTGTGAAGTCCCCTAGTTATCCAGATATAGACTGGGTATTGCGGTTGTATCTCCTCCTTTACCATGATTCTCGTGTCCTGCTCTACATTCCTAGACATCCCATTCAACTCTATGAAGAAAAGGTTGACCTTCTGGTGATATGATGCTCACCCTATGATGATAACAGCCGATGACAGCTTGGAAGGGAACTAACCAGTTCATCCCAAGGATGACATCATAGCCTGTCATCTCTAGGACATAAGGGTCCCATAAGAAGTGAAACACTGCAACATCTAGAGGGCACTCCCAGCACAAATGTACACTAGCCGACTTAGCCCCCAATGGTGTGTCTAGCGTCAAGATATCGGTAGAGGAATAGATTCAGAGCTCAAGTTTCTCCACAACAGAAATAAATATAAAGTTATGGGAAGCCCAAGTATCAAAAATAGAAGATGATAAAACTGAGGCTACTAAAATCGTACCTTGAACTGTAGAGGGTCCAAGATCCTGCTCTTGCTGGGTCTCCTCCACTGTAAAAGTCTGACCAGTACCATGACCTTGTCACCCTGTCTAACCGCTTTGAGCTAATCCGCCCTACTGTCACTGATAGACCGATGATTGACCACCATGTCTTCGACCTCCACCTCAGCCCGAACGGTCGGATGAACTCCTGTTCCCAGACTGGTGAGAAACTGACGGTGCTTCTCCTGAGCGAGGAGTCATAGATGAACCCATGTCTCTAGCTTCTGATTAGAAAACCTGAAAGAAGTGATGAAGGTGACCCATCTTGCTATGAGATCAGTACACCACTAGGACTTTCTGGCACTACGGCCTCGTATTCCCAACCCTTTCACACTGGTAGCATACCACCTGGCTACCAAAATATGTGTCTCGCTGCCTCCTATCACCACGCGTAGACTCCCTACGATGCTTCCTGCTATAATCTGGTGAAGCACCAACTCTAGAAGTGGACCCACCCAAGCTCTTAGCTTCAGAATCTCTCAAATTTCCTTTCGCAATCAGTGCCTGGTTGACGATGGAAGCGACAGAAGTCAGCCTGAAGATATACACCTATGAGTGGATCTCTCGTCTGAGAGTATCCTCAAACTTCCTTTCCAGGAACAACCCGTCTCCACCATATTGGGGTGTGAAACGCTGAAGCTGTGTGAAATGAGAGGAATACTCCATGATAGAAAGATTACTATGATCTAGGCTCATGAACTCTCGGGATCGATTGGCCCTCAGGTTCTTTGGATAGAAGTAGTCGTAAAAGACACACTTAATCTCCACCGACGCCATAACCTGTTGATGACCCGCCTATGAGATCATGTCCCATCACCTCTTGGTGGAGACTCGTAGCATGTATGTAGCGATATTGACCCGCCTTTCTGGAGGCGTCTCCAGATGCTCAAAGATCATCATCATGGCTTCTATCCATGACTCTACACCCAGAGGTCCTCCTTCCCCTGAGTAGGCGGGAGGATGTTGCTGCTGCAAAACCCGCGTCAAGTCTACCACAGTCGAGGTAGGAGTCGGTGCTCCCTGGAAGGTCTGCATAATCCTCAGGAATCCCTCCATAAACTGTGCATTAGTTCCTATTACCGGTATCACTACTGGTGCCAAGAATGGCACAGCAGCAGGATCTCCATGAAGTCCCTTATCCGCCTTGTCTGGTGCCTGATCACCATTGGCAACTAGCGTACTACTGGAGGACATCTCGGTGGCATGACTCTGCAAGGCAAAACCCACACCTTAGATCAGAAATTTCAATGACTAAAAACAAGGAGTGTAAAAAGGGGACAAGAGGAAGAAAACATTCTTGTTTTAGAAAACATGACTACATGGCGTGTACACTACCTACACGGTGTGTTCCCTCAAGTCATTCACTTGGACGTGTACCTTTTCCTAAATTGGTCATGTAACACCCCAACCAGACGGCATGTTCACAAAACGCACGGCGTGTACTTGAATCATCTTCCTCCGCCCGGGTCCTTCTACACGGCCAAGCCACACGACTCTCCTAAGACAAAACTACATGACATGTTCAATGTACACACGGTGTGTACTGGACATGCATCACCTGGCCCATGTTGTTCGTGACATTGCCTGTGAACTTAGGTTACACAACACGGAATGTTCCAAACAAACACAGTGTGTACTAAAAAAGATAACACCGACCCGTGTTGTTCGTGACACATCTGGGTACCTAGGATACGCTGCGTGGCATGTGAGATTAGGACACAATGTGTAAAAAACGAAGTTTCATCCATATGTGTCATTATTCACACGGGTAGACACACGATCAATACAAAACGGAGTGTACGTAGTGTACATGGCATCATTTTACAAGACTTTTCACAACCTCATGTCCCTGCCTACACAGCTAGTGACATGGTTTTAAATCTACAGGGCATGTATTCATAAAGTACATGCCGTGTATTCTGGGTTTTTCTAGACATTAGCCTCATAAACTGCACCGGAGCCCATAAAAACATAGGAATGAACATTGAAGGTTCCAGATTCCAATCCTCGGGGGCCCAGACTCCCCAGGAATCAAAGCTTTACATCTTACACAAGTTAAAACCAGGGTAAACAAGTCAATGATCCACCATGTTCTACTCTATGAGGGTCCATAACACCTCAAGAACCAAAATTTGGCGCTCATTCAATCAAAACCATACACAATCAATGCTCTAACAAGAAGCAGATATTTTTATCAAGGCATCTACCACAATAGCCGGCATATTATATAAAAAATCTATCACAACAACATGCAATTGTTAATGCATCCTAGATGAAATGGAAATAATGCATGACATTTGATTTCTAACAAGTTCTTATATGATGCATGAGATGGCATATCCTCATCTTATCGGGTTGCGACAGAAATGGAACATCAATAACCTAAATAATAACCATCACAACACATGTGAGTCACCCCACGGTGAAATCAAGTCAACTGTAAAATTTCAAAAGAGTGAAATTGCAATAAATGATGTATTATGGGTTTCCTTGTACATGGGTTAGCTACTCCCAGTAACAAATTATTACCAAGTAAATATTCTATCCTATCACTGGATAAAGTCTCCAAATAGTTACCCAAGAGAAAAGAATTCCTCTGATACCACTTTGTCACGTCCCACTTCCAGAAGCCACCTAGAGGCGCCCTGTACCCGGTTGGCCACATGGCCTCAAGCACGTTTCCCCAAACGTCTGAGGCTGCCGACTAGCAGCAAGGTCCTTGGGTGTGATAGTGGGGAAATTATGCCATACTTGGAAGAGTACACAACAGAAGATATTCAAAATCAATAGCGGAAGCAGCAAACATCCAACAACAGTAAACAGTGCATGACAGATAAAGAAACAACTGGAGTGTAAATACATATAAACGATGCATGATACATATATGTCTAGGAAAGAATCCAAACAAGTCACAATTCTGAAAACAGTACTAAACCAAAGTACAAAAAAAATAGATAAAATCCTCAACATCGCAAGCCATAGCTTGGTCCCATGCTATCCATCTCAATAGCAAATCAAGTACCAGAAGTCGAAGGGCACTTTCCCTTATCTATACCTGCAACATTATATGCTGTTTGGGCCCAAAAACATGGCCTAGATAGGGTGTGAGACTAAATCCCAGTAGGAATCCACCAAAAGATATGTTCCTAATAGTAAGTAAATATATGGTAGGTACAAGTACAAAAAACAATAAATAGGAATATACTGAATAGTAACAAATCCACAGTCTCAAGCATCTAATCTGCAAACAGGTAAAAAAACTACTCAACAGGAAATAAAAAATAGTTAACCCTATGGGTAGTTCTCACAGCCTAACCCCTCTAGTTCAACCAACTAGCACTAGCAACCCTATAAGAGGCACACACAGTCTCACCCCTCTGGTTCAGCTAATGAATAGACTCTCTGGAGAAGCACTCACCGTGAATTCCCCCTATAGTCTCGTATCATACTAAAGACACTCTAGGGAAGCACTCAACATCTCATTCCCCCTATGGCCCACATCGAGTAACTACAGACACTCTGAGGAAGCACTCTACGTCAATTCCATCTGTGGTCTCGCATCATAATTTATAAGGCACTCTGGAGAATCCCTTATGTCCATTCTCTCTATGGTCTACTACAATTGGATCTAATGGCACTGTGTAAATAAAATAAGTATAGCATGCATAACTGCAAAGGTAAACATCAAGAACTACATGGCTAGCATCCTATGGAATATCATCACATTAGAACTACACTCATACCATCCTACAATACTAGGCATGGAAAGTAAATAGATGCTTAACAGGAAAATAGGACCCAAAGGTCAGAACAGGTAAACATGCATGGGCAATACATCCAAAGAACAAAAAAATTACCCTAATCACAATCACCATCGTATACTCTAGCATATATGAAATGAAGGAAAACAATAGGGCTAAAAAGGTAAAAATGCATTAACCCGTTGAAGGTTATTGGTTGAATTTGCACAAAATATTCAATGACTTTCAATGGAATGGCACAAACCACCTACTTTGGGGTTAAGAGATCAAAATATGTGAACCATAAGGCTTGAATATCATCAGAACATCATGGAGCTACAAAAAGCATTAGACATTCAACCCATGATAACTTGGAAAAGAGGAGGAATTGAAAAACGATTCACTAGAAGAAGAGAGAGCTTACCGCTGCGATTCAATCGCAATCGAGGGCGGTCGATTCAGAGGACGAACGGAGGCTCAGTGGCTCATCAATGATATGTGGATGCTTGGTGCTCTTGGATGAACGAAACCTAGAAGTAGTGGTTTCTGTCCGTCAGACACGACCCCGTTGCGTTTAATGAAAGAAAAGTACATAGCATGTACTTTTGGAGTACATGACGTATACTCACCTTTTTCATACTCTGCTTTAAGTGGCCTCCGAAAACCCCCACACGGCTGTGTGCATGGCCGCTACACGACCATCACCCAGCTGCTTGCGACATAGAAGTACATGGCGTGTACATTGAAAATTTCCAAAATTCCCACTTTTTCCAAAAAGGGACACGAAAAAGAAAAAAATACGTGAAAAGAAGATCATGGGTTATTATAGCTACCTACTCCCATTTTCACACTGGGATAAGTAAATAATCAAATATACCAGCAGGGCTATGATTCTCTCCATTAACCTGCTAACATGTTAATCATTGCGAGATGGACTCAACCACCATCATTTTCATGTCGTTCCACCAAAATCATGCCTTCAATGCTTTATAAATCTTCTCTTTACCTATATGTATAGCCCATATCGAATGATGTTAATAATGAAGGAGTTGTTCCTAAAAATCCATAGGTAAAATCATATGATCTTTAAAGCACAAAACTAAACTCCCATTAAGTTTTCAGCCTTCAATGGTCTCCCCACCATTTGGTTTTCAACTCATTACTAGACATTCTGCATTAGATGTTTGTGCCTCTTTAACCATATATACCAAATCACTAACAAGCCTTTTTGAGAAGACAAATTCAACATCACCTCAGAATTCACCATCCCCATGCATGTTGGCTAGAACCGTTATCAATTTCCATTCATTTGATGCTTCTTTCACCAACTGAGCATATGAATTTCTACTCAATTCATCATCCATCGAATATCATTTTCCTAGTATATACATCATGTAAATATCAAAAAATTTGAGGCATTCTATCCATATCCTTTTCCTCAGATACAAATCCCACTCTGATAAAATGTGTTTCATTATTTTTTGGTCCATGAACATAGTGACTTTCTTACCAAATAGATGATTTTCCCTTGTTTTCAAATCATGGATGACTACAGCTAACTCCAAATATTATGTTGGGTAGTTATTCTCATGGAGCCTAAACCACCTTGAAACATATAAAACCACATTGTCTCCATGCATGAGAACACAACCCAACCCCATTTCAAAAGAATCACAGTACACCACATACTCATGTCTGATTTCGGAATGATCAAGATAAGTGCAGAACTAAAATAAAATTTTAGTTCCTGGAATGATTTTTGGTAATCATCTGTCCCTTGGAATCGAGCAGTCTTCATTGTCAAAGATAATATTGGTGAATCTAGTCTTGATAAATCACATACAAAACATTGGTAGTAACTAGCTAGCCCAATAAAATATCGTATCTCGAAGAGATTCTTTGGTGGTTTCCACGAGATAACAAATTATATCTATTTAAGATCAGAATAAAACCCTTTCTCAGAAATGACATGGCCATGAAAATATACATCTTGTATCCAAAAATCACACATTGATAATTTGGAATAAAAATGGTGATTTATTAAGATTTTTAACACTATTTCCAGGTGAATCTCATGGTCCCCCATTTTCGTTGAATGCACCAAGATGTCTTCTATAAACACCTTAACAAAATAATCTAGATATTGTTGAAATATCCTATTCATCAGATCCATGAAGACTGATGGTGCATTCATTTGACCGAAAGGCATGACTGCATATTCTTGGTGGCCATGTCTACTTTTGAAAGTTTTCTTTGGAATATCCTTTTTTCCATCATTCAATTTGTGATATCAAGATCTGAAGTCAAATTTTTAGATCCAATGAGATCCCCTTAATTTATCAAACTGATCATCAATGCATCGATGTCGATATCAATTCTTTATCGAAAAATGGTTAAGCTTATAATAATCACCAAACAACCGAAGAATTCTATATGATTTCTTCGCGAAAAAAACCGGTGATGCCCACAGGGTTGTACTTTTCTTAAAGAAACCCTTAATTTACAGTTCCACCAATTTCACTTTCAATTACCACAACTCTATTGGTTCTATCCCATAAGGAGAAAGGGAAATAAGACTAGTCCCATGCAAAAGATTAATTTTAAACATCACATCCCATATAGGTTGTAACCCTATGATGTTCTCAGGAAATAAATTGAAAAATTGATCCACAATAGATGGAAAAATATTTTCCTCAATCTTATTCCTTGATTCCAATGTCAATGATGTCAACCCGTAAGAGATCATTCCCACCATTGGTACCAACAATCTCTTTTCACCTTTCTTTATCGTCCTCTCTCCTTTGAAGAGATCCTTAATTTCTTCCTTAGTCATGAAACTAAATTTTATCCTATAACAGTTCATGAGAGCCTTAAACATTTTCAAGCAATCCATACCCATGATTACATCATAGACATCCAAGTCCAACATTGATATGTCCCATTTCATCTCAACTCCTTGAAGAGTTATAGAAGATGCTCAACAAACAAGGGCTTGACATTCTCTTTCACCAAGAGGAGTTTTTAGTTTTAAATTTGAAGGCATCATTTCTAAATTTAAACATTGAATATCAATAACACAATAATAAATAAAAGAATATGATGGACCAGTATCGAGGAGCACTTGAAAAAGTGTAAAATTCAAAAAAATTGTACCTATCACAATAGATGGTCCATCTTGATTATCGAAAATCATTTTCTCAGCTCCATAAATTTTTTTCAGTGTTGTACAGTTCTTATTTTTTTATTGACATTTTCATGGTTGAGGAGTCATAGTATTCCTAGAATCACCATGGCTATCTTAGCTTTTCTGATGAGACTAGTTGTAATGTACTCGTCCTTTCGAAGCATATGATGCATACAACGCTTGATAAGTGTCTCGAGTACCCGATGACAAATCACAATCATAATAGCACTGAAGATGTCCCATCTTGTTGCAATTATAACATGATCTAGGTTGTGTTGTATACTCTTGCTTTATAAGGTCAATTGAATAATATTTAAATCAACTTTCTTTGCACTAGAGTCATTGAAGAAGGTTCACTCATCCAGCTGGCTAATATTTATTTCCACTTCCACCCTGGAAATATGTGTCCCTTTTTTGATTTTTTCAAGCATTTCAGTTCCCACAATTACCAATTGGTGTCATTATACATACTCTTATTGATCTCGAGATATCACATTCATCCGCAATCACTTTTTTCATCATCTCTGTATAATCTGTAATACATAGTAGTGTAATATTTGATCGACTCTCTTGACATAGCCCCAATTTGATGATTCAGGATTTCAAGGAAACAATTGTTGCTAATTCATGGTAAAACAATACAAAATTCTTGAATTGAGCTTCATACTCTCTGACCAATAGACTATATTGCTTTAGGAAGATGAAATATGTCGTTTTATAGATCCTGAACGTGTAAGGATAGAATTGTTTGTTGAACAATTCCTTCTAATACTGTCATGTAAGGCCTTCATCCAATTTAACATGCACCACTAGATCTCACCATTGCATTCAACATCCTCAATCATATATGTCTCCAGCTTGACCTTTAGCTCTATCGGTGTGCTGATGAAATCGAATATACAATTCATCATACTCTGCCTCACATCCGCCTTTTCAGCCTCATCATCACCATAGAAGTTAGGTGGATTATGATTTATGAATTGGATGGTATGACCCACATGTCGAGGATCATTCCTCCACTTCCCCATATCCACATCATGAAAAAACTGAAAAATACTCTAAACCAACTCTTTCTTCACCTATGGTTCAGGATCCACCACATTCTCCACAGCTTATTTGGGTTGGATTCAATGGCACCTATCAGATTCTATTTTCTAAACCAACAAAAAAACTCCATCAATCTAACTCTCTAGCAACTGATGGCTTAGCATTTCAAAATATACCACATCAACTATCACAACATTATTTTTCAAAACAACCTTTTACAATATTTAACCATTTTTTAAAACATTCATTCATTATTTTATAAAATTAAACCATTTTCAAAATACCATACGTAATCACTTTTTTAAAATATTTCATTTAAAAAAAAATTTATACTTTTTCCATAAGAAAAACCTTTTCACAACTTTCATTATTATTTGAAATGATGTGTCCACTCATAATGGGAATTCATTCCTCTATAATGCTTGTCATGCTCGTCTCATTGGGTAAACCCATGATGATGATATTTATAAATATTTAATGTGTCTCCAAATACTTATGTACCCAACTCCCTTGTAATAATAAGTTCAATGTAAAAGGGTTAGCTACACCCTATTATGCTATACATTTCAAGTTCCGACAATCCTACTCTTATCTAATATTTCAAACCAAAGAATAGACCTAAAGGAAATTTAACTCCAAGGAAAAAAACATTCATGAACACTTTTTAGGAAGGGAAATAGCAAGATGATAACATTTGTACCAAAATGAAGGACCAGCCTGATACGATTTGTAATGAACTCCTCTATCACATTGGATTGTGAGCAGAAAAAGTAATTACATTGCCTCCCGTGACATCCTGAAGATGCCAAAGGCTAGCAATAAATGAATAAGGGTTTAAAATACAAGTGGGGGATGATTTACCTTTTAGGAAATAATCCAATAAACCAATAAACTCTAACAAAACTATTTAATAAAAGATGCATGAACAATAGAAAGACCACTAAGCAACATCATGTATCTTAAAACCATATCAATGTGTACCATAATGGAAGACCAAACTAGTATCCAATTATATAGTGAATAAACAACTCATGACTCTCATGATACCACAATACTTCATTATTTACATGCTCTAAGCTTCACAATCACCGAAAATTCCAAACATCAAAAGGTAGTGCTAAAAACGTGGGAAATGTTATCATTTCCCCGGTTAGAGAAGATCACATCTGCAAAAGAAAAAAGTTCCAAAGAATGGGTGAGTATAGATCCCAGTAGGTTTTCGAATATGTCTTCCCTAATCATTCCATAAGGACAGAATATTTATTCACATTTATATGAAAATGTTTATATAAAAAAATTACCAAAATAGTTTATAACCAAATATAAACAAGTTCCAAAAATAGTTTACATCAAAGTGAAAAAAAACAAATGAAACCAATTTCTAGAAAATTATTTTTCTAGAAAAATAACTTATAATTCATTCAAAATAATTTCACAATATCCATTTTGGCATCCTCGAACCATTCTAAACTCTCATGCAACCAACCATGCATGCTAAATTAGGACAGATCCATAATCATGAGCGGTTTCTCGTCAATCTACCAATTCCAAAAAATGTAATTGTATCCCATGTGACATTAACCATTTGGCACTGCAGAAAAGGTCATATTTCAACAAAGCCCCGTATATGCAATATGAATTCACACCCCAATATTCCCAAGGCTCATTCCAAAAAAACCATTTCAATAAAAAGATCTTTTTATTGAAAAACTTTTCCACCTAAACTATTTCAATGCCAAATAATTTCAATAAAAAACCTTTTTATTTAAAACCCCTTTTTCATCATACCATTTTTAAATTCCATAAAATCCAAAATTTAAAATAACCATTTTAAAATCAATAAACTAAAATATATTGCACATCAATATAAGAAGACTTCAAAAGTCCACCAAAAATGATAAATAATCAATAAATATATTTATTCCATGTATAAAATCAATATTACACAATCAATATTACCAAATTTAATCAATTGAAAACAAATATAAGCAATTCTAGGAATATGAGTCAATATTGTATCCACCTAAATCAATGGTTTTGGTGAAAACCACAACGAACAAAGAATGCACAAGAAAACTGGGTTGATTCTCCATAAACCCGTCTTAAATCTCTCCTCCTAGCATGATTAATAACAAAATTCATCATATTTGGAATCCAAACTCCTAGATCATCCCATAATGATCATAGATCTAGGATACCAATAGAAGAGGAGGAGTATATCAAAGTAGATCTATGAAACTGATCAAGAATAATGAAGAAAAATCACATACCTCAAGAATCTAGATTTTATTCATCAAGTAAAGAGTTTGGATTGACACCAAAATTCTAGGAAGAGGTTAACCAACATTAAATGATGATAAATTAAGATTTATGGCTTCTTAAAAGCAAAAACGATCATCTTAGAGGAAAAACGTGTGAGATCTACTTTTTTAGGATCTCGCTTAAATCATTCGCATTTTTATATCACACGGTTAGCCACACCGTGCGCTAACCGTGCATTAGATACCACATAAGAAGACCCTCACTTGGATTTCTCACACAATATCCTTAATCGTGATCCAAACATTCTAGAGCCACTTTCTCAAGAGGACCAAATACGCATGGTTTGGCAGCACAGTTAGACAAACTGTGTGTCGCATGTATGACTTCCATTTTGCCTCAAAATTACTTCCATAGTTCTACCAAATATCCCATTCATCAATCTAAAACATTATAAAAATAAAAATCATAAATTAAGGGTTACATATCAAAAAATAAGGGTACTATATATATACACCCATAAATATAGAAGGCAGAAAATTCTTCATTTTACTATTCATTATGTACATATATCTCTTAAAATCATAATTTACCAAACTTCCCTATATAAATTATTGTAGTGATTACGATTATATATATAATTATGGGAGTTATGGAATAAAATAAATAGAATGATAATGTATAATTACCATTAAACCAGATTATATATGTTAATTACACTAACATGAATAAATGTGTAATATCTTTAAGTGGGTTTGTCCTCATTTACTCTTTTTTTAGAGATCACTTATTCCGATCTATAAATTTTATATATAAAAATTACATTTTACTAGATGAATCTTAAATATATAAAATCATGATTCATTCCAAGGTTATAAAATTTTAGTGTCTTTAGATATTGGATTCATTATAATCTTATGTCAAAAAATTTGTTCAACGCATCCCACAAATTTCTGCATACTAATATCCTTCTAGGCAATATATACATTCCATCAGAACCTGGGGAAGGAAAAAAAGAAAGGTCAAGCTCATATTCTCTGTATGGGTAACCATATGATACATCTGTAAATCATAATAATGGAGAATAAGCATATGATAACCTAATCACAACAAAAAAATCCATAATTATTCAATTTAATTTCATTATTGATGATTGATGGTGTAAATTAATTTCAGAATAAAGGAAATCATTCATATGTTTCAAAAACCATCAATCATAAATCCTAGGCCATGAAATCAAATCATAAACATAAAAAAGTGTAATATAATATGCTTATAACACCATGAACATGTATTAATAGAAACATGTTTTGTAATTAAATTAATTACATGAAATTAGGGACTAAAAAATATTTTGACATGAATTGACATCTAAATATAACATTGGGGACATTAAAATAGATCCATTAATAAAATTGTTGACATAAACCAAGGTCCATAAATTTTTTTGGGATCCTAAAATCAGTTTCTTTCATAATCTAAAATCCATTCATATGTATATCCTAAGATCATTAAAATATTTAACATTTAAAAAAAACAAAACCCATTGAAATCAATGGGATTCATAAATATATCATCATCATAACAACAAACCATCCATAAAAATAAATAATTTGGTGTCATTGATTCATATCCCCAATTAAATATAGGTATCATAAATGGAAGTCATCACTGATAAAAAATTACATTCAATGTTCAATCCGAATATTTCATGATGAAAATACCATTTTCATTTTCGAATCACATTTTTAAAATCAAAATATTATCAAAAAATTAAGTAAATTGTTTTATTTAATAAATAATGGATTAATAAAATGTAATATTCAACATAATGAATAGTCACAATGTAAGAATATCCATTCAAATTGTATACATAAAAAAACAACAATATTTTCACCCTTTGGTAAACAGATCAAAAATGACTACCTTGGAAAAAATTTATTTTTATCTAAATCTATTAAATCGTTAAAAATAAAGTAAAAGGAAATTAAAATGAGTTTTAATTTTTTTTCCCATTATTTGTTAAAACACACATAAAATAATGTTTAATATAATTGACATATAATAAAATGTTTCTTGGACAAAGAGGAAATAAGGTCTCCATTACATTAAATTCATATTCTTGATAAATTAAATTACCAAATTAAAAAATAAAACCAATGTACATAATCCCTAGAAATAAATAGAGGTGAATAAAATAAATGGGTTATAAAGAAAATGATTCATAAAATTTATTCCCAATTAATTTTATCATAAAAAAATCTAAAAAGAATTGAGAATATAACATTACCCTGACCTAAAGACTTATCCTACGTCTTATGTATTCAATCCTAAAAAAACACACAAAAATATATATTTATATATATAATATACATATATTTTTGAACCATATTCATATATATCATAACATATAATATTTACTAATGACATTTCATCACTCATTTATTAAAAATTAATTATAAAAATCATTGTTATGTGTGATAATTGTTTCATTTTTAAGGATGTTTAGTCGTTCTGATCATTGTATATTAGTAATGGTTTCATCAGTTCAAGAAGTTTATTCAAGTAATAATTATGATATTTAATCATTATATAAATTTTTATAACTATCTATATAATCTGGTGATGAAAAATGAATTACATCACTTTGTGGTGATGATAATATGTACGTACACACGAGTGATGATTCGATTTTTTGGTGCATGGAACAAAAGGA
Source organism: Viscum album (assembly GCA_963277665.1). Lineage (NCBI taxonomy): Eukaryota > Viridiplantae > Streptophyta > Magnoliopsida > Santalales > Viscaceae > Viscum > Viscum album. The sequence goes on from OY728125.1 coordinate 976,104,435, forward strand.
AGGTACATAATAATTATCTTTTAAACAATAATTATTATTTAATAAATATCATATGTGTCATGAAACAACTTGGGTGAACCCAGAACCGGTCACTCGAGCTATTCTGTGGCATGGCCTGAAGGGTGTTCCGGATCCCTACGTGCCAGAAACTAGTACCAGGCATCAAAACAAGAAATTGGAAACATTTTAGCCTAAAAAATAAAACACCGATAAATAGAAATAATCCAGAAAAAACAAGTATACACAAATAGAAATAAAATATATAAAATAACAAGTAAATCATACCATCGATTCACCCCATGGGTCACCATTGAACATATAACCACAATCTCTCTAATAGAAATCCAAGACTAGAACATGAAACTAAAAAGAAAATTAGGACTGAGCACCATGATTTTCAATAGGAAATCCAAGGAATAACAACACCTTATTCTCTTACCATTAAGAAGAAACTAAAACATGCTAGTTTTAAAATAATACATTTAAAAAAATCATTCTTCTCAAAATCAAGTAACATGTTTACATTTGTAATGAAAATATTTCTCTACCAATACATTTTCAAAATAAATACCAAGAATTCATTATGTCTTCAAAATAAAAGGTAAGAAGTTTTAAATTAAAATATGGTTTTCCCAAAAGAGAGAGAGGGAGAGAGGGAGAAAGAACAAGAAATAGCTGAAATGAAGATCACATCAAAAGCATCATGTCACAAACGACAACCCTGACAAATCCCTATAGGAAACTAGAACAAGTGAGACCATAAAAACTCATGTCATAAAAATTAACCATAAAAATTATTTGTTCTAGTTCTTGATACACTAGTATAGATCGTACCCTTAACTAGTGGCCCCCAAAATCATTATAAAAGTTTATTTTTTGTTTTTGTCATTAAACATGATTTGTAAAACATGGATGATATCACTCTGGATCTCTAGAGCACTAGATCTAGTCTGCCCACCTAGATACATGGGGTTACCAATGTGCTATATTTTAAATGGTAGTGAGGTTTTATCAAAAGAACATAAATGAACATAACATATTGTTTATCCAAAACACATTCATCCTCTAACCACTATTCTCCCACATTAATCACATTCCCTGTTTTATGTCACATAACATCACATAAGACTCTTCATTAGGTATGAATCACAAATCACACATTTATCATACAAATCATGATTCTAAAATAATGATACATTCATTAAAGGGTGTTTTTCAAATTCAAATTTCATTTTCATCATGCCAAATGGGCCTCATTACTCCAAAAATGACTTTTCTTTAGAAAGCATGTTCACCTGAGACTTTCAACTTCCAAATCCATTTGAAATTCAAGTTAGACAATGAACATATTACATATTTAAAAACAATATTAAATCCATTATTACGACAAAAAAATCTCTTTTAAGTAATATCACCTTTTAATTTCGTTTTTATGTCAAAAAAATTTTTTGAAGTCACTTTGGAACACTTTGGAAAATTAAATAGGTCATTATCATTTTTTTTAAAAATCATGAGAATGTCTACTTGTCTTTAGAAATAACTGTCTCAAATTAAAAACATCATGAAAAAAACATTTCATGAATCTCAACCATATATATATATATATATTCCATCTGCATTCTATATGAAAGCAGAAAAAACATTTTTAAAAGAACACTATGAAATTATAGAAATTATAATTAAATATTAGGGCACAAGTATCCTACCTCAGAGTGGAACCAAACTGTCCACTTCGTCTCTTGATACTTTGTAACTAATAGCTGCAACTCTCCCACTAAGCATATGCGCATTCACATACATGAATGTACACCTCGCCCCAATGCACAAATTCTCATGGCCCATGATTATGCAAAAGGGGATCTTAATAGGTATGATTATTATCATATACTAGTCTCCACTCACCTGCAAATACATTTTTTATATACACATAGGCACACCTGAGCCCATACATGTACATTTAATGCCATGGATTAATATACATGTTATAAGGGAACTTACATGTATACATTTTCATACCTATGCACACACAGGAAAGTCTCCCTTAGACCAACAACTTGAAACCACTTAGAATAGCCCATCGCACTACACAACAATTAGAAGAAACCATAAAACATTAAAATAACACCCTATAACAAGTAAAAAAATAACCAGCAACATAAGAATCCAAACCTCAAAACAAAAAACTTTTGACAAAGGCTGCCCGAGACCGCTTCACCTATACACATAAATTTTTCATATATATATATATACATATCCTTTGATTGAAGAACATATTTATTGTATCATGAGGGAACATGCACAAGGAGGGTATGTATATATATATATATGGATACCCATGTATATACATATAGTCATTTGCTTTCAACCACCTGAACACACAATGTGATGACCACAAATTACTACAAAAGTTTCAAGGGAGACTAAAAATTATCAAAGACTCCAAATAAAACCAAATTAAAAAATAAAGTGAGAGAATCCTCACCTTAACTGGTGACCTATGGATTGAAATTAACCAAAACAAAAAAACACCATCAAAACAACTTAAAAAAATTACCATATACACACAAATCAAAAAAACCCCAAAATAAATTAATCCACATGAAGAACGGAAGAATAAATTACAGAAAAACATTTGTGGGATGACCAAATCGAAGTGAACCGCTTCACCACCAGTGGCGGTTTTTGGAACACAAATGAAGAAGACACAAAAAATCAGTTGGATAACCTAGAACATGATGAACACAAAAAATCTAGATTAGAACCAAACCCTTGGTTTGGCCTAATTTCTTAGGCCAATGGGGAGACCAAATTACGGTCAGAAATTGAAGGAGGAGGGAGTAGAGAGACTTACTGCATCGATTTGAAGGAGAAAGAGGATGAAAAAAATGGTGTAATTGAAAAATTAGAGTTAGATCCTAGAGGAGGGGGTGCCTCGCACTTTATAGGGTGTTGTCTAAGGTGTTTCAAAATGTGGGTTTTAGGTGGATCTTGGAGAGGTGGCCACAAAGAGGGGAGCTTGAAGAGGGGGTTATCATGGTGAGGGTATCTCAAAAGGCAGCGTGTCATATGACCAATAGGAAGGGGGATCAGTTTTTCATCTAAGGGTCCGTTGTGCATCTAAGGGGAGGGGGAATCAGGTTCACATGATGGAAAGGGAGAAAATCCTCCCTTGGGTTTCTAAACAAGGAAAAATACAGAACAAAAGTAGATAAAAACTAAACATAAAAATAATAATAATAATATTATTATTATTATTATTAATATTATTAATCTTAATATTAATAATAATACTATCAAAAAATAGGTTATAATGAAAAATAAAATATGACGTAGTAGGTTAGGGTGAGACATTTCCCCCCACCATGACACTTTTTTTCCTTTTAAAGTCCCAAAATACACGATTGTTCAAATCTCGTAACAAGGAAACCACGATATTGAAAATGAAACCCCTACCACTTGATGATAAAACATTCACATTCCACACTAGACCAGAAACCTTGAGACATGAAATACCATGTGAATGAACTAATGAAACGAGACTCACACTTCCAAACAAAAACATAACATGGAACACCCCGACCCCTAACTTAGAATTCACTAGAGTATGATCTAGATATCCAATGAAAATTTTCTATATGACCAATCTTATGGGATAATCATCCATATTGATTGGGGTCTGGTAGAGCATAGGCAAAGTGTCTCCCAACCATATTAGGTCTATAAATGAACACTGAATTTCCCAAATCAAAACAAATTAGAAAACCAATCAAACCCCATGACGCTAGTGTGACCCCTCAACATCCTGAGTCTCACCGGACCAACATGAGGGAAAACATTGGTGAGACCCATAGTGGGTCTCCCAACTATAATGGGATTATGAAAAACATTGACCCATTTTGAATCGGAACCAAAAAAATCCCAAACCAAACTCTTGACGCTTATGAGATCAGTTATGGGTCCCACAACCATTTTAAGAACAAGCCAACACATGCAGTTTGAACCTCCCATCATGAATCCACCATCACGGACCAGCTTCAGACACAGGAGAGAGGGTCCAATAGAAGAAACCAGAAATGAATACTGACTCTTGAAAAACCTTTCTTGAGGAAAGAGGATCGTTCCCTTCACTAATACCAACATGGACCTTTTAATAGAACCAGAATGTTTAGCGCCCTCATGACATCAATAGTTCCCAAAGACCCGAAGAAATACACAACTTCTTCATGTCAAACTGCAAGCCCTTTCAAACTTCATTTACCTCAGATAAAACAAGAAACAATGAAAAGAAAATAATCTCACCACTCCACTGGGGGTCTGGGTAAAACTAACAACTATAAATTAACCCTTACGGACCTTTGGACATTTATGGGTAGTATAAATTAAACAAAAATCACAAAACCAACTAGAATCACATCACGAAACAAGAATCCACATTTAACCATAAATCATCAACTCAAACTCAATGCATCATTTCAACCTTAAAACACATGCTCGAAAACAACAATAAATCCCATAGACTAATACATCACTAAACCAAATCATAACCAAATCAAATATCAACAAAAATATTACCAAGAACCATCACCAACCAAGCCTAAACAAAACTTTCACAAATGTCCATATTCAAAACCATCCCATTTCAAACCCATCTAAATGTTAAAACCCCCTTTTTAAAACACACATTCCTTAATGAAATTTCTGAAACAAAATTTACCTAGAACATCACTAATCTATACAAGCTTTTTAGAAAACAAAACAGGCCTTGAAAACTAAGCACCCACCATTGGTATTACATGACGCCTCACATACATAGGTTCCCTTGCCAACTCACAAGCACCCATCCACACGTACCAACAACCATCCACATTATATTATATTCATCCACACATGTGGCCATCCATAGGAATAAAAAAGGATCAAATAAATCATTTCCAAAATCTCATTTCCAGGAAACATCCATTCCACATTTCTCAAAAAAATCAAAAAACCCAAAATATTTTTCTGAATATATTTATAATTCAAACTTCATAAAAGAAATCAAAAAACCTCAAATTGTTCCCAATAAAATTTCCATTTTCAAAATAACTGATTTAATTTTCAAACAAACCAATAATTTATTTCTGGAAATCAAATTTTAATAAACCAATAACAAATTTTATGTCCTATGAAAATCACCCCAAAACCAACTAAAACCCACACCATGAACATCCAAAGGAAACCAATTTACTCGATAAATCAAGTATCCAAATTCTCAAATAAAAAACTACTACACATAACATGGTCACAAGGTTTGGTAGACCTTGCATAAACTGGGTGATAATATATGAATTCATCAGAGGTAATTGTGTGGTATACACATGGATTACTAGGCCATGCACAACAATCATACACCTCTCTAAAATGACCACCAAAATTAATGACCAACTAGAAACACACAAAAAAATATAAGGACCTTGAAAACAATCGATATCCAAACATAGACATCAAGGCATGACCATCCTAGACCACCATGGACATTCAAGTGTCATCCTAAATAGGTGGTGATCAAGCACATACAAACAATTGACTACTTTAATTCCAACAATCTTAACTCTTAACTGCCGGAAATCCCATAGTACATGGGAAAACCTCCATTGTTACAATTTTTTAAAAAACCAACTCAGATCGACCCTAAACAGGTAACCCACGTTGGTCCACGACATTGCCCAAAGTGAAATATTAATACCCACGGGCAGGAAAGTAGCGTCAGACATCAAAATAAGAAGTTGGGAATTATATAGTTTGAAAAATATAAGACCGATAAACAGAAATAAAAAAGAAAAAAATGTAAACACTAATAGAGGAAAAATAAAATAAAGATAATCAGCTTGACATACCTCCATGCGACCTCATGGGTCACCACCAATCATATGAACCATGCTCTCTCCAAGAGCGCTCCATGACTAGAACCTGAAACTGAAAAGTAAAGTAGGCGTTAGCACCGAGATGCTTAGTAGGAAAGCTAATGAATAACAATGCCCTATGGCTTTACTTATAAGAATAAACCTAATAATGCTAGTTTGGAAATTAGACACATTAAAATAATTTTTTTCATTCTTTTCAAAATAAAGTAGTAAGTTTAAATTTTTAATGAAAACAATTCTCTACCACTACATTTCAAAAATAATTCCTATGCAAGGATTAAGTCAATAAAATTAAAGGTAAGAAATTTCAAATTAAAAACTAGCATTTTAAAAAGAGAGAGAGAGAGAGGGAACGTTAAAAAACTAAAATGAATATAACATCAAAAGAATCATTTCACAAACGAGAACCATGGGAAATCCCTATATGTAACTAGCACAAGTGGGACCCTATAAGCTCGTATCTCAGTGAAAACAAACCATAAAAATTATCCATTCTCCAGAATGATCAACTAGTAGGAAAAATACCCATTACCAAGTGGTCCCCAACATCATCATAATGGTTTAGTTAGTATTTTTAACATCAAACATTCTATGTGAAATAGGGTTGAACCACGCTAGATAAGTAACACACTAGTTCTACTCCGTCTACCAAGATACCCGAGATTACCGATGTGATCTATTTCAAATGGTATTGAGGTTATATCAAAAGAACATAAATGACCATAAAACATTATTTATCCAAACTCATTCACCCTCTCACCATCATTATCCCTCCTTAAGCGCATTCACCATTTTGTGGAAGATAACATCACATAAGCCTTCAAATTATCTACATATCAAAAATCACACATTTAACATACACATTATGTTTCTAAAAAAATGGGGCATGCCTTAATATGAGTTTTTCACATTTAAAAATCATTTCAAAGGTTCCAAACGAGCATCATTACTCCATAGAATGACTTTGCTTTAGAAAACATGTTCTCCCGAACCTTTCAATTTCCAAAGCCAATTGAAATTTCAATTATAAAATGAAGACACTACATATTGGAAAACAATATTAAATTCATTATTACAAAGAATCAATACTTTTTTTTGAAAGTAATATGACCTTTTAACTTCGTTTTTATACCAAAAACAATTTTATAAATCACTTTGTAACTCTTTTGAAAATCTAACAGGTCGTTACCATTTTTAATAAAAAATTAGTTGAAATACCAGTCGTCTATGGAAATACACATATCACATTAAAAACATATATAAAAACACATTTCAAGAACTACAAAAAATTATATATGACACACACACACACACACACACATATATATATATAGAATTTTAATTTCATATAAAAGAAAAATACACATTTTCCAAATAACACTATGAGAAAATGGAAATTATAATTAAAGATTAAGTCATAGGGAACCTAAATCAGAGTGAAACCAAACCGTATGTTTTGGAACTTGACACTTTCTAACTAAAATATGCTGCTCTCCCATAGAGCATATGCACCTTAGAATACATGTAGGGAAACCTACCTGCTAAGCACACATTCACATTGCCCATAAAAATGTGAAAGGGACCCTTACAGGTATGTTTTTATGCATATACTAGTCTCCACTCACATACGTATTAATTTTAATATATACTCATAGGCACAACTAGACTAATACATGTAATTTAAATTCCATGAAGAAATATACACGCAATGGGGGATCCTACATGTATACATTTAATTACGTATGCACACGCAAGTGAGTCTCCCATTGACCAAAAACTCAAAACCAGTTAGAACATTCCAATTAACTACACATAAATTATAAAGAACCTTAAACCATCAAAAGAACTCCATAAATCAAGTGTTAATCCAACCAGCTACATATGAATCCATACCTCAAAACATAAATCTTTTGACGAAGGTAGCCGGAGACTGCTTCACCTATACGCATATATATTTTCATATATATATATATATATTCTTTAATCCAATAAAATATTCCCCATACCTTGTGTAAACATGACCAAAGAGAATATGTATATATACATGCCTACCCATGTATATACGTATAGTCGTTTTCTTCCAACCACCCGAAATCACACTATGATGACCAATACTTTCTAAAACTATTGAAAGGGAGACTAAAAATTATCAAAGACATCAAATAATACCATATTAAATAATGCATCAAGAGAATCCTCACCTCGACATTAAGTATATGGAATGGAATGAACCAAAACCACACGACACCATCAACATACCTTAAAAATAATTACCAAAAACTCATAAATCACAAAACTACCAATATAATTTATTTTATAAGAAGAACAGAAGAAAAACATACCCAAAAAGGTTGGCGGGTGGACCGAATCAAAGAAAACCACTTCTCCTACAATGGTGTTTGTCGGAACACACATGAAAGAGAGCCAAGAAAGCCTTTCTATATCCTAGAACATGAAGAACTCCCAAAAATATAAGTTAGAACCTAACTAGAGTTTCGGCTGAATATCGTAGGCCAACAAGGAGACCAATTCACAATTAGAAATAAACTGGGGAGGGAGTAGAGAGACTTATCATGTCAAATAGAAGAAAAAATGCGACAATTATATGGTAGTGGATTGGAAAATCGGAGATGGATCTCGGAGGAGGGGGATGGCTCGTGCACTGTAGGGTCTCGCCTATGGGGTTTTTCCATGTGGTATTATGGTGGAGAAGGGAGAGGGGGTCACAGAGAGGGGAGCTCATATAGGAGGTCTCCATGTAGAGGTGATCTTAGGAGGCGGTGCATCATGCGACCAGGAGGAAAGGGGTGGGGGCTCTGTTATGCGTCAAAGAGGAGGGGGGATCAGGTGCATAGGGAGGAAAGGGATGAGGGCCTCCCTAGGGTTTCAAACTATTAAAAATTAAAAAAATTATAAAAATTAAATAACAACTAAAAATAACAATAACAATAATATTTATATTAATAATATTATTAGGTCAAAAAAAGTTATAAAGAAAAATAAAATACGATGCACCAGGTCGGGGCACAACAATATGTTTTCATGAAAATCTATCAATATTTCCATAACTTTTAATAGGAAATATAAAACTAATGATATCACTTTGTGGAGGTGGTAGCCTACATATAAACACGATCGACATTATCGTTTTCCAATAGACAGATAGGAATTAAGGTGTTGGGAACCTTTTTTTCATCATCAATAAATAATTTTTATTTTGTGTCTAATGATTTACCTATTTTATGATATAATTTTATAATATATTATAGTCTTGGAAATTTTGGCTAAGTATTGAAAAGAGCCACCACAATACATGAGTCACCACCAGAAAAGGATCACCATTAAAGACATGTCACCTTCAAAAAAGATGCATGCTGAAGAAAAGTGACCACTAGAGAAGACTCAATATTGAGGATAAGTAAATGAAAGGAATGCCTCTCCACTGTAAAAGGGTCAACTTCAATATTGGGTTACCAACAGTCATTACCTACCACATGAATGGAGGCACTTATGTAGATTACCTTCTATCAGATGAGTCACCATTGAGGATGACCTATAATCAGACATGTCACTGTGGAGACATGTCACCATTGAGACAAGTAACTATTTAGATGGGTCACCACTAAACATGAGTCACCAATAGAACTGACCAACCACCAAATAACATACTTCTATCCTGACTCACCATTCGCCTGAATCATTTCCTGACTTGAGTCACTATCAGAATGTTCCAATGTCTCTATTATGGGATATTTTAATTAAATGATTCTAATGAAGATAATAGTGAAAGTAATACATATCACTATTTTTATTATTGTTCTTAATATATTTTAGGAAATATTAATGATTAGTTCAGATATAATTATGAGGATGTTGGGTACCAGAATAATTTTTCCTCAAACCGCCTATCCATTTTGCATCACTATATATCTAATGAAGTCACCCTTGTTTACTATATGCATACATACTTGTCGAGCGCGAACACATGATCATGTGTGATAATTAATGAATATATTTAGATAAATAATTATTACATTCATATGACTATGAAAGAGTGGAGCTTATAGAAATTAAAAATTCTTTAAAACATTCAAGGAAAAGATAACTAAAAATGATACGTTTTACTACATTTTTATTTGAAACAACTCAATATTCTCACCAAGATACATCAAAGGAATATCAACCATTTTTAGGACATAAGAACAAAAAATTATATATTTTGAAAATCTTTATACTTTATTTTTCTGTTTGTTTAATAAAATTTAGAGTAGTGTGGTGCATTTTCTTATTTATGAACACACACTATCTCATGCACTTTAATAGTAAGATAAAATACAACTTCTTAATTATATTTCTTTTTTTGTTACCCATGGTATTGTTGAATAGGCACATTCATGGAATGTGTTTATTTTATTCTCGCGCTTATTGTGGAAGAGGTCATGTGTATGTCCTGGGTAACTTGTTGCTATTGTATTTATACACAATCTAGGCTTTGGATCCAGATTATATTGTTATAATATTTTTTATAGATGTTAAATTTGATGTTTATGGGATTAGGTATCGATCTAAACATTGATCCTTGGTTTTATTTCTGGTATGTGTTTTTGTTTTGTTTAATTTCTAAACTCCAAACTTGTTTTTTTTCAAACTATTAACCAATCCACTATTTTTATTTCTAATCATAACTCTTTTTTCAATAATCATTTAATTATGTAAATTTATTTGAAAAATTATAATATTTTCTATAATATTTTAACTATGAACTGATCAATATTGGAGGAATATTTTAAATTATCAATACTTATATGTATCTATTTTTTTATTAACTAGGCTATATTAATTGAATTGGGGGATTTTAATTGTACAAGTTTTAAATATATGTTTTTTATTGGGATCTAAATTGAAACCCCTCTAGAGTTATTCACTCCAGCCAACGTTTATTATCAATGGTTTTCAAAATATTTTCTACTATGATTTTAGTTTTATTTTAATGATATCATATTTTTATTAATTATAAATTTAGTTATTTAAACAGATAATATGAAAAAAAAGTTTATTCTACCAAAATACCTCCATTATTTAATGTAGAATTCAATTATTAATTGAAAATAAAGATAAAATGTATATTTAATTTTTGGGTTCTAGAATATGGTCTTATATGGAAGATAAAGATGAATTACAAAATATTTCTATGAATACAAAAGGTGATGAAATTGAAATTTCTTATGAAAAACACTACAAATCCTTGAATAGTAATTAAGGTTCTTTAGGTGATGAATAAATTAATAGGATATATTCTTTTGAAACTAACTATGAAATATGGGAAAAATTATATATTTCTCATGAAGGTTCAAATATTATGAAATAAAAGATAATTAATAATTATAAAATTAAATCTGATACATTTAAGATGAAACCAAATGCGATGATTTCTGATATGTTACTCAGGTTCTATGAGATTATCTATAAAATGAGCTCCTTGGGAAATAATGTTTCATACAAAGATTAAATTAGGAAACAGTTGAGAAGTAATCCCAAATGGGGGAGTGGAACATCGGTTTTCAATTAGAGAATAATTTGATATAATCAAACTAACTATAAAATAATTGAGTAAGAAAATTATGATTTATGATGAAGATATTAAGTCTAAATGATAAAATGATGATGTCCTAAGTTATATTTAGTGTCCTCCAAGGATAATGCATCAAAACAAAAATAAAATTAACATGAAGAATGCTCTAGTGATATGGAATCACCACCCAATAATGATGAGGAGATGGCCCATCTGGATAGATGTTTTATGAAATTCTATATGAAGAATAAATTCATTAGGAAACTAAGATTCTAGGTAAAGTATTATAATTGGGGGAATTTTAAGAAAAAATATAAATGAGTTGATAATTTAAATGACATTAACTATTATGAGTGTACAAGAAAAAAAAATTTATGGTTGAGTATCCCATGTTTACGAACAAATATAAGTATGATAATAATGATAAAAAATATAATAAATTAATTAAATCCATCTAGAGTGCCCCTCAGGAAATCTCCCCTGACTGAAATTCAACTCAGGAAGAAAATCATGAAATACCAAATATTTACTTTATCAAAAATTATATATGAGGCACCAACTTCTCTCCTTTACATAATTATAAGCATTATAGATATAAAAATAATGATTTAAATATGTATTAAGAAGAAATTTTTTAATATTGTTATATTATTTATGATACTTTCAATGTGATTAATGATAAATATAAAACATTAATGGAATAACATGGCTTCTCTTCTAATATCAAATCTATTGTTTTTATAGAAGAAGATAATAACCCCCAAATTGATCAAAGAAAATTTTGATCTAAAATTTTCTAATTAGAAGTTAAATATTTAATGTGAAATAATAACTAATAAAAGAGACACTATCACTTGGATACTGGGAAAAAAATTAATCCTAAATATATTATTAGTCTAAGTAATCAAATAAGACCAAAAAGAACTGTGAAGAATGGTTTTGTTCCTAAATCCAATTTTGGAAAATTTTCTAGAATTTATTATTTAAGTATACCTAATTTTGTTTTTATCTCAAAGAGTATACAATATACTTATAGTATAACCTTCATGGAAATACAGGTTCGTACATCCCTCATAAATAATATTCCTGGACCGAAGAAATATTCAGTACCATATTCATTTTTTCTATAAAAGATTTTTTAGAGAACCTTCTTGAATAGAACCTGTAAAAATTTGTGATAATTGGACCAAAAATGTTCTATACATATGATAGTCGATTACTCAAGCTTAAAAAACCATATGATATATTATGGTGGACATGTCACATGTGGTGAAAATGCTAAATCGAAAATAATTGGACTTTTCTAAATTGGTAACTCTGACATAGTTTTAATTTTTAAAGTACATTTTTTGATGATTTAAAATATAATCTTTTTAGAATATCATAACTTTGTCCTGATTTATTTCACATACAATTTAAAAAAATATGTGTAATGTTTATTATTATAAATATTATTTAGTATTTTCCTAACTGTGAAATGAATATGTGAATTCTTTTAATATTGATTCATTAATAACACAAAAACTTTAATACACAACTGACATTCATGGAGAATATTCTATTTAGAATAGAAGAATAATACATTGTAATATTAATTCACTTATAATGATTTATAATAAATAGTTTTTCTTGGATAAACCAAAACCTGAATTCCCAAATGATAATTTTTTATCCCCTGTCAAAAAGGGAAACCATAAAAAAATTCAAATTAAAGAAAGAAGTTTCAACATATTAACACATAGAATTGATTCACATGGATGTGTTTATGCCACCTATAGTTTCTAGATTAAAATGGAAGTCTTATTTTTAGGTCCTTATAGATGAATTTTTTATGAATACTTGGGTATAATTTTTATCTCACAAAATTTAATCCCTATCTCACTACACTAAGTATGAAACATTTATATAAAACCTATATTGACATAGAATTATGACCATAAGAAGTGACCATGGACATGCATTTTAAAATCAGTATATTGAAACCTTGTTCTTAAAAAATGGATATAACCATTAATTTACTGTTACTACGACAACCTTCAGAATTGAGTTATCAAATGAATAAAAAAACTTTCCAACAGATAGCATGGAAAATTATTAATGAATATTACTTTCCTATTTACTTTTTTTGTAGAGGATATGGAAACAGCCTGCTATATAACTGAAAAAGTTTTAATTAAAACTATATTAAAGAATTCCCATTATAAAATATGGAATAATACAAACCCAAATATTAATTACTTTTTACTATTTAGATGAAAAGTATTTACTCTTCAAAATAAGGGTATTCATGAAATGTTTTAATATAAGAGTGATTAGGGAATTCTCATTGGTTATTCATCCTCTAAAAAATATTTTAGTTTGTTTAACCTAAAAAATTAAGACCATGGAAGAGTCTGTACATGTAATGTTTAATGAAAATAGATCTACATGAGCCTAAAACACTATTAGATATCCTTGATAATGATTTATCCACTTTGAACATAAATGCAAAAGTGTCTATTACTGTTTTAAAACATGAAAAAAAATAATCCAGTTCTAAGGAACCTCCCAATCCTCAATGAAAAGCTTTAGAATACCTTGAGGTGGCCAACCCTTAATTTTGTAGATCTTTTATAACTCTTAAATACCACTCTATAGATGTTGTTCTTGGATACTTATAATTACATACACAGACTAGAGAATCTCTAAGGTATCTCGTTAAACATCAATATTTATTGTCACACCTTTTACCAAAAACAATTACTCACACAATAGAAAATGAATTATAGGAAATGTGTATGAAAAAGGAAAATAATAAACTTTATGGAAATAATGTTTTGAAACTTGTAAACATATTTAAATCAACCATAACTATAGGCACTAAATGTGTGTTTAAAAAATGATTGATGAATCTGGAACAATAGTGAAAAATAAGGTTGGAAATTTTCCATAAGGGTATATTCAGAAAGAAGGTATATACAATGAGTAATCCCATGCACCATTATCCATACATATATCCATTAGAATACTACATGCCTATGAATATCATATAAAAATCAAACTATATAAAATCATTGTTAAAAGTGAATTCTTAAATGGTTATCAAATTTAGATATTTTTTAAACATACCTACGGATTTTAAAACACTCATTTTCCAAATCATGTTTTGAAACTAAAAAAATAGTTACATGGTTTTAAACAAGCTCGAAGAGATTTCTATGGTAGGCTCAACCATTTTGTTATTTCTAATGGTATTTCAAATTGTATAGCTGATCATACCCTTTAATAAAAATATTTTCAAATAATGTTATAGTTTTTCAAATCTATGTATATGATATTATCTTTGGATATTTTAAGAATTATTTATGTATGGATTTTGAAAATATGATTCAAAATGAGTTCAAAATGAGTTTAATGGGTGAATTTAAATTATTTACTGTTTTTAATATTTTTTAAAATAAATCAATAATTATTTTAAATAAATTAAAGTAAACCAAAAAACATCTTAAAAATTGGGGGGGGGATAGAAGTTAAAGTAGTCACACTCCTATGAGTATCAAATATAAGTAAAATTTTGATAAAGATGGGAAATAAATGGATCAAACCATTTAAATTTAGATGATTATATGTATACTCTACATGACTTCTAGACCAAATGACATTATGATTAGTGTGTGTATTTGTGATCATTTTCAAGATAATACAAAAGTGACGCACTTACTCATTGTTAAAATTATTTTCAAATACCTTAAGTATTGAAATAATTTAGGATTGTTCAACACTATGGTAAAATAATTTCACATAGTAAGTTATTCATACCTAGATTTTAGTGGTTTTATGTTAGATAGAAAATGTGCCACTAAAACATGTTATACTGTGGAAAAGCATGTAGTATCTTGGTTTATTAATAAAAAAACTTTTGTTACACTATCAACTGCTAAAGATGAATACATAGTTGTGGGGAGCTGCTGTGGTAAAATTTTGTGGATGAAACGCACATTTATAGACTATGGATAACAAATCAAACATGTCCTAACCGTTTTTGAAAACACAAGTCATATAAACATATATAAGTATCTTTTGTATCACTTTACAAAAAAACACATTAATGTAAGTCATGCCTCATTGAGAGATCATTTTAGAATGGGTGATATAACTCTTGAATACATCGGTAGTGTATATAATATTGCTGATAAATTTACTAAGAAATATAATTATAAGATAATGAACTAAATAAAACATGATATAAGTATTATTAATTTTGGTTAAACATAATTTTTTATAGTTTACCCACCATTGTTGTTTACCAATCATTTTTGTTTTCCCACCATTGGGGTTTAACCAATATTGTATTTTTCCCTCCATTGGAAAATATCCACTATTAGATTTTAAGAACAATTTGAAGAACCTGCCATTAGATGTAATCAACCATTGGAACAACCCGACATTGGAACAACTAACCATTGTAAATAACCAACCATTCATAATGACTCATTGTTGAAATTTTAGTCATTGTTGCTAATTTATTTTACGAGTTAAATATTTAATTTTTTCAGGAATTAAATGTTAATAATTTTATGGGATTTTTGATACCCTAAATTATATAAATTATAAAATTAGTCGAATTTAAATTATCCCTACCTTGTGCCATACCTCTGAACATCAATGTGACCCTCCCTTTCCAGATTGTATGTGCTCCCTCAACATCATTTGAACCATAAACCTTGTTTTATCATGTTAGAGTGAAGAAATAAGTAGTATCTTCTCCCAAAAACACACATACATCAATAAAACATAGTGAATAATCTATATAAACATATGTATATCCTTGAAACCAACAACTTTTTAAGCATCCAATAGTTCACGAGAAAGAGTAAATGTTGAGTGGTTGATATCAATAAAATATTTTTTTCCTAAACTAGGAATTAAACAAGGATGTGTAGAGTTATTTTTGGATAAAGAGAGGTAATTACATCATAGGTTCTTCATCATTTTTATAAAAATCTCAACTTCAAATTTTTGGAAGATAAATATTAGTTTTTTATCAGTTTAAATTGGAAGAAGGTTTTTTTCCCTTCAAGACAATAGGTCATATGTATTAAAGTCCCATATGATGGAGTCATAAATGATTATAATGGAACAAGTATGAGTGAATGTGATAATTTTAAAAATGAGGATGCCTTTTCATAGCTGATTAGAGTTGTGACTATAGTGAATCTATCATTTTACACATATCAAAACATGATTTTATGAATATTTAAACATCAAATTACAAGAAAAGGATCGTAATGTGTAGTGTCTTGGATATTGGTTACATAATTAAGTATCATGATTCCAAAATAAGAACATATTTTATTTAATATTCATAAATAGATCCAAAAAACTTTTGAGAACATACATATGAATATCATAACATGCGGTAATACATGAACAAATGAGTGTGGTAAAATTCCTTGTAATGATGTAAAAATTAAAATAAAATATAGCACATGGGTTAGAAGGAATACCATAATGATGTAAAATGGAATGGAATATAAATAAACATATGGAATCTTACAATAAATGACATGGGATAATAATAATTTGGAATAAAAATAAAACATTTATTTTTACTTATTCATGGATCATTACACATAGAGGATCATGAGTCATAGTTGAGCACTAAAAATGTTTCACATGGAGCATGAGTCAAGGCTATCCACCAGGACCGTTGCACATGACATCTAAGGAGACTAACATTTACCCAAAGAATTGGATTTTAATCTAGGAGAACCCATCATAAATTCTCATTAATATTTTTTTCATATAAATAATCATACATAGAAATCGAACATAAACATAAAGGTTTCCCAAGGAATGAATTGGGTATCATAAACATGTCAAAAGGAATATCAAAAGGGAATATTATAATAGTGTACATGAAAGGATAGATTCAATTCACATTTGGAAATTTATAATGGAAAATAAGAATATAGAATTATAAGTGATGTTAGACTAAAGTGACAACATGTAAAAATAATGCTAAATAAACATTAGGAATACAATATTTTAGTACAGTCTATGGGAAACTTTAAACATTCACTAAAATATAAATGGAATTATTATTATTAGAAATCCATTATTGAACCAATATAGTTATTCATGATAAATGTTTTTATTTAATAAAAATAATAGTGGCATAAAATATATTATGAAGTGAAATTGAAATTGGGTATGAAATCGGGAAGTTACTTCGAATTTTCCTTGTTTATCATGATGAATTGAGAAGGGAACCTTTTTAAAACATGTATTTACCGACAAATAAGAAAGATAAAAAATGTATGTAAGAGTTTATAACATATAAACATCATTTAGAATTAGTAAATAAAAATAATGAAGAGTTACAATGGTTAAATAGAGAGAACACATAACCCAAACGAAATATGGAGGTTCAGAAAGGATCCCACGCCTTATATCTGAAATAGTAATACAGTTGATATTAATGTTATGAATAATATAATTAGATTAATTAATAAATAAAAATAGATAATTTTATAAATTTAATTGATTTATTATAATTTTATTCAATTCATTTAATTTTTTTAGATGAGTTATAGTGTTCAATTTCATTGTTCAGAGTGTTCATTTTTTTAGTTTTCATGATTGGTTCGCTTGTATACAAGTATGGATGTTCATTTAGAATGGGTATAATTCAACATAATTTAAATTATATGTTATTAATGTATTTAAATAATATTAATTATTATTATATATTATTTTTCAAGAGATTATGATCAATCATTAGATAACATGTTAATGATAAACATTTGGATTAATTCTAGCAGTTTTTTTATCACAACGAACTCCTTTTATTTTAATATTTAAAATAATGAAAATATAATGGCTAAAGAACATTAAATAAGATACATTACAAATATTATAATATGTTTCAACCATTAAATTTTATTTCATGGCCAGCATTGAAGACGGTAATATAAATTTAAAATATGTTGTCCTTGAATTTGATAAATTAACATATCATGGATGATGTTTTGATTTGTTTAAATAAAAGGAGTAGGGAAATAATTGATGATGTATTATTACATAATCATAATAAAATTACATTTTATTTATTTTACTAGAGTTTTCATTCCATAAGTATGTGTGGATGTGAAGAGAAGATCAGAAAATAATAAACTTGAAAAGAAAATAAAAGAGGAATTTACCTCCAGAATTAATCCTTCTTTAGAGCCTATTTAGAGCAATGGTTTTGGTCTATTCGTGTGGAAAATATATATTGGAAGTGGGGGATAGGTTTTAGAATATTATTTGGAAGAATTTGGGTAAGGAACCAAGCATGGAAGTTGTGAGGAGAAGATGTGTTTTGGTGTGGTTTTTATAGTGGAAGAGAGGGGTATTTCCTCATTATTATATTTATTAGATTATTATTTTCCTTAAAGAAATTAATTTACAAGATCATTGTGTCTAAATATTGTAATTAGATCATTTTATCATGAAATTATGGTGATTACATCCTTTATGACTCGATAAATAGTGTATTTAACTTGTAATGTTTATATAAATTAAATTATTATATTTTAATATTCACCAAAAATTCATGTATTTTAGAAAAATACAAAAAATTTACCCCAACAATTTTTTGATATATAGAATTAAAAAATGTTCTATATTTTCTGTAATAAATTTCTATATATGAAAAATTTATTTTTTATTAAAATCATTATTTACTCAAAAAATATAGATTTTAAAATTATAAAAAAAGTATAACACTTTAAAAATTAAATAATGTCTCATTAAATTATCCAATGACGATAAAATAACAAAATATTAATTTATGATTACAATTTAGGAAAATAAATTCTCTTTTAAATTTTAAACTTAAACATGAAATTATAATTAAATATTTATGACTTATAAAATACAAACACTTAATTAATAATTTTAAAAACATTTATTTACCTAAAATATGATATAATTATATCATATTTTTAGTTACAAGATATCAAAATTTTATTTATAATTTCACAGGTAAGGGGACTATTCTATTGGCCACTTTAATATTCATAAGGGTTACATTACTATTCATATTCTCATGTTTTCTATTTCATCGGTATATTTTTCTTAACTTCTACAAATAATTATTATTTCATTAATTCATCATTTATAATGTTTATATTGCGTTTTTATGTTATTTAATTTGATAATAATGTATGAAATAACAATAAAAAGGCATTTCCATTTTTAAAATTTTGTATTTTTTACATTTTTCTCCCTTATTATATTTTTCCCTAAAATTTATATTTTACATTCTATGTTTAAATAATATGTGGATAATTATCCTTCATCACTTCCTCTAGTTCCCATGTTGGCTATTTCAAATTATGGATCCTCCATAGTACATTGACCTATTGAGTAGTCTTGTGGTGTAGAATAATATCACTACGACCTAATATCATAACTTAATGCTCCTTATATGAGAGATCACGTTCCAACTGTACCACCTCTGTATTCGATACATCTTAATGATCTAGTATGTACTTCATTAAGAGAGATACATGGAATTCATAGTTTACTTGAGACAAGGTAGGTGGATGTTCCAGCTGATATGCCATGGCTCTAACACGATCAAAGATCTGGAAGGGTCTGATGTACCTAGGACTTATCTTTTCATTATTCCAAAATCTCATGATCCGATTAAATTGAAATATGTGGAGGAATAACATGTATTCAACCTTAAACTAAATGTATCATCATTGATTGTATACATATCTCTTTTGTCATATTTGGGCTTCCAATATGTGTTGCTAAATGGTTTTCACTTTTTCCACAATTTCTTCGACCATTTTAGGTCCTAGTATCTTAGGTTCACTTACCTCATCCCAATATGTCAGTGTTCTATATAATTTCCCATAATTTTATTCATATAGATCCATTTGGATTATTGATTAGAAACTATTATTATAGAAGAATCCATCCGGTGGAAGATGTTGGTCCCATCCTCATTTGAAGTCCATAGAACATGCTCTTAACATGACTTATCGTGTCTAAATTTTCTGCTCGTATTGGCCATCTTTTTTAGGATGATATTCCATATAAAATTTCAGAACAATTCTTAGATAATGTGGGGGAATTTTTCTTAACTAGGAGGTGAACCATGGATCTCGATCAAATACAATTGATATTGGCACACCATTCATATTTACCACTTATTTGATTTATATTTGTCCAAGTTGATCTAGGGAAACGTCCTCTCAAATTGTGATAATGTGAGATGCTATTGTAAGATGGCACACTATATCCCATATAACATTGTTTCCCCTATATTTCATTGGAATTTTAGTGAAATGTCCATGGTAATGTTCTCCCACAATCATGTTAGTATGGGTAGTGGTTGCATCATTCTCTTAGATTTTTTCATTTATCCTTCACTCGTTGACATACCAGGATGTTTGATGTATATTCAGCAATACCCATCTTCATATTTTCCCACCAATAGTTCTCTCAAGGATCTTGATAAATCATTATCTTCCCTAGGTCAATAGATAATGTTGAGTTCTATGCATCATTTAGAATCTCCTTTTGTATCTCTGGATTAGAAGGTTTATATAGACAAGGCTTAAATCATACAACTCCTTCCTCACCAATTTTAAACTCTAATGGTTTCCCATATCTCATAAATTCCACCATCTTCTTGATTTATATATAATTCCTTTAAGAATACTTTATTTTCTCTATAATAGAAGGTTGATAAATAATTTGATAAGGGATTGTGGATATTTATTCCTTAATGATTCCCATTTCTATCATTTGAAAATACAAGAATATTTGATCCTTCTCAATTCCTATCATTGATAAGGACATATTATTCTTTCTACCTAATACATCTTTCACCTTATTTAATATAACAGGATGGTAAAGGATTGTGAATTCGTAATAATTGATGAGTTCTAACCATCTTATTTAGCATATATTAAGATCCATCTATGTGAATATATATTTGAGACTCTTTTAATCAGTATGTATCTCACACTTCTCATCATATAGATATTGCCGCCAGATTTTCAATACAATGGTCATGGATTCCAACTCTAGATCATGCGTGGGAGAGTTTTCCTCATGAATTTTAAAATTACGTAAGGTGTAGGCTATCACAAAATCATTTTTCATTATTACACATCATAATCTCTTATTTGAATCATCACTGTACAACCAAAATAATTCTCCACTTTTTGGATGTGTGAGTGTTTTTGTGGTGATAAGATTCTTCTTCAACTATTTGAAATTGTCCTAAAGTTCATTGGTCCGGATAAACATCACTCACTTATAAGTAAGATAGGTTTGTGGATTTTAAAATCATGAGAATTTCTTCATAAATCACAGGTAATACCCTGCCAGACCAAGGAAACTACATATCTCTGTCACATATGTTGGCCTTAGCAACTCTTCGTTTTACTTTGTCTAGGAATGGTCTACATATATTTATTTTATAAGGATAACATACCCCATGAATGATACTTCCTCTTTATAGAACTAAAATTTACTATACATTTCATAAAGTTTCTCAATTCCCAAAATTAAAAACACATTATTCAAATTCTTTTCATGCTACCCATACTCATAGAGTGTATTAGAATATCATCAGTAAATATTACCAATTTTTTTTAAAGTAATATATAAATAATTTATTCATTAATTCCATGAAAATATCTGTAAAATTAGTGCGTCCAAAGGGAATCACTATAAAGTCATAGTATCCATACCTCATTAGAAAGGCGGTCTTGGAAATATCTTCTTTCTTCAAAATTTAATTGGAGATATCTTGACCAATGGTCCACCTTAGAGAAATAAATGGCCCCACGCAGCTGATAAAACAATTTATATTTCTATTGAAGGTCATACTTGTTCTTTATCATTGTTTTATAGAGACCATGACAATCAATGATGAGCACATTGATCCATCCATCTTCTTGACAAATAGGTCTGGTCTACCCCAAGATAAAGAACATTGGTGTGTATAACCCTTGACCAAATTCTCTTGTAACTGCTTATTAAGTTCTTCTATCACAATGGTGGCCATTCAATATGGTGTCTTTGATGTGTGAAAAGATCTAGGAATTAGTTAAATATATAAATCAACATCTTTATTTGGAGGATATATTGGAAACTCCTTAGTGACACATTAGTGTAATCCATCACAATGAGCATGTCTTCAAGAATTATATATTCCTTTGTATCAATCATTTAAGCTGGGAATTCTTGTGAATATGGTAGTAATTTACAAACACGAGACAATGATTCTATAAGAGATTATTCTTAATCCTTACATGTTTATAGAATTGGCAGATGTTTCAGGATGTAAAGTTTAATCTCACATTTCATAGAGTTGATACTGGATTTTTATAAATATATCCAAACCATGCCCAAAATATCATCAAAATCCACCAAAGAGAGAAAAAAAGGATTTTCTTGTAGTTTTATTTGAATAAGATTTACTAGTGTGTAATTATAAACTTTTGATGTAATAATTTACCCATTTTTTTCTAATTGGAAACTCAACATCCAATTTTTTAGGTGGTGCTTGAACAGTTGTTCAAAACTTGGAAGAAATAAAAGAATATGTAGAACCATAATCAAATAATATGTTCTCTATTCTTGAATAAATAGTTATTGTACCATTCAAAACATCATTATATGGATCCATATTAGTTGTAGTGATATCATATACCCTTTAATTTTGTCTTGTAGGTTGTTGTTGTTGATTTCCCCCAATAACTATTGGATTAGGGAAATTTTTCTCATAATTTCCATGTTCGTTCTAATCGTAACACTGCACTAAATACTGGGTGTTCAACAGAACATTTCTATATTCATCCATAATAGTGATATTCTTTATATCCCTTTGGTAGTTATTAATTAGATTCTCCATTCATCCGCATTTAAATTATTTTTCGGTTCCCTTTAGATAGTTTCCAGGATGCCTCTTTGGACTATTTTGACTAGAAAGGTATTGGGTTTTCTTTCGATGATGTTATTTATCTACCGATCCACCAATACTAGAGCCTATTTTCATGATTTTTTCAATGGGCCCAAGAGACCATTAAGTGTATCCGATATCCATTTCAACATTATGGAAATAATTGAATACATCTTCATATCTATTAAAGTATCAAATTTCAATAACATTTCATATTCATTGATTTAGTAAACTAAATTATTGAACTGTAACCCCCTGACCCCAGCTACCCAGAGTTGGTGCATTACTTCGTAACATTGGTATGATCACAAAAGATCAAGTCTCGAAAGACAGAGTAGTTTAGTAGCCTTGGAAACACTAGATACATTTGTAAACGTTACATTACATCATAAAGTGAAAAACTACAATAAAAAAGTCTCCATAGTCCACACTCATATCCTCTTCTGACTATCCCTGCATGTCATTCATAAAATACTTCTTCACATCTTGGAAAATATTAAAACATTGAAAGGGGTGAGCTCAGATGCTCAGTAAGGGTAACAATAATGCGGAAGCTTTCACAAATAAAGATTAACATTTAAGGCAATGTATAACTAAAACAAAGTCCTTTTAAACATGAACTTCAACATAATATGGAAAAAGTAAAATGAGATAATGCCATTTACTTATTCACATGGATATTCTACTGGTCGAATAATCACATGAAATATCAATAACCACTTTCATAATGATGGAATTCATAATTCCAGACTATCATAACCACGTAGCCAAGGCCTCGTGCCAAGACCACAAATAAAATTTTGTCAAGGCCTCTTTCCAAGACACTAGTTTGTCTCATGAGACCTGCCGATGCATCGAGGAGCTATAGCGGGCTCCACCCGTCACTTATTAAGTCCAATGCATTCCTCATATGAATAGGTTTAATCATATCATAAACCATAACATAATCGTATCACATAAAACATGCATAAAGGAAACATAACCTTTCCATATTTCAATCACAAGATATAAATACAACACATTGATATAATAAAAATGCTTTCAAAACCATTTTCAATACCAAAATAAAAGAAAGTTAAAACTTTGTATTTATTTTTCATTAAAAAAATGATGGCTTGTAGAGGAAGCCGAATCTCATATAATGGTCACGGCGGCGGAGAAGTCGTTTTCGCCGCATAAGTACGGAAAGAAAAACATTCCCTTTTGTCGTTTAGTAAAACGCTTCGTATAAAAAATATTCCTTTCGAATAAACGTAAAAGTCAAAGGGGTTTATACACCGTATAAAAGAAAGTTGTGTATAAAACCAAATATGCCTCAATGAAAGGAGATTGAGACGAAGTCCCTTAAAAAGATCATTTTTTTAAATAAAGTACATCTATAATGTGTATTCACTATAAGTACACATAAATAATGTACAAATACAATATAGGACATAATAATATCATGACATAATTTGAAAGTAGGAGATTAACCCAAAGAATGGAAGTTGGGTTAAGAAATTCCCTTACCTTGTGTCCGACATGACTCAACCGTTCTTTAACCTCCTGAATAATAAACTAGAGTTAATATCTACCTTATTAAGAACGATTTTCAATTTCATTATCCTTTTTATATCACTTATTACAATGTTATGAACATTATGTAATTATTTAAGTTAATAACGGTCGTTTTGTCGATCTTTGGTACTTGAGCCAACAATAAACTTCTTATAATTATAAGTTGTTCATGTGGTAGAATATCCATTATATCCAGAATTATATTCATTATTTAGATGTCATATATATCATATATATACAGTATATACATTCATTCATAATGTCACGTAACATTTAGAGGTACGAAATGAAATGCACCGTTCATGGAGACGGTAAGCCGTACGTACGCATGAACGCTACTTTCATTTCTATTTCATATTTAATGGAATGAAATCATAATTATATAAATTTATAATATAATTACAATATAATATAGTGTATAATACCATTTACTCCATCCTTTATAAATCCCACATATGGCATTAACGATTCAAATCACTTTGAGGGGGTGGTAGTCCGCACTTCCTAAAATGAAATTATCGCATTTTACCCATAATGGAAATCATAAAGTATGCCATAAATGAGAAATACAGAAGAATAAGTAAAACATAAACATATTATATATCATATATAAAAATAGTGACATCTTAATGGCCACCTTTGAAGGTGTTATATGAGTGTTGAACAATCATCGTTTCGTGAGGCAGAAATTCTCCATCCACAGAAACCGTATGTTCTTTAACCATTATATGTAGGTGTGTGTAAGTGTAGCTCGAATACTTCCTATAACAACATCCTAGTATATTAAGGATACTGTTTTTGTTACAAAATAAATGAATAAAAAGAGTTTATGGGGTTTGAGAAGAAAAATAAAACAAAACAACATTAGAGAAGACATTACCTCAAAATCGGGTAACTCTTTTTTGATTTGATCCAAAGGCTTCCTTGGGAAGAGTTATGCCCATAGTGAGGCTTCTAGGAGTAAGAGAGGGAAGTTGGGAGAGTATTTCGGCAGAGTTTGGCCGATACAAATGGCTTGAAAGTGTAAATGAGGTGGGAGAGGTGGGGGCCTTTTATAAGTGGAGAGGAGGGGCTCTTTTGGAAAGATTGAAATGTTACATTATTATACAATGCTTTTCGGATTATAAAGGTCCCACACTTATATAATTCGTGGATAAGGTGATAAGGGTTCGAAATATCCTCATCCAATAGTATTTGGACAAGTGTAAGCCTTGGATTTTGCATTATCTTCTCATTTTATTTAAATCGTTAAATAATGAGGTCATCGCTGCATCATAATGATGTCATAAATAATTTAATTTATTTAATGTCTAAAATTTATAAAAAAACTACTATGATGTAGGAAATCTTTTTAGCTTTCTAATTAATATTTATAGTCAAAAATTGGACTTGTGTAACCCCACCTAAAAACTGTTTACTAAAACAACTCATGTTTGTGTCAATTTAATTTTAACATTAAATAAATATATATTAATGTCATTTTCCAACTAAAGTGGCTCCATGGGGTCCCCAAGTTGACCCATGGGTTGTCTTGGTCAGCCATGACTCATCCAATATGAGTAGGACAAGTGTCAAGCTCATCTAATATTATTAAAACATTATTTTTACCTTAAACTACACTAATTACCACTAATCGCGATTAAGAACTTAAAAGTTACTATTCACCAAAAAATTATTTTAATCTCATTGATCCACATTTTACTTCTTAATGACAACCATGTATGTCGGATTTTTGAAAATCAAATCACAGAAGTGGTAATATTTCATTTTAACAAAAAATCCGTTTTTAACAACCACTTAGTGGTTTCACTATTCATCAAAAATTGAAGTTTTTCAGAATAAGGCCAAAATTTTACCCTAAGCTATAATTGATATTCCAAATTAAAAAATGATGTCTATTTTACAAAATTCCAAACATATAAGTTGCATTAATTAATTTTATAATTAATTCCCGCTGTTACAACAAATAGCGTGTTTTTAAGAAACAATTTATATCAAAAGATTGGCAATTGTTTATGTCCAATTTCAATGTTAAATTAATTCTAATGACCACCATTGGATAAAATGGTAAAAATATAATCTAATTATACTTTAAAACCACTAAACAGTATAATTTATCACTATAAATTATTTTGATTAAAAAAGTTGTTTTTAATTATTTTCACTATTCATTAAAAATTAGAAGTTCTCAGAAAGTTACAAAAAATTCAACTTAGGATAATTTCGATATTATGAATAGAAAAATGAAGTCCATTTTGAAATATAAAATTTCAATAATTTTAAAAAGTGGTTATTACTATTCATAACGGCTAATTTGATTAGTCGCGGTGTTTTAGAACTCGAAGTTGCGTACAATGCAAGCTATTGCATTACTGAATGAGAAGCGTATCGTGGAAGCTCGGGGTGTTACATTCTCCCCTCCTTTAATAAATTGTGTCCTCGCTATTTTAAATTTTACTTTGAAAATAAAAGGTTGAAAAGAGAAATTACCTATGAGGAAAACCCACATCAGAAATAAGATTAATAAAATTTAGCCTTAATAAGAGGGAAATGGAAATGAAAAAGTCACCACCCAATTATGATCTCGATTAGGAGAACATTGGTGGAAATTTTAGACATATAATTGGAGGAAAAACGTAAATATTTGTAGGGAGTGATTGAGGTCATCAATCACAATCAACTGTCAAATTGAGGGCCTCAAAGCCTTCAATCTATGTTGATTTAAAATATCATCAGTTCAACAAGACATAAGGTATTAAGATAACACATTTTTTGTTTTAATATCCCTTTACTAAAGTTTAAGAATTAATTTATTCATTGAATAAGAGATAGGTATATATTTATCCTTGACAATTAGAGTTCCAACCTTAAACTCATCTTTCACTCAAAAAGATAATAGAACTCAAAAATATTATACTTATACTAATTGTATAAGGTTCCAAATGTTAACACATACCATTTAGATTAGTAAAATTATTTTTTAATAACCAGGGACTTCCTGTAGGCTAGTGGTCGGAAATAAAGGCATGTCGCACTATGGTTGTGGGTTCGATTCCTGCATCTTTGTCCGATGCGACGGTTATGCCCCACCCTGCAGGTTGTCCTTTTCCTAAAAATATAGTACTATACTATTCCAAAAATAATCTTCATAAATTTTTTAACCTTAAACAATACTATCCAAAGATCAACTTAATACACTCCAACCTTTATAGTTATCCAAAATACCTCTGTCCAGACATTCTCTAAAAGGTCTCTTAATTCCAAAATCAATTTATCAGATTCCCCAAACAAAGTAAAGTTTCTCTTATTGTCACATACTAAAAATATAATTACCTTAATCATATTAAAACCTTACTGAAATCAACAAGTACTGCAGTACGATCCTTATATATATATATCACATTATTCTAATAACCGAAATATAATCAATCAGTCCAAAAGCACCAATACATTAGTTATTCTGCTTCAACTGTAGTAACAGCATAAGATTGTCCTTGATCCCTTGGCCTTTTCTGAGGTAAGTTTCCCTGATGCTTAGGACATTCATTTGCATAATGACCCATTTCTCTACAATTATAGCATTCAACTTTGATAGCCTCTTTCTTTCCCTTGCAATCACGAGCCTGGTGGCCCTTTTCTCCACATTTATAACAAACTCCCATTCCTTTTAGGCAAGTACCAGGGTGATTCTTCCCACAATTATCACATAATGGAAAATCCTTCTTTCCCGTTTTCCCTTTATCTGTCTCTTGTTCCACCGTTCTCTTCTTCTCTTGCTTTACTTTGTTGTCATAAGACTTAGAGAATTCCTTTTCTGTCTTGATAGCACACGAGACAATATCTTCTTATGATGAGAAGGATTGTGATACTAAAGCTCGACGGAGAAATGGTTTTAACCCATCAAAGAAACGATCAATCTTACTCCTTGAGTTACGTATATAATCGGCAGCATGCCTCGCTAACCTTGTAAAGTTAGCCTCATACTTTGCGACATTCTCATCCTCCTTCTGCCTCAAACTCAGAAATTGTCTTTCCATATCTGCTCGATGGTCACGAGGAAATTATTTTTCTAAGAAAAGCTCTTTGAACTCCCTCCATTCCATATTCGATACGTCATCATCTTCCTTTGTGTTTTGAATCAGTGACCACCACTAATCAGCATCTCCAGTGAGGCGGTAAACTGCCATGACAACCTTCTCCCTTTCACTACTCCCCAAGGCATGGAATATTTTCTCTAAGGAATTTATCCATTGCTCAGCTACTATAGTATTTGTACTCCCATTGAAGGTTGGTGGTTGTTGCCTCATGAAGCGGTCTAACATTGATCCTCCACGTTGCGGACCAGGGTGCTCCATACGAGTAAGGTAATTATTCATAACCTATGTGAGTTATCCCAGTATGGTAATAAGTTGATCAACACCAGTTGTATCTCTAGATCCACAATAATTATCTTGAGCAGGAGGGTAATCCCTAAACGGAGTTCGTGCATTGATACGGTTTTCATTCCTTCCACTAGGCGCCATTTCTAAACAATGGCATAAACTAGATTAGTTTATGAATCAAAATACATAATTCCATACTTGTTAAACACTTTACATAAACTGAACTATTTATGGATATAATCCATAATCATAAAAAGAAATGTTTTCTTTGAGGAAGTATGTACTCATAACCCTTCATAGTGGTTTGTAAATAAAATGAGAATTATCCTAATCATATCCCCCGGGAGTGTCGTAACCAAGAGTGCAGCAAGGCCCGTTGTCGTTCACCAGTTCCCATTCGAGTCTAGCTCAAAGCGGTGTTTTCGGGTTTTACCCCTAGGTACATCTGTGCCAGAGCCGCCTCTACCTGCTCGTATCCAGACAGGGATGTATTGCTCGGAAAACTCACAAAATCTCTACAATACCAAATTTTTTAGGAAGTTCTTCTATACTAATCCTCAAAGTTCATCTTAGGTCCACGTGATCTAATCAGAGTTTGTCTAAATATAGCTTCCATGGTTAGTACTAAACTGCCTCTGATACCAACTGTAACGCCCCGACCCCAGCTACCCAGAGTTGGTGCATTACTTCGTAACATTGGCATGATCACAAAAGATCAAGTCTCGAAAGACCGATTAGTTTAGTAGCCTTGGAAACACTAGATACATTCGTAAACGTTACATTACATCATAAAGTGAAAAACTACAATAACAAAGTCTCCATAGTCCACACTCATATCCTCTTCTGACTATCCCTGCATGTCATTCATAAAATACTTCTTCACATCCTGGAAAATATTAAAACATTGAAAGGGGTGAGCTCAAATGCCCAGTAAGGGTAACAATAATGTGGAAGCTTTCACAAATAAACATTAACATTTAAGGCAATGTATAACTAAAACAAAATCCTTTTAAACATGACCTTCAACATAATATGGAAAAATTAAAATGAGATAATTCCATTTACTTATTCACATGGATATTCTACGGGTCGAATAATCACATGCAATATCAATAACCACTTTCATAATGATGGAATGCACAATGCTAGACTATCATAACCACGTAGCCAAGGCCTCGTGCCAAGACCACAAATAAAATTTTGTCAAGGCCTCGTGCCAAGACACTAGTTTGTCTCATGAGACCTGCCGATGCATCGATGAGCTATAGCGGGATCCACCCGTCACTTATTAAGTTCAATGCATTCCTCATATGAATAGGTTTAAACATATCATAAACCATAACATAATCGTATCACATAAAACATGCATAAAGGAAACATAACATTTCCATATTTCAATCACAAGATATAAATACAACACATTGATATAATAAAAATGCTTTCAAAACCATTTTCAATACCAAAATAAAAGAAATTTAAAACTTTGTTTTTATTTTTCATTAAAAAAATGATGGCTTGTAGAGGAAGCGGAATCTCATATAATGGTCACGGCGGCGGAGAAGTCGTTGTCGCCGCATAAGTACGCAAAGAAAAACATTCCCTTTTGTCGTTTATTAAAACGCTTCCTATAAAAAAGATTCCTTTCGAATAAACGTAAAAGTCAAAGGGGTTTATACACCGTATAAAAGAAAGTTGTGTATAAAACCAAATATGCCTCAATGAAAGAAGATTGAGACGAAGTCCCTTAAAAAGATCATTTTTTTAAATAAAGTACATATATAATGTGTATTCACTATAAGTACACATAAATAATGTACAAATACAATATAGGACATAATAATATCATGACATAATTTGAAAGTAGGAGATTAACCCAAAGAATGGAAGTTGGGTTAAGAAATTCCCTTACCTTGTGTCCGACTTGACTCAACCGTTCATTAACCTCCTGAATAATAAACTAGAGTTAATATCTACCTTATTAAGAACCATTTTAAATTTCATTATCCTTTTTATATCAATTATTACAATGTTATGAACATTATGTAATTATTTAAGTTAATAACGGTCGTTTTGTCGATCTTTGGTACTTGAGCCAACAATAAACTTCTTATAATTATAAGTTGTTCATGTGGTAGAATATCCATTATATCCAGAATTATATTCATGATTTAGATGTCATATATATCATATATATTCAGTATATATATTCATTCATAATGTCACGTAACATTTAGAGGTAAGAAATGAAATGCACCGTTCATGGAGACGGTAAGCCGTACGTACGCATGAACGCTACTTTCATTTATATTTCATATTTAATGGAATGAAATCATAATGATAAAAATTTTTAATATAATTACAGTATAATATAGTGTATAATACCATTTACTCCATCCTTTATACATCCCACATATGGAATTAACGATTCAAATCACTTTGAGGGGGCGGTAGTCCGCACTTCCTAAAATGAAATTATCGCGTTTTACCCATAATGGAAATCATAAACTATGACATAAATGAGAAATAAAGAAGCATAAGTAAAAACATAAACATATTATATATCATATATAAAAATAGTGACATCTTAATGGCCGCCTTTGAAGTTGTTATATGAGTGTTGAACAATCATCGTTTCGTGAGGCAGAAATTCTCCATCCACAGAAACCGTATGTTCTTTAACCATTAGATGTAGGTGTGTGTAAGTGTAGCTCGAATACTTCTTATAAAAACATCCTAGTATATTGAGTATACTGGTGTTGTTACAAAAGAAATGAATAAAAAGAGTTTAGGGGGGTTGAGAAGAAAAATAAAACAAAACAACATTAGAGAAGACATTACCTCAAAATCGGGTAACTCTTTTTTGATTTGAGCCAAAGGCTTCCTTGGGAAGAGTTCTGCCCAAAGTGAGGCTTCAAGGTGTAAGAGAGGGAAGTTGGGAGAGTATTTGGGAAGAGTTTGTCCGAGCCAAATGGCTTGAAAGAGTAAATGATGTGGGAGAGGTGGGGGCCTTTTATAAGTGGAGAGGAGGGGCACTTTTGGAATGATTGAAATGTTACATTATTATACAATGCTTTTCGGATTATAAAGGTCCCAAACTTATATAATTCGTGGATAAGGTGATAAGGGTTCGAAATATCCTCATCTAATAGGCTTTGGACAAGTGTAAGCCTTGTATTTTGCATTATCTTCTCATTTTATTTAAATCGTTAAATAATGAGGTCATCGCTGCATCATAATGATGTCATAAATAATTTAATTTATTTAATGTCTAAAAATTATAAAAAAAATACTATGATGTAGTAAATAGTTTTAGCTTTCTAATGAATATTTATAGTCAAAAATTGGACTTGTGTAACCCCACCTAAAAACTGTTTTAGTAAAACAACTCATGTTTGTGTCAATTTAATTTTAACATTAAATAAATATATATTAATGTCATTTTCCAACTAAAGTGGATCCATGGGGTCCCCAAGTTGACCCATGGGTTGTATTGGTCGGCCATGACTCATCCAATATGAGTAGGACAAGTTTCAAGCTCATCTCATATTATTAAAACATTATTTTTACCTTAAACTACACTAATTACCTCTAATCGCGATTAAGAACTTAAAAGTTACTATTCACCAAAAAATTATTTTAATCTCATTGAACCACATTTTACTTCTTAATGACAACCATGTATGTCGGATTTTTGAAAATAAAATCACAGAAGTGGTAATATTTCATTTTAACAAAAAATCAGTTTTTAACAACCACTTAGTGGTTTCACTATTCATCAAAAATTGAAGTTTTTCAGAATAAGGCCAAAATTTCACCCTAAGCTATAACTGGTATTCCGAATTCAAAAATAATGTCTATTTTACAAAATTCCAAACATAAAATTTTCATTAATTAATTTTATAATTAATTCCCGCTGTTACAACAAATAGAGTGTTTTTAAGAAACAATTTATATCAAAAGATTGGCAATTGTTTATGTCCAATTTCAATGTTAAATTAATTCTAATGACCACCATTGGATAAAATGGTAAAAATATATTCTAATTATACTTTAAAACCACTAAACAGTATAATTTATCACTATAAATTATTTTGATTTAAAAATTTGTTTTTAAGTATTTTTCACTATTCATAAAAAATTATAGGTTCTCAAAAAGTTACAAAAAATTCAACTTAGGATAATTTCGATATTACAAATACAAAAAAGAAGTCCATTTTGAAATATAAAATTTCTATAATTTTAAAAAGTGGTTATTACTATTCATAACGGCTAATTTGATTAGTCGCGGTGTTTTAGAACTCGAAGTTGCGTACAATTCAAGCTATTGCATTATTTAATGAGAAGCGTATCGTGGAATCTTGGGGTGTTACATGAACTAACATACTAATGGTGTTCATCACAAAGACAGAGGTGTATCCTGTAAGACTTATGAATTTTTACTCATACACCACAATAGACTCGTTTCCCTTATCCTTAAGAATGAGGAATTCCCTTGTTATCTTTAGATGGAGGTTTCGAGGAGAATATTTAGTAAAAAATATTTTCTTGAAATATTCCCACTCCATAGAATCAATTTAATCCTTTGAATTTGTTTTTTTATCAGTTTCCACCACCGATCAGTTTCACCATCAAAATGAAAGACCAGAAGCACAAATTTATATTATACTGAGCATTTTAAGAAAAATATTATCTTTTAAATTGATTTGATACACTATTCCATGAGGATGGGAACAAAAAATTCACTAAACAAGGAAATACATTTCTAAATGAAAGAATTAATGGAAAAATTGTCTCTATTACGATAAGGAGGTTGTTACACATGATTCATGTTATTATTTCAAAATTAACCCATTTGGTCAAGTTCTATCATGATGTTTTGAGCACCTGTTCCCATAATACTTCTCTAATCATTAGCAAAATTATAACGATTTCTATCACAAAGAATATTGGTATGAGTTGTTCTATCTCAAGACATTAATTAAAAAATAGAAATCACAATAACGGGGATTTAATACCTAACTAATAAGTATAATAAATAGATATATTGAAATAATAGAATAAACATGTAAACGAAAATTATATCCTAAATATTGATTTCCAAGGTTTCAAACTAAGTTATCCATGATCTGTTTCCTAATATATATACTTATGAAAATTCGTTCCCATAATAATGGTTTATAATGAGTTTATGAATTTACCTCAGCATATCCCATGGGATTGTCAAACCAAGTTCAAAATAATTACTATTGTTGTTTACCAACATTCCCTAATTTAGGCCTAAAACAGCTTTTTGGAGTTGTTACACCTAGGTACATATGTACCATAACCATGTCCACATGTAATATCTAGACAATGATGTATTTTATAGATAAACCACTTATTTTATTCTAAAAAAAAATTTAGGGATGTTTTTTATACATAGACTTCTTCCTATGGTTCATATTAAAGTATTATATTCGTAGTCTCTAAAAATTACTTGACCATCTTTTGATACCAATTATATTGACCCTTTCCTTTTAAAAATATCAAAAAAAGATTTTAAATATAATTAAACATCAAATTATAATCCATGGATCGTAAAGTATAGTATCTTAGAGATTAGGTATATAATTAATCATCATGATTCCAAAAAAACGTATTTTATTTAATATTCATAAATAAATTTTAACTTAAATTAAGCCCATAAAACTACATAGAATAACCTTGGGGAATACATGAGTAATGTGGGTAGATAAAAATCCTAGTAAGGAAATAAACCTTGAAATAATGATAATGACATTTGTTAGAAAACATAACATAAGGATATAAATTGACATGGATCATGATTAAATATACGAAATCATAACATGTAAAACATTGGATAATATAATAATGGAATTATATAAATGTTTAAAAAACATAAAACAAGACTTTATCATGATTCAAGACTCATCTCACATGGAGGGACAAGAGTCAAGGCTAACCACCAAGACTATTTCACATGGATCAGACGTCAAGGATGGCCACCAAGACTATTGCACGTGACGTCTCATGACACTAAAAATTACCCAATCCATTAGAGTTCTATCTGGTTTTACCAATCATAAAAGGTTCATGACTATGTGTTCAATATAATGAATCATACATAAGTAATCGAACAAAAACATAAGGGTTACCCATGGAATGAATTGGGTATCATATTATTTTTAAAAGGCATATCAAAAGAAAATATCATAATGGTTTTCATGAATGTTTTGGGTTAAATAATAAATTTAAATGAGTTTGGAAAATAAAAATATATTTTATAAGAAGTACATAAAAATATATAAGATATAAATTGATAGAGATAAAATGTAACTCAATGGAAGTATAGAGGTTCAGAATGGATATCTTACATTATGTGTGAAACTATTGTGCACTTGATAATAATGTTCATAATTATAAAATTATATTCATTAATTAATATTTCCAAAAAAAAATTTACATGTATTTGATTTATTATAATTTTATTAATTTCATTTATGCCCTTTTTTTGATATATAGTGTTCAATTTCATCGTCCGAAACTGTTTGTTTTATTAGTTCTCATGATTAGATTTCTTGTATATGACTTTGGAAATTCATGTAGAAGGGGTATAATTCTACATAATTGAAATTATATGTTAATAATGAAAATATAAATTTTTTATTGGTATTATATATTAATATTTTCTAGACAGTAGGATAAATCAATAGATAACATGTTAATGGTAATCGTTTGGATTAATTTTTGTGGTTTTTCAATCATAATGAACTCTTATTGTTCTATTATTTCACATCATATAAATATAATGGTTTCAAGACATTATATATTATATTATTCATATATTATAACATGGTTAAAATTTTAAATTGGTGTCATTACCAGCCTTGATTATGGTAATAGAAATTGAAAACCACATCATCTTAATGTGATAAATTAACACATAACAGACGATGTGTTAATTTTTTTAATGAGAGGTTAAATAATTGATGATTGATTATTCCATAAATATAATAAAACTATACTATATTTAATGTACTGGATTTTCCATGCCATTTGGATAAAATAATGTGAGGATTGAATAAGAAACAAGTATTAAAAAGAAAATAGATGTAAAGAAAATTGGAATTTAGCTTTTGAATTTATCCTCCTTGAGAGCATCATTAGAGAATAGTTTTTCGTACTTTGATGAAGCCAATATATTTTATATGTGGTGTTTGGGTTTAGAAAGAATTTGGGAAGAGTTTTTATAAGTCTCAAAGCCTGTAAGGTGTGAGAAGAATAGGTGGTGAGTGGGGGTTTTTATAGTGGAGGAGAAGGGTGTTTTCTCTTTATTTTATTAATTAGTTTATAATTTTGATCAAGACAAGAAATAGTGAGACTTATTATGAATAAATACAATAATTATATCATTTGAGTTCAAATAAATGGTTATTACATGATATAGGACTCAAGAAATAGTTTATTTAACTTATAATGTATATATACACTAAATTATATTATTTTAATATTCACAAATAATTTATGTATTTCAAAAAACATTACCCAAAAAATTTCTATAAATTTAGAATAAAAATTAAAATATATTTTCTAAAAATAATTTTCTAAATATAATGAATTTAATTTTTAACTAAAATCATCATTTACTAAAAAAACAAATTTCAAAATTATAAATAATTTTAAAACGATTTGGAAAATAAAATAAGGTATCATAAAATTTTCTTATATTCATAAGTAAAAACTATTAATTTAAAAATAGAATATATGAAAATAAATTTTTCTTTTAAATTATAAAATTAATCCTTTACTTTTAATTAAATATTAATGACTTATAAAATACCAACACTTAATTAATCAGTTTTCAAAAGATATATTTACTTAAACTATGATATAATTATATCATATTTATATTTATAAGATACCGAAATTTTATTTAAACATTCATAGGTATGGTTATTGTTCTATTGAACCCTTTACTATTCTTAAGGTTCACATTAACATTCCAATGTTCAAGTTACGATTTCATAAGTATGGGTTTCTTAACTTCTAAAAATAATAATTATTTCATTAATTACTTACTTATAAAGATTATATTGTATCATTTATGTGATTTAATTTTATTTACACTATATGAAATAACAACAAGAATGATATTTACATTGATATAATTATCTGATGTTATAGGGACGATAATAATACTAGCTGCAACTGATTTTGATGTTGAGTTTCGTTTGCTGTACCATATTTTTTAGTATATGTTGTGATCGGGAAAATGATATTTCCATAAAATAAGATATCAATATGCATATCATCTACACATTATGAAAAGGAATAAAAAATCAATGAGTGTTGGTATTTGATTTTATTTATGATGGATATTTGTAAAACATTATCAAGTTGAAATTTTCTATTTTATCCCATGTTCATTTCGACCATGGTAAAGTCTAAGAGTATAGTTTATGGGGAATAAGAATCACAGGTGAGTTGTGGATGTTTTTGTTTTCCCATGTTCAATTGTAAGAAAATGAAGTTAAATTGGATCACTTGTAATATGTAAGGGATTGATTATGTCAAAAATATTTATTAGGATTTTAATCATGTCGATCAACCTACAATGAAAAGGAATATTGTGGCCCCTAGCATATAGCAAGATGAAGTGGATGTGTACTCAGTTGATAGTGAAGATGAGGTTGCTGCCTCAAGTAGTGAGTAGTATGAGATCTCTATCAATGAGGGTAGTGACCTTGACTTTCCTCATAAACCTCATTCTATCACTATCGATTCGTACATTCCTCTTTGTTCTCTACCTGTTAGAGTGACACATTTTCAGATGAGGATTTTATGAAGTGGAAATATAAAGAATCATAATAATAACAATATAAAAGTTATTAATCCAAAATTCTCTAATGATGTATTTGATGTCTTTGATGGAGATGATGAAGAAAAATAAAACTATGACTAAAATTGTAATGAATAATAAAATGGGGATGAATTATAAAATTATAATGATTTATTAAATGTAGATGACGATAAAATAAATTATATGATAAGGATATAGAAGACAATGAAGGAAACATTATTGAATTTGGAGATGGATCTAATAATAATAGTCCAGATGATCATGATATGCGTCATGAGTTTGTTTCTTATCCAAGATTTTTAGTAGATTCTATTTTTGACGAGATGCCAATATTATTTCTATATGTTGATAGAGTTTATAGATATGAGATAGGATAATATTTTGAGGGGGAGGAATCCAAAATACATTTCAGTATTCTTATTAAACCATTTGATTAAAGTCATTTTGAGAATGTTAATGGTGGATCTATTGAGATGAGAGTAGATGAGTGTATAGATAATGAGCATATAGCTATTGATAATAAATTTTTCGAGCCATGTATTATAACTTATGTTTGATAGTGAGTTTCATCTCTAGAAAAATGTGAATGATATCCAGGGAGTGTGAGGCTATTCCATGACTACCTTGAAATGAATGATGGTAGCATTCCACAATAGCATCATAGTAATGTTATTACAATTTGAGTTGAGATGGATCCTTTGGGGTCAATGGTGGAACAGATATATGCTTCAGGGGAGTTATAGAGAGTTTCATCATATATTCATGCCATAATGGATCCAACAAAGGCTTTTGTCCTCCTATCGTTACTTTTGTTACCATTGACAGTTTTCCAAAAGATAACCTAGCATCCTTCATTGATATTATTCTCTCTGATTTTGGAATGAGGTGGAAATATTAGGCACCTCATGTCACTGATATTAGTGATAAATATTCAAGATACTTTTTTGATCTTGTGATACATGGAATCCAGACTATGATGATGAATCACATTAAGGAAGTGGATATTGAGAAAAAAGTCATTCTAGTGAGATAGAGTCTTTTATATCAGTAATAGAGGGGATGCAAACAAAATTTTCTACTAGTATGGATTCATTTTTGGAGCTTTTGGTGTCATTCAATTCTATAACTTCTACTTCGAGTGCATCCGCCTCCCACTCATTCCTTGGAAGTTGAGATTATTTGATAAATGGATATGAATGATATTCGTGTTGCTATTGGATTTGTTCCCGATATCCTTGAAAATATTTTGAGGAAAAATAGTCATAACATTTACCATGTTTATAATATGGTGATGGAATTTATCAATTAAATTATAGCTGATGTAGGGATGATTAAAAATATAATAAATTATTATCTTTTGAGAATCTACACCAATCATGAGCTCAATACACACTCATAGTTTCTTATTGAAATCATCAGGAAATCTCTAGTTACAAAATCTTTGATGAAATAGTCTGGAAACTGAAAGTGATGACCCATGTTCATATGTTTCTTTTGGATGTGAAAAGGTATTTTTTGTTCAATGGAAAGGGGATGAAATATAATCATGTACATCTTCTATCTAATGAATAATTTTATCCATGTTTCTGGCACTACATTAGTGGATCAGGATGCCATTCCAATGACTACTCGTATAAATTTTACTGCTTCTAACCCAGAGTTTTTTCTTACTTCTATTACATAATAATCAAATGCATTGTTACCTTCTTTGTTCTAGACCTTCAGTTTGTCTCCTAGACAAGATTCCCTGCATCTTTGACCTATTATTATCTAAGAGCCTCATTTTCTACCTCTAATATCTAAAACCTCAACCATAGTTTCCACAGCCTATACCTATGATCCTTAGGCCTCTAAAAAGGTAAACTCAGCTATTGTTCCTATAATATAGGCTAATAAGCATTGATATTTGACTTTATTCTTTTATAGGGGCTTCCTTGTGAATTTTTATATCTATTTTTTAATGTAATTAAATTCATTTTGTTTTTAATTGAATTTATCATCTCATTTTTCTATTTTATCATTGAGTTTTCTATTTTTACTTTTATTTTATAATAATTTCAAAGTAAATATATTGAATATAAAATTTATTTACTATTTTCTCAGTGTTCATATCCTTGGATACACTCAATAATGTTACTTCTTGATACCATTCCTTTGATTTCATATGTATTTAATTTCAAGCTTCAATACCATATTTATTAATTATGGGTATTTACTTTATTTTCTCGTACCATACATTTTACATACATTTTCTAATATTTTTTACTTAATATCATTGTTACAACTTTATTTTATAAAAAAAATTAACTAATATATTTTCCACTATTTTTTTCTATACATATTTATAAAATTACATGATTTTATATCATCAAAACATGGGGGTTCTTGAACCCCTTTATTTAATGATAAAAAAATTATATTTATTATTTGTTTATTAGTTTCACTATTTTATGATAGAATTGTATAATTTAATGATTTCTTGTAAATTTTTCCTAATTATTAAAAATAATCCTCACCATTCATTAGTTAGTGTAGAATTTGAAACAACGTTGAAGACGATTCACTACCAGAAATGACTCACCATTAAAGATAAGTCACCTCCAAAAAAGACTCACTATTGAAGATAAGTCATTGTCACAAAAGTGTCACTATTAATGATTAGATACCACCAAGAATGTGTCACCATTGGAAATGATTCACCATAAAGACTGATTCACCACCAGAAAATACATACTGTCATAATGGAGTCACTGCTGAGAATAAACTACAATAAAAAAGTCACTGATGAGGATGACCTATGATCAGATGATTCACCTTTGAGATGAGTCCCCAATGAGATGAATCATAGTTGAGATGATTCAATGTTGATATGAGTCAAAACTAAAAATGATTCACCGATTGAATTGTCCTACTCATTGATGACCTCCGTCCAGCCTGACCCACCGCTAGACATGATTCACCATTAGAGTGAGCATCCATTTTTTTGGATATTTTCATTTTGTGAAATTTATAGTTATATTAGTGAATTCAATGGTTAATATTATTTTAATAATTATTCTTAATCAATTGTAGGGAACACTAATTATTATTTTAGAGCTATGTACAAAGATACATGATACCTGAATGATTTTTCTTCGAATATCTTTGCCATCATGCTACAATTTATATTAAAATAACTGACTGATGTGTCCTACATGAATAGATGTTGGCTATGTACAAAAACATGATCATTTGTGATAATTACTGAATATATTCACAGAAAGCATTATTACCTCCATATGATTTTTAAAGATTATAGATTTCAGAACAAGTGAATCTTTTCATGCATTCATGACAGTGAGAGCTTACGATGCTCTATTTTACTGTGTTTTTTAATGAAAAGAATTGGGATCCTCTTCATTTTATATTATAGGAGACTCAAGCATTCACAAAACATAATATAGAGAAACTCTATATTTTCCACATCATTATACGTCCTC
Source organism: Viscum album (assembly GCA_963277665.1). Taxonomy (NCBI): domain Eukaryota; kingdom Viridiplantae; phylum Streptophyta; class Magnoliopsida; order Santalales; family Viscaceae; genus Viscum; species Viscum album. The sequence goes on from OY728125.1 coordinate 976,146,141, forward strand.
TTACTATTTGTTTCATCTAATCTACCTTAGTGTGTGGTTTTGTATTTTTTATCAGGACACCCAATCTCGTTCTCTTTAACTAGATGATATCATCACTCTTGTTACATTTTTACCCATAGTTTCACAGAATATGTCCCTTAGTGGTCTCTGATTATTTTATTCCAACATTTGTTGTGGAAGTGGTCCATATGTGTCCTAGAAAACATATAATTGTTGTCTTTATATATGATCCAGGTTGTGGATTTTTATTATATTTATATAATCAACTTGGTAGTAGGTGATTTCCAAGTGGATGGTATTAGGTCTCAAATTGGGACTGAACCGCTTGTTGTATTTCTACTTTTTTAAATTTTGTTTAATTTCTATGTTTCATAATGAATTTGTTTCAAACTATAAAAAAATATTACTTTGATAGTTAATATTAACTAGTGTATATATAAATATTTGTTCAAGAAATTGGATTTTATAAGTTATAATAGTTTTTATAATTTTTTATATGTGAACTAATAAATAATTGAGTAATTGTTTAAAATATCAGTAATTATATCAATATATTGTCTTGATTAACTGTTAACTTTTAATTGAAATAAGGGATTTTAATTTATCTGGTTTTTAATAAAAAAACATATTGGGAACTCAATTCATCCCCCCACTTGAGTTACTAACACTGAACAAAAAAATATAGAAAATTTAATATAATTATGCAATAATAATAAATTAATAAACATAATATATAAATATGAAATCATTCATAACAACCAATAATAAATTATGGTTATGGAAAATGATTCATATCTGAATGTGGAGTCGAACGTCCATACATACGCACGAGTGATAATTTTAATACAAATATTTTAGAAAACAAGGTGTATAGTTGTGTTTATATAACCATAAAAACATTTTACAATATTGAGAAAACTAAATTTATTGATTTATGATGAATACCACATAATTAATGCTGATATAAGAAGAAATAATTTGAAAGAGGTTAAGAAGAACAATTTCTTCTTCCTCGGTAAACCTCCTTAACATGCATCCTTAAAGACCATTAGAATGGTTTCATAAGAATACCAAAACCTCCAAACAATGGATCATGAATTCTAAAAATTATCTTTTATAGTATTTGTGATCTACATGGATCAAAACTAAAAGATAAGAGGGTGTCAATTTATAAGGGAGGATACAAGAACTCTAATAATCATTCAAAACATAAAAATATGATAATTTAATATTTATGTAGATGTTGTTAAAAACATTAATAATTTCAAATTCCTGATTATATATAATTGAACTAAAATCATCTAAGTTGATTTATACACGTTTTTATTTCATTTAATACATTTTCTATTTAGTTAACCCCATGTTAACCCTTTTTATTTGGAACTGTGGTACAAATATTTTCAATCATTAAGGGTTATATATTTACATATAAAGAAAAAATTGGAAAAAATTGGCCAATGAATTTAAATATCAACCATATCCCATCTCTCTTATCATATTTATTGATTTTCCTAATTTCTAAATAATTTGATAAAATATTATCTAACATAAAATATTATTAATTTCAATTTTGGAACTATTCATTTAATATGATATTATATTCAGGGAAAAAGTAATATATTAAAAATATGTACCCCTTAACCATCATTTTATAATTATAATTAAAAAAATAATTTAATTCAACAATTCATCCAAAACATATTTATAAAATGGGTTTAATGATTATTGAGTAAATTTTTCTACTTTTTACACAAGAATGATTTCAGTGTTCAAATTCATTTAAGATATTTATTCCATCCTTAAAAATTAAATATAAATTTTTATCATAAAAAATAATTTTATTAAAAATAGTCCCCAATAAATAAAAATAATCAATCATTATCCACATGAATGGAAAATAATGTGATTTTTTGTGGTTATCATTCACAATAAAATATTTATGTTTTTATCAAAGAAAAATGGAACACAATTTACATAACATAGAATCTTATATTTTTATTTTAAAAATATCATCAAATAAATTAATTTTTAGTTTTAGGGGGGGTTTAAAGTCTTATCCCATAGTTGTAACATTTTTTACTTATTGTACCCATACCGAGGTGACACATATTTTCCATGGGTACTATTAATAATGTCAAAAAAAAATAAAAAGATAATTTTAAGATAATTTTATTCTCTAAGTTAAAAATATGGATTTTTTTTAAACTTTTAGTTTTCATATGTGGGATAATTATGTTTAAAATAAATTTTGATGAAACAACATTATTTTTAGAGATTTTCATATTTAACCATAAAAAATAACTTATATCACATTCATGATTGTAATTGATTAATTTTGAATACATTATATTATTATAAATACAATGGAACATGTTTTACTTTAAGAAGAAATAAAAATTATAATAGGAATTTTAAAACAATTGATTCATTGAAACAAATTGATAGTATTTGAAAAAATATGTATTTTTATAATTTATTTAAAAAATTGGACATTTCATAAAATCCACACAATTTCAACTTCAGCATAAATTATATGGCTATTTTAAAAGTGTTGTTGATTTAAAAAAAATATATTTCAGAAATATTCATAATTTTATTATAATATTTATTCACAAAATCCAATAAATTATAATATTTTGAAGCAAAAAGTGTTTTTTACAGATAAACTCGATTTACTAGAAATTGATTGCTGATTTTCATAGCATAAATAAAGAATTTTTTGGTGATTATAAAAAATTTACATATATTTCATTATGTGTTTACACATAATGGTACCCTCTAATTCAGTACGATGTTTATAACATTCAAATTTAAATAATAATATTTATATAGTACATCAAATTTTTATTAATAAAATTATTATGTGTTATAAAAGAAATCAATATTATTATTATTATTTTGTACTAAATTTGTCCATAATTTAATCATTTCATCACTTTTTCAATATTGGAAAATAATTTTGTTGAAAACTGATATTGTAAAGTTGAATATTAGATCTTCCATCGGAAAATGGTATTGGAAAAACTAATGGTTACTAGAAATAACACATAATAAGTTTTCTAGATAAGTGTAACAACAGATTAATGTAAAAATAGAGACATAAAGTAGAAAATAATTTAAATAGTATAATAAGGAGTGATATAGAACATGGTCATCAGAAAGTTAATGGCCACACAAACATAAATCAGTGTGTGGTTAAAACGAAATCAATTTTTTAGAAAGGAAGGTAAAATAATAAAATTTTAATATCAAGATAACTTTACTAAAGATGAGGGATTCAATTTGTATCTAGATAGGTAACAAGAGATTAAATATTACTTGATATATATCATTTATATATGAAAATTTTCATCCTTTATGTGTGATTTTATTGATTTCAACTTTGTCTCTTACTCCGCCAAATTAATTTTCAATATGAATACTTCAAGAATCAAGAACTAATATAAACATTGTACATATCATAAGCTCTATTCAATAAATACAATTCATTAATTCTATCACATTTTATCTTCCAAAAAAATGTTTACCAGAGGTTATCTAATATATATATTTAAAATATATTAATCTCTAAAACATCAACAATTACACCCAAAGTTCAATATAATGAATTCCATAAATAGTTAACATTGAGAATCCTCCTAAATATATTAAAATAGATCCAAAACATAACAATATGAAATATATGTTTATATATATATTTCAAATATCAACTTTAATATTTATCCAAAGACAACACATTGTATCCCATAATGTCATATACCAAACATATCAACGCATTGATTATATATTCTCCTAAAAAGATATATTAAATTAAAAAAACATAAAACCATAGTTAAATATTATTTTAAACCAATAATTTTCAATATAATTATTACTAAATGAAATTAATAGACTAATTAATATATTGTATAAATCCAAAAATATGATAATATTCATTGTAAATCACTTTTTCATCAAACCACTAATCATATACAGGGGAACAAATACTATCACATTTATTTTATCTAAATAGGTCATCTATTTATCACAAAAACCATCATGATCTCAATATCAGGAACATATTAAGGGTTATCCACCCCTCAATCACATGTTTTCCTAAAAAGATTACTTTACAACTAAATAACTCTTCTAGGCTATCAGTACCATTCAACATATTATTTCAAATATATAATGAAATACATGTGTATTATAATACTTATATAATTAAGGATTATTATAAATATTATATCATTAAAAAAATTATATTACATAATTATATAATCTAAATGAATTATAAATTCAAAAATTACACATCGAAAATCAATATAACATATGATAATACATGGTCTATGTGTTAGCATTTCAATTAGGGTATCAAATTGGATAATTACCATGTTTTACAAACATAAATTTTTGAAATAAAAATGTTTCCTTTTGAAAGATGCTATTTTCCTTAGTCTACCTCTTCATCTTCTCTAGATATTATGTGCTCTTAAACATTTATTTCCATACATAAATATTATATTTGTCATTACAAGATTTTTCTCCAGGAGAATATTCCCATATACATGACATATAAGAAGATGAATCATCTTACCTATATGTTCTCCTATAACTAAAATCCCATGGAACACCATTTTTCCCCAATTAATATTTTGAGGAATGTCACCAAAGTTGATATTGTTAATATTATAATGTTATAGGTGATTAGTTTTAATCAAAACGTTTTTATTTAAATCCCATTTCATTTAATCTTCTCATATAGATGGTCATTGTGTTTTCCATTGCATTCAACATTTACATGGTTCTTTGATGTTCCAAATATTGATAAAAACCAAAAAGGCGTAGTTTCAGTAACATTAATCATATTAAATAATCATGTATTCATGAAAAATAATTCATATGATGTTTAAAACCAGTTTGTTTCATTATTTAAAACCTTATGTTTAACCAATGTAAAACATGGTCCTCGTATATTGAAATATATAAAAGTGATTCATAATTAAACTGTAAATTAACTAAAGCATAACCCTAGGGAACGTCAATCAAGGTTTTCAGTTAGGAAACATTTAACTTACACCATAATTATGGCCAATATATTCATTAACAATGATTTTCATGTTTATTACCCCATGAGGTAGATATAATAAATCCATGACCACCAATATAATTCATATTGGGATGCATTAATACAAAAATCGCATAATAAAGAAATTAACTAAAGAATAGGATGTTATCCAATACTTATTCTTATACTATGTTTTTACCAACGATCACTAATCATAGTCTCTAAAAATCAGTAAATACGTCTTTAAAACCAACTGTATCTTACAATAAATTTTTTCACATACGAATTATATCTTACTAAAATAATATTCAATACATAATATCACAATATAATGCATAACATTAATGGATTGTTGTCATTTAAGAGGAGATACATTTACATATTATATAATAAAGGATCGTTAACAACTCCCACAAATTTACTAATATAAAAATAATTCTAAAAAATTTTTACTTTGAAACTTCCATTTTAAAATGGGAATGGAAATTAAAATAAAATGTGATCCCATGTTCTCATTATGGTTAATCATATATGATTTCAATCAATGACCATGCATGAGAATAAGGGTAAGATAATATAATCATAAAAAAATTTATACCCAATCAATTCAATATATATAATCATGATTAATTTCATAAATCTAGATCATTTCATAAGATAATGATCATAAACATGTTGTTTCATCAATAATAAATTAGGTTCTATAATATAAAAACACTATTTCTCATGGTTTTTTAGGGACAAGGAACCACTCATGTGACAGTAACTTCAATGGTTTGATGAGAACTGTGCATTCAATCCTTTTTATCTTATGAAAGAGATGTGGAAGTCAAATAATTTTTCATATAGTTCGCCATTATTGTTTCTCTAGAAAGACGTGGCTAGCCTGATCCAATGGGTTGATTGTAGTGGGGGATCAAGTTATTTTTTCTATCATTTATGTTAGACATACCTTTTTTTATTTTTTAGAAACTCCCAATGAGTCCCCCAACTATAACTTGGTAAATAACTGATTTCCAAAAGTAGGTGGTCCTTTGGGGTTTCATGCACTATAATAATTAGGAATTCTCATTGGTCAAGATGATTGGAGTTTGGCCTCATCACACTATATGTTTTGGGAATTTTAACTTACTATTGTACACTCTTATAGATTTAATATTCATTCAATCATATTTTCCGAATCCTGATTGGGACCAATTACCCAAACAAAATAATCATAGGTTATATCTATTTATAATGAAAGGTATGGGGTATTTTTTGTGAATCCACTTATATGTATAATATGAACTTCATCCATTTCCCTTGGGTGGTAGCTTCTTATATTCTGAAGTCGTATAACCAAGCACTCCAGATTTTATTGCAATTTAATTAGGTGGATAATATTTAGAGGATGAGATTGGGCCATTATGGGGCTTCCTATGTATAAAATTTTATAACAGGAATCCAAAATGACGTAGATAATTAAACACATATAGTTTCACTTAATATAGAAAATAAGAATGTGTGGGTACTTAGGCACCGAGTATTTGAGCTCGAGTATTGAGGATACATACTACTTATCGTTGTTATGTCCATAATCATAGTTAATTTAGTTCATTAAATCCCTTGGTACGTTCTAAATGGTATATAACCAAGTATATTGGATAGTTATATCATTCTAGTGATCTGGGCTTACACACTAAGGTTGCTTAGTCTAGTGGATATTCATGATGTTATAGAGGTGATAAGTGTGACCATATAAGACCACATAAGTTATGCTCGGTGTGGAAAATATGGGACAATAAGTAATAAGCCACATTGTGTATAGATTTTTGGATTATGTGTTAATAATTGTTAATATATCCTAGATATAGTTGTAATCAGAGTAATCTTAGATCAATAGACTTTTCAATCTGCTGGTGGATGAGGGGGGATGAGCATCCCATGGGAGAGATTGAGCCCCCTTAGTTGGAATTTGAAATACAATGTGGGAAATACTATGAAAAAAATTCCCAATTGGGTTTAGTCCTTAAAGATTCTTACATATCCTTGTTTTGGTAGGAATTAGATTCCTTGTAGTTTAATAAGTCAAGACTTATATACTGAGGCTTCCCTAATATAAGATACATGTCATATTACACCACTGGTCAGGGCATCCACATTTAATTTTACCTTATCTTGATAGAGTATTATGATGTGACTAATATGATCATTACAATTCCATAAACCCACGTAAACTAACCCCGGTGTGAGAAATAGCGTATAGTAAAGAATTAGTCTCACTTTTTATAGATGTGGGACTTCTGAACTGGGAAATATCCTTTGAAGTTTGATATGGATCCCAAGCCTTAAGAATGGGTCCTATGTTTCATGGTTATCATTGGAATTATATTTATCATTGTTCATTAAGTCATGGCATAAACACTGAGGCTACCATTACATGTAGGATGCATTAGGTTATCATGTCCTCAAATTCATTCATGGCCTTATATTATTGTCTTCTTAACAATAATTGATTGTCTATCTAAAATTCCTTGATTGTATACATGAAATGTGAGGGAGTGTGTTAATAAAATGACTATTGAAAATCACATGAACCAGTTGAATTTTTCAAGGTACATTTCATAATCTATGTGTTTTGTACAGTTGTTTTTTCATGACCAAGGTTGACTTATCTATACAACATTGCAAGATAGGGATGGATGATCCTGGAGGTGGTCACATGATATTAGATTCCATTTATTGGAGGGTTCATGTGAACTAGCCGAATTTCCCTTTTGAAAATATGAAATTCCAGAACCAGTGTGACATGTTCGCAGAATGCTTCATGTCTTAGATGACTTGTTCGAGTGTCATCCTGAAAGTTTGATAACATGTCCGAAGAATGTTGTATGATCTGGATGGCTTATCTGGAGGATCTCACGGGAGCTAGATGACATTTATGGAAGATGTAAATTATCTTGATAGCTTATAAGGATGTTTTTTTGGGAGCCAATTGTCATGTCCAGAGGATATCTAGAGATCTGGTTGGACTGTCTAGTGGTCATCGTGAAATCCAATTGACATGTCTGAAGGATGTTGCATGATATATCTGTATTTTCTAAAGGTTGCCTCAGAATCAAATTTAAATGTATTAATTCCATATCAATACTTATCCATCATATATTAGTTCCATAATATGACTTGGGTGACTAATCTAGACATCATCTTTAGGTTTTAATGGAGGGTCCAAATGGGTTTATGATACTTGGGTGGCATGAAAAGATGGAACAAATTCACTTTTTCTGACACATCCAGGAGGCTTAAAATTATTTTAATAGAATACTAAAAGGGGAATGTGTGATTGGGTAACATTTCTTTCTTATATAGCAAGACCTAGGTGGTTCATGTGAAGTGCATGAGGATCAACGTATATGTCCTTTGCATAAGTCTTTAATATTCTTAGTCTTTTTCCATATTTTTATTTAATATGCCTTATATTTTTTCAATTTTAGATTCTTCATGTATTCAATTAATTATCCGATATTTGTTATATCATTTGAATAATCTTCCATAATACCTCCTTGTTATTTATGAATGATCATGACAAGTGTCTATTCATGTTACATGATCACGTTGGTTATTCCCCATATTTTTCTTAATAGAGAGCCTTTCTAATTTGTAGATCATCAAATTTTAGAAATACTTTGTGATTCTTGTTTTAATTTGTGTGAGGATATAAATATTTCCTTTTTGATGCTAGGGTGGGGGGTTTATAGGCCTAGGATCTCGGATTATTCTCCACTTTCTGTGTTGTCTATAATGTAAATACAATCTATTGTTGGTGGAGGGATTTGATGTCATGTGTTTCATGTGATATTGATGTAGGTAATTTTGGGGTAGTCGCATTACATTCTACATACACAAGACCATCCCATCAACACCCAAAATATTGTATTATATTTAATTAATGGAGTATTTCCTATTCATAATGGCATACCATGGGACATTCACATTGTATGTCTGATATGTACAAAGACTTTCTTTAGATAAGGGTGTCTACTGAAAGGATTTTCTATTATCTTAGGTGAATTTTATATAACCTTTAATAAGTCAAGGATGGATTTACAGGGGAATTATTTATATCATAACAACTTTCCGAAGGGGTTTTATGAGGTCTTTCAGAGCACATGAGTGTGTGGAATGATTTTTACAACCACAATAGGCCCCAACCTTTTCAATTGTATTTAATTATTTTATTTTTTAGTTGATTAGGATTAATGATATATTGAAATAGTGTTGTTGAAGAAAATCACACTTGACAACAATGATGTGTCTTGTGACCAAAAAAGGGTCTATTGGTGAGGTGAGATAACTTCATGGAAAAGTTTTTTTATAATGTCAAAGGGGTTGTTCCAGACCACTTGGACATGTCTGAATCTATTCACATGGTGATGGTGACATGACACAATGGGCCTAGGGTGTCACAAAACATATGGGTCACATCATGTGATTTCTATAAACGCAATAGGTTGTCACATTTCCGCATTGATATTTCCTAGTTTATTTTACATGGGCCTAGGGTATCAAGAGTTTTCATGAGTGACCTTGTGGAAAATCATTCTCCCCATTGGATATACATCACATGACCACAAAAGAACTCATGTTGATGCAAAAGTCTTATGGTGGATAAACACTTAATCTTCTTTTTTAGCAATAATGGGGGTATGAGACCACCACGTCATTTATGAATCCCTTTCTATAATTAGGGTGACATGATACTATGATATTTCACAACCAGGAAGACATGACCTGATGAATTATACAGTTTATCATGAGATGATTTGGTGCATTGAGTTAGTTTTATGATTGCAATAGGAACCCTAATTTTCAATATTTTTATTCTTATTTTCTAAGGATTTTTGGATGGATTGCCTAGAGCTCACCACCAGAAAATTTACATGGACTGGGGGTGATCATCCGGTAGCCATCAGATGATCACTAATTGTCTAGGATGACTTCTCAAAAGAAGGAGAAAATTTCAAAGGGGTTTATGGGATCTACTGTATGTTATTAATTTGTTATTAATCCTTCATGTGACCTTCTAATGTTATTTTGATCACGTGCCTCTTCTAGGATAATGTGTTCCATGAGTTTTATCCACCTCTTTTTCATTTCTTTTACTAAGAAAATAATACCCATAATTTGGAATTTCTTCCCTTTTGAATTTTAAAATTATTATTTGGACGTTATCAATAAATTCCCCGTCATAATTGACGTCCATTGAGATAATTCCTCACTTATGAAGAAAGTAAATTCTAATCTGAGGCTTTAGCTTTGTTACCAATAATTGTATTTGGGAAATTCTTGGTCTTCATTTTGACATTTGGTATTCAACATAATGCATGAAAAATAAGGGGTGAGGAGTGGTTCTTTCACTACTAACCCCACATATCAATTTTGTTTTTCCCTGAATCCTTCGATTAATCCTTTTGAATGACACATTTTCAAGAACCGATAATGAGATCTGTTAGCAAGACCTTCCTGTGAGAACTGGTTCACATGATCTATTTTTGTAGGTTCTTGTACGAATTAACCCGGAACTAAATTTTGGAAATTGGATGAACTTAGACCATACGGATTCATGAATTTCGTTGAATATTTCATTGAATCCACTAGATTAATCAAACGATCCTTCTCAACTATTTTTAAGCTCATGTGATCATATCAAGGTCCATTAATCATGATTATTCTAATAGTTCATGTGGTTAGGTGATGTTATATGGGATTATGTGGCCTATAAGATATTCATGAACCATGAAATTCATGAATCCATTATGAGATAACAAATTTTCTACTAATTCATGTGATGTAGATGAAACTGATATAATTTTATTTCTTTCTACTTACAATGTTTTATTTTATCATCCAAATATGAACCAACAACTTTTGTTTATATGGAATCATGATATTTTAAAATTTTGTCTTATATGGGTAATCAAATATCCAAGAAATCTAAAAACCATAATTTTAACCCATGATACCACATGAGTTCGTATAATGACCTCTTAAAATAGATTCTTCAATTTGAGCTCATGGAATATCTTTTGTCACACTAGATTCATCTTTATATGTTTAGATTATTTGATGATGTTTTCATTCCCTCTTAAGACTACAATCTTCCTTCATTCTTAGTGTTAAAATCTCTTGAGTGTATTCATATGATATTGTTTTACGATGGATGACTAGTCACTACTTTATCCCAATGGTAGTCTTATATGTAGGAAAACTATCCATCCAGTTCGGATGGCTATGATTTATCCCACCATCCCATATGTTAGATTCATTCAAGTATAATCTTCTCCCATATAAACAACAAGGGCTAAAGATGCAGAAAAAAGTGGTCTATATCATGGTGGTAGCTTTATTAATTAATTGGTGTGGACATTTTTGTCTAGGTACAGATGATAGATGTTCATTGATCGGTTATATGCTTTCCATGATTATAAAGCAGAATGGATTTCTACATTTATTATTTATTTTCAATATGATCCTTTCAAGGAATGGGTATGCGGTTTGTGCCTTAGTAGAAACTCATTTAATCTTTAACATGTTGATTTAGGATTTTTTCTCTAAGAAATCCATCAAATGGATGGAATACCCCCTCTAATAGAGATTTATAATGAATTCATTCCTTCCGAAAATGTCTAGGATGATCCTTTTCAAGAAAAAGTCATGGAGACGTACATTCTCATCATTGTAAAAGAAATGTTAATATGGGACCTGATTATTTACTCAGTTATTTCATTCAAATATTGGATCAACATTTTTATTTATCACATTGGGGTTGGGATTCCAGCTATACACCCACATTAGTGCCCTTATTTGTAGGTTTATGATAGTTTTGGTTCAAATTGGTCCATTTTGGAAGTTATAGATCATAATTCAATAGGACGTTGAGTGAATCCCTGGATCTCTCCAACCCATAGGATGGCAGAATTCATTTACATATTCCTAAATGGAGTTTTTTCTAGCTAGCTATGCCAGTTCATGAATCTGGGATAGAATGTTAGTGATGGAAACACAACTAGATGAGGGATGGTTACATAATATGGTGGTGATGGACCTTGAATGTGTTTACCAACTTTTATTCCACATTCAGTAGGGTAGTATCCACTATAGGATCAATTATCCTTTATAGTTTTAATTTGGATGTATAGAGGAGTTTTTTTATTTCTTTGAATACAATAATACCACAAGTATCTCCAATTCCTTATCTCCTCCCATGTTACTGAACATGTCAGTTGATCGAATATTATTATAGTTAAATCATTGAAATGCATTCTATTAATGATTAGATTCATGTAGTGACTCTAAAATGTCAATATTCCACCTACTCCATGATATCAATAAATGAATTTTATGAACCTTTCATGTTGTTGTCCATTTTTTCTCTCATTGATGATGTGTATGAAATTTCATTGATATGATGATTTATGAATCACAAATGACACCCATCCTTTTAATAATATCATGTAAACCTGAATGTATGGATCTAATGATTTGATTTATAAAGTATTCATCTCTTTATGTTCTCATGAATTCCCACCAATCATGATGTTCATATTAAACAGATTTTTTCCAGTTATCTTGAGTATACTTGTTTCACAAAAAGAAAATTTGGTAGAATATGTGTCTTAATGGGTGAGCACTCAATATATTTTTGAATCTAATGAGAATGGTGATCGTATATTTATCTTTTACAAGACCATATTGTGTTCCATACCATATTTTACATTATTTCATAATCAATTATTTTTTTGTTGTATTTACGGTATTTTATTTATGAACTTCTATAATTTTAGTTTTGATTATTTTATTTTGGACCATCTATCATTGTAGTTTATGGTTCTTTAGCTTGTACCGTATATCAGTAGAGTTTCGTTAAATTTAGTTCATAACTTCTATCAGTTTAGTTTAGAGTCTTTTTATCTTAGACCTTATATCATTGTAGATTAGGGAATTTTAGGTCGGGCCTTCAATCACTATAATTTAGTGTATTTTATCACGGACATTCAATCATTGTAGTTTAGGGACTTTTATCTAGAACATTAAGATGACATTTAATTTAATTCATTACTATCAAGACATTAAATGAATGAATAAAAATAAACTGTGATGTAGATTTCTTCTACGGTGTTTTTGAGGATTAATAGGGTTAATGCTCCCTTCCAGCAAGGAGGATATTCCTTTGGTTGGAATGTCAAATCCCTTTTGCATCGACAGAATTCCCAAACAGAGTCTTCTCTATGATTTTCTATGGGTTATGTATGATTCATGGGGCTAATATTGGATGAGGGAGAAATACTAAGGACTCTAGTTCCACCTAGAAAGATGGAATGTGGGTAATATAAATCATAACCCAAAATCTACCGTCATTGAATGTGGAATGGGGAGGAAATGAAAGGGAGGACCTATAACACATTAAATTAATAGGTTCTACCATGTAAATTCAAGGTATCATTAGGATTTGGATCTTTTATTTAATATATGATATTCCTCTTGTTTTTAGGTCTAATCAGTTATTCATTTATAGAATGGTCAAGAAAATATGATCTCCACTCTTTTTGAGGGCCATGAATGATTTTTTATGACATAAATGTTCAGATGATGAGGTTGGGTATGGAGAAAATCTATACAGGAAGTGTTCTATAATGGTAGGGAAGTAAATATATTTTCTTTTAAACTCAATCCACACACTCTATGATTTAGTATAATGAGATGTGGGCCATAAATGCTTTGGGAATGGAGTCTCTCATCAATTCTTTGATAAAGGGTACAAAACATGGTGGTGTAACATAGAGGATGTAAAATCCAAATATATAGTCTAGTATGAGGATTATAAATCGTGGTCCAATGTTCTTGGGTTAGGATGATGATATAGGATAATCGTACTGGGAATGACCTAGAACACACTAAGGTGCTCTGTTCTATCGTAGTGATATCACAGATCACATGGATTACTAATACATTTTTGAACAGTGACAAATTTGGTTTATGTTCATAGGAACATATTTAAAAACCATAAGAATACATGGATAGACAATCAATGGGTCCCATTATGCCTTGATGGTACATCGATGGTTTATGGTGATCTGGGGTGCTCAATTCATGAAGTGTGACTTGTGGAAACTGTAATATCAAAGAAGGTTATGAGAACCCTAATTTTTCACTGACTGGAGAAAATATTCTAATGGTGAATAGACGTGACAAATCATTACTCTATATTTTCTTGAACTAGGGGTCTTGTGTGCATTGAATGAATTTTACTAGGTCTGTAGTTTAGACCTTATGATATTTATTCCTCATTTGTTTCAACCAATCCTTTTATTGAAACACTGGAGATGAATATTTTAGTGGATTAATACATGAATATTTCATAGTATTCCCTTTGTATGTTTTCAAAAATCTATGTTTTGTGTCTCATTTTCTATCAGTTTATGTTCTTGTGGTTTGGACTACTATAGGCTATATTTTAAATTCATATATATTTGACAAAATTGAAGTCTTTTTATAGTCATGATGAACATGGACCTAATATGTTAGATTATAGACCAGGGTCCTATAGGATATCCATGTTAAATAATAGTCCCACATCCTTCAGAGTGAGAGATACATATTTCATAAATCATAGCTCGAGGTTCTCAAGTCCTGATTAATCATCTAAATTAATCATATTAGGGATGAATATTTATCTGGTTGGTATGTCGATACCTTATAAATCGATATCATGGTCAAGTAGAGAGATACGTTTTCCATTCCAAGGTCCATGAGTGGTTTGTGAAAACATGAGGTGTTTTACACATGATGTGTGATTTATGAACTGTGGATCATAAAGTATAGTGGATGCACTCTTTACTCTAGTTGAAAAGAATAAAGCTATTATTTTCTATTGGAAAGGGATGATAATGGATGATGGTTTTCAGATTTTAACATATTCTCGTAGGTATTTACATGATTCTTTGTAGTTTGACGTCATGTTGTATCAGAAATTTTTTGTATAGGTTAAAATTATTCAGTATAGATATTTTCTTTCGAGTTCAATGCCATGCTTTCTGGAAATGGCATCTGATGTGAAAAATTGTGATTGATATATTACATGAACAAGAATGCCTCACATTAATATGACATATATGTTGGAATAATTTACTTTAATAGAGAAAACCCTCAGTATTTGGGGAGAATGTTTTTATGAATTATTGTATTTGGCACCAGGATTTGAGATCCTAGTGTCATAATGTACCCAATGGTGTCATGAATCATAGTTTATGTAGTTCATGAATGGGAAACTGTCGACATTGTTTTTACCCAAACATAGTGCAGAAAATTTCTTGCATTGATTGTTGTAGAAAGGAAAAGAATTTTAGATTTGGGAGTCACTACATATATGGCGATGATAGGAATAATTCCACACACATTTCTCGATGAACAATTTAGTGTGATGTCATGCGGTATGAATGTATCCTTCCCGAAATGAAAAAGGGTGTTGTAGCTAGATCCAAAGGTGTAATTATAGGAGATACATTGTATAATATTATAGTTGGAATCAATCCACATTTAGTTCATTTGGAATTGAGATTCTTTCCCAATTCTGAACTATAAACATGGATGGGGTATTTTTATGCTTATTTGTTATGAATGTACACGGGGTTAGTGATTTTGGTGTCAATAATTATCTTGTGATGTTATGAATAATGTGGAATGTAGTTCTTGAATAGAGGGGTGGTATGTGAATAGTCTCAATCAGTAGTGGTCCTGTCAGGCAAGGTCCATATGAATGTGAAATTTTATTTCCTTCAAGGGAAATAAATCGTCAAATTTAATGTCTTGTAGTGAGGACTCATGTTATATATTTTAAATTATATCATTAGAGATAATTATGACCCTATCATGAGATATTATTCCTTGTTCATATGGCTAATCCGTTATTTAATTCGAAATCTCAGATGGGATATGGTTGGTGTGAGAAAAAAGAATTGGAAGGGATCATCTCACCAAGTAGAGGTGATTAGAGATAGGATATGGGAACATTACATCATATGGAGGATGAAACAATATATAAGATCAATGAGTCCCTTCGTATCTCATTGAAAGATGAACCAATCCATATGTAGTTTTAGAAACCCTTGTATCTTTAGTTCATGCGAAAAGTACATCATGCATTCAGTTTAATGTATTTCAGTAAGGATGTGGTCGAATAATTGTGGCAGGAGGGGAATGTTGGGGTAGAACATTAAAATAATGATTTTGGTGCCACTATATATCATATGATGGAACTAATAAATCCACACATAGTTTTTGAGAATAGTATTTTTTATCTTCATGTAGAGAGGACATCAACTGTATGTTTTAATGAAATGCAGTGAGGAAGATGGTCACCCAATGATAATGGTTTGTAACATTATTGTTGGGCCCAAAAAAGAGGTTTGGATGTCACTTCATAACCTACAATGGTTGGAATCAAGACACATGTAGTTTTTAGAATGAGATACTCCCTACATGGATATTACTCTCACATGGTGATGGGGGAATTTCATCCCCCTTTTACACAGATCTAGATCATGTAAAGTGAGTCATTAGTGAGATGGTGATTCACATGAATTCTAGATTCATGTATTGAGCATATCTTTTATACAGTTTTACATCATATGGTAAATAAATATTCAATACAATTTAACATCATATTGTTTTTATGTGAGATTCTATTTAGTTTAAACTCTTTCTACAAGGACTTGGGTCACCTGATATGAATGAATATTAACTATTAGGGGATCCATGTAGTTTAACATCATATGGTGAGGATGTGATCTGTATAGTTTAGAGTCATGTGGTCAAAACATTCATGTATTGTTTAACATCATATGAGTAGGATGCCTTTGTGGTCATCAATATCATACTACCAGAAAAATTTCATATAGTTTAACATCATGTGGTCAGGATGTGAGATGCTATATATTTTAAATTATTTCTTCTATGAATTGAGTAATCTTATATTTTTGAAGATGAACCATTGTGTGATCGGTTTAGTTTGACATCATGCTGTCAAGAATTGCATTGTATAGTTTATAATCATGTGGTCATGACATTCTGGTGTAGTTTAACATCATACAACTATGAATCCATTCTGTAGTTTAGCAATAGATAATCATAAAATCTCTATATAGTCCCACATCATGTGGTCAGGATGTTTTGTGCTATGAAATTTATAGTCTTGCTTCTATGAAATTATGCTTTATAACTCTTGTTAATATTATTTCATGAGAATTACCACATTATACAGGTTGTGAAGAACATTCCGTCTTTTGTAGCCAATGATTAGGCTCAATTGTGATATAAATTTTATATGATTTATGTCCCTTCCAATTTGGGTCCTAACAATGGAGTATTCTTCTCTAGTATCATTGGGATTCTCATAGCCAACAAAAAATCTTAATAAAAGAATGCATATATTTTGACCTTTTTATCAAAAACACATGTGATCCTATTCTGATAAAATTCAAAGTTTTGAAATATACAGAGCCTATTCTCATTGATCCATTCAAGTTTTTCCACCTACATTTGTGATTTTTATCATTGGAATGTTTTCCACAATTTGATATTCGAAGTTAAAAAAATAGACATTTAGGGGTAATGCAGCCTTAGTCCCATATAGTAATGAGTATGAAGGTTCATGTTTTGCAGTATGTATGGTTGTACTGTTGGCCCATAAATCATGGGAGAGTCTATCTATCCATGAATTATTGTCTTAATTCACCATAATCTGGAGTATTATTGAAAAAATTCTTGTTGAAGGTGTTTATCTTTTAAATTTTATCTCCATGAAATCATGATGAGTGATTGGACTCGATGTTGTACTCCTGATACAATTTATTCAATTCCAAATCACATAAATTGGTTCCATTGTATGTCAATATTGTGTGAGGGACCCCAAAATAGGTTTTGATATGGGAAATTACAATGTTGATGATATTGTTCATCTCAAATTTATTGAGGTGTATTTCTTTTTCCATTTACAGAAGATGTTAGTAGTGGAATGGATGTATTTCAACTAATTAGCATTAGCTAGTGGAAATAGCCCCCATAAAATCCATCCTCTAAAAACAAAATGGCCTAGAATATTTAGTTATATATAGTAATATAGGGGGCTGATGGATGATGTTTTCATAGATTAGGCCAGTATGAAATTTCCTGGGGAATTCCACACTATCCTGTATCTTGGTTTTACAATAATAACCCAACCTCTAAATTAGGTTCGGAATACAAGTCCTATACTAATGAGTGTCATATGATCCTGTATAAACTTTATTCTTGATAGCATAATTCTATCATTATTCTATTCATACAATGATGATTCCATTAGAGACTCACTTATAGATGGATTGTTTCTCCTTTGGGTTATATATTAGGGTTAATTCCATTTTATGATGACAAATCTATACCTTTTCAAATCAGTCTTTCGGGAGAGTCTCATTTTTGTGATAACCAATTATGGGATACATCTATACATTGGTGGATGTCGATCGATTGGTAATTTCATTTTTAATTTTTCAAAGGGACAAAACATCCATCCGTCCTCATAAATAAGAAATCAAGGAGGCCTAAAAGGGTGAAGCCCAATATAATCCCCTAAGAAAAAACCATAAAAACCGAAGGCAAAGTCCCCATGATAGAAAAAACCAACATGGGTTCTTCTAGACTACACCGCTGAGAAAGATCATCCACATCAATAATGGCCTCTCTTGGAATATGATGAATATAAAAACCATTGTAAATCTTTATAACACAGCTATGAAAAAGGTACTTCAATGACCAAGGTACATTGACTTTATCGATTAAAGCTCAAATCAACACTTTTCAAACTAATTCCACTTCATAGACCCACATGGAGAGCCTTTTGCACAGTAGGACACCCATATGTAATGCTCAAACTTCAGCCCCTAGCGAGCTTCCTGACCCATTAAAGTTGCTAAAGGAATCTTCCACCGATCCATTCCTATCCCACACCAGTCCGCCCCCTCACATATGTCCATCCATAAAAAACCCATCATAATTCAGTTTAAACCCATTTCCCAGAGGATTCCACCTAACCCAGCTGCCTTGAGAACTCATTCAGGCCACAAGGTTGTTCAAAAAATGACACAAAACAATGGATTGCAGCCCCAATTTAACCAACGAATCTAAATCATGGATAAGAAGATTCATTACAACATTCAACATTGATACATTCATCCACTCCATATTCGGGCCTTATTCTAGGCCTCCCAAAGCGTCCATGAAATAGCAGAAACTACGATACAACGAACCCTGGACTCGATACCCTAATGATTCGTGAAAAAAACCAACATATGAAGAATTCTTATATGGAAGAGCAAGACCTATTAAAACTACCCCATTTATCCATTAAATACCAGATATAAGTCACCGTTTTACTTTTGATAAATTTTGTGAACCACCGACTCCACCTAATAATAAGAGCAGTTGAAGCATCAGGAATCCAAATGGATGCCTTTATTTTGAATATATTTATCCTTTGAATGCACCTGGTTTTGTGCTCGGCAAACCATAAAGGTCATATTCGAAGTAAACTCATTTCACAACAAACATGACCCCCATACATCATTTAACCCTTCCTACATAATCAACCCACAATAATCCCCCCCCCCATTAAAGTACCTAGATCTAGCCTCAATGAAACAACATTGATCCTCCTCAAAAAAGATCACATTCTTGAAAAATCCCTTCTTCTCCAAACTGAAAATGGCGTCAAGCAGTATTGGTTGACGACCAGCCTCTCTAACCATCATCTCTGGCCTGGGACAGTGTGTGAAAAATAAGTTATCGCCAACCTAAATTTCTGCCCATATTTTTATGTCCCCCCATACCACTATCCATTGCTATGACCATTTAAGGACACCAAGGTGAACCAGTACTACTTTCCCCATCCATGAAAGTTTCATAGAATCTCATTCCTCCCAGTTCTTTTCATACTTACATCGAAGTATTTGAGACCACATTGATTTCCCAACCATGAATTCCCAAGCTAGGAGTGCCTATATTTTCTACATGGAAATTGATTAAGGTACCGGGCGCAACGGATGCGAGGTTGGGATGAAACCCAATTACCATGATCAATGATTATTCCAGGATCAATACGATGATGAACACCAGTCTCCATGGAATATAATCAATGATTTAGATAAAGAAAGAAGAGAGGCCCGGAACCTTTAGAGAGGATCTTGAACATCATGTTTATTATTAATTTAATTAATTTCATAATGAAAAATAATACATGTGTCTTTTGTATTTTTCATCATTAATGATATAGATCATCCGGATTGGCCCTTTTTGATTATCTCATTACAGTTGTAAGAATAAAAAATAGAATCCCTCTAACGGTGATCCACACATGCTCCGATATAATCCAATCAACACTACTTGTTCTCCATGTTCTATCACGGTGAAGAAAGTGTCCTGTGTTAGTCATTCTTGATCGCTTGTTCTTTGTCCTTGAAATACATATCTCATTATTTAAAAGTGAGAGAAGAAGATTTGAGAGAGAAATTGTTTGGCTCAACAATTGTCAATTCACCAAGAGTGTGGCGTGGTGTATGGCATAATAGGGTTACTTGACTATTTATATACATGGAATTTCATTTACAATATTTAATTTTATAGTAACAATTAAATACATTCATGAACTTAGAGAAAAACCATGAATTTAATAATCATATTGCGTCAATATTTATAGTGCACCAACATGTGGAAAATGAAATTATAAATAAAATTCCGCATCACAAAATAATAACATCGTTGTTTAAATTTTTGCCAACTAGTTAAGTAATTATTTACCATCTAGAAGATAATTATTGTACTACCGGACTGAACATAGTCTGCATGAACTCCACTACCATTTATTGAACACCCGAATAAATAAAAAATTATTTATTATCTCAAATAAATATTTTATTTACAAAATAGTAAATAAATATCTATTAATTGAATAATAAAATAAATAAATATATTTAATTAAATGTATGTGATCATGTTAATTTGAATAAAATTATTCCATGCTCTTGAGAATATTATTTATTTCATTAACTAAATTCAAAAAGAATTTAACTGAGGCCACCAAAAACACTTAGTGTGTGACCCTCTAGGATTCTTTCCCTTTGGCATTAGGAGGGATTTCCTAAAGATCAAATGTATTGTCTAGCAACTGATCAAGGCAAAAAAAGACAAAGAATATAATGTCACAAAAACAACATCCACATATGAACGCTCATTGTGTAATATAATCCCTTTTTCGCAATATCTCATCAAGTAGGTTTCATGATTGTGTCCTCAACTTTTATGCTTGATACGTCGTTTTTTGACTACCTAAAATAGACTCATCGTTACACCATGGCCATTGAATTTCACATGACGGTTCTATTTCAATCAAAGGGATGAGATATCAACTTCTATAAATGGAAGGGACAAATCCTTCCTTGGCTTATCCATTAATAACATGTAACAAATGACGTACAGAACATACCCTACTTCCCGCCAACTTTCTATGTGATGATTTTCGTCAGTAAATAAAAGTGCATAAGTCATGACACATATTAATGATAATATTAAAGTCTATATATCATTACACATGCTTGTAGATAGAATTATGAAATGACATAAGAACCTGTGGAATTCCTACTAGTGGGTATGTTTTTATAATATTTTACCTTGAAGATTACCAAGTGAAAACTGCATGAGAAAAGGTCCCATATAATTATGAGAACTCACACCAGACGGTATGCATGCTATGTTTCCCATCATAGAATGCCAGCCAACCACATAACTATATTTAAGAATATTGTTATTGAATTTCAAGATTCTCATCATAGCAGGGTAGTTCCATAACCTTATCAATGAAACAAATACTCTAAGAAATTATTAAATTATTGTCATGCATAACAATATTAAATATGTAATAATACATTAAATATCCATTTAATCAAAGTAAAACCACTTGGATCGAGGACAAAAACTTTTACAAACACCCACCTGGAATACAGCCAACTACCTACAACTTTTAGTTCACTAGACCTCACATGATGATCATTTTTCTAATGAGTCGCGGATTTATTCAAGGGGTCCAGCACGTTGTCTTCCGTGGAAATATTTCTTACTTCACCTTCAACTCTTTGGGAAAAATCCCTCAAGAGATGATACTTTATAAGTATGTGCTTCGTTTGTTGATGTGACCTTGGCTCTTTTGCGATATCCACCACTGTAGTTTTATCACAGTACAGTTTGATGGGATCTTTACTACTAGGTATCACATCTAGCTCTCGGATTAAGCTTCGCATCCAATCTACTTCTTTATCTACCTCAAAAGTTGTGATATACATATAATCTGATATAGAATCTATGACCACACTCTTCTTTGATCTCTTCCATCTCACTACACCTCCATTCAAAGTGAAGATGTATCCCGTTTGCGACTTTATATCATCTTGATCAATCTATAAACTATAATATACATATACTATGATGACTAGTTCCTCATATCCTCCATAGAATAGGAACATAACCTTTGTATGACTCAGATACTTTAGAATAATCTTGACTGTCATCCAATGGTGGTCACCTGGGTTAGCTTGATATCTTCCCACCACACACAATGAGTAGGTGACATCCAGCCTAGTACATAGCATGGCATACATGACAGACCTAATAGTTGATGCATATGGAGTAAATTCCATTATCTTTATTTCCACAAGTGGTTGAAGACACATTTTCATGGAAATATGAATTCCATGTGATGCTGGAAACAATCCCCTCTTGGATTGTTCAATACTGAATCTCTTTAGTATCATATCAATGTACGTACTTTGACATAGGCCCAGCAATCCCTTGGATCTATCATGATGTATCTTGATTTCATGAATATATGTTGCATCTCCCATGCCTTTCATGGAGAATCATTGATTCAACCATGCATTAACAGACTGCAAGACCAGTATCTCATTTCTAATGAGTAATATGACATCTACATTTTCTATTAGGAAAACGACTACACTCCAACTAAAACATTTTAATACCCAGGGCTCCCATTAAATTTTGATAAAACCAAATTATTTTATGTATTCATCAAAACGAATGTTCCATGACCTGGATGATTTCATTAATCCATAAATGCATTTCTACAATTTGCATACCTTATTAGAAACCTTTGGAGTCACAAACCCTTCAGGTTTTGTCATGTGGAAATATTCATGAAGGTTCCCGTTAAGTAAGGTTTTTTGGAAATCCATTTTCCAAATATCATACTCATGGTATGTGTAACACCCCATTCTTACGCGATACACTTCTCTTTGAATAATACAGTAGCATGTGTTGTATGAAACTTCGAGTTCTATCACACACCACAACCAATCAAACTAGCTGTTATGAATAGTAATACCCACATTTTGAAATTTTATAAATTTTAGATCTCAAAATGGACTTAATTTTTGGATTTGGAATTTTGAAATTAGCCTAGGGTAAATTTTGTAACTTTTTGGATAACTTTTATATTTTTATGAATAGTGAAAATCACTAAATTTTAATTAAAAACAAGTTTTTTAATCAAATTAATTAATAGTGATAAATTATGAATTTAAGTGTTTCTAAAGTATATTTAGAATATATTATTTCCATTTAATAAAAAAAATTTCATTGGACATAATTTCACATTTAAACAAGACATAAACAACTGTCAATCTTTTGATAGTTATTATCTTTTAAAAACACGCTTTTTGTTTTAACAACAGGAATTAATTTTAAATTAATTTATGTCACTTCTATGTTTTGAATTTAGAAATATGGATTCCATATTTAGAATCAGGAGGTCCAAATTTTGTAAATAGGTAACTTTTATTTTTAGAAATTTTGAATAATTACTTCGGTAAATATCTTATTTTCCATAGTTAAAGGGTAAATCCGTTAAATAAGGGTAAGAAAATAAAATTATAATAATATAATTTACCCTAAAACGTGTCATAAACCTATTGGTCGATACAAGTCCAACCATGGGCATCTTTGGGTTGATTTGGAGACCCCATGGATCAACTTGTAAGTTATAATGACACTTTATATTAATTAATTTAAATTAAATACAAAAATGACATAATCAAATATCTTTTAGCAAAAAAAAAATTACATAGGATTATATATATTATATTTTAGACTATAAATATTAATTAGATGTATAAAAATATTTCCTATATCATAGTATTTTATTTATAATTTTTAGACATTGAATAATTAAATTTATTTATGACACAATAATGATTCAGTATTTTTCTTATTAATGAAAGAATCCAATAATTGGTATTATAAATATTAAAATAAATATAATTTGAAAGTTATGATTACATAAAAGAATTTTATTGAATAATATGAAAAGTTAGGATTTCTTAAATTAAGTTTGTTTAAATTAAAAATTGTGTTAATACTTTAACAAAAATCAATTATTAAATACTGTCAAAAAATTGTCATAAAAGAGTTTTTAAAAAAAATATTATATTATTAATTGATATTCTATTCCTAAAAATATATGGTTTGGCCAAAGGACTTTTATCATGATAGGTGTATCAATAATAGACCACTTGGAGGTATCTTGGAATTTTATAGTATGTTTAATAACTATATAATATAAAAATTCAATGTGACATGGTAAATGTCAAACTAATTAACTAAGAGTTAAAACTAAAAGATAAGGTTAATGTATTGACCCAAACCTGTCTAAAACCTATTGTTTGAGTGGTTTTCGACCCATAACCACCTTAACCTTTAAATATTTCAATTGTGATCCATTATAAACCGAATATGACTTTATAATAAGATAATATTTCTAGTTTTTCCAAAGGTTCCTTTCACCCCTCTTATAAAAGGGCACTCCACCTTCTCACTAATTCACACATTAAAAGCCTTTTGGTTCGGCCAAAACCTACATAAATACTATATCAACATCCCTCACTTTATCCCATAGGCCTTACTTTAGTTATGAACCTAACCTATGGATCCCTTTAAATCAAATCAAAAGTAAGAACTTGAAGAAGAGGTAATGTTTTCACCACCCTCTTTCAAGTTCCTTTCTACTTCAACTTCTTCTTTATTTGTTACTACCATTCTAAAATAATAACTATAGAATCTTATATATAATGTCATATTATTATAAATATGTTACAACCATATTCAGTATTCTATCCATCTTTTGAATGACATGTCACCATACATGCGTACGTATGACTTACCGTCTCCATGTCGTGGTGTAATTGTTATTCCATACATTATTATTTTATGGGTATAATAATGATGTGTAATTCATGTAAATAATAAATATAACATGATAATTATTCTGTATATATATGATATACCATCCAATTATATATTATTTTAATATCAAAATAATGATATTTTCGCTCGTGCGTACATACGGAGTACCGTCTCCACAAACGCGATGAGATTCATTCCCCATCATATCCATTCAAGAATAATTCTCATATTATGATTAAAATTAATGTTTAATAACTTTATATCATTCTGTATATGAATAATATAAAACATATCCATCAAAACCATGACTTATGTAACAAAACATATAAAAGAAAACGAGTAAGTTAACACCCGAAAAGACGATAATACTAAAATATTATTAACAAAGAAATATTTGAAGATCATATATGATATCATAATTATGTATATGGTTCTATTATAATTTAATAACAATGTTTTATCTATTATAAATGATTTTAACATACCATAGAATAAGGAAAAGTAAACTGTAAGGGGTTTTCATCTCACTCCTTATTCTCGTGAGATTCATACCATATTGCCACTATTACCTTTTGTGTGGTGTATGTACTGACCATAATTGTATTCATTGTGTAATAAACTTTAATTTATGTTTATTTACATATTAATTGTATGATACCTCTTTCATGGGGTGTATGTTTCATAAGTTACCAAACTGGTAAGGGATTATTTCACAATTTCTTCATTATCCGAGATTGTTTATACGTAATTATCTACTAGGACCTCTTTATCATCCACATCCATGATTCTTAAAAATGTATTTCAAATAATAATTACTATTTTACAGACTATGGGATAAAGTAATTTATACCCTTGTTGACTTTTTATAAGAAGTTTATAAAGGAATCTTTATGTCGTATTCCAAACAAGGTCCTTTTTAACCTTTTCGACAGAATTAAGGTAACAATGACTTTTGTAACTTCTACAGAGAGTGTGGATATTTTATGCCATTATTAAAACTTTGAAGCTCCCCTTATAGGATTATAAGGATATTTTCAAAATAAAGGTTTTCTTTTATAATTATGTGATTTTTAAATGATTTTAAAAAAGAGATATTTCTCTCAAATATATGAAAATCTAGTGCAAATGTATACGTATTTAACACAAGATTAAAAATGTTTTCAGAAAACCTGACTCTAGAGTGTGGTAGATAGGAAGGGATTGGTCATGGACCCATCATGGCCTATAATTAGTTGACCAGTCTCAGAATTGGTTATTTTGTTTTCAAAATCTTGCATAATGTTTTTAGAAAAACACTGGAGTATATTTGAAAAAATTCACACATAAGTATCTTCTAAAAAATTGCATCGGTAGGTCTCATTATACAAACTAGTGTCTTGGAACAAGGCCTTGACAAAATATTATTTGTAGTCTTGGCACAAGGCCTTGACTATGTGGTTATGATAGTCTGGCATTATGCATTCCATCAGTATGAAAGTTGTTATTGATATTGCATGTTATTATTAGACTAGTAGAATATCCATATGAATAAGTAAATGGAATTATTTCATATTATATTTTCCATATTATGCTAAAGTAAAACATTAAAAGGATTTTATTTTAGTTATACATTTCCTTAAATGTTTATGATTATTTATGAAAGCTTCCGCTATATTTTTATCCTTACTGAGCATCTGATCTCACCCCTTTCAATGTTTTATTTTTCCCAGGATGTGAAGAAGTAATTTATGATTGACCTACAGGGATAGTATGAGGGGATATGAAGACAAGTTGTTGTTTTAGTAGTTTTAACTTTATGATGTAATATAAACTTTATGAATGTATCTAGTTATTCCAAGGTTACTAAACTAATCAGTCTTTCGAGACTTGATCTTTTATGATCATGCAAATGATATGTAATAATGCACCGACTCTGGGTAACTGGGGTCGGGGAATTACAGTAAGATGCAATAACAAGTAGAATTCTTATGGATTTCAGCATTTCCACTGGTGATAATGTTTCATCGTAGTCAATTTCTTGACACTATTTGAAACCTTTTTCAAACAGATGTGCCTTATAGGTACTGAATTGTCCTTCCATGTCTAGTTTCTTCTTGAATTCCCACTTTAAACCAACAGTCTTTACATCAACTGGAGGATCTGACAAAATCCAAGCTTGGTTTTGGTACATGGAATCCATTTCAGAATTCATGGATTCCTAACACCTAGAAATGTCTTTTCCACTTACTGATTCTTTATAGGTTAGCAGATCATTATTATCAATTAATAAGGAGTCACCATCCTCAGTAACTAGAAAACTATACCATTCTAGTTATCTGACCTCTCTTGTACTCTTACACAGTACTTGTGTCTCTAGAATAGATTTTTCTTCAATGGGGCTTTGTGGGATCTATTCTTGTACCAACTATTGTGGACCTTGAGCCTCGACTTCATCGAAGTCTATCTCGTTCCCACTTTCTATTTTAGATATGTTCTCCTTCTCAAGAAATATGGAATGTCTTTCAACTATAACCTAATTTCTTAAGGGTTTTTATAAGCAATATCCCCTTTTTCTCTTGGGGAATCCTATAAAGGAACTCTTTGTGCCTCGTGGAGTGAGTTTGTAACATAAAGAGGAATTAATAAACGTTTTGCTACCCCACACATTAATATTCGATAACATGGATTTTCTTTCTACTCTAGAACTTTTATTGAATTCTATTTATCGATTTAGTTAGTACATTGTTTAGTATGTGTGCCGCTGTTTGTATCACATATCCCCAAAAGGATAATGGAAGACTTGAGTGGCTCATCATTGATCTCATCATTTCTAACAAGGTGTGGTTTCTCCTTTCACTTACACCATTCCATTGAGGTGTGTAAGGATGAGTGAGTCGGAAAAGGATCCCAAACTATTTTAAGTAATCAACGAGGTCCTGATTAAGATATTCCCCACCTCAGTCTGAGCAGATTTTCTTAATATTCTAAACAAGATGGTTTTCAAATTCATTCTTGTATTCCTTGAACATATCAAAGTAATCTGACTTATACCTCATTATGTAGATATATTCATATCTACTAAAATCATCATTAAAAGTAATGAAGTATGAGTACTCACCCCTTTCTTCAACTAGAAATGGCCCACACACATCAGTATGAACCAATTCAGGAATCTCTATATCCCTTTCACCTTTCCCACCAAATAGGGCTTTGGTCATTTTTCCTTGTAAACATCCGTGACATACACCAAGTGGTTTTAATTCAAAAGAATCTCAATATCCATCTTGATGTAACTTTTTCATGCGTTTCTCATTTACATGACCTAGCTGATGATGCCAAGGTTGGGTGCATTATGAGTCATGTGAAGTATATTTTTAATTGATTTCATTACTTGGTTTTTGTAATCCAACACATAGTGACATTTGTGTAATTGTTCACTACCAAAACAAATTCTATCATTATAAAAGAAGCAACATTAATTTCAAAGCTTGAAAAAAATCCATCTATATCTAGTCTGGATACAAAAATTATGTTTTTGGTTATATAAGGAACATAAAAACAACCCTTTATCACCAAGATCATCCATGTTGGCAACGTGAGGTGGTAGTCCCCGACAGCTACAACTACATGTCTTGTTCTATTGGTTACTCATAGATCTACCTCCCCTAGATCAATCTTCTTGAATCAAATTTCTTTTTGTATTTAGATACATATGTGAGCACCAAAAGTTATATCTAATACTGAATTTATAGAAAGAGATAGATTACCTTCGATAAAAAATTCACTTAATGATTCCCATTACTTATTAGGCTAGATGCATTTCTTCTTCTAGCGGCCCTTCATTCCATATGTGTAACAAACAACCTCGTATTCTTTTTCCTCCCCTTTGATCTTCCTTTTCGTGGATGGTTGTGAAAATTCTCTGGGCTTAAATCTCTTTTCCATCCCTTTCTTCTTATTCACCATTAGTATAGAAGGCTTTTCGCAATTCATATCTTTGTCAACATGGTGAACGAGGATAAAAAGATTTGATATAGACTTCTCAATGTTGTTCATATTGAAACTCACAACAATGATAGAGAATCTCTGAGGGAGTGATGTGAGAATGAGATCGGTGGCCATTTCTTCAGGGAGTTTAAACCATAGAACCTATAGGCGGTCAATGTAGCCAATGAGCTTGACTACATGAGGCCTAGCTGGGGGTCCTTTTTTTAGCATATTCTGCAAGAGTGCCTTATGGATCTCAAACCATTCATGTAATGCTCTCTCCTGGTAAAGACCACAGAGGTGCTCGAGCATTCTATGGGCATCCATGTTTTCATGATACTTCATGAGCCCACTAGACATTGAAGATAACATCAAACATTGAACATCAACTACGGTGTTCATATGTTTCTCATAGACCAGGAAATCCACATCACTCGCCTCCTCAGTTGGCTGATTAGGTAATGCTGACTCTAGTATGTAATATTTCCATTCATGTCATAGGTTATCTTGAAGGCTTCTGAACCATTCTATGAAGTCACTACCAGTGAGGTTGTTGTCTTTATCCAAAATTGATCATAGGGATATTGTGGTTGATGATATTGTCATTTTTATTATACAACTAAAAGATAATATCATTAGTACTTTCTTGATTACATTTTATGATAAATAATAAATTTTATTACGTCTCCCATAATTTTATCATGTCTTAATGGCCCTCACCATTGATCTCAGAATGTCCATTTTCAATGACAATATAGTGAAAAGGATCCATATTCCCCTCCACATAACCTCAAACAGGGTTGGTAAACCTATTAGAAGGTATTTATGTTTGGATGTCTTATCCAAATGTTGGATTGAATCTCCTTCATATGTTGAGTGGACTCCCTAATCATGAAATCGTGAATTTGGATTCCCTCAACTCTTACCTACAATATTACACCTTGTCTAGCAATGGATACTCCTCTTGATGTAATATAGTTAAGTCAACCTGATCGCTTTCATAAGGGATTCCTGTATAAAAGTATGTGTCCCAAAAAGGGTTGGTCAAACACATATTTTTATTGAGTTTTTGCCTTTAATCAAGTAGCGGAAGGCTTGTTCTGACAGAATATTATATTTGAGGGATTTTCATCTCTAATGCATGAAAATCTTATAATTTTTATCACACAATTTTTAATACTAAGTGAAACAAACTTAAGTGATTTACCATCTCTTGATAATATTGACACAGAATTTTGGTTTATTTTAGTTCCATCTTTCATTCTTGTTTAATTCATTAATTATGTGATCGTCAAAACACATTCACAATGATAAACCATGCAACTAATAGAAATAATATAATGTAAATTCCAAGATCACCAGCTTTTCTAATGGTAATTGTATCGAGTTATTGATAAACTAACCCTTCCCAAGGGAAGAAACAAATTGAATCTTTTGGGTTCATGTTTACAGCTTCCACCTATCAATCTCTCTATCCCCTCGGATTGGTTTCTTCTCGACTCTAGAATGAACCGCCTCCAATATCTTGGGAGTTAAATCCATTACATATGTATTTTTAAACACACATATAGGTGAGGAATAAAAATGGGTTTTTTATAATATAAACCTTGGGCACGCAGGCCCTACATATTAATGAGGAGAAGGCTCGCATGCCATCAAATTTAATTTAAATAAATAAATTAAAGAAACCATCCACATTCAACGATCTTAGTATAGCTCATGATCATCCATAAATGCAATGATGTTTACGCAGAAACAACACTAGCATTCAAGTCATTAATCATTATTAACTAAGATAAATCACGTTCAAATCAATTAATTCTCATCTTTAATACATCAATTCTTATATCTTAAATACTTTTTTGAATTTCCTTGAGATTTTCATCCATAATAATTTTAAACAAATAAATTCATTTAAAATTATCTTTGTACATAACTTGTACCTTGGACAAAACCCAATGAATTACTATACATAACTACCCTATGAGTAGAAATTATCATTACATAGATGATAAATTAAACACATATATATTTAATACACCAATCACATGTTGTGCCTCATATTTACGCCCACACGATGGTACACATATCAAGGTTTTTTATAATATAATAATAAATTTTAATAAATCTACATAATTTGGATGAGTACATGATGTGTATTTCAAACTACATGGAGTGTACTATTTTTCACAATCTTTACGAAGTACACGCCTGGGGAAACGACATGTGAGTGTAATTTAGAAAACATTGGGGTACACTGCATGTCCAATGGTCCACACTCCATATAATTCCTCTTTACATGGTCCCCAGTGGGGTAAGCCATGTATGGGGAACATGGTCCAACCCTAACCCAAAGGCACTACATTATGTGTCCATTCGGCCGCACATCATGTAATCCGGAAACATCGTTCCACCTGTTCCTGGTCAACACACTGAGTCATTTAAGACATAGAAATACTCCAACACATGGCTCAGTTTTGTGGAATGGTATGATGGATTTACTCTTTACTATATGTCATGTACTATCGAATACATGTCGTGTGTTCTGGTGTTGTATGACCTGAAATAATTGGCACCTATGGATGAGATCCTCTATTTTATTTTAATCAAAATTAAAAGAAATGATCATTTCTGTAAGGTGAAAAAGAAACGAATGAGGAGGAATAGATCGTGAGATTGAAATTTGCAGAACGATTAACTTGAATTGAAACAACTAAATTATTAAATGTGTCATTAATCAATGCAGTATTTATATAATAATAATCTATGATGTATCCCCTCTAATAATACATGAAGGTTCCAAAAAAAGCGGAAGCGTGGTTGGGACGTCATGCAATTTTGATTTTTACAATGATCAATGATTATTCTGGGATCAATACGATGATGAATGCCAGTCTCCATGAAATATAATCAAATATTTAGATAAAGATAAAACAAGCCCGAAACATTTAGAGAGGATCTTTCACATCATGTTTATATTTAATTTAATTAATTTTATAAAGAAAAATAATATATGTGTCTTTGGTATTTTTATTTGTTGATGATTTTCATCATCCAGATTGACACTTCTAGATTATCTCGTTGTTGTTGTAAAGAACCAAACTATAATCCCTTTAGCGGTGATCCACACATTCTCTGGGGGCCTCTGATTGACACTGTTTTCTCTTCGGGTGCTAGCACTGCAAAGCGACTCTCTTGTATCAGTCGATCTTGATCACTTGTTCTTCAACCATGAAGAACATATATTTTTCATGAGAGGGGAGAGAAGAGGATTCATGATAGAGATTTTTTTTATCAACAATTTGCAATTCACCAGGCGTGTGGTGTTTTGTATGGCCTAATAAGGGTACTTGCCTATTTATATAAATGCAATTTCATTAACTATAATTAATTTCATAGCAATAACTATATACATTCATGAAAATAGAGAAACCCCATTCATTTAATAATAATAGTGCATCATTATTTTTACTGCACCAACTTGCGAAAAAAAAATTATAAATAAAATTCTGCATCAGAAAATAATATCAGCATTATTTTAATTTGTGCCAACTAGTTAAATAATTGTTTACCATCTTGCTGATAATTATTTCACTACCAGACCAACCGTGGTCTACTCGAAATCCACTTCCATTTATTGAACACCCAAATAAATATATAAATAATTTATTCTCTTAAATAAATATTTTATTTAGAAACTAGTAAATAAATATTTATTAAATGTTCAATAAAATAGATAAATATATTTTTGTTAATTTAGGTGATCATCTTAACATGAATAAAATTATTCCACAGTCTCTATAATAATATTTATTTCATTAATTAGATTCAAATAGAATTTAACTGAGACCACCAAAAACACATAGTGTGTGACCCTCTAGGATTTTTTCCCATTGGAATTAGGCAGGCTTACCTAATGTATAAGAGTATTGTCTAGCAAAGGGTCAAGGAACCGAAGAGAAAGAACGTAAAGTCACAACAACAGCATCCACATTCGAACGCTCATTATGTAATATAATATTTTTGTCGCAATATCTTACCAAGAAGGTTTCATGATTTTGTCATCAACATTTATAATTGATATTTCGTTCTTTGACTAACTGAAATAAACTTTTCGTTACACCATGGCAATGGAATTTCACATGATGTTTCTATTTCAATCAAAGGGATGATATATCAACTTCCATAAATGGAAGAAAAAATCCTTCCTCAACTTATCCATTAATAACATGCCACTCGTGATGCACACAACATACCTAAAATCCAGCCAACTATCTAATTGTCTATTTTCATCAACAAATAAAAGTGTGTAAGTCATGACATGTAATAATGATCATCTTAATGTCTAAGGATCATTGCAGATGCTTGCAGATAGAAATATCTGATGACACTAAAACATGTGGAATTCCCACTAGCAGGTTTGTTGTTATAATCTCTTATCTTGGAGATTACCAAATATGAACTTCATGAGAGGAAGTCTCATCTGCTTGAGAGTACTCACACATGATGGTTTTCATGCCATGTGTTCCATCATGGCATGTCATCCAACCACAAAACTATATTTAAGAATATTGTTAGACCATTTCACGGTTCTAATCAAAGCGAAGAATTTCCAAGACCTTACTAATTATACAAATACTCTAAGACATTATTACATTATAGTAATGAAAAAAAAATGAACAATATGTAATAATACATTAAATATCCATGTAATAAATGTAAACCCACATGGTTCTAGGATACAAATTATTACAATTGAAATGTCTCCATGGTCGACACCTCCCTCCTGCACTAGTTTAGACACTCTATACCAGCCATCCCAGTGTGACCTGCCCATGTAGTTTGTTTCCTAGAAGAACATGTTCATAAGCTTCTCCATGAACAATATAATTCCCTTTGAAGGGGTAATAATGGACTAAACATGCATCAGGATGGGAGATATCACACTATTAATCTACATCATATGACCCCCAAACGAAAAAAAAAACGTATTTCCAGTTTACAATCCTCCCAAGAATTATATAATTAAGGTCCTCAAGGAAAACCTTATTCACATGTCCATTATAAAATGGATCCCCAACGTATAACATCGATATCTACTTCTGCTGAATCCCCAATAAATCTTGTATGACCTAAATCCTTCTTCCTAAGCATTTATTGGTTAAAAAGGAATTTCTCTTCCTGGATTTAATAAGTTGACCGATGAGGCCAGAATAAACATCCATAAGCCGCATTAAGGTGACCAATGAAGCCCTCCTACCATTTAAAAAGATGAGAATATCATCAGTGAACATAAGATGTGAGCAAGAACCATTCAATGCTTAATAAATATAAGGAAAATTTCTTTGATCCCTCAAGCACCTATGAAGGTTCTGAGATAGATAATCTTGTGAAATGACAAAAATAATGGGGGTAAATGGGGTTTCCCTGCCACACACCCCACACACATTTGAAAAATCCAAAACCCTTTCCTAGAAGAGAAATGGGGATCATGATGCAATGTTGGATCAAAAGGGAATTATTCTAATAGTCCCCTAATGTATCCATTGATATTGTATAAATATAATTTTTTTAATGGAATATTATCTATTGATATTATTTATCACAAGTTTTCAATCCACATTGATATTTAAGTTGGCTATCAATAGCTGTAGGGGAAGTTCTAAGACACTGATTAGGGCTTGGTATTCTAAATCATTCTTTATGTATTCTTTAGATAGTGAGAAAGAGTTGGGAAATTTTGTCTATATGGAGAAAAAAATACAATCCCCAATATTACCATATTATGATTTTTATTTCCCATCCTTTTACTACTATATATTTGATAGAGACTATAAATATAAATCTCCTATATCTGGGGAGTTTCATGAGTGCAAAAAATTTCATAATCTGGGAGTTTTGTGTCTACTATTGTACCTAATGGGGTGGGATGTGCTTCAAGAAAATTAGACCAGTATTTCCCTTTCACCACATTCTGCGACACAAACTGTATGTCATATTTTTGTAGAATGACCACTTATCAAGATAAATGAACAGATAGCATGGGGTGTCCAATTATCTACTTGAGTAGAGGAATACAAGAGACTAGATGGACTTCATGGTTCAAAAGTAGATACCTTAATTATTACAATGCATATATGAGTGTGAGGTAGTTCTTCTAAACATCCGAGTATCGTCTCTCAGTACATACCGCAATTCAGTTGAGAAAATAGAGATTTTTATCACTCCTATCATCTTTCATCTATATTAGGGGAGCACCAAGTGAGCATTCCATGGTTTCCAAATATATGATATTGAGATGTTTTTCCACTTGTGGCTTCATGACTGGTGGGTAAAGTAGATATTTTTTTAAACATTTGAAGGATTCTAGAATGTCCATGTTCTATAGGTAAGTGATTTCCAACTTCATTATCCTAGTGAAAGAGAGAGATTTTATGGCCCAAATGGATATGAAATTATGAATTTAGGGTAGGTTCCCCCATAGTACCATCATTTATGTGATATTTTTAGGGGTGACATTACAAAAATATCACAAGTCTTTTGATGAACATACATGATACTATGGTGGCATGTAAAAAATCTATGTAACGTACCTGATGTTACCCTAAAATATCATTTCATCAAATTCATCTTCATAATGTAATTTTGTAGATTTTATAATAATTTTTATGATCCTTGAAGTGATCACATCATTGATGGGATTTGAAAACCAGGTTTCCGACAATATATATGATTACCTTTCCCAAGAATATATTAGATAATTGATGTATGGTAAGTTGATGAATGGTTATAACGCCTTTTTAAGCCAATGGAAATAAACTGATTGAAAAATATTCCTTGGAGAAGTCTGAAGGTAGTGGGTTCTTCATCTTCAGTGACCATCTTAATCTTATTATACCCTGAATACCAATCCATATATGAAAGTCCCCCAAATAAAACTATTGTATCCATCAAGTGTTTTGTGATCAATAATGTAATTTTTTCCTTTAGAAAATATAGATTAAGGTATCTGAAATCAATGGAATTACTAATCTTCCCATTTGTTTTGTTAACGAGGAAAATATTGGTAGTCCATCCTGGAAATTACACTTAGGTTGTATTTGATAAAATTTTCAAATATTCTTATCTAAAATGATATCATGAGAGGGGTGTATACATCTAGATACCTTCATTAAAAGTCTATGATCATAGGTAAAATAATATGGTGTTTATTAAAATCTAGGTTCACCTAGGGAATTTCTTTATAGTTCTAAGAGAACACATATCAATGTTTCATTATAAATGCAATGTACATATCTTCCTCTTTAAGGTAAATGGTGGAAATAGTCAGTGAAAAACTTTCATATTACTCTATTTCCATATTTATCATTCTAATCTCATTGGTAGTGGTAAATATACCTTCCTAGTATTTTGGAGTGGTGTTCCTAAGGTCATCGTCTTCTTCTTCAGCATATAAATATTTGAGGCATTCTCATATTGAGATGAAAATATGATAGAATATCCTTCACGTTTGACGTGGTATAGGCCATGAGAAAGTTAATTTTCATGTTATACTACTGGGGATATTGTACAGAGATTTACGATCTAGTTTTCTTTTACAGGTTTTCTAAATATAGTAGGGTCTGGGGAATTTTGGACGAGTTCTATTAACTCAACCAGGTATCTTTAGACGATATATTCATTGTCGATCATACTCTAGAGATTTTTAGTGGTGGTACCTAAGACATTGAAAGATACAAACTATATTTCATAATCCACCATTGGTTGTTTTCCATTCCTTTTGAGAAAACCCACCTCAACATATGTAGCTTGAAAAGTCTTGAAAGAGGAACATTCACCATATAGAATTACGACCATTCCATCGATAGGGTATTTCAGACAGTCATAGAATGTTTAAGCTACATGCACATGGATATAGAGCTAGGAACATTCAATAAAGTTATTTTATATGATTTCTACCTATATAATTATTAAATTATCATCAGATATGAGATACCCAAACTGATATTTGAGTTTGATCTCCCTGAGAGGTAATTTTGCCCATTCTTATCATAACATTCAATGGTCATATTTATGGGAGACAATTCCCATTTTCAATATCCAAAACACTATAAAATTTGAATTTGGATGAGATTAATCCTGAATCTTTTTTCAGTTAGATCTCATTAGACATTGACATTATCAAGTATACCAGAAACATATAAGTGGTTGATGTGTTACTGGATGACCTCTTCCTGATCATGATCTATAAAAACGATGTTAACATGGAATTATGCTAACATGGTACCCATTCGATAGAACATGGCTTCAGGGACTTCTATTATGCATTATTATGGGCTATTTAGGTCTTAAATGAGTTCTTCCTATGTTATTTTGAAAGGGAAATCATATAGAGGACAGAGATCTTTTATAGGAAAAAATCTAGATATGTTAGACTATCATATACTTTTTATAGGTTGATGATTTCTGAGGTAGATTTTATCCTTGAAATTTGGATCAGGAGTAGATGAATTTGAGTTATACACGCTCGGTTCTTATGCAGTACTAATGGGAGAGTCTTCTTCCAATGGAATGGGTAATGCCATCCTTCCCTGTTTCATGGGATGATCAGATGTTCTTACCTTCACATGGTGGTCATGTAAGAAAATTGGGCTCAGACGGCTGAGATAGGGTTATGAGACACCTACATATCTCTTTTGTGATTTGTAGAGCACATTCTCATAGGTATCATCTAAAAATAATTCATTGATGGGAATTTGACTGATATATTTTGTTTTACCAAACCTCTATTGTCCCCTATATCCTCGGTTCATGAACATGTGGCATCTCTTTCTATGATTTTGTGCATAGAAACCATACTCGAATGTGTCTTCGTCATAATAGATGGGTTCTTCTAAATGTATCCCAATGACAAAACCAAATATTATCTCTTCATCTGAAGAGTGTTTCATTTTAAGGGGTGATGCCAATGTTTTGGATGTTGCAGGGAAGAAATTTACCATAGTTAGAGATTGTGTTGGAGAAGAATATGATTTTTTGTATTCTGTCTGTTCTTGTTTCTAATGATTATATCCCCCTTTTTGAGACATATATAATTCCACCTTCGTAGGTGGTGGATCTAACCTAGGTCTATCCATTTATTATCTATGGATGGAATGAGATCAGAGGACTATTTTCTGATTCATCCAAATCTTGAACTTATGTCCTTGCATGGCTAGAACTTTGTTTCAATCACCATCTTCTTCTTAATAAGAAACCATTATGAATTCCACCTACACTATTGGGTTATCTAAAACCACATTATAGATTTGGCCGTGACATTAAATATATACTTGAAGAAAAATAAATCCGGGATATTATGACCAGCCTTATATAAAAATAGAATTAGCCAGGATGGTCGCTGAGGTTGACCTCATTGGGATTTAAAGGTTGTGGTATCATGGGATGGTTGTTGAATATTCCTTTAAGGAAATAGTTTGGGTTTTATTCACTTTGAATGTGTTTTATTTATTCATTTGTTCGTCAAATCCTAAGTGTTCCTAATTTCTCTGTGATTCTAGCTGAGGGAGAATTTGATTCTGTTGTTTCTCAATATGAGCTACTGGGTGGTTCCGGGGATACATAGGTGCATAAATGGAAACTACTTATAGTTTGAGGGTAAAACTATAGATTATACCATTTTCCATATGATTAAGGCATAATATGAGATTCATATCAATTACATTAAATGGAATGGTTCAAATGTTGGTCTATTTTTATGAACTCACAAAACCCACATTGTTATTCCTTGGGATCATAGTTTTTTATCTCATCTTAGATATTTTTAGTTAATATTTCTAGAAATTGTTCCTATGATATAAGTATTGTGAGTGAGTAGGTTAAACCCTCTCATCTATCTATGATGTCATAAACCCTTTCATTATATGAATTTCGTTAGGTCGATGATTGTCATTTTCATCAAATGTGGAGATAAATTGATAAAGGAATTAATGATTATGGTTTTCCTATATATAAATAGATCCTATTAGAAAGGTTATGTACCAAACAAAGGATATCCCTACCCAAGTCTATAGAAAACATGTTTTTGTAGATTTCTTCTTCAGATCTTGAGGGCCCATCATCATCCCACACTAGGATATGAAGTGTGAGAGATATTATTCTGGTTATCTGATGCCATTAAAAGTGGAGATGTTAGGATTGCCAAAATTGGGTGTATGAAAAGTTTCACCCACACATTAAGGATATGAATTCATCTCTGCATGGACAAGTGTGAGTTTCCACCTCAATGGATTCAATTCGAGTAGCCAAGGACTCGATGATGTCGATCAATTCTAGAGGAACTACTATTTGAGATGCCTCCCATATCTATGCAGTAGTCAGGGTTTGATGAGGTGGCCATGTTTTCATCCCCCCCTTAATTCTAAATTCATGGATATAATGAGTTTTTACCCTGGCGAGGTAGTGGTTTTTACTGTAATAGAAAGATGTAGTAATAATTGATGACATCATCATTTATGTTGATCGTCTTCCTACATCCAGTGGATGTCTTATTCTCATATTCTACTATTTGTGGTGGAATAGGTATTGTAGGAGGAGGAATATTCACCTCAACCTTATGAAGATACCATGTGTGATTATTTCGACTGATAATCTCCTAATTGTTTTTCTGATTGTTTGTATCTCACACTCCTATTGTGACAGTTGTTTCTCTATGGAAGGAACATTTACTCTTCATGGTGGTGATCAGAATATAGACACGCCTTTCACTTTTTCATTGATAGTGTTCCTATGGGGATGTCGATAATCTATATTCCAAGGTTCTAGATTTTGGTACCTTCTTTGGTTTTAGGTGAATGCAACCTCAGTTGGTGTATCTAAATAACCTTCCTATTAGGGTGTGTTTTCTATTTTATTACCCTCTACATTTCCATATTGATCTATATTTTATTTTATGTTGATAGTGATGACAGTTAAATTGATTTTCATAGAAATAATATTTTCTCCATTCCTTTCAACACAATAGGATAACTCTGCACTATATGTATTAGGGGTGTTTCTTGAACTTATTTCTATATTGGTCTATTTTAACTTGAGAACATGTTGGGGTCTAATATTCTTCACCGTACACACCTTTTATCTATGAAATTGAGTAATGACCTTGAGGTATTTTTTGTTGATGATTGTCAAAAACACCCCAAATATAGGAGGTTTTTCTTCCACTAGGAGGAACAGATTGAATAGAGAACATTGATTTTTCCTTATTTCCTAGGTTAGTATGATTAACTCTATTGTGACGAGGAAGATTATGATTCACCTAGACTTATGGATCTGGAATTATATGTGTCAAAATTTCATTGATTTACCTGTTTTTGGGGGTCTATTTATTCCATCTAAGGATTTGATGATTCATAGGGTGGGAAATGAAAAAATATATTCCCCCATCATAGAGGGATGCAGTTGATATGGAATCTCAACTATTTTTCCTAGGACCCTCTCATGGGATGATGAACCTAGTGATGGTTATTTTATATAAATTCACCCAACCTAGTGGGTTGGAATCCTTTAGTAACTATAACGGAATTTTCCTGAATCCTCTCTGAAATTTAATATTCTAGAGGTACAAATGGGGTTAGATATACCCTCCGCTTAGTGAGCTAGGTCCAATCCTATAAAACTGAAAGGGAATATTCTACCATGCCATGTATTTTGTGGGATAGTTAAGCTCAAGTAACATCTAGGTGCAATGGAAACCCAAGAAAAGACTCATGATTTATAGGATGCCATCTTCTTGATTGTATCCTTGGATTCTATGTCCGAAATGAATTCTAGTTACTTTGAGGGGTCCCTATCATAGACTTTTTGGATATCACATTCCTCTATTCATGTTTCTTGGGAAACGTTTAATCATGATAATTTTTTTTAGCGACCAACACTCATGAGCATTACCTGGTCCTCGAATTTTTCTAGTGGCTATAAAATTATAATATTATATATCAGAATGGTTCTGATGTTTCAGGGTTGGGGTGAACTGAACCAATCTATAATTTCTCCATCCATCAATATGTATACATGAAATGTCTTTGGATATTAATTTCTAAATATAAGTGAATAAATGGTGGAAATCATACTGTTGATTTTCCTTGTTCTTTTTTAGATTTGGATCCTAAGTCATGGAGATAGCCGTAATGTCTAGATGACATTAGAGTATCATGATGATTTGATGGTGACACATGTATCATAGATAAGGTGGATTTCTAGTCATCCATATATGATTATTTTCCCACATATATTGGTGTAAATAAAGGAAGAATACTTATCTAGATCAGCTGGGATCTCGTAGTCATAATTTGAAAGAGGCCATAACATGATGGGGAGGTTGTTTCCAGCTAACTCTCTGCATATATCAATTGTGGATTCCTCTTCCTTAGAAATATGTTCCTCCATATGATTAGACCAAAAAAGGTGATTCTTAAGGAACCTACAAACCAGAGTGTTGTTATTCTGGAAGTTTATGGGGAACTATATATGTAACTGCATGGACCCTCTTCGTCTAGTACTTTACCAAAACACGGTTCCATCAAACGGTTCCACAAAAAATGTGGCATCGGTCAGGGTCTCACACCAAAACGGTGGCACCGTGAGGGTGACACCATGATGGTGGCACTGTGAGTGTGTCACCGTTATGGTGGCACCATGGTGGTCGCACCGTGATGGAGGCCCCGTTTCCTCACCAGTCTTCGTTCATTTAAAAGTTTTTAACGTCTCCCGCAACATGTATTTTGATGTTAAAATTATTTAATAGCCCCTTTAAAATCCATTTAGAAGCCCATAAATAATACCTAAAATCCCCCCAAGAGCCAGGTGACCCATAACATACCAAAACATGTGGCTATTCCTCAGTTTCGCACCCTTTCCCCATACTTTCCAGTTCTACCCTTATTGTGAGATTTAAAGGAAACTGTTTAAACGCACAACTATTATGGCCACCTATCCTATCAAAATTGTTAAATGAAAATTATTTACATCGTGAATAACTACCAAAAAGCATGGTTAAACCACAATCCATTTTTAAAGACGTTCAAAATTCCATATCTCGTAACAATAGGGTCTCATCTTTTCATCGTGCTAGGATTTCTTCCTTCTTCTTCTTGGCTGGGTTCATTCTTCCCCAAGTGAATTTGGAGACCCTTTTTTCGTGGTGAGTGGTAAACCTGTGATAGAACCTTCCCTAATCATCCTTGGAGTCCCCAATGTTCCTCTCCTACAAAGCGATCGTTCCCAGCTCTTGGTGCGCGATGTTAAAAGGACAATCTTTGATCGTCCAATTAGGTTTATCCTTCATCTATCTTTACTGTGTATCATGCGGGGTGGGTCTGATATTGTTTCTGTGGGGATGGTTGAAACCAAACATTAACGAAGATAATAAATGGACTTATAATGAATGAAGGGGTGTGGTAGATGTTCTGTTGTACTCTTTATCCTTGATTACGTGTTGCGAATTGTATGGGTTTATGCCTACTGAAAATCATGACCATTGGTGGTCTTTCTTTGTGCACTAACGAACCCCTATCTTCTGTGATGATTGAGTGGCTGTAACATGGAAATTTGATTAATCACGTATACTCGGATGATTAAATGGATTTCTAGTGAACAACAACCCTTGTGTCACCCCAGTTAACCAAACAGAATGGGGGAACTTAATGAATGATGTGCTTTGAATCTGGAAACTCTCTTGCTTAGTCTTGTGGGTATGTGTGTTTGTTTTTCTTGATAATTATGGGGTGACATGGATGGGGATGGAATCCTCTATTTTTGTAGTTTTTGGTGGACCTGAGGCCACGTGGGGATGTATCTTGAGGCTTGGTTTGGTTCTAGTACTTTGAGGGATCTCACAGATCCCTTTGTTGTTGTGACTTTACAAGAGAATCAGGTGTGAATGCATAAAAGTGTTTTTTGGTTGTTTTCCATTCCTTTTCATTTGGCTATGCCTGATCATTTCTCAGTAGCACATAATTTACTTAAATAGAATCACTTGAACATGAATACCAGAATGGGTTCAATGGGGAATTGTTTTTCTGTAATGACGGGTGACATGGTTGTGGGTTCGGTGCTTCCTGTGAATGAATAGTAACAAGGGTGTTTTGTTTCGCTGGATTGGAACCCCTAGGTTTGGATTAGTGCTTGTTACCTATATATATAATTATAGTTCTTATTTTTCTAATTCTCACCCCATCCAAGTTGAGAACTTGTGCTGAACACCCCCATTTCATGGGGGAGGGTGTTTTCCCAAAACTTTTACAAGTTAATGGTTATTAGCTCTTTTTCTTCTCCCATTCCCGAGTATCCCAAGCCTCTTCGTGTAGGCTTTGTCAGCTTGAGGTCCATTATAGACCAAGATTTTTTGTATAGGGTAGTTGTGGTGGTTGGCCCAAGTGTGTGCAGACAGGTTGTTCCCAAGTGTCTTCAGGATGAGGCCCATGTGTCTTCAGGCATGGAAGTAGTTGTTCTGGTCTAGGAGTTTGCATGCATGGTTACATGTGGTTGTTGTGTCCCAGGTGATTTCGAGTGGGAGGTGTGGTTATAGCCTAGGTGTGTGCGTGTGGGGGACAGTAGTGGGACTGCAATGAGAATGGAAGGAGAGGTCTGATGCATAGAAAATCTTCAATAACTAGTGGGGAAGTGGCGTAGGGTATCCAAACCTCGATGTGTTGTTACTGTTATATTATTTGACACATGTTATTTGGGGAGTGTGCCTTGGTGAGGTTTGGGTGAATATTTTTCCTTGCTAGGTGTTTTGGGTATCTCTTTTCTCACGGGGAATTAGTATTCCTTCGCACTTGTGCATGAGAGTCGTTGGTTTTCCATATTGATTATACTTGTATGCTCACCCTACATATATAAAACATATTTAGTATTCCATGAGGACTTCAGGGAACGTTCATGATCGTACTTGTTCGAACATTGGGACAATTTTTTTTGCTATTTTTCTTTTCATTGGTACCTTGTTTTGGGGGTTTTATTGTATTTTTTTATAGCATTTACTTTTGGAACATGCATATGGGAATGGTTGTTTTCTTATCACTTGTACTTCCACTTTCGGTGTTTTTGGGAATTACTATCTTATCTCATGATCCTATTAAAATAAAAAGGGAAATTCCTTCCACCTAGTGTGTGATTCTATACCCTTGGTGCTAGTCTCCACTCCAAGACTTATTGAAGGCGGGTCTCTGGGGTCATTATCTCTTATTCAAATTGAAGAAGGAAGGGTTTGGAAACCTGTTGTCCCTTCTCTCATCA
Source organism: Viscum album (assembly GCA_963277665.1). Classification (NCBI taxonomy): domain Eukaryota; kingdom Viridiplantae; phylum Streptophyta; class Magnoliopsida; order Santalales; family Viscaceae; genus Viscum; species Viscum album. Next base: position 976,190,767 of record OY728125.1, read on the forward strand.
TAGTGAAGGTGGGTTGTGATAGAATTTTATAATAAGAGTGAGGGTTGTGGGATAGGTTGGAGCCTAGGGTTAGGCACAATGAGGATTTCATGGGATAGTAGGGAAACAGTGATGGACAATCTCAATGTGTGAAATAGGCCAGGGAAGACCGGCTAGGACACATGGTATTAGATCCCCCCGTGATCCAATGCAAGCACTATCGGCCAAACGAACGACCAAGTGATGAAACACTGATTGCATGGTAGAGACCCTAGAAAAGGTACATGCATAATAATGACTTGTTTTCTTGTGTTTCATGGGTATTTTGGTGATTGAAAATGAATAAGAAATCTGAGAAAATTAGAAATCAATCTTCTACACTACTCGGGATTGGGAATTCCTTGCTTACCATGCAGCTATGGAACCTAGATAATGAGAAAGGGTATTGTGTGTGACTAAGGCCCATGAGGTTTATTTAGATGATCGACAGAGGGGTGACCGAGAGGAGAAGGAGAATCAATGGAAAAGGATACTTTGTGCCTTTCTGCGGCTGACCCTCGGGAAGTACCAGTGTAGCATCTCAGACATGGAGGCAGAGAGCTAGCTAGAGGAGCTGGTGATATCATTCAACTTGATATCGGCTTCGATGGAATACTGGTATAAGCCAGATTTGGGGAGCAGCACGTCAGTGGTGGATGCTTTATTTTGGGGAGAAGAGGGAGGCTGCGGTGATGTGGACTGAATTCGAGAGGGATTTCTAGGTGGAATTCCTCTATTCCATGTTGAAGGCTGAGAAGAGGCAAGAACTACTCTCCCTCTAGTAGGGGGATATGTTAGTGAGATAAATAAGGATTATGTTCAAGCATCTCTTTCTCTCTGCTCAAGACATTTTTCTGGATGAGGAGTCTCGGGCGAGACGTTTAGAAGAGGCACTTCGACCTTCTCTTCAGTATGCGGTTACTCCCATCACCATTATCATGTTCATGGAGGTCTATAAAAAGGATGAAGTGGTGGAAAGGACACACACATTGGGAGGTGTGTCGCGAGAGGGAATCCTGTTGGGCTCGTCGAATGGGAAGGCCGTCAGCAGCAATCCTCCAACATCACGGTCCTCTAGGTTTTCATCATTTTGGAGTAGGCCTCATCAGTTCTAGTTTTGATCTCCTAATCCTCGCCCTTTCCTTTCGAACCCCGCACCGAGATGATTCATTTGTGGAAGCTATGGTCACCATTGGAATCAGTGTCTGGACTGAGTACAGTACAGTGGGGGTGGGCCAGTGCAGTGCCCGCTTTAGCCGCAGCAGTTTGCAGCCAGGCCCTTCCAACCACAGCAGAAGGGTCAGCGAGCTCTCTCTCCTCTAAGGGAAGACATCGTAGGAGGAGGCCGACCTTAGTGAACTCCTCCGGGACCTCGAATGTGGTGCGTTTAGGGATACGGATGATAGCCGAGGGGCAGAGGAGCTAGGCATGGGTAGCTACACGCCGCAGAGGCATCAGTTCCAGTAGGCCCAGAAGTTGTTCGAGGAAAGATCAAATTGTTTAGAACTCTTGTCTATGAATTATCTAATTAAATAGATTCACACTCCTTTGTTGCACCCAATCTAGTCTGTGCTCTGGGTCTAGACATTGAGAGAATTCCAGTTCCCCTGGTGTTGAGTACGCCAGAGAGAGGTCATACTGACATGTCTTATGTTTACCGAGGGTGTAGACTTATGATAAGGCCACATCAGTCAAGAAGGGATCTTCTACAGTTGTAGATACATCCATACGATATTATCATGGGCATGGAATGGTTGTTCTCTATATGTGTCATTATTTACTCCTTCCGAAGAAGGGTCGTGTTTTCAGATTTGGGTGGCCGATGCGTAACTTTCATTTGAAATCTGGGTTGCCAGGAGGGCGGCCAGCGAGTGGAGCCCATCCTTTTCTTATTTTCTGAGCTGTCGGTGGAGTCCGCATATACAGAGATGGCGAAGTCCCGGAGATCATTAGCGAGTTCATGTATTTCTTCCCCAAATAGGTGGCGACTCTACCCCCCTTGACATGATGTTGATTTCAGAATAGACATGCAACCCATTTCTTGTCTGATTTCTATGGATCCCTACTAGATGGCGCCTTCTGAGTTGTGAGAGTTGCAGATTCAGATTGATGATCTGATGAAGAAGGGGTTTGTTCACCCAAGTGAGTCACCATGGGGCGTTAAATTCACGTTCTTAAAGAATGTAGATGGTGGTATTAGGATGTTCATTGACTACAAGAGATTGAACCAGATAACGGTAAAAAACCTCTACCCTCTCCTGAGTATAGATGACCCTTTCGACCAGTTAAAAATGGAAGGATGGTTCTCCAAGATTGGCCTGTAATTAGGATATCACCATTTGAGGGTGAAGGAGGGTGACATCTCTAAGACTGCCTTCAAGTGTAGATATGGGCACTTTGAGTTTGTATTCATGTCATTTGGCATCACAAACACACCAGCTATGTTCATGGGGCTCATGAACTCTGCCTTCTGGGAATATCTAGATCGCTTTGTATTCGTGTTTATTTATGACATCCGGATCAACTCAAGGTAGGATGAGGATCACATTGAGCATCCGAGAATGGACTTAGAGGTCCTCCAATGACACCAACTATATGGTAAGTTGTCCAAGTGCATGGTCTGGACATGAGAAGTGCGCTTCATTGGACACATGGTGTCCGAGCAAGGAATAGTGGTGGACCCATCAAAAGACGAGGTGGTTGTTTTGTGGGAAATTCCCATGAACTTGGAAGAGCTTCATAGTTTTCTAGGTCTAGTAGGTTACTACCGGAGATTAGGGCCCAACTTCTCCATAGTTTCATCACCATTGATAACTTTGACCAGGAAGGACCAGGATTTCGTGTGGAATGGGCAGTGTGAGGCAACCTTCAGTTATTTAAAGTGGAAGTTGGTTAGTTCCACCATGTTGAGGTTTCCCAATGAAGGGGTTGAATATGAGGTGTTCTGTGATGCTTCATGATAAGCCATGGGGTGTGTGATGATGAAACAACAAGGGGTGATCTCATATATATCTAGGAAGTTATGTCCCCATGAGTGTAACTATCCAACCCATGATCTAGAGCTTGCGGCGGTCATGTTAGCAAAAATGTTGTGGCAGAATTACCTCACCAGGGAGTGCTTCGTAACCTTCACGAATCACAAGAGCTTGAAATATATCTTCTCCAAGCTGGTCCTGAACTTGTGGCAGAGAAGGTGGATGAAGTTCCTTCAAGACTATGTCTTTGAAATATTATTCACCTCTGGAAAGTAGAACGTAGTGGCTCATACACTGAGCTTGATGTCATAGAAGGACGTGGTTCGAAAATCAGTAGATGCTTGGAAGGAGATGGAAGAGTTGGCTACCCTACACCTGGATTCACAAATGGATGTTAGTAGAGGTTTCCTATTTTAGATGAAAATGGAATCCTCTATGTTGTGGTAGGTAGTGGAGTCTCATTGGGGAGACTCAGAGACTGATGTAATGCATGATCGCATTAGCCAGGGCAATTCTCTAGAAGTATGGTTGGGGGATAGTCAAAATTGGATTGTTTTATAAGGGAGGATGTTTTTTCCAGAGACGATGCATGAGATAGTTCTTGTTGATTTCCAAAGCTCACCTCTAGAGGTTCACACATGAGTTTCCAAGATGTACCGGGGTTTGAAGAGTCGGTTTTGGGGGCCCGGGGTAAGGCGGTCGGTGGCAGAGTTCATAGCAAAGTGCCTCATTTTTTAGTAGGTGAAGGCTGAAGACCACATCCCATGAGGTCTATTACAACCTTTAGATGTCCCCGAGTGGAAGTGGGACGAAATCGCGATGGGTTTCATCACATGACTACACATAGATCAAAGGGTTTTGATGCTATCTGGGTAGTGGTGGACGGACTGATGAAATCAACTCACTTCCTGGAGATCAAGGAGCTCGGTGTAGTGGATTCTCTATCACAGAGGTATGTGGATGAGGTGGTGCGTTTGCATGGGGTTCCGAGGTCCATAGTCTCCGATCGGGATGTGCGGTTTACCTCACGGGTCTTGAAAGGATTGAAACATGCTTTTGGCACCTGGCTATGCCTTAGCACTGCTTTCCACCCCCAGAAAGATAGGAAGACATATCCCACCATCAAGAAGATGGAGGATATTATAGCGACCCTGCCTTTTAATACATTACTATTACATCATTTCAAAGATAAAAAACATAATATTAGTACACATAGAGGATCCAAAGGTTTAGTGTCTTGGGAAAACTAGGACCACACATAACAAATACAACATCAAGAATAAACATTCATTTAATTTCTTCTTCTATATCTTCTTATTGGCACTTGTCCTCTCCTTAGTACATGTAGCCACCTGAGGATATACATCAAAAGGGGTGAGCTAAAATCCCAGTATGAGGATAGATATGAAAAATATACCATGGGGTGAGAATAATCATGACATAATCAAAAGATTATGAACATGAGAGGAGCATAAATAAAATACTTGAAGAGTGGCAATGCATAAAAATGAAACATAATGTCTTAGTGGTTAACTATCACACATACTTGTGGACCAAGATAGAATCTTTTTCACACATAATTTCACAGTTGATCATGAGATTCATCACTTTACCCAATTCATTGGAGCTCTATATAATTCTGGGTGCACCCGTCACATTTAAACATTCATATTGCGCTATATAATTCTGGGTGCACCCGTCACATCATAACATCATCATTTATCATGCATGACACAATGAAAATATAACATAAATCAACATAATGAACCGATGAAAAGGAATGGGTTTCATCTCATAATAACACCTTCATAATATTTGGGCTCCCAAAAGAAATAGGTAATAACCCACATGTTACAAGAACCGTCCACTTTGAGTGAGAAGTAAAAGAGGCGTTCTTAAAAGAAGAGTTCTTTTGGAAATAATTTTGTTGGACATAAAAACCAGTGAAAAACATGTATATCCCAGAAAAGTAAATTTAATGATGAAAAAATTATCTTTGAGGAGTAACCATATCAAAAATGGAGTGAAAGAGGGAGAACCTAAAGGATCAAAATTGGGTTCGAGATTTCCCCTTACCTTGTACCCGAATACTTCCTTCTCTTTAATGTCCAGTATAATGACATTATATTCATTAATTAGAAATCCAGAACCATGTGTACATTAAAAGGGTTAATTATGGTTTCATTATTTCATATTATGTTCATTTGGATGACTAAAGAGTTTAAAAACATTGTTCAGGGATGTTCGTTTTTATGGATTTTCTTGGGTGGTTCACTTATATTCTTAAATTGAAGTTCGAGTAGATCATGGGTAATCATCAAGAAATAATACTACTTGTTACTAGTGATATTACAGGATCTTGATAGATTTTATAATGAATTATATTATATCCATGTGGGTGAATCATTAGATAAGAATTAAATGATGACTATTTGGGTTAATTTGAGAGGTTTTTGGATCACAACGAACATGTTTTAACTTTTCACTTTGTAATATGGCCATAGGTTATTTCCAGAACATAAAATAGAACATAATATATATATATATAATATTCTGGTTCAACCATACTAATGGTTTCATGACCATATCTGAAGGTAGAAATGGATGAAGAGAGCATATCGTTTTTTAAGGTGATAAATTTAACACCTCATGAACAACGTTCTCTTTAATAAAATAAAAGGGAGAGGGAAAGGGTGTGGGGTGATATAATATCCCATTAGCATCCTAAAATTCCAGTAGATGTATAATACAGGAGTTACGATAAAATTGTGATAAAAATAGGTGGGGAGAGATCAAGAAATGAACTTGATCTTGAAAAGAGAAAAAATAGAAGAGGGAGAGAAATTACCTCTTGAATCATTCACTTGAGAACCTCCTTAAGGGCCGAATCATGGTCTTTTGATGAGAACAATTCCTATTGGACGTAGGGGAGGGTCTAGGGGAGATGATTGGGCAGAGTTAGACAATTCATGAAGCTTGAGAGGAGTGGTTTCTTCTTTATAATCCAAATTCATTAATTTATTAAAATGAATGTGAAAGGAAGAGAAAAAGACACTTTAAGAAATCACCTTTTTGACTTTAGTATTTGGAAAGTTCTTTTTATGTCTGAGAATTGGATTTATTATATTATAAGGAAATATTTATGATATTTAATATAATATTTTGGAATCTATGGTTCTATAATGTTTATGTCATCATTACATCATCAATGATGCAATTTAGTATACACCGATTATGCGAAAAACTGTATTTTTACTATTCATCTGAAAATTGAAGTATTTCAGAATATACACAAAAATATACCCCTACGATTTTTCGACGTGTAGAATCCAAAAATAAATTCTATTTTTCTAAAATAATTTTCTAAATATTATTAATTTAATATTTATTTAAAATCATAATTTACTTAAAAAATTGTTTTCTAAAAGTTAAAAATGATTTTATAGTGCTTTCAAAAGTTACGTAGTGTCTTATAAAATTATCTAAAACAATAATACATTGATTAAATAATTTATGAATAAATTTTAGGGAAATAAATATTCTTTTAAATTAATTATTTAATTATAATTAGTCATTTATGACTTACAAAATACCAAAACGTTTCCAAAGGTCAAAGTGTCACTTTCAAAGATGTCTAAATTTTATATAATTAATCATAGGTAATGTTACTCTTATGTTTGATGATTTAATATTCATAAGGTTCATATTAATAATCATAAGGGCATGTTATTATTCATAAGGGTAGGTCACTATTCACCAAAAAATATTTTTTTTTCATTAGATTCCAAAGATCATCTTGAACACAACTGCGTATGTCGGATTTTCAAAATTACAAACATAGGAGTTACAAACTTATGTTTAAAGGTCACTTATCACTTATTAGTTCATTATGCTGTGATTTCATGTTATTTTATGACATAGATATAAGAAGAAAATTTCCATTAAAAATCATTGGGTCGTTACATTCTTCCCCCCTTAAGAAATTTCACCCACGAAATTTCACTTTATACAAAAAGGTGATGGTACTTATCCTTCATTTCCTCTTCTGGTTCCCAAGATTATTCCTCAAAATTATGGTGCCTCCACAACACTTTGACAAGATGGGTTGTCTTGTTGCATATAACCTTGTCTCTCCGATCCAGAATCATTACTAGCTACTCCTCAGAAGAGAGATCATCTTCCAACTGCACCACCTCTGAGTTTAGTACATGTGAGGGGTCTGGTATGTACTTCCTCAGTATTGATACATGAAACAAATCATGAACATGAGCCATATTCGGTTTAAGTGCTAAATGATAGGCCATAGATCCTATGCAGTCATGGATCTCAAAGGGGCCAATATACCTAGGGCTTAGCTTCCCTTTCTTCCCAAATCGCATGAATCTATACCATGGATATATTCGAAGGAAGACTTTATCTGCATTATCGAATGCCAAGTCCCTTCGACAGTTTTCAAAATAGCTCCTTTGCCGACTCTGAGTAGCTTTGATGTGTTTTTGGATGACTTGAACCTTCTCGGTCATCTCTTGAACAAGATCGGGCCCATGTAGTGTTCTTTCTCCAACTTCATCCCAACAAGTTGGAGTTCTACATCGCTTCCCATAAAGAGCTTCATACGGAGCCATCTGAATACTTGAGTGGGAGCTATTTTTGTATGAGAACTCAACCAATGGGAGATGTTGATCCGAACCACCTTTGAATTCAAGAGAGCAGACTCTTAGCATATCTTCAAGCGTCTGAATAGTCCTTTCAGACTGGCCATCAATTTTGGGGTGATAGGTTGTGCTGAAATTTAATTTAGTACTCAAATCATGTTGAAGGATCCTCTAGAACTTAGATGTGAACCTTGGATCACGGTCAGAAACAATTCAGAGTGGAACACCGTACAGTCTCACCACTTTTTTCACATATATTATTACAAGTTGTTCAAGCGAGGGGTCTTCCCGAATAGCGATAAAATGGGCAGTCTTGGTGATTCGGTCAACCACAACCCATATTGCATTATTTCCTTTTGACGTCTTTGAGAGGCCTCTGAAAAATTCCATAGTAACATTTTCCCAATTCTACATGGGTATAGGCAATGGCTGCATCATAACCTTGGACTTTTTTCGCTCAAGTTTAACTTGCTGACATACCAAGAACCTTGATATATATTCCACAATCTCATTCTTCATGTTATCCCACCAGAAGTGTTATCACACATCATGGTACATCTTGGTACACCCGGGATGGATAGAGAAAGTTGAGATATGTGCATTATCCAATAGATCCTTCTTTATCTCGGGTGATTAAGGCACACAAAGCCGCGTTCCAAACCAAATCCCACCATCATCGTCGATATGGAACTCTTGCAGCTTCCCTTCCTTTACTTCATTCACCCTCTTTTGTATATCCACATCATCCCTTTGTGCTTCCTTAATCATTTCTTGGATGGATGGGTGTGCAATCATTTGGGCAAGGTAGGATGTATCCCCTTCCCTTTTGATTTCCAAATCCATCCTTTCCATATCCAAGAAGATTGAGTCTTTCTCAATCCGCAACATGGATAGAGTAGCAGGTTCTTTTCTGCTTAGAGCATTAGCTAACTTGTTTTAATTTCTAGGATGATAGTGGATAGAGAAATCGTAATCCTTGATTAGCTCTAACCATCTCATTTGACACATGTTGATATCCTTTTGTATGAATATATATTTTAGGCTCTTGTGGTCGGTGTATATGTCACACTTCTCACCATAAAGCTAGTGTCGCCAGATTTTCAAGGAAACAATCACGGCCGCCACCTCTAGATCATGCGTCGGGTAGTTCTTTTATGGATCCTCTACTGTCATGAGGCATAGGCTATCACATTATAATTTTGCATCAGTACACAACCCAAGCCTTTTTTTTGAAGCATCACTGTATATCACAAAAATTTCTCCACTTTTCGATAGTGTGACTATAGGTGCAGTGATCAGCCTTCTCTTTAGCTCCTTGAAGCTTCCCTCACATTCTTCTGTCCAGAAATACTTTACCCCTTTCCTTGTTAACTTAGTTAGTGGGCCTGACAGTCGTGAAGAGTTTCTCACAAAATGTCTTTAGTACCCAGCTAATCCATGTAAACTACGGATTTCTGTGACACTAGAGGGCCTTGTCCATTCCTCAATTGCCTTTGATTTTGAAGGATCCATAGAAATTCCCTCACTTTTGATCACATGTCCCAAGAACGTGACTTGATTCATCCAAAAGTCACACTTTCTAAATTTGGCGTACAACTTCTCCTTTCTCAATGTCGCCAACACAAGTCTTAGATATTCTTCATGTTCCTCCTTTCTCTTGGAGTAGATGAGAATATCATCAATAAAAACTACCACAAATTTTTCGAGGTAATGTCTAAAGACTCTATTCATCAAATCCATGAAGATTGTAGGGGAATTAGTAAGTCCAAAGGGAATCACCAAAAACTCATAGTGCCCATACCTTGTTCGGAACGCAGTATTCTGAATATATTCCTTCTTCACCTTTACTTGATGATATCCAGAACGAAGATCCACATTGGAGAAGTATTGCGATCCTCTTAACTGGTCGAACAAGTCATCAATCCTAGGTAGAGGATACTTGTTCCTTATGGTGATCTTTTTGAGTTCCCGATAATAGTTACACAGCCGCATTGTTCCATCCTTCTTCTTCACAAAGAGCACTGGTGCACCCCAAGGTGATGCACTAGGGTGTATGAACCCTTTGTCCAAATGCTCTTGTAGCTGCTTCTTTAACTCCTCCAGTTCGATAGGAGCCATCCGATAGGGACACTTCGAGATAGGAGTAGCACCAGGTATGAGTTCAATTGAGAACTCTACCTCACTATCCAGGGGAATTCCGGGTAACTCTTCGGGAAATAAATTGTCGTATTCCCTCACTATGGGAATTTCCTCAAGGTTGGAACTTTCCTCTGACTCAACCATTTGGGCGAGGAATGCTTCTTCATAGGGAATCAACACCCAAACCATTGATGGATTTATCAAAGAGATTCATGATCATCCTTGCATTTGTAGAAGATCATGGGATAGTTTGGAATATGAAAAGATATTTCCTTTTCCCGACAGTTGATATGTGCTCTATATAATGAGAGCTAGTCCATTCCCATTATTGCGTCGAATTCCACCAAGGAAGTATTAGGAGATTTTCTGGAAGAATCTTCCCACATACATAAATAAGAGAAGATTCAAACACTTGGGTTTCAATGATTGCACCACTTGGTGTTTTTACAGATATCTCTACTTCAAGGTTTTGGGGCTTTGATTCTATAGTTCTAGTAAACTTGCAAGATATAAAGGAATTTGTTGAAATATAATCAAATAAGACTTTTTCCATTCTTGAGTGAATATTAAGTGTACCTTGTACAACTTCATTATCATGATCCACCTCCGCAGTAGTGATGGCATTAGACTTCCCTTGTTCCTTTGGCCTTGGTGGCTGCTGACCCTAATTACACTTGAGAGATCGAGGTTTAGTGCACTGGTTTGCATTGTGCCCTTTCTCCTTACAGTTTTACCATTGAACCATGAACTGTTCTCTCCTTTTATTGGCTACATTCACCTTTGGTTTCTTGTCTTTTAGACACTCTTGTGCTTGGTGTCCTTCTTTCCCACACTTGAAACATTTCCCTGTCCCTTTTAATCAGTTCCCATGGGGCAACTTCCCACATTTTTGGCATGTGGGTCATTTATTTTTCATCCCACCTTTGTCACTAGATCCACTAGCTTGAAACTCCATCTGTCTTTTCGTATAACCATAGCCATGGGACCATTCTCCAAACTCCATCTCCACTTTGAGAGAACACCGAACAACTTCTTCATAACTCCCAAAGTCTCAAATTTCAATAGCCTTTCGAAGGTGTTTTTTAATCCACTAATGAATTTATCAGTTCTCCTATCATTGTTGATAACAAACCTGAAGCGTACCATGCAAGCCTTGTGAAATTATATCCATAGGTTGTGACAGATTCTCCATCTTTTTTCTTGAGATCTATGAATTCTCTCTCCATCTTCGTGCGAAGAGTTCGTGGGAAAAACATATTAAGAAACATCATCTTAAAGTATTCCCATTCCATCACTTCAATTTCCTCCCTTGGCTTTGTGTTATTAATCAAAGACCACCATTGATCGGAATCTCCATCTAGAAGAGAAATGGCTATAGTCACCTTCTCCATCTTAGAACAGTGAAGCACAGAAAAGATCTTCTCCATGTTGTTGACCCACTGTTCAGTAACTAGTGGATCGTAAGATCCACAAAACATCGGTGTTCATTGCCGCAAAAAACATTTGATAGCCAATTTCTCCCTCTTTGGTGAAGGAGGACATTCCCCATTATTATGGTTATTGTTTATAACCTGAGATAATTGGGTAAGCCTCGCCATGAAGTTTTGAACTCCATCTCCCAAATCATTGGGGATATTGTTCGGGCAATCATTGCATTGGACCTGGCAAGAGTTGTTGGCCTGATTTCTCCTGGTTCCCACCATTTTCTAAAATAGAAAATGATAGAACAAAACATAACTAAAAAAGTCATGAATAAATTATTCATTTAAAAAATTATACCAAAAACATAACATATGGGATCCCTAAGTAAATATTCTTGTGTTCATAGTTTAACTTAGTCTCATACTAGAGGTTTTCTCTAGGGTTCACTAATCCTAATTCCAAAATTAACCTAACCTTTACTTTGATACCAACTATAGTGACCCTTCATTTTCTTACATTAATATTACATCATTTCAAAGATAAACAACATAATATTATTACACATAGAGGATCCAAAGGTTTGGTGTATTGGGATAACAAGGACCAAACATAGCAAATACAACATCGAGCATAAACATTCAGTTAATTTCTTCTTCTATAGATTCTTATTGGCACTTGTCCTATACTTAGTACATGTGTCCACCTGAGGATATAAATCAAAAGGGGTGAGCTAAAAGCCCTGTCAGAGGATAGATAAGAACAATATACTATGGGGTGAGCATAATCATGACATAGGAAAAATATTATGAACTTAAGAGGATCATAAATAAAATACTTGAAGTGTGGAAATGCATAAAAATGAAACATCATGTCTTAGTGGTTAACTAACACAAATATTTGTGAACAGAGATAGAATCTTGTTCACACATCATTTCACATTTACTCATGAGATTCATCACTTAAACCAATGCATTGTAGCACTATATAATTCCGGGTGCACCTGTCACCTCATAACATCATCATTTATCATGCATGCCACAATGAACATATTACATAAATCAACATAATGAACCCATAAAAAGGAATGGGCTTCATCTCATAATAACACCTTAATAAGCTTTGGGTTCCCAAAATAAATAGGGAACAACCCACATGTTACAAGAAACGTCCACTTTGAGTGAGAAGTAAAAGAGGCGTTCTTAAAAGAAGAGTTCTTTTAGAAAAAATTTTGTTGGACATAAAAACTAGTGATAAACATGTATATCCCAGAAAAGTAAAGGTAATTATTAAGAAATTATCGTTGAGGAGTAACCATATCAAAAATGGAGTGAAAGAGGGAGAACCCGAAGGAAGAAAATTGGGTTCACGATTTCCCCATACCTTGTACCCCAATGCTTCCTTCTCTTTAATGTCTAGTATAATGACATTATATTCATTAATTAGAAATCCATAAACATGTGTACATTAATAGGGTTTATTCTGGTTTCATTATATCATATTATGTTCCTTTGGATGACTTATAGAGTTTAAAAACATTGTTCAGGGATGTTCGTTTTTAGGGATTTTCTTGGGTGGTTCACTTGTATTCTTAAATTGAAGTTCGGGTAGATCATGGGTAAACATCCAGAAATAATATTACATGTTATTAGTGATATTATATGAGCTTGAAAGATTTTATAATGAATTATATTAGATCCATGTGGGTGAATCCTTAGATAATAATTAAATGATGATTATTTGGGTTAATTTGAGCGGTTTTTGGATCACAACGAACTTGTTTTAATTTTTCACTTAGTAATATGGCCATAGTTTATTTCCTGAACATAAAATAGTAAATAATACATATAAAATATTCCGGTTCAACCATAATAATGGTTTCATGACCAGATATGAAGGTAGAAATGGAAGAAGAGAGCATGTCGTTTTTGATGGTGATAAATTTAACACCTCATGAACAACGTTCTCTTTAATAAAATAAAACGAAGAGGGAAAGGGGGTGGGGTGATATAATAACCCATTACCATCATAAAATTACATTAGATATATAATACTGGATTTACAATACAATTTATATGAAAATAGGTGGGGAGAGATCAAGAAATGAACTTGAAATTGAATGGGAAAAAAGAGAAGAGGGAGAGAAATTACCTCTTGAATCCTTCACTTGAGAACCTCCTTAAGGGCCTAAGCTTGGTCTTTTGATGATACCAGAAGCTCCTGAACGTGGGGGAGGGGCTAGGGGAGATGATTGGGCAGATATTAGACAATTATTGAAGCATCATAAGAGTGGTTTGGAAAGAGGAGGGGGGGGCTTATTTATACATGAGGAGGGAGGTGTTTTTGGTATAAAATATTAAATAAAATAATTTATCAAAAGTTAGATTTGTAATATTAGTTTTTTAACATCCTAAATCATATATTAATATAATATAATTAGTTTTAGGCTTTAATTCTTCTTTTTAATCCGAATTCATTAATTTATTAAAAGGAATGTGAAAGGAAGAGAAAAAGACACTTTAAGAAATCACCTTTTTGACTTTAGGATTTGGAATGTTCTTCTTTGGTTTCAGAATTAGATTTATTGTATTATAAAGAACCATTTATGAGATTTAATATAATTTTTCCGAAATTAAGGTTCTAGAATGTTTATTTCATCATTAAATCATCAATGATGCAAATTAGTATACACCGATTATGCGAAAAACTGTATTTTTTACTATTCACATGAAAATTGAAGTATTTCAGAATAAACCCAAAAATTTACCCATACCATTTTTCAATTTGTAGAATCCAAAAATAAATTCGATTTTTTCAAAAATAATTTTCTAAATATTATTAATTTAATATTTAATTAAAATCATAATTTACTTAAAAAACAGGTTTTTAAAAGTTAAAAATGATTTTATAGTGCTTTCAAAAATTACGTAGGGTCTTATAAAAATATCTAAGACAATAATACATTGATTCAATAATTTATGAATGCATTTTAGGGAAATAAATATTCTTTTAAATAAATAAATAAATTATAACTAATTATTTATGACTTACAAAATACCAAAACGTTTACTAAGGTCAAATTGTCACTTTCAAAGATGTCTAAATTTTATTTAATTATTCATAGGTAATGTTCCTCTTATTTTGGATAATTTACTATTAATAAGGGTCATAATACTATTCATAAGGGCATGTTACTATTCATAAGGGTAGGTCACTACTCACCAAAAATTATTTTTGTTTCATTAGACTCCAAAGATCATCTTGAACACAACCATATATGTCGGATTTTCAAAATTCCAAACATAGGACTGACAAACTTATGTTGAAAGGTCACTTATCACTTAGTAGTTCACTATGTTATGATTTAATGTTATTTTATGACATAAATATAACAAGGTAATTTCCATTAAAAAAACTTTGGGTCGTTACAGATATGCTACGAGCATGTGTTTTGGACATTAGGGGATCATGGGTACTACACTTGTCTCTTGTAGTGTTTTCTTACAATAATAGCTATCACTCTACTATTGGCATGACTCCATTAGAAGCATTGTACGAGAGGCCGTGTCGCTCACCCATGTGCTGGATAGAGATTGAAGAAACAAGTGTTCATGGCACATAAGTGGTGCAGAGCATGGCGGAGAAGGTTTTGCATATACGAGGGAGGATGAAGGTGGTCGAGGACTGGAAAAAGTCATAAGATGATAATAGGAGGAGATCCCTGGAGTCCGAGGTCGGGGACCACATATTCTTGAAGGTCTCCCCTCGGCGTGGGAAATAGAGGTTCGACAGAGGGAGTAAGCTTTATACTGGGTTCGTCAGACCGTTCGAGGTGCTGCGATGGGTCGGTGAAGTGGCTTATCAGTTGGCGCTACCACTGTCACTACTGAGAATGAACGACGTCTTCCATGTGTCTTATATCTGATGGTATCTACATGACAATTCACAATTCCTTGACTGGTGAAAGGTGGATATCGAGGGTGACGTAATGTTTGTAGAAAGACCTATGAGGATCAAATATCCTGAGAAGAAGGTGCTCTATGGACGAACCATTCCTTTGGTTCGTGTGTTAGGGAGTCATGGTTGGGCTAGAGGAGAGTACCTGGGAAGGGGAGGCACATATGTCCACCTAACACCCAGAACTATTTAATGTTTTTTTCTATTTTGATTGTACTTGTTGTGATGAAGTGTTTTGCCTTTTTATCTACGGAATAGATTTTTTTCCATTGTTCTCTAGATGTGTTTGTGTGAAGAGTCCTGACTGTGGGAAGGGAGGACCAGATCCCAAATCAAGATGCATTAATGTAGAATCGATTAAACTCGTGCAGGCGAGTCAGTGCCGCCCAAAGTAGAGAGTATCTTTACATGGAGAAATGAACTCTCTAAACCCTATGTCTAGGTGGTATGACCCTTGAATTTTGGTGTGCATAATTGGGGGGAGAGGAGTGGTAGTGTATCCTTAGTCGTTCAAATGATGGATGAGGGTTACTATTGAGAAGTATCTTTCGAGGTGGTTGTTCAGACCCCTCTCATTTTTTCTTGTCTGGTTTTGATTCTCGAGGGAGATTTCAAATAATAGAGTACATAAGTAGGTTTTTTTTCTTCTAGAAACCTCCCTATTCATATAATTTAAATGTTTCAAACTGATAAATTTTTGGTTCCTAACATCAGACAATTGTAAATTTTATTTTTTGTTTTATTAGTACAAGATCCTCTAAGCTTATATTTCTCACAAAATTCTCATTATAGTATAGAATGAACGAACATAACATTCTTTGGGATTCTCCAAATCACTATACCTTCATTGATGGTGAATATATGGCTCACATATGAATTTAAATCACACTAATAATTTTTGGAAATAGTTATCTATATATACTCTCTTGAATGGATTCTCTTCTCCTCTAATAATCGGTAACATATAATTATTAAACCTCATACACATAAAGGTAGTTATTACTGTTATCCAAAGGTGATCTCCTAGATCTTCCAATCATATTGAAGTCATAGGAAACATAAATCCTAGCACACAATATGATTTACATGACTACCATATCATGGAAACGTATAAAGTAATTTTCATTCAATTCCTCTCTTTATGTACCTTGAGGCAAATTTTACAAGAGAGATTCACTCAATGTAACATTGGAAATAGTCATCTCATTGACTAATCCATATTGAATTTCTTCAGTATCATTCCATTGTACATACCTTGACATAGATATATAATACAATGTAAACTTCCAAACATGATCTTGGGGGTAGTATTATATGTTTTTGTCATCAAATTCATTAATGGAGAAGCATGTATCCCACAATGTTTTAACATACTGTAAAACCATTATCTCATATATGGTATGTAATATGTCATCAATATATACTGGAAATAAAAAAATTCACTATAACCAAACTACCTATAGACACATGGATCACATCCATTTATTATGAAATGAAATTCCATTATGGATTTTTCAAAATGAATATTTTTTTATTTATATTCTTGAATTTATCTATAATATTATTTTATGATGGTAATTATTTATTTAAATTACCTAGTCTCAAAATCTCATCCGGTTGTGTAGTATAGATATCATCCTAAAGGATCCCTCTATATAAGGAATGTTTGAAATCCATCTATATAATTTCAATTTCATGTTATGTTTTTTTGTAATTTATAGTTCTAATGGATTTTTCCCAATGACTAGTGAATATAATTCTTTTAGTCAATACCCTGATGATTTTTATAACATTTCTTAATTACTCATTCCATATAGACTCAAAATTATCTATCAATGTCAAGTATATTTTGAAATACCCATTAGAAAAAACAAAAAATGTATACATTGGATGATATACCAAAATCCAGACCTATTTTTAGTACATGGAACCAATTTTTTAATTCATGATTCTTTCCATTTTGGATGATTTTGTGCCAATTACAACTTTTTTAGGTTACATAATCATTATTATAAACTAATCTAGATTAATCATATTCACTGATAAAAAACGATATCATTTATAGTTTTTTATAATCCATTATACTCCCACATAGTACATGTTTCTCAAGAACATCTCCCATGATTCCATGAAAAATCTATTCCTATGATAGTTGATTTATATATTGATCAATGAATTAAACAATGTCTATCACACACCCACTACATCTTTTAGATATTTTACCTCATTCAATGATTGTGGAATATATATTAAACAAAAACTTCTTATCATAGGAATCATATAGGTAGTATCCTTTGGATTCCTTGAGAAATCCTATAGAGATACACTTAGTACCATATGAAGAAAGTTTGTTTTCATATGTCACATTAAAAAACAATTCACATCCCCGAAATCATATATAAAATAAAATAAATTTAAATATAATCATAGTTGATTTGTATTACCATTTAAAACTACAGTGTTAACTCATTATAAAATTTGTGTAGTTTTTTTATTGTATATCTCCAAAATGGTAATGGAATGGTAGCATGACTCGTCATTGATCTAACCATATCAAACATGGTTTTATTCCTGATTTCATTCTCACCATTCAATTGGGGTGGTTATGGAAGATTGAGTGAATGTATAGTTATGAATCCCATTGATAATAAATGTTTTATGGAATAAGATTATCTCCAACATAACCAGAGTTGAGTTACTTAATATTCTTTCCAGGGTGGTTGACAACTTCATCATTGAATTCTTGGAATCTATCAAAAAATTATAACTTAATCTTTACTAATTAATCATATTGATATCAGTTTAAATAACCACTAAAATTATTGAAGTATGTATACCAACCCCTAGATACCAAATGAAACAAACCACAAACAATTTTATGAACTATCAGAGTCGATTTTCATAATATTCTTACCGAGGTGGTTCTGAATTTATTCTTGACTTCCTTTAATCATTGAAAATATATAAAGTAAATCTTATTATGTAGATATATCCTGATCAATGTAAATCTCTATTAAAATTTATGAAGTACGTGTAGCCACCCCAAGATTCACAAAAAAATTTCCTGATAAAAAATTATATAAACCAATTTAAGAGGATTCATTGGCCTCTCAGTAATTCAACTAAATTGAGATTTGGTCATTTTACCCAAAAAAGGTTTAGTCGTAATCTAAGTGGTTTTATATAAAATTAATCTTAATATTCAACTTTGTGTAAATTTTCAAAAAAAAAATCATTCATATTACCTAAGTCGTGATTCCATAGTTAAGTGTGGAATGATTTATATTAACTATTTTCATCATAAATTTCTATTACCTTATTTTTATAGTAAAAAAATTTCAGAAAATTATTTAAATGTGACATTCTATTATAATGAAATAATTCAAAAGAGGCACATTCATCCTCAAATTTCAAAATAAGTCCATCTGTATCATGTTTGAACATCGGTATAATTATTTTTGTGACTTAGATAATATAATAATGATTTTCTAAAACTAATATCATTCTAGAATGAAATTTTAGGTGTTAATGTCTTGTAGAAACAACATTAAGTCAGCCACTATTTCTCACTTATAAGTCCCCATATTCTCCAGAAATCATTGAGATTTTAATTTATTCCTATATTTTAATATAATTTCAAGATCTATATGCTATATTTAACAACTATTGTGTAGAAATAGAGAGATTTTACATGAAATTGAAATCACATAAATCATTTCATTTCTTCATTTCTTGGGTTTAGTTCTTCTTCCAGTAGACCTTTTCATCATAAAAAAATAAAACATTGTGTTCCATTTCTTGACTATATATTTTTCTTATCATATTATGAATATTTTTTTCATATACATGGTATTAGATTTATTTCCCTTATATCTACCATTACCCCTTCATTCTTTATAAGATGGTAGATTTTAACACTCCATACCCTTATCATACAAGAGCAGAATATTGAGAATATTTGAGAGGGAATTAATAATATTGTTAATATTTTTATTCATAAAACACAAGACAGTCTAAGAGTTTGTGAAGTTAGATTGATATTAGTTCATGATACATCATGAATTATAGTATATATAATTTATATATGATTTATGTAGGCAATAATTTTCACTATGTGAGGCCAAATGGGTGTGACTTAATTAATATTTAATGTGAAGAGTTGCATTGATATCTAAAACCATTTTTTATACCTTTCTGTTGATATAAATACTTTTGATTATTGAGCATAAAATATGAATTTTTATCTCATTTTATTTTTTGAAGATCATCTAATATGAATGATAACATTAATCACATGACATCTATCACAATGTATTAGTGTTTTACATAGACAAGAAACTCTTCCACACATGCCTCCCTAATGGGTGGATTAAGAACCAAATATTTTAATGAATAAGGTTTCTTTTCATATAATAGGAGGTTATGTAATCTCTTATACCATTCCTTGAAATTACTACTATTTAGAAGATTTTATTTTCATAAAATTAATCATATAAAAAATGTTGTTGGAGAATTGGAAACACTTTAATAAATTTGAAACATGTCATTTTCTAATTATTTACTTTAATGTGAGACTAATGATATTTCATTTAAGTTATTATTATCCTATTATTATTTATATTATTAATATCCCCCACTATTCGACTAAGAATATCATTTCACGTAGACATTCTTGTTCCAAGGATTCATTTTTTTATTCAAATAATCCAGATGGAGGCCATAAAATATATAAAAATGTATTTTTGTAGGTGGACTTGTCAACTAAAAACTCAATGATACATAATCCATTAAGTTGATTCTCTAGTTTGTAAATCCAACAAAATATATCCTTAGTACTAGATTCCATATTTATATTGAATAAAATAAGTTTGTAAATTCTGATACATGTTGGTTAAGACAACATATTATCATTGTTTTGACTTATTATAAATTAAATATTTCCTTGATGGAGGTCAAAATTACAAGGTAATCAAAGGAGTATGTTTTTATAAATGATGTAAAGAATATTTATACATAATATTTATAATGCCATTTTTGTTTATTATGTTTAATTCTTTTACCCTTTTACATGTAATCAAATTATTTGCTGGATTGTTCATAGTAAATTAACCATTTTCTAATACATCACTATTTCATAATCCTTTTATATTATTTTAATATTTTCATAGTGTTTGATTTATTTATTTTTTTAGCAACTAGAATCTATAAAATATGTTATTCATAGAAATTAATAATATAAATAATCGTCTTAATACTAATCTTATCTAATGGATGAATAGTTGAGTATAAAAATAATCAACCTATGACCTTATTGGAAAAAGTATTTTTGTTGGTTTGGGAATTTCATGAAATATTCTACCATAATTATAGATATCATATAGGTCGGTTACACATCACATTTAATAATCTATCTCAATATAACTCTATGAACCATGGATACTCCATTCATTAGAAATTATTTTTAATAATATATATGTGAGAAGAAAGTATTCTTTTTTTTGTGAAATTTTATCCAAAAATATGGATATGCAGGTCCTACCTAATGAAATAGGAAGGGTTGACACAGAATACAACATTATTATTTAAATCTAAAATATAAAAATACAATGAAATAATTATATTTAAAGGAGGAAAACAACTACATCGTTCATTATATTCTCATGATCATTCACATGCAGTAAATTGTTTTTCATTTAAAATAACTAACAATAAATCAGTAGAATTCATTCTTAGATAAGATAAATGTAGATGGATTAATATAAAAACCCAATACTCACACTCTTATATATTATTATATATAAATAATCTATGTTTATATTGAATTTTATATTCATAAATATGACCCAGTTTTATCCATACCTAACCTGTAACATTATAAAAAACATTGGATCTCTTACAAACCTAGTGAAATTTTTGGCTTAATGTTGTAGATAATTTGAATAAACTATTACCCAAATACTACCAATTAATTCATGTGAGTATTTTTCATAATATATATGGATTTATATATTCCATATTAATTCATCAACTTCTCCCTTAATATTCTCCACTAATAAAAACTTACAAGAAATAAATCATTACACCCCATTCTCCATAACCTGGGAAAAAACAAACATAAGAAGGGTGAGTTCAAGTACTATGTAACAATTAACATAAGCATTAATAGTGAAATTTCATTATTGATAATTATATGAGTATAATGGGATGATGATATCATCCAATTAAGGGAGAATAAAATTAGTGAAATCATACACATCAAAACATCAATCATAAATCATGAAACATGACATAAATCATTAACAAATGAAAAAGTCATATGAATTAATATTCCTAATACTTGTGATGTCAATCTTTATCAAGGGAAACACTTAAAACTCATATAAATCATAGATAAATACCATTAGTATCAATTAAAATCCTTATCAAATCACAATTACAAATGGAATACCCTACATGGTAAATTCAACACTATCTTAGGAGAAACCTATAACGGGGTAAATTCATCTCTTTACACAATGAATTAGAGGCCTATTATAGACCCATTGGCCCTTGTTTTAAAACATAACAACCGTTACATGGATTATAAACGAACCAATAATCATTGGTTTATAATACAACCACATAAAATAAACAATTTATAAGGACTATAAAATAAATAGATTATATAGAGCTTATGTATCATCATAAAAACCATTATTCTATTAATAACATGATTAAATCATTGAAAAGAAAAGGGTTCCATCATATAATATTTTAATAAATTATAACACATCTGGAGATATTATTAGGATGGTATTGTTACAAATTATCAGTGATGGATCATAAGTAACATTGTGGTTGATTTTCTATGATGGATAGAATTATAATTAAAATATTATTAAAAATACTCCTGACAAAATTGACATTTCGACATTAAAAATAAATTATAAAAATTATTCTAAAAATATTATAAAAAAATTTATTTGAAAATATGTTAGGAAACATATAATGTATGCTTTAATACAAATTTATGTCTTCTTGATAGAAAAAACCATTTATGTCATAAACAATAAAATAAAAAATCTTCTAAAACATTTTGTGAGGATAATAAAAATTGATACATGATGAAAATGTTAAAAAAATATCAATAAATCCTTTTAAAATTAGGTAAAATATGATGTAATATAAAATTGTAAAATAATTTTTTTATAATATATAATTATGTAAAACAATTTGAAAAATAGCGAAATAATATAAAATGATTTCATATCCAAAAATAATATAAAATATTACTATCACTTATAAACATATTTCATGATGTTTCATTAATAAATAAAGGATAAAATCAGAATTAAAAATTTTAAACACGTTTGTAACCATAGATAAATAAAGGATATTTTTTTCCCTAAAAATAACCATTGAATTCCCCTAATGGAAATTTGTAAAAAGAAAGTTTAAAAGAAATATGATTCAATCAGAATTCATTTACATATTGGGTAAAATTAGAATGAAATATTATTGAAATTAAGAATATTATATAGATCTAGAAATTTCATGAATTAAATGAAATTTTAAGTCTAAATTCATTAATGATGTATTAAGAACACTATACCCTGAAATCATAGTGCAAGGCCAAAAACATTCCTCCAGAAAATGAGATTGAGGCAAAGAAAATCCACGAAAATATCATATTTTTTAAATTGATAATTAATCCATAAATTCATTATGAGAACATATTTAATTACATATATATCAACTCACATATAATCATTTCATAATAAAGTCAATGATGTAGAAGTATAGCCCAATAAATATATATCGAGTTAAGAAATCCTTCTCACTTGGCAACATTAATGTTAAATCCTCATGGTTAAATTTATTTAATGTGTAACATACAATACAATTAATTATGAAATATTATTTATATAACATATAAAATGTTTATAACATAATCTATAAATAATAATTTAGACTCATAGAATTTATATAATACCTAATTAAGAGAAATTGTAACAAAATACCTTACCTCAAGTCTAAAGTTTCCTTATATGTCCGTTAAAATCAATATAATAAACATGAAAAAATTATATAGATATTTAATAACAATTACTAGGTTTTATAAAATATAATTAAACCATTTTTTAATTTATCTCAATGAAATATTTAATAACTTAATCAGTTAAGTCCATGTCATGTGTTTTTAGGGAATTATGATTAATCTTACAAAAAATAACTTCAGTACGTTAACTGTGGTGAAAATTATCATTGTTCCATCATCTCCAAAATGATAATAATGAAATATTTATCTTTTTTATTCATTAATTATACATTTAAAATCAACAAAGAATGATGGTTAATTAAAATGAATTACTTTACAATCATGGTGATGAAGGGTCATATGAATGAATGAGTAATGTTTCAATATTTTTATGATCTTGAGAGAAAGATGGTAAGTATTATTTTATCAATATAGAATAAAAACAATATATTATATACCATATCATATCTTTAAATACTAAATATATACTATCCTTGTGATATAATGATCGAAATGAATCACATCACTTCTTGGAGGTGGTAATCCATATGTTCGCATGAACATATTTTTTATTTTTCAATGGATAAAAATTTAAGAAATTATATACTATCTTAACCTTACATATTTTTAATTATTTAATGAATAAAATATATATGTATTAAATTAATCCTTATAATCATTTTTGATAGGTGTTGATGGAAGATGAATTAAATCGGTTCATGGGTCAATGGTTCTTCATACACATGATTGATAGTTGTTTTCACATTTGATGAAAGACAAGATTGATAAAGGTTATTAAAACAAAATACCAACATCAATGTATACGGAATATATTAGTTTCATTATTTTATCATTTTTTGAAATTTATTTTAAAGCAGATGAAGAAGAAATAATACTAAAGCATTTAAGTAAAATATATACCTCTTTTTTTGACAAAATCCTTTGATACTAAACTTAATCACTCTAAGATAGGTATTTACCTAAAATTATAACATATAGAATGCGGGAAGGTATTTTTTAAGTTATTTGGTAAGGTATTTTTTTGAACCAAATATCTTTTTAATTTCCTATAAAAGAGATTATTATGTCCACTTTTTATAATTTAGGGGAAAGGAATTCTTGAAATTTATTAAAATCATAAATTAACATAAATTAATTTTCTTGTAAATGGTTCTAAACTGATATAATTCAGTATATGATGTGTATGGGTAAAATTACTCTCAAAAAATATAATGTGGACAAGTTTAGGTTAGTTTTTCTTACCCTTATCATTTTGTTTTAACATCTCTTCATCCTTTTTGACAATTACCATGATACTAATGGTTATTAATGATTAAATATTGGGATAACTATTATAATTAGAAAAATGAAACATAATTTGTCCATGGATGTTATTTTAAACTTAAACTAAATAACATGGATTAATATATTATTTTCTTAATTTTAAATATCTTAATGAAATATTATTCATTATAAAATATCATTAATGTGAATTTTTTAGCAAATCATTTAATTTTACATTGAAATATTATGTCAAAAAAATTATAATATAATCATCTATAACATTTATGAAATGTTATATTTATAATAAAAAAAATTAAACACAATAATTCATTCAAATTATGTTACATTTAATAGGATTAAAATCATCTATATTAGTTTTCTATTAATTCAATAAATGATGTGTCAGGGTCACACATGCA
Organism: Viscum album; assembly: GCA_963277665.1. Classification (NCBI taxonomy): domain Eukaryota; kingdom Viridiplantae; phylum Streptophyta; class Magnoliopsida; order Santalales; family Viscaceae; genus Viscum; species Viscum album. The sequence continues at coordinate 976,215,650 of OY728125.1, forward strand.
TTTAAGGTCACAATTTTATAAAAAAATTAGAGTCAAATTACTAATAAAAAAATATTTTATTATTTAGATCAAACTTTATAACTAAAAATATTTTTTTATCCCTTTTTGAAAAATGTATATATAATAAAACAATGAGATTGAAAATTTTCAATTTTCATTACATAAAAAAATATTCAAGTCAAAATCAAAGCTAAATGGAAAAAAGATTGATTTATTGAATTTTGGATTATTTTATATTAAATAGAATCATCCAATGAATGTATAGAATGTTTTTAAATTATTTTTAAAACTTTTCAAATTAGTTTTAACCGTAGTTAACCAATTTTAACGTTACTACGCTATAAAAATGTACAATGATTGCTATACAAATTTTTAAAAAATACAAGGTAATCTTTTTACAAAATTTAGACATCATAATTTAATATATGGATTACATTTTTCTATATTCAATCCATGAAAGTGGTACAATAAAATTTAATAATAAAATGTAAAACATAAAATAAATTAGTTTTATAAGAAAAATGTTTTCTTAATTTAAAAAATATTTTTATTAAAAATTCAATGATAAAATTGATTTCAATCAACATAAATAGATAATAAATAATATATTATAGCATATTTCCCATTGAATTCATTTTATAGAATATTGAACTTTTTAAATAATTGAATAAAAATAAAATAAAAAATAAAAAAATCAATATTGTTCACTATTTACTAGAAAATAAATTTTTATAGAAGAATATCAAAACATCACTCTATTTTAATTTTTAAATAGTGATATAAAAATGATATCCTTCTAAAAAATACCATTTCCAAAAGATTCATATTATAATTTTATTATCCTCTCATAAAAATCACTAAAAATAATTTTTGAAGGAAAACAATTTTTGAAAAATAAAATGTATTTACTAAAAGTTTAATTCTTCTTTCCCAATAATTAATCAAGAAATTTTTGTTGAGAAGGATATCTATAAATATAATTCATAATGTTGTTAATCATATTAAAAACCTCCAATTCAAGGACTATTTTATATTGTTCATATTTATATAATAATATATTTATAGTAAATCCTAATTTGTTCAAATCATGGAGTTGCCTACTAATTAATCTATCAAGAATAATATTACTTTAAAAACATAGGGTGTTACACTCTCCGCATATAAAAAATCACATCCCTAATATGAACAGAATATTGGTAATCATATATTTGAAATTTGAAAATACATTTGTTGAAAAACCACATAAAAAAAATGGTTAGTAAAACATCATCCTTAAAAGAGGGAAATGGAAATATGTATGTCATATTGAAAAACAAATACATGGTTTACGAGTATGATAATATTAGTGAGAAGTTAAAATATAGACATGTAAGAAATTTTTAAATTCTAAATAATGATGGATAGTGATAGAAGTCATTGATCATAATAAATTCAATGATCATGAGAAAGTTAAAAAACGTAAAACAATAAGCTAGTATGATGTGAAACTGGAATCAATTTATTGAAATTACAGGAAATAATATGGTATTTTTTAAAAGATATTTATTATGGATTTTTGGAATTTTTTAGCATCTATAATATTAAAATAAGTAAATATACTTACATAAAAATTTAATTTTCATCCATCAATAAATTTCCACCGTAATATAATCTTTTTCTAAAAATGATGAATATTCATAATTATTTTTTCTTGCCCAAGGAACAAAAAATAAATTCTAATGGACAGAATAGTATAAAAAAGGATAAAAAATTATTCCTTCTTTATTTAAATTTTATAATAAATTAAATTGATTTCAAAAGGAATGATAATACCAAAAATGGTTAAACATTCATATTAATAAATAATACATTAATCTACATAAATCAATAGGTACATAGAGGTTTCAATATAGACCATTCCAAAAATAAATTTCCTTATATCCAAAATAACCTCAATAATATCATCATTAAAGAATGTTTTAAAATAGATATTTATCTTCTAACATTAAAACTTCATCCCAAAAATGAAATTTCTTTTTATCAAAAATAATGTTTTACATTAAACCAATCGGTTACATATACCAAAACTCAATAAAATGTCTCCCAAAATATCAATAATCATGATAAAATAAAAACATCAAAAAACAAAAAAATGAATTCCTAATACATTTAACATATGATAATTAATAAAAATATAAACCCATAATGAAATTTATATCTATTAAGAAACCCTCATATGATGACATGCTAATCTCAAAAGTTGTCTAAACCCTGTTCGGATACCAATTATTACATATATAAACCATCCGTCAGAAATCATGTACTATAAACACAATATTTATATTTATGGAGTTGATAAATATAAATGTGAATCATTGTGATCCATTTAAAATATATATATTATATAAAATTTTTGTATTTCATATATACCTAGATACCCTTTGGGGTTAGAGTTTTAGATAACTGGGAAAAATATTAAATAAAAAATATATGTGAATTCTAATGATTATTTTTATAACAATTATATTATTTTCATATTCAATAATAATGATTGAATATAACCGATAAAATTTTTCAATTATAAAACTTTTCTATACAAAAATCATTAAACAATATTAATCACAACTATGGGAAAAGAAAACATTAGAAGGGTGAGCTCAATTTATCAGTATGGGTAAACATAAGAATTAACAGTTGAATATAATTAGTGACAATAATATATGAATAATAGTATTATGATATAATGTTAGTGAATGATTATAACATAGGAGAAATAATACCCATAAATACCTAGATCATCAATAATGAATCCAGAAATAAACATTTAAAAAGGAAAGAGTAATAAAAATCAATGATCATGAGCCAAGTGATGTCAATAATGTCAAATGAAATATATAATACACATAAAAATCATTGATAAAAAATTTTTGTATCTTAAAACATAATAATCATACCACTCATAAAAATGGAATGACCATCCAGGTGAATTTCAACAACATATTAAGAGAAACCTATAACCAGTTAACTTTATCACTTTAACCAATTCATTGGAGGGCTATAACAGAATAACCAGTCCTTGGATTATAACATAACCAACCAATCATGTTTTATAACATAAACACCCATCATTTTTTATAATGGAAGTGACCACCATGATAACAATTTCCCAAAATCATAACATGAATGAAGTACATTGAGCCTTTATTTCATTATAAATCCATTATTCCTTGCAAAACAACATTAACCAGTGGAAAATAAATTGGTTTAATGACAATATCTATGAAATAATAATAATCCATGCAAATAATGAATTAATATGGAATCAATAAAAAAATATTTCTATTTTATAATTAATAACATCAAGGTTAGTTTTTGATGATGAATATTAATATCATTAACTGATCATCAAAGAAATTCATGAGAGAAATACGTTTTCCACTATGAAAATAAATTTTGAATACTATTATTTTACAAATTATTTTGAAACCCAACTCATTGAAAATTACCTAGGATACGTATAAAAAAGATACAAAGTATATAATTATTATGTTCGTGGTAAAAACCATTCATCGAATTAATTGTAGAAATAAACATTCGTTTCAATGATTTTGTTAATGGTGTCAAAAAATACCAATAGAGAAAAAGTTTGAAAATTTCACTTAAAACCAATTAAAACTATGTTAATATATCCTGTAATATAAATTTATAAAAAATTATGTTTATAAAATAAAAATATTAAAATCATTTTAGGAAACATTAAATGGATGGGAAATATTCTCATTCCAAAATGGGATACAATATAGATATAACTTATATAAAAAATTCATGAAATTTTATTAATCAGTAAATATGGGAATGTAAATTAAATAGGAAAACCACATTCATAAATATATTTTACGAAAATATATTTTTTCCAAAAAAATTATTGTGATTTTCTCGAAAGTAACATTAATAATAAAAATACTAAAAAGAAAGTCGATTTTAACATAAATTCTTAACTCTAGTGTTACAATCAAATCAAAATTTATTAAATCTTAATATTATATGAATCAGAAAATAAATTGAAATATATGAAATAATATTCCAAAATTCATTAAAGAGCTATTATTTACATCATATAAGTAAATCATGGTGCACGACATGAAACATTTCTCATGAAAATGATATTGAGACAAAGAGAAACCTTATTAAAAGATACCATTAAATGTGATAATTAATTCAAGAAGTCATTATGAAAACATATTTAATTTCACATTAAATAATTTCAAATATATAATAAAAATATATATTGGTCAATTCACACCATAGCATGGAATAATGATGATATCGAATTTTGAATTATAACTCAATGAATGGAAATTGTGTTATGAAATCCTTACCACTTAGTAACATTCAATTCAAATATTCATGGGTAAACTAACATGAATTAGAACATATTATACCATAAATTATAGAGGATTCATGATTGAAAATGTATAATTGTAATTATATAAACCATATAAATGAAATTTTGTTCATAAGATTAAATTACTTTTCTATGAAGGGAAATTTCGATGATATCACTTTTCTAGAGTCCAGCCATTCCATGTATATCCTTTAACTCATGTAAAATAAAAATATATCGATTATATAGTTATTCTAAAAAAATTATAGATTTATTATTTTATAATTAAAAAATTATTTTCATTTAACTCAATGTTTTATTTAATAATATAATCAGTTATTCCCATGTCATGTTTTTTTGATGATGTTAGAATCATTATTTCAAAATGAAATCAATATTTTATGAATTAGAAAACAAGCTCATTATTATATCATATAAATAATAGTAATTAAGAAATATTTTTTATTTTAATAAATAAATTAGTATTTTAAAAATAAATAAGAAATATATTTAATAAAAATGAGATATGTTACTATCATGGAGACTGTTGGTTGTATTTACACATAGGTAATGTTTCTATCGTTCAATGACCATGGTAAAATGGAGGGAAGTATTATTCTATGTTTTAAAAAATTTATTTAAGTCATATATACCATATTATCAATTTAACGACACTATAGAAATAACAAATGTGTTTTGGTGATGGAAAAATAACATCACATTATGGTTTTGGTAATCCACACATAAGCAGGAACGATGTTATCATTTTTCAATAGATTGAATGGTAAAAAAATATTTCATATCCTATATTTATAGAATTATAATTATTTCATTAATATTATATATATATTATAAATAAATCACAATAAACATCTGTGAGTGGTGTTGATGAAAAATAAAATACATCGTTACACGAGATCGTAGTCCTCCATACACTTGAATGATGGTTTTCTTTCCCATTTAATAGAGGAGGATATGTTTATATGTTATTATATATACATAATAAATTTTCAGTATGTGGAAGATATATTATTTATTACTTTATAATTATTGAATAATATTCAAAGGAGGTAAAGAATTAATTAAAATAAAACATTTGGTAAAAATATTTACCTCTTCTTTGGACAATTACCTTTTCATTTAAACTTATGAATTATAAGATTGGTATTATACAAATAGTAATACCCCTAGGTTGTGGGATGTGTTTTAGAATTATATATTAGTTGTTATTGGATTATCCAAAATTCTTTTTAAGTGCCAAGAAAATAGGGTCAGATGATCCCTTTATTTAAGTGAGGGGATGATCACTCTTAGAATAACATTGAATATTAAAATAATATAAATTATTTTCTATAAAAAAACTCCATAAATAGATTAAATTATAATATTAGAAGGGTATGGTTAAAAATAATGTCATACTGATAATTGTGGATATGATTATAGTATGTTTTTACACTTATATGTTTTCATTAACCCCCACCCCAACATTATCCTTTTTGACAATTACTATGATATGAATGTTTATTAAAATTTAGGGGTTAGTAAAACTATTATAATGGAAGATTTAAATAATTTGGTCTTTGTTGATATTATCAACCTTATGCCAATCGCATGGATGAAGAACTTTTTTTATGAATTCTTGGTAATGTAATAACAATAATTATTATAAAATAAGATTACATTAAATTTTGGAACTATTCATTTAATTTAAATTTCAAACAAAATGAAATATATGAATTTTGAATATAATCCTTCCACACATATCTAAAAGATTATATTTATTTACATAATATTTGTAACACAATAAATCCTTCAATATAAATTACTTTTAAATTTTTTAAATTAATTTATTTTATTTTTCTATTAATTGAAAATATTCAATGTTAGTAATGTGTACGAAATTAAGGTAATTATTTTATAACTAGAAATTAGAAATAAATTACCATGATAAAAATCATTTATCTTTAAATTACTATTTACAGCTGATAATATCTTATGTTTTCCCTATGTTAAAATTTTATACATTATAAAACAAGGAGAATTTATTTCTTCACTTTTTATTATATAAAATTATATAAAGGTAAAAATAAAATATAAATGGAGGAAAGGTCAAATATTCAATGTAATGATTATTATTTATGAAGAAGACTAATATAATTAAATTTTGGAAAGTCATTGTATAAATTTTAATCCTTATCACGTTAGTTTTAACCCTCATTAACTAACACTGTAAATTAAGATTTTCATTTCAAAAAGAACATTTGAGGGATATGTGGGAAACCAAAAATTATAGGAAAAAAACACATATTAAACCATATAATTGATTAAAAATGTTATTCTAAAAATATTTAAAGATATTGGAATACATTACCCTATATAAACCCTATTTTATCAAGGTTTCCTTCATGACTGGATCATCATTGATGAGATGTTCAATGTGGCATGTTATCATATCTTAGGAATTATTGTATTAACCCAAAATAATTTTCTTCTTAGTTAATGTGCATGTAAAAATTTGTTGTTTTTTATCCAAATATATTTCTCTTTATTAAGGTCAATTTAAATCATTCATTAGAGAAGTGTTTTTGTGACTTCCATTAAACTATTAATCAATTAATCATTTTCCTCAGAATAGATGAGATCTAAAGTATTTTTACAATGTCTTCTATATGAAATACCTATAAAAAAATATTATCTATTTACAGCTTTTTATTTGGTTCATCATCCCTATAAAAACTATCTTCCTCAACCTCATCAACAAAATTTGTTGCTTAACCCATAAGAGTTTCAACTTCATTGTTCGTACCATGTTTAGGGGATAATGAATTTTCATAACTTGTTCATATGTTGGTTTTGAGATAATGAATTAATTGATTTTCAAGGGACTTTTTAAATGTGTGTAATCATTATGTTCTCATTTTCTTGTACCATTACTAACTAGATAATCCTAGAAATCATAGGTTCCTTTCCTACTATTCTTCTATCCGAACCCAACCTAAACTTTTGAATGATGGTGTATCTCCTCATCTAAAATATGTATAGCATATTATTCATTATCATCCATTTCTCATCCAAACTTGATATTGGAATCATTCTTTTTCCACTTTTGAATAATAGTATGAAAAATAATTGGATTAGTGACACCCTCTTTAGACAAATTTGATTAATTAATCATATTTTGGTACTAAATTTAAATAGGCTTATCCTAAAAAAAGAATCTACTTGTAGTAAATAAGATATTGTACATGGTATAATGGTTGTTTGTGTAATGTCAAAACCCAGATTATCTCTAAAACGGCGGCTAGACCAGTGGGTTACATGACCTCAAGAGAATCTCCCAAAATGCCAGAAGTTTCCAACTAGCAGTGAGGGCCTTTTAACATGTATGTGGGGGAGACTATTCCGTCATAAGTAATATGTAATACATAGAAGAATAAAACACCAATTAATAATAAACATCGGAAGCATATAAACAAATAAACATCCGTGAAAGCAATATAGATAATCCATCTGAATAATAATCAAGTGTGGAAGCTCAAAAAATAATGTCATGCAATGATTTTTTCATAAACTAAAATCACAGAAAATAGAAACTAAATAATGCTATCAAATGAAATGAAAAGACACAAAGTGTATAAATTACATCATGAGCATGGCTCGGTCCTCAACCCCCAGAACTCATCGCCATCTCATCCCATGACAGATGTTTTGGAAATATTTTCCTTTTCAAATAAATATATGCACAAAAACACATTACAACCATAATATTCATAGGTGCTTCTACATTTTTAACACAATGATATACTACATAACATTTCAACATACTACATCAAATTTGGGTTTCTTTGGATCACATGATAATTATTCTTGTAACGAAATACATCATGAAACTATAAAAGAGGATATTAATTTTATGAATCTAAATTTCTATATACTATAATATGAATAACCTATGTTCACCTTACACCAATGTCAAAAATATGTACTATTTTTTATGATGAGTTTGATGAAGTTCATTGTGAAGGAACCATAAGAATTTTTACTCTTTTCTATATCAATAAAATAGCGAATCCATGAAATATTAGTTGAGATCATCAATGTTTTCATAGAATGATAATATTTTTCATAGAAATGTAATAATGATAAAATATTTTTTTGGGAATTCTATACAACCACTGATAAGTTTCAAATCTAGTTTCATGGCCTTAGACTACTTTATATAGGTCACATGAATCTCATCGATCCCTTATGAAATTTACTCAACTATTATGAAACATATTACTAATATAATAGGTTACATACCCTTTAAAACCCTCAATATATGTTTTTAACATTTTGAAACTCCATAAACTCTCCTAAACAATTCATTATTTGTGTTTTTTTATTTTGAGATAATCCACATGAAAAAACCAATAAACACTGAATACATAATCATTTCTATAATATTAACAAAATCATTGTTGTTGGTCCGAAAAGAAATATATAAATGTGAGGAGGGAGATTTGTTACATGTAAAAATAAAATAAAGATATTGGAAATGATAGAATACATTGACTAATTTACTTTTGAACATTTTTGTCTTATATACATGATAAGAACACCAATGATCTTCAAACATTACGAATTCTCAAGTTAAGATAAGAATCCATAAAAGGATATTAGAAAAAAACTAAAAAAAATTAGATTTGAACACAACAGAATTGATATAATAGGAAAAAAATTAAAAAAGAAAATAAATAAAGACATGAAGTGAAGTGGAAAGGAATATAAACAATATAATTTTCTATACCATAGAATCATATTATTTTTTAATGAAGAAGTTTTTAATGTGTAGTAAATTAATATATAATCTATTTTCTATCATCTAAAAATCATATGAGAGTACTAATTCCTAATGTATGTACAATATGTATCTACTAAGATCTTACTATGGGGTTGGATGTTCTCATTTATAATTAAGAAGCAAGGAAATAAGATAACAATGGAACACCAATATTTGATAATCTTAATATGTTTCTCTTTATCACACTAACATTCCCTACAGAATTAAACATTAGGTTTCTTATTGAATACCACCATTGAATGAATATTTAGGAATAATTGTGTTAATTGAAATCTAAAATGGTATATGTAACATACAATGAGACTCAAAAAAATATTGAAATTTTAAATAAAATAGACCCCTTATTAATTTCATCTAAGGGTTTTCTATACTGTTCCCTTGAGTAACTTCTATGGAATGGGAAAAATTGTTATAGGTTGAGCACAAAATAAATAGAAATTCATGCAAGGATAATTATAAAATCATCTGATTACAATTACAATGATATTGATGAATTAATGGTATAGTGGATTAAAATAAGAGGCCTAATATGAGGCTTATAAGTCTACCCTATTATAAAATTCTCCCATTGAGAAGTAGATATGCAATTCAATTGAAACATATTTAAAGGTAAAATAAAATTGTGAATTTATTAACCATGGTATGAAAAAAATTGAATTATATAATATGATTGTTTTAATTATAAATCAATAGCTAATTAAATTCAAAAAAAATTATTATTTGAAAATAAAACTAAAAAGAGTGATATTATTAGTCCGAATGATATTAAATATGGAGAATATTTAAAATATTCAAATAATTCTTCGATTTTGAAATTGTCACACTATTATTCAAACTATTGACTATGTTTTCATCAGTGTGTATCATATTACTTGACACTTTCGTATTTTAAATAACTTCTGAAATATATTTTACTAACATCTATCCATTTAGATATACAATGGAAAATTATTTTTTCAAATAAATTAAATTAATATATCATATTATAAAAGACAGTAATACCAAAAGTATATAATGAATGCTTAAAAAATAAACCTTTTAGTTTAATTCCTTCTTTAATAGAATCAAGTATTTTATGTGTATAAAAATAATAGTTGAGGGATCCACTACTGACAGTATATTATAAAAAAAATGATAGGACCCCACATAAGTAGTATCAATATTTATCAAATTTACTCTTATTAAAACTATTTATAGTATAAAATAATAAAAGTTATTCATCCTATGGAATGAATATTACATTAATAAATATTGGTATTTATTAATAAATTAGAATTCATTAAATTTAAATTAATTATAAATATCATAAATAGGTTTCATGTAATGTATTTAATCATTATAACCTTGTAAAAATGAGGTTTTGAGATATTATTGTTCATTATGAAAGGAATTGTAACAAAAATAATAAGAATGAATTAGTTTAATGTTTAACTACTACATATAATATTTATGATTAGTAAAACCCTTCATGATAAAGGAGGAATACACATGAAAAAAGCGACTTTCATTTGACCTTAGTATCTCCATTGTTATATCTATTTTTCATAATGATCCATTTACTATCAATTACATTATCAATGAGTGGATATTTCATTGTAGGAATGGTATGGTTTTTCATTAAGAATCTATCATATCAATAATAGGAGTGATAAAAAATTTGGATTTACTACTTTTAAAAAGGCTCTTATATGTTTTGGGATCATTAGTAATAAAGTATTAATAATTATCAAATGAAAAATTTAACACATCATCATGGCCCCTCCTCCTACCAGCATCACGTGGAGTTACTCTTCAATTTCATGGAAGGTCACTACTCCTTCCCAAATAAAAAATTCCACATGGGTATAGTTCTAGTTTATATATTTTAACAAACGCATTTATCTTTCTAGAAGAACAACTGACAACACTAACATATATAAATGTTTCACATCCTACCAGTCATATCACTTCAATCTCATGTTCATATAGACCATAGTCTCAATAGTTTTCATGCCACATTGTACCCTACTAGAAACTAATGCACTATTTTCCCACCATCACATGGTTCTAGGGAACCCCTCCAACCCATATTATAAACCTGAGAGGGTAAGAGAGTAGATGAAAATTTTCAACGAATTCATCACTCTTTCAAGATATATACATAGTGATGCCTAGGTCTGTTCATATTGTCTAGATTCCAAGTCAAATAATTTCATCCTAAATGGCCACATTGTATGACCAATATATATACAACTGGGGGATCATAGTCCAAATATCACAAAATCAAATATCATTTTAATAAAACACATCACATCCCAGCCTGTTGGGTACCATACCCTGATGGCTCCAAGTATACCTCTAATAGAATAGGGGTTGGTAACCAGCACTGAGTAGGAATATCACACACATGTTAGGTATTTTCCTAATGTGCATTTAAACTAACACATATCAAATCCCATATAGTGTTGACATGTAAAACAATTTAATCCAATGAAATCATACATCTACGATACCACAATTAGAGTATGATAGTAAATTACTAATAGCAATTAGAAGCCAAATACAGGCCCAAACAAAAACTATAGAGAGTCCAACCTACTATAAGGAAAAGACTACTATCAAATATAACCATCCAAAAAAATATTGGTCTATCTAGCTCAATATATTCTCCACCATATCCATGTCCTCCCATGAAATAATCAAATGGGTCACTATCTTCATAAGAGACAACATGTGTGTGTAGATCCCAGGAGCTATTAGTATTCCAATACCTAGTAGGACACTCCAAAAACAATAAACATGAAACATCAAGATTAGCCATCTCATAACAAGTATATATCAACAAATTAATAAATGAATCCCATATATAATTAAGAGGGACACCACATCTTAGGAAAATTAGAACCCAACTTCCAGCCACAAGATTAGACTCAAGGCAACAATAATTCTAAGTGAACCCCTCCTAGAGAAATTCCATAACTATAGACATACATATAAGAATTATTGATCATTAGGACATGAAAATTAAAAATAGTAGTCCCTGAAGACCTCAATAACCTTATAAGGGATCAAACCCAAGACCATCAGGGACACCATAAAAATCCTATATCAATCCTCTATGTAGTGGATCATATAATAGTGATACAGTGAACCCTACTAAACTATCCAACTAGATAGAGGATCAATGCCTCATGCATGGGGTTCATACCAATTACACAAACCCCACCTAGTGTACAAGATGAAATGATAGAGGATCACACTCTTGTCTCATTGAGGTAAACCACGATCTCTATTAGAAACTCACCCTTCATAGGGGATCACAATCCAAATATTAGGACATAATTCAACATAGTACTCTCATGGAGATGGACCAAGGGAACAAAATCAACCATTAATTTTAAAAACTGATGAAAACAAGGGCTCCAAAAACCCTCAAAGGGGGTAAGTGGCATGTACATCAGGAACATGTTGTCTCTAACCAACCCATAGTCTTTCCTTGTGGTGTTATATCATTTGTAATGTAATACTAAAAATATATGGAAGGTATATAACACTTCATGGAATGTAGAGGTATTGTGAAACCTTTACCATGCAATCTAATCATGCTCATGTACCCCTAGTAATTCTCTTGTACCAACTCATGTCTATATTTTCATGTCTGTGTATACCTAGTCGGGTACATGTATCATAAACTTCATGTGCCCATGTATGATGTATGATTTTGGTCGAGTCATTAGCTTGGGTCAAATGGCAAGTGATAGAGGTCACACAACATATGATCTTTTACTCGTTGTGAAAACTCTAGATCCACACAGGGGTGTCCAACACAATGTGTAATTATGAATTATACTCCATATAAATCAGGATATCCCAAAACCCATTAGTTATCCTCTAAATCTCCCCCCAAATCATCACCTCTTTAATTCACATAAAAAATCAATGATCCGAGGTCAGCTGAACCCCATCATCACTGCTCGCTAGGTTATGGGTTCGGATATTCTTGTAAAATGTCATTATTGAGCCATCATTCATCATTACACATCAAAATCAAGAAAAACAAAATCTATCAATATGTATTTTCTATCTAGGATCCTTCCCTAGTCATCATCGAAAAATAATCGCACACTCGATCGTGAACAGTACATGGTTTATTGATCTGTTGTGTGGATGAAATATCGTTCAATGATTGAATATTTGGCATTCATTGAACTGTTATCCCAAAAAATACCAATCATGAACATGAGAAAGAACTAGGAAGAAATTAATAAATTAAAATATGGGATGAATAACCCCATCCTTTGTTCATTTTTGGCCTTGATCCATTTTCGATGACTTAGAAAAATAATGAAAGAATTCATAAATGAAAAATTAACCTACTGTAAATAACATCGAACATCACTGAATGAATATTTTATTTTTCTTAGAGTTTATCAGGGTTTTATAGGGATCATGAACATGATTAAATCACATAAATCAAACATTATACCTTCAATTTATATTGATCAAAACTAAATAAGGGACAATTGTTATAGTCATTAGTGATATCCATAAATTATGATGGAGAAACAATCCATGATCTGATCATGATATGATGCCATTCTGTCAGATCTCCTCCAACTATCTCTTTAATGGCTCCTTTAATTTTATATGGTTGTGTTAGTAACACTAAATACATTACATTGCACTTAATACATATGATATTTTTAGGTTAAAATTTTTAATTTATTCCTTAAATAAATATAATTAAATTTATTTAATTATTCACCCATGAAGGCACTTAAGACCTATTCCCAAGGAAAAAATAAATTATATTTCAACTAGGGTAATAGACATGCTCTAAACTAAAAGAAAGACAAAGATTTTTGATATGAGAATAATTTTTAGTGTTTTTCATCATTTTCAAGAAAATTTCTCATATTTTATTTTTATATATTTGAAAATTTTATTCTGGGCATAGTAGGCCTCAGAATATCAAGCCTTCTTAATGCCTAGATTTGTAAATAGTCTATATAATATTTTAAATTAAAACTTGAAATATAATAGTCATTAAATTTCCTCACCATAAGGATTTTCAATGTGAAACGTGAAAACCTACTCAAAATGATGAGGGTGTTAGGATTCCATCTGTGTCTCCCACTCACTAGTGCTCTCCTAAAGATTATCATACATTCACTGGACAAGAACAAGGGGATTCGAGTGCACATGAAGGATCCACTCATGTTGATCCTCGATCTCTAAGAGATACTTAGAAAAGGTAGAAATATCCTCGATGTATATCTCATCCTAGTGGATATCATCAGATGGGTCATTCACGTACCTCCACCTTTCCGACACCTAGAAGATATCTTGTACTTCATCTAGATACATCGGGAGAGCTAAGCGGTATGCCACCTTTCCAACTCTACATAGTAACTAGAAAGGTCCAATGAATCTCAGAGGTTGTATGTCGCCCCAGACAAATATCTATAACCCACGTTAAGTTAAAACCCTTAAAAATCTTTTTTATTCCTCTTCAGACCACAAAAGCCATTATTTTTGGTCCACATTGGACATATAATGGCTATGTGAGTCCCTCATCTACTCCTAGATGACTACTACAAAACTTGCATTTAACAAAGCTGGAATTTATCACCGCTAGAACAAAATGCTGATAAATGACATATTTATCAACACCTTGGAAAGAACTAAAAAATTTAACTTTTTATATATTCTTTTTTTAGTGTTGATAAAGGAAACATTTAATAGAGTGTTATTTTTAACGTTGAAAATGATTATCATTTGTCAGCGCTTTATTTTTAGCACTAAAAATTATTTCTTTCATCAGTGCTTTTTTAGTTCCGATAATAATCTGAATAGCTAAAATGTAATATTTAAATAAATAAAAAAATTAGTTTATTAATAAAATATTACAATTTTTTTAATTATTTAAATATTCATAAAAATGAATAAATTAATTAAACATTTTCTAATATTAAAATTTTATTAATTAGATAACTATGATAATTATGATTTTAAATTATATATATTAAACATTTAGATATATATTAATATATATAAATATTATTTATCTATTTAATAATATTTTTTTACATTACATTAGATAGTAATATATTTATTTAATAATGTTTTTTAAATAAAAATTAGTATTAATTTAAAATATTGAATAATTTTATAGTACTTTCCATATAATTGAATGTCATTTGATTATTTAATTTTAAATAGATCAAATATATGTTATATTGATTTCACATATACTTTATTAATGTATTTTTACATACAATTCACACACATAATACTTAACCATTTTTCAATTTTTTGTTGTGTACTTATTCTTAATTTATTCAATTTCAAATATTTTTTAACATATATACATGCACTTAAAATTATATATTCATTAATAATTTCAAAAATATATTTCTATAAAAATATTTATAAAATAATATATTTATATATTTACATTTACTATATTTATATAACTGTATATTTATAAATAAAAATAAATAAATATTCTTTAAAATTATTTATATAAATATAAATAAATAACTATATATATTTAAATAATTATTAAAATTATTAGAAATTTTCTTAAATAATGAATATATTAACAATATTTATACATATTTATTAAATATATATGTATTTTGATTTAAATATATATAAGTATATAACATTATTTTTCGAAATTATTTCTATAATTATAAATATATTATTATAAAATTATATTAAAAATATATAAAAAGGTATATATTTAATGTATTTATATTTATATATATTTATTATTTATATATAAATATTTATTATTTTTTTATAATTATAATTATAAATTCTTTATCAGCGCTTAAGTAATAATCGATGATACAAGCATATTTATCAGTGCTTTTTGCGTGCTGATAAAAACAAGGATTTATTAATAATCAAAAATTCACCCACAAAATTAATATTTATCACCTTTAAAATTTTATCAATTATTTGAAAGATTTGATAAATTTTACATGATCTAGTTAAAAAAACCCAAAAAATTTGAGAAAATTTCGCGGTAATAGAATCTTTCTACAAAATCCACCCACGTCTGGCACTCCTCCTTAGTGAATCGAACCTTGAAACAGCCCACTAGACTGCTTCTTGATCATCTCTTATTATATTCGATGTTCGATTGATGATTGGGATTCTGAAGAGGATTTCATATTTTCGTCAACCTAGTGAGGTAGGCTATCTGATTTTCTTGGTGTATTTTTCCAAACATTTTTTCTTTCTTCTTTAATGATGTTCTTATTTGTGGTCCAGTGAATGTATACTAGCGAGCTAGGCCTTCTAATTTTCTTAGTTTTCAATTTCAATTAAATGCTTAATCAGTCATAGAGATTTTATTGTTTCTAGACTCAATGATGGCATATGGAGTCACATGTATTTTAGATGGTTAATTGTTTTTTTTACATTTACAAAATTAATCACCCAAGGATATCATACATATTTTTCATTCTTCTTTTTATAAATGGAATTCCATTCATTTAAAATTTTATAAATTATAACTGGATATTTTTTGATTGAAGGAGTTGAAGGTAGTTTAAGGGATTTATTTTATATTTTAATGATCAATATCTTATTTTTTCTACTTATCTAGGTTTTTGTGGGAATCCAATGTATGAGTTCATCATGGAAGTCTGTATTTATATTTTCTTCTACTAGTTTTATTTATTTTTTGGAAAAAAAATTCCCAATGTATTGTTTTTCATACCCCAGTGCTTGTTTTCAGCCTAAGGGAGGTTGAGAATGTCCCTTGGAGACTATCATGGGCCAACTCATGTGTTTGATAAATGGTTGTCTTGGGTTTGTTTTGGTAACTATATCTATTGTTAAATTTTTTGTATCTTTTCTCATCAACACGACATCTTACGTCTCTACAATTTTAAAAAAATCAATTTTATTTTTCTTCCTCTTTATATTAATCAAAAATTATTTATAGATACTTTTAATAATAATATTTGAAATATTATACAATGATGACATGTACTATTTTACAACTATATAATAATGTTTCATCATAATATAACTCTCCCTCTCTAAAAAATTAAAAAAAATATCCATTTTAGATTACACTTTTTGAGTTACACTACTTTTTTGAGACCTATATACCACTATAATATATTATATTTTATTTCTTAGAAATATATATTTCCAAGAATTTAACCCCCTTTTTGAGTATTTATTTAACAAATAACAAGTGTATTTTAATGGAATCACTTTTATACCTAGCTATATGACATATTGAAAAATTTTATATCAAAACTTTTACTAAAACTAATGTTCGCATATAATGTATATCCCATGCTCCATGATATAGGGTGACATTTTATCTACTAAATTTTAAAATTTTATTCAATTTTCAATGGGTTTAAACTTGGTCTTTCTTTATTACTTTTTAAAACCATAAAACACTTCCCTCACATACATTTATTAGAAAAAAATATCCCATGAATTCCATTAGCGCCTATAAACTATTGAAATTGTTAACTCAATAATCATCAACATTTTATCATTGGTCATTTTTAATGAAGAAAAATATTATTATAGTTCATCTCATGGAACTCTAAATATTATGTCATCCACATTGATAAACACTTTTAATATATCTATAAAATTATTTTTTATGTAATTATTATGATCAAATCCATGTGTTTTTTAATTATTCTTTCTTAAATAAATCATTTAATATTCAATACCATGAGATTTGTTTTTTTATTCATACATCACCTTTTTTAAATTACAAACATTATTCTAATATTAAATAATGATAAGACTATCATTTTGTTTGATATAAACTTGATGTTCACGTAATCTATTAGTAATTGATAATTTTACATCCAGTTGGAATAAATTGAATATCTTTGGGATGCGTAATTGTGGTGATATGATATCCTAGGAGTCTTGAGATGTTTTTAAATATTGATATACCATTTATTTTAAATGTAATAAATTCTGAGGTTGCCACATCACATGTTCCAATACATTTTTATATTTTCTTGTTGATTAAATGATAGGTTATTATTGTTGGTTATCATATCTGAGTTTCTTGTTAATCGTTAATTTCCAATATTATATTTTTCATTTATTTAGGGGATTCAAAAAATATTCCATGTGGAGTAATTCTTTACTTAAATTCAATTAATCATTTTCTTCGATATACTGAAATTATTTGAAATAATCAAATTTTGATTATTCCTTATTAAAATTTTCAATAACATTAACTTTTGATAATGAATATATTATATGTATTTATTTATATATTTTATAAAATTATTATTTTATGAACCTAATAGCATGGATATGAACTCAAAATGGTTTCATGCCAATTTTTTGAGAAGTGAATATAAAGATGGAGTTAATGTGTTCATCAAGTTTGAAAGAGAGCATGCAGACATCCCTTCTAAAATCCTTTGTCTGTGTTTACATTGTTTTTATTAAAGGCAACATTATCTCAAAGAGTTGTAAGAAAATTTTATTTTTCATGTAATATGCCAAAGAAATAAATCTTGGACTAAACATAGGAAAAAACTAAATGTGGACATAGATTGGTTTTATACTATGGTTTATGAATCATTTTATATTAATACTTTTGTAAAAGATAATGGATATCACATGGATGAAATAAAAAATGAAACTGAAGATTATATTCATGATTGTACAATGTTTTTTATGAGATCAATAGTTTTTTAGGAAAACCATTATATACCTGTTGTAATATGTACAAAATAAAGTCAACTGTATTGAAGTTATTTAATTTGAATGCTGGAAGCAGTTGGAGTGACACCATCTTTACAAAACTATATGGTCTTTTGAAAGATATTCTTCTATAAGAATGTGAATTCCCATGGTGAAAATATTACTTTAAAATAATTTTATGTTCAGTGGTCATGAGGTCTAAAAAAATTTATACTTGTCCAAATGATTTCAAATTATTTCAAAATGACCATGAATCACTCATAAAATGCCCTATGTGTGGCACAAATCGATACAAGGAAAATGAATCACGTATATAGAAATATTTATTGTACTTTCCTTTCATTCCATGGTATAGAATAAATATTGGATGTCATGAAACCCCAAGACAATTAACATGACATCCAAATAGAATAATTAATTATGGAAACCTATATCATCCTGTAGATTCTCTTCATTTAAACAAACGTTATTACGAGTTTCCTAAATTTGGAGATGAGCCATGAAACTTCCATGTTTCCTTATCTAATGATGGAATAAATCCCTTTCGTTTATATATTAGTACCCAAATTACATGTCTCGTCATGTTTCAAAATTAATAATTTCCTACATGGTTATGAATAAAGCACAAATACATTACTTTGTGTCTCCTTATATCTGGACAAAAGAAAGCCGGTAATGACAATGATGTTTATTTGGATTCATTGATCAAAGATATTAAATTGATGTGGTATAAAAGTGTTACAATTTATGATGATCATAGATGTGAATAATTCAAATAGAGGTCCATATTTCATGGATTGATAAATAACTTACACATTAATGGAAATTTATCAGGCTATAACATTAAAGGAATGTTTGGATGTCCCATTTATGAAAAAACCCACACACTCAGTTCTTTTGAAAAATTCCTTGAAGACTGTGTTTTTTGGACATTGGAAATTCTTACCTAAAGTAAATAAATATTGATCCTAACCAAAATAATTTTATGGGAATACCAAACAAGGGACAACACCATCTAAAACAATGGGTCATCAACTTTAAAAAAAGTAAAAAAGATTGACACTATTTTCAGTAAACCATTTTCAAAAGACCTTACAAAATCAGGTTGGAAGAATAGATCAGTTTTCATTGAATTACTATATTGTAATTGTTTGTATGTCATACATTTTATTGATGTCATGAATGTTGAAAAAATTTTATTTGATAGTGTTATTGGAATGTTACTATATATTCCAAGAAAAATAAAATATGGAATCATGGACAGGATGGATTTGACAAAAATGTGGATAAGGTAATAGTTAGTATTAGTGAAGGGTAAAAGGTAGAGTTTTCATCCTCCATAATCATACACTATATCCTCACATGAAAATTTCATATTTTGTTTTCCTAACTAGTGTTAAATTTCCACAGTAGTATTCTTAAAATATTAAGAATGTAGTGTTAAGGAATAATTTGAAGTTACATGAACAAACATTATTCTACTATCATGTTTTGATGAAATATTTAATTCTCTTTTATTTTTGTTTCATTCATCTAGAAAATTGTACGACATACATTAACAAGACTCTGCATATTTTTCAAATACATATTTGTAATTTTGTAGACCCGATAAAGTTTCCCATCATGAATAAATATATTGAAATCATATCAAGTGAATTAAATACATTATACCAACCATAATTAATTGATATAATTATCCACCTGATGGTTCACATGGTAAATGAAGTTCAACTATGTGGTCCTATCCATTACATGTGGATTTAACCCATTGAACAGTATATAAAGATTTTTAAAAGGTCTGTCAATAATCAATGTCATCTATAATGTTGTGTTATAGAATGATATATTGTTGCAGAAGATATTGAATTCTATACCAATTTACTTATCAAATATTGAAAACATTAGTCTCCCAATGTCTCGAAACTGCAAACTCTTTATGGGTGAAGGTATTTCTAGAAGGAATTTTGTTAAAATTACCTTAACAAAGTGGGATCAAGCACATTTTTACATATTATATACTAGTAAATATGTTGATCCATACATTGAAATGAAAAAAAAATTCAGAGACTTGAATCCATAAAGGCCTAAAGGATGGATATCAAATACTCTTAATCAGCAGTTTATTGAATTGTTCACCGATCAAATTTTTAAGGGGTTATCATAAAATATGAATTAAATTTCCAAATGAATTTAACGACAAGCTAGAAGAGAAAATGAAAATGTTAAATCTTACACTGGTTTTGTAATAAATGGTTATATGTTTACAAAAAAGAACATGATGAATTTAGTAATTTGAAAAATAGTGGTGTTACACTTGTGGCTGAAGCGATGCACATAACATTTTCTAAGGATAGAAATTCATTTTATGCAAATAGGTCATATGTTGGCATTTTCGAATAGATATAAAAGTTGTATTATATGATATTTAAAGTTCTTATTTTCTATTCAGAAAGGGTTTACAATATCAATGTATAGAAAGGTAATGAACTGGGATTTGTTAAGGTGAATTTCAGTTTGGATGGGAAAAATTACATGATGTTCATAATGGAGTCACAAACAGTGTATGTATTTACGTATTTGATCCAAAAATCAAGAATTGGTTGGTGTTCATGCTAGAAACAAAAACAAATGTTGAGTTATATGAAAATTAGATTGAGGATAACCCTTTCATTGGTACATCACAATTAGTTCATGCCAGTCCCAATGTAGGCAATGTCTTATACGTTAAGGGTATCATAAAGAGGGGATATGGATTATCGATAGAGGAACCAAATCCTTGAAGCTCTTAAGAAATAAAATAGGGATCAAGGACAAGAAAAAAGTGTTTTCTAATATATTATGTCTATCATCATCATATTATATGTTCTATACTGTATTAACTTAATCTAAATTAAATATTTGGCTACTCATACTTAAAATATATTTTGAACATGATGTAAGTAGAAACTATAATGAAGGATACACTTTTGAAAATGTTAAAGTAATGTTACAACATAATTCATTTATTTTTATGAAGAATTATATAATGAAATGTTTATTTAATTTTCCTAATTCAATTCAGAATACATTTACATTAGAAGATTTATGTCCATGTGTTAATCCTTTAAAAGAAGATAAATGACATTGTCTCTACTCAAACATAGAGGTAATCTTAATGTTTTCAAAGTAAAATTATTTTTTATATAAATAATGTAACTTTTAATATTTATGTTTAATTTATTTTTATTTTGTATTACATACATAACAATTTTTTTCTTATATAGTTGGATTCTTTTGTTTGAGTCTGGGAGCTCTATACAACTTCATGCTTCTTCTCCCTCAAAGTATTTTCACCACTACAGTGTCATATTTATCACTTTGTTTCAATTAACCTCCACTTCCTTTGTAAGAAAATCAATGAAAATTATTTTTCCTAATTAAAGAGGTAATCTTGATATTTTAATAATAAAATCACTGCCTATAGAATTACAGTATCATTTCATATTTATGTTTGAATTATTTATTTTCAGTATTACTCACTTAATATTTTTTTCTTATATAGGTGGATTCATTTTATTGAGTTGGGGTGCTATTTCAAGTATTAACGATTCTTCTCCCTAAAAACCATTTCACCCCTACTATGTTGCATTTATCCCTTAATTTTAAGTTTTATCCACTGAATTTGTAGGAATAACAATGGTGTTGTCTCTTATCAATCATAGAGGCAATCTTGATATTTTTACAATAAATTCATTTTCTATAGAATTAATTTATTGTCTCATAATTATGTTTTATTTACTTATTTTTAGTATTACTGACATAAATTTTTTTTCTTTTACAAGTATATTTTTTTCGAGTTGTGATGCTATATCCATATTTCATCACTTTATGTACCAAAACATCCATTGATTTCTTCTCCCTTAAACCCATTTTACCCACAAAGTGGATCATATATTACATTATTTGATGCTACATACACATCCATTTTTGGAAGAGAAACGAAGCTTCCTCTTCTCAATGGTAGAGATATTTTTGATTTTTTTCATTGTAAAATTATTGTCTAGAGAATTAATTTATTATTCCATAATTATGTATAGTTTATTTCTTTTTATTATTACTCACATAATAATTTTTTTCTTATATAGGTGGATTATTGTTTTCTATTTTGGATCCTCTATCCAAATTTCCGGCTTATCCCCCCTCACAACCTTTTCACCCATATAGTGTTGTAATTATCGCATTCTTTCAATTTCCCTCCTCTACCTTTATAGGAAGATCAAAAATGTTGCCTCTAATCAATCACATAGGTAATCTTGATATTTCCACAATAAAATCATCATCCATAGAATTAATGTATTTTTTCAAATTTATGTTATTTATTTATTATTAATATTACCTAAATAATAATTGTTTTTTATATAGGTGGATTATTTTTTTCAATTTGGGGTCCTTTTTCCATCATTCATGCCTTTTTCCACAAAAACATCAACAAAATTATTCTCCCACAAAAAAGTTTCACCCTTGAAATGTTGAATTTTTTTAATTTCTTTTATGTTTCCTCCACTCCCCAATCACAGAGGTAATCTTTATATTTACATAGGAAAATAATTTTCCATATAATTAGTGTATTATTTCTCATTTATGTTTAATTGTTTTAAGTATTACTCATATTAATTGTTTTCTTATATAGGTGGATACATTTTTTTCAATAAGATGTGGTTTGTTAGAAGCTACTCATGTAGTGTTGGATGTTCAATAAAGAAATTCAATGTAAATCATGGTAACATTGACAATTTGAATTTTTTTGAGGCTTTGGGTTGTATATGAATCATCCACACATCAATATTACTCACGATGTGACTGGTATGACTCCAAGAACTTCTTTCTAATTAAAATTGACATTAATTTTTTTAGAAAAGACAATTGAAACACTAAAAACCAAGATAGAGTTTTCAAATTTTTTTGATACATTATTATAATGAATCATAATTTATCTGTGATGTGTAAGAATCATCCACACATTAATCTGATACATGATATTCTTGATATAATTCAATGTGTCTGTTATCAGTTTAAAATTGATATTTTACCTTAAAAGTTGTCACTCAATTAATTCCAAGAAATTAAGCACGTATTTTTTTGATAGATTAGGTAGTTAATTAAAAAATCATTTAAGAAATGTTGGAATTGTTCTTACATTAAATGGATACATGATGTGATCCGTAGGAGTCAATATGCATGTTTCAAGTTAAAAATATCATTTTAGTAAAGAAGGAAAGTGACATACTCAAAACCATGACAACACATTCATAATTTTTTTGATAATTTAGTAAAATGATCATCAAGATATTTGATATGTTCATGAATTTTTTACACCTCAATCCAACCCACAGTGCAACAGCAATGACTCCAAATGCATGTTTTTATTTAAAATTTACATCAATTTTAGTAAAAATGAAAATGTCCTACTAAAAAAAGAAAATGAACTAACATTATTTAAATACATTCGGAAAATAATTCACATGTGATTTTTGATGTGTAGGAAACAAATGCACCTCAATCTGATACACAATGTGATGGGTATGAGTCAAAGTATGTGTTTCAATTTTTAAATGACATTTTATTAAAAAAGACAAGTGAAGTACTCAATAAAGGGAAAACACATTAAAATTGTTTTCAAGATTTATGAAAATGATCAATATGTCATTTGCGATGTGTAGGAATTAGTCACACCTAAATTTCACACAATGTGTGGCTGATATGACTCAATGTGCATCTTTTATTTAAAATTGTCTTCAAATTTAGTAAAAACTCCAACTGACCAACTCAAATCCATGAACATGAATTCACATTGTTTGAATACTTTAGGAAAATGATCCTTAAGTAATTTTTTATGTGTAGGAATCAGAATAACCTCAATCTAATACACAATGTGATCGGTATCAGTCAATGTATGTGTTTCAATATTAAAATGACCTTTTTGAAAACAAGAGAGGTTACGTACTCAAGACAAAGAAAACACATTCATATTTTTTTGAAACATTATGAAAATTATCCATAATCACTTGGGACATATAGGAATATTTTACACCTCAATCCAACATACAATGTGACAGGTATGACTAAATGTAAGTATTTTTATTTAACATTTTCATCAATTTTAGTAAAATTGACAATTGTCATACTCAAAACTGAAAAATACTTTCAGATTGTTGTTTTATATTACGAAAATGGTCCATATGTTATATTCATCATTTTGGAATCAACATCATGTCAATTTTATACATGATGTGACATGTATGACTCAAATTGTTTGATATCAGTTTAAAATCAAAATTTTAATTCAAAAAGTGGCACTCGCTTAAAACCAATAAAACATGATCATATATTTTTGATAATTTATTAAAATGATTCATAAGTCATTATTGAAATTTAGGAATCCGGTTCATATAAAATTGACACACGATGTGATTAGAATGAGTCAAAAGTGTGTGTTTCTAGTTTAAAATGACATTTTAGTAAAAAAGACAACTGAAATACTCACATCTAAGAAAACACATTCAAAATGGTTTGATACATTAGAAAAATGATCCAGATGTTTTTTGAGATATGTTGGAATCAACAACACCTCAATCTGATGCATAGTGTAAATGTTATGACACCATGTCTATCTTTTTATTTAAAAAGTTTATCACATATAATAAATTTAACACTTTTTGTTAATTTAATCCTTTATATAATTACAATCATAAGAAATTTTTTCATATATAGGTTTGATATTTTAATTGATTAGGTGTGGTTTGTTCATAAATTGAATGAGTAGGGTTTGGATTAAAAGATAAAGGATCATTTATTTTTTTAATGTATGTTTCAATTTTATTTATGAAATTGTATAAACCAATTTTTGAAATGTCCATAATATAAATTTTTTCTTGGGTTTGTTTTTTAACTTTCATTTCATTTAAATCCTATATTTGTAGTTATTAATATTGATATATATTGTCTTTTTGGTGACATGATGTACTATTACAGTTCATTGTAGTGGTGTTGTAGTGTGTTGTTATAGAACGTCGTATTATGGTCATTTATCAGTTCCTTTAAAAGAACTGATAAAGGAATCATTTATAAGCACTTTGATTAGTGTGGATGATGGGTACCTTTATAGAAAAATTTATTAGCACTGATAAAAGACCCCTTTATAATCACTTTTTTAGTGCTGATAAAAGACTATAGATTTTAACATCACTCATATAGTAATTGATTTTCTAGCATTGATAAAGGCCATTTCTAGCACTGTTAATGGACTGTTTTGTTGTAGTTGGTGATTTTTGCCTTTTTTTAGTGGATTGTACCAACTTTAGACTGATTAGTAATAACTTTCTTGGATCATCCCATCAATTTTTTAACATATAGGGTCACCCATACAAGGCCTCAAATGGTTCCATACTGATTAATGAATGGTATCTATTACTTTATGTGGAGGCCACCTAGTGTAGGTGCTCCTCCAAACTATTTCCAAAATACCACAAAGAATCTCCCATAGAATTTCCAACAAGACAAAAATTGTCCACATAGTTTGGACATCAATATAGTGGATGAAAAATATTCTCAAACATGAATGAGTCCCAAAGGCCTCCAACAACCCTCCCCATACTTATGATGGGTATTAAGAATAATTATCTTAAATGATCACTGGTGGAACTCCATATAGCTGAACTATGTCATTCAAGTACATGATTCCCAATCTATCTACTGAACTATAATACTAAATGGATATTTTGTGGGATTACATAGTGGGTCAGTATATGATCACCCAAATGACATCATGTTCCATGCATAAACATGGTAACTCCGTCATTAAGTACACAAATATCTAATCCCACATCTACTCTAGCACCTCAAGGGGTAGAGTTAAACCCGTTAGATTCAGTGATCATCCTTCACTTTTGGACAAGTGATGTATCAAGAAAAAAACACAACCCATCATGAATAGACACAAAAACTAACATCAAATGCCATGGTACATCATTTCTACTCTATATGTAACACAAGAAGATATTTATAAAACTTTCTCATTAGCTCCTCCTTCAACGCATGTGGTATTACAATCCATTATCAAAAAGGATAATGTCCTTCCCACCTTCCAGAAATACATTAAGAGAACCTATGTGGTATATAATAATATATGAGGTCTCACAATTAATATCTCCTTGAAAATCATACATAACATGTCCCAAATGCAATGGGGTAACATCAATTTACTATGGATTTGAACCATCATCCTTTTTCCCTATGGAAAATTACAATGATGATAACAGCTCGGATGACTTGGACAACACCTTAAAACAGGGTATCCTAGTGAGATTATCTTCCCCCATGATCCCCTTCCCAAGATAATCTGAAATCTAAAATTCATCACTTGGGAGAAACTATTTATAATGAAACTAAAATTAGTCAGGATACTTATAAGTGAATATAAACTTATGAATCATCTGGTCAATGTAGATGTTAAAATATACACCCATCAGGTAGTGTCTCAACATCATCAGGGTGAATAATTCCCCAACTAGGTTATGATCATGGGCCATGTAGTTCTTCTTATATAGCCTCAATTTCCTAGAACCATATAAAATAATTATCTTCCACTACATTAGAACACAATAAATTCAATTCCTTATGGAATGATAAAACACTGTGTACTCAACACCCTCTTATGGGAATCTCATGATGGGGGTTCTTGTTGAACTCTAACACAACTTCTGAAAACAATCTTGGAACCTTTACATGGACATGAAAGTATTCATTTTTTAGGTCTACAATTTTAAAGGTGATACCACACTAGATAAATCGGGTATAACCCCATAATATCCTTCCAAACCAAGTATACTATTAACCTTAGTAACACTCATGGGTGAATCCCAAGATAGAACTTTTCCAACATTAATTTGATCAACTAAAAATCCTACCTATGAGATGATGTGCCCCTATAAGTGGACATATATATTCCAAAAATAACACTTCAATGTATTCCCATAATCCAGGTTAAATAAGTATGTGTCCAGGATTTTCCTCCCTTTTCTCACATAGTCATCCTCAGATTCAATGTTCACTAGGATGTCGTCGATGAAACCCACAATGAACCAGTTGAACATAGGATGAATGATCTGGTCTATAAGTCAAATCCACACTACTAGGTTGTTCACCGTGACAAAGTGAGCCACCTTGTACTCATAAATGCTATAGTGAAAACTAAATGATGTCTTTTGAATATACATGTGTCGTACTAACAAATGGTGATAAATTAACCAGATAATATTCTTTGAGAACCGTTACGACCCTCTCAACTAACTGAAGATTTCATCAACCCTTGGTAGTGGGTACATAATCTCCCTGGAAACCTTGTTAAATAAATGTTAATTGGCACATAGCATCAAACTCTCATCTTCCTTTTTTGAAAAACAATACTGAGGATTCCCATGGGGAATTACTAGGTCTCACAAATACCTTCTCTGGTAATTCCTCTAACTGCACCATTAAGTCATGATGATCCGTGAGATACATAAGATATAATGGTGAATACATCATGGTAATCCCATGATGTAATTAAAAACATAATTTTATATCTTGGTTGGGATGTGAACATGGAATGTCTTCATAAATGATGTCCTTGTACTCACCCACCACCACAATAAACTAGTAGCCCATATTATCCACTACTCCAAGAGTCACTCTTGCTAATTGTTGAGTAATTTTCCACACTCTCCTATACATGATCCCATCCTAAATATGATAGGTTTCTCTATCACCAATAATGTAAATACTTATAACATCATTCTGGAAACCCCACATGTTCCACTTAAAATCGTCAATTTGGGAATGAATTATGGATAGAAATTCCATTACTAAGATGTCCCTATAAGGCCTAATCACTTTTAAAATAAAATACCATATGGAAATATTTACTCCAAGAATCAGGTCACATGGTCATAAGAAGTGTGAAATCCCATTTTCACCTAATTTTGAACTCTCCAATTCTAGGTATAAAGATAAAGGCTCAACCAGAATATCAAATTCTCAAACTGGAGATGTGAGAATAAAGGAATTAATCACACCCATGTCTTTAAAAATCATAGATAATGTAGAAAATAAATAGATTTTACTATGTATCATTAAAATATTTTTAGGTTCATAGGCATATATAGCCTATTGTTGTCCTCATCATTGGCCACTAGCTCACTAAGCCTATAGTAAACCACCCAGTGGTGGTGGTGGTAATAGGTCAAACCTTTGACCACCTCATTAAACACTAAATTGACATATTCCATCTCTTCCACCATGTGGAACACCCTGATAATAACTCTGTAACTACCTTAGTTATATCTCTACTACAGCTATATTAGTTTTATAATGTGATGTAAAATTACATGGCCTATGTCCCATACCATCACAGGAGAAACACTACTTCTCCTAAGCTGACTTGATTTATCGTAAGAGTCATTCACCATTGAAAATCAACCCTAGGATCTTATGATAAATCATTTAACATATTCAGATCCCTATTAATACCATCGGTTACCTAATTCCACGGTCTCAACTCATGGGTGACCACTACCATCACCAACTATTAGTGCCTACTCTCATGGAATCTATCCACCACAAAACCTCACTCCAATACTATAACATTTGTGGGAATGTAATGAGATATTGCTAAAGATATGATATTTCAATAAAATACCTTATCAAAGGTCTGAGTTCCGCAGAATGGATCGTACACCATATTCATGGAGTGTTATGAGAGATATGTAAAATGAACTAGGGATGACTCACATGGAAGATTTCCATCTGATTTTCAGGCATCCTCCCTAGGTTAAATACTCATGTGATGACCTTTATATAGTCATCATCATATGGGGTTATGTCTTTTCATGAAACTAGGGAGGCCGCTACCTCTGGAGCTTGTGCTGCACACCCAGCCTACGTGCATTCTGAACTGAAACTTTTATATCTAACTACTTCTCAATGGATAGTGTTATATCTAGTAAACCAACCACAGATACTATATATAGTGATGTATTGTGTTTTCACGAACCGTCCCATGGGGCTCATGTCGTGACTCCCCCAAGCCCGCCTTCCATAGGCCAGGGACTGGCGACTTACACTGAAAGGAGTATTCCCTAAAACTGGGAAGGCATTGCCTTTATAATATATAACTCACACAACTAAGCACAATGTAGGATACAAGAAAAAAGTAAAACTATATAGTAAACATGGTGTTTATAGAAAGAAAAAGGGGCCAAAATACAAGCCCAACTGAAAAGTACAGGTAAACTAAAATGTACAAGTAAAAGTGAAAATAGCTCTTATGAACACCTACCAAGGTTCATACATGATGGGAATGTACATCTCTTGAATGATCATCTCTGTGGTATTCCTTGTATATGTCCCCCTCCATGCTACCTTCAGTCCTGGTACCCTCACCCTCAGCCAGTGATGTCCATCTTATGGACCAAACACAAAATAGTGCATGAATAGCCCATGCAAGGGTGAGTATAACGATACTAAGTTGGGACCCCAAGACCTTCAAAGGTCTCACAAAATCCACAAAGGATAAACCAAAAAGCAAGGAAGAAATAGTCAACCCTACTTAAGTATATTCCCATACATATACCTAATTTATCAAGCATACACATCTCATTCATGAGGAAACACAAGGCTCAACTCAAAATCCCAAAGATCAACTATTCCACAGCAGAAAGATTACCATGATGATAACACCACAAATATAAGTAACACAAATGTAAATCCACACATAATTATACCACAAAGGAATCACCACAAAGGGAAGTACCACAAAGGTATTTCCACATAGAAGAATACCACAATGGTGTCACCACCAAGGAATGTACCACAAAGGAAATTCCAAATAGAAGAATACAAAAAAGGTAAGGAAATAGATCACCCCTAGTATGACTTAAGTACGGTAGTAATGTTTATTAGATGTATCTACTGAATCAACATACTCTGTTAAGAGGTAGACACACGTAAAATCACAAATCATCAGACCCACGTATAATCCTCGTATAACCTACCACGATAAGATCCTAGAGTAGTCCCACATGGATTCCTAGAGAGTATCTATGTGGGATCCTGAAACATAGACCAAAATAGGATCCCAAGGCTACAACCCAAATGGGATCCCTTTCTTATGTTACAACCATCCATAGGGTTTTCGTACTATGCTTGCTTGATTCCGAGAGGGTCTGCTCCTCAAGCCACAGGTCGATACTTCAAATTCAATGAAGTCCCATGAAGAAGTGTCCTGATGTATTTCCACATAATAGGGGTCTCAATGCAATTGATGTTGCGTCAATCAGATGCCCAGTCTATATGTTATTGGACTTTTAGTCCTGAGGGACTGGTTGGATTCATGTTCGATACATCCCAGTCATACCCCAACTTTATCCAAAACTCATGTGGTGTATATTAAAATGAACATCTTGATTAGAGGCTTCCGGTGCCGCAGACGGTTAATCAAACAGATACAATTAGCTAATGTTATGGCCGAAAGAGCGGAAATGGGTTAAAGTTGGTATGGGTCCGGTCTGACCCAGCCTACCGATGCGGCCCGGACAGCGCTGGGTGGCCCCCAGCCAGCCCATGTCTTGGTGGCCCTTCGGTGGGGTCTACCCTAGCCACTTCCCAAGGGGGAGGCGCCTTTTGGGTATCTCGAATGGCTAAGCTATTTGGGTTGGGAGGCCAACCGGAAGGTGCCACGTGGCGCTGGTAGCAAGCACGTGGGACCCGGGGTCCCACATGGCTCCCTGGCTGGCAAGACAGCCAGCCCTATTGCATGGCTCGGTCGCGTGCCATGCCACCACTGGTGGCTGGCAGCGAGCTAGCCACCCTCCTTCACCGTCGCGGCCTCGTGTCACGGCCTCTGCATGCCCAGTGGTGTAGACACGTGTCGTCGCCCCCTTCACGTGGTTGGTCCTATGCTGTCCACCGCCCTAGCTCCACTGCGACCTATGGACCGCGGCCCTCCCCCGATGGTGTTGTTGATCCACCACCACTCGTGAGCCCTACCGGCACCAGTCAGCGGCATCGGTCACCATCCTCCTTCATCGTGATGAATGCATCAATAAGGATGATGGAGAGGGATCGTGCCAGGTTTGTTTGGCCCATACCCTCCCAGTTAGATTGGTAGCACTCGGCTCATGGAAAAAAATTCAACATAAAAGAAATTAATGAACAATAATTAAAAGCACCCCTACCTATTCATTCACTGGATGTGTTGAGAGGTAGAAGATGAAGTCGATGAAGGGGATGGTAATGTCAGTGTTCGTCACTCCCACAAGATTCTTCTGATCTGGCCTCAAGCATCGTCCTCATTTTTTGATTCTAGAATATTTTCTTCGTTGGATATGTGTCCTTCGTTGCGGAGCATTATCCTCCAAAATCACTCCCCAAAAATCCTCTCTTTTTCCAACCCAATTTTTCTCAAAGGAAAAGATGATCCAACTTAATGTGTTATATTTATTAATTAATCAATTAAAGAAAGGAACATCAATTAATTTAAACTATCATGATTAAATTAAGATTTGAATGGTTTTTCAACATTAAGTGGGGGTTTGGGTGGTACCCACCACCATGAATTCGAAATGGGGGGTTTTCAAAAATAAAAAAATATTTTTATTTATTTATTATCCTTCGTTCATTAAAAACTAAAAAACTAACTTCCACCCTTGACCTACTGCAGTTGAGGTGAAGGTCTCCTTAATTGAATATCGGCACTATGAGTTCAACGGTGCCCTCAGATTTCAATTCCGTTCACCTGTTCAAATGTTACAAAAACTCACTCACACATTTTCAGAACAAACTAAAAAAAAGGTCAGAAATTCATCTTGGACACACCAGGCCTTGAAATCATGCGCCATCAATTTTCATGGACTCGTATTATACATATATAATTAAAAAAATTACATTGAAAATCTAGGTCTTTACATTCTCCCCACCTCAAGGCTTTGCATCCCTGAAAGCCACATCACAAAAACTAGGAAATCAAGTGGGGGTATTGAGCACGAATTTGAGCCTCCCACTCCCATGTGGCCTCATGGAGGTTTCTGTGATTCCAACGTACACACACATAATGTATAGATCACCCATGAAAAACTCTATCTTGTCAATCCTTGATCTCCACTGGAACCTTCATGAATGTCGCCCCATCGTCGATTTCCAGCTCATCTTGGTCAATGACGTGAGATGGGTCGTAAATGTATCTCCTCATCTGGGATACATGGAAAACGTTGTGCACCCGGTGCAACTGAGGGGTATGTGCTAGGATGAAATCCACCCTCTACAACTCTGTTGAGGACTAGAAAGTGTCTGATGAACCTCAGAGGTAAATTATCACCACGTCCAAATCTCCACAAACATCGTTAGGGTGAGATCCATAGAAAGACGTGGTCTCCATCCTTGAACCTCATAGGTCTTCGTCTCATGTCGTCAAATGACTTATTACTACTCTGTGGAGTCTTCATCCGCTCCTGGATAATCTACAGCTTCTCCATGGTATCCCGTACCATATCTGGTCCCATGAGTGCTGACTCTCCTTGGTCAGTCCAACACAAAGGTGATATGCAGGGTCGGCCGTACAGAGCCTCGAAATGTGTCATCCCAATGGTGGAGTGATAGTTGTTGTTGTATGCAAACTCCACCATGGGAAAGTGATCCACCCAACTGTGACCAAAGTCAAGGAAGCAAGCACGCAGCATGTCCTCGAGGGCCTGAATGGTACGCTCAGTCTGGCCATCCATCTGAGGAAGGAAGGTGGTGCTCAAAAGAATCTATGTCTCGAAAGCCTCCAGAAACCCCTTCCATAGATGGGAAGTAAAACATACATCACGATCGGAGACAATCGTCGAGGGTACTCCATGTAGCCACACAATCTCATGCACATAAATGCTTCCTAATCTCTCAACTAAACCATATACTCTGATTGGTAGGAAGTGTGCTAACGTGGTGAGTTGGTCGACGAACACCCAAATATAATCATGAACCCTGAATGTATGTTGATGTCATGTCATGAATAACATCGATATCCCATCCTACTTCCACTCTGGGACCTCAAAAATCTGAACTATACCTGTTGGTACCTGATGTTCTGCCTTCACATGCTGACACGTGAGGCATCGAGAGACAAACTCTGCTACTAATTTCATCATTCCTGTCAACCAGTGTTGTCATCGGAGGTCCCGGTACATCGTTTCCACTCATGGATGTAACTCTAAAGGGGATTTATGGAACTCCATCAACACTTCCTCCCGAAGCGGCACTAGTACCCTATTATGTCTTCTAAAGTAGATTACATGCTCCCCACCATCTGAAATTACATCAGGTGCATGCCCTATGGATATCTGAACACATCGAGCCTCACAGTCAGTGTCCCAATGCTATGCCTCCCTAACTCACTGATGAGGTGATGGAGTGACTGTAAGAGACAGAAGAAAAGATGCTCTATCACGATCCACAAAAGATATCTGCAAAGAGGCCAACTACTCCGTTGCCTCACCTAGCATATATATACTAGATCTCCTACTGAGTGCATCTGCTACAACATTCACCATCCCAAGAGTACAAACGATCATGAAGTCATAGTCCTAGAGGAACGCAATCCAATGACATTGTCTTGGGTTTAGGTCATTCTTAGAGAAGATATACCTGATACTCCGGTGATTAGAGTAGATCGTAAATCGCTCGCCCATCATATAGTCTCCCCACAGATTCAAAGTGAATACCAAAGCTGCTAACTCAAGGTCATGGGTAGCATTGTTATGATCATTCTTTCTCAGCTGTCGTGAACTATATAATATAACTGCTCTCTCCTGCATCATGACACATCCATGCCCGGTCCTGGATGCATCGTAGTATACTACATACCCAATGCCCTCCTCTGGAAACCTCAATATAGGGGCACTTGTCTTCCTCTGCCTCAGCTCTTGATAACACAACTGTAAATTTTTTGACCACACGAAGGGTTTCCCCTTCTTTTTCAACAATGATAATGGTGCTTCTGCTCTGAAAAAATATATCCCAAATATATGGTAGTATCCGGTCAAACCCAAAAAACTTTGTACCTTTGTCACACTCCTGGGTGGCTCCCAAGCAATTACCACTTCAATCTGCGCTGAATTCACCACAACTCTAGCCTCCGAGATGATATTTCCCAAAAAAAATGTACCTCTTGGACCCAAAACTGGCACTTTGAGAGCTTACCATAAAGCTGGTGCTCTTAGAGTTTGTCCAGTACTACCTGCAAATGATTGTCATGCTCCTCCTTAGTAGCCGAGTAGATCAGAATGTCATCAATGGAGACTACTACAATGAAATCAAGGTATGACTGAAAGATCTTGTTCATGAGTCCCATGAAAACAGCTGGAGCATTGGTCACGTCGAATGGCATAAACAAAAAATCATTGTTTCTATGTCGACATCTCAAAGTCGTCATCTTCACATCCTCATCTCGTACTATGAGATGGTGATGGCTTGATCTGAGATCTATCTTCAAGAACCATCGTTCACCCTTCTTCTAGTCAAAGAGGTCATCAATCCTCGAGAGTGGGTACTTATTTTCCATGTTCACCTGGTTCAAGATGAAATAGTCAAACAAAAAGTTTTGATCTCCCATCTGCCTTCATGAAAAAAAATCGGGGCTGCCCAAGGAAAACCACTAGTCCGGATGAACCACTTCCCCTGTAAGCCTCCAGCTGTACCCACAGCTCACAGAGCTCTGACGG
Source organism: Viscum album (assembly GCA_963277665.1). Classification (NCBI taxonomy): domain Eukaryota; kingdom Viridiplantae; phylum Streptophyta; class Magnoliopsida; order Santalales; family Viscaceae; genus Viscum; species Viscum album. The sequence continues at coordinate 976,251,327 of OY728125.1, forward strand.
ATCCATCCAATACACTGGTGTAGATATCCGTTTCATCTTAGGGTACAAGTCAATGTAAAATGTCACCTCACGATGAGGTGGTAGACCCAGAACATAATCAGGAAAGACATCCGCATACTGGTCCACCATTACAAGATAGATCAAACTCTCCACATCAACTGCTCTGGGGGTAAGGCTATCCAACTGATTGGTGATCAGCTTCACTCTCCTCTAGGTATGTCCATCTTGTACTGAAAAGGATCCCTTCTCATAGGTTAAGTTAAAATTGTCCCATTTCATGTGGAAACCCCACACTTTTCACCTAATACAGTCAACATGTGCATGGACTGTAGATAACCAGTCCATACCCAAGATGACATTGTAAGGCCTCGACGCCGCTACTATGAGATCCCAATCAAAGATTTCACCTCCTAGAGTAATCTCACACATTCCGCACTAGTGTGTAATCATCGAATTTTTTAACGTAGGAGTCTATAACCATAAGGTCTGATCCAACAACTATGTTGGAATCTCCAAATGAGGGTTGTGGAAATAAAATAATGACTAGAACTTATGTCTATAAGTACTACAACTAAGGTGAAGTAGACACATATCGTAACTCATATCATCTTCAGAGCACCGCGGTTGTAGGTCTCAACATTCTAGAGCATAGATCTCCCCTTCTCCACCTGCTCCCTGTGGTTGGGGTGGACCACTGTGTGGTCATGGCAGTAACACCTCAAATCGTTTCCCACCGCCAACCGCACGACCAACTCCACTTCCATGTTCTCTTCAAGCCCGTGGACCTCCTTGGTCAAACCTCTGTCTCTTCCTAGGAGGTCCTTCAACCATATTCTAATCATCCCTAACATGGAGCAAGCAGTCACGATCCATGTGACCCTGCCCGCCACATGCAAAACATTGCATGCTCCTTGCATGACTGGCTCTGTCTCGGGTGCCCCGCACAACTGAACCTGAATCATGCGGTCATCCACCTATAGTTATGGTCCTATAAGAACTTTGTGAAATCTTTCTACTGCCATATATAGAAGATTACACTATGTGGTGCCCGGTGGTGAGTCTTGATGTTGGTGACTGCTCGGCAAAAAAAACACTCTACTAAGAGGGCTTTCTCTAACACCCCCACATGCATCAGGATTCCAAGAGAAATCATTGAAGCCCTAATCTCATTCCTGAGTCCCTGATCAAATGTCCAAGACCTAAATAATGGGTCCCACACCATATCAATGGAGTAGCGCGAGAGGTCGATGAACCTCACTTGGTACTGTGTCATAGTCATGTTGCCCTGCCACAGATGAAGGGGCTCTTATATGCGCATTGTGTGAAGGGTCAAACTCTGCATGGAACATGCTCTCAAAGTATTCCCATAGAAGTGTCACCTCATCGTGAACCTGGAGTATCAAGCTCCCCCATCTGCCTACTACTTCCAGTAGAAGTATGGCGGTAAGGATCCCCATGAGATCAGTAGGTTTCCCTACCAGTCAGAAGACTCTCACCACAGCCTCCATCCAATCCTCAGCCGCCTGTGGGTCCATCTCACTGCTGAACCTCGATGGCCTCTTGTGCAGGAACTCTGTAAATGCACTAAGGTGGCTTGTACTATCTGTTGTTGGGGCTTGTGTCATCGGTGACCCAATGGGTAATGGTACCGTTGGTGCCTCTGCAGGTGCCTCTACTGAAAGAGGGCCATTCACTGAGGCCCCATCGCTTGGTGGGCTGTCATCGCGTACTATACCCGAAATCCTAACTGGCTATCTATGTGGAGGCATCCGGAAAAAAATAGCTACACCGCGGTCAATAAGTTATACCAAGTGAGCTGACACAAAGTGATCACATAGAAAGCATTTCAAAACACACATGTAAAAAGTGTTTTTGTGCACTGAGTCAAAAATCAGAAGTCAAGGACCTAGTGTATTGATACGTCAGCCGCCGCACCAACACTAGATTCCCTAAACTGATAACCACGCTCATAAAACATTACAATATCGTCGTTAAAGGAATAGATTCCAATTTTCTATGGTAGAATTGGCTCATATGATACCAATTTGTCATGACTCGTCCCCTGGGGCCCGTGTCGTGACTACCCAAAGCTCGCATTCCATAGGCCAGGGGTTGGCAACTAGCACCGAATAGTGTATTCCCAAAACTGGGAAGGTGGTGCCTCTATAATATGTAACACACACAACTATGAACAAAGAAAGATACAAGCACAAAGTGAAACTATATAGTAACCAGGGTGTGTAACGAAAAAATGGGGCCAGAATACAAGCCCAACTGAAAAGTACAAGTAAATTGAAAATTACCAGTAAAATTGATAATAGCTCATGTGAACACCCGCCATGGTTCCTACCTGAAATGTATGTACAACTATCAAACGATAGTCTTTGAGGTACGCCTCATCTATGTCCATCTCTGTGCAACCTCCAGTCCTGGTAACCTCTCCCTAAGTCAGCGCTGTCCATCATATACTCCATAAGCTTGTGCAGGGGTGAGTATAACGATACTCAGTAGGGACCTCAAGACTAAAAAAGGTCTCACAAAATCCACAAAAGATAAACCACAAAGCATGGAAACAACAGTCAACCCTACTTAGGTATATGCCCATATATATATATAAGTTATCTAGTACACCCATATCATTCATGAAGATACACAAATCCCAACTAAAAATACCATATCTCAACTGTTCCAAGGAGTAAAGATTACCATGTAGATAACACCCCAATGATATTTACCACAATGTTGAATCCACATATAAGTATACCACAAAGGTATCACCACGAAGGTAAGTACCACAATGGTATCACCACATAGAAAAATACCAAAATTTTATCTCCACAATGGTAATTAACAAAAAGGTAACACCGCACAGAAGAATACAACAAAGGTAAGGACTCTGCTCACACCAGGTATAACATAGGTATGGCAGTAAAGATTATTAGATTTACCTACTGGATCATCTTACTCCGTTAAGGGAAAAATCCACATAGGATTTTAAATAATCATACCCATGTTAGATCCTAGTACAACAGATCCAAAAATGACCCTAGAGTAGTCCCCCGTAGATTCCTAGAGAATATACACGTGGGATCCTCAAACATATACCCACAAATGATCCCATGGAACATAACCACATAGGATCCATTTCTTATGTTACAGCCAACTATAGGGTTTACGCACATAGCTCGCTTGATTCCAGGATGGTCCGATCCTAAAGCCACAGGTCTATACTCCAACATCCATGAATTACCACGAAAACATTCATAAGAGACAACTACATAGTAGGGGTCTCAACGCAACAGATGGGGCATCAATCAGATGCTTGGTCTATAAGTTATTGGCTTTTTAGTCTCGAGGGCCCAGTTGGATTCGTGTTCGATCGACCTAGTCATACCCCAACATTTTCCAAAACTCAAGTGGGATATACCAAAAGTATAGTCTTGATCAAAGGTTTCTGGCACCACAGATGGTTCATCAAACATATTCTCATAGCTCAAGTTATGTTCGAAAGAGTAGAAAAGGGTCGAAGCATGTTCGGGTCCGGTCTGACCCGACCCGACCCGGCCTGGGCCAATCTAACCCTACCCGACCTGGGCTGATCTGATCCGACCCATACCACACTAGCCTAGGCTGATTATACCCAATTAGGGTCGACCCGGCCCGACCCTAGTCTGTACCTGGGTCTGGCCCTACCTGCCGGCGCGACCAGGCCCGCCGACGCAGCCCGACCGGAACTAGGTGGCCCCGTGGTGAGGTCCGCCCTAGCCACTTCCCAAGGGTGTGGCGCCCCTTGGTTATCCCAAATGGCTGGCCCGTTTGGTTTGGGAGGCTGATCGTCCGGTTCCTCGTGGCACCGGTAGCTGGCATGCGGGACCCAGGGTCCCGCTCGGCTCCTCGGCTGGCCTGACGTCCAGTCCTCTTGGACAGAGCGGTCGCGCGCCACGCCAACACCTGTACCTGGAAGTGATCAAGCTACCCTCCTTTTCCAACATGGCCTTGTGTCGAGGCCCCTACATGCCCGGCGCCGCGGACACGCGTTGCCTCCCTCTACAAGAGGTTGGTCGTGCGCCGGCCGCCGCCCTAACTCCACCATTACTGACGGGTCGCGGCCCACCTCCAATAGTGCAGTTCTGTCGCCGCCATCTTCACAGCCAGCCGGAGTGCCGGCCACCACTCCCGATCCCTACTAGTTCTAGTCACCGACACCAGTTTTTGTCCTCCTCCATCATGATGAACGCATCAACAAGGTCGATGCGGAGGGATCGATCCATGTTTTTTTAGCCCATTCCCTCCACATTAAATTGGTAGAACTCGGCTCCTGGGAAAAGATTCAATGTAAATGAAATTAACAAACAATAATAAAATAAACCCTTACCTAGTCGTTCATTGGAGGTGTTTATAGTTTAAGATGAAGTCGATGAAGGGGATGGTAAAGTCGGCATTCATTGCTCCCGAAAGAAGCTTCCGATCTGGGCTCAAGCATCGTCCTCATCCAAAGATTCTAGAGGATTCTTTTTATTGTAGAGGTGTTCATGGTTGGAGAGAATGACCCTCCAAATGATCTCCCCTAAACTCCTCTCCTTTTCAAATCCAAATTATCCCACAGGAAAATAGAAGGCAACTTAATTTGATAGGTTTATATATTAAACAATTAAAATTTGGCTCATCAATTATGTTAATATGGCATTATTAAATTGAGAGTTGAAACGTTTTCCCACATTAAAAGGGGTTCGGGTGGTGCTTACCACCATGAATTCAAAATGGTAGGTTTTCAAAAAGTAAAATATAATGTTTTTTGTATTTTTCTTCTTCCATGAAAACATGAAAAACTAACATCCACCCTCGACCTGCTGTGGTTAAGGTGAAGGACTCCTTAAACGAATATCAGTGCTACGAGTTCAATGGTGCCCTCATATTTCAATTCCTATCAACGGTTCAAAAGTTAGAAAAACCAACTCATGCGTTTACTAAACGTATGTAATAAAAATATTAGAAATACATTTCGGGAACACCAGGCCTCAGAATCACGTGCCATCAATTTTTGCGGACTCGTAATATTCCCATCTAATTAAAAAAAATTACATGGAAGAATATGGGTCTTTACCATGTGTACTGAATCTTTTTCACTTAGAAGATCATCCTAATGGTCACATGGTGGATCATCCTAGTGGTCACGCAGTGGAATACTAGTTATCTATCCTTGTAGAAGTTTCCATAAATAAGAAAGGTGTACCATGTTTAGAGATTTAATCTCGTGGGATGACTCAAAAAGCACATGGAAACCATGGATCATGCATATATGATATATTTACCAATGTTTTCAGCGAATCCAATGTCAGAATGTACTAAGAATAAAGAAATGTGATTAGGATCCAAGTGTTTAGACACATTGACTGTCACACCATCACTAGGGTCCTTATCCTATAATCCAAACTCGAAACACATATCATTATTTCCATAAAAACCAAAAACTGTATCATTGACTATACTCTTATGGTAGAACTGACTACTATAATATGATTCTCTGAAGATCTGTCTTAATGGGGTCCAAACCATGACTACCCAAGCATAACACCAATATGCACCGAGTTGTAATTTTACACACATGGGAGGAATTAACCTAAAAAACTATAAAAACAAAAATGACCATGATTGTACAATGTTTAAAAATAAACAAGTACAAAAAATAATTCATACATCTATGATCCGACAATCAGAGTATGAAAGAAAGGTACTGAAAGAAATAAGTGGTCAATAACAATCCAAACCAAAAAATTCAGAGAGTTATGCATTTTTTTTAATGTTAGGACAACTACTAAGTACAACAACTAATAAAATACCTATTTTATTCTAGAAAAATTATTCTCTACAATCTCTATTTCCACCTAGGAAAAAATCAAAAAGATCGTTGTCTTTATAAAACACAACATGTGTGAGAAGATCCCACACATGGATCAGTTTAACAATACCCAGTAAGAAACCATCAAAAAAAATAAAAATGAATAATTAAGAATAATTACAACATAATAAGGATATATTAAATAATTTATAAACAATACCCTGATATATACCCTGGATGAACATTGTACCTCCACGTGGTGCCAACCAAACTATATGTTGTATCATTCTTCTTGAAGAAATTTTAATTCCAGGAGACCCCACTTCATGTTCCATGTTATCATTGGATACAATCATCCAACATGTCAAGATAATTATGACCCACCCATGAAAACTATTTCTCTATGAATACATCAATTTTTAGATTGGGGATCACACAAAAGAACATTGGGGGACACTAAAAACTCAACATGGACTAACCTTCTATGTAGGGGATCATATAATAATGATACCATGAACCCTATTGAAAAAACCTACTAGATATAGGATCAAAAGGCCACACATGGTGGTCACACATATTCCACAAACACCAAAAATGGTATAAGAACAAATGATAGAGGATTATACTATGGTATCATAAAAGGACACCACAAACTCTATCTGAGATTCATCTTCCATAGGGGATCACAATCTAAAGATGTTGGTGTAATTACACAATGTACCCTTGAGGGGATATTCCAATGTAACACAATCAACTGATACTAATAAAAACTAAAGACACAAAGGGATCCATACACCCTCAATGGGGGTACGCGGTGTGTGCTTATGGTACATGGTGTGTCTAAGTAACACCTAGTCTATTAGGGAGGTGTTGTTTCACATGGAATGTAAACTTCAATGTATGCAATGTGTAAGTAATACTGTAATGCGTGTAGTGGTATCTTGAAACATTTCCCATTCCATCTGTTAGTTCTTGTGTACTTTTGGTCATTCCCATGTACCAACCTCTGTATACCTACCTTTTCCGATGTACAACAAGTCTTTTCCATGTACCACGGCCTACCCATCCATGTGTATCCTTAGAGATAGACACTAATCCACTAAAGTGGGTCACAATGTTTATGATAGTGGTCACATAACATGTCTTATTATTCTCTCTATAAAATCATATCACCTCACATGGGGCTCCCACATAGTGTCTAATTCATGATTACATTCAGTGTAACTAGGGATTTTAAAGATCCAATTGGTTCTCCCCCACATCATCCTCCATATATCCATGACCAAAATTCTCACTTTATATCATAGATCTGTGTTTGTATGACCCCTTCCACTTATGCTCATCAGGATATGGGTTCAGATATTCTCAGAAATGTCACCGCGGAGCCATATACCATAATCACGCTTCAAATGAAGGAAGAATGGAATCCTTTGATATGTTTATTATACCTATGTACATCTTGTACCATCATCTCACCTCAATCACACCATCAACTAGGAACCTCACCAGTGTTATCAATTTTTTGCACCAAATAATGTTCCCACAATGATCAAATATCGAGTATTCATCCAACCATATGCCAATAAAAACCGTGATAATGAATGTGTGATGAAATGATGAAAAAATCTACACACCATGATATGTGAAGAATAAACCATGTCCTTTTATTGTTTATGCACTCAATTTGATGTCAAATTAAAAAATAACAAATATGGAATTAACTAATGATCAATTAATCCATCATAAATCAAATCAAACTTCGATATATGAATCAATTCTTTTTCATGGAATAGATCATCCTTTGACTAGGATAGAGAACATGATTAAATTAAATGAATAAAAAATACATCTTGGATTTTGGATTTTTTGATGAAAATAATGGTATATTGTTTCCATCATTAGAGAGGTCCCTGAATATTGATGGCAAAATGATTCTCAATCCGATCATGATATGATGTTGTCCGCAGATATCTCCTCTAATGCACTCTCAAATAGCCTCTCTCAATTTTTAGGGTAATGAATATAACCCTTCAAAATGACCATAGTAAGGTGTATATTTTATATTATTAGGTTATTATTTTTAATTTATTATTTAAATAAGAAAATAAATTTATTTACTTAATTTTCCATTAATGCACCCAAGAACAGCGCCTGACGCCGTCAAATATTATGCCTCACCTATGGTAAACCTCAAGGTCTGAACTCAACAGTGGCCTCAGATTTCTGACCCAAGCTTCATTTTATGAGTTATTTCACTTTTTTTACGAGTACATAATTTCTGTGATTTTAATATATTTTAAAAATTAAATATTGGATCCCTGGTATTTTGAATCTCATCCCATCTCTAGCCTAGATCTCAAAATAATCCATATAATATTCTAAATTAATACATGAAAATTTTACATTTTTATAGAAATTTTTATACATCATCCACTAAAAATCTATTACACTACATTTATAAATCTATCCATTGATCAGATCTGACTTTGGTTTTTAATTCAGTATTATGTGATGCTTACCAGAAATCTAAACACTATATATTTTGATTTATTTTTACAAATTATAAAACCTTTAACAACTACATGTAAAATAACTATATAAAATTTTCATATTTAAATAGAATTATTTCCATATAAATATTGAAAATTTATTTTAATATTAACACATAACATTAAATGATTTTTGTTAATAATTATTTCATGAACATTTAATATTTTAATTATAAACATTTTACATTAAATTAATTTATAAAAAATGTAGTCTAAACTATCTCAAAAGGCCACTTATTATAATTTATAAATTACTCAATTCATTTCATTATTGAAAATAATGAAAAACAATTTTACTCAAAAAATTATATTTCACAATTAGGGATCTATTGTCGTATATGATTCATATGTTATGCATCATGGAACCATTATTTGTTGTTGATTATACATTATGACTATTATCCCAATCATATCATATGATAAAGAGCCGTATTTTATGACATAGTGAAATATTGATTTAACTATATGATGCAATGTTTGGAAAATCTATAGATTTACCTATTATATGACATGATATAATGATGTTGAATGCTATAGAATGTATTAAATCTTATGAATTTTACTAAGTTTCAGGTTATGTTATTTCTTTTCATATGATGTGGTTTATATTTTTAGAAAATATCCCATATCATATTTCTGAATGGAAATATAACAAACAATTTTTTTCAAAAAACACCAAATATATAATGATTTTACAAATCAATGATAATCGAATTTTTATGATTCAATTAATATGTTTATTAAAAATTATGATTGAATTATAAAAAATGGAGGTGAAATGAAATAATGGAACTCAGAAATTCCATACCCCAAAAACTGAAATCATAAATGGATAGGAAATTAAGTGGTTACAACATACACCATAAAATTCATGTTATCACTACCTTTGTTTGAAAATTTATAATGATTACCATGGAACAAAAAAATTATCTTAGGGGAGGGAATGTATTTAGCTTGTTATTGGTTTAGGAAATCAAATACCCATATTCAATATCTATGAATTATTTACTTATGAAACATGTATAGGTCTTGATCAATGATTTTTTTGATACATTTTATAAAGGTACAAGAGAAGGTTTTGTTAAGATATCATGCATCCTTAAACAGTAACTATCCCATCTATTTAATTTTATGAATTGGTTAGTTGATGATAGTTAAATGTAAATTATATTAACAAAGTTAATTAATATCATAGTAGTTCCAAATTAATTTTGGCTAATAATTAATGGCATTGTGATTCACTCATCATAATAAAATATAAATGTTATATTCAGTGAATACGAATTCCCAATATCATAAAATTCAATATAAACTTTGTTATGAAGTTAAGTATTTTTACCATATGTTTTTTGTTCGCAATGAAAATTCTTACAATAAAATAAAATATTTATGGATTTAGGGAATATTCATTTTCCAACCATGGATGTTTATTAAATAATATATTTCAATTTTAATCAAACTATTTGAGATATCTTATTTCAATAGTATACAATGGATGAATCATTTCTCAACAAATTCAATTTATGCCATTCCACATATGGTTGACCTTATTTGTGATACCCCATTATTAGTATATGTTATGATGGATTCTCTTCATAAATTGAGTCATGTGATTTAGGATATAAATTAATAATATTTTTATATATTAATTATAATAAAAAAATTGTATATAATAATATATAAAAAATTTAAAATAAGTGGAATTCCTATTGATACATCCATACTCATGGAAATATTCCTTAGAAATCAACAATTTTGAACATTAGGTGAAAAAGTCCCAATTTCATATGAGTCACCTACACCTAATAGACACACATCATCACATTCTTATTAGAATCATATTATACGGACTATATGACATATGTCTACCAATATTGGTATATTATATATAGAATATCATTATAACATGGAATTTCTACAACCATTAAATATGAAAAATTATTTAAAGCAATTATCAAAATTGTAGGTTCCGGGCACAGCGGAAGCGCGTTGGTGGGTTTTCCCAACTTTAATTTTAGCGTTAAACAACGTTCAATCTGAGATCCGTCACGATATAAAACGCCGAATATTCGGAATAGAATGAAGAACGAAAAGAAATGAAGAGTCCCAGAACCCTTGAGGAGGATCATCATATGTTGATTATAATTAATTTAATTAATGCATAAGAATTACCTTGTTGAAATTATTTCTTCGTTGATGTGTCCGGTAACAATTCGGTGATCCGTCGTTGTGTCGTAGAATCCAAGTGTAGGATTCCTCTAGCGATGATCCACACGTGTGTCACGTATCTCCAGACATCACCGAAGAGATCTCCGGGTGCTAGCGCGGAAGAACCTTCGCTTGCGATGTCCGCCTTCGACCGCCTTGATCCGGTGGAGGATCCTGCTCTCGTAACATGAGGGCGTTCTTGGTGGAAAGGGAATTCTCTCTTGGCTTGAGAGTATTTCCAAATCCGTTGTGCACAATAATGGCTCTCCAAAAATGTTAGGGGGTGCAAGGATATTTATAATCAGGTTTGAGGTTAATAGAGTTATGACAATAAATAAATGCGTTACGTGTTTTATTTATTTCATTAACTCTTATTGAAAACCACCATGTCGAATTATTAATTCCTTGACATGCGCCCACGCTGATTATAATAAATATAATTTAATAAAACAATATTAAATCCTCAAAATACCAATTGGAAAAACTACACGGCATGTAATAATTAATACATGGCGTGTACATGTTTTCCCTAAAACTACACAGCGTGTATATTTAATATACACAGTGTGTACTTTTATTTTCCATTTTTCTCCACCACATTTATTAGACCTTGAGTAATGAATATTTATTTCATAAATAAATTCAACTTCATTACTCCCTAATAAATATATTATTTTATCCACAGTATATTCTCTCGAATAACTAGTGTCAAAATAAATGCAATCAGACATCCTTAAATAATTATTAAACCACAGTCGGGAATAATATTTATTTAACATGTTAAATTAATATTTAACTGAGATACATGGACACAATTAGTGTGTGACCCTCTAGGCCTCTTTCTCAGTTGCATTAGGGTGAGCCTCCCTAAAGTCCAAGGTTAGTGTCTAGCAACACTCCAAGGAACCCATAGATAAAGAAGTTAACACCGCAATGATGTGTCACCTCCTACGAATGCTTACCGTGTAATATAATCCTTTTTTCTCGATATATCCAACCAAGCGGGTTGCATGCTAGTGCCATCAACCCATGTGATTTATTATTCTTTCTTTGACTTCCTGAAATTGAACTTGCCCATACCTTACCATGGCCATGGATTTATTTAGGCTATATCAATTCCATCAAAGGGCCTGAGATATCTACTTCCGTTATGGAATGGAAGGGACAAATCCTTTCTCGCATTTTCTATTAATGCGGTATTACTCGTGACGCACCCAACGTATCCTACCTCGCTGCGAATAGTGTGTCGTCACAGTTTTCGTCAATACATCTAAGTGCTCGAGTTGTAATACCCATTTATAATAATCTTAAAGTCTAAGGATCAATACACACGTCCGTATATAGGAACATCCAATGACACTATGAAATGTGGATTTCCTACTGGCGGGTCTCGTTCTCATAATATCCTCCTGGATATTTCCAAGGGCGCACACCATGAGAAGGTGCCTCAATGTTTTATGAGTCCTCACCCCTAATGACCTGTATTATTTGTGTCCCTCAAATAATATCATCCGACCATAGAACATACATTCAAGAACAATGTTATGGCACTTCCGGGTTCTCATCATAGAAGGGATCTGCTATGACCCTTTAATGCAACAGCTGTCCATAGGACATTATCACATGACATGTCACGCAGAAGAACAATCAAGATGTGATAAGGCCTTTATTTAATGAATAAAGTTCAAAGTAGTTGGTTCTAGACCACCAACTCCAACAGACTCCCACTTGGACTAGAGCCAACTGCTAACAACCTTTAACCCGCTAGCTCTCACATGATATTCATGCTTCTACCAAGATAGGCCTTTAGTCATGGGGTCCGCCACGTTCTCTTCCGTGGACACTCTTCTCACTGCAACATCACCCCTTTGATAGAAATCCCTCAAGAGGTGATACTTCCGGAGTATGTGCATTGTCCGTTGATGTGACCTTGGTTCTTTTGCAAGATCCGCCGCTGCAGTATTATCACAATACAATGTAATGGGATCTTTACTGCTAGGCACCACATCAAGCTCCTGGACAATGTTCCGAATCCAAACGGCTTCTTTGGCTACATCAGAAGGCGCTATATACTCGGAATCCGCTGTAGAATCGGTGACAACTGGCTGCTTTGAACTCTTCCAGCTCACAGCTCCTCCATTGTGACAGAAAACATATCCAGATTGCGACTTTAGATCATTATGATCTGTTTGATAACCATCATCAACATACTCTCTGATGGCAAGCTCATCATCTCCTCCATACACCAGGAACATATCCTTAGTTCTTCTCAGATACTTAAGGATAGTCTTAACAGCAGTCCAATGTTGTTCTCCTGGATCTGCTTGATATCTTCCTACCATGCTCAGTGCATAGGAAACATCGATCCTGGTACATAACATGAAATACATGATGGATCCTATAGCCGAAGCGTATGGGATCTTGCTCATCCTATCTTTCTCCTGTTGTGTCTGCGGATACATTTTCTTAGAAAGATGTAATCCATGTGACGCTGGAACTAATCCCCTCTTGGATTTTTCCATACTAAATCTCTTTAGTATCTGGTCAATGTATGTACCCTGACTTAGTCCATGCAGCCTCTTGGATATATCACGAATGATCTTGATCCCTAGAATGTAGGCTGCTTCTCCTAAGTCCTTCATGGAGAAACACTTGTTCAACCAGTCCTTAACTGACTGTAAGGCTGGTACGTCGTTTCCAATAAGCAATATTTCATCAACATATACCACTAGGATGACGACCACATTCCCATTAAACCGCTTATAAAAACATGGCTCACATTCGTTCTTAATGAAACCAAATTCATTTATTGCATCATCAAATCGAATGTTCTATGACCTGGATGCTTGATTTAATCCATAAATGGATTTCTGCAACTTGCAAACCCGTTTGGCTTCACCTGGTGTCACAAACCCTTCTGGTTGTGTCATATATACATCTTCCGGAAGGTTCCCGTTAAGGGATTCCGTTTTGACATCCATATGCCAAATCTCGTAGTCATGGTAAGCTGCTATGGAAAGTATTATTCTTATGGATTTAAACATGGAAACTGGTGATAAGGTTTCATCATAGCCAATTCCTTGACGCTGTCTGAATCCTTTAGCCACTAGCCCTGCTTTCTAGGTGCTAACTTTACCTTTCATGTCCAGCTTTCTTTTGAATACCCATTTGCATCCAACAGGCTTTACATCAACTAGCTCATCGACCAGAACCCAAACTTGGTTCTGATACATGGAATCCATCTCAGAATTCATAGCTTCTAGCCATCTTGCATCTTCTAAGATTTATACTGCTTCCTTGTAGGATAGAGGTTCATCATTGTCCAACAATAATGATTCACCATCCTCGGTGACTAGGAAACCAAATCTCTCTGGTTCCCTTACCTCTCTTGAGCTCCTACGTAGTAATTGTGTTTCTGGAACCTCTTCCACGGGGACCTGTGGAACTTGTTCCTGTACCAACTCCTGTGTATCTTGAGCATCAACTTCGTCGAAGTCAATCATTCTCCCACTATCCTTCTTGAGGATGTGCTCCCTCTCAAGAAAGATGGCTTGTCTGGCGATAATCACTTTCTTGTCTTGGGGGTTATATAGGTAATATCCTTTTGTTTCCTTGGGATATCCTATTAAGATACACTTCGTGCCCCGGGGTGCTAGTTTGTTGCCTGATAAGGCCTTAACAAACGCCTCGCATCCCCATACGCGTGTGTGCGACAAAGTGGGTTTCCTTCCATTCCATAACTCGGATGGAATTCCATTTTCTGCCTTAGTTGGTACTCGGTTTAATGTGTATGCTGCAGTTTGTAATGCATATCCCCAAAAGGATAATGGAAGATCCGGATGACTCATCATCGACCTCACCATGTCCAACAAGGTGCGGTTCCTCCTTTCACTAACACCATTCCACTATGGTTTGTAAGGATGAGTGATCTGAGATAGAATCCCAGACTCCCGTATAAGATCGATGAACTCTTAGTTCAGATATTCTCCACCTCGATCCGATCGAATCTTCTTTATCTTCTTACCAAGTTGATTCTCTACTCCATTCTTGAATTCCTTAAATTTCTCTAAGGACTCTGACTTATACCTCATTAAGTAGACATAGCCATATCTACTCAAATCATCAGTAAAAGTAATAATGTATGAATATCCACCTCTAGCTTCTACTAAAAATGGTCCACACACATCTGTGTGTACCAATCCTAGAAGCTCTGTGGCCCTTTCACCTTGTCCACCAAAAGGCGTCTTGGTTATTTTTCTTTGTAAACAAGTGTGATATCTATCATGTGGTTTTAGCTCATTAGAGTCTAAATAGCCATCTTGGCAGAGAGTTGTCAAGCGCTTCTCGTTCACATGACCAAGGCGGTGATGCCATAACTTGGTGATGTATGAGTCATGTGAGTTTGTTTCGTTATCGATTGCCAACACTTTGTTTTCATAACATAATACATACAAACCATTATTCAAATGTTCCATACCATAACATAAGTTGTTCTTATAAAAGAGAAAACCCTTATTTCCAAACATGAAAATAAATCCATCCATATCCAAACAAGATACAGAAATTATGTTCTTGGTAACACTAGGCACAAAATAACAGTTTTGTAGAACCAAAATCATGCCAGTTGGCAATGAGAGGTGATAGTCGCCAATAGCCAACGCAGCCAGCCTTGCACCATTGGTAGCTTGAAGATCCACCTCTCCTCTGGAGATCTTTCTAAATCTATCTGGTTACTGCATTTGAATACAGATGTGAGCCCCACAAGTTGTATCTAAAACCCAATGTGTAGAAATATAAAGATTGCACTCGATAACGAACGCACCTTTAGCGTCCCCACGCTTCTGGGTGTAGTTCCTCTTCCAGTGTCCCTGCTTGCCACACGCAAAACACACTGCTTCTCGTTCCTTGCCCTGCCTATGGATCTTCCCCTTCTTGGAGGGATGGTGCTCGGGGGGCTTCATACCGTTTATAAGTCTTTGGCCCCTTTGCCTTTTCCTTCCTTTTCTTGTTCACCATAAGGACTGCGGGTTTGTCACGCCCCATGTCCTTATCTACCTGTAAAATCAAGGTTAGAAGCTCTGATAGACTCTTCTCATTTTTGCTCATGTTGTAGTTGACAATGAAGCTAGAGAAGGTCTTGGGAAATGATGATAGGATGAGATCTGTACGCAACTCATCTGGGAATTTAATCCCTAAGATGTCCAAGAATTCAATGTAGCCAATAAGCTTGACCACATGAGGCCCAGCTGGCATAGAATCTCCAACATTCCTGGTAAAAAAAGCATTGGAGATCTCATAACTCTACTGTCTCGCCTTCTCTTGGTAGAGATCTTTAAGGTGAGACATCATGCTATACGCATCCATGTTTTCATGTTGCTTCAAGATCTCATTAGACATGACCGATAGCATGAAACACTAGACATCTGTGGCATCATCCATGTGTTTCATGTAGAGAGATAATTCCTCATCACTAGCCTCTTTCCCAGGCGCAACTGGAATAAGCTCTTCCAGCACATATAATTTCCTTTCGTGGCGAAGGATGACGCGTAAACGCCTCTGCCACTCTTGGAAATTGGTGCCAGTGATAATATTTTCTTTTTCGAGTATGGTGCGCAATGATATGTTTGAAGTCATTTTCTTGTCGTTTCTACAATTTAAGATGAGAAAAGGTTTAGTACTTTATTATAAAAATTGATACAAATAAATAAATTAATACTTATTAGTCTCCCACTATTTTATCGAAATCCAATAGCCCTCACCATTGACTTCGGAATATTCTATTGTGTGAATATTCTAGTGGCAAGGATCAGTATTTCCCTTCGCATTATCCCAACTAGGGTTGGTCAAGCAACTTGAAGGGTTTTAGGTAGGCATTCCAAATGCCAACTGCATTAACTCGCAGTTCCTTGATCCGCTGAGTGGACTCCCCAATCCTGAAATCCTTTTTGGATTTCCTCAACCTTTGCCTCTTGGTCACACCATGTCCTGTTGTGGCAGTCAACCCTTGATGTGAACCAAGTCATGTCAACCCAAAACCTTGAATTAGAATTCCCCGATAATTGAAAGCACCCCAACTAGGGTTGGTCAATCACTTTGAACTATGGTTCGATTCTAACCAAGATTATGGAAGGCTATGCCGACTTAATATTTATTTTGATGGATTTTATCCTTATACGTAAATTTCTATTTTATTATCTTTGATTACATGCTTATTAATATTATATGGGATATAATTAAGTGATTAACCATGTCTAAGATAATATTTATGTATAAGCCAATTTTATTTTAGTTCCATCTTGCATGCTCGTTTAATTCATTAATTGTGTGATCGTGACAACACACCCACAATAAATAAACCATGCAACTGAGAAAAATAAAATAAATGGTATGATCATGGGCTTTTATATTGGTTAGTTTATCTAGCGGTTGATAAACTGACCCAAGTCCTAGGGGAGAAACACCATGACCCATTCGGGTTCATGTTTACAGCTTTCCACCTGTCCACCTTTGTATCTCCTTGGATTGGTTTCATCTTGGCTCCTGACTTGATCTGCCTCCACTAGCTTGGGAGCTCCATCAATTACATATGCATTTATCTCACATACAGGTGAGGGGAAAAAAGGGGGTTTTTACATAAAAGAATCCTTGGGCGCGCAAGCCCTACATATTAATGAGGAGATGGCTCGCAGGCCAACAAATTTAATTTAAATAAATAAATTAAAAGAAATCATTCACATACAAAGGTCTCGGTCTAGCCCATGATCATCCATACATGCAACGATATTTACGCATAAATAAAACTAGCATTCAATTCTTTAACCATTCTTGTTTAAGATAACTCACGCTCGAATCAATTAATTATCTTTAATTAATCAATCCTTTTATCTTAAATCCCTTTTCTGAATTTCCTTGAGATTCTCATCCATCATTATTTTAAAACAATAAATTCATTTAAAATTATCCTCGTACACAACTTGTACCTTGGAGGAAACACGGTGAATTCCCATTTATTACGCAGATATTAAATTAAACACATATATATAAATCACTTATCACATGTTGTGCCTCAACTTTACGCCTGCACCATGGTACACGTCTCAAGGGTTTGTATAATATAATAATAAATTTTAACAAATCTGCATAATTTGGGTGAGTACACGGCGTGTAGTTCCGACTACACGGTGTGTACTTTTTCTTCACCATCCATCCGAAGTACACACCCAGGGATAGGGCGTGTTAATGTACTTCAGAAATTTTCGGAGTACACGACATGTACAGTGGGACACACGCCGTGTAGTTTCCGCATTACACGGTTTCCAGCCAGGCAGGCTATGTACGGAGTACAGGACCCAACCCTAACCCAAAGGGACTACACGCCGTGTTCATTGGACCACACGTCATGTATTTCAGAAACCGTGTGCCACCTGTTTCTGGTCAACACACGGTGTCTTATATTCTTAGAAAGAATCCAATACACGACCTGATTTGGCGGATCAGTCAATGCATTGAACCTAGACTACATGGTGTGTACTTCCGAATACACACCGTGTATTCTGGTGTTATATGGCCAGAATCATTTGGCTCCTCCGGATGAGTTCCTCTATTTTAATCAAAATTAAAAGAAAATCTGTTTCTGTGAGGTGAACGAGAAACGAGAGAGGAGGAATAGATCTCGATATTCAGATTTCCAGAATGATTAAACATGAATTGAAATAACTAAATTATTAAATGCTTAAATCACCATCAAAAAAATAAATAATTATAACCAACGATATGACCCCTCTGATACCACTTGTAGGTTCCGGGCGCAGCGGAAGCGCGTTGGTGGGTTTGCCAAACGTTAATTTTAACGTTAAACAACGTTCAATCCGAGATCAGTCACGATATAAAATGTCGAATCTTCGGAATAGAACGAAGAACGAAAAGAAAAGAATAGTCCCGGAACCCTTTAGGAGGATCATCAAATGTTGATTATAATTAATTTAATTAATGCATAAGAATTACCTTGTTGGAATTGTTTCTTCATTGATGTGTCCGGTCACGATTCGGTGATCCGTCGTTGCGTCGTAGAATCCAAGTGTAGGATTCCTGTAGCAGTGATCCACACATGTGTCACGTATCTTCGGACATCAACGAAGAGATCTCCGGGTGCTAGCGCGAAAGAACCTTCGCTTGAAATGTCCGCCTTTGACCGCCTTGATCAAGTGGAGGATCTTGCTCTCGTAACTTGAGGGTGTTCTTGGTGGAAAGGGAATTCTCTCATGGCTTGAGAGTATTTCCAAATCCGTTGTTCACAACAATGGATCTGAAAAAATGTTGGGGTTGCGAGGATATTTATAATCAGATTTTAGGTTAATAGAGTTATGACAATAAATAAACGTGTTACGCGTTTTATTTATTTCATTAACTCTTATTGAAAACCCCCATGTCGAATTATTAATTCCTTGACATGCGCCCACGCTGATTATAATAAATATCATTTAATAAAACAATATTAAATCCTCAAAATCCCAATTGGAAAAACTACACGGCGTGTAATAATTAATACACAGCATGTACTTGTTTTCCATAAAACTACACAGCGTGTATATTTAATATACACTGAGTGTACTTTTATTTTCCATTTTTCTCCACCACATTTATTAGACATTGAGTAATGACTATATATTTTTTAAATAAATTTATCTGTATTACTCGCTATTAAATATATTATCTTATCCACAGTATATTCTCTCGAATAACTAGTGTCAAAATAAATGCGATCAGACATCCTTAAATAATTATTAAACCACAGTCGAGAATAATATTTATTTAACTTGTTAAATTAATATTTAACTGAGATACATGGACACACTTAGTGTGTGACCCTCTAGGCCTCTTTCTCAATGGCATTAGCCTGAGCCTACCTAAAGTCCAAGGTTAGTGTCTAGCAACACGCCAAGTCACCCATAGAGAAAGAAGTTAACGCCGCAATGACGTGTCACCTCCTACGAATGGTTACCGTGTAATATAATCCCTTTGTCTCGATATCTCCAATCAAGCGGGTTGCATGCTAGTGCCATCAACCCATGTGCTTGATTATTCTTTCTTTGAATTCCCGGAATTGAACTTGCCCATACCTTACCATGGACATGGATTTATTTAGGCTATATCAATTCCATAAAAGGTCCTGAGATATCTACTTCCGTAATGGAACGGAAGGGACAAATCCTTTCTCGCATTATCTATTAATGCGGTATTACTCATGACGCACCCAACGTATCCTACCTCGCTGTGAACAGTGTGTCGTCACAGTTTTCGTCAATACATCAAAGTGCGCAAGTTGTAATACCCATTAATAATAATCTTAATGTCCAAGGATCAATACACACGACCGTAGATAGGAACATCCAATGACACTATGAAATGTGGATTTCCTACTGGCGGGTCTCGTTCTCATAATATCCTCCTGGATATTACCAAGGGCGCACACCATGAGAAGGTGCCTCAAAGTTTTATGAGTCCTCACCCCTAATGACCTGTATTATTTGTGTCCCTCAAATAATATCATCCGGACATAGAACATACATTCAAGAACAGTGTTATGTCACTTTCGGGTTCTCATCATAGCAGGGATCTGCTACGACCCTTTAATGCAATAGCTGTCCTTAGGACATTATCACATGACATGTCACGCATAAGATCAATCAAGATGTGATAAGGCTTTTATTTAATGAATAAAGTACAAAGTAGTTGGTTCTAGACCACCAACTCCAACAAAAATAATGTAACATAGAAATATAATTATTATATAATAAGATATTTAGCAATATTTTAATATTCAAAAGAAATAAATTAGCATCTTCAAGGACTCCATATCCAACAATTTTTTGGTGTTAAAATAAAGTATATAGATATATGTATTTATTCTTATCTAGTTTTAAAATACATATCGATCCCATATTCATAATCAATATTATATTTGATTGACTTGAAAAACAATTATCCACTTCTTTTTATATTAATGACTAGATAAGATTTAAAATACATATTTAAAAAAGAGTAATCATTGTTTTTTACAACATGGTGGGTAAAACCCATTAAAATTAATCTTTGAAAAAACATATATATTTTAAAATAAAATATAAACAATATTTCTCTAAGAATCATTTTAGTCAAAATTATGAAATTATCGGGGTTGGAGACGACATATATATTGTAAAAAATATACTATAAATTGTTATTTCTATAAAAACCATTTGATTAATTTATTACATAGTGGTCCATCCCATATTTTCAATAATAATACATATCATATATGTAGATTTATGTTTTCCATGAGAAAAATTCATACAATATTTTATTTTATGGGTTTATGTGGTGTTTATTGTTATTCATAAATTTATGATTCCTTCAATGATTTGACATCTAAATAAATAATTTATTGATCTAATTATTTTACGGTGTGTGTTACATAATTTTATGACCCAAAATTTAATTGAGTACACATAATATGTTATTCTTGGAAAACAATCAATAAATATCAT
This sequence comes from Viscum album, assembly GCA_963277665.1. NCBI lineage: Eukaryota > Viridiplantae > Streptophyta > Magnoliopsida > Santalales > Viscaceae > Viscum > Viscum album. Next base: position 976,272,449 of record OY728125.1, read on the forward strand.
ATCATTGAATAATTTAACATAAGAATTTCATAAAATTAGAATAAATTCAAAATATCACCATGAAAAAAATAGTCATATATTAACATTCCACAAACATTAGTAGAATATAAAACCCTTTATATGTTCCCTATTTCTAGACCAGATGCTTTTGTATCAACAAGATGTATTTCTTTATCCCCATCATAAGTACTGTTAATTGGAAAATATTTTAAAAATTTCTTCAGAAAAATTAGTTCCTACTCTTCTCAACTTCATAGTTCATCATAGAACATACGCTCTTATTATTCACATTCCATTACTATAGTATAAATACTTATTTCTAATAGATATTCACATCATGTTAGTCTTATCTATTATATTCATTACTATCCTAGCCTCAACAAACATGTTATAAACATAGAACAATAGTTAGATTGTTTTTCATTCTTTAATATTGAAACCTATATGATTATTAGTTTCAAAAGAGTCTAATGTTCTATTTAAACTTCATAAATTGTTATATATTTTCCTTCTGCTTCTTATTCATAAACATCCTCTTTAAAAGAGAGATTAATTCAATATTATCATCCCTATTTTTTTCACACAACAGCATAATGAAAATAATTGAAATAAATAACATTATTCATTTTTTCAATGATCTATTAAATCATATATATGGTTGTGTAAATGAAAAATACTGTTTCAATACCCCTAAAAGATTTGAATGTGACTTCTATTCATCTAGATGAAATGTGGTATTATTAAATAACCACATTTTATATTAACATTTAATTCAAAGTTTTTCACCTTAATGGATATTCCACAAATACCCCTCATTAAATGAAGACATTTTTAAAAAATCATCTATATATATATATATATATTATATATTAGTTTCAAATTCACCTTTTTCTTCTTTAACTCAAAATATTTCCATGGAAATCGGAATGACATTTTCAACAGCTATATATATATATATATATCCACCACAACATTTGTGATTTAGATCTTCTTATTCAATGTGAGATCCTCTCATAGTAATAGAGAAAACCTGATTTGATTATAAATAAAAAGCTGTAGAAAGACATATGATGTTTGTTATATCTCAGATAGGATTTAATCATAGAGATGTAGTCTTTTATAAACACCAACTCAAGATTCAACGGTTCATCATCTTCATTATTCTACATAACATAATTAAATAAATTTCTTTTTCAAGAAAATCTTGAATTGTAACCATCCTTTCAATCATTCTCAGAATAATATCGGGTAATGTATTTTATAAGAATAATGATATTTAAAACTCTAAATCAAAACAGAATATTCAATTGATTTCTTTCCTTATAATTATTCAACTCTAGAACTACCTTTTCCATCTTATTTGATATTCCCTTTCAATGGATGAGTATTATATTCAATTTATTCTCATTTTTGGTTCACAGGATACATAAGGATTTTTATAATTTTATTCCACTAGAAAATATCCTTGAAATCATAACAACTCATTTTTTTATAAGAATAAAAAATTTGGAAATTTTTTCAAATCCCCAAGTAACATATAACAATTTGAAAACATTTAATCTCAATGTGGAAATTTTATATAAGGATAACAGGTATGTGAGGATATATAAATATTAGATTGAATTCAGTAACACGGTTTAAATTATCATTAATTTTGAAAATAAAATATATGGAATTTGGTTCTGCCCTAAAATCCAAAATGTGGCACTCCACATATAAAATTTTAAATATATTTTTTTCCTCATGCAATTTTTTTATGGATCTTAATTTGGGTATGTGGTTCTTAGATTTTAATATATAGTAGAATTTGGCTGCATGTAATTTATACATTGGGCTATGTAAGTAAATTCAACTTCAAAAAATTTCCAATATCTGAGGGAAAACCATTACATTGAACTTCACCTATGAGAATATAATTAGGTGGTGAATACACATATGTGGTGAATTAGATATGTGAATTTTATAATTTTCCATTTCCTTACATGGATTACCAAAAATTATAAAATTCCATTATTTCAGATTATGTATCCTATAATTCATCTACATGAATCATCATCACAAAATAAACCCTTTAAATACATTGGGATCTTAGGAGTACATATCAATAACTTTATGATATTTCCCAAGGAATTTTCTAAAAAAAATACATCGCTTTTGGTTCCCCAGTTTAGCGCACTCCATTAATCATTTCTAATTAATGGCATCCTTTATCCAAGATTGTTTCATTATAAATTTCAGTTTCTAATTACATAGTAACATGGTGATATATTATCTAATTATATTAAAGATTCATCTCCAACTATAGACCTATTGTACAATAATTATTTTTATCTCTCTATGCTATCTTTAATAGGTGAAATGACCATCTTACTTGTCGATAATCAAATTCTTATACATGATATTTGTGATGCTTTTATCATCAAATTCACACTACGTGTTCATAATAACTAACTCTTCAATCACATTTTTTATGGTCTGTCAACATAAAAATCTCCATCGTAATATTCAATTATATCTTAATCCAATTTTAAATTTTCCCTATTGAACGGTAGTTTCTTATTTAGCCACTTTTCTTACATACCAATCATCTGAGAACCTCAAAAAAACTCTTCCCAATGTCATTGTCATATATACTTACTCTTTGGTGGGTGTATAAATAAATATATCATCCTACTTTTCCTAAAATACCCAGAAATCCTTTTTATTAAAAATAAATAAAATCCAAACTCCATGAAAACTAAGGGAACATCACCCAAGAACACCCTGGCACTGAAATTAAAATATTAATTAATTCGGATATTAAGTGTGTATACATTACACCATAGAAATCATATTCTCATTTACAACATTCGATGTTTGAATGATATTTCCATTGAACAACTGCAAGTTCCTTCTACCCAATGTTTATCTATATATTATATCAAATTTCCCAAACTCTTGACAAAAAGTACCTTCATATCCTTCATTATATTATAGTGTCTCATATGAAAAGAATAATGGATGTGGGGAAGAAAATAGAGGAAATTTTTTCTTCTAGTGATCTCTTCATGAGATAACAAACCCATTCTCAAAAACCTACCCCCTTTATATAGGATATGGGGATGTTCCATGATCCATGAATTTACATAGACATTTCATTAACATACAAATAAATCTTTTATTGATGTATGCCATAACCTTCATCCATATATCTATCATCTATTTCATATTATGAATCTATTATTTAATTATAGTGAAATGTAAATCACAATCACCACCATTTTGTGTATCAAAATATTTGAGAATGGATCATACCTAATGATTCATGGAACTAAAATTCACACATATTCATAAAATATAAATGTACAAGGAATTTCATATGATAATGAAATATCATCGTATACAATATAGACTTAATATTAAAAAAATAATTATGTCCATATTCTTGTCATTCTATACGAAAACCCTATTTATGATGTGATATGTATTGATCTAAGAAATATTCCACTCAGTACCAGGGATATATATTTAATAATAGAGTTTAATTTCAATCTAAAGGATAATAATATGTTTTTTAATTAATAAAAAATGAAAAAATAATTTCATAACATATTAAATTAATGTCATGAAACATATATTGTACCATGTATATCCTACATTATTATGATCATATAACATAATATTTTTATCTAAACATTAATAATCGTGATTTATGGTGTACATTGTTAATAGTATTACTTATAATGAAAAATTTACATATTCGAATATAGGAATATACAATAACAGATAAAATATCACAATTCTATATTGATATATCATTACTTGTAGCCTTCCACCTTAATGGTCTTTAAGTGTGAAATTCATTACAAAACACCAAATGTTTTATGAGTATCTTACACCTGATAGTCAAAAAAATATTTATATATTTATATAGATCTTATAAACACCTAAAAAATATATATATAAAAATATTGGTATGGTATTTATATAATTATATTATATAATGGAACTAATCTATCATTTCGATATATAAAACATGTTGGGGATGCTATCACCTTGACGTTATATAAAAAAATAATTATTATGTAATAAGACATTGATTAATATTCTTATAATTGAATGCAAAAAGTTAGTTTTCTCTATTATAGAAACATAAAAAAATCATAATTTTCAAAAATAATATATTGATAGAGTCATAATTATCTCAAGATAAAAATTCATAATTTTCAAAAAAAAACATATAGATATATGGGTTGATTCATTTTCTTAGAAATAATTCTTCTAAACTACATCCTGTCATTATCGAGATACATATTGGATAAACATTTTGATTTCAATTTCAATCTATGATGGTCAATACCATGATTTCTATGAAACATATTATCATATAACAATATTTGAGTATTCCCTGATTAAAAGTCATAGTAAAAATGAAAAAAAAATAAATGAATATAGTGTGCTATAAACACTTCACACCATGTCTAAAAGTAAAAAAATTACATGTCATGTAAATTAGAAAGGATGAAGAAAGGATAAGGCCCCATACATTACACATGATCTACACCAATTACATGATGTTTAAATTATCATATAAGACCAAAAAAAGTGGATTTGATAGGATTTTGGGGTAATGGAAAATTTTATGAACCAGGTACCCACTAGGATGAAAATTTTATCCATTTATAACACCGTTGATGTCAGACAAGACCCTAGAATAACTATAAATATAAATCTTGGTGAAAGGGGAATTGAATCAGTTATTGAGAATCTACCATTACGCTATTTTGTAGAGATATTGCTGAATTAGGATTTAATTCATTTCTTTTGATATTAATTTTCTTTTCCTATGTATCACATTCATCATTTAATTCATGTGTTCTCATTTTCTTCTTACACCCTTATTTTTCTACATCCCTAATCTCATTAAATCTCTCTTCCATATTTTTATCATGATCTCATTTCACTTTATGATGGGAAGTAACTAACCCATGTCATGGCCCTTGTGGCGGTTTTGTGGTGTTCTTTATTATTGAATTTCAATTAAAAATGATTTTAATGATGTTGTGGTCGATATGAGAGTATTTCATGTTTTTAGAGGTCATCCAACCCAAAATTATATCCAATTTAATTCCTTTTCATTATTTCATTCACTTTCCCTCAATTATCTTGAGAAAACCCTCCATATGGTGGTGCTAGGGTTTCTTGAAGAGATGAAAGAACATATTGTGGGGATGGGTCTTTGAGGAAATGAAATATTGTTTAATATTTTTTCTTATTTGACTATTGGAAAAGGTGGGGTTTTCTATAACAAAAGCATGCTAAAATAATAAACCTAATAAATCAAACGAACATAATTAGTTACTACAGTTTTACCAAATTAATAATCAAAATGAATATAAACAAAAAAATAAATAATAAATTAACCAACATTATTAATCCCTAGAACAACATCTTTCTCTATGTCCCTCATTATACTTTTCATCTAAATTTTAGATAGTTTAGTTAGTTTATTACATTAAATTTATTTTCGAATTTTTTTTTTTCAATAAATAAATAAAGATAGTTTATGTGAATTATTAATCAGTGATTAAACTGACCACAGTGCTCCTTAAGTGAGAGGAACCTGATCAGCCTCTATGCTATTTTAGTTAAATAAATTTTCTTTTACTTTTCCCTATAATAGGCATGTGTTAGTTTTTTATTATTTTATGTTGATGTCAAATTCCACTAATGGAGTTATGCATCATTAAAATTTTTTATTAATTTAATGATTAAATGGAGATTAATGAATTCTTTGAAAAATGATATGTTAATGAAGATCATGTTAGTATACTATTCTATAAAAATATTTAATGGATGTTATATGAATTTTGAATTTTAAATTAAAATAACTTAAACACAGATGAAAGTCCAAATGACAATTTTGAAAAAAATAATAATAAATTAAAATTCAATAAAACATAGTAAAATGTAAAACAAATCATATTATTTTTATTAAATAATTTCCAAACCCAAGAATGAAAATCACAATATATTATATTTGATATTTTTTATGAGGTCACTCCACAAAACTATTTGTGTGATACATGGATAAAATTTCAATTGAGATTTTTTTATATGTATCAGATAATATAAAAAGTTATGCATTATTCTCCCTTATTACCATTACTATTGGAGAAGATATGACCTCCAGGATGTTCATGGACTAAATGAGTACCCTGAACAATTCCCTCATCCAAAAAATACCCACAAAAAAATTTAATGACCAATCAAAATACATTAAAAGAGAAATCATCTTTGGTCTTACCTTGTGTTGCTAATACGTGTCATGTTTTTTATGCACCATATGGAGAGAAAGAATGATCCCCAAAAGTATATCCATGATTAGAAAAAGTTTCCTATTCTTTATATTGATGCATAAATTTATTTTCATCTATATTTTCATAAGGATAAATTGATATGAGGTATGTTTGGTAATAGATTGTTGTGATTTATGTGACATTCTAATAATAATTCACCCTAAGTGCCATATAATATCACATTTTTTCCCATAAATGTTGATATTTAGGAAAATTATTCCACTATGTATGGGTAAGAGAACCCCAGATATGGGTTATAAGTGTGGAATAATTCCATGGAAATACTGGGGAAGGAAACATTATCCTATCAGGTGGAATCACATCTCTTGTAAGATGTACAATATTGGGGGAAAAAATTAAATGGTTGCAAGGAATAAATTCAAGGATCCCAGTGGTAGTGATGTATGGTAGCATAAGTTATTATGTATTATTTTGGGTGTCTATGTTAGTTATCAATGATAGGATTTTATGTGAATGTTTGGCTAAGTACCCAACTATATTGATCTTGGGAGTATTTTAGTGTATAATAAGGATCTGAAAATGATTTCTATTTTGGAAACAATCTATGATTGATTGAATTAATGTTGTTAACTACTTTCATGATAAGATTTTTGATATTAATAGGATTCACCATCATGGCTCCTTCCATTATGGTCATATCATGTCATAAGATCATGTTCACTAGTTTTTGAGGATGAACCCATTCTTAGTGAGTTAAAACTATTAGGATTAGGAGTAACGATCTATTTTTTATCATATGGGACTGTGTGAATCCCATGTTTCAATGATATTTAGGGGATAATATTTACCTACATGTGATTTATATTTTTTTATTCTATCTAGTCTATCGATGCAGTGACCATATTTTTTTAATTTACCTAAATTGAGGATTTATCTCTAGAAGGTCATGGGTCCATTGTAGGTTTCATTATATTTGTTCCTAGTATATCAAGGTTACATGGAAAAATATTGGAATGTTTTTGGAAGAAATGACTATATAAATTTACGGTAATTTAAAAATTCATTTCATTAATGGGTGAATGAGATGGATTGAGAGATATAAAATGACATGGTCAATCCATATTACCCTTTCTACGGGTATTAGTGTTTTTAAAATTCATCATCAATGAGAAGTAGTGAAATTTGTGTTTCAAGAAATGTAACATGTTTAGGATATGTTTTTCAAGAAGTTTCAGTGAATTATCATGGTGTGGATTACACTATTGGTGTAAAATATGATCAGGATATCCCTGTCCATCCAATTTGATTTTGGAAAAAGTGGACAAGGAAATTCGAGACTATTAATTAATTTTAGTTGTGAGAGAATGGGGAAATTCCTATGGTTGAGATAACTATTTAGACCATGGTTATATTACCCTCACATAAAATGTCATTGAGTGTAATAACACTAATCATTAGTTACTTTTGGTTTAGGTTTTCAGTGAGTGAGTGGGGTAGATTTCACTAATTTACTTCAAGGATGATGAATTTTTACATCTTGTACAACACTAGATGACTTTGAGTTATTGAATTACACTCAGAATTGAATTTTTGATACATGAGTGAGTAAAAATTTCGTGGTTTTAGTACCTGTGTAGTGGAAGATATTATTTTTTATCTTTAGTGATTCAATCAGTGATGTCACAGTAAGTTTTGGGTATATAACTTAGTGCGGGTTCCTATATTATATCAGAAAATCCTTTAGGCTTTGATATAATGTGAACTACTATTTTAAAAGAACATTGGTATTTGAAGATGGATTTTTTTAGACAGGATGGACAAAGGAGGTAAGACCTATTTCCTCTATTAATGTAATCTTGATGGGTTAGAAACTATATTGGGAAGGTGGTTCTGGATGAGGTGAATGTGGTTCGGTATTATCTTCGGATTTTTAAGAGTATCTGGATAGTTCATTCCTGGTTCATGGATGGATCTAACATCTCAACTAGTGTACTCTAATATGATTGGTGTTTCATAACCACACTATATGGGTAATGATTAGGTGATATGACTAGTTGTATAAATTAACAAGTAGGTGTATTATAGTGGAGTCAGAGTGAAATCGGTAATCTAGAGTGGAGTGATGATGATAGTTTTTAGGAGAGGCCATGTGTGATAAGTTGGCTCTTGGGAAACGTTTTTTTTTTAATTTTGGGTTTCTGGTAAAAATAAACTAGTTAAGATTGGTGGGGTAAACATATGAGGACTGATATTAGTGAACTGAGTATTGAAAGATTCCAACATTATTTTGGATTTTAAATGAGAAGAATTAGAAATGGATGAGAATAAATCTTGCGGAAGAACTATCATATGGTGGGGAGGTTATAAGACCCTCAAATTTTGGAGGTATTATATTGTATGAATTTTCAATAACCACATGTAAATCCCCTAAATAGGTGTAATTATTCAAAATTCATAGATTCGTAGATGCTAATGTTGTTTAGGATATGGATTTAGTGCTACAAAATCCTACTGTTGCACCACTAGCAAGCTGATAATGGTCTACTATCTAGTCGGTTGTTAATGCAACAACCTTACATGGGAACATTTCCCACTGGCTAGCTAGTGATCTGAGTACTAAACAGCTGAGGAAAACAATCCATCCAAGGGACCACCAGATATCTAGTGGTTGTTGTTGGATCATCAATGGCCTACTATGATGTTTTTAACCTGGTTATCCCCATATTTTTTCCTGGTAACACTTAATATCCCATCTATGGATTATGGCACACCAAATTCCTTGGATAGGACCCCTCTTCACTCCCCTATCTATTATATTTTCAATAAATATTTCCCTTTATCATTTTTTATTCCATCCACTTCTGAGTGTGATCGAAGGATTAAATTGAGACATTGAGTGATCTTTACACCATTAATCTATTATTTCATCATCTTGTTATCTCTATCTATGTTTTTCTAGCATGATCTATTAAAACGGTTTCTCTTTGGATTTATATTTATTCTATTTTAGTTATAACATTATTCTGATATTTGGTGAGTATAATTTTCTAAGAAGGAGGTAATTGGTCTTTAAAATTAATAAATTATCTCACATTTTTTCATCAATAGATTTATTGTGAACCTATACCAACTCCATCTAATTTATATCAAATTGAAATTGAAATTTTGTTTTTGTTTAATACCTTAGTTAAACCCCTTTTTTATGTGTCTTGAACTATATAAAAAGGATTCATAATGGAATTCCACAGTGACAGATTTAACCAGCAATTTTCATAACATAACGTTAGGCCTTGATTTGTAAAAATTAAATTTATAATTTTAAAGGGTTGATTTTATTTGACATTGTTATGATATTGTACCATTGATTGATTATAATATTTAAATCACTTAAAATTTGGAATTTGATTTATATAAATGAATTTAAATGGATTTTTACAATCATTGATGTTGTATGGGGAAGTGAATGATATATATATTCACTATAAAATAAAAGGGTGGTTCTGAGGGGATGCACTTGTTTAGAAATAGATCATTACATGAGTAATGGTATGGAAAATGAAGATGAATGTATTGAAAATGAAATGTGGGATCATGAAATGAAATTGATATTATTATGTTATATACTTTGGATAATGGAATAGGTATGAATGTTATAATGTAAATTAATGGCATCTAAATGGAAATAAATCATTAAGTGAATTGGAATACGTAAAATGTGTAATGAAAGAATTTTTTTGAATGTAAGATGATGATGAATTAGTAAGTGATATATAGAAATTTTATTTTTGTGAATAAATGTAGTGAATTAAATTGACATGTTATATTATAAATCATTTGTTTCGGAAATATTAAATATTGTGAATATTAATGGTATTATAATTTATGAAAAAACTCGTATGATATGTCTATAATAACATTAAAAACATCTTTAGGGGTGGTGTGTGATAATGTTAAAATCACCCATAGGGGTAGAATTTGATAATATTTAAAAACCCTATTATGGATGGTCCTAGATAAAATTAAAAAGACAAATAAGGGCCCCCTTGATAACTACGAAAACATTAATATGGGTGGTTTTGATAATGTTGAAGACACATCAATGGGTGGTCTTGATATTTTTGTAGCCACTATACCCACATCATGTTATCATATATAATGATACTATAAAATGTAGGTATGATCGACTGAGGTCCCAAATCAATGGATTAATGGTGTATAGATTGATATTTAGTGTCACTACAGAGTCTAGGAATTTGTGGTTATTTAATACTTTTATTGAATCTTCATTAAATATTTTAATAAGTTATTTCCACAATTATGCATTCACTTTTATTTAAGACTTGTAATATTTTGGGATATTATTTGTGGTTGACTACTACATTTTAATCACAATATAATTGGGTTTCTAATGAAAATGGGTATCTAAGAAGATAAAAATATTTGTTCATAAGTACATATTTTGGGAAAGGCCTAGTTGCATGATGTTATTATTGGAATATAATGATGGAATATACATAATGGTATAAGGATAAACTCAGTACTATTTAGGGATGAGTTGTAGATTCAAATTTATTCTTCCTTGACATGGATTTGCAGTATTTATTGTGACATATAAAAAATACTCTATTATTATATAATTTTAATATTGAAGTTGTTTTGGAGCATCCTTATAATGATTTTTATATTCTATGAAATATTTTTTGTGATTTTGTATGATTTATAATATTTTCTACTTTAACTATAGTGTTTATTGTCCCCATTATAAAATATTTGGCCCACATCTTTACTCGATGTTGTTTAGTGTATGGGGAAGAGTGCCTACAGTCATCTGGAGACTACTATCTCTAGGAACATCTCAATGGTCCAAATTGGTAGCATGTTAAAAAGAAGTATTAAAGATTGTGTTTTTTGTATTACTAAATGATCATGGTATAGAAGTGGATCAGTTGTGTTGGGAAATTTCGATCATGGTGTTTAATTTTTTGTCAATTAGATGTCAACATGTTGTCCATGAAAAGTCAATATAGGAATAAAAGGAATTGATGAAGAAGTTGGTGAAGCCTTGGAGAATTGTTTTTGATTTAATGAATTGAATACAGCTCTTGATCAATTATCCAAGAGGATACAAATCTGAAGATTGATGAACTATTTATAAATTCCAAGACATGTATCAAGGTTAATATCCATCCATAGCCACTAAGTGGATGATGTGTTAAAGATTAATCCATTTAACCTAAAAGGATGAATTTTAAGATATCGTATAATTGTTTGAGCTAGTCCTCAAAGTCCATGAAATATGTTAATAGAGAACACATCACTCACAATAATGAGAATCCATGGATTTTGTTTTAATGAAGTTTTTATGAAGAAATGATCCATGCATCATCCATGGTTAGATTAAAAAAATATTTATGATCATTGTAATTCTCATTACAAAAAGAAATAGAAGAATAGGGAAGATGGTTGGTGGTTTGAAATTTTAAAGATAACGAAGAAGGTGGCCATGAATTATTCTTGTACTATACACTTTTTTATTAACCATGTATATAATATGGCCTTACATAAAAAAGAAAGGGGACAACCATGGAGTGCCAGTCCTCACCCCAAGCACATGCGGGACCTGAGGGTCAACCGTGCTCGAGGGAAGCCCTCAAGGCCAGCCCTGCATGAGGCAGGGAAAGTGGGCCATGTATAAGGACTCAAGTGCACCCAATGTGGTGAACCCATGCAGAAAATACATAATGGGAAATAGGTTCGTGCCCGAGGAGCAGAGTGGGTGCGAGTGGGCGCTATGAGTGCACCAGAAGGGTGACCCAGTACGGGGCGATCCCATTGAGGGAGGAAGAGAATTTGTAGTTGTGGATGGGGCGAAATGTATTATAAATGATCAACGTCTGTGTCTATATATCGATGTGAGATGGGTTTAAAAAACGTGACGGATATCTTGACTGCTCATATAATCTTGCATGGGATATCGGATGCACAACGCATCCCACGTCTTGGGATCTAATCACCACCACACATCTATCTGCACAGCGTGGTGTTTAATCTGTGGCCTTACGATCTCTCCACCAAGGTTTTCTTCAACCTACGGACACTCGATATTCACCCACAAACCAGCGATGAAGAAAAACGACAATCGCATCACTCTGGCCACCATTTGATCTTTGGTCAATCCCATAAAGATCATCCAAAAAAACTAAACACATGCATGAATTAAAAGTTTCATGCTTGTGACTAAAATAAGAAATCCATAGAGGCCGGGAGAAAACGATGTTACTGAGGACCTGTCATTCTTTATTTGGGAAGATATTTTTCATTCATGCGTGAATGTGAGGTGTTCCCATGAAATGAGGAATCTGGGTTGAACAGAAAGTAACTGAGAAATGTGGTGTATCTCATATCCATGTTTGAAATATTCAAAACAAGGATTACCTATATCAAAGATTTTAATACCACAGAATATCAGAGATATTTGAAGGATAAATTTATTCAAACCTCACCTATAAATAGAGGATCACTAAGCCATGATTTTTTATAAAAAACATTGGGAGAAATCTCTCGTTTCTATGGGAAATAGAGCACTACAAAAAGGAGTTCCGCACAGCCTTGCTACATAAGTAAAGTTTTCACGTAGACCTACTACATGAAGAATAAGAACCACAGACCTCTGACAGGTGCTACACACTCTCAATGTTTTCTTGTGAAGAAGAACCACACCCCTGTGTGAAGAAACCCGTGAGCACGCACTAGGTTCTTTAGAACCCTCGTGGTGTCTTTGTGAGGAAAATCTTATGTGTACACAACTGGTGCACTTGGTCTCTTGTTTTACTCCCAGAATACAGAACCCATGAAATTTTTCGGTTCTGTGGAAGAGATACATGCAAACTCCTTGCACGAAGAAGAATAACACATGTACTATACCATTTGAACGAAGAAGAAGAACACAATCTTGCTTGGACCTTTGATATGTAATATATTATAGGGGTTTGTTTTTTAGGAAGAATATGGTTGCATGAAAGGAAAGGTGTATGTATTCTCTATTTGAATAAGAATAAACTGGAGTCCTAATTTTTTTTGCAAGGAAGAGTGGAGAATGCATTAATAATGCATATCCATGAATTGAGATACTGAAGTGTGTAAGAACATAGAAAATTGTAGACTACAGTAATTTGGGTTTGAATAACACATATGCCAGACACACATTAAAGCCAAATTAAAAGAACATGTGTCTGTACTAAGAACCAAAAGGGAAAAATAAAAATGGAAAAGAAGAAATAGTAAGTGTGTGTGCTCAAAAGATTACACTCATTTGGTTTTTATCACAAGAAAGAACGAAATGAAGAGTGAATGCATTCATGCATGCACATGCACACGTAAAGAAATAAATTAAAGTGTGTGTTCATATTAAGAAAAGAATATAAGAAAGTGCATGATCAAAAGTAAGAGACCCATGCATGAAATCATGCATAATCACATACACGTGTGTTAATTCAGATGATACCAAGGGAGCTGATCATTGGAGTTTGAATAATCACATAAGTGACTTTTATTCTCTCCAATAAAAAAGGAGTTTAAGGGAATTCAGTTATTTAACAAAAGAAAAAGAAATTGAGATATCCAAATACAAGAGGTATTTGATCCCTTGTAATCCATGCATGAATTGAATGAGAATTGAGTCTAAAGCCAGAAAGAGTTAAAGAAGATATTTATCTGAGTTGATAGTGTTTGAGAATATAAGATGAGAGACAATGTTGATACTATGAAATATTATTATTTCATATTAATATTCATGAAGATGTTGTGTTCACCACATTCACACATATAAGTGAGGTCGGGTCTTCATAAGACTAAGAAATATATGCCTCATCATTGTTGAGACTGAGAAATGATCATAAAAAGTGATCAGAGTTATTGAGCAATACCAAAGGACATTACCATAGGTTGTTGAATATTCTTGATGGGATACAAAGGAATTCATGATTCTACAATATTTTGTAGAGTGAGAATAAGATCATTTATAGTGAATCAAGAAAGAACTTAAAGAAGGAAGATGATCGTGTGACTCCACAGCTAGAAGACCCTAATGGGATTCAGGGAGGAGAAGAAATATTCTATGGGACTCTAAATCAGGCTAGTAGGACTCTAGTAACACTGTGAAAAGTAGTATAAATAACCTCTTATGGGTTTCTTGAGTGAAACAGTGGGACAATTTATCAACCATTTTAATTACTAACTGAATTATAGTGTATAATCTGTATTGGGGTGAATAGCCAACACCTCTAGGAGTGGGTATTTGAACCAATCCTTTAAAATCTTAATGTTTAGTAGCTTTAAATTTATAACATCATTCGAGGTAAGGATAACAGACACAAGAGGTGTGGATTGAGGCTTTAACCAGCCATAGAGGTTTAGTTGAAAATAATTAATTAATAAAAGGACTTAAAAGATCATTGATTCTCCCCCTCTCATTGATTAAGGCTGATCTAGTCTCTTTATTTGTTTTTAGAGGTAGGATACCTTTAAAATATCAAAGGGATTCTTTATTAAGTGTAGATTTTAGGAAATAAGTAATAAACCTCAATTGGAGATTTCTTCTAAGACTCAGAAATACATAAACAAGAATTAGGCAAGGAAGATGAAGAAGAAACATACAACTAATGGATGTACACCTTCGACTAAAGGTAATCTGAATGGTAAAACATATAATAATACTTATTACACATCATGTACACCAATTTTAAGATGTGTAAATTATCATATAAGACCAGAAAAGTGGATTTTATAGGATTTTGGGGTAAAGGAAAACTTTTTGAACCTAGTACCCACTAGAATGAAATTTTTAACCATTTATAACACTATTGATGTCACCCAAGATCCTAGAATAACTATAAATATAAACCTAGGTGAAAGAATAATTGAATACGTTCTTGAGAATCTACCATAGCACTATGTTGTAGGGATATCGCTGCATTCAGATGTAATTTATTTCTTTTGATTTTCATTTTCTTTTCCTATGTAACACATTCATCATTTAATTCACGTGTTCTCATTTTCTTATTACAACCTTATTTTTCTTCCATAACTAATCTCATTAAATCTCTCTTTAATATTTCTATCATGATCTCATTTCAATTTATGATGGGAAGTGACTAACCCAAGTCATGGACCTAGTGGAGGTTTTATGGTGTTCTTTATTATTGAATTTTAATTAAAATGGTTTTAATGATGTTGTGGTTGATGTGAGAGTACTTCATGTTTTCGAAGGTCATCAAACCCGAAATTATTTCCAATTTCATTAATTTTATTTCATTCATTCTCTTTCCCTCAATTATCTCGAGAAAACCCTCCATATGGCGGAGCTAGGGTTTCCTGAAGGGATAAAGCAACATATGATGGGGATAGGTCTTTGTGGAAGTGAAATATTGTTTAATATTTTTTCTTATTTTACTATTGGAAAAGGTGGGTTTTAATACGACAAAGGAATGCTAAAATAATAAAACTAATAAATCAAATGAACATAATTTATTACTGCGGTTTCACCAAAATAATTATCAAAATGAATATAAACAAAAAAATATTTAATAAATTAACCATCATTATCAATCCCTATACCAACATCTTTCTCTATGTCCCTCATTCTTTTTTTCATCTAAATTTTATATAGTTTAGTTGGTTTATTACATTATATTTATTTTCTAAATAAATTATTTTCAATAAATAAATAAAAATATTTTATGTGATTTATTAATCAGTGATTAAACTAACCACGGTGCTCCTCAAGTGAGAGGAACCTGATCAGTCTCTATGCTATGTTAGTTAAATAAATTTTCTTTTACTTTTACCTATAAAAGGAATGCGTCAGTTTATTATTATTTTAAGTTGATTTCAAATTCCACTAATGGGGTTATGCATTATTAAAAAATTATTAATTGAATAATTAAATGGAGATTAATGAATCCTTTGAAAAATGATAAGTTAATGAAGATCATGTTAGTATATTATTCTATAAAAACATTTAAGGGATATTATATGTATTATGAAATTTAAATTAAAATTACATAAACACAAATAAATGAACAAATGACAATTTTGAAAAAAAAATAATAAATTAAAATTCGACAAACCTTAGTAAAATGTAACACACATCGTATTATTTTTATTAACTAATTTCCAAACCCATGAATGAAAATCACAAAATATTCTAGTTCATATTTTTTATGAGGTCACTCCAAAAAACTATTTGTGTGATACATTGATACATTTTCAAATGATATTTTTTATATGTATTATATAATATAAAATTTTATGTATTATTCTCCCTTATTACTTTTTCACTTGGAGATGATATGACCTCCGGGATTTTGATGGACTAAATGGGTACCCTGAACAATTCCCCCATCCCAAAAATATGCACAAAAACATTTAATGACCAATCAAAATACATTAAAATACAAATCGTCTTTGGCCTTACCTTGTGTCTCTAATAGGTGTGATGTTTTTTTATGCACCATATGGAGAGAAAGTATGATCCCAAAAATATTTCCATGATTAGAAAAAGTTTCCAATTCTTTTTATTGATGCATAAATGTATTTTCTTCTATATTTTCAGAAGTATAAATTGATATGTGTTATGTTTAGTAATATATTGTTGTGATTTATGTGAAAGTCTAACAATAATTCACCATAGGTTCCATATAATATCACATTTTTCCCATATATGTTGATATTTGGGTCAGTTATTACACTATGTATGGGTATAAGAACCCCATATATGGGTTATAAGTGTGGAATAATTCCATGGAAATATTGGGGAAGGAAAAATTGTCCTATCAGGTGGAATAAAATCTATCATAAGTCATACAACATTGGTAGAAAAAACTAAATGTTTTCACGAAATAAATTCAAGAAACCTAGTGGTAGTAATGTATGGTAACATATGTTATTATGTATTATTTTGGGTGTCGATTATGGTTATCAATGATAGGATTTAATGTGAATGTTTGGATGAGTACCCGACTATATTGACCTTTGGAGTATTTTACTGTATAATAAGGATGTGAATATGAGTTTTGGTTTGGAAACAATCCATGATTGATTGAATTCATGTTGTCGACTAATTTCATGATATGATTGCTGATATTGATAGGATTCATTAACATGGATCCTCCCATTATGGTACTATCATGTCATAAGATCATGTTCAATAGTTTTTTTAGGATGAACCCAGTCTCAGTGAGTTAAAACTATTAGGATTATGAGTAAAGATCTATTTTTTATGATATGGGACCGTGTGAATCCCATGTTTTAATGATAATGAGAGGATAATATTTTCTTATGTGTGATTTATATTTTTTATTCTAAGTAGTCTATCGATATGGTGACAATATTTTTTTAATTTACCTAAATTGAGTATTTATCTCTAGAGGGTCATGGGTCCATAGTAGGTTACATTAGATTTGTTCCTAGTATATCAAGGGTACATGGAAAAATATTGGAATGTTTTTTGAAACAATGACCATAGAAATTTAAGGTAATTTAAAAATTCATTTTATTAATGGGTGAATGAGATGGATAGAGAGATATACAATGACATCATCAATCCATATTACCCTTTATACGGGTATTAGTGTTTTTAAAATTCATCATCAAAGAAGACTAGTGAAATGTGTGTTTCAAGAAAAGAAACGTGTTTAGGATTCGTTTTTCAAGAAATTTCAGTGAATTATCATGTTGTGGATTACACTATTGGTGTCAAATGTGATCAAGACATCCATGTCCATCCAATTTGTTTTTGGAAAAAGTGGAAAAGGAAATTCGAGACTATTTATTAATTTTAGTTGTGAGATAATGTGGAAATTCCTATGGTTGAGATAACTATATAGACCATGGTTTTGTTACCCTCACATAAAATGTCCTTGAGTGTAATAACACCAATCATTTGTTACTTTTGGTTAATGTATTCGGTGAGTGAGTGGGGTAGATTTTACTAATTTTCTTCAAGGATTATGAATTTAAACTTCTTGTATAATACTAGATGGTTTTGAGTTATTGAATTGCACTAAAGATTGAATTTTTGATACATGAATGAATCAAAATTTCATGGTTTTAGTACCTGTATAGTGGAAGATAGTATTTTTATCTTTAGTGATTCAATCAATGATGTCAGAATAAGTGTTGGGTATAGAACTCAGTGTGGGTTCTTATATTATATCAGAATATCCATTAGGTTTTGATATTATGTGAACTACTATTTTAAAGGAACATTGGTATTGGAAGATGGATTTTTTGAGACAGGATGGCCAAAGGAGGTCTGGCGTGTTTCCTCTATTATTATAAATCTGATGGGTTAGAAACTATATTGGGAGGGTGGTTCTGGATGAGATGAATGTGGTTCGGTATTATCTTGCGATTTTTAAGAGTATCTAGATAGTTCAGGCCTAGTTCATGGATGGATATAACATCTTAACAAGTGTACTCTCATATGAGTGATTTTTCATAACCACACTATATAGGTAATGATTAGGTGATATGACTAGTTTTATAAATTAACAAGTAGGTGTATTATAGTGGAGTAAGAGTGACATCGATAATCTAGAGTTGAGTGGTGATGATAGTTTTTAGGAGAGTCCTTGTGTGATAAGTTGGCTCTTGGGAAAGGTATTTTTAATTATTGGTTTCGGGTGAAAATAAACTAGTTAAGATCAGTGGGGTAAACATATGAGGATTGATATTAGTGAACTGAGTTTTGAAATATTCCAACATTAGTGTTGATTTTTAATGATAAGGACTAGAAATGGATGAGAATAAATCTCACAGAAGAACTATCATATGGTGAGGAGGTTATAAGACCCTCCACATTTGGAGGTATTATACTGTTTGAATTTTCTAGAACCACATGTAAATCCCCTCAATATGTATAATTATTCAAAATTCAAATATTCATAGAAGCTCATGTAGTTTAGGATATGGATTTAGTTCTAAAACATGCTATTGTTTCACCACTGGCTAGCTGATAAAGGTCTACTATCTAGCCGGTTGTTAATGCAACAGCCTTACATGGGAACATTTCCCATCGGCTAGCTAGTGATCTGAATACTAACCAGTTCAGGACCACAATCCATCCAAGGGACCACCAGATATATAGTGGTTGTTGTTAGATCATCGAAGACCTTCTATGATGTATTTTAACCTAATTATTCCCCATATTTTTTCCTGGTAACACTTAATATCCCATATATGGATTATAGTACACCAAATTCATAGGATAGGTCCCCTATTCACTCCCCTATCTATTATCTTTTCATTATAGATTTCCCTTTATCATTGTTTATTTCGTCCACTTCTAAGTGTGATCGAAGGATTAAAGTGAGACTTTGAGTCATCTTTACCCCATTAATCTATTAT
This sequence comes from Viscum album, assembly GCA_963277665.1. Lineage (NCBI taxonomy): Eukaryota > Viridiplantae > Streptophyta > Magnoliopsida > Santalales > Viscaceae > Viscum > Viscum album. The sequence continues at coordinate 976,292,155 of OY728125.1, forward strand.
TTCATCATCTAGTTATCTCTATCTATGTTTTTATAGCGTGATCTATTAATATGTATTCTCTTTGGATTCTAAATTAATTCTATTTTAGTTATAACATTATTCTGATATTTGGTGAGTATAATTTTCTAAGAAGGAGTTAATCGGTACTTAAAATTAATAAATTATGTCACCTTTTTTTCATCAATAGATTTATTGTGCAGCTGTACCGACTCCTTATTATTTATAACTAATTGAAATTATAATTTTAATGTTGTTTATTACCTTAGTTAAACCCCTTTTTTTATGTGTCTTGAACTATATAAAATGGATTCTTAGTGGAATTCCACAGTGACAAATTTAACCTTCAATTTTCCTAACATAAAGGTAGGACTTGATTTGAAAAAAATGAAATTTATAATTTTAAAGGGATGATTTTAGTTTACCTTGTTATGATTTTGTACCATTGATTGATTACAGTATTTAAATTACTGAAAAAAATTAAATTTGATTTATATCAATGAATGTAAAATGGATTCTCACAATCATTGATGTTGAATGTGAAAGTGAATGATATATATATTCTCTATAAAATAAAAGGGTGGTTCTGAGGGGATGCACTATTTTAGAAATGGATCATTACATGAGTAATGTTATGGAAAATGAAGATGAATTTATTGAAAATGAAATGTGAGATCATGAAATGAAATTGATATTATTATTTTTTATACTATGGATAATGGAATAGGTATGGATGTTATAATGTAAATTAATGGATTCTAAAGGGAAATAAATCATTAAGTTAATTGGAATAAGTAAAATGTGTAATGAAACAATTTGTTTGAATGTATGATGATGATGAATTAGTAAGTGATAGATATGAATTTTAATTTTTGTTAATGAATGTAGTGTATTAAACTGATATGTTAAATTATGAATCATTTTTTTGGGAAAAATGTAATATTGTGAATATTAATGGTATTGTAATTTATGAAAAAACTCATATGATATGTCTCTAATAACATCAAAAAAATCTTTAGGGATGTTATGTGATAATTTTGAAAAAACTCATAGGGGTGGAATTTGATAACATTGAAAACACTAGTATGGATGGTCCTAGATAAAATTAAAAACACCAATAAGGGCCCCCCTTGATAACTATGAAAACATTAATATGGGTGGTTTTGATAATGTGGAGGACACATCAATGGGTGGTCTTGATATTTTGGTTTCCATTATAACCATGTCATACTATGATATATAATGACACTATAAAATGTAGGTATGATCGACTGAGGTTCCATATCTATGGATTAATGGTGTATAGATTGATATTTGGTGTCACTGCAGAGCCTGTGCATTTTTGGTGATTTAATACTTTTATTTGATCTTCATTAAATATTTTAATAAGGTATTTCCACAATTATGCATGCACTTTTATTTAAGACTAGTTATTTTTTGGGATATTATTTTTGGTTGACTACTACATTTTAGTCACACTATAATTGGGTTTCTAATGAACATGGGTATCTAAGAAGAAAAAAATATTTTTTTCATAGGTACAAATTTTGGGAAAGGCCTAGTTGCATGATGTTATTATTGGAATATAATGATGGAATATACATAATGGTATATGGATAAACTCAGTACTATTTGGGGATGAGTTTTAGATTCAAATTTATTTTTCCTTGATATGGCATTGCATTATTTATTGTGACATATACAAAATACTCTATTATTATATAATTTTAATATTGTAGTTATTTTGGGGCATCCTTATCATGATTTTTATAATCTATGACATATTTTTATTGATTTTATATGATTTATACTATTTTTCTACTTTAACTATCGTGTTTATTTTCCCCATTATATAAATTTTAACCCACATTTTTACTCGATAGTGTTTGGTGCTTGGGGAAAAGTGCCTACAGTCATCTGGAGACTACTATCTCTAGGACATGTCAACGGTCCAAAGAGGTAACACATTAAAAATCAGTATTAAAGATTGTTTTTTTTGTATTACTAAATGATCATAGTATAGAAGTGGATTAGTTGTGTTTTGAAATGTCGATCATGGTGTTGCATTTGTTGTTAATAAGATGTCAATATGTTGTCCATGAAAAGTCAATATATAAATGAAAGAAATTGATGAAGAAGTTGGTGAAGTCTTGGAGAATTATTGTTGATTTAATGAATTGAATACAACACATGATCAATTATCCAAGAGGATACAAATCTGAATATTGATGAAATATTTATATGTTCCAAGACATCTATCATGGTGACGATCCATCCATAGTCACTAAATGGATGATGTGTTAATGATTCATCCATTTATCCTAAAATGATGAAGATTAAGATATCATATAATTATTTGAGCTAGTCCTCAGATTCTAAGACATGTGTTAATGGAGAACACATCCCTCACAACAAGGAGAATGAATAAAGTATGTTTTAATGCATGTGGTATGAAGAAATGATCCATGAATCATCCATGGTTGGATTAAACAAATATTCATGATCTTTGGAATTATCATTACAAAAAGAAAAAAAGAATAGGGAAGATGGTTAGTGGTTTAAAATTTTAAAGATAATAATGATGGTGGCCATGAATTATTATTGTATTATACATTTGTTTCTTAACCAATTCTATAAAATGGACATACATAAAAAAGAAAGGGGATAACCAGGGAGTGCCAGCCGAGGACATCCCCTCAACAACATGCGGGACCCAAGGGTCATCCGCGCTCGAGGGAAGCCCTCAAGGCTAGCCCCACATGAGGCAGGGCATATGGGCCATGTATAATCACTCAAGTTCACCCAATGTGGTGGACCCATGCGGCACAATCATAATGGGAACTAGGTCAGCGCCCAAGGAGAAGAGTGGGCACTAAGAGTGCACCAGCATGGTGAACACAGTACGGGGCGATCCCATTAAGGGAGGAAGAGAATTTGTAGTTGTGGTTAGGGAGACATGTATTATAAATTATCCACGTCCATGTCTCTATATCGATGTGAGATGGGTTTAAAAACGTGAAGGATATCTTGAATGCTCATCTAATCTTGCGTGAGATATCGGACGCACGACACATCCCACGTCTCGGGATCTAATCACCACTTCCCATCTATCTGCACAACATGGTGTCTAAACTTTGGCCTTATGATCTCTCCACCAAGTTTGTATTCAACCTCCAGACACCCAATATTCACCCGCAAACCATCGATGAAGACAAAAAACAATTGCATCACTCTTCCAACATTTGAGCTCTGGTTAAGCCCGCAAAGATTGTCCAGAAAAACTAAACAGATGCATGCCTTAAAAGTTTCATGCATGTGACTGAAATGTGAAATCCATAGAGGTTGAGAGAAAAAAATGTTACTGAGGCTGTGTCATTCTTTTTTTGGGATGATATTTTTCATTCATGCATGAATGTGAGGTGTTCCCATGAAATGAGAAATCTGGGTTTGAATAGAAATAAACTGAGAAATGCGGTGTATCTCATATCGGTGTATGAAATATTTAAACCAAATATTACGTGTATTCAAATATTTTAATACCACAGAATATCATAGATATTTGAAGTCTCAATTTATTAAAACCTCGACTATAAATATAAGATCACTAATCCATGATTTTTTTATAAAAAACATTGAGAGAAATCTCTCGTTTTTCTGGGAAACATAGCACTACACAAAGGAGTTCCGTGCAGACTTGATACATGGGGAATGTTTCCACAGAGCCATACTAAATGAATAAGAAGAAACATAGTTCTTTGACTAGTGATATGAACTCTCACTGTTGTCTTGCAAATAAGAACCACATCCATGTGTGAAGAAACCCATGAGCACGTAATTGGTTCTTTAGAACCCTTATTGTGTCTCTGTGAGGAAAATCATGTCTTTACACAACTGGTGCACTTTCTCTCTGGTTGTACCCCAAGAAGACAAAACCCACAAACTTTCTTGGTTATGTGGAAGAGATACACACACACACCTTGTGCTATTAATAATAACCCATGTACCATACCGTTTACATGAATAAGAATAACACCATCTTGCTTGGACCTTTGACATGAAATATTTTGTAGGGGTTTGTTTTTGATGAAGAATATGGTTGCATAGAAGGAAAGGTTTATGTATGCTCTATTTGAAGAAGAAGAAACTCGATGCCTCATTTTTTTCATGTGAGTAGAATGCATTAATGATGCATATCTATGAACTGAGATACTCAGGCGTGTAAGAACAATATAAAATCGTAGACTACAGTAATTTGGGTTTGAATAACACATATTCAAGATACACATTAAAGCCAAATTAAGAGAACATGTGTGTGTGTAATAAGAACCAAAAAAGAAAAAGAAAAAGGGAAAATAAAAAAGAGTAAGTGTGTGTGCTCAAAATATTAAACTCATTGGGGTTTTCTCACAAGAAAGAACAAAATGAAGAGTGAATGTATTCATGCATGCACATGTACACGTAAAGAAATAATTAATAGTCTGTGTTCATATTAAGAATAGAATAGAAGAAATTGAAAGTTCAAAAGTAAGTGAGTCATGCATGCAATCATGCATAATCACATGCACGTGTGTTATTTTTGATGATACCAAGTGAGCTGATCTTTAGAGTTTGAATAATCACAAAAGTGAATTTGATTTATTCCAATAAAAATAATATGTTTAAGGGAATTAATTTATTTCACAAAAGGAATAGAAATTGAGATATCCAAATAAAAGAGGTATTTTATCCCATGCAATCCATGCATGATGTGAATGAGAATTAAGTCTGAATCCAGAAAGAGTTAAAGAAGATCATTTATCTGATTTGATAGTGTTTTAGAATTTAGGAAGAGAGATATTGTTGATACTATTAAAGAACATTCCTTCATATTAATATTCTTGATGAAGTTGTGTTCACCACGTGCACATATATAAGTGAGGCCAGGTCTTCATTAGAAGAAGAAATATATGCCTCGGCATTGTTGAGACTGAGAACTGATCAGAAAAAGAGATCAATGTTATTGAGCAAGGCCAAAAGACTTTACCATAGGTTGTTAAATATTCTTGATGGGATACAAAGGAATTTATGATTGTACAATATTTTGTGGAGTGAGAATAAGATCATATAAAGTGAATCAAGATTGAACTTAAAGAAGGAAGTTGATCATGTGACTCGATAGCTAGATAAACCCTATGAGATTCAGGGAGGAGAATAAGTATTCTATGGGACTCTGAAGCAGGCCAGGGGGACTCTAGTAACACTATGTAAAGCAGTATAAAGAACCTCTTATGGGGACCTTGAGTGATACAGTGGGACTCTTTATCAACAATTTTAATTACTAACTGAATTATAGTGTATAATCTGTATTGGGGTGAATAACCAACACATCTAGGAGTGGGTATTAAAACCAAACCTTGTAAATCCTAATGTTTAGTGGCCTTAAATTTATATCATCATTTTAGGTAAGGATAAGAGACACAATAGTAGTGGATTGAGGCTTTAACCAGCCATAGTGGTTTATTTGAAAATAATCAATTAGTAAAAGGATTCAAAAGGATCATTGATTCATCCCATCTCATTTATTATGGTTGATCTAGTCACTTCATTTGTTATTAGAGGTATTTTACCTCTAAAATATCAAATGGAGTCTTTATGGAGTGTAGATTTTAGGAAATTGTTAATCAACCTCAAATATAAATTTCTTCCAAGATGTAGAAATACATGAAGAATAAATATTCAAGGAAGATGAAGAAGAAACATACAAATAATGGAGGGACACCTTCTACTAAAGGTAATCTGAATGGTACAACATGTGATAATACTTATTATTCTTCTGATGAAACATTTTCAAGCTGTGATGATGATAGATCAATTAGTTATATTCAATCTGTAAGAAATGATTGTATGACAAAATTACATATAAAAGTGGGAAGATATATTGTAATATGAATTAGTGCTCTTCAAGATGAAAAATTACAGTTGGACGAAGAAGCTCATATCATTGAAGATGCATTGGCTAAAAGGGTTGTAATTTTCAAGTCTCTCATAAAACTATTGATGGAAAAGGAAGAAAAAATTTCTTTTTTAAATGAAATACATGCTCAATTTACTAAAGAATTTTAGGGAAGTATTTGTGAGAATGAATTATTTGAGATTGTATTTTTACAAGCATTGCATGAATTTAAAAAATTGTACAAAGTCTCTATGGTTTTCAATTAATCTCAAATAGAAGATAGAGAAAACAAGGTGATGGATCTTAACATCTCATTGCAAAAATTAAAATATATTCATGAAGAACAAATGAAAAAGCTGAAGGGGAATTGGGAATGAAATTTTAGATTAGTTGTGGATGAGAATAACTCCCTCGACATGAAGTGTTTAGAGATGGAGGTGAAATTGAAGAATCAGAAATCACTCTAAGCTGGAAGTTCCCAAATAGCTGAAATAAAAGATTCCTCCAATCAAGTTTTCATTAAGGAAATTGATTCAAAAATAAACATTATATCTTCCTATAATCTATTTAAAAAATCCATTAGGAATAATGAATCCCATAACCCATATATTTTTATTTCTACTAATAAATATTCATATGAATGTACAGGTTTAAATCCAAATGCTAGGAAGTTTTGGATGGACAAAAATATTGAATCATCCATCAAAAATTCAAGGGTTTATACTATAATGATTAATAATAGAAACTCTCCGAAGGATGCTCCAATCAAATGAATAAAATCCTAAAAAAAAGAAAAAAATTTAGCCAGACTAAATGTAAAAAAAAAGTTATTTGTGGGATATTGTTGGGGTTTTTGTATGTTTGGGCATCAGGACAATGATTTCTAGAATAATATTTCAGCATATAAAAATTATGAAAGGCCTAAATTTAGGGAAAATATAGGTTAAGAAATGAAGGATCATGCAATGAAAAGGAAGAAAACATATATAACTAGGAATATTTCTATCAAGAATAGAATTGAATATCATGAATACTTCTATGATAATTGAAAAGAAGTGGTCACATTTATAATGAGTGAAGGTTTATTCCTACATTCCTTAGTCATATTTTGATAATAAGCATAGACCAAAACAAAGGTAGGAGAAAGAAAAGCGAGTTTAAATGTCATACATTGAAAATATGCAATATTGTCAATTTAAGAAAATAGTGAAAGAATATTTTACCAAGAAGTAGGTGAAGCCATATTCCAAGAATTTAATCTCATCAAAGAAAATATGCTTTAACCGTGGAAGTAAAACTCATACAATTGATCACTAAAAACACGCCATGAAAAGGAATTGAAGAAATAACAAATTGAAAGGATAATCAATCCAGAAGAATACAAGATTGATTGAAGACATTCATGAAGATAAATTTGATGAGTTTCCTAATAATGGTTGCTTTAAAAAAATGAAGACGCCATGTGGATGCTCCAAGATAGACTATTACATGAAGGGGTGTTTTGTTATCTGGCCTATTCAATTTAAAATTACGAAAGAACTATTTTTGTTTTGAAAATAAATCATTATATATAGATAAAGAAAATGGGAAACAAGTTATTCCACATGATGGAGATGTCTAGTTTCATGAGAGGTTTTAAGCACATGATAATCCAAGTGACTCACAGCTACTATGTGGAAGGTGCAAGATGTATATAAATCATGAAAACAAATGTTTAGCTATTTTACCAGTAAAAATGGAGAAGAATGGACTACATGCACTAGTAAAAGCTACTCAACTACTGAAATAAGTGAAGGAAAACAATCGAAACAAAGTTAAAGGTGACTGAAATTAAAGAATCCATGTTGAAAATGAAAAATAAAAATGTATAATGGATAAGATACATTATCATGAAGAGTATTAGACACTTTAGAGCTTCATGTAAAGGAGTTCTTGGGATGAGAGAAAATTATTAGCCTGAGTACTTCTATTAAGTATCTCACAAGTGTTTCATCTTATTCCCTTATGTTTTTGGTGCATATGTGTGTTTAATTTTTTTGTAATTGATGAAGAAGGTCATTATCAAAATAAGAATTAAATTAACAAAATGGAGAACTATAATTTGGAGTCATTATTCAAGATTTGAAAATTACATGAAGTGATCAACAATGGAATATTATCAATATGAATATCTTGAAGGTCATATGATGATTATTTTCCTCCAAGGAACATCAAAGGGTGTGCACCCCTTGAGGGAGAGAAAACATAGAGGAGATGATATCAACGATTTTTTTCAAGAATAATCATGAAATCCATATCATCTGGGGTGTTGAAACTTGAGGTATTTCAATCCCAATATCATCACTTGTTTTTAATTGTATTTATCACGTAAATTAAGGGGGAGTGCTTCATTGATGATAATATGGGATGAAAGGGGGAGCTTTATCTTTCACTTAAACTTTTTAATATGTTTGAAGTATGTGCGGGATTTAGCATTTCATTGATAAATCTTATTATCTCCAATCCCATGGTCATGAATTGATAAACTCTAAGCATGATTTCACATGTATGGTTGTTTATGGACAATACTGAAAACCATGGACATATCTCTCTTATTTTCTACACTAGGTATGCCCAAGTAGACTTAGAGTTGATTAACAAAATTCTCTTTGCTAAGTGAACCAAGTGACATAATCCCTTTCTCATAAATATTCCAAAATAAATTGTTAAATGGGAAGATGACCTGTTTTTGATGAGACCCCACAAACACCATGGAATTTTCTTTCCAATAAGGGGGAGAAAATATTGGCATACATATTGACCCATTCAAAGTGTGATTAAGCTATATTTAAAATAAAAAAAATGGGGAGATATTTGAGATTGGTTTTATATTTATTGTACATAAAATGTGAAAAAGTGGTCAATGGGAAGTAAATATGTTAATAAAATGTATTTATGATGAAGTTTGTGATGCCTAGGGGAATTTTTGTTGATTCAAAGCATTGAATACTACACTTAGTCAATTATCCCTGAGGATAGAAATCTGATGATTGATGAATTGATTCTATGTTCCATGAATCGTATCATGTCGATACGTAGTTACAACACTTGAATAGGTCCATTTAATACTCAATTGCATGTGGAAAAAAGTAAAGATCCGTACATAGTCACTAAGTGGATGAAGTGATAAAGATTTAACATTTTAATCTAAATGGATGATGTTTAAGATATCATATGATTGTTTTAGCTAGCCCTCGAAGTACAAGACATGTGTTAATGGATAACACATCCCTGACAATAAGGAGAAGAAAAACATTATGTTTTAATTCATGAGGCAAGAAAAAATTATCCATGCATCATCCATGGTTATATTGATAGAATATTGAAGATCTGTGTAATTCTCATTTCAAAAAGAAGAAGAAGATGAAGAGAAGAAGGTTGGTGGTTTGAAATCATAGAGATAATGAAGAAGGTGGACATGAAATATTCTTGTACTCTAAACTTGGTTCCTAACCAAGTATATGATATGGCCTTACATAAAAAATAAAGGGGAAAACCAAAGAGGACCAGCCGAGGACCTTATCTCAAGCACATGAGGGGCCCGAGGGTCAACCACACTTGAGGGAAGCCATCAAGACCAGCCCCGCACGAGGCATGGTGGGTGGGCCATGTATAATATGAATGTTGCGCCCATGGAGGTGAAACCGTGTGGTTCATGTGTTGTGGGTGTTAGGTGCATGCCAGAGAAGGAGAGTGGGTGATAAGAGCGCGCCCGCAGGGTGAACACGGTACGGTGTGGTACCGTGGAGGGAGGAGGATAATTATGAGTTGTGGTTGGGGTGGCATGTATTATAAATGAGCTATGTTTGTGTCTCCATTTTGATGTGGAATGGGTTTAAAAAACCAGAGGAAGTCTTGGCCACTCATCTGATCTGGTGTGAGATCTTGACCGCACGACTCATCCAACGTCTCAGGATCTAATCGCCACTGCACATCTATCCGCGCCAGATGCACTAGTGAAGAAAATGTTTTTTACGTCGGTTATTTTTTATTTTTAACAATGAATTTTGGCCGAAGTTATTATAGGAGACGATATAAATAGATTTTTTATGTCGTTTAATTTACAACTTACGTAACAAACACAAATCCGAAGCGTTTTTTACGTCAGTTGATAAAAACCCGACATGGAAATTGCTTTAGAAGAGTGCAATATTACATCAGAGATTTAATAAACAACATGATATATACCCTTTCAGGTCAGTAATTATATAACTGACGTCATAAAGCACTCTTACAAGACTTTTATCATATCGGTTATTTTTAAAGCTGACGTGAAAAACCTGTATGCAAAGCGGTTTTCAATGTCGGTTATATAATTACCGATGTAAAAACATATCTACGATGTCGGTTATTTAATAAACGACTTAAAATACTATCCATTTAAATTTATTATGTTGGTTATGAAATAACCGACATAAAAACCATTTCCCATGAAGTTATTACGTCGGTTTCCAAATAACTGATGTACAAAATAATTTTTTTAAATAAACCCGCACCACTGCTATGCATAGAGAAATCACCTGAAATAGATCAAAAGATTACCGAAAACAGACCAGCCCACCCCCCCCCCCCCACACACCCCTGGACACCCCCCACACCCCTAAACAACCACCACACCCATGATAGACCCAACACCAATGGACATCCCCACCACCACTTAGACAACCCCACACCCCTGGACACCCCCCGCCCTCCTGTATACCCCCACCCTCTAGACAACACTCCCACTCCCATTGTCAACACTCCCACACCCCTTAAACAAACCAAAAAGTTACCAAAAAAGACCAGAACCCCCTCACCCCACTGGACAGCTCCCACCACACCCCTGGACACCCACCACACCCCTGGACTGCCCACCAACCCCCTGGATAGCCCCCAACACCCCTAGACAACCCCCACCATCCTAGACACCCCCCACACCCCTGGACTGCCCCCACCCTCGGGACTTCCCCCTCCCTCCTAGACACCCCCCCAAACCTCTGGACTTCCCCCACCCCCTAGACAACCCCACCCCTGGACAACCCCCCCCCCCCCATCCTCCGGGATGGCCCCCACACCCCAAGACTGCCCCCACCCCCTGGACAACTCCCCACACCTCTGGACAACCCCCATCCTCCAGGACAATCCCTACACCCCTGCACTGTCCCCCCACCCCCAGGACTGCCCCCAAAACTCTTGGACACCCCCCACACCCCTGCACTACCACCCAGCCCCTAGAAAACCCCCCACACCCCTGGAAATCCCCACCCTCCTGGAACCCCCCCGCACCCCTGGAATTCCCCCACCCTTGGGATGACCCCCAAACTCCTTCACACCCACCACACCCCTGGAATGCCCCCCCCCCCACCCCAGGGACTGCCCCCACCCTCCTGGACACCCCCACACCCCATGACTGCCTCCACCCCTGGACAGCCTCCCCACACACCCTAGGATACCCCCCACACCCCTGGACTTCCCCCACCCTCAGGACTACCCTCACCCTCCTGGACACCCCCCCCACACCCCTTGGTTTCCCCCACCCCCGAGACTTCCCCACCCTTCTGGACACCCCCACACCCCTAGACTTCCCCCACCCCTGGACAAACCCCACACCCCTGGAAAACCACCCCACCATCTTGGACACCCCACCACACCCCTGGACTGCCCCCACCCCGGGACTGCCCCCACCCTCCTGGACATGCCCCACACATCCCTGGACTACCCCCTCACCCCATGGAAAGCCCCCTACACCCCTAGACAACCCCCACACCCACCCTCCTGGACGCCCCCACACCACTGGATTTCCCACCACCATCGGGACTACCCCCACCCTCCAACACACCACCACCCCTGGACTTCCCCCACCCCTGGACATCCCCCCACACCCCTGGGCAACCCCCACCCTCCTGGACACCCCACACCCCATGACTTCCCCCCCACCCCCGGGACTTCCCCCACCCTCCTGGATATCCCACAACACCTTAAGACTTCCCCCCTGGACAGCCCACCAAACCCCTTGACAAGCCCCCCCCCCCCCGACCTGAACACCCCCACACCCCTTGACTACCCCCTAAATCCCCCAGGACTACACCCACCCTTCTAGACACCCCACCACACCCTTGGACTTCCCCCACCCCCCAAACAGTCCCCCACACCCCTGGACAGCCCACCCTCTTGGACACCCCCACCCCCTGGACTGCCCCACCACCCCTGGGACTACCCCGCACCCTCCAGGACACCCCCACACCCCTAGACTTCCCCCACCCGCTAGAAAGCCCCACACACCCCTGGACATCCCCCTCCCTCAGAAATTCCCCCCACACCCCTAGACTTCCCCCAACCCCGAAATTTCTCCCACCCTCCTGGGAACCACCCACACCCCTGGATTGCCCCCACACCCTAGACAACCCCCCACCCCTGGACACCCCCACCCCCACCATGCAGGACACCCACCCACACCCCTTGACTTCTCCACCCCTCATGGACATCCCCCACACCCCTGGACTACCCCCCAACCCCTAGAAAACCCCTCACACCCCTGGACAGCCCCCTCCCTCCTAGACACCCCCACACCCCTGGACTGCCCTCACCCCCCGGGACTACCCCCACCCTCTTGGACACCCCCCCCCCTGCACCACTAGACTGCCCCCACCCCCTGGACTTCCCCCATACCCATTAATAACCCCACACCCTCCTAGACCCCCCCCCACACCTCTGGACTTCCTGCACCACTGAGATTGCACCCCACACCCCGAGACACCCCTTGGACATCCCCCCACTCGCCTAGACATCTCTTCCACCCTCCTAGACACCCTCCTACCTCACTGCACAGCCCCCACCACACCCCTGGAAACCCCCACCTCACTGGACACCTCTAGACCAAAACCGGACCAAAACCTGACCAGAACCCCCACCCCACTGGACAGCCCCCACCACACCCCTCGACACCCCCACCCCTGGACTTCCCCCCAACCCCGTGGATAGCCCATGGACAGCTGGTGTTGGGAGAGGAGGTGTCGCCATCCCTTGGGGGGCATACCACTGTAAGGTACTCATTACTCCCACATGCGAAGCAGGAGCTCTCAAAATGATTCACATGTGGGAGTGATGAGTACCTTCCAGCGGCGTTCAGCCACCCAAGGGATGGCAGCGCCTTCTCTCCCACCCCCTACACCCCATCCCCATGAACAGCCTGGACCCCCACCCTAATGGAAAACCCTCCCACACACCTGGAAACTCCTCTTACCCCACATGACACCCCTACACCCCTAGACACCCCCTGGACAGCCCCCCACTCCCGTGGACAGCCCTTCCACCCTCTTAGATACGCTCCCACCCCCTGGACTCCCCCCCCCTTTCATGGACACCCATGATACCCCCACCCCACCAAACAGCCCTACCACACCCATGGATACCTCCTCCCCATTGAACACCCCCCCCACACCCTTACAACCCCTCCCCCCAGACCAGAATCCATACCAAAATAACCATCATAAGTAGACCAAAACAAGAAGTAGAGAAAAATTAAACATTCACATATATAACATTAAAACCGTACAATGTAAACATAAAAAATCTAAATACAATATAAACGACTACCAAATACACAATTACAATGACAATATTCAAAATTACAATTTACACTACAAACAACTAAATTTCAATCAAACCTATAAAATAATTTAAAAATCCCACTTGTAAGTGTTTGACGTCTTGAGCACTATAGGATTGAGGGTCATAAAATATCTATAGATTAAAAGGATAGTAGTAAACATGTATAATGAGTAAATCAAATTAAATATTATGGCAATGTTTAAAAGGAAATCTTACTAGGCCAAAGTTCACAACTGTCCCAGTTGTTATTATTTCATAAATAAAACTTAACATATAATATCCGCATTCGATGACCCCTTGTTGTTAATGAAGATTATGTTTTAATGACTGTAAAGTCAATATATTATTTTTATGTACTAAATGCAAAAGTACAAATTATAAATGGATATTTACCTTTACATTTACATATTTGATCTTCACACTCTGTTTCTTTGTGTTTTTTCGAAAGTAGACCCTTCCCCTATTAGAAAATAATACAAATGGGATAAATTTAAAATTCTTTATAATATATTAAACTATTGAAAATTTGAAACATACTTTTCCAACATTTTCTTAAAACATTCATGCACATCACTATGGACAGAGCATATCCAATAAAGTGTCCTTTACCTAGGTCAAAATACACCTAACATCCAATGATCACTGATTAAAGAAAATATAAGGTTATTGGTTTTGTATGTTAAAATTTAATGAACTCTTTAATAGAGATGTGTTTCATACCTCTCACAAAAAGGCATCATCCAACATTGTGTGACTATATTCAGTTCAAGTCATTCAGTAATATAAGGAATTCATTGTTCCTCAATGAATGCACATGCTTCAGGGAAAATCAAATGTTGGTCCATGAACCCATAGACATCTGTCCGCTCATTATTCTCACCATTGTTTTAAATATACATACTAAAAAATAGACATAAGTATAATCTTTTAATTAATATAACGCAGGGAAAAGTTGTTAAGACTTACATGGAAAAATTCTCAAAATGTTGATTCCCAACTTATATCCAGTAACATGCTCCATGATATCAATTTTCACAATCCCCACAGTTATTTCACATCCACAAACATGAGCTTCCATTGGAAACTCGTAGTTATCCACCAAAAAATTTGAATATCTTGAAAATCTGTCAAAACTACTAGAATATCTATCTAATATCATAGCCATCTGTCTTTTTTGTTGTCTATACAGTATTTCTTTACCTTTGAAATATTCCTGTAAAAATAAATAGAAAAATATATTAGGTTTCAAATGATAAAACTACTTTAATAAAAAAAATAGAATATATAACATACATACACTTATGGTAAAGAGTCGAAGAAGTCTGGATCGAAAAATTAAAAAATGGCTGATACTATGTCCAACATTCGTCACCTCATCAGTAGGTAATGGTACATGAGCTGATCTATCTATAATATTATGTACAGTGACCCTCTAATTCTCTACCTCTAATTGTTGATGATGAAATGTATCTTATATACAATATAAAGACCAATATGCAACTTTATGATGTTGTGGATCATCAATATACAACTCGCAATAAGTAAAAATATGCAGAAGAGGTGTAGGATAAAAATGGGGTATACAGGCTGAGGTGGGGGAGTGGGAGCTATTGGCGGAGGTGGAGGATAAATAATGGGGTCTGTAGGGGGATTTGAAAAAGTGGGAGCTGCAGTCTAAAATTGTTTTCTCATGTCTGCAATCATAGATTGTACCGATGCTCTAATCTTTTCTGCCATCGTCGCATTAATATTATAAACTTCAGACTCCAATGATTCTATTTTTTTATAAACACCCTCATCGTATGTAGTTGATGAACGTGGAAACATGTTTCTTACTGATACACCTTCCAGATATACTCATACATGAACAGGATGTTTGGGCTTTCCCAATGCTGTAATTAAAATATCTTGCCTCCCAGCTGCTGTAAATAACCCCGGTGAGCTCTACTCCACAAGAGAATACTATATTAATTAATTAAACATTTCTATAATGATTGAAATTATATGAATAAAATAGTTAACTTAAATAAATAAAGTAGATATCTTACAATCCTCCTAGCTACAATTCTTGAATCTTTTGAATGATATTGCACTTTTTTCCCATCCGAGCTCTCTTT
Organism: Viscum album; assembly: GCA_963277665.1. Taxonomy (NCBI): domain Eukaryota; kingdom Viridiplantae; phylum Streptophyta; class Magnoliopsida; order Santalales; family Viscaceae; genus Viscum; species Viscum album. Next base: position 976,307,833 of record OY728125.1, read on the forward strand.
CATATTTTAGGTCTAGGTGAAGGGGACACCTCACCAGAGCTTGAACACTCAACTGTTTGTTTTTGTAATTTTTCCGCAATCATTTTTTCTTCCAATAATGTATACCCTCCCCGACATAAACTATGAGGGTATACATTTTTAGATTTGATCTCCTGATGAGATTTACTTGTTTTATGTAAATTAAGAATAAAAAATCATTAACAAAACATTAATAAGATCATTTATATAAGAAAGCTTATAAAATTTTACATTGCCCTTACCAAAAATGAATCTTTTCTTCTACTTTTAAAAACTTTCTCCATGTGTCTTCACCTATGAAAGGATATATACGACATGTATTGTCATGAATCCTATGACCAAAAATGAAATAAGATGTGAGGGTTGATTTGAAATCCATCCATCTCCTAGGAGCCATCGATAAGAATTTATTACTGACTCCTCTAGTGTCAAAATATCAAATTACATCTGATAAAGAAGAGGTTAAACATATTATATATGATAAAAACATTTAAATAATAGTCAAACAATAGTAAAAGATCATACCAAAATCATCTCCCACAACTGAGAGATTATCACTTTTTCCACACTTCTCTAGTCAACATACCAAATTATCACTTTTCTCTTACTCTGAGTTGATAGAAAAATCTTAAAATATTTTGCATTTGGACCTCTAAGAATATCACCCTCATCAAACTCAACAAGTATCATTTGATCCTACGTATGGGCAAGTGATAATTTTGTTAAATGTGTGCACCCACGTTTACCAACTCTTGAACTATTTGTCGTAATAGGAGAACATGAGGAAGATTGGTGAACATCAAGACGAGCATGTGAATGTTCTTCCCTAGAGGTTAGACCAATATTCTCATCTCAAGAATCATGTGGTTGATCAATTGATTGATTTGTTATTATCATTTAAATAAAAAATACAGACATTAGTTCACAAATATACAAATTCAAATATTTTAATACTACTATAATATGAAAATATAATATTGTACTAAGTTACTTAATAGTAAACATGGTTAATATGGTAAGCATATAAAACAATGGTAACGATGGTAAAGATTGTCAACATGGTAAACAAGGTAAACATGGTAAACCTGGTAACCATAGTAAACATGGTAAAGTTATTTTCACTGAAAAAAATAATAGATATATAATTTATGTAATGGTAATCATGATAAAGTAAACTAAACAAAATTAAAACAAAAAAAAACTTATACTTATTTTGTTTTAATACATGTTTTAATAAAGAGAAAACATACAATATCATAGATTTTATGAAAATACTAATTGTAAACAAGAAATAAACAAATGTTACTTGTAATTTTAGGAATTTACAAATAGATTGTTTTCCGAAATTCCTTCTTTAGGATTGTTCCTTGTAGAACAAACCATGCCTTCAACATGGTCATCATTATGTTCTATTAATCTTTCCATGGATGTAGGGATCTTACATAAATCAACAACTTCATCATCTTAATCCTCACAAACATTTTGTTTTTTCCTTGGTAAAACAACATCCCACTGCATGTATGATTGATCTACTACATAGAAAATTTGTTTTTCATGTGTTGCCATTATAAAAGAATCAGCTATGTCTTCCAATCTTTTCAGATTAACAACTGTCATTCCAAATTCATCGTGTATGACACTATTGTTACTAATTAAACATTTATAGTTAAAAAAAGGAACTTTAATTTTGATGTAATCAACCTCCCATATGTCTTCAATCACTCCATAATATGCACATGATGCTGAAATTGGGTTTTATCCATAGCACTAGAAAAATTAATTTCTTCTGAAAACACCAATACACCACTTTTCTGAACATCAATTCTGTTTTCCTGAGCTTTCATATGAAATGTATAGACATTAATGTCATAACCAGACCATGTTATCACATTTAATCAATGACACCCAATATCCATTTTAATATCTATGATACATCTGATCTTCCAAGAAAGGTCTTTTTAAACCATGAAAAAAATGTTTCATTGTGCTCATTAAAAATGCACATTTCTTTCTTCTTTGGATGAAATTGTTTCAACTCATTAATATGCAATGTGATATACGGTTGAGCATTATCTATGTTATTCATGATGTATGACTCTAACTTCTTCATCTGTTTAGCTAAAAATGATTTGAATTTTAATCCATGAATCCGCTTTACCTCATTATTAACTCTTTCATGGAGAGATGTAGGTAAGCCTATATGTTACACCACAGCCATGTAGCTCGTACAAAACTTTGCAGCCTCCTCAGAAATATACCTTTCAATAATGAAGGCTTCAAGTCGATATGGATTCTTAACATACCCCTTTAATATTTTCATATACCTTTCAAAAGGATACATCCAACGAAGACATACAGCTCCACAAAGCTTTATTTCTCGAACCAGATGAATCATTAAATGCACCATTATATAAAATAATATTGGAGGAAAATACATTTCCAATTGAAAAAGTATACAAATTGCATCATCTTTCCAAAATGTTCAAAGAATTAAAATCAATCGCCTTATTACAAATTGAATTTAAAAAATAAAACAACTTCATTATAGTATTTCTGATAGGGATTGGCAATATTCCACACAATGCAACTGGTTGAAGTTTTTGTATCATGATGTGACAATCATGAGATTTCATTCCTATCAACTTTAAGTCCTTCAATGAGATGATATTTTTTACATTTGAAGAATAACCTTGGGACACTTTGATATCAACAAGACACTGACAAAAGATAATTTTTTCCCTCTTTAATAATGTATGACAAGTCTGGGGAAGAAATGTTCATCTTCAATTTGGAGTGTGAGCTAACTCCAAACATATTCCCATTGATAGTAAGTCTAATCTTGCATTCATCTCATCTTTTGTGTTTCCTTTAATATCTAACAATGTTCCATTCAAACTATCCTAGATATTCTTCTCCACGTGCATGAAATCAATATTATGTTAAAAGTAAAGATATCTCCAATATGGTAGCTCAAAAAATATTGACCTTTTCATCCAAATATGTCTATCATTACCATATTTCTATTTCCTTCGCAATGTCACGTCAAGGTTTTTCACCCTTTCAAAATACATATTAGGGGATAATGATTTTGGAGAAATATCAAATTTTTTTGAGCCAATGAATGCCTTTTGTAGTCTTCTATAATATTGATCCATATGCAAAAACTTTAGATGACCCTTGTATGTTATTTTCCTCCAATGATGCAATTGACAATATGACATCTGTTGTTCGTAAATTGGACATGCATTATTCCCTTTAACACTTTATCCAAACAAATTTCTATATGATGGGAAGTCATTTATAGTGAACAAAAGCACTACATGTAGTTCCAAATATTCCATTTTATAAGAATCATACACCCTAATACCATCCTCCCATAAAACTATCAAATCATCAATCAACGATGACAAGAAAACATCAATATCATTGTCAGGTTGCTTCAGAATAGAGATCATTATACTCAACATGACATATTTGAGCTTCATACAAACTTCAGGAGAGAGGATGTAAATTACCAATAAAACAGGCCATGAACTATGGGTTCTACTGAGGGTTTGGTATGGATTCATTCCATTTGTGCACCACCTTAGTATGAGAATTCTAATTTCATTTCCAAATGTAGGATACTGCTCATCAATTTTCTTCCATTGTGGACCATCATCTGGATGACGTATTTTTCTATCACATAACCGCTCATCACCATGCCATCTTAACCTTTTTGCATAATGTTAATTAGTAAATAAATGTTTGAAATGATGAATTTTAGGAAGATACCAAATTACCTTTGAAGGGATCTTTGTAATCTCTATATCAGCCAGTGATTTTTCTTTTACCTTATACCGTGATGTCAAACATTTAGGACACTCTGAAAGAAATTTATATTCCTTCTTATATATTATATAGTCATTTGGACATGCATGTATTTCTTGTATCCCGATCCCACCAGGAATAATATTTTCTTGGCATTATAATTCAAATATGGAAGATTTTTATCTTTTGGAAGAATATCTTCAATCAATTGTATCATCTCTCTAAAACTTCTGTCACTACATCCATGTTCCCCTTCAGGTTAATCAATCTTAACACCGCCAACAAAACCGTAAAATCTATACAACCAGGATATAATGGCTTTTCAGCATCACTATATAGACTTGAAACTATCATTCCTATCTCAATTTGTTCTACTTCAATATTGCAAATAATTTCTTCACTTCCATCGGAGTCACCATCTTGTGAATCATTATCATTAGTGACATTCCGTCCAGTTTCACCATGACAAAACCAAGGGCTGTAACTCGGATTAAAACCATGGAAAATCAAATGATATTTTATCTCTCTACTTTTAAACTTTTTCATATTCAAACATTTCTGGCGTGGGCATAAAAAATGTCACCACTTGGAACATTTTGTTTATAAAATTAAAAAAAAGGCATCAACACCTTCCTCATATTCATTGCTCATTCGATGTTCCGAAATCCACCTTTGACTCATTATTACCAATAAAAAATATCAAAATTATACATATTTTTATGAGAAGACAAATATATTTTTATATGAAAAAATCATAATTTGAATGTAAAACAATTTTGAAATATAATAAAAATCTATGCGTATTTAAAAAAATATACTTGAATATGATTTTAAAAAGAAAATATAGTTAGATATAATAGATTTAAATTTATCTTGGATCCATTCTTCTTACGGTTCACAAAGAATACATCCTGGTGCAACTGGATACCAAATTCACCCTTCTGTGAGAAAGAAATATGAAGTATAGACATTAAATAATGTATTCATTCACTACTTATAATTACACGAATCCTAACGATTTGAAACCTCTAGACATCCCCCCACCACTCTGGATAGCACCCACCCCATGGACACCACCACCACCCCCTGGACATTACTCCACCCCCTTGTACACCACCCCCACCCACTGGACACCCCTACCCCTTTGTACAACACCCCCACCCCCGTGGACACCAACCCCTACCCCCTAGGACACCACCCCCACACTCGTGGACACCCCCTACACACCACCACCCACATACTAGCCCCCCACCGCCTGGAAAACACCCCCACCCCCTTGGACACCCCATGGACACCACCACCCCCTTGTCCATCCCCCCCTTCCCCACCCTTATGGACATCCCCCCTCACCCCCTGGTCAGCCACCACCCCTCTAGATAGCCCCCACCCCTTGGACAACCCCACCCCTCCTGGACACCACCCCCACACACTACGCCCTTGGAAACCCCCCCCCCAACTCCCTATACACCCCCACCACCTGGACACCACACCCACCCCCTTGGACACCCCCTAGACACCACCACCCCCTTGGACATCCCCCACCCTCTGGACAACCCCCCCCCCCCCCACGGACAGCCCCCACCCCTCTAGACAGCCCCCAACCCCCTTGGACACCCCCACCCCTCCTAATAACCCTAGAACACATCGACTTCTATAAAACTGTCAATTTATAAATGACCAAACATCCCCAATAATAGAAGGAATGAAGGATAAGAAGATGTAGACGAAGAAGAAAAAAAGAAACAAATAATAATGGAAGAAGAACATGGAATATGTAGCTTATTTATGGAAATTACATGGAATCCAAGAAAACCATGGGGCCTCTAATGGTTGATAGAAAATAGGAGAAAATGGAGTAAACCTAATAATCAAATCAAATTTAAAATAAAAACTTGGATAGAGAAAATCACAGTATAAAGCCTATCATCACAACACAATGGGATCAGGATAACTACGCATCTTTGAAAACTACGACATGGTCTCCCCCATAACCCATAATATTCTCGTAGTAAATGACTGGTCAAAATATATACAACCAAATAGAATCATATTGCAACACCCCTCATCTTTTAATAATGCTTTAATCCCAAAAAAGCATAGTGGAAACCTCAAACATAGATTGTACCAACCCCCTTGGACACCACCCCCCCCATCAACTTGGACACCACCCACCATCCCCTTAATCAACAAAAATAAATTACAGGCTAATATCGATGAAACAATACAACCATCATGTAATAATCTCACAAAAAAAAAGATGCAATAGTCAATCCTAACTGACACATATCCCCCACCACCTTGGACACCACCCCCACCACTTTGGACACCTCCTGGACAACACCACCCACTTGGACAACCCCCACCCACTTGGACATCCCTGGACACCACCACCCCCTTAGAAATCTCCAACACCTCCCTAGACACCCCACCCCCTGGACACCCCCACACCTCTAGACACCCCCAACCCCTTGGACACCCCCACCCCTCCAGGAAACGACCCCCACCTCCTACCCCCTTGGACACCCCTTCGACACCCAAAACCCTCTAGAAAGCCCCTGCGGACAACCCCCAAACCCTCTGGATATTCCCCACCTTATGGGACAGCCCCCCACCCCCTTCAACAACCCCACCCCCTTGGAACCCCCCCCCCCCCCCACACACACACACCCCTGGAATGCCCCCCCCCCCCACCATGGACACCCTAGACACCCCCAACCCTATATACAACCCCTAGAACCCTATGGACACCACCCCACCCCCTTTGACACCCCATGGGCACCACTAACCCCTTGGATAGATTCCCACTCACACCTCTGGGAAGCCCCCCAACCCCCTGATCAACCCCCACACCTCAGGACAACCCCCGACCCCCTTGGACACCCCCAACACTTATGGACACCACCACCACCACTACCCCCTTGGACACCTCCTAGACACCCCCAACCCCCGGGACAACCCCCCCAGACAACCCCCCAAACCCTCTGAACATGCCACCCACTCCCTTGGATATCCCCCACCCCCTCGACCCCCCCCCCCACACACACACCCCTGAACTGCCCCCCCCCCACCCCGAACTTTCTGGATAGCCCTTCGAACCCTCTGGACAGCCCCCACCCCGCTGGACACCACCCCCACCCCCTTTGACATCCCCTACACCCCCTCTAGACACCCCCTCTCCCCCTTGGACAACCCCCACATCCCCTAGACACCATCCCCAACCCCTTTGACACCCCTTGGACACCCCCACCCAACTGGATAGCCCACCCAACCCCTAGACACCCCTACCCACTTGCACAACCCCCACCCCCTTAGAAACCCCCTGTACACACACAAACACATGATAGAACATACAAAAATCATAAACTTGCACTATATCACTTCCATAGGTTTATTTTACCAATAAATAATTTATCATGGTATAGATGAACACTATGAAACTAACCATGATTTCAAGAACAAATAAAAATAACATCTCAACAAATTGCTTTATGGAATCATGGAAAAAAACTGAAAAGGAGTCGTGTGAGGCTTACATGAGTGTTTTGAGTCGACCTGATAGATCTGATAATAATAATTATGAATATTGATGTTGGAAAAATGATGTAGGAGGGAATGACTTTGAAGAATCGATTATAGGTTTTACGCGCGAGAGAGACGAGTCGCAGGTCTCCCGATTGAAGAAAACATAATGACTGAATACGGGGTACGATAAATCATTTAAAATATTTATCACATCAGTTATTTAATAACCGCCTTGATAAAATATTTTTTTAATGTTTATAATATCGTTTATTTAATAACTGACGTAGATAAAAATTTATCACATCTGTTATTTGATGACCGACGTGATATATGTCACTTCATACCGACATGATAAATTAATGATATTGGCTTTTTCATGTCGTTTTTTTATAACCAACGTTGTAAAGCACTGATATTTCTTTTATCACATTGTTTATTTAATAACCACTGTAATAAGTCACCGAGCTTTCCATTATCATGTCTATTATTTTGTAACCAACATGATAAATTGTGCCAGATTCAATTTTCACGTCGGTTATACAATAACTGACTTAAAAATACTAATCTATGTATATATTACGTCAGTTATAAAATAACAAACTTGATGTATTGATCATTATTTCTTTTCTTGTCGGTTGTATAGAACTGTCATGAAAAAAGCTGATGTGTTAAATTTTTTTTTCACTAGTGATGGTGTTTTAATTGTGGTCATCCAATCTCTCCACTGGGGTTGTCTTCATCCTACAGACACCCAATCTCCACCTGTTAACCAGCGATGAAGTCAAACGATGATCTCAAAACTTCGGCCAGTATTTGAGATCTATTAAATCCCATAGATATCATCTAGATGAACCAAACACATGCATGCAATGAATGTTTCATGCATACGACTGAAATGGGAAATCCATGTAGGTTGAGAGAAAACGAAGTTACCTAGGTCGTGTCATTCGATGTTCGGGAAGAAGTTTTTCAAGAATGCATGAATGTGGGGTGTTCACATTAAATGATGAACCCGGGCTGAATATAATGAAACTGAGATATGGGGCGTATCTCAAATCCACGATTAAAATATTCAAACAAAAAATCATGGGTATTCATAGATTTGAATACCATAGAATCTCACGTGGATTTGAATTCTCAAGTGATCAAAATCATTCCTATAAATAGAGGATCCCAACGATGGGGTCTATTATTGATAACATTGATAGAAAGATCTCATTTATCCGAGAAACAGAGCAATACATGAAGTAGTTCTGCACATCCTTGCTATATGAGGAATGTTTTCGTGAAGCCCTGCTACGCGAAGAAGAAGAATCATAGACCTTTGACAGGTTCTACATAGTCATGAAATTTTATTTCGAAGAAGAACCACACCCATATTTGAAGAAACCCAGAAGCACGTGATAGGTTCTTTTGAACCCTCATTTTGTCTCTATTAGGATAATCTCATGCGTACACAACTGGTTCACATGCACCCTTTCAATACTCGATGAATATTGAACCCCAAAACCTTTTGGTTTTTGTAGAAGAGATACCAGGACACTCCTTTTACAAAGAAGAAGAACACGTCTACCCAGCGGTTTTCATGATGAAGAAGAACACACTCTTTCTTGCACATTTGATATGTATTGTTTTGCATGGTTTTGTTTTTTAAGAATAAGGTGGTTGCATGAAGGTTGAGGTTTATGTATGTTCTATATAAATAAGAAGAAACCTGAGGCATCATGTATTCACAAGGAAGAGAGTATAATTCATGCATGATTCATATGTATGGATATGCAATAATTGAGATACACATGTGTTTAAGAACAAAGAAAAATCATGGACTAGACTAATTTGGGTTTGAAGATCACATATGCATGACACACAGTAAATCAAAATTAAAAGAACAAGTTTGTGTGTACTAAGAACCAAAATGGAATATAAGAAAGTGGAAGTGTGGGTGCTCAAATATTACACCCATTGGGGTTTTCACACAACAAAGAACAAAAGGAAGTGTGCATACATGCATGCATGAACACACACATGTAATGAAATAATTAAAAGAATGTGTGCATATTGATAATAGAAGAGAAGACGATGCACGTTCAAAAGAAAGATACCCATGCATGCAATCATTCATTATAACATGCACGTGTGTTAATTAAGAATATTCTACGTGAGATGATCATAAGTGTTTGAATAATCACATAAGTTAATGTGATTTTTTCCAAGAAAACAAAGAGAAGTTTAAGTTAATTTAGTAATTTCACTAAATAAGAAGAATTTGAGATATAAAAATACAAGAGGTATTGGATCCCAAGAAATCCATGCATAAAGTGAATGAGAATTGAGACTCAATCCGGATAGAGTGAAAGAATATCTTTTATCTAAGTTGATAGTGTTTGAGAATCCAAGTAGAGAGATGGTGATGATACTGTGGAAGATCGTTATTTCATATTAATATTCTTGATGAAGTTGTGTGAACCACTTTCACACATCTTAGTGATCCCATGTCTTCATCAATAGAAGAAATAATTTCATAAGAATTGTTGAGACATAGAAATGATCATCAAAAGTGATCGGATTTATTGATCAAGGCCAACAGACCTTACAAAATTTTGTTGGAGATTATTAAAAAGATACATAGGAAAATATGATTCAACAATCCTCTGTGGAGAGAGTATAATATCATCTATAGAGAACCAATAAATAACTTCAATATGGAATCTTCTTATGTGACTCGAGAGCTATAAGACCCCTGTGAGATTCAGGGAGAGGAGGTATTTAGTGGGACTCTGGTAACACTGTGTGAAGCATCATAAAGAAACACATGTGGGACTCATGAGAAATACAGTGAGACATTTTATCGACCATTGTATTTACTAAACGAATTATAGTGGAAAATATATGTTGGGAATAATAATCGACACAGCATGTAGTAGTTCTTTGAAATGAACCTTGTAAATCCTTGTGTTCATTGGCTTACATTTACAACATCATTCGAGGTAAGACTGAGAGGCACAAAAAGAGTGGATCAAGGCTTTAACTAGCCATAGAGGTTTAATTGAAAAGAATCTATTAGTAAAAATATTCAAAGGTATCACTGATTTACCTCTCCCTCTCTCAATGATTCACACTGATTTGGGCACTTCATGAAATGGTAATGATTTTATTTTTATGAGTGATCGAACCACAAACAAGGGAAAACCCATATTTCATGGTATTTTATGTTTTATTCATGTTATTTCATTATTATGGTTGTGGTATTTTATGTTGAGTGATGAAAATTATGTTTCATGACTAGATTTACGGTTTTTGTCACTCTTGGTTTAATTTAGATAGGGATTACTCTAGATTTTATACACTATTCTAGGAATATAAGAATTTAATATCATGTATGTTGTATGTAATTCATAGTTTTCTAGGATTTTCATATACTAGGAATTTATTTACTACATGAGATTTATATCATCCAGTAAATAATATTTTCATCGGGAATATAATAATTTATAGGATTGTGTTATTTAAATTGTCATAACTGAATCATAAAGTGTTTCACATATAAGTCTATAGAGGAATCCGAAACAACCAACACCCTGAGTGGATTTTTTAAAATATATAGATATTAATGAATTATTAGATAAATTTTTTCTGTAAATAAAATTCCATAAAAAATTTTATTGTTTTTTTCCTTATAACATTTTTATGAAATTATTTCATAACGAATAATGAATGTGATATCCAAATGAATGTTGAACTATATAAACATGTAATTAAGAAAAGTAATATAAATTCATAAAATAGAAACCCTACGAAATTATGAATTTTATGTTCATTAACAACTAAATGGTACTATAAAGAGTTCCATGTTTAATTACACATAAATATTAGAGAGTTTATTTTATATGAAATATAATGTAATGAAAACATAATTAAATGGGTTGAATTAAAGCCTCGTGTTCATGGAATGAATCTATTTACGGGTAGTGTGGTTATTGGGATAGGCTGGGTTATTTTATTCCAATGTTATGATGTGGTTTAATAATGTGTTTTAGGTCTATTATCACATCCCATATGAGTTTTATATTATGGGATTTATGTCAAGATTTGTGACATGTCTTTAATAAGGTTTGATTGGATGGATATGAGGAGTATTTTAGGAATAAAGCTAGATGTGTGGTGTGTTTTGAAACATATTTTTTTACTCAAATGACCATATATGAATCCATGACCCTAAAAATTGTACAATATCCCATTTTCAAAAGACCTTTATAGGTGATTTTTTAGACGATTCTATGTTTTTCCATGAAACCTGGGGATAGAAGAATTATTGGTAATATTGGTGGAAACGGTATACGACTTAAGCATCTAATCCGATCTAGTATGAGGTTCCCAGCGAAAGTGGAAACACATTAATGGGTTTAAGAATTCCATATGTGATTAAAAATTCATGTGATGTATGGAATCTTGAGTTATATTTTTTTATTATGGGAATCCATGTTGGGTTTGAAAGGGAAGGGCTGATTGAGTTCCTTACTTTGCCATCCTCACTTTCATTTTAGTACATTGTCAGAGTGTGTACATTTGATTGTAGATATAAAATGATTCCATTAATATGGAAATAATGTTTTTTACCATTGGATTGAAAATAGTACCTATGTTGTTAAGGATTCATTGCATGTGATTTTTTCTTCATTAACATGGAATGTTGTCGGAGAATATCAGATGATTTAAGGGTGTGAACCTAGAATAAATATGGCATGAATGATGGGATAACGAGTGGAAATATATTTTTTGTTATAGTTAAGAGATAACAATAAAAGGTTTTGATGACAAATAGGTAATGCACTCAACAAAAATTTAGGGCTAGTTGCATTCTATGTTGATCAGTCAAATGATGTGGTGTTCGTAGTTCAATAATAAACCTGAAATCAAGATTGGTCATTATATATTCGTGGGTTCATATAATGATTCATTGGACTGGTCCCATTATGATGGAGGTGACCTATAAAATTTTTATTCTTCTTATGGACATAATTAATATGTATCTTGAGGGAAATATGATAATCCCTTTTATTAGTGGGTCATAGAAATGGGTGGGACAATATGTGATGGTACTGTTGAAACATATTTCCCTTTTTATGGGTGTTAGAGATTTAGAAAATGGGAAATGATCTATAAGAGTAACATGATCTATCCTTATAAGTAACATATCATTGAAGAATTTTTGAAGTGGTTTCTATATAGTCATATAGTGTGGTGTAAACAATTAGAGAGGGATGTGAGTGGGCAGAACACATACATCGATTGAGTTAGTGTCATATGAGACATGAGAATTGGATTTTTGGTTTTCAAATTAGTGGTGATACTTTGATAACACACCGATAGTAGGGACATTTGTATAGGTCATTTTTTATGATGATGATGATGAATGGCCGTGACTGTAGTTAGACTAAAAATTAGTGATCATTTTTTAAGGATTTTAATTAGTGGGTAAAGTAGATTTAATATGTTTTCCATTGGTATTATAAATAAAACATCTTATGTGACCCGTAATGGGTTTATAAGATAACATTGGACTCAAAATTTGTTCCATTCTCCAATTACGGGTTGGAAAATAGGTTAATAAGTACACATATAGGGTATTATGGATATTTTGATCAGTGGTCATTGAAACATAGAAATCATTATTGGTTTTAGGTATGGACATCATTGTGGTTGTCGAGATTATTGCATAATTCCCTTCATAATTTGATACCAAATGACCTAGATTCATAAAGGTGAAATGGTATCATACGCCTTGCATTTTAAGATAGGTTATATGTATGATGTCTAACATATTTTTCGAAATTAAATTTACTAAATTGGATTATAAAATATATCTTGTAGGTTGTATAAGATGTGTTAAATGTGTTTCATGCTTGGATATGGATTTTTTGTAGAATCTAGTGATTTAAAGACCTATAAATAGATAGTGTTGATGACTTAATGGGTTTCTTCACATATTATTGGTGTTTTATAACCACTAGAAATGAGTGATTTGTTAGATGATTTGACCAGCATTGGCTATCACGATGAAATTCTATGATAGTGTTGTCAATTCCACATTTACTATCTATAGTAGCCTAGAAACAAGAGTTTTGAGGAATGTTTTTGTGTGACTAGTAGTCTCAGGGGTGATATTTTCATTTATGGTCTAATTTTTTGGTGGGAATGATTTGGTTCATTCTGGGGGAATCAACCTATGGGGAGTGATATTATGGAACTTAGTATTCAAATATGCCACTAAGAGTGAGGTCTTTCATTGAATAATCACATAAATGATTGGGAATGAAGCTTAAGGATGATTTATCATGTAGTGGGGAGGATGTAGGACCCTTAACATTAAATATATAGGAGTATTTATATTTTTTTATAACCACATGAAAATAACACTAATGGTGATATTTTTCTATAATGAAAATCATCCAAAACAAGTATCACACTCATTAAATGGAGTTCATGTTATTTCGTACTGCTGAAACCCCATTAGTTACGTATTATAGGTCCAATATATAGCTAGTTGTTAATGAAGTAGCGCAAAATTACCCAATTAGGGGATTAATGGATATTTGGGGGGGGGGTGCTTCTATATATATGGTAGCCTCTTGTGTCTATTTTATTGAGTAAGTCCAATAATTTTTCTTAAGCCTACCTTTATTGTTATCACAATGATTTTATCCTTCAAAATGAATGTGAATAGTACCATACACACTACCCACTATATCACTTTCCCTTAGAAAATCTCCCTTTATCCATATTTTCTTTTTCTATTTTTTGATGACATTAAATGCTTAAAGAGAGTCTATAAGTAATATTCCACTTCTTTTAAGTATTACAATGTATTATGGTCTCTCATCATGTTTGCTTAATTTTTCTAGCTTTTCATTATTTTATCTAGTTTAAATATTTCAAATACTTCAATCATATCTTGAACATGATATCAGGAGAGTATAATTCTCTTTTAATAAGGCATGATATCCATAATGTTTTCCAAAAATCTCGCTTTATTTCATTATGTGATACATTGTTCAGTCCACCCAACTCCACCATTTATTAATTAATATATAAAATATGAACTATAATTTTTTATTTTTCTTATTCCAAAACCTATTAATTACGTATTCAGAACCATAAAGAATGCAATTCTTGTATAATTACTTTCTTTTGAAATTATCCATGGTTTTGGATAAAAATGGTCAACTATGTTTTGTATAATATAAATAGAGAATTTAAATTGATATTTCTTATTTAACCCATGTCCCTTTTATCTCAGGGTATAATTGATTGATTCTGATGATTAAATTAATTAAAAAAAATGTATTTTTTTTTAATTCCATGATTGTGAAATCAAATATTTTTATCATTGATGTTGTTAGTGGATGTGAAAGATTAATAATTTACTATTCATATTAAATAGAGATTCTAAGAATACTCCCTATTTTATAAATAGATTTTTGAATGAAAATTCTACTCGTGAATGGAAATTGATATCCATGAAATTAATGATGGAAGTTTGAAATGATATTGATATAGTGATTTTGATAATTATTGATTGTGGATTACATACAAATGTTATAATGTCAATCAATGGCATGTAAATTGAAATGAATTATTAATTGAATTGGTAAATTTTAAATTTTGAATGGAAAACATGTTGTAAATGGAATGTAATGGTAAATTAGTAAGTGATAATTTGATAACTGATGTTTGGGAATGAAAATAGTGTTGAAAATTGATTTGATCAATTATGATGTCTTGTAATATGATTTTATAATTGTGTATGTTTATTAATATTAAAGGAATACTACATTGTAAAATAACACATTGGGGTGATCCGTGGAAACATTAAAAATAATCGTAGTGGTGGCCTACGATAATATTTAAAACACATTTAAGGGTGGTTTATTATAACTATTAGAACTCCTATATGGATGGTCTATGATAATGTTCAACCCCCCCCCCCCCAATTGTGTTTGTGAGAGTATTATTGGTTTCGCCATCAAATATTGATAGAAACAACCTGATATTGGTTAAACAGGGTGTGTTCGATCGATACCAAAAACCTAAGGACTGAGGGTGTATAGTAAAGTCTCACATTTCAATATATATTCCAGGAATTTTTGGTCATTTACAAATTTAATATAAATTATTTTAATTTTTTAAAAAATATATTTAAACTCATATACATGAAAATTGAATTCATAATGATAAAATTTTATGGTGTCATTTGTGGTGTCATAGTTATTTTACTCACACCCTTCTAGAGATTCCATGGAAAATGATTACGAGAGAATATAAACCTATTTTATTATACATACATTTTTATGTAAGGTATCATTTTATCGATTTTTTATAGAATTCTAGGATTGAGTATGGATGATGTTACTGGGATGCACTATGGACCAGTTGGGGAGCATTTATAGATTCAATTATATTACTCCAATTGTTATCGTATTTATATTATCTTCTCTTAGGGAAAATTTATAACATATATAGAATACATCAATGTTATATAATTGTGATAATATTATTATTTTCAAAATTTAATTATTATTATTTGATGTTATTCAACATGGATTATGTGAATATTTATTATTTCTACTATATTTCTACTAATACTAGGTATTATAGTATTCCCACAATACCTCTTTACACGCTCTCCCCTTGTACATAACCTCTAGAGTACAGGGGGTTATTCCTGATGTGATATGGAGACCACTAGTCCGATCACCACTCATTGTTCTGGCGACATTGGGATGTTAAATAATTGATCTGAAAATTTTTTAATTATAATGCTTCTCTAACATATTTTATTTTTATGTTTCTTCATCCACCAAGTTAATCTATATTGCAGTATCCATATCATATATTCCTTATATCCAAACTGATGAAATCATTAATAAATGTTTTATATGTTTTCAAAGACAAAAATAAAATAACCTATTCAGACTAGAGAGTCATATCACTAATTTGGTGTCTCCAGGATCTGGTTTCTAGTGTAATAGTCTTGGAGTACCACCATATTTATATAGTCAATATACATTTGGTAGTTCCTAAATACAATGCTTTGATGAATCCATATGGCCCCCTCATAAATAAAAGTGGATGCTGCTATGAAAACAGGTGCCACCCATTCAAACTAGAATGTAAATAAAAATCATCTCCCTATAGCACACTGATAACATCTTCCCTTAACATAGTGATGAATAGATTGAGGGTTCCCATATCCTCCCAACCACTGAGGATCTTAATTTGAGTGATCCATATTTTAGTCACCAATGTCATCAACACATTGCAACACGGGATCCTTAGAAAATAATTAAGGAACCAACATGTGATTCCAAAGATCTATTCAGTCATATCATGAAACCCTTAAGGTTAGGCCAAGGGTAATTATTTTAATAATAGAGTGAATGAGATAAAATATCTAATCATCCTT
The DNA here is from genome assembly GCA_963277665.1 of Viscum album. Classification (NCBI taxonomy): domain Eukaryota; kingdom Viridiplantae; phylum Streptophyta; class Magnoliopsida; order Santalales; family Viscaceae; genus Viscum; species Viscum album. Next base: position 976,324,646 of record OY728125.1, read on the forward strand.
TATGGCTAAACTGGTTTATTTTAATAATAAAAAAGTTACAAAAACATATTCGGACACCTACCACAACTGTAATTCCCCTGTCCCATGATTCCAAACCCACCTCCCATAAATGATTATATTACATACATGCATCAGTGATAAATGTGGATTAATATACATAACTATTAAATAATTATAGAACAAAAATCAATTTTTCCTTAAATAAATTCTCATGATTGTCATGGTTTATATCATTAGATATTTAAGACAAAACATAAACTATCAAAACCCAAGTCGTTATCAAATAATGGATATTTCATCCACTATATAAGAAACTAATTAATCCCTAATAATTCTTCAATATCTACTAACAAAATTTCTACAAAATCTATCTAATTGTACATATCATGTGTGATACATTATATCATAACCATGGAAAATAAAAACATAATAAAGGGTGAGATCAAATTACCAGTAAGGGGAAATAGAAAATTAACTTTTTATAGAATAATCATTAAAAATTATTTAGGATGGAATATTTTATCACCATAATACCATAATTTACAGATTCCTTGATCATGTTATATCAATGGAAATAAAATAATTCAGGGATAAAAATAACTGGTCCCATGTTAATGACATTCATAATACTTGATAGTTAATTCAATACCATAATTCAAGACATCGTGATGTAATGATCTAGTAAGTAAGTGTTTAATAATTCTTACACCAAACTACCCAAACATGTTTCTCTCATGATACCTACAATTATAATGAGTGGTTATGTAATGAAGGGACCCACCTATCACTTGTATAACTTTAATGAATTCATAATATGAGTTTTTGAGTAAATAATAAATAATAAATTCTTCCAATAATCATCCATGTTTGAATAATAATATATAATATAACAATAATTATCCTTATGAAAATAAATTGGATTAAATTATCATAATCCATCATTATAAATAATTAGGATAGTAAATTGATACATAGTCTAGATACCAATAACCATCCATATTGTAATAACAACATATCGATTGCTAATAATTTCCCTATACTAATAAAATGGAAAACATGATCATAAATCATCCTAATAAATAATAAGGGTGATAAAACAACACATAATCAAAATTTCAACTTTCATCGATATTGGTATTATAATATAAAAAATAACAATAATTTTCTAAATCTGAATAGAATAACATTCATTATAGGTGATCATCATACGATAGAAATTATATAAAATGTGATGATCACGTCATATAAAGAAATGATTATATATCTAAGTCCGTAATGAATTAACATGATAATAATTAATCTTCATAGTGGATGATGATTTTTTGAAAATAAAATAACCCATGTGTATCAATGGAAACCTAGAATTATGTTTAATTTTATTAAAACTTTCTGGTAAAATAATTCTTCAAATAGAATAAAAAAGGATGGATCAACAGTCTAATTGGTTGAGACCATAACTTTAATATTCAAAATGATAAATATATGTTAGATTATAAATATCAAAAAATAATCCCTATGATGTTAAATACTTTTGAAAATCATATGGTAAATATAAGTGAAGTCATAATTATCTGTTTTGAAAACATTTTAAATATTTTTATAATACACAATTTTAGTAGAAATATTAGAAATTAATCTTCAAAAGGACAAATTGATGAATTTTGAAAAAAAATTAACTTTAAAAAATAAGATAGCTTAATAGATACTTGAAAATGATATTATGGGTTTACAAAAATTGTTATTTGTAGAAAATAAGACCTGTGGATTTAAAATGAAATGATTTGCAAACATTTTAGTATATCGTTGTTTAAAACCAGTTCTATAAAAAGAGTAGTAAAATAGTTATTGTATTAAAACATTATTTTTACAAATAGGATAATAAAATGAAATATAATAATATATTAGGTATATGAACTCATATATGTAGGAACAAATTCCTTATTAAAGATTTATGACTCAAATAATGAGATTTAAGTTTCCTATAAACCTTAGGTTCTACAAATCCCATGATGAGAGAGATATTTATCGAAGGGTTTATGTGGTATGTATTTATATTTCTAAAAAACATTGAGATACATTCACATAATAAAATGAAATGGAAAATGTAACATACTGCGGTTAATACGTCATTTTAGATAAAACATGGAGCATAATATAAACATGTCTTCAGGAATTAATGTTTCAAAAAGAAGAAAACTTGGGACTTGTGTAAATTTTAATCAATTTTCCTTAAATGAGTGTGGTTGTATATTAAATTAAAACACTGTAATTGAAATATAATTCCTAATATGACATCGCAAATAGGTATTATATAAACTATATAACTGAAATTGGGTACATATTACTAAAAATATCTCAAATAGTGTAATTTGATAAGAAAACCCTTACATTGGTCCATATTCATTATACTCATATGCCTAAATTTATGAATAATAAATTTAAGAATATGGAAAAAAAATATTTTGAACCTTATTACATTATATTTAATTTAATATGGAAATTTTTTTCATATGTAAATTTTTTTAATAGTTTGTCCTGGGGTTTTTGTGAAACTCTGATCAGTGCCATCTTATTTAGGTAATTTTAGCAATCGAATATTATATTATAATAACAAGTTATATAATAAATTTAACCATTCTAGAAAAAAATAAAAATTTATATTTTTTCAATAACTTTTAATAACATTGATATTTATCTTCTTATATACATTCATGATAAAATTTTATATCATTATTCATTTAACTAGTTAAAGAAATACAAACATGATCATGTTATATCTCAATGGGTTAGTATGGTAATGTCAGCGTATAATATAATTAAAATTTAATTATAATGATATAATTTTGATTTATGTTGTTTTTTATTCATTTTGAAATGGTTTAGATAATTAAATAAAATCAATATGAATATTAAAAAAATGTTCCATCATTGAGGTGATAGTTATGCCAATGCGAGATTCGCATTATTTTCATTTTCTATGTTGATGGAATTGAGTAAATAAACGTCTTTCCATTAATATAGTAACAAAAATGTATAATAATTATACTTTGGTAATCATATTACAATGATATGTTTGGGTTTGGATGAAAAATAGTAAGGATAGAATGTTAAGGATTTAGTACAACATTCTTTGGGACTTTAAATTTTCTATTAAAATATCTATAAGTATGAAGTTATTAAGTGATAAAATTGAGACAAAAATCTCATTAAAATTATGTATGATTCAAGTATGAAAAAATGGATGTTTTTAACTATGATATTTTGTTGGATTGTGAGTCTTAAAGTGGTGTAATTTATACTTGTTTATAAGAGAAGGGAGGGGCACTTTTGGAAGCACCCATAATATCTTCAATTATGCTATGTAACTATTCAAAGTTTAATGAACCAAAATGGTTAAAGGGGGAGTTTTATGTGATGAAGTCTATAAAGTAACCTCAAAATCATTTTGGCTAATATTTTACTATTTTAAGGTTTTTATTTCTCACTTTTATCCCTTTACCCCAATTAAATTTAATATTAGTAACTAATTATTACATAATTAATATTATGTTTTATTAAAATAAAAATGAAACCAATATTACATATATTGGTTTATTGTGAAATAATAAACACCACTTAATTTATTTAGATTTATTTATTTTTAAAAACTAACTTCTAAATCAAAGAGGATAAAATGGTTAAAACCGTTTTATAAGAAAAGTTGTTTTTACCAATATGTATTCTTATTATTAATTGGGATTGTTGACCAAATAAATGATTGTTAAAATAATTGTATGTATATTGAAAATTTATATTGAAATATCTATTTAAAATATATAAAATTAATTTATTAGATGAAAATTTCACAATGTTAATAAAAACACACTTTTAAAATAAGAATCTCACCATGGATATGTTAATTGACACTAATCCTTTAAATATAAAGTATTTATCCATAAAAATGAAATTTAATTCTCTAAAAAAAGAACATAATTATTTCAAATATATTTAATTTTATTAAATTAAATTTCTATGTATATGAAAATTAATTTTATCGTTATCGCGGGTAATGCGTAAGAACCCATTTTTTATGAAATTGTATTTTTAAGCATATATTTTTTTGTTTTAGATAAAAGCATCAATTATTTTTATTAAATTGAAAATAATAACATTATTAATGTATTAATATTCATTATCCATCATTAAAATAAATAATAATCCTAATTTCACCATTTTATAATTTAATTAATGAATTATATGAAAACAAAATTTCATAAAATATTACATAACATTGTAAAATGTTATTTCGATGTCCTATAAATTCAAAATAATAATTTTAAATTACTTATTAATATTGAAATATATATATATATATATATAACATTTTAAATACATTTCTTTCATTTTTGTATTATGATAATTTCATAAAAGTGATTGTTTTTAACAAAATTAGTATTTCTTAATTATTCACCTAAAAACTAATTTACCTTGAAAAATACAACAAATGAATTGTAATATAATATTATTTTTCTATATAAGATTTTATTTTTATTTGATCAAATAAAAATTATAATTGTTATATATTAACATTTTGAATGAAATCATTAAATGTAATTAAAAATATTTTCATAAGAAAATGGCATCATCAAATAATAACTATTTGTATTATTAATTCATCTCATTTAATAAATAATTTTTAGTTGAAAAATTATTAATATCAATCATAAGTTACCATCATTAATAATAAGTTTCTTGAAATAAAAATTCATATCCCAAATACATCATTTTTTGCAAAATACTTTTCTAATGAATAAATGGTGGTTTTAGTCATTTTAGGAATACTAATTGAGTTTCATTCATATTAAATTAAGAAAACTCATTATTTATATAAATATTTAATAAAATGATTACTACTATTCATTCTTTCTAATTCAGTGATAAGGTTTTAATGGTAACACAAAAAAATATCACACATTCATTTTTTCATTACTATATGTGTAATAAGTTATGAAAAAATAGACTTATTTAATAATAATAACAAATAATTTTATTGGGGTGTTTCACTCTCCCACCATAAATAATATAAATACGTGATAATTTCATTATCACTAATTGAAGAATGAATGTGGGTTATTCTTAAAAAACACATTATTCTCTGTATAACCTCTAATATAACTTCTATTATACTCCCTTAGATTATAAAAAGTTAACTATATTTATTCAAAAAAAATATTCATTCATACAATCATATACCAAATTATTTATATACATAAATCATATATTCTCTATAAAATTCATTTAACAAAAACATTTGAACCATCGATTCAATAAACAACGTCAATGAATTATATTCCTCTGAAACAAAACTCTATATTTAACCCTCAAATGGTATTAACCACTAGTTCATAAGGTCACACAATATCCCATATTTTTCATAATCCCAAAAAATGAGATGAACTTCATGAAATATATCATGGATTTCATTTTCATTTAATCAATAATCAAATATAAGATTATCAATACTATCTAACTCACTTATCTCAAAATCAATCAACCCTTTACAACCTCAACATTATAAATATTTAAAATCCTTTTTTTATTTATCCGCCAATCATGTGATCACAAATAGTTGGCCTAAAAAGTATAACCTTATCATAGAATCAATTTTAATGTTTATTAATAACATTTAATATATGTTTCAAAACAATTAAAATATAAATACTAATTAAAATCCTTATATATTTTCCATATTATTTATAACATATAGATTATTCAATTATATCATTCATAAATATCAGTAAATAATTAATATATCTAATAGTTTTAATAAAATATCAACATCACTACCATATTTAAGACTATGAAACATAACATTACAATAATAATAGGCATACACTCAAAATATAAATCATTTATATATTATAAATTATCTGGTTAAAAACATAGTATTTTTCAGATATATAACTTTATCATCCTAATATTCATATTCATGTTTCAGTGATATACTAAAACTAAATTGGAAATATCCAAAATTTGAATATAAAAACATCAATTAAATTATTTTTTCCACTGTGACACTTGTTTTTACATATGATACATTAGATTCAACTAATTTCTCTTTATTTTCAATCACCAACTATCCTTATTAATTATTCTTTTAGATTTCATATCCTTATTAAATAACATCAAACTTAATCCTTTAAAATGGTTGATAAATAGAATGTAATTTACCAATAAATATCCCATGTGAATATTAAATTAGGTGTGTAATTTTTCTTCTTTATTGTGCACCTGGTAATAATCAAGTAAAAACCCAATCCACCCTTTCCAAGGTTGTTTCCCATAGGTACATATTTTATATAGATTTCATCCACATTTACTATCTATATTGGTATATAATTTCTAGTATTACCATATAGACAATATACTAAAAATACCTCAATATGTAATTCTATACATAGGGTTATTCAAATTCTTCTCATTAATGTTTTATTATACTAATAGCTTAAATTGTAAATATTTCTTCAACTAACTTTAAGGGTTATCTATACCCTTGAAATTTTTATCATTATCATATCAAACCATTAATTAACCTAATGATAAACCTAATCACTAATGTTATTGAAACCCTATTCAACCAACTATAATGCCCTGGAAAGCTGCTCTCGAATCCGGTGGCCCTAGAAATATACAATACATGTTAGTTTCGATTCCATCTATATATTATTAGATATAAAATTTCTATAATTATTATACATAATGAAAATATTTCATTACATTTGATATTATGTATGTTTAGGTTTAGATCATTTGTGAATTATAAAAAAAAAAAAAAACAAATCCCATGAATTTCTCAACTGGTGAATATTTTTACACTATATTAAAAACTACATAGTCCATAACATGTTTTCAATATGTCCAAAAATATATCATTAAAATATATCCTATTAGAAATATGATGTGTATCACCTTTCATTATAACCTAGGTAAATGAAAACATAAGAAGGGGTGAGCTCAAATGCTTAGTAAGGGAAGAAACTAAAAAGAAGTAATCATAGAATAAATATGTCATAATATTATTGACGGAATAAGTAATAATAATTATTATATAATCAATTGAACAAGGATAAATATATATCCATTATAAATATTGTAAAATATGTAATAATAATGGGTTTCTTATTGATTAATTTGATAATTTCAGACAACTAATTTTATAATCTAAGCCAATACATCATGATATTTGACATAATGATCTCATGATCAATGAAGTATATTTTCTAGGAAATGAAGCACTAAAATAAAAAAACATGATTATCTCATTCGAAATACCAATGCATCGAGGGGCTATAAAATTTCTTCCCCCACCCATCACCTGTTTAAGTCTAATGAATTCATTATATGAGATATTTACTGAATAATACATAATCAAAATTTCAAAAAATTATTCATATTGGAATAATAACATATAGAATTAGAATACATTTCTACATGATAATAATAGAAAAAAATTATCTTAACTAAACCCCTAAAAATGGTATATTTTTTGAAAATACATAATTAACTACATAACAACCATCATTTTTTGAATAACAAAATAATAAACCCTAATAATTTCCTCAAAATTCAATAAATAGTATATAATTATCATAAAAAATACTAATAATAAATGTCGATTGTCAATAATTTCATAGTTAACATGAATATAACCATCTGTATTGGAATAAAAATATAAAAACACCAATATTTTTCAATGTAAATAATTTAACATTGTTTCTAGTAGAACATAATCAAATTTGGTTAATGTGTAATGTGATGTTCACACCATTTAGAAAAATGGGTAGATGAATAATTCCATATTGTAATTACTTGATAATAATATATCTAGGAAATGGATTTGTATGAAATCATTATAAAATATCTACGATGTAAAAAATTAAAACCTAGAACGATGATGACATTGAAGATAAACACACCTTCCAGAAAATGATTCGAATAGTATCATAATAAAAGGGATCCAGACTAAATTTTTTTATACATTGAGATCATTCCCCCAAATGATATATATATATATATATATATATATATATATTATATTATACATTTTGAATCATAACACTATTTTGAAAAGTATATTTCAAACTGAATGAATGAGTACGTGAAAACTCAAAAGTTTTTTTTAAAAAAAATTTCTAACATTGTTATAATAGACATGGTTATGGGTAACATTAAAATGTATTTTTTAGATAGTAGAAGGTAAAACTTTTAAAAATATTAAAATTTTAGAAATTATAAAATCATTTAAAATGACATAATGGTTTACCAAAAAAGGTGTTGTTTTAGAAATTCCACAAATAGTTTTGATAGAGAAAACATTTTAAATCAGATTAATATAACATCATTTAAAACCTCTTCCATAAAAATAGTACTAAAACCTTATTTTTTTAAATTAATATTTTTCCATGAGGATTATATATTACCAGATAATAAAATAATAGGATGGAATAACACAAGCATGGTTTCACTAATACCATAATAAATACTTTTATCATAAATAATATTGAGTTACTAATAACCCTTACATGAAACATACCCCAATAATTGAGAAAATATTTTTCAAATTATTTATTTAATAGGAATTTATATACAAAATAAATATTACTGAATGCAAAATAAAATAATCAAATAATATAAAAATATATACTTTTTTGAAGTAATTTCAATATAATGATCATAACTCAATCAATTAAAATTAACATAACAAGAATCCATAAAATTAGTGTAATAATTAAGTAAAAACACATTTGATTAAAAGAAATTGACTAGGATCAGTATACCCATATATTGAAAATATGCGACAATGATACCAACATGGGTAGTTAAGAAAATATTCAAAGGGAACAATGTTTTATAATATAAACATGTTTAATGTCATTAATGTTTTAAACAAAGAAACCTTATGACTTGAGTAACATTCCAATCAAAACCCATTCAATTTTCGGGACTCTAATATTACATAAAATAACATGATTTAATTTTAATTCCTGATATGATATAGAAAACTAGGTATTATATAAAAAATTAAATTTGGTACATAATAATAAACATGTCTTAATTAGTGTCATTTATGATGGAAACCATTACCTTGTTCCAGATTTGTTCTGTAAATGCATTTATGTTTATGAATAATAAAATAGTTTTCACTAGATTCCATATTAAGAGAATTATTTTTAAATATATAATTTAATATGAACCATTTATTACTATATGATATTATTATATTCTATTATTATATGATATTTTTTAATATTATATATATTTTTTCTTTTTATGATTGTGTGAGATTTGAATCATTGTTAACTTGTTTTAGAAGAGTTACTGATCAAATATTATAGTATAATAATAAGTTTAACACATATTATAACCATTAAAAAACCAAAATACGATATTTAATTTCTTATTAACATATAATAACATTAGTTTTAAGGTTCATATACACATCAAAGATAATGTTTTATAACATTATTTAAGTTTATGATTAAACCAATAGAAACATGAAGATGATTTATCTTGATTAGTAAGTATGGTTAAAAAGATGAATAATTTAATTATTATAGAATAATAATGATATAAATTATTTTCTACATTTTATGAACAATATCTTAATTTCTTTATATAAATAGAGGAAATCGATATAAAAAATTGTGAATGGTGTAGTACACACAAAGAACTGTTTATATCCATTTTTAACTATGTGGGTGGAAATAAATAAACAAATATCATTATGTTAATATAAATATAATTAATTAAAATAATTATAATGATATTATAAAATTACTATGGTATGGATAGTTTTGGGGGATAATAATAATGAAGAAAATGTTAAGGATTAAACAACACTAACTTGGAGATTTAAAGATTACATTGAATGAATCCATGGAAATGAAGAGATTAAGGTAAATAATTGAGGTAATAATCATTTAGAAATTATATTGGATTATAGTAGGAGAATTATAAAAAAAAATTAGGTGAAAATTTTATGAAAATATAATTTTTGAAGTGTACAATGTTTTTAAATTTTATAAGTGAAGATAATGAATCTTTTGGAAACACACTTATTATTTCAATAATGTGATTTTATTGTTAAATTTTTAATGGATATGAAACATAAAAATAGTGGGAAAATTTATTTTTTACATATAATATCCAAATATATATATATTTTTTAGATGAATTTAATTTTTTGAGGTTTTTTATTACTTTTATCCTTTTACCCGAATTAACTGTTACTATGATAACTAATCATTACCTAAGTAGTTTTATGTATTATTAAATGAATTTAACCCATATTACTGTATTTGGGTGTGATTAAAATAAAAATAAAATCATTTTAAAAATCTTATATTTATAAATTAGAGATAAATATCATTAAAATTTAAACAATCAATATTTATAAATATTTTTTCTATAATTTTTTTATAAATTAAGCATTATTAATATTAATTGGGACTAATTACCTAATAAATGTGTGTTATTATATTATATATATATATATATATATATTATTTAAAATATTTTTATAAATTGAAAAATTTATTTTTTTATATTACATATTATGCATTTTAAATAAAGAAACTATTTTTAAATAATTTTTTTCACATTAACATGATACTTTTGTTTAATCATAAAAAATGTTTTTCATATTATTAAAAGTGAAATTGTAATTTTTATATAATATGGTAATGATGATTTAAAATATATGTTCAATTCTAAAAAATTAAATTTCTTTGTGTAGGAAAAATAATTTTAAAATTAGTGCATTTGAAGTATTATATCCCCGTTTTTAAGAAACCATTTTTATATATAAAATTATCAATGAAACAAATTATAATTAAATTAAAATTTATATTAATGTATAAATAATAGTCATATAATATTAAAATAAATATAAAAAATAATTTTCCTTTTTATAATTATATTTTAGAAATATATGAAAATCATTTTTCAAAAAATGTTATTTAATTTTCAAAAATGTTATCCATGGGTTTTATAAATTTAAAATAGAATTTTTCAATATTATATTTTAATTTAATATATATAAATATATTATAATTTTGTTTTAAAAACATTTATTTAATTATGGTATTATGATAATTTCATAAGAGTGATTTCTTTTGTCCAAACCGGTATTTATTCAATGTTCACCAAAGAATTAACTCAAAGATGTTACAAAATTAATCATAATATAATATTTTTAATTTAAATAACAAATTACGTAAAATTTTTGAATTTCAGTTATAAAAATTATATATTCATGTTTCTTATTAAAATTATGAGATATAATGAAAACAAATTATTGGAAATTGACATTTTCAAATATTAATTTTTAATATTTATATCTCATATCATTTACATGCTATATTGGGGTTATAAAATTATTAATATCAATCATAATTTTTCATCATTCATCGTGAGATTCTTGAAATTTAAATCAATATTACAGAAAAAGAAATTTTAATTAAATAAATCTACATAATAAATGATGACATTATTAATTTTAGGTAAAATAATTGAATATATTTAATATTAAAAGAAACCATTATTTTAATTTTATGAATATTTCATAAATTTGTTGCTATTATTAATCATGTTAATTCTATGGCCACTTTTTAATGGTCATGCTTAAATATTTCGTGGGTTCACTTATTTTCGATATTTTGAGTAGATAACGATATCAAGATCATTAACTTATTTAAATTTATAATATATTAAAATGTCAGTCTGTTATAACAACAACCCATCATTATAATCTGAATCCTGGAAGTGAATATGGTTGGGCCATATTTCATCCACTATTCCAAAAAATTTCCAAAATATCCAAGAAAAAGATGAGCACATGCATATTCCAACCCTAATCATATAGAAATTTCGATATGTCCTAGAAGAAATATAGTATATCCACTATTAAATTTCATCCATCGGCATAGGATATGGGTATATTCGGGTCCCCACCAAAAGAGTAGTTCATCAAAATAATTCGGTAACTACAAAGGAGTGGGCACATATTCTTACTCCTATTTAGGGGAATCTTCGGTATATCTCGGTGATGAATGTAGAATATTATTAAAAACATATCACCATAATAAATAAATTATATCATAATATCCAACCAATTACATTATGTCAAGAATAAATCCCCACCACAACCATACATTAAAGACAATGTCATATTCTAATGATAAATTGAATGTGTGGGTGATACCATTTTCCCATCCAAAATAATAAATCATTTAAACATATTTTATTATTTAATGGATGAAATATTTATATCCCCACTAATGTACTAAGAATATATAATCATATTCTTTATAAAGTAGTAAATGATCATTTTCTATATATATTACTGGTTGATAGTAGTAAAGGGGTTATTTCATCTCTCATTAATGAATAATCTCATCAGTAAAGTTTAGTAGGAATGCTATGGTGGGATGATTTTATTTATACATGGATAGTGTATTGTCAGCATATTCCAATTAATAATTAAGATTCGGATTATGAAAATATTCATATTCTAGCAAGGGACTATCAGCATATTCTAGATATCACCTCAAGAAAGACTCATATCCTTTCTAAAAGCACAGAGTCCTACTATAATTCATTGAGACATACTCACCAGTATACACATATTATCATACAAATGGGAATTTAAAATTTTATATTGAAAATTTATTATAATTATCTTACCCCTAATTATCTTCACGATTAGAATATTCTAACATTAAACTAAATATGTCACTTCCATCCACATGTTGTCGCAACCACCCGATGGAAAGCTTATTAAAGGTTGTATTATCAAGAAACAAATATGTCTTAGGAGTAAGGTAATATTATTAACATGATTAATTCTAGTATTCTTGATGTTATTCACTATATTTTTGTATAAAATCTCAGATCCCATTTTTCTATTTCAAAATATGTAGATAATATTAACTACGGTTGTCCACCCCATGGTAATACAAAGGTTGGTTATGAAAATGAACCCTCTCACTATCCTTGTGATAATTTAAATGGAAATACACCCAAAATTGATATCATATTACAAAATGATTTTGTTTATATCCTTCTACATTCATCAAGACATACTTTTATATAGATAAACATTATAAAAGCTAATGTTATCTAAATATGTTATATTTTCATCATCCGATAGTGATTCACCTTAGTTTATGGGAAATCATACAACACTATGCCTAGTTGATAATATGTCAACTAGTTATGATATCTATGATAAATTTATAGGTACATGAAATATATTTATTAAAAAAGTTGTATAATCTAACTTTGAATATGAAATATACTCCAAAGATATGTGGATGTATCTGGTAGATGATAGAATGCTTGAAATTTTTTGTCCAATTTTTAATCCACATTATTATTTTACATAAATAATATTCATGTGTATATTACATTAAATAAACATTGTATATTTACATAAAAAACATTTTTTATAAAGGATAGACTAAGTATATCCTAAAAATATATTATCTTTACATTTAAATTTATTTAGTTTACTACTCAGTGGTGTGATCTATATGATCTGAAAAGTATCATGAAAGTATTATGTATGTGTTACAATATATTCTCGAGAAATTTTCATTGATTAATCTTTAAAAACTCATCTGATTTTTTCACCTTAGTCTATAAAGTATATATAGACCATTAAATTTAACTCCCCTACATAACTAATTATTTTTTTCTAGAGTATCCTCATGTAACATTATCAAATGGGGATATTCATTGGGAGTATAATGTGCAGAATCAAACTAGACTATATATTATATCCCAACTCCCCATCATTCCTAGAAATCACATTATTTATAGTTATGATCTATTATAAAAAATATCACACTATTCGGAATGTGAAGTATATAAACCATTACATATTGATGGGGTATTAAGAGATAGGGAAGTCATCAATAATGGAATGATCGCACATAGTTTGTAACTTATATATGAAGCATTCTCTGATAGAGGTCAAAAAATATATGAAAATAAAAAAATCCACAACTAAATTAGTAATTAATATACCAACCTAGGCAACAAGGCTAGAAAAATTTTAATCATTTCTACCACTACCACAATTTAAGAGGTAATCAGAACCAATATGTAATGAGGACTCAGTGGTGTTAGGAATGAGTCACTCTAACATATACAACTTGGGGAGGTTTTATGCCATCCTATAAAGAATTCAATCTTATTAAGGATGAGATCAATAAAATAAGAGGAACCTAACATGTTTCTTTCATCCAATGATCCTACATCACCATTGGCAGTATGGTTAGTAAATATTATTATTTAATTTCCTTGAATCACCATCCACAAGCCATTTATAGTTAATAAAATAGAAGGGTGGAGAAAATATTTAATGTGATTTATTCCATGTAAATCCACCAAGTAGTAAAACATTCAATGTATCTTTGATTTTAGTGATGATATTATCCTGACCATTCAATATGTATAAGTGAATTTGACCACCACCAATCTAGTAGATGAAACGAGTCCTGGAACTGACAATAATGATAATTATTATGAATCATAATGGTAAAAATATAATATTTTGAAATAATAACATTGTATTTATTGGTGTATGTGATATGAAAGATCAAGCTTAAATAACCCATTAAATAGATTAATTTAAATGAAATATATTTAATTTCTTGTAGAACATGAATCCCTGATCGTAAATTAATTATAATATAGTATAAAATTATATCCTATATTAATAATTGGTTGGTAAATATATTACTAAATTAATTATAAAAATTATGGTTATATTTTGATTATAAACAAATTATTAATCATTTAAAATATAAATATACATTTTTTAATGAAATATATATTTTTTTAAAAACATTAGTCACACTTTGAGAAAAAAATTTATAAAAAATTGGTATCAATATTTATTGTCATTATTTTAAAAAATATAAATTATTTTTGAAATAATCCTTTTAAAATTATATTATAGTGAATTTTTGGTATTTTTATGAAAAGTTTCATTTTTTGAGGAATCATGAAAAATAATGATTTTTTGAAAACTCTGTTTTCCTTTAAATAATTTACATGGATTAATTTTTTTAATATTGGTTTGAAATTAAAATTAATTCAAATATATTATAATATAACAAATTTATTTCATATGAAAAAAATTTATGTTGATTTTTGTTTTTTACACTCTCTAAACATATGAGAATTGTGTCCTTTAAACCCTAAATTTTCATCACACCGGCTGGTATAATTGTATATCGTATTAATCAAAATCTGTTAATTTAATTTAAAAAAAATCAATAATTTAAATTATAATAAAATATATTATATAATAATTTCAACAAATTTACTGACTGTTATGAATATTAGACACAATAAAAATTAATTATCATGGTTAACGTAAAAAGTGATTTATAAGGGGTTAAACTAAATAGATATGTAATAAAATTACATACCAACCTATCCAACACCAATATTATTTAGATATTTTTACCATAACAACTATTTGTTTATATAATGGTCATTTAATGGATATTTTCATGAAACAAACATGGGTGTAGCTGAATCATTAAAATAATCATTATGTGTCCCGCACTTATAAAAGGACACCCCCTCTCCTCGACACTTGTCACCTATAAGTCTATATGTTTGGGATGATAATTTTACAAGAGATTTATTTAATCCCCTCCCAACATACTAAATCTCTATTTTTGATAATAAATCTATCCTATGATGGATTTTTTTGCAAGCCAAAAGAAGTTGTTCGAAGAATATTTGACGTTCATAAATGATGTATTTTATTTTGTTTCATCTTCCACATATTTAAAATAATAGTAAAAATGATTATATAATAACATAAATATATAAAATTTACGTACATGTCATTATGTTATTGGAAAAACTATATCTATGTTTTCTAACAACAACTAGGAATCAATATTGTCAATCATGTGTACAGTAGACTACCACATGACAAATCTTTGTAATTAATTTTATATTATCGCCTTTATAGTATGAATAAAATGATGGATTTGAAACATTTATATGAAATTTATGATATAATAATAATTTGGTAATTCAAATATATCATATTTCTTCTTATGGTTCATTTGGTTTAAAATTTGACAATGTCATTCGTGTGAATAGAGGACTACCGTCTCTCAATGCGGTGTGATTTGTTTTTTACTTAATTTTCTCATGAAAGGTAATATTGATAAATTTCATGAATATATATTACATATATGGAATTATATTTATTCTCAAAAATTAACATATCACACACTTTCATACCATTTCATCCATTAAAGAAATGATAATGTTGATTGTGTGTACATATGACCTAATGGATCCAATAAGTGATGTGATAACTTCACCAAGTTAAACTATCATTAATGATTAGAAAAATGTTTATAGTTAAAAAATAATATATAAAACATTCATAAAAATATTTAAATGACTTATCAATATTTGATTCACAAGAACATGAACTATCAGGAAAAAACATGTAAGATAAAATATGATAATTATCACCCTAAACAAAAATAAATAAATATTTATTATTAACAAACTGGTGGTAAAATGTTCTAAAGAGATCATATATAAAATTTTAAATATTAATAGGGTCTTAGTGTAAATAAATAAATTCTTAAAATGATTATACGTTATATTAATATATGTTCGACCAAATATAAGGGGAGGTAAGGGACTTCATCTCAATTTCCATTCATTGAGGGAAGTTATAATGTTTTGCACCAAATTTATTCTATATGTTTTTATACTGAATTTTACATTTAAAATCATGATAAAATAATATATAATGTTATTTTATGTTTTAATTTTAATTATTTCATCTAATGGTATTTCAAATAAAATTTACCAAGTTTTAAATAATTTCATAACTTGATTTCTTTTCAATAGATTATATTACTTCTTCATTTTCTTTTAAATTATAAGATTATATGTGTATATATTTTTACTATATTATTTTTTATTTAAACATGTATTATAATGAACCAGCCTTAACCATTACACATGATAGGACCGTTTAATATTATATGTTCTAGAGGATTAGATACAAACATACAATTTTTCATAGTTGTAAAAAAAATAAAAAAATTCAACATCTCTTCCACACACAAATAAAGTGACGTCCAAATTTGGAATTCTATGTGACCTTTGAAAATAATTTTAAAAAGATATGATCATAAAATTTCCCAATAAGGGGTTTTAAAAGCATTGATAAATCCATTTAATGGAAATTTTTTAAAACACTTTCAAAAAAAATGTAAATATATTCTTTTGAAGTCATTATTTTCGAACTCTTGCGTTTTGAAAGTACAACAGCACATAGAAAATACTTACATTCAAAAAGTACTTTAAACATATTCTAGTGTTTTTCTAAAAATAATATGCAAATTTATGAAAAAAACACTAGTTTGATGTCTCTAGAATCGTTAAAGGCTATCTAGTCCTACACACTTAGTGATAGTTGGGTTCACTCCCCCTATTCCATATTTTATTCACAACAATCAAGTTCTAGGTTCTCTAAAACATTTTAAGATTTTTTTAATTATATATATATATATATATATATTCACTAGAGATTTAAATTTTGAATACATGTCATTACACTAAAATACTTATTCCCACATATAATTTTATGTAAGTGTGTGTGTGTGTGCTGGTGTGTTTACAAACATTCATTTCTTAACACTTACGTGTTTGATTATCCAAAACACATATCATAAACCATTATATAAATTGTTCCTGCATTCAATCCTTCTTTCATGAAATCAATTTTCTATTATAATAAATAATTGAACCAATTAAAATAATAATAATAAGGAATTATTTTCCTCACATAAAATCATAAAGTATACATTTAAAATAAAACACTTGTGATATAATCCTTGTTCTTATTAATTGTAGAAATCAAACCATAAAACATAAATTGAAACATGAACTTATTATAAATGCAATGGGTGTCTCGCAATGCATGGACATGTATATATGAAAATGTGACACCCATAATGTTGATAAAATGTGGTGAAATATTATGTGCATTATTCTATAAACATGGTGATAAAATTCTAAACATTTCAAGAATGATGGCATGATTTCATGAAATGAATTATATATTCACATTAATATAAATATTCAATAATAATTTATTTATGATCATTTATGTACTTAAATAAATAAATATATATATAAGAATAAATTATTTACATATAATTATATTCTAGGTATCTGAATATATTATTTTTATATACATGTATATACACAACATGAATTACGTAACACTAAGATGAATGAATTCATTCTGCAAAGAAAATGATAAATCAATATATCTAAATTTAATAATAATGAAAATATTTTTTAAATATAAATATATTAACCTCCATAAGTATATAAATAATATTATTACATGATCGTGTATTAGAAAATTATTTATTATAAATAATTTCTTAATGTAATTTTGTACATACAAAATTGATATTTTTGGAAGTAATTTAAAATACACCCATGAATAAACATAGAACTAGATTTCTTAAAGGATTGATTTTGAAAATTCTATATTATTTACTTATAAAAAGGTGAGTCTTAAATTTAATACACACACACACACACACATATTTATATATATACATGAATTTTTAATAATAAATTCGAAATAAAGATTCCCATTACATGAATTGATATAGGATAAGAGGGACAAATTTTGATTATTTTTTTCAAAAATAATTAACTCATTTACCATAAAATTTTATAAAAAAGTTAGATAGATATGAAATCATGTTTTTACATAAATATATGTTAAATATTTGAGATAATGTAATTTGAAAAATATAATTTGAACCCTTACAAATGTATTTGAAATTAAAGTAGAAATATTTTACTAAATATGTTTGAAAATAAAACATGATAATGATAATTATAAAAACTCTAGAATAATATGAATAATGAATAGTTTTTCATGGAAAAAATTGAACGAATCAACAAAAACATGTAATTTATTTTCCTTAAATTTTAATTTCAGCACAGTATTGAAGGACCTGTGTTTTAATTGACACGTGAAGGGTGTGAAACACCCATGAATAGGATATGAAACACTTTAGAAGAGTGTGCACAAGGCGTATAGGACTCCAAAATGAATATATATTAGAAGAAATAAAACCATTTATAAACATCAAACTTAATTTTTATAAAATACTTATAGTGATAAAAGTGAATGAGTGTAGGATAGGAATTTAAAACAAAACTGTAGCCACGTAAAGAAGAACCAAACAAATGATTCAGTTAATTTGAGGATAAAAATTCATAATATTTTATATAAAATTTACTAAAAAATCAGTTCATAGAATTTAAAAAAAAGGATTAGATCATTGTAGGTATGTTTAAAAAATGTTGACAAATGAAATAATAAACAGGATCATAAATAAAATCAAAAAAATGCGCAAAATGGACTACTAACATTGAATGAAGAAGGAAAAATTGATGTAATCAAGAAAAGATCATTTTACCATTAAGAAAAGTGGTATAGAAAAACAATTCACCTACAAAAAGAAATGAACACATACATCGAATGCGGATCCAGATCCAGCGACTAAGAAAATATAATACCTCATACTAGGTTAGGGAAATAAAATAAAAAAACCTAACCTACTCAGACTCATTGAAGATGGATAAATCATCCTCACCATCACTCAGTTCATCTCAGAGACAGACGAATCAGCTTCTACCCTGGGAAGAAACCCATTCCGTATTGAATATTCCATCTTGACGTTTTTACGTGACTATTATCCCCCTATGTCACTCGAAAACCACACCTCTAGCCACTTCTCGACTCCATTTCCCCAAAACAAGAAGCTGGACTTAGAGAAAACCTATGTCGATGCCATTCCCCTTGTAGCATAACGTACACTAACTCCCATGTTTGAGTATCCCCCAAACCCAATTCTCTTTATAAATTATTATTATTTCATTTTTCTATAAACACATTAAATTCAATAAAATTATCATTATATATTTTTAATTCCAAATAACATATGTATAGCTTTATCATTTTATTAAAAAACTATTCATAATTTATATATTTTTTATTTTATAAATATAATCTCATTATTAACTCAAAACATATATTTATAATTATATATATATATATATCATTTCAAAAACATAATTAGTTATATTTACCAAGATAATTATAATAGTAAAAATATATACTTTTATATTGAAATGTATAAATTTACTTATTCAAAATATTGAATAACTTTTAAAAAGTATGTTAAATTAATAATAAAATAATCTTATAATGAAAATAATACAATAATACACTATTTTTTCATTTAAAAAGAATTTGAAAACCATAAATAGTATATATAGTTAATTATAAAAATTATATCTAACGTATAATGTAATCAATTCGAAAACATAATTTTATTTATTATTTTTATAGAAAATAATCTATTTTAATTATAAATTAATCCATTTAATAAAATATTTCTGTAATAAAACCACATGTGTAATTTATAGGTTGCTATATTATCCTCCCCCTTAAAAATAACTATGACCTCTCAATTCATTTCATCAGACTAATTTTTTTTTGAATTTTTGTTTTCATAATTAAGATACCCTAGGACTATTAAAATCTAAAATCTCCTACTTAGATGCCAAAATCTAATCCCCAAATTTTTCATTATTGTTCCTCTGATACCAATTATAAAGAACCAGCCATAAACATTTCAAAATATAGTAACTTTTAAATTTCTAGGTTCAAGAGGATTAGATACAAGCTTACAATTTTCTAGAGTTAAAATAAAATTAAACAAAAATTCATCTTCGCTTTCACACACAACAACGATGAAGTAAAATTTTAGACTTCAAAGTGACATGTGGAAATAATTTTTGTAAAAAAAGGATAAGAATTAGATTTCTTAGTTCTGGGTTTTAACACCATTGATAAATACTTTTGAAGGAATTATTTGAAAATACTTTCAAAAAAATATTTAAAAATATCATTTTGATGACATTATTTAAAAATGATTACACTTTTAAAATACTATAGAACATAGAAAATACATATGTTCAAAAAAGAACTTTAATCATTATACTGTGTCTTTCTGAAAACAACATGCAATCTATGGAAAACAAAACACTATTCTACAGCCACTTGAATAGTTAAAGGATTTTGGACCCTACCCACTTATTGAAAGTTGAGTTCACTCCCCAATTACCTTCCATATTTACAATGATCACGCATCGGGTTTTCCAAAAACATTTTAAGCTTGCTTCACTTATATATGTATATATATATATATATTTATATATATTCCAAGGAGTATAAAATTTTGAATACATGTCAATGAAATAAAATAAACATTCCCACTTATAATAACATATAAGTATGTACATATATATAAGTGTGTGTTTCTGGTCATTAATTTCATAACACTTGAAAGTTTGGTTATATCCAAAGGCCATATCATAAAGCAATGAAAAAACTGTCTAGGTATTCAATCATTATTTCATGAAATACAACTTCAATTATTATAAAAAATTTAACTAATAAAAAAATATTAATAATTAATTATGTTCCTAACATAACATCAAAAATGGAAAATTTATAATAAAAACAAATTAATGTAAACCATGTGTTTATTAATTATGGAAATTAAACATTTAAACATAAATTAAAACCTGAACTTATTATAAATGCAATTAGTGTCGGACAATGCATGTCTATGTATATATAAAAACATGATGCCCGTAATGTTGAGAAAACATGATGAAATATTATGCTCATTTTTCTATATACATGTTGATAAAATTACATACATAACAACAATGATGTCAGGATTTTATTTAATGAAATAAATATTCACATTAATATAAATAGTCATCAATATTATATTTTTGATTAGTTATGTATTTTAATAAATATATATATATATATATGAATAAATTATTTATATATACATATATGTTATGTGTCTGAATAAATTATTTATATATATATGTATATACCGAACATGAGTTTTGTAACACTAAGACAAATGAATTCATTTCGCAAAGAACATGATAAATAAATATATATGAATTTAACAAGAATTAAAAAATTTATGAATCTAAATATAATCATCTCCATAATTGGATAAATAATTTTATTACCTGATAATTTACTAATACAATATCTTTTTATAAATAATTTCATAAACTAATTTATACATACTATGATAATTATGGAAGTAATTTAAAATACACCGTTTCATAAATATAGAACTATATTTATTGAAGGATTGATATTGTAATTTTTATAATAGTTATTTATAAAAAGTTAAGGGTTGAATTTATTTCACATATATGTATATATATAACTAAATTTCCAATAATATATTTGGAATTAAAATTCCTTTAACTTGAATTGTAGAAGGATAAGAGGGAAAAATTTTGATTATTAGTTTTGAAAACACAATTATTTACCTTACCATATAATTTTATGAAAAAATTAGATTTATATGGAATCATATATGTAGATTTATATATGTAAAATATGTGAAATATTGTAATTTGGAAAATATAATTATATTCCTAGAAATTAATTTGAAATTAAATTAGAAATCTCTAACTAAATAAGATTGAAAATAAATCATGAGAATGATAATTTTAAAAACATTGGTAGTATATGAACAATGAATTTTCTTTACGAAATTAGTTGACCGAATCAAACCAAGTATGTAATTACCTAGCCTTGAGATTGAATGTCAGCAGACTATGGAAGGGCCTGATTTTCAATTGACTCATGAAGGGTTTGCAACACTGATGTGTAAGACATTCCACACTTAAGAAGAAAGTGAACAGGGTATATAGATCTCCAATATTCATCCACTTATTGTCAAAAAATAAACCATTTATAAACATAAAAAAATAGTTATTAAATATTTATACATATAATGTTGAATGATTACAGGACAAGCCTTTCAAACACATCTATAGCCAGGCAAAGAGGAACCAAAAAAAGTTGCAGTTATATTGAGGATCAAAACTTAGATAATTTAATATACAATTCAGTTTAAAATGGATTCATTGAATTGTAAAAAATGAAATTGGATTAGAGATTCATAGTGAAGCATTGAAACTTTTGACAAATGACACAAAAAACAGGATCATAAACAAGATCAAAAAAATACAAAAAATGGGAAACTAACATCGACTGAAGATGGGAAAATTGAAGCAAATGACAAAAGATCACTCTTAAAAAATTACAATCATTATATAAAAACATAAAAAATACAAAAGAAAATACAATACTACCTTGAACTCAGATCACAATACAAAGACTAAGTGAAAAATCATACCTCATCCTATGTTGTAGAAATTTGAAATGAAATTATAACCTACTCAGACTCGTTGATGATGCATGGATAATTCTTTATGGTGCTCAGTTCGTCTTGAATAAAGATGAATCATCGTTTACCCCCAGTATGAAACTACATCACGACTCAAATCCCTCTTCTCAAGGTTGTCGTGCAACTCTAATCCCCCTATGGCACTTGACAACAATTCCTCTGGCCCTGGCACGACTCTATCTCCCCAAAACAAGTAGTTGGACTCAAAGAAACCCTAGTTCAATGCCCTTCCCCTTACTATGTGATGCACATGTACTCCCCGGTTCATGTTTCACCCAATCCCGATTGTCTTCATAAATTATTATTTTTTAACTCATTAAACAAAATAAAATTATCATAATATACTATTAATTTAAAATAACATATGTATAGATTCATCAGTTTATTAAAATAGATCATCATAATTCATACCTTTATAATTTTATAAAGATAATCTAATTTTTAATTCAAAAATTATAATTATAATTTTATATACATACATACATACATATATATATATATATCATTTTGAAAACCAAATTATTTATATTTACCAAGATAAATATAATATTCAAAATATATACTTACGTATTAAAACATAGAAATTTACTCATTCAAAATATTGAATAAACTTTACAAAAATATGTTAAAATAATAATAAAATAATCATTTAATAAAAATAATACTATAATAAAATATTTATTTTCAATTTAAAATTCATTTAAAAACTATAAATAATAAGTACTTTTTACTATACATATTATTACTAACATATAATCAATTTAATTAAAACAAACAATTTCATTTTTTAAGAAAATCAACAGATTTAATTACACATTAATCAATTTAATATAATATTTAAAAAATAATACCACGTATAGAATTTCTGGGCTGTTACATGTATTATATGGATTTATGGTTTATAAATGTAATTAATTCAATTATTAATTATCACTATATTATTATGATCATTGTAAGGGTTTATTTCAGATTTTTATTTAAATATCGATTATTTATACATGAATTTACTTTGAAAAAAATTATGATTTCATTATATAATAAACCCCATTAATTTTATTATCCACTATTTATTCATGAATGACAACAACCCTATATTTTAAATACACACTACTAGGGATATATTGTATTAAGACCATTATTATTATTTATGTTTTTGGTTTATGATCAACTTTACTAAGTAATTTATTGGTATTGACATTATTGATTCATTTATGTAGTCATTAACTTTGACATAAAACATTCACTTTCCTACTATCATTAGAAATTAAATTTCCTATAAATATTTTCATTTTATTTATCATGAATATATTTATCTCTTATAATGTATATCATTTCGAATTATAGTTTTTAAATTGAATTTTATTTGATTATCTTGTGAAATATTGTTAAATATTTATTCATTACTCAATACAGATATTTGATGATAAGGTTCATTATTCCGAAATTATATTAGATTATTCGGTATTTGAAGAGTGATTTGGTCATGTTGTGATTGCTGGGGCTCATAATTATATAAACCCTCAATTCATCAGTAGTCTCATTATGTGAATCAATATGACAAAATTAATTGGGTTTTTACCCATAGTTTTAATCTATATTTTGAAGTCTCTTAATAATAGAGGGATCATGATGCCTGAGATCATGTCATAGAATATTTACTAATTTCTTTAATTAAGAAAATAGTTATTATTATCTATTATATTTTTAAATGATATAATCAATTTATTCATTTATTACTCAATTACTGATTAAAAAAACATTATTCAATTTGTTTTCCTTCCGAAACATTTGTTCCTTTTCTATTCATGATATTCTTGTTATCGAAATGTTATGTGTGTTTACTTATCTATATTTAAATATTGATTATTCCTTATTTATTCATCATATACAAGTAATAAAATTATTTTTTTGGTTATTTTGATTTACATAAAGATTATTCATTATCTAATCAGGATAGCTAAGTTGGTTATTAACTGAATTTTGTTTTCATATATTCTCCCTTACATTTTGATTATGACAGATGAACTACTCTTCATTTACTAATTACAGATTCTACTTCATGTAACTCTTACTAGGAATTCGGTCTCACCCTTATGTATTTTCTATTAATTTGAATACAGGAAGTGTTCTATGAATAGTGTTTAAATATAAACTTGATAAAATAATGATATTCTCAAAAATAATCATATTGTAAATTTGATTTTATAATTTAATATGGGAATAACGAATGTATATAATTTACCAAGACTTATAATATCTTTTGTCATTTAGGTTGTGATTACTTATATCTTATGATAATGTAGTAAAGTGGACATCATATTTGGTTTGTTTTGGATAGGGTTGTTATCGTTGGTATCAAAGTAAATTTAGTAGAAACTATGGGAACTAGATTTTGAAAAACATAAATTATGAAAAATAACATTATGATTGACTTTGGGGATAAGTATAAAAGAACCTAAAAATTATTTGTTAAGGTAGAGATTATTTTATTTTTCTTAGAATTAAATCAATATCTGGATACTACATATTGATATGGTTTTTTAAAATATGTACATAGGGGTAATAACTCTGAAAACAGAATTTCAGGAATGATAATAGTGTTACAAGGCACCCAAAACTGGTCTTTACTATATGCTTGGTTTCACACTCCCTTAGAATATACATGATATTATTCTCATTTTCTATGAAAACTATTATGAAGGGATTAGATAAATGATTACAATTAATGGAATAGGTTAATATTAATGTATATTAGATTGAAAAGAATGTGTCAGGATTATGAAATCCTAAAAATTATTGTATGTGTTTCCCAAAATGATTATTGTTACTCACACTATGATTTTTGGGTTTTTTTTCAATGAAATAAAACCAAAATAACATTGTTAACATTTAATAGGAATGACAATGTAGTGACTATAAGAAAAAATGGGATTATAGAAATAGTGAAAAATTATTATTATACATTAAAATTTATCTTGAAATATTTATTTGGTAACTATAATTAACTCTCTGACTCACAAAATAAGTGAATAATGGAGTTCTCTAATATCTGTAGTAGTGTAGAATAAGAAGGAAATATAATTTTCTTTTTTTAATGTCATAAATTTAGAAAGTGGCACCATGTAAATTTCTTCTAAGCAATACTATAATGTTTTATGTGTGGAAAATAATGGAATTAACAAATGAATTACTAAGTAAAAAATAATAATATGTTTTAAGTAAATAAAATTTATCATATGGATTAATTTATAGTTCCTTATCTTAATTTTCGGGGACCAAGGATTTATCTAAGCCAATAACCTACTCTAAAAGTTATACTCATCGCCATAGAATGACTTAAGATGAGGTTTAATTGTTGACATATTTATGTATCATGATTCACGAATTATATTATAAATATTTTTACCAAATGTATTTTAAAAAAAATTCCTGAAAAATATAAAGACAGTGTTAATTTTGGAAGAATATATGACATAATTAATATAATAGTTATTTATAACATCATTGAATTATGGGTTAATTATTTCTCATACGTTCATAGACTTAAATACCCATTTTTGGTTTTATGTGATATGAGTCTACTAAGATTATGGATATTTTGGGATACATTTATGGAAATATAATCTATCAGTTTATTTTATGATTTAGTGAAAACATTATTTTGGTCATTATTCCCTTATTATTTTTTGTATGTGTATAAAGGTATAATTTACCGTTAACGTATATCTTATCTTTTATTTTGATGTGAAAAATGGGATATTAATCTATTAGAATTTTTTAGTAATTTAATTAATATGTTTTTAGAAAACTGAAACCCACATGAAATGTGAAAACCCATCACATGCAACAAGGATGTGTTGCTTTTACCCACAACTGAAGGTCGATAAGGGTTTCATTCCCACCACATGCATAAATGATGTTCTGGTTAATATTTCCTTATTTTTACTTAAATAGTTTTATGAATAAAAAGTAATGATGAACCATTATAGTTACTGTTGAGGTTTATAGATTAATGTATTATATTGGATAACTTATGGTAACCATATTGGTTTTGGAAAATAGTTAGAGATAAATGGAAAGACTTTCATTGCTTTATGGATCATACAATACGTTAAAAGTTAATATTAGTTCTTCGAACATAAGAAATTATTTTTTGGATATTAATTTAATAGAGTTAGATATGATGTGTAAAATGTTCAAAGGAAAACCAAAGGTTGAAATTATTTTTTTGAAATAGAAATGTATCATGTGTGAATATTTATTTATATTAATAAATAATAAAATAATTCCTCGACATTGGGAAATGGATATGGGGAAAAAACATTATAAAATTACCTTAATATCTGATGAGTCATATGGTCTTTTAAATCCTCAAATATTTGTGGTCTTTAGTTCATTAAATTTTTCCCCAATCATTTAGTTTCTTATGATCAATGACCTCTAACACTCTATAACAATTTAAAATTTATTTTGATGTCCATCTATTCATATAAAACCAATTGATTACTATATGTAATTCTAGTTATGTGTTATTAAATATGACTATTATATTTTCCTTTCTATATTATCAAGATGATGTTTTATTAACCCATTAACTATGTGGTTTTTCAACAATGTTATTCCCAAATATAAAACACTTGATTTCTGAGAACATGTCTAAATTACAAAGACAAATTTTTTTGAAGGTGTAAAGAATGTAACACACAATGATTTTTAAATGTTAATTTTTTTATGGCATATGTTCCATAAAACAATGATATAAATAACCCATATAAATTTATTTAAATTTATTTTATCTATTTGATAACATATGAAACCTGTTACCCAAAATCCTAAATTAACTAAAATATAGTATACCAGTATAACCTAGATATTTTATTTTTGGGTATTAATAGTATTAACTATATTATGAAAATTATGGTTTTCATTTTCTTATAAATAAAATAATAAGAATTTATAAGAAAATGAAATATATTTTTGAAAAAAAGTAGTTTTTTAAATGTTTTAGTCATGTTTTTCAAAATAAAATTTAAATTAAATTTTACCAATTATAGAATTTGTATTTTAAAAAATTACTGTTATTTTTTACATAATCATATTAAAATTTAATGAGGTTGATTTTTTTATTTTCCTGAAAAGTTTCATTTTTTAAAGAGTAGTTAAAATATAATTTTTTTAAACTGTATCTTTCTTTAAATAATATACATGGTTAATTTATATTTTAAATTTTGTTTAATGAAAAATTAAATAATATATATTATAATTTAGATAGTGTAGGTAACTGTATTCAATTTCATATTTATGTTGTATATTAAATCCCTCTATATTTTTGAGAATTCTCTCATTGGAAACCTGTTTTATTTTGTATTTTCTATAGGTATAATTTTAAACTAGATTCTACCAGTTTTTTTAATTGAATTGGGAAAAATGAATTCCATATATAGAAAAATAATAAATCATATTATATATAACATTAAATTAAAATTTTCACATTTTTTATAGTAATATAAATAAAAAATAATAGTTTTTGTTAAGCATCAAAATGATTAATATGGGGGTTTATCTAAAACGATATGGTTTAAAATGACTTAACAATTATCCAAAATCTATTTTATGGATATATGTAGACCTTATAACGTATAGGTGTTGATAATAACACATTTTAGGGGTTTTTAATTATTAAATTGTTAGTGTGATTGATTCATTTCAAACATTCCATGTGTATCCCCTCCCCCACTTATAAAAGGCCACCCACTCTCCTCCCCTATTTAGACATTAAATGATATTTAGATATGAAAATAACTAAACAATTATCATCCTTAACCCCCTCCCAAAACACTAGATCCCACAAATTGATCATAAATTTATCATAGGATGTATTTTTTTGAAAACCTAAAGATGTTTTCTAAAGAAGAGGTATCATTATTAAACAATCTTTTTTATTTTTTATCTTCTTAAAACTTCTTAAAATAGTGGTAAACCATGATTATATAATGACATAATTATTTTATATTTAATTATAATATAATAAAATAGTTTAATAACCTATATACATATCCATTTCCATCAATTGGGAAATGAAATAATCGATCATGTGTACGGTTGACCACTGCCTCATGAATGGATGAAATTTTGTTTTGGTCACCACATTTAAAGGTTAACTATAATGAGGGATTTAATAGAAATATAATAAATTTATGATATTATTTAAAATATATAATTCTATATCACATATACCTTATTACATTATATTCAATTAAAAATACAATTATATCTCTTGTGTGTGTGGAAGACTACTGACTAACAAAGCGAGGTGATACATTTTCACTTACACTATACATAAAAGAAAATAATAATACACTTAGTGAATATATATGATATATATAACATTATATTTATTCTGTTAAATTAATATATCTCTCACTTATTTACCCTATTAACCATTAAAAAATAATAACTTCTCCCAAGAATACGTAAAACCTTCTGTTCCACAAAGCGATGTAATCCATTGTACAAGTTCAAATTAACATAATGATCCAACTAAGGAATATTAAAAATGATATTTTAATATTAATTTAGATATATATATATATCATTTAAGTATATAATATGTTCCTGAACATGAAAATTCATGTCAAAACATATCTAAAAAAATAATGAAACTAACACCCGAAACGTTGAAAATAATGAAATATTATTAATGGGAGGAATCATGTTTTAAGGGGGTTCATATATTAAATTATAAATATGGATATGTTTTTATTATAAATTATTTTCATGGTTAAATCCATTTTACAAGCGTTTAAATTAGATTTTACTTAAATTATGCATGAGGTAAGGGACTTCATCTCAATTTTCATTCATTAGAGAATATTCTAATGTTATGCCCCAAATATATTTTATATGGTTTGTATTACAACGTTGAAATATAATATACTAATTAAATATAATTAATAATATTTTAATTTTCAATTTGAATTATTTCATCAAAGGGGATTTTAATTAAAAGGTACCATATTATAAATAATTTCATAACTCACTTTCTTTTAACTCGCTTATATAACTTCCTCATTTTCATTAAAATTATAAGTTTATGTCTATAAATAATTTTTCTTTATTATGTTGTATTTAAGCATATATAATGAGGTTATAAATCTTATACACATAATTAATTCATTTATTAATTATCAATTTATTTTTATGATCTTTGTAAGGGTTTATTTAACAATCTCATTTTAATCGATATTATATGGACTTGAATTTTAATTAAAGGAAATTATTTCAATAGTGTGTAATAAACAACATTAATTTTCCTATCATTCATTTATTCATGATGTTTTTTAGTAATTTTACTATTTTTTCACTCATTAGTACCTGAAATTATTGATAAAATGTTTTTAATGAAATTTGACATCATTTTTCCCTTTGGAAAAAATCCTTTTCATCAAAAAATGATGTTATCTAATTAAAATTTAAATTTTTTATTAACAATATAAAATTAATTTATTAAAAATATTTTTACACATTTTTTTGATTTTAAAAAAATGGAATTTAATTTTTGAGTTGTTTTCCAAACAAGGATCTTTTTTCTTTTACCAAAAATGTGAAATGAATATTTGGTTTATCATATACTTCTTAAATGAAATTTCTTACTATCATGAACACTCAATGATTTAAATATTATTTTATAAAATTCCAATGTTATTTTAAGATAATAGTATTTTCAAAATATTTTTTTAATGTTTAGTTCTAAAACATATATTTTCAAATTAGAAATAATATTTTCCTACTGAATAATTTTAAACATCATTTTATTGTATTTATATTTACAAATGACAAAAACCAATTATTTTACTTATACAAAACTAGTTATATGTTGTTTGGATACCATAATTTTTATTTATAATGATTTCTTATGATCATTTAGTCCAAGTAAACATTTTTCATTGACAGTCTTGATTTATTTTTGTTCTCACTAACATTATTTTGAAATACTCACTTTCCTATGAACATTGAATATTTTAATTCCCATAAATTTATATATTATTTATCATATATATGTTTATTTCTCAGCCTATATATCATTTTTACTAATTGTTTTACACATTTACTACTATTTATTTCTTAAGAAATATTTATAAATATGTTTCCTTTACTCAAAATTGATATTTTATGTTAACATACATTGTTCATGAATTATATCTATTATTCGATATATGAGGAATTATTTAGACATAGAGTGAAATGTGTGTCCCGTAATTATATATCCCCATGATGCATTTATTTTATCCTTAGTTCTATAATTATGATATCATTTAATGGGTTTTTGCTGATTGTTTTAATGTATATTTTGAAAGGTATTGATTTTGGAGGTGTCATGATGGTTGAGATCATGATGTCCAATAATTAAGTATCTCCATAACTAATAATTTAGTTACTATTATCCAGGATATTTTTTCAATGATATTATCTCAACCGTAATTTCATTATGATTTATTGATTAAATGGGATTTTTTTCAGTTATTAACCACTCCATATTGATTATTACCAATCTATTCATGATAGTAAATTTATTTAAATAACATGGGTATTTAGTTAATCACCTTAAAATATTGATTATTCCTTATTTATTGATGATATTCATGTTATTTAAATGGAATTATTGTTTACTTATTTACCATTCCATATTTATTATTCCATATCTAACCATGATAATCATGTTATTGATTAAATTTCATGTGTGTGCAGAAATTCACCCTTCAAATACCTATAAATTTCAAGGAAATTTTTTTCTTAATTTCTTTGGGATTTTACGAGTACGCAGTTTCTGACGGCACCTGATTCTGAGGCCTAGTGTTCCCGAAATCAATTTCCAAAGTTTAGCTCGGGTACGTTCAGTGAACGAACAAGGGGGTTTTTATATCTTTTAAACCAGAAAGGAAGGATATAAACACAAAGTATCAACAAACTATACATAGGTATATGCCCATACATATACCTAATTCATCAATTCCAGTTCGGATCCAACTCACGAGCTCATGTACAACCCAGTCCACACAGGAAAGCCCAACCCAATATACAAAGGAAAGCACAACCCAATCCACACAGGAAAGAAAGTCAATCAATTCAAAGATAATGATTGAAAGTCAAGACTCAGCTCACATATGTATATTACTCACAAATAGGGTTGGTGATGATTAGATGTAACCTCTGAATCATCTCCTCTGCTGAACCCACGTAGGATCCATGTACAGAAGTCGTCACTGCCAAACCCACGTAGGATCCAAGTACAGTCGTCCTCTCTTCCGAACCCACGTAGGATCCAAGTACAGTCTTCCTCACTGTCGAACCCATGTAGGATCCAAGTACAGTCATCCTCGCTTCTGAACCCACATAGGATCCAAGTACAGTCATCCTCACTGCCGATCCCATGTATGATCCAAGTACAGTCGCCCTCCTCATCGCAGTCGCATCCAGCTCTAGGGTTCCCACACACAACATGCTCAATTCCGGGAGGGTCCTCTCCATGAGCCAAGGGTTCGATACATCAATTGTCATGAATTCAAGAGTTGATGTATCAAAATTTTATTTTTCGTCAATAGGAACTCAACGCAACTAACGGTGCGTCAGTCGGACGCCTGGTCTGAGAGTTATTGGATTTTTCGTCTCAGGGGCCCAGTTGGTTTTTAAGCGAAAACCAACCCGACCGTACTCTAGCTGTATCCAAATATCGAGCATAGTAAGCCAAAAGAACCGTCTAAGAACTGAAGCAGTGGTCTTCATCCTGAATATGTGGTGACATTATTTGATGAGCGAGGGCTTTACAGTCTACTCTGACCACCAGAGTCTCAGGTATATCTTCTCACAGAAGGACATGAACCGGAGACAGCGGCGATGGCTCATGTTCATCCAGGAATATGACTTTGAGATAGTCTATACTCCTAGGAAGGGGAATGTAGTAAATAATTCTCTCAGTAGGAGGTCAGGCATTCATCTACATGGAGAGGAAATAGAGCAGCTAGCTGCATTGCAGATATCCTTCATGGATAAGGATGGGGCAGCCTTTCTACAGTCGCTCACAGTCACACATGCACTACTTCAGTAGGCCAGGGAGGCACAACATGGGGACAATGACTATGAGGCGCGACGTGCTCAGATATCCGCAGGGATGGCACCTGATGGATTTTATATAGAAGGAGAGAACATCATCATTTCCAGAGGATGTACCATGGTATAGTTGCCTTATATGAGGAGGTACAGAGAGAGTTTCACACTTCCCCACTGGTGGTACATCCAGGAGTAGCGAAGATGTACCAGGATCTCAGATTACAACACTTCTGGCCAGGTATGAAGAAGGTTGTGGCAGAGTTCGTTTCACGATGCCTCACCTTTCTGCAGGTAAAGGAGGAGAACCAGGTACTAGTAGGCTTGGTACAACCCTTAGAGGTCCCCGAGTGGAAGTGGGATGGGATATCTATGGATTTAATGACATGGCTTCCATGTACTTCCAGAGGACACGACTCCATTTGGCTGATTGTAGACTGACACACCAAGTATTCCCACCTTCTACCAATCCGAGAGGAGGGATTAGTGTAGATCTTGGGACGCCTCTATATTTAGGATATTGGATGGATTCATGGTGTACCATCATCTATCGTCTCTGATCGAGATGCTCACTTTACATCCCGGCTCCGAACGGGGTTGCAGGAGGCATTTGGGACGTAGCTACACATGAGCACCTCCTTTCACCCTCAGACGGATGGTCAGACAGAGTGGACCATTCATAATCTCGAGGACATGCTCCGTGCATGTGTCCTCATCTTTGGTCATAGCTGGGAGGATCACCTACCTTTGGTGGAGTTTGCGTACACCAATAGCTACCACTCCACCATCGGGATGGAACCATACAAGGCACTGCACATCTGACCATGAAAATCACCTCTGTGATGGACTGACCCTGTGGAGTCAACACTAGTAGGGCCATAGATGGTCCAGGCCACAATGGAGAAGTTTCAGATCATCCAGGAGCAGATGAGGACTCCTCAAAGCTGGAATATGTCCTATGCTGATAGGAGGCGGAGACCACTAGAGTTTACGGATGGCGACCATGTTTTCTTACAAGTCTCAACTCGGTGTGGATTATTGAGATTTGGTCGGGGGAGACAAGTTATCTTCGTGCTTCATCGGACCATTCCATGTTCTCAAGAGGATAGGCAAGGTGGATTATCGCCCGGTGCTTCCACCTCAGTTGCATTGGGTGCATCACTTCTTCGATGTATCTAGGTTCGGGATATACGTGCATGAACCGACACATATCATTGATCTTGGGGAGCTGGACATTGATGACGGGGCGACTTTTGCAGAGCTTCTGGTGGAGATTGAGGATCGATAGGAGCGGGTCCTACATGGATGGTCGATTCTTCTAGTGTGCATCAGGTTGCAGCACGAGAACTTCCAAGAGAGGTCATGGGAGCGGGAGGCTCAGATGCGTTCTCAGTACCCCCATTTGTTTCCCTAGTTTTGTGATGTATCTTTACGGGGACATAAATCCGTGAGGTTGGAGTAATGTAAAGACTCGTAAATTTCAAGGATTTTTTTTCTTAATTTCTTTGTGATTTTATGACTACGCAGTTTCTGAAGGCACCTGATTCCGAGGCCTGGTATGCCCGGAATCAATTTCTGATGTTTATCTCAGGTACGTTCGGTGAACAAATGAGCGGTTTTTTCTATCTTTTTAACCGGTGCTTGGAATCGAAATCTGAGGGCACCAATAAAACCACAACGGCGGTATTTGATTAAGAGGACCTTGTCTAATGGTTCTTTTTCTTGGGAGGAGTTGTTAAAAATTGGGGATTAAATGTGAAGATATTAAAATTTATGGAAAAAATTTTACTTCTAACCTAATTTATTTTATCCTAAGTATGGGAGTTGGTGTGGGACCATCTAGATCCTAACTCCTCTTGTTAGGATATTTGTGATGTGGGGCCCACACGAGCCCCACCCCTTCAAATTCCTTTAACTCCCTTAACTCCTCTTAAAGTTGGAATCTTCCCATTAATTTGTAACTCTCCCCTCTCTCCTCTTTAATCCTCCCAACACACTTAATAAAATAAGTGAGTTATGTGTTTGAATTTTAAAATTGAAATGCTTGGCATGATATAATTAAATAAGAGTAAGTCTAATTTTATTTGGGTGTTTTAGGATTGTTGTGTGGAGACATTGGGGGAGAGAGCTCTTTTATCTAGAAGAACATAAACTTCCTCATCATAGAATGCCAAGAACATCGGTGCCATCCTCGGCTTCCTTCTTCTGGATGTTGATGAAGCGACTCCATCTTTCAGCGGAACAACAACAAAACAACGAAAGAATCTCCATCCTCTGTCAAGCGATCAACCTTCTTGAATGGAGGTAGGGGTT
Source organism: Viscum album (assembly GCA_963277665.1). Classification (NCBI taxonomy): domain Eukaryota; kingdom Viridiplantae; phylum Streptophyta; class Magnoliopsida; order Santalales; family Viscaceae; genus Viscum; species Viscum album. The sequence goes on from OY728125.1 coordinate 976,360,495, forward strand.
AAGTTCAATTTTATTTAATTAAAATTACAATTTGTTTGTCCTTTAGATTTATGGTTCTTTTGTCCATATGTTATCGACTTAACAGGAGTAGATCGGTCCGCCCAAACATGGCCGATCCTCCTCCCCTTTTTTGCTGATCCTCACTGAAATTGCGGCAAAGGCAGCGCGGTGCCGATACACCACGCGGGAACAGAATGGACCGCGACCGGAGTGGGCTACGGTGGAGGTGCGTGGCACCGTCGCACCATGCCGGTGAGACCGAAGGGGGCCACTGCGGAAAGGCGCGGCACCATCGCGCCGCGCCGGAGAAGGCCGCGACAGAGGGGCGCGGTGTCAGCACGCCGTGCTGGATGGACCGAAGTTGCATCCTAAGGCCGCAGTGGTTAGTAGGAGGCGGCCAGGCTCAGCCGGCGGACGGCACACCCTTGGGGTGGGACCCATGTAGGTCCCGCATGGCTCAACCGGCCAGCCATTATGGCTAGCCATTACCCAGGAAAACCTGGGGTTGAAACCCCTAGCCAGCAATCTGAGCGGACCCCACTAGGTCCGTCATTCGGTTCCAAGTGGGTGGCGCCCCCCTTCGCACCCCGCAGCCAGCTCCGAGCCAAGCCGCGACCGACCGCGGGCTCGGTCGCGCCCAGCGGCGGGCCGGGCCATGCCCAACTGGATCTGACCCAGACCGGGTCGGGTCGACCTGGTTCGGGCCGAACCAGGGGGTATTGTTTCGGGTCGTACCGGGCCCAAACCCCCTATTTTCAGACAGATCCGTTCTAACGCCCATATCATGGGCTATAGACCTCCGATCGATGCACCATCAGTTGCGTTGGGATCCTTGGATGGGGAAAGTTGTTTCAGTATGTTACAATAAAGGTTTTGGAGAACTTTCGGTTCAGCCAGGTTGGTTCGAACACAAAAACAACTGGGCCCTCGGAGCGGAAGCGTTTATAACTCGAGCTCCAGACATCCGATTGACATGCTGTCAACATTGTTGGATTTATCTTTGTGAGACAATTCTATTGGATTACTCCTCTAGAGGTTTGGATGAAGTTAGAGTACATTCGGGTTGGTTTTAGCTTAAAAACCAGCTGGGCCCCAAGGACGAAAAAGCCAATAACTCTCAGACCGGGCGTCCGACTGACGCGATGTCTGTTGCATTGAGTTCCTATTGATGATACAGAACATTGTGATACATCAACTCTGGACTTCATGAAAATTGATGTATCGACCCCTTGGCTTGTGGAGTGGACCCTCCCGGAATTGAGCGTGCTGTGCGCGGGAACCCTAAACCTGGCTGCGACTGCGATGACGATGGCGACTGTACATAAATCCTACGTGGGTTCGGCAGCGAGGATGACTGTACATGGATCCTATGTGGTTTTGGAAGCGAGGAAGATTATACTTGGATCCTACATGAGATCGGCAGTGATGAATTGTGTACTTGGATCCTACGTGGGTTCGGTAGAGGATATGATTCATAGGTTACATCTAATCATCTCCAACTCTTTTTGTGAGTAGTATACCTATGTGAGCTGAGTCTTGACATTCATCCATTATCATCGATATGATTGACTTACTTTCCTATGTGGATTGGGTTTTGATTTCCATTTTGGATTGGGTTGTTCCTTCCTGTGTGAACTGGGTTGTACTTGAGCTCGTGAGTTGGAGCCGAACTGGAATTGATGACTTAGGTATATGTATGGGAATATACCTAAGTAGATTTGGTTGATACTTCGTATTTGTATCCTTTGTAGATTAACCTTTGTGGATTCTGGGAGACCTTCGAGGGTCTTGGGATCCCTACTGAGTATTGTATACTCACCAATGCATGGGATATGCCTGCACTACTTTGTGTTTGTTGAAAATGACGGACATCGCTGATTTTTGTTGATGGCTTGTGGAGTGGGACGGTACCCGGAGGTGGACTATTAGGCGGGACGTACACAGAGTGGATGGACGGACCCAAAGAGTCGAAAAGACTATCAGTGTCCACCCTTCAGTTAGGAATTCCGGAGGACGACTTGGTGATGCTGATTTAATTTACTGCTATTGTTCATTCTTTTCAGTTGTACTGTACTTTCATTTGGGTTTGTATTCTGGCCAATTTACTTTTCAGAACTTACTTTTTTACTCAGTTTACTTAGTGTTTACTTCAGCTTGCATACTCTGTGGTGTTTTTTTTCTTATATAATGGTAATTCCTTCCCTTTTATCGGGATTTACGCTTTTGGTTCTAGTCACGAGCCCCTAGCCTATGGAAGGCGAACTTGGGGTAGTCACGATACAGGCCCTGTGGACGGGTCGTGAAAGACCATGTCATTTCGATTATTCAAGGTTGGTTATTCTTTCATTAGACATGATAGAATCATATTTTCTTTAATATAACTTTGAATTTTATGTCACCGTTATTTTGATTCCTTTCCCATGGGTCTATGTATTTTACTACGAATGATAATAAAGAATATTGTATAGGGAATAGTGACAATCCAAAAAAACAATTATGTTGTAATTTGTATATTTAAATGTAATATGGTAATAATGTGTGTTTGTAGTTTACTAAAACTAAAAAATAATTTCTTCCCTTTCTATGAGATTAATTGTATATTATTAAAATTTAGTAAAGTAACCACTAGCTTTGGGCTACTAGGTTCATGGTCGTTATAATTAACCATAATGAAACACACATCGGGATGTTGGAGGAAGGTGTACATACTAGACATCAAAGGGAAAACAACATGATAGCTCCCAATTTTACTTATGCACCACCAAGGTGATAATCGACTAATGAAAAGGAGATTGTATTTTATATATCTTACATTATATCTAATGATTTTGTACCTATAACCATGGAGTATGGATGACCCAATATGAATCCGAACTGGATTAATTGAGGAGATGTTATTCTAAATTACACAATGGTAATATTGTTATCATGTAAATCATACAGGTGGACGCTTATATTCCCTATCTTGTATAACATATCCAATATGAAGTAATATTTTTACATATAAGGATATAAATAGTCATATCTTTCATATGTACACCATGATTATTAATTTTTTAATTATGTTGACTAAGAACAATCAACTGTTTCCTTCATTGTGACGTTGTATACCCTCGATTCAAGAAAGGATCCCACGTTTGACTCATGAAGAATATCATTAGTTGATGGTTTTAGTCCAACAACACCATTATTATACTGATAAAATAAACATTAATATAATTATATAGTAATTTTAACATAAATGTAAAATAAAAACAACTATAGGATCTATCAGACTAGTTTCTTTATGAGACTAGGTTCATCAAACATCATTAGGAATCTAAAATACAAAATATTTATTTTAAAATAAATAGAAAAATATTAGTTCCGTTTTAGATTATAATAACAGATATGATAATGTATGGAATACATAAACAAAATTGGTGATATATACATTCATGTATTAGAATAAGCATGATAATGAAGAATATCAAATGTGTCAAATAGAATACCATGATATCAAAAATGAAAGGCTTGAGAATAATTATATAGAATAATGAAATATATATGAAGTAATAATTACTTAATGGAATTATATTCTTATATAAATATCACAATCCTTGGTATTTCAAGTGTATGACATGGATCACTACTGATACATCATAACATGGTGGACCGAGTTCCATAATATATTAATTTTACTACCAAATCCCACACATATCATCTCATAAGATATAAACATGACCGAACTAATTATAGTTATATGTGGTCACACACATCATAACATGTAAATGTATATATATATTCCATATGAGGGAATAAATTATAAATAATAATCATATGAAATATGCATGGAATGTAATGGGTTACATAGTGTTTCCCCAAATATTAATTGAAGTATATTTAACAAATATTCCAATAATAAAAGGGTATTAAATATTTTGAATATTTATTTTTTATTAAATAATAATTTACCTAAAATATGAAGTTAATTTTAAAAAACGTTACGGAAAAATGGTATATAATTGGTCATATAAATGAACCTTTAAAATGTTGTTTTAAAAAATGGAAAAAATATTTTTGAAGAAGGAAATGATAATGAATTTTGATTAAAAATAGAGGTGAACTAGAATGGTTATACATAAAATATTTCTTATTTTATGAAATATTTAGGGAAAACGATTTTAATGTTTTTTGAATGAATGTATTAATGTATAATAAATATCTCTTTAATAAATTTTAATTTTATACAAGGCATTGAAAAGTAAACATAATGCTTTTATATCTCCAGTCAACTAAAGGGAGAATGAGCTATGTATATTTGTAGAAGACATATATATAGAAGTTAGAATCATTATAGAATATAATATAATGATATATATTGAGGTAAATATAGAAATAAATAACATAATAAAAAAGAGTAGTTTGGGTAGTTTCCTTAAATCATGTCTAGATTTATTCATCACATTAATATAAAATAAGGAAAATAAAATATTATTTTCATAAAAAATATTGAGAACCTAATTAACACACATATATATATATTAATTTTTATTAATTTTTTTGATATTTTAGAGTTATGTAATTGAGAATCTCTAACGATTCCCCCTATCCAAAGTTCATTCATTTCATTAATTCAATGTTTCAACACTTAGGGATGATTATGCAAGTTCATCATGAAATGTTTATATAACAGGATATGAATAACATTATAAAGATAATATGTTTCTAGAAGTTTAAATAAATCGTTCTATCATTATTATTCAAATATTAAATTGGTTCATATGGTATATGTGATATTATTATATGTTTAGTTCATTTAGTTGGGTTTTCCTATATTAATTAACTAAATGGATTAATTTAATACTTATGATATATATATCTATTCAATAATATGGAATAAAATAAAATATAATAATTTATATTTTTAAAAATATATTGAAATGAATTTAAACTATCTGTGATGTTGGTGGTAGAACACGAAATTCTTGTTTCATGGTTTGATTATTCGACTATATTTTGAACAATGTTTTCATTTGAAATAAATTAGGGCGTGGGAGCAAAGTTATTATTATGTTAAAAAAATCACTATATTAATTATATTTATTTCATTATTTCTTATTGGAATGAATATATGTATAGAATGTAGCTGCAGAAGTGTATTAAAATAGATAAGTTGAGAATATTTCTGCATTTGATGTCTTCTATAAAAAAATGACTTAACACTCATTGTGGTGTTCCTTGGGTGACACCAAGGGTATTAGGATATGGTTGATAGGATTTGGAATAGAATTATGAGGAAAATTGCAATAACAAAGACTTATAAGGTTTGAGGAAAAAATGGTGATAAGGGATGATTTTTAAAAGGCACAGAGAGGGGGTATAAAATAAATTATTCATTAGTTTATTATTTATTGTTAGCTAAATAAATAGTAATGTATAATGTTCCCATATATAGTAATATATTCAAGTTTTTTTTAGATATTTTGTTCTTACATCATCCATGACTCAGTTATACATGTATTGATCTTGTAATTTCAAATGGATTCACTATTCACAAAAATTCAGCTATACTAGGAAAATACAAAATTTTACTCTATCTTTTTTTTGATGTGTATATTTTAAAATACTCAATCAATATAATATAATATAATATATGTATATATATATGAGAAAATTAATTTTTAAATAATTTATAAATATATGAAAAAAATAAATAATCTATAATTGAGATCAATTTTATGACCCTTTAGAAATATATAATAATCTAATTAAATTATATTATCATAAAATGAAACAAAATTTTATTTTATGTAACAATTTTATAAAAATAAATTTTAACTAATGTTTTTATATTTATCATAAAAACTAAAATGAGGCATTTGGGTTTTAAAATAAATCAAAAAATAAATTTTATCAATTTTAAAACAATTATTTTTTTTATCAATAAATATTTATTTCCTTTTTATTATATTAGATTTAAAGTTATTATTTTATAATTTAATCTTTAATTTTACAATTCAAGTGGCCAAGTTAATAAACCTAATTTTTATATCACTATTCCAGTAGTCATTATATTATTCTAATGGTCACATATATAACTATTGTATGTGTTTACAACACATATAAATACTAAATATTTTATTTATTTATTATTTTATTATATTTTATATGATGGTTATTTATTTTTATTTTTAAAATCAATAATAAATAATTGTAGTTCTGTTTTAATTTTATATATTTTATATGATTGAGATAATCCTATGTGATCAAGATGAACGGAAATTTATTAATCTAGTTATTTAATTATTTCTATTTATTTTACCATTGTAATATGATATATTTTCTGGGGGTTATATGAATAATATATGAAATGTTATCGATTAATTAAAATAAATAGGTTTCTTTGTGTTTTATAATATAATAAATTACAGAATATAACCCACATGTAAATTAAGATGGGAAATTCCTCTAATAAAATTCTGGGTCATTAAGTTATTCCCCCTTAATAAATTTCACCCGTTATATTATATTTCACCAGCTATGATAACAATAGATGAAGGTAAATATATTTCAATTAATCCTTTGGATTATATGTTTTGTAATCATAGTTACAATTCAAGCATATTACATTGACAAGGTGATTTATCTTACTATGTAGAGCTTTGTCACTATTATCCAATATCTTCACTAGATTATCCTCCTAAGAGAGATCATTCTCCAACTATTCCACCTCCAAATTCAAAACATGTAAGGGATCTGGTATATACTTACATAAGAAGGATACAGGGAATACATCATATACATGAGATAGGGTTTGGGAGAGTTTCATTCAAGAGGTCATATCCTAGTCCCGATCAAGACTATCAAAGGGGCCAATGTATCTAGTAGATAAATTAACCTTATTCAAAAATATCATGTCCTTATTTTACAAATATAAGTGTATAATAAATTATATAAAACCATAACATTTGGGTCTCTATTATGGTTATCATCATATCTTTTTTTCCAAATCTGAGATACCTTGATGTGTTACTGATGGGTTTTTACATTCTCTTCCATCTCGTTAACCATTTCTATTCCCAACAACATATGTTCATTGCCATTATCTAAATACGCAATTGTCTTGTATCTATTCCCATAAAGGGATTCATATAGAGCCATTTGTATCCATGAGTTAAATCTATTATTATATAAGAACATGAAAAGGTGAATATGTTGATATCATACTACATTTTATTTTGGTCAAGCATGATCGCAACATGTCCTCAAGAATCTGGATTGTCTGTTCAGATTCTCCATTAGTCATATGATGTTAAGTTGTACTAAAATTAAACAATTTTTTAATCATATAATTTAATTTTCCATAACATTGAAGTAAATATAATATTTCAATTGGATTCAATTAATAGTAGGGATATATGTATCTTCCACACTACTTTAATGTATATCCATTATAGTTGATAGAGTGATAAGTCTTTCCAAATGAAAATTAATAGATTGTTTTTTAAGACGATCCACTACAACACATATTGAATCATTTCAACTAGATTTTTTTGGATGACATTTGAGAAATTTCATCATGATATTTTTTACATTTCTATGTATGTATGACTAATGTTAACATAATAACCTTAGTATTTTTCCATTATAGCTTTACTTACATACATACTAGGATAATTGATGTATATTTCATGGTCTCCTTCTACATAATATCTCACCAGTAGTTCTCTCAGATATCATGATACATTTCCATGATCCATAGATATAAGCAGAATTTTTATTTATGTGAATCAATCATAAAATCTATATTTATCTCAATAATTATTCGTAGACATAATTCTGAACCAAATCATACAACTCTAGTGTCATAAATATTGAATTCCATGCTTTTCCCTTTTCTTATGGTTTCTACATTTCACTATATGTCTATAATATGTCTTTTATCTTCCTTTATCATCCATTTAATAGATGGTTTATCAATCCTTTATGATAGGTAAGAGTTTGTTTTATTCATAGGTTCCATTATATGTATAAAATATTCTTCATTATTCATATTCCCATGATCGTAGTGGATTTAATAGTCATGGTTCATGATAATCTCTAACAATTTTCATTCTAGTATATTAATCTTATTCTATTTAAATATTTATTTTAGTATCTTATTATATGTATGCATATTTCTCATTTCTCTTCATATATATACTATCAGGACATATTTATTGTTAAAATCATTTATACCAACTCTAGATCACACGTTTAATAGTTTTTCTCCCGGGATTCTAGTTCCTTGATGTATAGGATTTTATATTATCATTTTTCATCACAATAAATATGAATATATTTTGTTAATAATCAACATATAGTATGAAAAGATCCATATATGATGTTATTTTGAGTACCAGTTCAGTGATAAATATCTTTTTAGTTTTATAAATATCTCATCAAACTCATTTTTATATGAAATATCTACTCCCTTACAAGGTATCATATTTATTATATTTAAAAATTAGTATATGTTCTTCAAAATTCATTTATATTATCCAATTACTCCATGGAATATATGTATCTCTATTATATATGATATTCTAGGCCACTCATGAACTATGTTTTCCATTGAAGGATCTATAAATGTCTCTTTTGTAGTGATAATGTACCCCATAAATGATACATCCTCCATAAAAAAATACATTTACTATACATTACATAAATCTTATCATTTTATATTTTATTTATCACATTACAAAAATTATCATTATTATTCACTTTACTTTTATTGAATATATAAATATCATATATAAAAACTACCACAACTTTTTTAACAAAATATGTAAGGAATTTATTCATTAATTTCATGATGATATCTAGAGAATTAATGAGTCTGAATGAAAACACTATGAATTTAGACTACCTACACCTTTTTTGAAATGCATTAGTAGGAATATATTCCATAATTACCATTATTTTTTGATTTATTGATTGGAGTTACACCATAGATAACTAATGGTCCCCTCATATCTAATCTAATAATTTATATATTTTTGTTAGGGAATCATTTTTTATAGCAATTTTTGGGTGTTTATAATAATGAAAGTGGAAACGCAGTGTTACATCCTTATTCTTGATGAAGTGGACAAACAAACCCATTGGTGAAGTAGTTAGGAATATAAAACCCATATTTATTTTCTCGAGTAATTTATTTTTAAATTATTATAATTCAACTGTGTTCATTCAGTATGTATTAATGTATATGGATATAAATATATTTATATGTGAAATTGAGAAGTATACCTCTCAGTATGGATGAATGATGAGAATTATTTCATGGGATACATTAGTATAGTACCTCAATGTGGGTATATTTTCAATCAGGATTCTATCCTTTCTCTCAATCATTACTTAAATATATTCTTACTCAAAATGAAATAAAAATCATTATTGAAAAGAATATTACAATTTATATTAAACCAACACCATACACATGAAAATAATTGGAGGATGATTTGGGACATGTAGAGTGATTTTACTCAATAATAAGTTGATGTTTTCATTATGTGATGATATAAAATTCATTCCCATTATAGAATCAAATTCTAATATGAGTGGATTTTTTGGGTGGTCTATTATACGAACATTTACTAGGGGATGTTTTAGAATTATAATGAATAATTTCTATAATTACTATTATTATAGAAAAATAAAACTACATGTTTTGATGTAGTGTTTGATTATTTTTACTAGACTTTCAAGAAATAAAAGAATTTGTTGATCTAGAATAGAATAATATATTCTCTATTTTGGAATGAATTACTAGTATACATATTTCTATTTCATTTTTATGGTCGAGCAATACATTAATGATAGAATTAAAAATTACTTGTTATCATCTCCTTTTAGTTTTCTAACATTGGTTATCTATAAGTCCTCGACCTCAAACATTATATAATCAGGAGTTTTAGTCAATAATTTACATTCTCTCAAATTTAGGATCATTTCTGGTATAGTGTTTTATATAATTAGGTCATAGTTCACACATAACATCACAAATTTTAAAAAAATTGATACTAATAGTAGAATTATTCATTTTTTCTAAGATATAAAACTTTTATATTAATACATGTTTTCTTTTCATGATCAATCATCACAATTTTCCCCTATCATCATCAATATCTATTTTTCCCTTAAGTAGTGTGAAAATAATTTTATGACATGAGATTACAAAAAATATAATTAATGTATGTAAAAGTAAATGATACCATTAGTTTATGAAAAACATGTAATACCAAAGAAAAAAAATTCTTCATAAAATTACATTTTACACTAAAAGGTAATTAACATTCCTTTAAAATTTTATTTATATTACCTTTTGGAAACAAATGATTCCCATAAAAACTCATTGGAAAGAATAAAAATTAATATACATAACTTTGATCATCATCATATAAAACCCTTAATGAACCCAGGTATAACCCTTAAAGATTGTAATATACATATGGTTGAGATCTAATACAATTATCTAGTTAACAAAATCATTACCCAATTCATTCAAGCGCTATCGGGGCGTGCACATCTTTTAAGCTATAATGGGATCACTCAATGATATTTGGGAGATCCAATCATTTATAGATTCCAAGAACCACATTATTAATAAAACATTTCAAATAAAAATTCACGAAACATGTACATGGAAGAAAATGCTTTTGAATGAAAACCATTAAAATATTATTTTTACAACGAAAATACATTAATCAAATAAGAACCTATTTAATTGTAATTCTAATAAATGAATGAAATTAATCATTAGATAAAATTAAAATAGGTAAATTATTAATATATAATGTCTAATAGGTTTTATATACATATTATATAATAATACAGGTTTATAACATCAAGAATGGACACAATAAAGGGAAATTGAGATGAAATCTCTTACCTAGAGTCGGAATTGTAATGTATAATATTTGTATCCATGAAGAATAAACATAAGATAATTATTTACATTAATGATATCATTTTTCATGTTAATTATCACATTTATAACACTTATTATCATTTTATAAGAATTATTTAATTATTTATGTTCACATTGGATGATATGAAGACATTCATTACATGAGGCCAAAAATGAATTCAGAATGATGTAAATAGTAAAAGTGGTCAATAGTACATCATGTAAAGAATAATATTTTTTAAATAATAATCACTTTTATTCATAAAATACACTTTTCAATAAAACAATTTATATATGTTTGTGAAAATTGAACAATTTTATAATCATGGAGACAGTATGTAGTACCTTTGCATGAGTACCAATTCCATTTTTCAATGATCAATATAGAAATAAGTAAATTAAAATTTTATCTTTACATAATTATAATAACAACAAAAATAACATATTTTTAATTAAAATACACTTAAATATATAATTTATGTGATGTGGTGAAGAGAAATGAATTTCTTCGCTTCATGGAGGTTATAGTTCTCTCACACGCACAAAGGTCATTAACATTTTCTTTGTTCATTAACTATTAAGAACATAAATGATATATTATTATTTAATAATTATAAATATGTAATCAATTTTATATATAAACATTAATTCAACAATTATAACCAATATTGAGAGAGATTGGTGGAAAACAAATTATATCAGTTCGTAAGGTGGTAGTCCACTGTATAGTTGAATGAATAATATGTTTTTTATTTGAAGAAATATGATATGAATTTGGGATATTATATTAACACAATAACATCAAATTATATTTAGGATACATGATTTATTATTTAATCATTGTGTAATATGATTTCATAATGTGGAAGACTAAATAAAACCGAAATACTTAATTAAAAAAATATATCTTACCTGGACGATCTCCATTAATTAACTTGTGAACGCATATAAGGAGGGTGTAAAACCTACAAAAAGGACTCTAGAAAATGGGAATGGGATATAGGAATGTATCTGGTTGGAGATAAGATGAACCAAAAAATTATTTAGGTGTGAATAAAATACGAGAATGAGTTTCCTTTCACAGTATAATGGAGGGGAACTCTTAGAATTCTTCAAAATATTTATTTAAAATTATATTAAAAATGGGTCCAAAGTGATTTATTTTGAATATATAATGATTTTTGTTATAAATAAATTAATATAATGAAAATTTTAAAACTATTTATTATGTTTTTAATTGTTATATATTTGTTTTAACCCTTTTAAATTGTACCATGATATCATGAAATTTACAAATTGAGGGAAAATATAGTTTCTATAAACTTAAAAAAAACCAATAAATGTATCATGGATGATATTTAATGACTTATGAAAATTATTTTTCAAATTTATTATTTTTAAAAAAAATTATATCATTTAATAAAATATTAAATATTTTAAAATATCAATAATGACAATTTTGAAACTACTTAATTCATCCGTTTAAAAAAATATTATTATAGTATAAAAAATCTGAACCAATACATATAAAAAATCATTATCATGTATAATTCATCTAAAAAATTTGTTCACGACATTAGTCATCCCAAATTATATTTATTATAGTTTTTTAATATCATTTATTTGATATTTTCATTAATTAAACCAAAATTACGTCATAATTTTATAATCCTTTAATTTTATTAATTATTTAATAAAATATAAAATAAATGATAATTATAATTATAAAAAATTTATATTTATAAATAATATTTATAGTTAAATATATCCTTTATAAAACGGCATATAAAAAATATTTTACTTGCTAAAAACAAAAGATTGAAAAAAATGACTTTTGTTTTAATATAATATTATAAATGTCATACTCTAAAATTATTTGATTTCAAATGTTATAATTTCGTCCCAAGGATGATATTGGTATAACAAATCTCATCCAATAAATTTTATTAATGTGTTAGTGTAATTTTATAATATTTATGAAATACTTTTTACCTTTAATCACCTAATTTACACCTAACTGTGGTAATAAAAAATATTACTAAATTTATTATTCATAATATAAAAAAATTAAAGCATCCTATTTAATAAGTTTTAACCTTCTAATTACATGTACTATATAAATTTTTCACTATTTTTGACAGATTGAGAAAACATGTTTTAAATAAAAAAACATTCAAATGTTCACAAGGTTTTTATGTCCAATTTCAATGTCAAATTGAATCCAATTACATAAATTGGATTTCTTGATAAAAATAAGATCTAATTATACATTAAAACCATCTAAATTTTTAACACCCCAAGATTTTATATTTTGTTATTTCTTCAATGTAATTCAATAACTTACAGTACACGCAACACTGAGTTGAAGCGCACCATGACTTACCAAAGTAGTCGTTCAAAAGCGGTTATGAATAGTATTAACTCAATTTTATCATTATACAATCCTCATAATTTTAGAATCCATATTATGAGTTTTTTAGGCTTAATTTAAGAAAAAATTCATTTTTTCAGATAAAAGAAGTACTTTTAAAAAATGTGCAATTTTAATGCCTTTTAATAGATAACATTTTTAAATGAAATAATTGAAATGTTTATATATTAAATTTGACAATATTAACTTTTTCATTATAATTGAAACATAAAAATTTAGTTTCAATAAATTTTTGATGTTTTTCTAATAACTTTCATATTTGGGTGAATATTGAAAAATACTATATTTTAACTAGAAACAAAATTTTTAATAAAAATAATTAATATTGTAGAATTATAGATTTTAATGATTTGGAAGTATAATTAGATTATATTTTTTCCATTTAATCCAATCAAGGTCATTGTAAGTAATTTCACATTGAAATTAGACATAAAAAAGTTTCAATCTTTTTATAGTTATTATTTCATAAAAATACGCTTTTTGGTTTTGACAATGGGAATTAATTTTAAATTAATTAATTGAACATATATGTTTTTTAATTGGTAAAATAAAATTCATTTTTGAATTCATAATATAAAAATTATGTTAGGGTAAATTTTTGGTATTTGTCAGAAAATTTTCAATTTTTTATAAATTGTAAAAAACACTGAGTTATTGTTTAAAACTGATTTTTTATTTAAATAATTATTCGTTCTATTTTAATTTACATTAGGTAAAAATAGATACATAATACCTATATCAGTTCAGGGTAATTCATTGGTGGTAGTTTATAATAATTAATATATATAAAAATATTAATGAACTTTTACCGTCTTTTACCCACCTCCTAGGAGTATTTGAAAATTTTCATAAAAAATAATTTTACCACTTCTGTGAGATGAATTTCAAAAAACCAAGACACACAGTTGATATCAGTATGTAAATTGTTTTTCAATAAGATGAAAATAATTTTTGGTGAATAGTAACTTTTTACTTTTATTTACCACAGTTAAATGTAAATATGGTAATTATTGGTAAAATGGTATTATTATTACCCTAACACATTTCCTAATTCTATTGTATGAGTATATTTCGACCACAAACAACCATATGAATAAAATATGATCCTTTAGGTACACTTGGATTAGATTAGGACATTTATTATTATTTTATTTAAAGAAGAGTTAAAAGTGTTAAAATAAATGTTTAATAACTAAAACATTTATAATATAAAGATATACATAAGATAAATTAGACAATAAATATTCATAAAAAATATAAAAATATTTCCTACATAAATGTATTTTATTTATAATTTTTAGACATTAAATAATTAAATTTATTTGTGACACAATGATGATATAGTAATTACCTTATTAATGAATGATTAAAAAATTTATATTATAAATATCCAAATAAATCTAATTTTAGACTTTTAATGACATAAACTAATTTTATAGGTTAATATGACATGTTAGGATTGATTACATAATTTTTTTCAAAGTAATGATTCAATTATAAATTTAACAAAAACAAAATACCAAAATGTGTCAAAATTGACATAAAAGAGTTTTTAAACAGGTATTATATTTTTAATTTATATTCTATTCATAGAAATATAAGGTTCGGCCAAAGGGAATAAATAATATTACATATATATCATTAATGAACCACTTTAGGTTCTTTAAGAAGTTTATTGAAATTTTATTAACCATATAGTGTATGAATATAAGAAGACACGGTAAAAGTTAAATTATTTAACTTAGAGTTAAATCTAAAATATAAGGTTAAAATGGTAACCTAAACTTGTCTAAAACCTATTGTTTGAAAGGATTTAGACCTATACCCACATTATCTTCGAAATAAACCAATTTTAATTCATCATAAAATGAATATTATTTTATTATAAAATAATATTTCAGTCTTTTCCTAAGGTTCCCCTCACCCTTCTTATAAAAGGTCACTCCCCCCTACACACAAATTCACACTGTCAAAGCCATTTGGCTCAGCCAAAGCCTACCCGAATATCCTCTCGACTGTACTCCCTTCATCCTAGATTCCTTCCTTTAGTCATAAATTCTACTTATAGAGCCCCTTTGATCAAATCAAAAGGAAGAACCCAATAAAGATGTAAATATTTCATCGCCTCCATCATGTTCCTTTCTTCTTCCACTTCCTCTTTCATTGTTGTTTATATAATAAAATAATAAGTACAGTATGTTATATATACTGTGATGTTATTATAAAAATGTTACCAACATATTCATTAATTTTATCCATCCTATGAATGAAAAGTCACCACACGTACGTACGTACGGCTTACCGTCTCAACGTCGTTGTATTGTCTGTTATTCAAACATTTGATCATTTGGGTGGGTATAATTATGAGCATAAATGATTTAAATAATAAATATAACATTATAATTATATTGTATATATGATATAACATCCAATTATAAATGATTTTAATATCAAAAGAATGATATTTATGCTCATGCTTACGTACGGATTACCTTCTCCACGACGCGATGAGATTCATTTCCATGTTCACCATTCAATGATGATTATAAATAAATATATATATTATTAATAATTATGTAATATATGAAATAATAATGATACTAGAGATATATATATATATTTATGTATGTACTTACATATATCTTATTCACTTTCGTTCAATACGATATGAAAACAGAAACATCGTTTATGCATAAGTACAACCTACCGTCTCCATAAATGGTGTTTTCCATTTCATATATCTATCTTTTATAAATATTTATATTCTAAATATATATGATATATAAATCAAGTTTTATATTCGGGAATTATTTAAATAATGAACTAAATGATACAATCTAGAATAACATGTTAAAACACGTACGATAAAGAAAGCGATTATTACGTGAAACATTAATTTAACATGAAAATCATTATCAAATATGTAGTATAAAGTCATAAATGAATCATGTATGATATAATAAATATGAATATGGTTCTTGTATAATATAATAACATACAACGGTAATTATACAGGAGGTTAAACGTACCCTTGACCAAAGGAAAGTGCAAGGTAAGGGTTATTTCCTCAATCTCATTATTTATCTGAGATTGTTCATGTGTAAGTACGTTTTAGGACATATTTATCATCGATATCCTTATTTCATAAAAATGTTTTCAAAAGGGATCTTTTATGGTTTTATGGGAGGTACTATTTAACTAGGTCATCATTTTAAATGTTTTAAATATTTATCTTTCTATGCACTTTTAATCAATGTCCATGTTTTCAAAATGATTTTAAGGATTTATATATATGGTTATGAATGTTTTGAAATGATAATTATTTTCATAGGTTTCAATGTGTTATTGAAAAATTTTATTTAAAAATATTTTCTAAATAACTTCCTTTATAAGTTGTGATA
Organism: Viscum album; assembly: GCA_963277665.1. Taxonomy (NCBI): domain Eukaryota; kingdom Viridiplantae; phylum Streptophyta; class Magnoliopsida; order Santalales; family Viscaceae; genus Viscum; species Viscum album. The sequence continues at coordinate 976,377,257 of OY728125.1, forward strand.
CTTTTATACAATTAAATTAAAAATGGGTATTTCTCTCAAAGCATTTTACTCCTCATTTTCATCTATGTCAACATCCTTTGATGGATTTTAAACATGTAAAAAGTTGATTTATTCTGATATAATATTCCATATTATATTGAATTATTTATGCTATGTTTTACTATGAATGTTAGATTTTTATACCATTCATGATTTATGGATAATGTATTGACATTTCATATGCTAGTTTTAATATTAATGTTTATGTTATGTTTAAACCGTTTCATATGAGGAATGCATTGGACATAGTAAGTGACAGGTGGATCCCGCTATAGCTCCACGATGCATCGATAAGTCTCATGAGACAAACTAGTGTCTTGGAACAAGGCCTTGGAAAAAAAATTATTTGTATTCTTGGAACAAAGGCCTTGACCATGAGGTTATGAAAGTCTGTCATTATGCATTCCATCATTATAAAAGTAACTATTAATATTGCATGTGATTATTCGACTAGTAGAATATCTTTGTGAATAAGTAAATGAAATTATTTTATTGTATCTTTTCCATATTATACTGAAGTTTCTGTTTAGAAGGATTTTATTTTAGTATTATACATTTCCTTAATTGTTTATGCTTATTTTTTAATTGTTCTGCTATATTGTTATCCTTACTGAGAAAAGGAGCTCACCCCTTTCAATGTTTTAATTTTATTATGATTCCAAGAAGTGTATTAGGATTGATAAGAAGGGTTAAGCTAGGGTATTAATGGAATTCTCAAAGGATCATTTGTGTTGTGTTTCATTTTATAATGTGTAATGTAACATTCATGTACATAATCAATTTTTCAAGACTACCAAACTGATCGGTCTTTCGGAACATGATTCCATGCAATCATGCAAATTTATTAAAATAATTCACCGACTATGGGTAACTAGGCTCGAGGATTTATAAAAAATATATTTCAGATTTTTAAATAAATTTTATAAAAAGAAGATTTCAATTAAAAAGCAGTGTTTTCAACTTTTCATCAAAACATATAACATCTCAAAGAAATATAAAAAATTCGTACAAAGTAAATTTTTATATTACTAATTTAAATAAAAATATTATTTTTCAAATATAATTTTTAGAAGTGTCAAAAACTATATTTAAAACAAGTTCTCCATCAAAAGGAGAAAAAATACCTTTTTATAAAATGAAAATTTTTAACCATAAAAGTAGTTTTATTGTATATTGTATTGAAAATAGTCTCTATATTAGTTACAATAAAATAAATAAATTTTAATAATATGAAAAACTATTATTATATCATTCTATTGTTTGATTCATTCTTCTCCACCTTTTGGAAATTATGCCCTTGAAATTTTTATTTTCTTATTAAATAATTTGGGATACCTTCCCCACAAATAATTTTAACATTCCCATGTTTTTCATTAACCGTATTGATTTTCAATAAAACCATAACTTTAGGAATCACCTTATTCCACAACACTTTCTCTATATTTTCATGAACCTAAACTGGTTATTCCTCATAAGAAAAATACTCTTCTTATTATATAACTTCTTGACAAGAAACATGATATGGATCCATAATATACATTCATAACAATGAAACCTAAAAATATGTGTACCTACAATAAAATTGGGAGCAAATACACATAGTATGAAACTGATCTAATTATTTATAAAATTTAATAGGGTCTGATGAATCATGGTCTCAGCTGACCCATTTTACCAAAATGCATCACACGTTTCCCTGGAGAATCATTTAAAAAGAAATGATCTCATACCTTAAAATAATGTATATTCCTCTGGTTATCTGCATAACTTTTATTTCTTCTACAAGATATCCTTATGTTATGTTGAATCCAATAAACATTATTTTCCATATTCTCTATAATACGAGGTCCCATTAACTTCCTTTCACAAAATTCACCCAATAATGATGGTGTTCGACATGAGTTTTCATATAATTCCTCAAAGGGTGCTATATGTATAATCGAATGAGAACTATTATTTTAAGAAAACTAAACCATAGAAATATTTTGATCCAAGCTTCAATAATAATCCATTAAACTAGAATGTAGAATATCCTTTGAGGTTTGAATTGTTAATTTAGACTTCCCTTCTGATTAAGGATGAAAAGTTGTACTGAAATTTAATTTAGTACCCAATGAATTTTTGAGGCCTTTCCAAAATTTAGAAGTGAGTATGAAATCATGATTTAATAAAATAGAGAGTATTACTCCATGTAATATTATTAACTCTTTAAGATACACCTAAAAAAGTTCATCTTGGGATATAGTATCTCAAATATGAATAAAATGTGTATATTTAGTCATTTGATCAACAAAAACCCAAATATAATTGTCATCTCATGATGACATTGGTAATCGCACTACAAAATCCATAGAAATATTTTCCCAGTTCCACTTTGTATGTATAAAAGTACAAAGAATACCCTTCGACAACTATTGTTCTTCTTTACCCTATTTAAACGTCAATAATTACATGGTAAAATAAGAAATATCTCTTTTCATTCAATCCAACTAGTAATACTCTCAATGGTATCTATACATATTAGTTCTATCAGGATGAAATGAAAATTAATAACTGTGAGATTCTATAATTTTTTTTATTTCCTACTGACAATTTTATGGGGTAATTGTGAAACCTAGGATAACAATTAGATTATCATAACATATACTTCTTCAACTATGAATCCCAAGGGAAAAAATATCTTCCCAAATCTCCAAACACAATCTTTATCAAAGTTAAATTTGGGAAACTTACCCTTTTTAATCAATTATAACTTCTTATATGACTCACTGTCTTCCATCTACACTTTCTCAATTCCCTCTAATAGAGGAAATTTCACTACCACATGAAAACAATATACATATTTTCAGAAACAAGAACATTAAAGACAAATTTATCAAATAATTAACCATATAGTCATGTAGCAAACACATCAAGGTTAATAGAGTATTATATTTCTAACTCAATGCATCAACCACTTTGTTTTATTTCTTAGGATTGTAATAAATCATGCAATAATAACCCTGGATACTTATAGTCATCTTTTTTTCTCATGTTCAATTATTTATTAGTGAATATATATTTTAAAATTTTGTGATTAGTATATATTTAACAATTTATTCTATACAAATGATGCATCTAGATTTTTAATGAAAAAACAACAACTAATTCCAAATTATGTGACGTAAAATAAAAATAATTATTTTTTCAATTAACATGATGTATAAGAAATTAACTGATCATTTTGAATTAGTACACTACCAAGTCCCTTCAATTAAGCATCATTGTAGATGTAATGGTCACTATTTTTTCAATAAAAGTACAGAACTAGAGCATTCAATAATCTTTTTTTCAATTCCTAAAAAAATAATCCCATTAATTTATCTAAATAAACATTACTCTTTTTCAAATATGCTTAGCTAGTTATCTGAATAATCATGCAATGTTTTCATCAAAACCATAGAAATATCCTTCAAAACCACAGAAACTGTGAATCTTAGTTATATTTTTGTGTCTTAGATATCCGTCAATATCATTTATTTAATTATGAACAAAATTTAGTCGATATTTAGAAATAGTGTGACCAAGGAATGTAATTTTCTTGAACCAATTTTCCAATTTTCTAAATTTCAAATAAAGTTTCGTTTCTTTTAATGTTGGAAAAACAACACTGATATGTATTTTAGGATTTTATTTACTTTTAAAATAATCTAAAATATAATTAATAAAAAAAACTAATAATGTATTATAGAAATCATGGAATATTTTATTAATAAGATATATGAATCTATTAGGTTCATTATATTAACCAAAAATCACAACTAAAAATTATTATTTCTAATAACTAGTATGAAATTAATTCAATGGAATGTATAATTTCTTTACATTCAACGGATGGTACTCAGACATCAGATCAAACTTTGAAAAATTTTATGGTCACAAATTTTGATCAAAAAAATCATAGATATGATGAAAATGATATATGTTATTTAAAATTATTTTATTCAATGTATTATTATCATTGGAAAACTCAATGAAACATATATCTTTTTAATAGAAAAGGAAAATGATCCCATAGAGAAGTTATGGGTTTGATGAATCCAATATATAATATCTCTTATAATTTCATTTCTAACTCTAAATTTTTATCTTCATCTAATCAATAAAAGGATTTAGAAATTTTCTTAGCATCAAGAACTAAGTCTACAATATACTCAACTTCTCAATTAGGATTAAAAATATGTAAATGATTTTGAAAAAACAAATATGTATTCATTTACTACTTGAACATTGATAATTTTATTAATAATTTATTTTCAACAAAATGATCTAGGTAACATTCATTTCCATTTCTGGTCAATTTCTCAATTTCTTGGTACATTATCAAAGATATGAAATTATTTAACACAACGTTCTTAGCCCAAAAATATTTTTCAACAGGATAAACAAGAAGACAATCCAGAAGAACAATTACATAAAAGTCTACTATGGTCATTTCATTAATATCTGTAGCAAAGACTATCCCACTAATAATTATAGGAATATACTTATAAATCCTGGTTTCTTTAATACTTCAACCCAATTTTTTCACTAAAACCTCAATCATTAATTGATTAGGTGATATTCCCAATTTACAGGAAAATTTATCTAATATGAAAGAATGCAAAGTTCTAGTTTCAAATAGGGTATTGTATAAAATCAAATACAAAAATAACATACCTGTCACCACATCCTCTAATGGAAAAAAATTAACTTTAGTAATAGAAAATGACCTTTCTTCACCTTTTTAACATTAATCTTGAAAATTTCTATCCTCTGAATCTATATTTGGACAATTATTAGAAAAATGATCTGACTCGTTACATATAAAATAAGTCACCATCGGATTCATATCACTTATATTATTTCTTGATTAAAAGGGATTATTTTCCTTTAATTTATAGGCAATGTTTCCAAGCCATCCGCATTGGTAATACTCAAATAATTTTATAATACATTCATTAGGGTTATTTTTTCCCACATACCATAGGATTGGAACTTCATTTTCATACCTTTATACTTCTTTATTGTATGATTACCTATCAACTTCCATCCCAACCACTTATTACGTTAATTGTTACGAGGATCGTAATAGTTAGAAAAATCCATCGTAGCCTTTTCATCACAATGAACAACATTCTCACAAATTTTAAATTACTAGGCATACAAAGCTCTTCCTAGACCTGATTTCAATCTTAAGTAAATGCAATTAATTTTTATAACAGTCTCCAAAATTAAATCCAGCACAAACCGTTCCAATATTTTGAAATTTGATTAATATGAAGCTACATAATCATTATCTTTTTGACTCAATTTAAGAAACATTTTTTCCATATAGAGTCGAACAAAATTAGGGAAATATTTCTCAAGGAAAATATCAATGAATGTTTCCCATTCTATGTAATAATATCATATTTTTCTTCAGTATTATTGACCAAAAAACACCATCAATCGGCTTCACCTTCAAAATGATAAATAGAACGGGTTAAATTTTGATGTTAGAAATATCCCATGACATAAAATATCTTCTCCAAAGCATTTATCCATCCATCAACTATCACTGGGTTAGATGACCCACTGAAATTGTTAGGGATTTTCCTCAGGAAATTCTCCAGAAAATACATGTTCATTTAGGAATGATCTGGTTCTTCTCTAACATTGACACCACCACCATTTATCTCCATATTCGACTAATACATCACTAAAATAATGGGTATTATTCTGTTTCCATCCATTTTGGGATACTAATTTGGAAAGATATCTCCCTCTCGGCTCCTTCCCACTAAAGAATCCTTGTTTCCTCTATAACAACCAATGAGTTATAAACAAATTCATGAAACATTGAGTCTCTAAGAAACACCACTTTGTTATAACCTATCCATTAAACATAATTTTTCTATCTCTATGATTCAAATTTCTAAAAACTGACTTACACGGTTACATTTATTAAGATATTTAGAGCCAGATAAGACAAACTTAATTTTTGGTAATTAGTAACATAACCTTTTGAATAGTAATATGAATTGTAATATTACCTATATGAATAGTAAATCATATTATTATTTTATTTTCTTATGGTTATAATATAATGAGACCTTGATTGATTTTTCAATTTGATATAAAATGAATTATTGTTTTAAAATTGTGATTTTTTAATAGATTTTGATTTTATATAAATAATAATATTAAACATATTTAAATAAATATTTTTTAAAAATGGAGTTCATAATTAAATTTTACATGTTGAAAATTTGTTCAGGTGAATTTTTTGGGTTTTATCTGAATTACAAAAATGTTAATGAATAGTAAAATACGGTAATTTAGCATATATACACATTACCAGTTACATTCACTATTCATAGCATCATTGATGATGTAAGAACATTTTTTTCAAACTAAAATGAACTTATTACTATTATGGGTCATGTAAATCAACACTATTGGTTGTCTTGAAGGAAATATTAAAATAATGAATAAAATATTAGAAAAGCAATATTCTCCTCCTTTATAAAACCCCTCTCACTTCGTCTTCTCCTCACACCTCTAAAGCCTTGTTCCTTGTCTAAATTCTATTCAAATCTTCAACCAATATCCTCACACAATTCCATAAGCCATTAGACTCATAAATTGGCCAAATAATCTCTCTTAAAGTGGCTACCAAGAATGATTAATTCAATAGGTAAATTCCACTTTAAAATTCTTTTACTTGCTTTTCAAGTTCCATTGTTTTCTTTTCTATCCTCACCTATTCTCACACAAATTTCTGGAAAATACAGTACTGTAAATGTTTTTTAATTTATTTATAATGATGTAAAAAGTTATTATCATCTCTCGTTTACCCTTATTTTATTCCAGTAGTAAAAAACCATCCGATATGTGATAATTTACCACATTTAAGGAAAAAGGGTTTTCAATTTCTATTAATGTCTTCAATTATTGTCATGAAACTATTATTATGATTAAACCAAAATAAAATACATATATTTTGTCTAATATATGGTTATTGAATCATTATTTACCGAAGATATTAATTTTTAAATCAAAATTATTTTTTGTAATAAAAAAACCGCCAATTAACCCAAACAATTGTCATTAATGTTTCTTATAATGATAAATCTTCACTCCCAATAACAAAAACAAATTTTTGACCATTTAATATTCTATTTTTTCCCTAATAAAATAAAAATTCTACTTTGGAAAAAAATCCTTCTAAAATATTATCAGTACATGAATATAAGTACTTTGATCAAGAAAACCAAGAAATAAATGCTCACAAACAATAAAATTGAATCTCATAACCCATCAAAATGCATGGAATAAATCTAATAGGGTTATAAAAAACAATTAAATGTATAATAGGCACTATAATAATTAATTTATGAACATAAATTCTATTATTCCGGTCATTAAGGTCAAGGGAGGAACACCTTTATACATAATGTAAGGGTTTTCTACCTGACCCTCCATTTTCATTGTGGTTACAATAATTCCTTAATTACATAAAATAAATTCTAATTTATTCATATTTACTCTTGATTAATTATGTTTTAATGTTCTATATACATGTACCAACTGGAATCCAACTTTCATTTATGGGTATTTATATGTTTTAAAAGAATGATTAAAAAATTCTTCTCAATATACCATCCTAATTTATGGGAATTTCTCAAATTAAAAACCAATTTAATGGGAACACTATAATATAATTTTATCAACAATTATCATTATAAAATCACTCATTTTATTTATAAAATAATATCTTACATCACCTATGATTTTATACAAATATTTTTCCAAAAGAACACTTTTTTTTCAAAGTAAAAGTCTATTTATCTAAAGAATTACTCGATGATTTTATAAGATATCTTCATGTATTTCAAAACACTAGTTGATTATTATGTATTATTCAAATTAATATTTTATTATATCATATAATATATTGAATGTAATGGTTTATTTTTGTTTTGACTATGGATGTACTATGTTAATACAATTTACTATTTTTCTCTAAATGGTTAGTGTTCATGCTTAATGATCAGGAAAAGTTATTTAAATATTATATGTTAGTTTCAATATGAATGTATATGTAATTTAGGTTTATCCCCATTCATAAGTGTAATTCATTGGACTTAGTAAGTGATGGATGGGAACCTGTTTATCCCCTCAATGCATCGGTAGGTCTAATGAGACAAACTACGGTCATGGCATAAGGTCATGAAAAAATTATTATTTATTATGTTGTATAAGGCCTTTCTGGTATGGTTATGATGTTCAGAATTATGAATTCCCACATTATAAAGTGAGAAATTAAATTTTCGCGTGGTTATTATACTTTTAGAACACCCATAATTATGTTTTATTATGGAATTATTTATCTATCTCTTATACCTTCCATATTATGTTCAAGATTATTTTTTAAATGAATCTATTTTTAGTTATTTCCTACGGATAATATTAATGTTTGTGATTGATTACACATTATTTCTCACCCTTACTAAGTGTTTGAGGTCACCCATTTCTTATGTTTAATTTTTCCTAAGATTTGAAGAAGTATTTTATTAATGAACTGTAGGGATAACCTACTATATATAGATTTTTGGGATTGAATTTTATGTTTATTTAATTTCAAGTTGTAATGTTGAACTTATGTATGTATATTGTTTTCAAATATACAAAACTATTCTATCCTACGGGATTTATATTCCTTGTTTATATTCCGATGTAATAAAATAAGGCACCGACTCTGAGAAACTGGGCTTGGGTCATTACAATTTGAATAAAGAATGGTTTAGTATTAAACATGGAAACTAGGTTTAGAAAATGTAGATTTGGGAACAAAACCCTAGGATATACTTTCAGGATAAAACATACATGAAAATTCTAATTTTTTGGGTAAGGAATATTTTATTTGGATCATTCTAGAAAATAGATCAATTTATGGATACTCTAATTGGATGTTCTTTTTGCAAATATTTAACTAGGAGTAATAAGTCCGACATTGCATTTTGAGCTTGACCTGTGGTATCCTGGTAAATGAAAATGAGCCTTACTATGTATTTGGTTTGACACTCAAGTGGGCTATTATTAGGATAATTCACATTTTCTTTAGAAGCAATTATTAAGGATTTAAATGTTAATTTTTACTCAAAGAAACCATGTTTATGATAATGATATTATCTATGTATATAATTACAATTTATTCTAGGCATTTTTCTACGTTGAGATTATACATAATGATTAAAAACATAACATACCATATTCCATTATTTTTAAATGGTGGATAGTGGAAGGATTGAAAACCTCATGATTGTGCATGTACCATATAGGGATTTCCCTATGATGTAAGATAATGATGTTGACTCTTGTGCTGCGACTGGTGCTGAGAAACTTATAACTATACCAAGATCGTTGCCTGAGGTTATGAACCATAACTATACCCATATATAGTATCCAAATGCAAAATTAGTTGGAGTCATGTTAGATCACTTTACGCAACAACAACTTCCATCATTTATTGGTACTAAAATACCATTCGTAGAAGAGCAGTGGATATGTTCATTAGAGAAGATATTTCTCCCTTTGGGATGTAACGAAAGAGATAATGTTGTGATGGAGTTTTATCATCCAACGAGAAATGCAGATCAGTGGTTGTATTTAATTTAAAATACAAAGTAGGAGGAAGAATTAGAAGAAATGTAATGGAGGGATATTAAAGAAGTGTCCCTAGAAAAATAATTCCCACATGAATAGCAAGAAAATATGGAAAGACAGTTTCTGAATCTGAGGTAAAAAAAGTATGAGAGTGTTGCAAAGTATGAATCTAACTTCACAAGGTTATCAAGAAATTCCATGGACTACATAAGTAATACAAAGATAAAAAAAGATAGATTCATTGACGGTTTAAAACCATTCCTTCGAAGGGTTCAAGTCTCCCAAAGTTTCTTATCATATGAAGTTATAGTCTCAAGTTATATCAATATGGAAAAGGAATTATCTATGTATTATTATTTTAAGGGAAAGAAAGGGAATAATAGGACAAATGAAAATTATAGAAATGAAAATAAGGAAATGGGGAAGAAGAGAATAGTTGACATTTCACCCTCTGATAATTGTGGGAAGAGAAACCCTAGCACTTTTCTAAATGGTATGAGTATTTATTACAAGTGTAGAGAAAAATTCCACCTATCTTGGGATTGTAAGGGTATAAAAGAATCCACTAATGTCCAATGCTAAAATTTTAGGGAGAAGATACATTATGAAAATGATTGTACTATAAATCAAGGAAATGTTCCCCAAAAAAGTCAAAGGGAAAAGGCCAAGCATATACAGTTACAACTACGGAGGTTGATGTTTTTAATGATGTGGTGGCATGTACTTTAATCATTTTCTCAAACATAAATGATTATTTATTTGACTTTGGATCATCACATTAATTTATATCTTCCCAATTATTTAGGAAACCTAGATATATTCAATATGATTAAATAAAGGATTTGTCAGTAAAAACTCTTAGATTATGTATCATTGCCAAGAAAATGTGTCAATTAGTCCCCCTCATAACACATAGACATGCTTTAGTTTCTAAAACTACCATCATACCCATGATTGAAATTGAGATAATCCTTGGTATGAGTTGGATATCATGTTATTATGTGAATATATATTACAAGATGTTGGATGTTTGGATTTTGGGGAATGTTGTTAAATCCCATGTCTTTAGAGCACAAACCTTACCAACTCATTAATATCTAGATTCACACTAATAGATCTACTGAATTCAATTTTTGGGGAAGATGGGAATGAAATATCTAGGATGAGGAAAGGAATGTTCAAATAGAGTACGTACATAATTTGAATGAATATGTTGATGTGTTTCTAGAGGATTTACCTAGACATCCTCTAGAGCGAGCAATTGAGTTTCCCATTGATTTAATAACTAGTTTAAGGCCTATATCAAGTAATCCTTAAAGAATTTCCACTTTGGAATTAGTAAAACTGATTTAAAAACAAGAAGAATTTTGTGATAAGGGATTTATTCTACCCGTTGTCTCTACATGGAGAGCCCCTGTTCTTTTTTTTGTTAAGAAGAAATATGGATCTATGATGTTGTGCATTGACTACAAGGAGATAATTGCTATAACAATACAAAACATATATCCCCTACTTTTCATTGATGATTTATTTGATCAACATCATGGAGCCCAATATTTTTTTAATATTACCCCTCGATCTGGATATCATCGGTTGTTAGTAAGGAAGGAAGATATTACAAATAAAACATTTCAAACCAGGTAAGGGAATTATTTGTTTACAGTAATTCCTTTTGGACTGACTAATGAACCCTATGTCTTCATTGATCTAATAAATATGTTTTTCAATGAATATATTTGTTGACTTTATAGTGGTATTTATTCATGATATCTTGGTATATTCCAAAAGCTACATAGATCGTTATACTCATGTGCATGCTATTATGAAGATTCAAATAAAAAATGAATTATGTGGGATGATTAGAAAGTATGAATTTTGTATTCAGTGAGGTTTTTTCTTTGAAATATTTTCTATAAGGGTGTAACATCTATTAATCCTATGATGAAGATGGTTGTTCAAGAATTTGCTACTCTAGAAAACATAACTGAGGTACATAGTTGTAATTTTTTTAGCAGGTTATTATTATAGTTTTGTTTAGAAAGTTACTCGTTTATCAAACCCAATGAACAAGCTTACACGTAAAGGGGTTAAGTTCATATGGGAAAATGAATGTGAGGACTATTTAGAATAATTTAAGAGGCGATTAGTGAATGTTCTGATCCTAACTCTACCATTAGGGAATAACAGGTTTCTAATCAATAGTGATGCATAAAATAAAATAATTGGTTGCGTCCTTATGAAGAATGATAGAGTTATTGTGCATGCATCGAGGTTGTTAAAAATTCATGAAAAAATCTATATTATTCATGATCTTGTGTTATCGGCTATGAATGATTCTCTTAAAATATGGGGACACTATCTCTATAGTGAGTGGTGTGAGATATATATGGATAAGAAGAGTCTGAAGTATATCTTCTCACAAAAATAACACAACGTGAAGCAATGGTGTGGCTTGAAATACTCAAAGAGTATGATTGTTCCATGAACTAACACCTAGTAATGGAAAATAAGGTTGATGATGCATTAAGCATGATGGATCATGGAGTTTTAAATAAAATGATCATATAAATGGATCATGTATTCATGTATCTAACAAATATGGAAATTGTAATTATCATAGAAGGTGAAACATAATTACATTTTCAATTTGATTCCCAAATGTTTATATTAGAAATGATTTAATTACCTTAGCCTAATGACCAGAAACATCTAAAGAAAATTAATGCTATGAAATATGGGATGATGGATGAATTCGTAGTTGAAGATGGGATTATGAAATTTGGGAAGAGGATTTGTGTTCCCTTTATAGAAAAGCATAAAATGGAGTTATTAAAAGATGCACATAGCTCAAATTTATCTATACACCTTCGTACCACAAAAAATTATAGAGATATGAATGAACATTTCTGGTGGGACCACATGAAGTAGGAAATTAATTATTATGTATCAAGATGATTACCCTGTCAATAGGTGAATATCGAATGACTATATCCTAGAACAGTCATGAAACAACTACATATTAAATCATAAAAATAGATTGAAATCACCACGGATTATGTCATTGGATTAACAAAAACTACAAGAAAAATTGATTTCATATGGGAAATTATTGATCAACTTACAAATTCTGCTCATTTAATCTTTATAAGGGATGATTTTCCACTTGAGTGGCTTACACGAATCAATAAAAATTAATTTGTAAGACTCCAGGGAACACCTCTTTCAATAGTGTCTGGTTGAGATCCCTGATTTACATCGAAAGTCTAAAAAATCCTTCAGAAATAATTGGATACTGAGATTCATTTGAGTAATGCTTATCTTCCTCAAACTAGTGGGAAATTATTAATGATGATCCAAAAATTATAAGACATGTTGATATCACACTCGCTCGACATTAAAAGTATGTGGGATCAATATTTACCTTTTTTGATATTTATTAAAATAATAGTTTCTATTCTAGTACTCAAATGGTACCATATGAATAATTTTATGGAAAGAGATTTTGTACACAATCATGATGGGATTAAGTTGGTAAAAGGAAGCTAGTTAGTACATAACTTATGGAGGAAAAAATAGTGAATGTAAAGACTATTCAAGGCCATATCAAAGAACCATAAAGTAGAAAAAATGTTATGCTGATAATCGAAGGAAGGATTTGGATTTTCAAGTGGGAGAATGGGTTTTCATATAAATATCCTTTTTGAAGGGTGTTAAAAGGTTTTGGAGAAAGGAAAACTGAGACCTAGGTAAATAAGACCTTTTAAAATTATGGAGAGAATTGGATCTAGTTTTTATTGTTTGTCAATGCCACCTATCATGTATAAAGTAAAAAAAATTCTATGTCTCATTGATGAAAATATACATGTCATACCCAACACAAGTCCTCACTTATAATGGTATAGAATTGGAACCTGACTCGTGTTACTGTGAAGAGCTTACATAGATTTTAGACACTAAATAATAGGTGTTGAGGAATCTTATGACTCGACTGGTAAAGATTCTTTGGAAGTATAATAAAATCGAAGAGGAAACATGGGATCCTGAGGATTATATGAAGAAGAGCTACCCCAATCCTTTTGTTAGGTAGCATTGAGGTAATATCGAGGATGAAATTTTTGTAAAGAGGGGAGAATGTGACACCTCAAGGATTTATAAATAAATTAATAAAACTCTGAGTCCCAACAATACTCCAATTTAATATAACCTATCCAATAATCATAAATTTGTCACCTATTTGATTTTAATTTTGAAACACTGACATACATGATTGGGCTTAGTAATATATTTAGAGTCTGATAAGAAAAAATTAATTATTGGGGAATAGTAACATACCCTTATAAATAGTAATATCAATATTAAGATGACCCATATGAATAGTAAATCATATTATTATTTTACATTCTTAAGGTTATAAGATAATGATATCTCAATCAGTTTTTAAAAGTGATATAGAACAAATTATTGTTTTAAAATTTATATTTTCGAATAAATTATGATTTTATTTAAATATTAAATTTATCATATTAAAAAAATTAAATTCAAAAAATTGATTTTATTTTTGAATTGTACACAAAGAAAAATGTTTGGGGTGATTTTTTGGGATTTTTTTGAAATACTCAAATTTTTGATGAATAGTAAAATATGATAATTTACCATATATATACATTATCAGTTAAATTCACTATTAATATAATCATGGATGATTTAAGAAAAATTGGTTCAAACTCATATACACTTATTATTATTGTGGGTCACATGAATCAACACAATTAGTTGTCTTGAAGGAAATAATATAATAATGAATAAAATATTAAAAAATCACTCCTCTCCTCCACTATATAACACCCATCACTTACTCATCTCTTATATGCTCTAAATCCTTGTTCTAGGTCTAAATTTTTCACAAATCTCCCCCACACTCCTTACCCATGTTCATCATAAATTTTTATCCTCAAAATAAAAATCCTCACCGCTAAAGAGGATCTGAAGGAAGACTAACTCAAGAGGTAAATTCCTCTTTTCAATTATTTTACATTCTTTTTCAAGTTCACATGTTTTCTTTTCTATCCTCACCTATTCTCACCCAAATGTTATGAAAACTCTATTGAATTACATGTACTGTAATTTTTTAATGATCATGTATTAATTTATTATCATCTCATCTATACCCTTCTTTTATTCTAGTAGTTAAAAACATCATCTGAGATATGTTAATTTACCATATTCAAGGATGATGGGATTTCAATTTCTATTATTGTCTTCAGTTCTGGGAATGAAATGATTATTATGGTTGAACCAAACTATAATATATGAATTATGTCTCATCTATGATTTTTTAATACTTTTGTAAACATTATATTAATTTATCAATAAAAATTAGTTTATTGTAATAAAAAACCACCAATTTACCCAATCAATTGTCATTAATGTTTTTTATAATGATTCATATTAACTCTAGATAACCAAATGAACTTTATAAATGTTTAATCTTATGGTTTATCAGTAATAAAATTCAACTTCTATTTTGGAAATCCATTTTCATTCTACATGTTTATCCATATATGAATATAAGTAAACCGATCATGAAAATAAATGAATAAAATGCTCATAAACAATGAAATTGAATATCTTAACCCATCAAAAGAAAATAAAAGAACCTAATAAGGTTCTAATAAATCAATTAAATGTATATTATTTTATTGAATCATTAATTTATGATCCTAAATTGGATTATTCTGATCATTAAGAACAATTGTGAAACACCTTCGGACATAAGGTAATAGTTTTCTACCCGATCCTCCATTTTCATTCGGGTTACTATTATTCTTAACATACCTAAATTAAATTATTATTCATTCATATTTACTCTTCACAAATTCGGTGAAAATTTCTTATATATTAGTACCAACAAGAATACTACTTTTATTTATTGGGAGTTATGTGTTTTTAAATGATATTTCCAAACAATTTCATGATATGCAAGCCTGATTCAAGGGAATTTCTAAAATTCTTACATTTCTTCCAGGTAAATATATAGTCTATTTTTAGAAACCAATATAATTAAAAAAAGAACTCATTTTATTATGAAAATAATATCTTATGTAACTTCTAGTTTTATACAAATATTCTTAAAAAATAACATTTCTTTTCAATATAAAAGTGTATTTATCTCAAAAATTACTTGAAGATTTTATAAGAGTATCATCATCTATTTCGGCACTATTTTTGATTATTATATATAATTGAAATTATAATTTTATGAAATTATCTACCATATTTAATGTAATGGTTAATCAATAGTTTGATTGTAGATGTTCTTTATTGAAACCATTCACCAATTTACTCAGAATAGTTAGTGTTTACACATAATGTTCAGGGAATGTTATTTACACTTCACATGTTTGTTTCCATATGAATGTATATATTGTTTATGTTTATCCTCTATCACATTGGGAATTTGATGGAGTTAGTAACTGATGGGTGGGTCTCTCTATATCCCCTAAATGCATCAGTAGATATCAAGAGACAACCTATGATATTGGCATAAGGCCTTGGAAAAATGATTATTTATGGTCTTAGAATGAGACCTTCACAGTATAGTTATGAGGTCTGAAATTATGAGTTCGGTCATTATGAATCTAGTAATTGAAATTTTATGTGTTTATTCGACTAATAGATTACCCATAATTATGTTTTATTATGGAATTATGTATTCATCTCTTATTCATATGATATTATGTTCATGTTTATTTTTTAAAGGCAAGTGTTTTTAGATATTCACCATGCATATTGGTTATTTTAATGATATCTTCCACTAAATTTATTTCCCTTAGTGAGCGTTTGAACTCACCCCTTTCCTGTGTTTTATTTTTTAGAATATGTAAAGAAGTATTTTATGAATTAACTACAGGGATAACCTAGTTGTTAAGGATTGTTGTATTTTGTTTCAAGTTGTAATGTTGAACATATGTATGTATATTATTTTCAATTCTACGTGATTACTTGGTCCATTGGGATTCATATTCCTTGATTATATTCCAATGAAATAAAATAAGTCATCGACTCTAAGAATATTGTGTTAGGTCCTTACATCATCTATGAAAAACCATTTGAAATAGAAATATTTATGAAGCTAATATAAATCATTATAATCTATCAAATGTTTTCTTGTCTGTAAGGTAAGTTCATTAAAGGGAATGTTATTAATATTACCCTAACATATAATTTTTTCTAAACCAATCTTTTATTTCATCTATAAGTACTCATCCTTATGTATTAAATAATATTGAGTTGTATTAAATAATTTACATTCTCTCATATTGGGGATCATTTCAGGTTTAGAGTTTTAGAGAATTAGGACATAATATATAAATAAAATCCCAAAATTATAAAAATTTTATAATACTAAAATAGTATCCAATTCTGTCAAAATTTAAAACTTTAAAATAGAACATGGTTTCTTTTCAAGATAAATCATCAAAATTATCACATTTTCCCCATCCTTATCTCTATCCCCCTTAATAACTTTGAAAAACATTTAAAAACATTGTATGAGAACAAAAGCATAGGAATGGATATAAAAGGAAAGGAAATCCTTAGTTCATGAAATACATGTAAACCCATGGAAAACACTTTTCTTGAGAATATAACATTTTACTCACAATGGTAAATTAACATTCCTTGAAATTCATATATTTTACCTTGAAAATAAGTGATTCCCATAAAAACACATTATAAGGTATAAATATACAATATAGGTACTTTTAACAACATCAAATAGAACCCGTAGATAAAAAATATATATTTGAATAATTATATGGTCGGCATTCAATACAATTCTTTAGAGAACAAAATCATTACCCAGTGAATTAAAGCGCTATCTGGGCACACCCATCATTTAAGATATAAATGTTTCACTTGTTTATATATGGAAAAACCATCATTTATAATTTACATAAACCATGTCATGAATAAGGAATTTTAAATATCATTTTTAAAAACATTTACATGTAAGAAAAAGAGTTTGAATAAAAACCATAAAAGAGGATTATGGGAATAAGAAGCCCATATCACTTAAGAAACTATTGTATCATAAACCCCATAAAATAATGAAATTAAAGATTAAATATCATGATAATAGGTATATTATAGATATATAATATCATAAAGATGTATATAAACATTATAATATAATAAAGGTCCATATATCATGAATTTCCTCAATAAAAAAATTGAGATGAAATCTTTTACCTTGAGACTGACCCGTCATATATAATCATTATCATCTTGAATAATAAACATACGTAAATTATTTACATTATTCAGAACATTTTTTATTTTTATTTTCCCTTTAATATCACCTATTAAAATAGTAAAATAATTACTTAATTATTTAAGATCATGTTGGACATTCTGATGATATTTGGTGCCTGAGTCCAAAAATGAATTTGGTATGATGTCTAATTTAAAAGTGGTTATTATTCCATCATTCACAGAATATTATTCATGATAAAATAATTGATTTTATATGCCATTTTTAATTTTAAATAAAACCATTTATGTATGGTTAATAAATATTAGAAACATTATAATATTAGAGACAGTATATCGTACACACACTTGAGTAACATATTCATTTTTCAAAAGTCATTACAAAAAGAAGAAAATTATATATTTATATTTAAAAAATTATGAAAATTTAATTAATATATTATTAATCATTTAAATACACTTATATATATTATCTATGTGATGTGGTGATGTAAAATGCATCACATCGTTTCATGTATATGATAGTTCACACATACACACGAATGATGTTATCATTTTTTTGTGCATGGAAAGGTATGAACATAAATGATATATTATTATTAAGTGGTGATAAATATTTGATGAATATCATATGTAATTATTAATTCCATCATTATAAATAGTCTATAGATATAGTGATGGAAAAAAATTAATTTGGTTTGTAAGGTGGTAGTTTGTCGTACACATGAATGAATTTTTTTTTATCATTTGATAAAATTATAGATGTTTTGGGTGATGATATTAACATAATAATTTATCATTATAATTAGGATACTTGACTTATTATTTCATAATTGTGGAAGAATATTTGAAGAAAGTGGAAGAATAAGTAAAACATAAACAATTAATAAAAAAGATACCTCTTCATCAGACAATCTCCATTGATTA
The DNA here is from genome assembly GCA_963277665.1 of Viscum album. Lineage (NCBI taxonomy): Eukaryota > Viridiplantae > Streptophyta > Magnoliopsida > Santalales > Viscaceae > Viscum > Viscum album. The sequence goes on from OY728125.1 coordinate 976,396,163, forward strand.
AAAGCTTAAAACCAATACGGATTCTGTTATACATAAAATAAGTCCTATATAAAGTGAGTATGGATTATATGAGTGAATGTGGGGAGATTTGGGAAAAAAACTGTATATTAGGTGTGAATTGAATATAAAAATGAGTACCCTTTTATATGTTATGGGAGGGGCACTCTTGGAATTCTTTAAAATAGTAAATTAATGAAATCAATTTTCATTTTAAAATGGATCTAATGTAATTTTTTTGAAATATATGATGATTTTGGGTCACAATCCATTCATCCAATAATATTTATAAATGTTTTGTACTATTTTTATTAATGCATGCATTTTTTGTTTTAACCCTTTTAACTCTTAACAAGATATCATGTAATTTACACTTTGATGGTTAATATAATTACTATAAAATTAAAAACGACCAATAAATGAGTCACAGATGAAAATTTATGAATTATTAAAATTATATAGAGGAAATTTATATTTTTTAAAAAGTATATCATTTAATAAAATATTTTTTATTTTAAAGTATCAATAATGTTAATTTTAACACTATTCCTTATGTGACTTTTTAAAAATATTATAAGATAAAGGTCAATTCGATACAATACTTATAAAACATCACTAAAATTGAAAATGAATTTAATTTTTTTGTGTCATTAATAATCTAAAAATATATTTTTTATTATTTTAATAACATTTCTTTGATAATACATTTAATTAAGCAATTACTGCAACATCATTGTATAGGATTTCAATTTAGATATATAAATCCTAAATATTAAAAATAAATTTTAATTAAAAATATAATATTTTATCTTTGAAAATAATATTTATTGTCAAATATATCCTCAATATTATGAAATATTGAAAATATTTTACTTGTTAAGAACAAAAGTGTTACAAAATTTCATTTTTTTGGAATGTAATATTTTAAATTCCATACTCTCGCCCTATTGGATTCCAAATGTTATTATTTCATCTCAATGATTCTTTTAATCAATAAAATACTCATCATATCAAATTAGTACAAGTATTAGGGTATTTTTATAATATTTACAATTTTATTTTTATCGTTAATTACCATATTTACACTTAACCACAGTAATAAAAAAATATTACTAATGTTACTATATATATTGTCTAAAAATAAATGAGTCAAATTTACTAAATTTGTAAATTTTGATTAATAATTTGGAATCCATTTTAAAAAATTTAAAACATTCAAATTTTATTAATTAATTAAAAATTAATCTTGTTGATAGATGGAGCAAATGGGTATTTAAGGTTAACACCATCAATAGATCACAACATTTTAATATCTAATTTCAATTTTATATTGATTCAAATTCCCTATATAGGATTAAATGATTAAAATAGTATCTATATATAAATTGAAAACATTCAAATATATAATTCAACTCCATAAATTAACTTTATGAAAAACGTTTTTCAATTAAAATATTGTATTTTTCAACTGTTCCAAAAAACATGAAACATATCACTAAATTACCAATAAAAAATCATTCAACTTTAAATTTGATATTCCTATTTAAAATATTGAACCGATAATATTATTATATAATAAATAGGGGAAAGGGCCTAGAAAACCGAATCATAAGCCCTTTATGAGTGCCGAAAATGATGGGGACCCCTGGTATCTCCTTGAATGATCACCTTATAATCAACCAGTAGAGAACCCAGATTATCATAAAAAATGAAGGTTTTCTCTTGAAATCCTCTACATGATAGAGAGTATACCACAATGTTCGACTCCCTCTAACCGTGATGAATAATTTTCCCTTTCATGGACTCCATAGTGCATCTGCAAATGATATATACCATCTCCCAAGGTACCGCATGACGTCAGTGGACCGCTCTCACTAGGATATCTGAATATCATTCAACCTCAGCCATTGGGAGCCCACAACCACTACAAACCATAAGCCTTGATATGAGAGATGATGCCTCGACACCTAAAGAACTTGTTGGACCATAATAGTTATTGAACCCCAATAGCATCATGCCCCATGAGTCCTGGAGAACCTTTCCACCCCTCATCACCTCGTTCATGAAGGATTTGTCCATGTTCAGTTTCAGGCCACCGAGCAGAGTTTCCCATCTGATTAAAATACCTCTATTAATTTTCGACATGCAGGGTTTGTTGAGAAGATTTCACACTGTATCGAAACCTTGGAACCCCTTCAATAACATAACTCGTTCGACAATGAGAAACATTAACCACATTGTAAAAATAGAAGCAATATAATGGACACGAGCCTAGATTGATTGTGAGTTTACAAGATGATCCAGCATATAGAAACCAGGATAATCTTCCTCACTTTTCGCTCCATACACTTATACTGTGAGCCACCAAACCATGATCCCATGATACTATGTAAGGAGAATGGGTTTTTTTAAAAAATGGGACTGAGATGCATGAACCTCGTTCACGCATCATTGATCCCGGGAAGATGCATGAATGGGGTTTAGAAATCATGTTTTTTACTAGTTTATAAATATCTAATTTTTTTTATTTTTGTTTTGATATATATATATATATAACAAAAAAAATTATCATAATTTATCTGCTATTTAAAATTCAATAACAATACCATTACAGTATTCTAAATTCTAATAGAAACTCTCACCCAGGACTCCCTTTTATAAGAGGGCTTTCCCAAAAAATTATTTCGTATTTTTAATGTGGGATACAAGCTCTTCCTAACCTACACAGTACATTCTGCATTTCCGATGTGATATTCTTTTTATAGTATATGACTATGAAGGAGTATAAAATATAGACTATAATACTAATATAAATGAAATTTTAAACATTGATTAATCATATATGAAAGATTTGAAAACAAAAATAATTTCATAAAATATGTTGATCAAAAATAAATTTTAACCATTCAAAACTATCAAATAGAAACTGAAAAATGTTTCATGTATTTCAAGTATGTGACTTAGAAAGACTCTAATATCTAAACTATAACACTAATATAATATAAATTGTAAAAACTAATTAAAAATATAAAAAATAGTTAAAAACAAAAAAAATCATAAAAAATGTAGATAAAAAATAATTTATAACCATTCAAAACCATCAAATTGAACCTTAAAAATGATTTATGTATGTGACTTTGAAAACCTATAAAAGATAAAGTGTAGGACCAGTATAAATGAAAATTAAAACATGAATTTAAAATATAAGAAATAGTTGAAAATAAAAAGAATTTAATATAAAATGTGGATGAAAAATAATTTATACGATTTCAAACACACATACTTTGAACATAAACATGATTCAAATATGTGGCTTTGAAAGAATATAAAATATGAATTGTAGGATGAATATAAATGAAACATAAAACATGACTTAAACATATATGAAATAATTAATAATTAATTAGTTTATTAGTAGTATAATTATTAGTTATTAATTATTAATTACTTATTAATCAATATAATTATAAATTAGTGAATTATTAACATAAATATTAATTATTAACTCCTAATATAATTATATAAAAATTAATTAGTTAAGTAGTCATATGATTATTAATTATAACATGGAATTATTAATTATATAATAAATAATTAGTTAATTAGTAAAGTAATTATTAATTATTATTATTAATTACTAATATAAAATAATTAATTAGTTAATTAGTATTATTATTAATCATTCAATAATTAAATAATTAAATAATTATTAATATAATTATTTATTATAATTATTCATTATAATTATTATTTATTATTTCTTATTTATATAGTAATTTTTTACTTAATAAGTAATATAATTATTCATTATAATTATTCATTATTAATTATTAATTATATATATAATAACTAATTGTTTATTAGTATTATAATTATTAATTATATAATAATTAAATAGTTAATTAGTAATATAATTATTAATTATAAATATTAATTATTAATTATATAATAATTATTTAGTTAATTAGAAACATAATTATTAATTATTAGTTAATTAATTATTATATAATTAATAATTATATTACTAATTAACTATTTAATTATTATATAATTAATAATTATATTACTAAATAACTATTAAATTATTATATAATTAATTATTAATAATTTATAATTAATATTTATAATGAATAATTCTAATTATTATTTATCCTGTTAATTTACTAGTTAAATAATGAATTATCATATAATTAATAATTATTTTACTAATTAAATAATTAATTGTTATATAATTAATAATTATATTAGTAACTAACTAATTAATTTTTATATATTTAATAATTTTATTACGAATTAACTAATTAATTATTATATAATTAATAATTATATTACTAAATAATTATTATATATGTAATAATTATATTACTACCTAATTATTATATAATTAATAATGATATTATTCATTAACTAATAATTATATTACTAATTAACTAATTAATTATTATATAATAAATAGTTATGTTACTAATTAGCAAATTAATTATTATATAAATATCTTAGTAATTAACTAATTAGTTTTTGTATATTAGTAAATAATAACTAAAAGTTTTATTAGTAATTAACTAATTTATAATTATATTGATTAATAAGTAATTAAAAATTATATAATTAATAATTGTACTACTAATTAACTAATTAATTGTTAATTATTTTATATATTTTAAATCCATTTTTTAAGTTTCGTTTATATTATTCTTGAAATTTATATTTTATTCTTCCCAAACCACATATTTGAAACATTTTTATCTTTCAATTATGTGTGTTTGAAATCTTATAAATTATTTTTCATCAACATTTTTTATTAAAATATTTTTATTTTCAACTATTTATTATATTTTAAATTCATGTTTTAATTTCCATTTAAATTGGTTATATTCTTCATATTTCATAGGCTTTCAAAGTCACATACATGAAACATTTTTAAGTCTCAATTTGATGGTTTTGAATGCTTACAAAATCTTTTTGATCAACATTTTTATAAAATAATTTTTCTTCTCAAATATTTCTTATATGTTTAATAAATGTAGAAAATTTCCATTATATTAGTCTTATAGTTTATATTTTATAGTCTCTCAAAGTCATTTACTTGAAATACATGAAACATTTTTATGTTTCAATTTGATGGTTTTGAATGGTTATAACTAATTTTTTTCAATACTTTTTATAAAATTCATATTGTTTTTAACTATTTCTTAAACGTTTTATCAATATTTAAAATTTCATTTATATTAGTCTTATAGATTAAATTTAATAGTCTTTTAAAGTCATGTATTTGAAATACATGAAGCATTTTTATGTTTCAATTTGATAGTTTTGAATGGGTATAATTTATTTTTGATCAAAATTTTTTAGGAAATTATTTTTGTTTTCAACGGTTTCTTATATGTTTAATCAATGATTAATATTTCATTTATATTAGTCTTATAGTCTATATTTTATAATATTTCAAAGTGACATACTTGAAACCGAATCCCACATCAGAAATGTAGTATGTACCGTGCAGGTTAGGAAGAACCCGTATCCCTCATTGAATTTGCAGAATAATTTTCAGGGCAAGACCTCTTTTAAAAGGGAGTCCTAGATGATTGTTTCTGTCAGAATCTAGACTAATGTAATGGCAGTGCTGTTGGATTCTAAATTGTAGATAAATTCTGCTAAATGTTTTTGGTTTATATATAGATATATATATAAACAAAACAAAACACAAAATATAAAAATAAAAAATATAAATCCATTAAAAAAATTCTGCATGATGCATGAATAACGCCCAAAGAAATCACTCCCATCTGCTCTGAAAAAATAATTTGAGACTGGACTCTACCTAGTGATTCACACAACAAAAGAATCGGTAGGACAATTTAATACCTTTCCATTGATGGTTTTCATCAATTGTGAGGGCCTTATTTCGGACACGCCACACCATGGAGCTCTTTTTTTGTAGGGACATCGTTTCACCCAACCATGGGTGCCAAGTCATCCAGAACAACATCGACATGAAGAAATATCGTGTAGTCCTGAGAGGAGAATCTTCTTGATCTCAAAGCAGTAAAGAAACATTTATCTGGGTCTTCAGTCAAAACAATATCTTCGAACACCCTCACTTGATCAGATGAAACGGTTACATGAATACAGTCATAATTCCTAAACTGCCTCTCTAAAATATATATATAGATAAAGAAAAATAGGATAGTGATTCCTTTATCTAACCCAATTAGTAGTCCATAAGTTGACTTCTCCATCTCCAATAATCCACTGATTCACCTCGATCATAAGATACAAATTGTGAAACATGAAATGATTAAGGCTAAATGATTTACTACCACTATAAGTAGGGATCTCCCTGAGGTCACCACATTTCCCCATAAAGATTTATACCCACAAAGAATTTCCAACCATAATATCCCACACCAAACTTCCATGCATTCCTTACACGGAGGAATTGAGGTCCCATAACCCCCCCCCCCTCCCAAAACAGGATTGGATAATCGCGACCATGAGGCCCAATGAGTGCAACATGTATGGTTTCATACCAAAGTAACTCTGTAAGAAGTCTCTCTGTCCTTCTATCAACCCCTTTAGGAGGTTTGATGATCAAGAAAATCTGCATTGGGATAGATGAGAGGACACTATTAATCAAATTGACATGAACTCCAAATAAAAGAATTTTGATTTTTTTTCATTCAAGATCATTCCCAGTAAGAGGTTGCTAATATCGTCAAAGTATTTCTTCTTGATTCAGCCACCAGAAATCGGGACACTAAAGTAGAGAATCAGTGGTTGAATGTGTTGGCATACAAGAGTGTTTTGAATATCTCTGCACCTTTTTCTAGAGCACTTATTCAAAATAAAATCATTTATTTTCATTGGGTTGATACTATTCCCACTAAAAAACCAGAAGAATTCATTATCTCCATGAGTTTGGATTTGGGAATACCGCTTTCGTTAGTAAAGATTTAAATACCATCATCAACCATAAAGTGAGAAAAATCTTTCATACTACACCTGAAAATATAAGGAGATAGTCCTTCTTCCTCTAATCCTTTAAGAAAATTCCTTTATAAGGTATCTCTCTCCAAAATGAAAATACTAGGGAATAATGTATCACCTTGTCTAACTCTATAGATAGATTTAATGAATCCCAAGTTTTTCTTCATGAGAGATAATGAAAGCCAAATAGCTGCATAACAACTGAAGAAGAGATCGCAAAACCAATCCTGGATCCCAAATTTCGTCATCACACAAAGAATGAAACTCCATGCCATATTATCATAAACCTTTTCCATGTCAACTTGAAAGATAGCGTTGGAACCCATATTTTTTTATGTAAATAGGTCCCTATTTCATAGGCTATATCTATTTCCCCTTTGAATAATCCACCCCTGAAAAACCCATGTTTCTCCCTTATCACCATTCATGGATTTACCCCATTCATCCTCCTAGAAAAAATAGTAGGCAAGATCTTGTAGGACACATTACAATGACTTATGGGCCAATAATGGCTAATACTCATAAGGTTCTTCTTATTAGGGATAAGGAGCACTTTGGATGCACATGTGCCCAATTTCAAAACCATTCCACCAAAGAAATCCTGCACTACGTCCACCACATGTGATCCCGCCACCTCCCATGTTATGACATGGAAAAACCCATCCGTCCTAGGCCTGATATTGTGAGGCATTCCCAAAACTGACACCTTGATCTCACCCTCCAAAGGAAATTATAACCGGTAGATGTTATGTACGTCTCCACCAGATGAGGAAAACATCCAAAAAAAATCATTGCTTTCCATGACGTTATCAGAATTCCTAATGTTGGATGACGACTCCCCATCTATGAGGCCTTCAAATTGATCTAATGACATTTTTCCAGCCACGTACACATCCGAGGTGAACACCCCATTGCTGAGAATCAGGTTAATCTTCATGCTCTACCTATCTTTCAAACATGTCTGAAAGAATGCATTATTACAATCACCTTCCCTTAAACATCTCATGTGAGACATCATCTTGTAAAGAGTTTCAATCTCCAATGGCTTCTCTACGAGGTTTGTTCCTCTATCATAGAGAAGAATGAAGGTGTTATATTCCCAATAAGATTTAATTCCTTCTTCCATTATATCAATCTTACCCTAGATAATTCCCACCTTGGTAGCGACGTTAAGATTGTTGGCCAACCAACCTTTAATATCCTTATTCAGATGCCTGAGATGAATCATCTGGGCATGCAAAGACCGTCCAACCTCCCCTTGCACATAAAATCTCTTCATCATTTTCATGAAAGACTCATGTTGATGCCATGTGTAGAAATAAAAAAACCTTTGTAGTGGGATCCGTCCCTCCTATAGTCCCCAAGGAGTGGAGTGTGGTCTGAAAGAGGATGAGAAAAATGATTAAGAAATGCCTGAGAGAATGCATCAAACCCCTGGATATTCGTAGGTAATTTATACAGCTGGCTGAAAACACAATTTTGGCTTCAATAGTTGTTTCAACAGGTATATATGGAACCAGTGAACCCTAGGTCTAACAAAGCTGCCACTGCCACAAAACCCCAAATGGCTTTTGAGCCACTAAGATAGATGGTTGTGCCACCTATTTTCTCTGAAGGATTCATGATGGAATCAATATAACCCATGATAAACCACATGTGGGATATAGGATCAAAGTACAATGAGTTTTTCCAAATCTCTCCCCGCTTAAGGGAATATGTGGTAGCATAAATGAAAGAAAATAGAACCTCTATATTGTTACATGAAATCATGGGGCAAATGCACAGTGAAGTGGGACTCATCAACTAAACTGACAAGTGTTCCTTCCAATAGATCCTTATGTTATCATTGCCTGGGTACCCATGAAAAGTGTTTGGAAACCCCATTCTCTTTTCTATAAAGGGTAGATTATTATTATTATGTTTGGACTCAATAACAACAACGAGATAATAATGATGTTTTCTAGTTTGGGATGAAATAAATACATGTTTCTCTTGTGCTCCCAAGCCCCATGCAATCCAGATAAACAAGGAGACCATTTGTTTAGAAACATATAGGACTTCTGCATCGAATAGATAAAGAATGTTGTGGAGGAAAATATCCCTTCGTATTTTTACTTGGAGCAAGTGATAGGCCCTACCATCCCATCCACTATGGGATCCTGTTTAGGGGAATGGATCTTCTTCTGTAAGGGTGCTTCCATGTACTCCACAAGAAACAATTTCGATGATGGATAGAATTCTGGGAATGAATCCATATCCTTCTGTAAAAAGGAAATCAATAGAATCCACTGAGGAGACGTCCGCCCAACCTGAAGCTATTTTTCAACACCCTCTCACATCAAATATGATGGATGTAACTTCTAAAATGGTGACTCAAGATAGCTAAACAAGGATTTATTCATATTGTCTGATGAATTCTAGGAGGAGATACCAAATATTGGGGAAGGCAGAGATAGAGCCTTGTGAGGATTCAGAAATGAGAACCAACCTAAAGGTCAGGGACCCAGTGACAAAACAATATTATCATCCAGCTTATATGACATGGGTGACTAATGGACAACTATTTTAGGGAATACTCGTGAGAATAATTCTCCAATCTCGTGAGGACCGTAAACATTTATTGAAATTAAAATTACCTCCCCAATGGTAACTGGATTTGTCTTCTTCGACGAGGTGTTTTGGGGTCCCAAAACCTGCCCATCTTGAGAACCGATTCTCGATGAGATCACCATTGAATGCTTCTTCTGGAAGATGACCTCTACACAAAAACCATAGAACCTAGTGGGAGATAGATAAAAGATCATTTTCCACCATTTAAAACCGTTATTCGCACTTAACAAAACTCATATGGGGATCCTCACTAAGAGACCCACTTCCACACGCAGATGTGGGGTAGAAGCGGCTTGGAGGAACTTGGTGTACTTGTCCTAAATATGAACCAAACACAAAAAATCCCCTATAGAATTAAAAATCATTGGGTTGTGAAAAGGGAGTAGGATGCCAGGAAAACAAACCCATATGGCCTCTTGAGGTGACTCCTTACCGAAGTGATATTCCTACGACCATCTAGAATGGGAGTATCTTCTGGTTCAACACCTATTGTCTTCATGATCCCATGAATTCATAACATATTTAGTGGAAAACAAATGGATACAAAATTCCCACCGAGAAATCTCTTAAACCAATACAGGAAGTCAAAGGGCCCAAGAATCAACAAATTTCATAAATAACCACAGATACATCTTGTTGCACCAAAGAATGCAAGAAGTATTAGTTTATGGAAAGAAGAAGACTCTTAATATTCCATGGATGAGAGTGTTGAGGCATGGTGTAGGTGTGTGGAATCCAGAACACACAAAAACGAGAATCAAATGTAGAAACCCAATTCGTAACATGGTTCGACATTGAATCCTACGTCTACGATAGAAATATGTTTCTCTATTATCTTCGATTCGGATAAAACTCAGAGGATCACACAATTATTACACCCATACACATAAAGGGATTTTATCCCTTTAAATAAAGTAATAATATACAAGTTTTTATTCGGTTGGTGGAGGGTAGCTCATCTACCGCTGAAGAATTATTTGTTGTCTATAGCTTCAACATTGGCAGCTTCAATGATGGCTACATCCCACCATTCTGCCAACCTTCCATCCCACCAATGAAGAACCCACAACCCCATGAGTAGGTGTTGTTTCCAAAGACTCCAAAAATAGGAGTGGCCCCCACAAATCTACCCCTCCTGACCAATTTGGGGTAGAATTAAGACTTTAAGCTTCATTTATATTGTTGAAAACATCATCAGTAAATCAAACACACTTCTTCCTACTAGATGACGTGGCACTTCCACTGGCCTCAATTGATCTCGGGCCAACAACGGTCCCCCATTAAATGATACAACTATTTGGAATCCTTCCCAGTAAACATCACTGCATCCCCATGTGTGACTTCCAACACTCCTCCTACTATGGAAATCTTGAACAATTTCGCATCGAGCCTCCTTAATGATACCATGTTCTGTCTCATCCTCGAACAAATCTCAGGTCAGCCAGATTAAGAACTCCTCCATCGGGTGTCTTCAATTTCACCGTCCCGAATCCTCGATCCTCACATGTTGACCCATCAAGAAGTATCACTGTGTCTCACACCTGCTGAAAAGTATCAAATGTACCTATTTTCGTACATATGTGTGTCGATATCCCTGAATCCAAAACCCATCCATCTCCTTTTGGATATTACGCCCGCTCGTTCTTCCTCGTTAGAAATCAGCATTCCTGCTTCATGTGCCCATATCTTTTGTAGTAATGACATTGCACTTCTTCTCGATCAAGTCTCTTATCTAAGTAAAAAATTGATGTTATCACAGAGACTTCATCATCGGTTGAAATGTATATTATGTATTCATCATTCTCTTCAAATTTCTTCTTCCCAACAATGTACCGGTTGCTCCCTCCACATTCACTTTTATAGTGACCCTTATTCTCTCACCAGGAACATGGGATTTCTCTAGGACTATTCCCATAGATATTTTCTGTCATTCTTTACCTCCTGACTATCAATGTCAGATCCTCCCACGTTGATCATCTCGCATCACCATGATTTTCTCTCATGAATGCATCACAGGTCTTCATAATGACTCTGAATCTTGATGTGATTCCATCAGCTCGTCCTGGTTCAATTCCTCTTTCCCCATGAGAAAATCAGTCACAAGCCCATCAAATGAGCTTGGTAGGGATAAAAAAAGTGTTTTGTCTTAATCTCTATCCTTCACACCAAGTCCCAATAACTTTGTTAGGAATTTTTTGAATTCACTGGTGTGATCCAATAAATTATTTCCCTCATCCATGTATAACTGGTACAATATCCTCTTCAGGAATAACTTTTTGGTGAGAGAAGTTACCATATATTACTGCTCTTATGTCTTCTATATCTCCTTCTGTGAGGTCTCATCCAACACAGAGTACATTACCTCATTTTCGAGACACAGTCAAATTGTGATGACGACCCACATCTTGAGATTCTCCCAATTATCTTTACTGGTTGCCTCAAGCATTTCTCCAATCCACGATCTGATCATTCCATGCTACACAAAAAGATATTTCACTATGTTTTTTCCCAAGATAAAATTATTTTGACCATATAACTTCTTGATATCAAATCTTGTTAGTGATCTGCCACCAGCCATTGTCGTGGTTGAAAAAAATTATCACCATTGTTGACGTCACACCCTTCTGAAACCACCTAATATAGTGTGAATTTTGAAAAAAAAATTGTATAAATGCGTCTGGAATGGTTGAAATAGTTGTAATTGACTCCTAGATCACTGAAATCGAACACTAATTGACCGAGTTATGGTCAAAACACGTTCAACAGCCCAGATCGCCCGCTGACGTGGCACGCCAGAGTTCCTTCTAGAATCTCACAGGAATTGTCACCAGTGGGTTGAACAGTTCCGTCTTATCCAGCACAGTGGTACTATTTACCCACAGGTTTGAACTAACATTGACCACTACTATCTCATTCTTTCATCTTCATTTTCAATTTCTTTTGTGCCGTTGTAATCGTCTCGTCGTCCACTTCATGGATCTAGGCTCAGAATAATTTTCTAACCACTTTCAATTTTCTGGTCACCATAAAATTCATTGCCACCTCGATGTCTTGACTCTAGTCGCTCCAAATCGCCTCTGATACAACTTTTTCGGGAGCGACGGGGTTTAATGGAAACCAGAACACACAAAAATGGGAATCAAATGGAGAAACACAAATTTTAACATGGTTCGGCTTTGAATCCTACGTCCATGGAAGAAACAAGTTTTTCTTTTCTCTTCTCTCAAGATAAAACTCGAAAGATCACACATAAAATTACACCCATACAAAAAAAGGGATTTGATCCAATTAAATAGTGGAATAATAAACCTGTTTGTCTTCAGTTGGAGGACGGTAGCTCATCCATCGTGGATGACTTATTTGTTTTCATCTGATTCAACATTGGAAGCTTCAATGATGGATGCTACCCACCATGATGTCCACCAAAGAAGAACCCATAGCCGCATGAGTCAGTGCTGCAGCCGAAGACTCCCAAAATGTTAGTATCCCCCACAGATAGGTCCACCATAGGAGAACTGTCGATCACCTGAGGAGCCCTGGGTTCTAACGTGATTGTAGGAATCAGTCAAGGACACACAAAGGTAGAAGTCGTTTTTACCATGTCAGTAGATTCCATAAGAGCACCATAGACACCATGGCTAAACGAATCCCCTTTGAGCACCCCGTTCAAAGATCCACCAGTCAATGATTGAAGGTAAGAAACACTAGTGACGAATGTAGGAAGAACACCGTCATTAAATGAAGGAAGGTAAGGTGAAATGGGAGACAAGGGTGACACAAAATCCGAGAGCGCCATCTTTTTCTGGTCAGCAACGTGCATTTTCAAATAAAATAAATAAAATTTTCAAATAAAATTTTAATATTTTAAAAAACGATTTTTTAAAAAATGCACCATCAAAAGGCCCCAAATCTACCTTTTAAGACAATAATATTTTTAACTATAAAACTAGATTTATCATATACTATATTTAACATGAACTATATTTTAATTACTATATAATAAATAAATTTTGATTAATATTCAAAATACATATTCTATTATGACCTTGGTTTTTTTATTTTCTAGTACAACCCTTATCATAGGTAATTGGATGGTAAAATGCATGTGTTCATTATAGTTTATTCATTGGACTATATGATGAGGTTTGATCATAAACTTATATTATTTGATCACACTAATGGGATTATACATCTTTAATGGACATTTATTATCCTTATTACCCTCATTATAGATCATCAAAAATCACTTTATTATATTGATATGGATTATGGGATGCTTCTACCAATAATATAGAAACATTAGTTTTTATGGTATCTTTCCCCTATGAAATTTTTTTCCTCCCAAATGAAACAAAATTTTACAATTTTTATCTCTATCATCTCCATACCACTAATAATCACCCATATCAACATAAATATTAATGTAACAACGTAAAATCTATTAATTTGTTTTAAATTCATAAATTTCTAAGTAATATCATATAGCGAACTTTATTACACTAAATAAGTGGTCCACTCTACTATCTATTTCAATGACAATGATGGAGGTATATTTTTAAAGACTTATTAATTTTCCCTCATTAGACTAAATAGAATCATTTTCTTTTTCCTATAGTCCACCCTCCCCCAATTTTAAGATAAAGAGTTCTAGTAAAATAATTATTAAAATATATTTTCGTGAAGTATTACTTTTCCCTGGATTCAATTTTCTCCTTATGGATTGTGTTCTTGATAAGCGCCCATCACTAATTAACTTCTCCCTCAAGGTGAAATCTTTATATTATGAATTTCTATTATTCACCTTATTATAGAATATACAATATATTCTCAATGAATTTTATCTATTATTATATGATTAGGAGAAGATAATATCCACTTAATTTAGTGGGATTTTATTGTATAAATGACTCAACTGAAAATTGAACTTTCTATGTAGAAGAAGGGAATTCCATAAATTCTAGTAATTAATTATAAAATCATTGAGTTCTAATAAAATATTTCTATTATGTGTTATGATTGTTCTCCCATAAGGTTTTGATTTTTATTTGGGTAGTCAACATATTTCCTATCACATTTGTTGTTAGAATGATTCCTCATATTTTATGAAATTAACTAAAATAAATAAAAAATTGGGATCATCATTCTTAAAATAATGACTATGTTAAAAAAACAATGAAATTAGAATTAATGTCACATAAGTTACATATATATCTTGGGTTATGAGTCTCTAAAATTCAATCCAGGTTATTTATAGTAATTTTAATATTAGGTTTTCTAACCTAACCATCTATTCAAGTCATTCATAATGATTCATATGATGTTTGTGAAATTAAAATATCATATAAAATGGGAGTTTAAAACCAATTGTGCATCAATGTGTATTTATTGTGAAAAAGGTACTTATTGAGTTAATACCTAATAATCCCTTTTAAAATTTTTATCCATATGTGCATATACGACCTAAACACATCTTCTTGTAATAACTAGACATGAATATCATAAAATAGAGACCATTAGCTCTATATTTAAACAAAATTTTAGGATGTTTCCATATTCATATATATATATATATATGTCCATAGGGTTTTTACTAATTTATTGGTAAGACAATGAGATTTTAAAATAATATTATTATAAATACAGTAAACAACACGAAACACAGATTTTAAATGAACCATGATATACTACTATAATATTATTATTATAATGTTATTTTTATTAATAAGAAACTAAATTTTTATATATTACTATGAATAATGTTTTTGGAAAATTAAGTATGGAAGAAAGAATGAAATATAATTTTAATTTCTTTATAGGCTTTGAAAATATCATCTTTCTCAAAAAATGAATTTATACTGCACAAATAATAAAATTAATTTTTAAAACCATTAGAAAATTTATTTGAAAAAATGAACGTCATTTTTAATCAACATGTATATATTATATTAGTAATATTGTTTTTTATATTTTTAAATGTTTTATTTTTTGATTAGTAGAGAAAAATACTTAATTTTAGCGAAAACTACTGTTTAATTAAATCATTTGCATAGTTATATTTTTCATTAAAATGGTTTAAAAGTGGATTTTGTTAAATTATGTAATTAATGACCCATTTTTTTTATTTTATTATATTCTATGATGATTTTTCAAATAAAAAATTTTAAAATCTAAGAAAACGTTTTCTTTAAAAAGTCAATTTTTTGTCACCTCAATGGGTTTAATTTTAAATTACATTATTATTTTTTGAATTTAAATTTTCATGATAGATTAAATATTTTGAATCATCATAATTATTATAATATAATATTTTCACCATAATTTTGTGTCACAATAAATAATAAAAACATTAAAATTTAATTATCATAGTTAAGGGTAAAATGATTTTCCCATCGTTAAATAAAAAATATAATGGTCAAAGACTAAAATGCAAGACCAAATCCATTTATCTTGAAAAATATAGACCTTATATCTTATAAGATGGTATAATAAGATATTATTTATCCTTTTTGAATGTGTAAAACATGGTTATAACTTTTTCATTTCATAAATTTCAAGTTCTCTTTTCCCCCACTTATAAAAGAAAACATCTGATCAAATCAATTCCAAAAATTAGAAGCATTTTGGATTTTAATATAAAGTCTTAAATACATTCCAAAATTTAAATCCCATGTTTTATATCCTTTAGTTTTATCATAATTCCAATCTATAAAAACATTAGGTATAATTCTTCATAGGTTTTTCGAATAAGAGTTATCATTCTAAACCAAGCATCTTTATATTATTTATTTTTCCACATCATTAAAATATTAATCAATCATAATGATATAATTATATTAGTATCTAAAATATTATGAGGTTTTATTATGTTAATTTACTAACCTTGTAACATCCTACCCCATATCATTGGCTTGAGAGGTAAGGGGAATGTTATTTGTCCCTAAGCGACGTTCCTAAGGAGCCAAACGTTGGCAATAAATGTTGAGGGCTTTGAGAATAAATTGGGGAAAATTTTACCTTGAGAAAAAACCAACCAACCAAACATTACACTATACTAAAACTATATGATGAATGTCAACAGGACAACCAACTCATACACTAACAAAATGGCAACCAAACTATTCCATAACTATCCCACATGCAAAATACAACCAAGACAAATAATAGAGTACCAAGAGAAACACAAAACAAAAATATACCAAATAACTAGAGCATCATCTATAGCTCCTCACCAAGCTCCATTCTCCAAGCACTAAAACATCACCAAAGCATCATGCCGAACTGCTAGCAAAATGAGATGCATTACTCTTACCTGTGTCCCAGAATACAACATCTACAAAAGCACCAAATTTCCAAAGAAGGGGGTGATTAAAAATACTTAGTAGGTTTTCTCCAAATGAATACCTTACTCAAGCCCCTAGGATAAAACCATTTGCACATTTATATAAACAATTATATATAAAACATTCAATAGTGAAATTACATACATCAAGCCAAACACCCCATTACCAGGCCATTTCCACCCAAATGCTCAAGACACCCTGGAAAGATAAACATCCACTCCAAAATCCATTTCACCATTTCACATTGGCATAAGAAATTCCATAATGAAAAAGCACACAACAAGGTAACCAAAATGGTGGATCTTACATCCAACCTATTCACCTAATTCCAACTATTGCTGCTTCCTGACCACTACCCATAATGGTGGCTCTTCCGACCACTATCCATCACTATTTATAGTGAGACTTCCGGCCCACTTCCACACAATTTTCAAAATTACCACAACAAATAATATTACCCACCATGGCCACAACAACATGCAATTAACCATTTCCATCACATTCCAATCCACTTAAATAAATCACTAATTTATTGAAACCGCCATTGAATATTTTTCAATGCCAAACAGCATTTCAATAAACAACATATTTTTTTAAAACCATTTTTCACAAATCATTTTTCATAATCAACAACTAATGATTTAAAATTAAATTTTTTAAATCACACAATAAATTACCTTTTGAAAAAATAACATGTTTTCCCTAAAATCCTCTAAATCACCACAACATATGTTTCCAATAATATCCACACATCATTATCACAATAAATTTCTTGAAATAAAATTAATTGATCCAAAACCATTAGTTAAAACAATGTTGAGTCATTAGAGGAGCCACCTAACTTTTAGGTTCCAGTGAATTCGACCCATAAGCAACCGTATCCCAATCCTGAAAAATTGATCCAAAAAACCACTTAAGATGTACTTCACTATCATCATAAAAACATAAAATCATCACCCAAGGCAATCATAACCCAACATCTACACAAAATTGGTATATATACAGAAAACTAATAGAGAGGGGATATAGATCTATAGGATACTTACCAAAGATGTACCACCTTTAATACACAAAGACACCCCTTTGATTTGCTTCCAAAACATGTGGGAGGGAACCTATAACCTTTCAGAACCCAAGATCTCTTGTGAGGCTTGAGTGGGAAGATGTTTTGAATGAAAAGAGGCAACCCTGAGGGTTATCTGATTTAAAAACCCCATTTTTTCTTGGTCGTACAGTTAGCCTGTACGATTTGTAAAACTATTCTCATGAAACTGCTTCATGAGAAGGGGTCCACACAATTTCCTCACACAATTTGGAAAACCAAGTGCATTCAATGCATGACACACTATCTCCCCCCTACATGGTTTCCTGGAGAATCCACATGGTTTTCCCTAACCGTTCATAACCCATGAACCCTTAGAAAAGCCTCCAAACTTAATCGAAACCATTGGAAACTCTCCTAACATTTTCCAAAATCATCCTAATAACTTGAACACATAAATAGGAATAAATAATGTTATATACATCAAACCAGGGGTGTTATATTCTCACCACCATTGGACATTCCATCCTCAGAATGCATGGAACCATTGCTTTGTCGAAATTGCTCAGGCCATTAGGTGATCATCTATTTCACCTGCCCCAAAGTCTTCTCTTAAATATGACCATGTTTCCGCAAAAAAACTTATTAAAATGATGCTTTTACCATGAAATACTTTATCTTGTCTATCAATAATCTACACCGGAACATGCACCAAAGAAGCATCTAGTTCTAGCTCAACATGATCCCATCGAATCACATGGCCAGGATCTAGCTGATACTTTTTCATCTTCGACACATGAAACACATTATACACCATACTAAACCATTGTGTAAAATATTACCAGTAGGCCACCTCACCAATATTCACAAGTACCTATAAAGGCCAAATATACCTCAGAGATAACTTATACTACTTCCCAAACTAATGATGTCCCAATCAATGAGTGATTCTAAAAAATAGATGATCACCCACCTCGAACGACAGAGGTCATCGATGATGGCCCACACATTATTTATGAAGTCTTTGAGCCATCTCCATCATCTATTTAACCTAATTTATTTTCTATGTAGTTTCATGGAAATGGCTCGGTTCGATCATCGAAGCCTCGCTTGTTTCCACCAAACACAGTGGAGAACGACAGAAACACTCTTATAATTACTCAAATAGAGCCATATTTATTCAATTCTGATAACTATTATTATATAATAACTCCACCAATGGTATGTTCTCCTCACATTTATCAAAAAAATCCATCACATAAGCCCTTAACATATCCTACAAGGGTTTTATCGTCCACTCGGATTGGTCGTCCGTCTGAGGATGATACATTATGCTCGTAGTCAACTTTGTTCCAAGGGATTACTGTAAGGATTTCTAGAAACAAGATGTGACCCTTAGATCTCTATCTGATACAATCGAAATTGGAAAACCTTGCCTCTTTACAACTTCCCGAATATTGATTTTTTATAGATCTTCCAACGTATGAGATTCACGAATCAGGAAGAAATGGGATGACTTTCTGAACGAGCCACAATCACCCATATGACATCATGTTTCCTAACCGTACATAGAAGCCCTGTCACAAAATCCACTATTATCTGCTCCCATTTCAACACTGGGATAGGTAAAGATAAAAAAATGTCTACTGGTGGTTGATGCTCTGCCTTGACTTTATGACAAGTCAAGTATCTCAAGAAAAACACTACCACATCTATTTTCTTGGTAGCCCACCAAAACTACACTTTAAATGCCTTGTAGATTTTATGAATTCAAGGATGGAGAGCCCTCCTATAATGACGGTAGTCCCCGACAAGTTCTTCATGACAGGCCCCAAGTACCACCCTCTGATTCTGAAAACAGAAGACCAAATTTCCATTCAGTTACCTGCCCCCAATGGTCTCTACTAAATTCAGTTTAAACCTCCTCACCATACATTTAGAATCAGATTAATGTGACTCTTTACATAACATTGACATGTTAGAAACCAACTAAACTAGAATGAAGACCACTCTTCCACCCTGTTCCTAACATTCCAACTGCATTTTGGCTATTACAGACATCAACTGCCACTGATTCTATGCATGTTTCACTATATGAGAAAATGATTTTATACTTAATGCATCTGACACCAAATTTCCCTTACTCGGTGTGTACATTATGTCAAACTATGGTCCCTCAAGATCCCAAACATGATCACTATATGCTCTTAATACACTACCATTATCCTCAAATACACCTATATATCATCAAAAAATATCACCAGAAAATAATCCACATATATCAGAAATATATGATTAATCAATGCTATGAACACAGATGGTGCATTCATTAGTCCAAAGGGAATAACCACATACTCATAATAGCCATATCTAATTATGAAAGTTGTTTTTGGGATATCCTGAATCTTAACCCGTAATTGATGATATCTTGACCTCATGTCAATCTTGGAGAACCAATGAGCTCACCTCAACTGGTCAAAAAATAATCAATGTGTTGAAGTGGATATCAGTTCTTTATCATATCCTGATTAAGTGAACAAAAATCAACACAGATTTGCAAGGTTCCATCCTCAATTTTAACAAACCAAACTGGTGACTCCCACAAAGATGTGCTAGATCATATGAACCCTTTGTTTTCTTACTCATCGAACTGTACCTTTAATTCCCAAAATTCTTTTGGATTGATTTCGTAAGATGGAAGTGAGATATGGCTGGTCCCTAGAACGAGATCAATCATAAACTCTACTTCTCTCACATGTGGAAACCTTGAAAATTATTTGGGAAATACATTCATAAACTAATCCACAACTAGCGGAAGAAAACTCTTCTCAACACCTTCCACTGATACCAACGACAAAGCCTCTTACTAATACAAGAAAATTCCAACAGCTGCTTCCAACAAATCTGTTTCACCTAGATTTTCATTTTTCTCCTCTCTAGAGAGATGTTCAATGCAATCCTCCACTGTAAAACCCATCGTTCATTCATATCAATCAATGTAGGCCTTAAACATCAATATCCAATCCATTCCCTGGATTATGTCAGAAGCATCCATCTCATGCACTAAGAAATCCCACATCAATTCAATGTCTTCCAAAAGAAAATAACACACTTAACATAGGAAGGATGGACACTCCCTTCACCCTATAAGATTTTCTAGTTAAAAAAGGAATAATTTCCACCGTCAATCCCAACAAATCAACAATGAGAGAAGAAATAAAATAATGCAAATAACCCATATCATACAAAGACATCATCAACATGGAATTTAAAAGAACCATAAATCACATCATGGATTGTCTGGACTAATCATCCACTACAACCTTCTCAGCTCCAAACAACTACTTTCTTGCCACACACTGCTCTTTATTACCCGATTGAGGCATCGTGGTATTCTGAGAATAACCTTGAACCACTTTACTCTATTTCTAAGGGGTACACTTCTGCCTTTGTCCCATTGAGGTATAATACCCATGAGACCCCTAAAGAGTGTCAAAAACAACCATCTTTGGAGCATTCTGATAATAATATTACGGATTCCCCATATTCTTACATTTATGACATGCTCGAGATTGTGTTGTACAATCGTGCTCGATGTGGCTCATATAACAACACTAAAAACATTCTTGTTTACTCTGTGTCTTCGGAGGAAGAATCACCAATCCTACCGTCAAATTCTAAACAGTACCCCCACCCTAAAAAGAAGTGTCCCTTTTCCATATGAACCCAGCATTCGAGTTCCCACTATTATCTATGGTACCAACATGTTTCCCCACCTATAGCCCCCACAAGATCTTGCTCAGCCATTGTAGCTCCATTCACCATTTATTTGTAATCGTCTATACACAACACTACTATCTTGGAACAATTTCCTAGTTCAACCCAGCTTAAAAATTTAATGCCTTCAATGATATACTACATGAAAACTCATGTGAAAACCATACTAAGTTCATAAACATTGATACATATTCTGTCACTGCCATGTTATCTTTCTTCAAACTAAATAAATCCAGTGTATGCTGAATTCTAAACATATGAGTGTAGAATTGTTTATTAAAAAAATATTCAAACGCCTCCCATGTCACACTTTGGTATGTCCCAGCTTGGACCACCAACTCCCACCACAAGAAGTAAAGATCTTCCATCATATATGTGGCTAACTTCACATTCAGATCTTCTGGTGTTCCCATGAAGTCGAATATCCTTTTCATTCTGTTCATCCATGATTCATCCATTTCTGGCTCCGAATCACCCCTAAAAATTGGTGGTTTCTTCCGTTGAAATGCATCCTCATGATCCACATGAAATGGTTCGTCAACTTTATTCCCACTTTCCACAGCTTGGAAAGCTGGCACAATACTCTTCACTAGCTACTAGTTCACTTGTGGCTTAAGATCAACCACATTTTCCATAGCTTCCTCAAGTTTGTCATTATGATGCATACCCAGTTCCATTTCTATCAACCGAAAAACAACCATATGTCCCACACTCTTAACAATAAAGGTTATACAATTTTCAATTTTAATTACATAATAACTATCACAACTAGGCTTTCCACAAGTTCACGTTTCCCATGTTGCACTATTTTGAAAAATCTACCATGTTTTGAAATTCAACCATTTTTCAAAATACTAGTAGTTTCAATGTTTCAAATCCTTCTTTTTTAAAACCCAATTAAGATGTTCAAAATCTAAACTTTCTGATCACACCATAGATAACTATACCCTAATGAAATCTGAATCCTAGTGGGAATTCATTTCTACCATGCATTTCATGGTCATCTCATTGGCAACACACATGACAAAGAGATGTCTAATACCTATAATATTATCCAAATTCTTATGTACCCAACTCCATGGTAACTTTATTTTTAGTATAAAAGGGTTTTTTACATCCTTTTATTTTATACATTACATTTTTGGAAAATTTTATGCCTTTCTACCATCCCGTCTCATGGAATTGACCAATAACGAATGTCAAAACCAAGACCAACAATCAACACCAAAGAATTGAACAACTGTTCTCACAAGAAATCTGAGGACTAAACAAACTGATACCACTTGTAACATCTTCCACCATCTCATTGTCTTTAGAGGGCGGTGGAATGTTACTTTGCCTTATGTGATGTTCCCATGGCACCAAATGGTGGAAAAACAAATTTCATGTTCATTGAGTATAAATTGGGGGATGATTTTCCCATGAGACAAAACCAGACAACCAAACAATACACTATAAAAAACTACATGATTCATGTAAACAAAATAACCAACTCAATCATTTCCAAAAAGGGAACCAAACTATTTCATAACAATCCCACATGCCAAATACAACCATGGAAAATACTAGAGTACCAAGCAAAAGACTACATAACAAGACCCCAAAAAATTAAGACACCATCCATAGCTCCATGCAAATATACATGATCCAAGAAACATAACATTACTAAAGATACATGTCGAATTGCTAACAAAATGACATGCCTTACTCTTACATGTGCCCCGAAATACATCATCTGCAAAGGCACCAAAGTGCCAATGCATTGGGTGAGTACAGATACTCAGTATTTTTTCCACCAAATTAATTCCCTACACACGCCACATGGAAAAAACTATTATCACATTTATATAAATTAGATCATATAAAGCATTCAGTCGTAAAACAACTTACAACAAGACAATCACCAATTTTCCAACCCATTTACACCCAAATTCTAAATACATAAAATAAATCCAAACCACCAAGCCACAATCAGTTTCACCATTTTAAATTATCAAAAAAAAATTCACTTTTCATGTAACACACAATAAGTAAACCAAAACGGCAGAGCTTTCATCTAACACATTCACCGATTTTCAACTAGTGGTGCTTCTTGAACACTACACATAATGGTGGATCTTCTCGCCATTATCCATTACCATTTATAGTGAGACTTCCCACCCACTTCTGAAAAACATTTAAACAAACCAATACCAAGAATATAACCCAACAAGGCCACACCAACATTTAATTAACCACTTCCATCACATGCAAATACACTTCAATAAATCCCATGTTTATTGAAACCACCCTTAATTAATTTTCCAAGAAAACCCACATTTTAATAAACAACATCTTTATACGAGTCCATTTTTCACAAAACATATTTCATAATCAACCACTATCACTTTTAAAATCAATCTTTTTAAATCACACAACAACCTCCCTTTTTGGAACAATAACCCATTTCCCCAAAATCCTCCAAATCACCACCAAATGGGTTTCTAACAAGATGCACACAACTATATGAAAAATAATTTCAATAAAATTAAATTAATGTACCAAAACAAATATTAATAATGAAGTTGAGTCGAGGTAGAGGCCACCAACCTTTAGGGTTTTGGAAAATTTGACCCACAATCAATCACACACCAATCCGATAAAACGCTCCACAAAAACCACTCTAGATCACCCTACATGTCCTAAAAAATCATTAAAATCAACACCCAAGGAAACCAAAAACCTATATCTACACATAGTGGGTGTATATATAGAAAGTTGAGAGATATGGAGATTCATATCCATAGTAAACCACAAGGTACCATGAGAGGGGACTTATCCGAGAAGAACTGCCTTCAATAAATAAAGAAAACCATTTGATTTGCTTCCATAACATGTGGGGGAGCACCTCCATCATTAGAGAACCCAAAATAAAGAGTTAGGATCGAGTAGGGAGATGTTTGGAATTAATAGAGGGAACCACATGGGAGCTCGGATTTAGAAACCCCATTTTAAGTGGTCGCACGGTTCAGAAAATCGTGAACTAACCGTGCACATGCCACTACCTCAAGAGAAGGTATCTAGAATGATGCTTCAAATAGTATTGAAAAACATCCTAGGACATGTGAATCCCACTATCTCCCCCCTACATTGTTTCCTGTAAAACCTACATTGTTTTCCCTAATCATGCTCAAACCTTACCCCCTTAGAAAATCCTCCAAACTTATTCAAAACCATTCCAAACGCTCCCAACCTATTCCAAAATCATACCAAGAAAATTAAACACATAAAAAGGAATAAAAAAAGTCTATATAACTCAAATATGGGGTGTTACAAACCTACTTACATATCATCTTTGATCAAATGGAAATGAAATAATCATTTGTATGCACGACAACCTACCTCCAGAAGAACTGATGTAATTAGTTTTCTATCACAGATAGTCACATATATTTATATGTATGGATTGAATATTTATATATATTATTATTACCATATTAATAATTATGTAAAATAAACCTATAATATATATTTTTAGCTTACCATGCTTTAAAAAATGATATTTCTATTCGTCTGCACATAGGTCAACCACCTTAAGAAACGATGTGATTCAATTTTTATTACCACATTAGATGGACGTGATGTATAAATGTTAAAAAATTAAAATATGATATTAATGATATTTAGATAATTATATTAATACAAAAAACTCTTACCTTTTTTCAATCATTATTTTTGAGAAATGGACACCATACACATCTGTACGTACAACTAATTTTCTCCATTATTGTAATGTACATCATTTTTCATAACCATAATCCGTGGTTATTTTTAAAATATTTTTTTATGTATAATAAATAGAGTTATTTCATGATTATTATATTTTAAATTTTTTTACAATGAACCCTTTTACTTGGGTCAACACACTATTATGGTTTCAGAATTATGATTTCAGAATCGTCTAAACAACAGATGTAGACATAACTGATTGAATACTTTAATATATTGTTAATATTAATTATTTTTTTTAATTATAATATATTAAACCTATAAAAATATCTTATTAAAACAAATAATTTATATAATTTTATTATTCAGGATATAAAATACATACATGACAACTTCTAGAATCGTGTCATGGGTTTGATCTCAAAACATCCTTCATTGAGTCACATGTTTTTTATACTATTTATTTTATATGGTTATATTATGACTCATTGAATATTATGCAATGAATAAAATATAATTAATAATATTTTATTTCATTACTCATTTACATTATTCATTTTTGTTATGATTCAAAATTTACCAAATAGTAATGGTTTTTTCTGTATCAAATTAATCGGGATTGTTTATACTTGAATTTCCATTGTAGAAACATTCTTGTTAATTTTATAATAAAAACTAATAGTTTTCATCCAGTATGTTTATTCATTAAAAAATAAAGTAATAGTACCATTTTTATATCATTGTTACTTGAAATTGTTGATATAATGTTTTTATGAAATATTGACATCATTAGTCTCTTCAGTTGAAAATCCATTTAATTTCATATCCTTGTTTTCAAAAAAATAAATAATAATTTTAACATTATTTAAATGATTTATTGAAGACATATTTACCCATGTCTTAATATTAAAAAAATATCATGAATGTAATCATCTTATCATTTTCTAAATGATGGAATCTTTGACATTTTTATAATAGTGTTCATGGAGAATTTTTTAACATATATGACATATATATAACTGACATCCATCCCGACTAATCAAGTCATAGAAAATTACATAATAAATTTCTATAGTTCATTTTGAAGATAATATTTTCAATTCTATTTGGGAAATTTTTTTATTTTAAATAAATGATTTCGATGAAAAAAAGTGTTTCACTCAACAAGTATTCAATTTAAGATTTGAAATAATTTATCATTAATGAAAAAAACTTATTTATTTTATAGATTACTTATAAATTATGTATAAATATTGATTGAAAATATAACTATATTATTATCCCTTGTATTTATAGGTTAATACATACCTTATTTTCATCTCTCAAATGTATTCATTATGAAATTTATACTAATTATGACATGAGAAAAGACTATGAAAACCTTTTTCTTTCCATGGATATTTCTTATGTTTATGACTTATGATATATTTCCTTTAGTGTCACACATAATCATTAACATTTTATGATGGGAGTTACCAAATAGAACTATAATGCATTAGGTAATGATTTAGTCTCATGAGATATCATGTAAGGGATTAACGACTAAACATAATCAATTATGATACTTTTTCAACCATGTGATATTGGTTAAGAAGTTGTCCATTAACAATGTTGATGTCATGTTATATGTTTATTCCTCATTTACTATGACTCTTTGATTTTTTGATACCGTGTTCTTTGTATTTTTCATTAATGTGATTACTATTAATCCTTCTCTTTTTAGGATATCAGGTTATAATTTTGACTCACAATTAATGATACCATATTTTATTTATTCCCTTATTGATATTTTTGCATGCCCATTTGTTTTATTTATTCCCCTAGTTATCCTGTAATGTTTTTGGATTACATGTGGATTTATGATCGCTTTATGGAGAATAAAATAAGTATATTATTTTTCTATTATGTCTTGATGTATCATGAACCACTTCCTCTAAAAACACTAGGCCTCAAAAGATATTTTGGTGTAAATAATGGTTACTAATATATAAAAAACATTTCACTGTTTGTGTCAATGGGATGGGACATTAGAGTTGGTATTGTAGATAATAATTACTAAAACATTAGAAACTAGGATGTAGAATCATTAATGATAACCTTATGTATATGTTAAAATATGATAATGAGAATAGAAATATATCCATGAATTTTGGTGAAGTGTAGAGTGATTTGGTTCCATGAAATTTAATTCTTTTTCAGATACTACAAGTCGATGTGGTTCTGGAACATTTGTACCTATGAGTAATACATTTGAAAAGGGTACAGTGATATAGACTCAATCATCACTTGGTGAATAATAATGGGTCTTTATGCACACTTGATTTGAAACTCGCATGGGATATTCTTTGGAAATTTAAAAACCCTTTTTTGACCCATTATAAAGGAGTTGAAAAATTGTCAGGTTAAAATACCAAAAAAGAAACATTTACATGTATAACCAATATTGAAAACTATAGAATCCTAAATGAGGATATAAATATCAATTATATTCTATTTCAACTAGGTTTATAATTTTTCCTTTTGTATGTTAATGAATTCTCATATTGTAAATTTATTCCATTTATTTAATGTAGAGATATATGACAAAGCATGAAAAAATCAGTGTGATTGGAAATGGAATGATTTACCTATTTAGATTCCTAACCTAATGGGAATATTTCTATTAAATATTAAGATGTAATTTAATGATAAATCATTAATTATGATTTTAACATTATACATATTCAAATTTCTAAACAAATAAAAGAAGAGAAGGATAATGGATCATCGAAGATAATGTGATAAAAACAATAAACAAAAGACTATTCAGTTTACTACATGTCAAAAAATGTGGGAATATGTAGAATGTACTATATATTATTGGTATTGGAATAACCTATTTTGGTGGAAATTTATGACACAAATAAGCTAAATTATTAGTAAAAATGAGGATTCTGTTTAATAAGATATAAGAAAATAATTTTATACCAAAGAAACCATTATCAATTCAATATCATAGATATTGGTATCATTGTCATTATCTGAGTCATTGGCATAAATATATGATTAATTAAAATGTTAATATATTATTATATTCATTAAATTAATATTATTTATGTATTTATGGGTTTATGTTTAGGTATATGTTTCAATGGTGTTAATGATAGAATAATATAAAACATATAAGGATTGATAATCATTAGTTTTTCTTTGAGGATTTTCAAGAATATGTTGAATGGTAATAATTACCTATAATGGTTATTTAATGGTATGGGGATATTTTATGAATAATGAAATGATCATCCTGTATATTTTCTTAAGGTTGGGGTAATTATAGTCAATTAAATATTTTTTAATTTCTGGTGATGAATGAGCTGGATAGAAAGACATAGATGTTAAAAAGGGGATTTGATTAATAATTTTATTTTTGAAGATGTTGATCACATTCTTGAAAAAATAATAGGATCATGTTGGATTATGAATATAATTATCACCTTTATTACATTATTTTAGAAAAAAAGGAAACTTGCATATCAGGAAACAACTCAAATGACTGTGGGGTATGAACACGAAACTAAAGGGTGATTAGGGTGTTGCACCTATCACTTCCCAATGTGATGTGTTGGTTTGTATGAATTTTGTTTTACTTAAAAAAATTTATGGATACATATTTAGTTTGTTTTGGTAAACAAATTATATGATCAATTTTTTTTTGTTTTTTAGTTAATAATGGTATTTTGGGAAATGTTTCAACAAGTTGAGGTATATTTAACACTTATTAATAACATTTGATATAACATGAATGATTATTTGGGAATATAAAAAATAAAACATTGAATTTTTTGGACATTTGGTATGCAAGGTTATTTAGTTATGTAATTATTTAAGTTAAAATTTGGATTTGGAGATTAATATGAAGTTATATTCATTTTGGGAATTATCATACCTTATTCTCACCATTTTCAGTATCATTAATGTATAATGAAAATACGAATATATTAATACCATTTTATTTAATCATATATTCTGTTAAATGTTAATTTTAGTGATTCAGGCATCAAACATTTATCATGAATAGTCATATTTAGAGAAAAAGTTGAGAGTGTGGTATAAAAAAAGATAAGATGATGAAATAAATATGTCAAGTAAGTTTATTTTCTTACATTCTTAATCAATGGGGTAAAAAGGCCCATCAAGTTTAGAAAAATATCTTAATATAAAAAATTTATTTATTTTTCATAAATAAATGGTCTATTATCTCTAAAAAAATTATAATGGTTTCCCCTAAATTTTTTTTTCCAAATCCATTTCTTCACTTCCGACAAATGTTCTCATTATAAAGAAACCTAATTTTGTGTTATTTTATATGACCTTCATATTTTCTTTTTCCATATTTATTAAAGGATTGTATATTAACCCTTTTTTTGATGTGGGTTTTCTACAAAGGGGGTTTTCAATGATGAACCATCAGTTACTAAGCACAAGTTCATAATTCAAGGATTGAATTAATTTAAGTGATATAATGTTACTCTGTGACTTTTTAAAAGAAAACTATTTTTTATTGCGTATATAACCTAAAACATTGAGTTTAGACAAAATGACATATAATATTACAATATTATTATTTGAAAATGACCAGTAAAACCATACTATGAAATTTGGTGGTATGAATATGAATTACCAAAATTTGAAAATTAATGGTGAAGAAATAAGAAAATATATCTGTGATGTCTTTATATTATTTGAAATTACAGTTTCCTAAAAAATGATTCTTTTTCATTTTGTGAAAAATGATATATTTCATTTTTTATCTAATTTTAGAAAATCTACTTGATAGAATTGACTTAATTGTTTTATTAATGTTTTGAAAATTATATTAGGATTAATTATTGGTATTTTTATACAAATATTTATTTTTTATTTAATATAGAAAAATATTTGATTTTAAGGAAATCATTTTATGTTTAAATCATTTTTACTGTTTTGTTAGGTTTTGAAATGGATTAAAAATAAAAATCATTAAATTTTTTATTTTTATTCGTACATTGGCCATTAGAATCATTTTATTATCTATTTTTATATGAAAACATTTTATAATTATGAAAACATTTTATTTGGAAACCCATTTTTCATCACGTCAGTTGATTTAATATTATATTAAAATTTTCAAATTCTATAAATTAAATTTTTAAAAATGGGTTAAATATTATGAATAAAAATAATTAATATTATTTAATATGTTCATCATAATTTTTTGTAATAATGAATAGTAAAAATAGTAAAAAACAATTATGACATTTAAGGTTAACAAGAGTTTACGAGGGGTTAATTAAAAATGATAAAGGTAAATATAACCAAAAAAATGTTTCCAAATCAAATTTCAGGACAATATTTTAACCTTATATCATATAATGTTCTATAATGGATCCTTTTTTAGTGTCGTTTTTAAATCATTGGTATTACTTTTCATTCAAATATTATAGGTGGGCCCTCTCCCCCAATTTTAAAAGGGAACCTCCTCTCCTCTCCATAAAACACATCAAAATCCATGTAGTTTGGACTTTACCTACCAAAATATATTACTTAAGTCACTTCCCATGTAATAGAATATTTATATTGATAATAAATCTAATCTATGGAGGATTTAGGTATTATCTTAAATAGGTGGTTTGAAGAACATGTATTGTTCTTAACCGGGAATCATTGTTTTATTTATTCTTTCAGCTAATTAAAATATTAATCAATCATTATGATATAAAAAATAGTTATATCTAATATATAGGGATTTTATTAAATTAATTTGATAACCTATATACTTTTCCTCTTCCATCAAATAGGAATGGAAATCATCATTCGTGTGTATATCAGACTAACACCTCTTGAACCGATGTAATCCATTTTCCATCATTTCTATCACAGTTGTACATGGAGATTAATTTAATATTTAAATATTATATTCATGATATATTAGTCATTTTTTATAATTTAATATGTCATATACCATCAAACATTACCGTTCTTTGTATAATGATAACGTCATTATTTTTTACATCGGACTATATCCTCACGAAGCGATGTGATTCATTTTATACTACCGTATAACATGGATGGTATATAATATCACATATAATGAAATAATATGATATTTATTATAGGATTATAATATTATAAAGTTAAAATAATAGTTACCTTATTTGTATAGTGATTAATGAAAAATGGAAATGTTATACAAGAATACGTTTGACATTCAATCTCCCTTATTATATTGTTGTTTATTTTTCATAATGACAATTAATTGTTATTTTAAAATAATAATTTCTGTATAAAACTAATAAATATTTCATGATTATTAATATGTAGATGATGGAAGAATAACCCCTTTTTCCATGGTCAACACACCGATGTTGTTATGAAATTATCAATATAGAGTCTTCACAGCCACCAATGTGGTGTAGTGGCCCTGACTTCATCAACCCAGAGTTGATATCTGATTTATTACATTGGAATAAGATAAATGGAATCATGTACCAAAAAACAAGGAATATTTGTAGTCTCGGTAAAGTAGATAAATGCATGATTCCCAAGATGCATTTTAAAAGACAAATAAAAACATATTTGTTTTAGAATACCATTATTTCTGCTAGAATATCGTGGAAAATCAATCATAGTTCACTTTATAGAATCATGGGGAAAGGAAAAAAATATGGGTGAGTTTAACTAATCAGTACGGGTTATGTACAAAATAATATATCAGAAATTATTAAAGAGAAATCAATATGGAAATGTAAATAACTGAACACAGATTCTATTTAACCAATAAAATAGGAATATTAATTAGATAATGTTGAGTCAATAAGGTTTCCTTTTGAATTTTCTATTCCATTATGTTTTGAAAATCACAAGCACTCTACCTCAAGTTAAATTTTATTTCCCTAAATATTTTTATTAATAATGAAACTTTTTCCTTCCCCAAGGAAATTTTATCATATTAATTGTTTCCATTTTTCATGATTTAGTTTCTAACTATGTTTATTTCAAAAGTGTAAAATTCAGATTCATATCTAAAACCTAGGAATTCTATAAATACATAGATATGGTGTATTCTGTTTTTATGTTCTGAATTACGACTATGAATTCTTTGAAATTCGGATTCTGAATTCTCTAAAATTCAGACACTAAATTCTCTTAAATTCAGACTATGAATTCTCTGAAATTCAGACTTTGAATTCTCTAAAAATCAGACTTTGAATTCTCTGAAATTCAGAATCCGAATTCCTTATAATTCAGACTCTAAATTACTTATTATTCAGGTTCCGATTTAATTTGAATTCAGACCCAGAAATTTTTAGAATTTGGACTTCAAATTCCTCAGAATTCTGGTTCCTAATTCTTCACAATTTAGGTTCTAAATTCCTGATAATTCAGGTTCATAATTCCTTAGATTACGGGTTTCAAATTCCATAGAATTCAGGTTCTGAATTAAATAGAATTTAGTTTCTGAATTCCACATAATTCAGACTCTGAATTCTATAGAATTATAATTTTGAATTCCATGAAAAACAAAATCTGAATATCCATGTAATATCGACTCTAAATGTTTTCTTCATAGACTCTGAACATTATTTTTCTTTATACTCCGATAAATAGATTGGATTGAGCAACCATATTTTACCTACCCTTGTTATAGTTTTGATATGATGTCATGCATTCTGCTTTTAACCAACGGTTGTTTGAGTTACACATGTACAGGTCCCTCCAAAATTCAAGGAAAAATATGAATTTTGAAGGAGGGTGCCGACCGTTGGGAAAATACCTATAAATAAGAGTTTAATTAAATGGGCTCACAAATTTTGATGATTGTTCTACAACTATAGAGATTACATGCTGCTAAAATTATTTCTATAGAGGGAGACTCTCATGCTTTTTGCATACTGAACATCTTGTTCAACATGCTTTGCATGGATCTGATTTTTTATGTGTATAATCAAGGGCTTCCACGGTAGGATGACAGAGGGGCCGACTACATTAATGTTTGAGGACTTCCCTGATAAAGAAGACATATGTACAGACTAAATTGATGTTCTAGGGCTTGCAGGGATAATATGACAGACTACAATATTCTTATTTAGGGATTACCAAGGGGTGGGTTAGACAGACTTTCATGAATGCATAAATCAATGGACCATTATCCAAGGTTATTGGATACCCTACTCTTTTGGTTAACAGATTCTATACTTTTTACTTGTACTATTTCAAGTTTTTTTTCTACTTCATTTTCATTAATAAGGAATGTATAACTACCTTATACTTTATCATACTTGTGTACTCTGATTAGTAATATTCAATACAAATTAAGGTAGAATCATAGTCCTCGTAAACTGCTCTTATGTTTCTTTTCCAGAACCATAATTTCAGAATCTAGCTATTTTGTAGAACTAAGAGGTCTTGTGAATTTACCATGTTCAACATAGTTAAAAAATAAAAAAATTTATTCAATCTTTGAATGTTCCAAATGAATTTTTAAAGAATAAAATTCACCCCTATTGTATTTTGAGCATCTACAACATATATCAATCCTACAATTGGAATCATAGGTGGTCTATGAAATACTTATACTCACATATATGTTTTCTTACTCAGGTTTCCATTTTTCTATATTTTCCTTACATTGGATTTTTATCCATGTTTAAAAAATTTTATTCCTAACAAGATTCTGTTGAAAGATAATTTATTTTTTATGAAAGGAATGAATGTTGGTTCGATTGAAAATTATAATCATATAAGACAACATATATTTGATGGGAATGAATATGAATATTGGAAAAAATTTATGAAAACTTTTGTCATTAACATTGGACTAGAAAACAGTGTTATTCTTAATAGAGATTATAAGAATCTTGATAAGGAAGTCAGAACATTTAAAAATCCAGAAAAGGTAGAATATCAACTAAATTACAAGGTACACTATACTTTGTTCTGTTCCAGGACCTAAAATATATATAGTTAGATTTCCTCTTGTGAATACCCTGTTTTGGAATAAATTTGAGGTTAATCATCTTGGAACTTCCATATTTATCGAAACTAGAAGAGTGATGGTTAGAGCAGAATATCATGGATTTATATTTCTTTATGGAGAACTAGTGTTCAAGGTACAATAGAGGTTTATGAATATAGATATGAGTTTACAATCCATTGGTGATAAAGTTTTATATGATGATGAAATTGTGGAAAAGATTATAGAAATCATGCCTAATGAGTGTGAATCAAAGAGAACAACTATTGATGATAATATGAGAGTCTCACAGATAACTCTTGATTAAATTTTTGGAAATCATCATCAAAATGAGACAATAATTAAATGAAATTCTGATCTAAATAGGAAGAATAATGGAAGTGGAAGTGTTTCTTTTACAACTACTTCAAATCATATAAAAACCAAGACTCTTACAAGGGTTACTAGATCCAAGTCGAAGAAGGTCACTGTTTTATCTGAATCAAGTGAAAGTGAACATTCTAATAATTAAATAGCTAATATTTCATGAAGGATAAATAAGATAGTTGGGAAGAAATACATTCAGTATAGATATAAGAATAATTAAATAAAGGATATGAAAGACTCAGAAGTCACATGTTATGAGTGAAAAAGAGAAGGGCATATATGTACAGACTGTTATATGCTTAAGAGAAAGGATAGAAAGAAAAAACATTTAGAGGGGAAAATAAAGAAATAGTAAAAAGATAAAGATAAGAATGTTTTTAAAGATAATTATACCTGGTGTTCTAGTGGTGGAGACTCTTCTGTTAAATACTCAGAGTACGAATCTTCTGGTCAGGAGAATCTTGGTTTACATTACAAGTAACCTATTGAAAATAATTGTTTAATGGAAAAGGTACACAATGCTGAATCTATAACCAATGTATCATTGAACACTCATTGTAGTTACAGTAAATATTATGAATCCTCAGATGAAGAATCTTTTTTTATGAAGATAATAATTTTCATACATATGACAAAGATTCTAGGTTTGATAAGCTTCATTAAAATGAAAAATCTATAGTTAAGAAAATACTTGAGAAGGAAAATTCTAGAATTTCTATTCTTACTAAAGAAGGATAAAATATTTCTATAGATCTTGATAAGAAAATATATTATTTTGAAAGTATTTAAAACCCCTGAGGATGTTAATTATGTGAAGGATTTTAACACCCCAATCTTCCACGATATTCTTCTCTTTGAATAATATAGTAGCATGTGTTGTACGCAACTTCGAGTACTAAAACACACTACTACCAATCAAACTAGCCGTTTTGAATAGTAATACCCACTTTTTTAAATTTTATAAATTTTATCTCTCAAAATGTACTTCATTTTTGGATTTGGAATATCTAAATTATCCTAGGGTAAATTTCTGAACATTTCGGATAACTTTTATATTTTGATGAATAGTTAAAATTACTAATTTTTCATTAAAAAAACTTTTTAATCAAAATAATTAACGGTGATAAATTATGAATTTAAGTGGAATTAAAGTATATTTAGAATATATTTTTTCCATTTAATATAATTTTGTTCATTGGACATAATTTCACAATTAAACCGGACATAAACAACTGCCAATCTTTTGATAATTATTATCTCTTAAAAACACGCTTTTTGTTTTAACAATGGGAATTAATTTTAAATTAATTTCTTCCACTTCTGTGTTTTGAATTTAGAAATATGGATTCCATATTTGGAATTCTGAGGTCAAAATTTTGTAAATAGGTATCTTTTATTTTTAGACATTTTGAATAATTACTTCGGTAAATATTTTATTTACCATGGTTAAAGGGAAAATCCGGTAAATAAGGGTAAACAAATAATATTATAATAATATTAATTTACTCTAAAACGTGTCATAACCCTATTGGTTGACACTTTTCCAACCTTGGGCATCTTTGGGTCGATTATGGGACCCCATGTATCCAATTGTATGTGATAATGACACTTTATATTAATTATGTTAATGTAAATACAAAAATGACATAAGAATATATCTTTTAGATAAACAATTTTTACATAGGGTTATATATAATATATTTTCGAATATAAATACTCATTAGAAATATAAATTTTTTTTCTACTTCATAGTATTTTATTTATAATTTCTATACATTGAAAAATTAAATTTATTTATGACACAATATTGATTTAGTATTTTCCTTATTAATGAAATAATCAAATAATTGGTATTATAAATATTAAATTAAATATAATTTAAAAGTTTTCATGCCATACACTAATTTTGTTGCATAATATGACATGTTAGTATATCTTAAATGAATTTTTTTGAATTAATAATGTTGTAAATACTCTATGAAAAATAAATTATTAAATACTGTCAAAATTGACAAAAAAAGAGTTTTTAAAACAAATATTATATTATTAATTGATATTCTATTCCGAAAAATTTAAGGTTTTGAAAATTGACTTTTATAATGATAGTTTTATAATTAATGTACCACTTGGGCGTCTCTTGGTAGTTTATTGTATGTTTATTAACTCTATAATATAAAAATACAAAGTCATATGGTAAATGTCAAACTAATTAACTAAGAGTTAAAACTAATATAAAAGGTTAATATGGTGACCCAAACCAATCTAAAACCTACTGGTTTATTAGTTTTAGACCCATACTCACCATAAAATTTAAATTATACACTTTGGATCCATTATTAACCAAATATGAATTTATTATAAAATAATATTTATAGCTTTTCCAAAGGTGCCCCTCACGCCTCTTATAAAAGGGCACTCCCCCTTCTCACTAATTAACACATTCAAAGCCCTCTGGTTCGGCCAACCCATGACCCAATACTCTCTCAACATCCCTCAATTAATCCTAAAGTAATTCCTTTTGTCAGAAAGCCAACCTAAGGATCCATTATGATCAAATCAAAATGAATATCCCAAAGAGGAGGTAATGTTTTCACCACCCACTTTCAAGTTCCTTTCTTTTCAACTTCTTCATTCATTGTTATTCCCATTATAAATTAATAACTCCAATATATTATATATAGTGTGATGTTATTATAAATATGGTACAACCATATTCAGTATTCTATCCATCATTTTAATGACAAGTCACCATACGTGCGTACGTACGACTTACCGTCTCCACGTCATGGTGTAATTGTTATTCTATACATTATTGTTTGGATAGGTATAATAATTATGTGTAATTCTTGAAAATAATAAATATAACATGATAATGATTCTTTATATATGATATAACATCCAATTATATATTTTTTTAATATCAAAAGAATGATATTATCACTCGTGCGTACGTATGGACTACCGTCTCCATGAACGCGATGAGATTCATTCCCCATCGTATCCATTCAAGAATAATTCTCATTTTATGATTAAAATTAATGTTTAAGAACTTTATATCATTTTAGATTTTAATAAAATATAACCTATCCATAACAAGCATGTCTTATGTAACAAAACATATAAAAGAAGACGAGTAAGTTAACACCCGAAATGACGATAATACTAAAATATTATTAACAAAGAATTATTGGAAGATCATATATGATGTCATAATTATGTATATGGTTCCATTATAGTTTAATTACAATTTTTTAATTATTATTCAGGAGTTAAACATACCATCGACTAAGGAAATGTACAAGGTAAGGGTTTATTTCACAATCTGTCCATTATCCGGGGTTGTTTATACATAATTATCTACTGGGACATCTTTATCATCCATATCCATGTTTCCAAAAAATGTATTTAAAATCATTCATAAAATTGTATAGACTATGGTTTAAATTCATTTATACCCTTTTTGACTTTTTATAAGCTGTTTATAAAGGAATCATTCCGTCATTTTCTAAACAGGGTTTTTTTTACCTTTTCGATAAAATTAAGGCAAGAATGTGTTTGTTTTAACTTATATGGCGAGTGCAGCTATTTTCCACCATTATAAAATCATAGAAGCTTACCTTAAAAGCTTATAAAAATATTTTCAAAGAAAATGTTTTCTTTTATTATTATGTGACTTTTAAATGATTAAAAAACATATATTTCTCTCAAATAGTATTGATTTCATATATGTCAACATCCTTTGAGGGATTTTTTGATTATTTGATGTTTTCTTATTATGATAAAAAACATCGATATTTTATTGAAGTTTTTGTGATATGTTTGACTATAGATGTGTTATTGTTATACCATTCATGGTTTATGGAAAGGTATTGACATTTCGTATGCTATTTTTAATACGAATGTTTATGTTATGTTTAAACCTTCCCATATGAGGAATGAATTGGACTTAATAAGTTATGGGTAGAGCCCACTATAGCTCCTCGAGGCATCGGTAGGTCTCATGAGACAATCCGGTGTCTTGGAACAAGGCCTTGACAAAATATTCTTTGTAGTCTTGGCACGATGCCTTGAATATGTGGTTATGATAGTCTGGCATTATTCCTTCCATCATTATGAAAGTGGTTATTGATATTGCATGTGATTTTTAGAAAAGTTGAATATCCATGTGAATAAGTAAATGGAATTATTTCAATTTATCTTTTCCATTTTATTCGGAATTTCAATTTTCAAAAGGATTTTGTTTTAGTTATATATTGCCTTAAATGTTTATGCTTATTTATGAATGTTTCCGCTATATTGTTATCCTTACTAAGCACCTGAGCTCACCCCTTTCAATGTTTTATTTTTTCCAGTATGTGAAGAAGAAATTTATGAATGACCTTCATGGATAGTATGAGGGGATATGGAGACAAGATGTTGTTGTAGTAGTTTTCACTTTATGATTTAATGTAAAATTTATGAATGTATCTAGTTATTCCCAGGCTATTAAACTAATCGGTCTTTCGAGACTTGATATTTTGTGATCATGCCAATGATATGTAATAATGCACCGACTCTGGGTAAATGGGGCCAGATAGTTACAAGGATAAAAATTCTATAGATATAGAAAATGCAATTTCTGAGAAATGTTTTTTAGAGCCCAACTCTATTGCTA
Source organism: Viscum album (assembly GCA_963277665.1). NCBI lineage: Eukaryota > Viridiplantae > Streptophyta > Magnoliopsida > Santalales > Viscaceae > Viscum > Viscum album. Next base: position 976,435,636 of record OY728125.1, read on the forward strand.
AAACTAATTTTTTTGAGGATAATAACTTTGTTATTAGACTGAAGTCAGAAATATTTTCATTGATAAAGAGTTTTTAAAACACTACCTTAGGTAAGGAAAATTTTGATAATATGTATTACCAAATTTGACCTCTAAAAAATAATTCTGGGTTTGGTTATACTCATTCAAAATCGATTTTTAGTTACAAATATATTTCACCTTTAATTGCTACATTCTGCACTGAATGTTAGTGTGGTGGGCATTTGGGAAAAAAATTCTTTAAAAAAAATCTCAGTCTTTAGGTTTTCATAATGCTTATTTTTAAAAGAAAATATGGATTCATAAAATTTTGTATTCTTAAGATTCCGAATCCAAGAAAGTTTGGGTTCCGAAAGTATAACACTATTATTTTCTGGAAAGTAAAGATAATACCAAAAACAATACCTGGTACATGGATTTTGGATGATCTCAGCACATGACTGGTGACAAAAACTTCTGTGAAAAGATTATCAAGACAAATGGAGGAAAAGTATATTTTGGATATAATGACCAGTGATAAATTATTTTTATAGGTAATATTGTTTTTCTTGGAAAAAATTAATTTCAAATGTTTTATTTGATAAGGTTCTTAGGCACAACCATATTAGAATAATTTAATTAGGTGATTATGGATACATGGTAAATTTTAGGAATGATATGTGTTTAGTACACAATTCCAAGGAAGAGTTTATTCTTTCTTTCCATAGGAAAGAAAATTATTACACTCTAAACATATAATACCTTAGGATCTATGGTCTACCTTGTATTAGGGAAATAACATATCATTCATTGTTATGGAATAGATGTTTATGACATTGTATCCTTGGGAACCTATGAAAACTCTCTATGAAAAGACTAGTTAGGGATCTACCGGGGCATAGATTGGATTCTTCACAAGTTTTTGATCCTTGTAAATATGGAAAGCAACATAAATCATGTTTTAAATTTGTCAGTGAAGTCTCAACAATTGATGAATTACAGTTGGCGCATACGGATCTTTTTGGTCCAACACAAACTGGAAGCATTGGAGGAAAATATTATGTATTTTTATTATTTGATGATTACACTATATTTATAAGGGTCTATTTTCAAGAAAATAAAACTGAAGCTTTTTTTAATTTCAAAAGTTTATGAGCCCAAGTTAAAAATGAGAAAAATCATCCTTTGATAACTACACCTAGTGATCATGGAGGATAATTTCAACATTATGTTTTTGAAACTTTTTTTAGTAGAAAAGGTCTTACTCATAACTTCTCATTACCAAGACCTTTTCAACAAAATGGTGTTGTTGAAAGAAGAAAAATAATTCTTCAAGAGATAATAAGAACCTTATTGAGTGAATATTCGATAGCCAAACATTTTTTTGGCTGAAGCGGTATTTTTTTCTTGTTATACTATCAATCGTGTTTCGATTAAACCTTTTCTTAATAAAACTTTTTATGATTTGTAGACTGGTGGAAAACCTAGGCTTTCATACTTCAATGTTTTTGGTTTCAAGGTATTCATTCTGAATACTAAAGATAATCAACACCAATTCATACCAAAATCTGATGAAGTAATTATCATGGGCTACTCCACAGCTTCTAAGGATTATAATTTTTTCAATAAAAATACTTATACTGTTGAAGAAAAAGTAAATATGAAATTTGATGAAACTGATCCTTTTGTTTTTAATCAACTTCAACCTACATAATTATATGTGTTTTTAAAATATAATTATCAACCCTTGATAGAAGAACCTTCTAAAAAGAAAAATGTCCAATAATTTTTTTAAGCATTTACCCCATAAGATTTCCTACCATATATTGATGAAGACACTTTAAAAAACCCAAATCAATAGTTTCTTAAGAATAATCCTAGTGATAGTATCATTGGTGATGTAAATCAGCCCGTAAGGACTAGAAAATCCTTACGAAATGAAATAAAACATCTAGCATTCCTTTCCCAATTATAACCAAAATGCACTGATGAACCTTTAGGTGATGATTATTTGATAAAAGCCATCCAAGATGAGCTAAATGAATTTAAAAGGAAAAAATTATGGACCTTGGTTAAAATCCCTAAGGAAACTGATACTATTGGAGTAAAATGGGTTTTCTGAAATAATTGTTGTGAAAATGGAATCACAGTAAGAAATAAATCTAGATTGGTTGTTAAAGGATATAATCAACAAGAAGGAATAGACTATGTAGAAACCTATTCTATTGTAGATATACTTGAATCTATTTGTATTCTATTTACCATTTCATCATTCTTTAACTTCAAACATTTTAAAATAAATGTTAAAAGTGCCTTCTTTAATCGGTATGTTCATGAGGATGTTATTGCTGAACAACCTCTTGGTTTTGAAGATTCAAAACATCCTGAACATTTTTTCAAACTTATAAAAGCTTTATAAGGAATTAAACAAGACACTAGAGCTAGGTATGGTATAATTATAGGGTTTTTGTTACAAAACAATTATGGTAAGGGAAATTATGATCCAAACCTTTTTATAAAGAAATATATGAAAAATGTTTTTATTGTCCGTATATATGTTGATGACATTATATTTGGTTCAACTCAGCGATCTTTAACTAATTATTTTGAGTATATAATGAAATATGAGTTTGAAATGAGTATAATGGTGAGTTAACATTTTCCTTGGATTTACAATTTTTCAAATACCAAATATAATCTATATATCCCAACATATGTATATTAATGATATTTTAAAAAAGTATGGATATGAAAACACTAATATTATAATTACTCCCATTGGAATCTCAAATTCACTTGATCTTGATGATGATAGGAAACCAGTAGATAACACATCATTTTGATGTATGATAGGTTTTCTACATTACAAAATATCTAGTCACCCAGACTTAGTGTTTTCAGTATGCTTGTGTGCAAGATATCAATCCAATCCTAAGAAATCTCATTTAAAGGAAGTGAAAATTATTTTTCGCTACTTAATGGGAAGTATGGATTTAGGAATCTTTTATACTTTTAGAAATGATTTTATTTTAAAAGGTTTTTTGGATTCTGACTTTTTTGGATGTAGAATGGATAGAAATAGTACATTAAGAACTTGTCATTTCTTAGGACACTAATTAGTTTCTTGGTCTTGCAAAAAGAAACACTAAGATTCACTTTCCACTGCTGAAGCTGGATATATAGCAGTTGAATGTTGTTGTGCTCAAGTATTGTGGATGCAAAAAACCCTCACAGACTATAGTATGAGTTTTACAAAAACAAAAATATTGTGTTATAATACTAGTTCCATTTTCTTATGTAAAAACCCCGTATATCACTCTCATGCAAAACACAAGGATATCATACATCTATTTCATAGGCATCACACACAAAAAGAATTAAAAACTACAATTTATCATAACTCAATATCAACTTTATGATATTTTCACAAAATCCTTACACACCGATAGATATGAATACATTAAACAGAAGTTAGGAATTATAACTATAATTTAATCTTCCATATTAACCTATTGTTGAAACCAATCTCATTATAGTACTAAAATTCTTCTCATATGGGGCGTACATTTTCTTATTAGTCAAATTTTTCGTCATCCTTAGTCAAATTTTTCATAATCTAAATTTTCCCTAGTCAAAATTTTCATAATAAAAAATTTCCCAAGTCAATTTTGTCATAATCATGTTTTTCCTTAGTCAAGTTTTTCGTAATAAAATTTTTCCTTAGTCAAAATTTTCATAATCAAAATTTTCCTTTTCAAATATTTTTTAATCCAAATTTTCTTTAACCAAATTCTCCGTAGTAAAATTTTTCTAGAGTCAAAATTTTTCACAATCATTTATTTTCCATAGTCAATTTTTTTTAATCAATTTTTTTTCGTAGTCTAAATTTATTTTTTCAATCAAAATTTTCAGAATCTTATGTTATTCAGGTTTCTTTTCCTATTCAAGAATAATCTTCCTAAAAATCTGGAAGGTATGTTTTCTTTCCAAAGTTTTCGTAATAATATTTTTTACTTTTTTTTGTTTTTATCTTGTTTATGAATCTTTTTTAGATTCAGTTTTCCTTAAATCTGAATGTTTTTATTAAAAAACCTCAAAAGATCAGAATCTATCAAAAACTCTCTTCATTTATCATCTTAACCGTCAGATTTGATCAGAAGTTCTTTCAACCACTGGATGAACCATGGAAGTTGAACCATCACCTAAATTTCTTATATAAATCCCCTTAATGGTTGTCCACATCATTTTTTCATGCTATTTCATGTTGAAGCACTGCCTTAGTATTTTAAAGCTATTCCAAATCTTCAAAAGTTTTATCAGTTCCGGATGTCTGCTGAAGATTCTCCTCAGAAAGAAATGTCAATTGTTAAAGAAATATCTGAATGGCATTTATTCTGAGAAAGGCTAGTGGATCAAAGATTACGTGACAAATATGATTCTATTATTTCCAAAAACATTATGTTGAATGGCTGGGAGAGCCTGTGTAATTCAAATCAAAAGTCACTGTATCTAGTATATCCAGAGTTGATGATAGAGTTTTAAAAATTAGTTAGTTTTTTCAATGAAGGAGGGAAAGATAAGAACACTTTCAAGTGTCATGTAAAACCCTATTCTCTTTCATACAACAAGTCTACGAGTATGATTGGTATCCATTATGAAGGGGAAGCTGATTTTTGTACAAAAAATTTACCCAATGAATCAGAAAATTTTATCAAGGAGAAAGCAATAGAATGCATTGGCTTGGAAGGATTGAAGACTCTAAAGATCATTCATCCTTAATAAAATTTTCAGATTCTTGATTTATGGGATAATGGATTTATAATTCTGAGGAAAGGGGATAAAGATACCTTGAAGAAAAATGAAATTTATATTTTGGATTTCCTGCTGAATATAAGGAAGTTAAACATAGTTATGTATATCGTGGTAACGATTGAAAATATCATTAATGGAAATGTGAAGTCTCATATTATTATGCATCCATCCATTATTTAAATGATCATATTTCTTTTCCTTCTATCATTCAAAATCCCAAGCAGTTCCAAGACGATAAATTACAAAGTCATTTTGCTGAATCATAAAAACTTAAAGAGAATGACGGTTGGGTTTTCTAGTGAATTCAAAAAATTCAATGAAATTTATGAAGATTAGTTAGATGCTTTGTCAAATAATTTATAAGTTCTTGAAACTGCTACGAAAGGTGGGAGGAAGATAATGACTAATGTGCCAGAAGAGAAATAAAAAACCCTGATGTCCAAGCAATCTCAGTCTGCACCTTTAAAGTCAACGATGAAAAAAGAATATCCTGATGATGTTGTGGCTATGTGGAAAGAAGATAAGAATAACCCGAAAGAAGGGTAACCGTAGTTTCGTTTCGAAACTGCTGAAGCGAAATCATTAAAGGAAATGGTAGCTAAGAATCTTGGGAAATAAAAAAAAGAAAAAAAAGCAAAGAATGAAATTGTCGGAAGTGGAAGTTGTTTAATCCCTTCTCAAGGCTACTAAAAGTGCCCCTCAAAAAATTCTGGTACCCGAATATTTTATGACAGAAATATTTTTTGAGACTCCAGGAAAGAAAGATTTCATTCTGGAATCACATCAAGAATAATGAAATTTCTCAGGAAGTGGATGAAGAAATAGAAGATGAAGAGGAGGTGGAAGAAGAAAGGAATGAATCTGATGATGTTATAAAACAATTTGAAGAATACCATGAGATGGAATGTCCATCTATGAAATTATCAATCCAAACATCCCATGATGAATCCAAAGAAATTTACACACCAGGAAAAGATGAGAAGGGTGAAGAAGAAGTGAATACGACAACAGATGATTAATGTAGTAATCAAGATTTTATTCATCAGGAAGATCTAGTGGCTGATTTAGAGAAAAGAACACATTGAAGAATAAAAATATATTTCAGCTGTCTGATAGTGAGTATAAATCTCAAAATGAACAAAGATAACCTTCCAATATCAAATAAGGGAAAGAATATGGTTGTAAGAACACCAATTAAAACTATAGTGAAGAAGAAATATGATGGTGCCTCATCAAAGAGGACGGCTATGGATATAGAAAAAGAATCCTCACCATTAAAACTTTTGGACATAGAATCATCTACACTTGGACATGATTTTGTTGTCCAGTCATTGAAGAAGCTGGTTGATACTATTATGTTGTCTCCAATCATAAATTCAAGATGTCAGATGATTCAGCATATCATAAACCATATTTTAGAATATGTTTCCATGGTGATAGATAAATGTGTTTCACTAGAGGCATATTTCAAGACTTTACTCATTGGTTATGAGGCACATAAAAAATCGCTCAAGAAGATGAAAAGATGGTCAAAAAATTTTATTAATGAAATGGAAATTTTGTATAAATTCTACGATAATGTAAATGATTCTGTTGATACTGAATAAGGGAAGATTAAATATCTTCAAATAGTTTTGAGAAAAAGTTATGTCTTGAAGAGACTACTCAAAAGAAACAATTTATATATTTAAATGGAAATCATAACTCTATAGCCATGAATTGGGAAAGGGAATGATATCTTAAAATGGAGATTGAAGAAAAGCTTGTTAAGAAATAAGAACTCTTGAAAGCTCAGGCAGACATTTTTAAGGTTCAAGAAGAAAAAATTGAAGCCTTAGAGAAGAAAAGAGAAGACCAGGATCAGTTGCTTAAGAGAGCAGATGAAGATCACAAAGAGCTGAAGAAGCTAAAAACTATTGTGAAGAAGCTGATACCGTAGGAGAAATCTAGATAATTTCATTTCAATTTGATCTTTTGTTGTATTTTTTTCATTGATCAAATACTTCAAATCTTATTGATATTTTTTTTTTGTTCTCCATATTTTTCGTTGTTTAGTACTAATGTTTTAGGTACCAATTTTTCTCCATTCCCTCTATTGCTTTTTTAAAATCACAAAGGGGATGAAAGAAATCCTAAAAAGAATTCAATGTAAAGAAGTGAATTATCAATGTATGGGGGAGTCCATCTAGAGGATTGTTCTTATCAATGATATTTTTCAAATGTAAAAAAATGAAAATTCACATTCCGGAAATCAAAAATACGATATTTAGTGATTCTAAAGCCTAAGGGGGAGTTAGTTGTATTATCTATGATCCATAAGTAAAGGCAGATATGTTTTTATTTTCAAGTCCATAAAATTTCTACATCCTTGGATTTTTTTTTCTATGGAATTTTGTTCTTTAAAAAAAGGGGGATATTGTTGAGTCAATATGGTTTCTTTATGACTTTTTTATTACTTTATGTTTTGAAAATCGCAAACACTCTATCTCTAGCAAAATTTTATTTCCTTGAATTTTTTTAATAAATAATTTTTTTCCTTCCCCAAGGACATTTTCACTTATTATTTGTTTTCATTGTTCATGATTTAGTTTCTACCTCTTTTTATTTCAAAAGTGTAAAATTCGGGTTAATATCTAAAACCTCAACATTCTATAAATACATAGATATGAAGAATTCTGTTTTTAGTTTCTGAATTCAGACCACGATTTATCTGAAATTAAACTCCAAATTCTCCGAAATTTAGACTCCGAATTCTCTAAAGTGGAGACATCAAATGATCTAAAATTCAGATTCAAAATTCTCTAATATTCAAACTCTAAATTCTCATAAATTTGGATTCTAAATTCCTTATAATTTATACTCTGAATTTCTAATAATTTAGGTTCCTAATTCCTTATAATTACGACCCCGAATTTATTAGATTTCAGACTATGGATTCCTCATTATTTTTTTTCTGAATTCCTCAGAATTTAGGTTCAGAATTATTTAGAATTCAGGTTCCAAATTTATCAGAATTCAGGTTCCAAATTCCTTATAATTCAAGTTCAGAATTCCTCTAAATTCAGGTCCATAATTCATCAGAATTCAGACTCCATATTCTATAGAATTTTGATTCTGAATTCCTTGAATAATATAATCTGAATATCATTGTAATATATACTTTGAATGTTCTCTTCTTAGAATCTGAACTCTATTTTTCCATAGACTCCAAGAAATAAATTTGACAGAAAACCATATTTTACTTACCCTTGTATTAGTTATGAAACGATGTCATGCATTTTGTTTTCAACCAACCGTTGTTTGAGTGACATGTGTATAGGTCCCTCCGAAATTCAAGAAAAAATATGACCGTTGGAAGTGGAAGCCGACCTTTAAGAAAATGCCTATAAATAGTAGCTCATTTGAACAAGTATAAAACATTTGATAACTATTCGACAACTCTATAGATTAGATGATGTAAAAGATATTTCTAGAGAGAGAGACTCTCATTCTTTATGCATACTGAACATCTTGTTCAGATTGCTTCATGCGACTCCGATTTTTGTTGTGTACAATCGTGGGCTTCCGAGGATAGGAAGAAAAAGGTGATTACTATCTTAATGTTTGAGGACTTCCATTATAAGGAAGATAGAGGTGATGACTACCATGATGTTCGAGGGCTTACAGGGATAGCAAGGTAGAGTCTAATATTCCTATCAAGGGCTTACCCTGGTGTGGGTAAGACATAATTTCTTGAAATTATAAATTAAGGGACCTTTATCCAAGGTTGTTGGATACCATACTCTTTGGTTTAAAAGATTCTATACTTGTAACTTTTATGGTTTCAAGTTTGTTTTCCGCTGAATTTTGATTAATAAAGAAAGAATAACTATCTTATACTTTCTCATACTTGTATATCGTGATTAGTATGATTCTATATGCTTTAATGTAGAATCTTTTTCCTTGTAAACATCTCTTAAGATTCATTTCCGGAACCATATTTCTGGAATCTAGAAAGTTTGTAGAACTAAGATGTCTTGTGATTTTACCTTGTTTAACATTGTTAAACAATAAAAAGTTTTATACCATCACTGAAGGTTCCAAATAAAATTTTAGAGTATACAATTCAACCCCTCTTGAATTTTGTGCATCTACATCATATTTGGATCTTATATACAAGTAATAATTAATATGGAAAAGTAAATAATAGGAAACACATAGAATTTAATCATTAAATTCTGAATGAAATGTATATAAAGATAGTATCATTGTGAATATACCATGTATAATAATAATTGTATTCTTAATAAATGAATTGATTAATTATTAAATTTCATTATCTCAGGCACATGATACCACTAATGTCAATACCTTTCACAAGATGGATTAAAACTAAAGTTAGAAACCTATTTAATTATAAATATCCAATTCATCTCATGAGATTTCTGATTCATAAAATGGATTTATAATATAGTGCCCCATCCATCAATGAAAGTCCAAATAATTGGTAACATGTCGAATAATCAATTTAATTCCTCAACAAACGTTCTTTATCATTAAATAATTTTATTAAGTATAAAATACAAATTTACCAATATTTAAAAACATAAAAAAATAACATTCAATATAGAACACAATATGTATAAATGATATATGGTTTTGGAAATAAGAATTTCCAGGATATATTATATGGATATTTAGGGAAATTTAATCTCCATGATCATAGGAATGTGAATATTTCAACGAAAAGATATGGATAACAAAAAATGAATAATGAAATTGAATGTAAGTAATTTCATAAGTAAAAATGATAATAAATATTATATTGAAACAATAAGGATTATATTAATACAATATATATGTTTCACATGAAACTATTTATTCGATGTCAGGAGTGAAATGGTTCGATGAGAATTGGGTAGTATATCATTTTAATATTGGGAATGAGGTTTCCGAGTCTTGTTTCTTATATAGGGTTACCATTTTGGTTTTCACCAAAGGAGTTTTTGTGGCATGAATGGATGATTTTAAAGGTATTAATGGATTGGATTCACTAATTTTAGATACAATGTCTCTGGATGGTCTCCTTTGAGTTTTTTTATGGAGTCAGAAAGGACCAATGACTCGTATATCCATGATTACCGGACCTATATTTGAATGGCACGTGCTGATTGGGTAACATGGCCAACGAGACGTAATTGGTCTAGAGGATGGAAGTTGGGCTTATATCACCCTTTTGGTGGGAACTATTTCCTATTCAATTACTTTCAAATAGATTTTGGACATCTTCATATGTTCATGATTCCTTGGTTCATTCGTAATTATGTGTCCACAGATTACCCCTAGTTCGTGACTAATCATGAATAAACATGGGTTTAAAAACCTCTATGCATATATGAGGTTCCCCATTGATAGAGGTGTATGTATATATTTTAAAATCTCCATTAATGTTACCCTGTTGAGAAAAAATCATAGATACTTTGGTCATTTGTTGGGACAATGATGGTCTTAAGCCCTGGTATGGTGCTCTAGAGTTTACTGTTATCCATGTGGGGATAATATTTGTTTTGATGTCTATATAGAACTAATAATACTGGATTCCAACATATCCTTGTAAGAGTAGTATGAACCCATGTAGTTTGGTTTGAGATGGGACGTATAAATTGGAGGAGGCCCATTGAGGGTGTGTGACTGGTGCTTACGCATTAGAGTTTCTAGATGGATGGGATTTGATCGAGGATTCTTCCTTGTAGAAGGCCCATTTGGATTGAATTTGGGGGCTTAAATCTAGGAAGAATACCCATTCAATTTTCCTTGGGATCATACTGATTTCATTATTTATACCATCCATTTATCCAATGTGAGTTATCCTCAGTCTGAGATAAAAGAGGAGGCACTGGATCTGAATATTTTATGTCCCTCTCCATCTTTTTATCGATAGTTTTAGAGGCCAAAGGTAAGGGCAGAGAGGGTTTGAGTGTTCCCAATTCATCTCCTTTTTTGATATCCCTGATATTAATTTGTCTCACAATATTGGTATATATCATGAGTTGAAGAGAATATGAGATATATTGTCTCCTCTTTCAAGAAAGGCTAGGATATTACATTAGTGGGAGTTGATTTTGAATTTTATATGGGGTATAATATATTTTTATGTCTTATAGATTTGATTATAGAATCATAGTATAATTTTGTGTTATAGGGACTATGACCACATAGTTTAATGTCATGTTGTAGGGAATAATACCATAATGTTTAACGTCATGTGGTTAGGAATAGTTCCAAATTGTTTAATGTCATGTGGTTAGGATGATAACTCCTAGTTTAAATTCAAAATGTTTGGACCACTTGTTGTAGAAACCATGATTAGATGGAGGATAATAAATATAGGATGTTCTGACCACAAACATGAGAGGCAAGGAAAGTGTAAACCATGATTATGGGGATTCTCATATTAGTAAAAATGATATGGGCCCTGGAATCTATTAGGGCATATGGAGGTAGAAAAATCTGCACTTGAGGAAGAATTTTTCTCTGGTAGATAGATTTTTTTGAGAAACATTTGTAGGGCCAAATGCGGAATATTCTCCATAGTCAAGAAAATTTTTCATCAATATAATTAACTTCCATTTTCGATGGATTGGGAGGTTTATGAAGATCCAAAATCACTCAAGACACAAATTTTTATGAATGTAAACGATGTCCATGGGTAGGTAAGAAACATTCATACCATGATATGCCATGATGTTTCAGATCAACCTGGCATATTAGGAAATTGATAGGATCTTATGAGTGTCATGGGGAATGTGAAAACACATATTATTGAAGGGAAAAAGTTTGGGTGGCATGAGGGAATAATAGAAAATTATGTTGACTCGGATTGAAAATGATGTAGTGTGACCCTCTATTTTTTTGGGGGTTTATTAATGGTAACAAAGGGACCCGTATAGAAGGATGAGACTGCAGCCAGACATTTATCCTATGTGGGGTGTGGGGGTTCATGAGTTGTGGTATGGATCGGCAAGAGAAAAAATATTTTCCATATAGAAGCTATCCAAATAGTATTGTTCATGAAGGAATGTCCGCATAGAATTTTCTATGAAGTGCTAGAATCATAATACGTAGACGCAAAGGATTTCCCACGAAGGGTTGGATGAAAATGGTCCATTTGTGAAACAATTGACCACATAAAATTTCATATAAGGTTTCATCTTAGTGGTATCATTTTTAAAAGAATTTATTCAAAGGAGTGTCAAATAAGGGTTGTCCAAAAAGGAGCTGGCCACACATGCTCATCCACAATAGAGCGCTTACAGAGGATTTCTTATTAAGTTTCATCTGGGGGACTTCTGTGAAGTAATTTAATCATTTCGTGGGTTCATAACATAATGAACCAATTCGAAAATAACACTGCCTCCACCTATTATCTTCTATCAAGGGACGTCCAGATACGTTTTTGGGATGGATTATATGATTTCCCACCATCATATAGTTATTGGGATGGCATCTGCGAAGTGCTTCAAGTGTTGGTGGGATTTCTCCAACACCTCCACTCAATATTTCACTTGTCCATTATCTCTATTTTCAATATCTCTCATTTTCATTCCCTAATGTGTTTAATTCTGTGGAGGAATAAAGGGATTGAATAACTTATTATTTGGAAATCCATGATGTGTTCTGGACCTTATTTTTCGAATGTCTACTATGGACAAAGTCATTAGGTGGTATTGTTTGATAGAACGGGAGATATGACCTCATCCAATAAACTACTTATTTTATAAGGATGCTAATTTTTTGTGGGTGTAAATAACCATTATGACTCTCAAACTATCTTATTTTTGTTTTAGGGTGCCTCGAATACCACCTCATCCTATAGAATACATAGTTTGAGGGTACTTTGTGATGGAGTGGATTTCCATGCGATGTGGTGATCAACAAAATGATTTTTTTTATGTAGTCACACCCCTATGGTCATTTCCATTAGTATTCTTATTATATTTCATTTATTAAATTTCTGAATTTATGGAATCATATTCCTCTTCTATAAGGAATTTCCATGACCCAAAAAATTCCCCCATCAGAATGGGTTCTAATTAGAATGAGGATGACTCTATTCCGAGGTAGAAATGGTCTTGAATTGAATGGAAAATTAGATAGTGTTCTATTTTTTTCCTTATTCATAGGTCTCAATGATCATTATTTGAGTATTGCAAGGGTTGAATGAAAAATAATACAATCTCTTATGTATTCTATTATAACCCTAAATTTTTTCTAATTCCATTTTAGTGCGGGCTTTGTGTGCCTAAATTCACTTTTTCATAGGAGACCCTTTTTGGGTTTTTAAACATACAAGATTTGTGTCTCCTTATTTCTTGATTGATATAAATTTTTCATAATTCATACAATGTGTATGTCTAGTGATCTGATACTCATCCTTTACCTAGGTTTCCCATTATGGGTTTTCATCCTAGTTAGTTTTTTTATCTTTTCATAAGCAGTTTAGTGTCTTTAAAACTAGACTATATTACTACTATATTAGATTCAACATCTTTGACAATAAGTTATGGGGATTATCCTCAATATTGTTTATTAAATGAGAATGTCCCCATATGTTTTTTTAAATTAATGTGGTTTTTTATCCTGGTTCATACCATAAAGTTGTGATACATGATATGGGGCATGGAATCCATTGGCACGTATAGAGGTAGGAGACGTCTCCCCAAGGGTCGAAATTTTTATTTTTTGAAATAACGCTTTTTTTAGTAATCATAAATAGGGCTAATAGGGTCATATTGTACATTGTACAAAAAAGGTATCATCAGGAAACTGGCCTTCCATTTCTAATAGTCATGTTACTTTATGGGAATGCTTTATTTCTCTAGACCACGATGGGTAGATTGGTAATGGAGTGGTGTCCGAAAAATATGGGAGCATTCGTATATGATTTTATCATGATTGGGGAAACCACTCATTCATGTATTTTGATTTTTTATGTAGCGTTTTATCTTATTATAATTTATATTCATGAAATTAAGACATTGGTGGTGCAGTTTAATGTCAAACGGTCAAGATGTTAGAGATATATCACTCTTCTCTGATATACTGGATAAACGATTCATCCAATTCAGTTTAATTTGATCAATAATGTTTTATAATATGCAATAATGAGGGAGAACAAGGTGTGTAAACTTTAATCTAAGGGGTTTCTGAATGCAAGGGGTGATATGCGATGTAAACTTCCTCGGACATAAATATGTAATAATAGACTCTCATGAGGATTAATTTACCTCTAATGGGATGGGATTTTTAATGGAAACTTATGTAGAGTAACTGGGGAATATTGTGCATAGTCAAACAGAGGTGTCCCTTGGACATTGACCCAACCTCTCTAATTGTCAGGGAGGTTATGGGGAATCAAGCTTTTCCTGAAACAGAGTTTGTCATGAGAAAGGGGAGTTCTTTATCATGAAGAGGTCATTTTTATGTTGAAATTTCTAAATAAAGGGATAGTGACATTTATCTTATGCATGTGTGAGGAAGTTCCTCACACAGGTCCAATCCATACCTAAGGAAAGTACATTAGGCATAATGTTTAATGTCTTGGGGTAATGGCATTATATGAGCTCACCCATTGGGTGGGGATCAAATTGGAATTTCTTATGTAGATTTATTTCTTCCATTGGAACATGGGGAAAACATTATATGTTGTGTCTAGAAATATTTTTTCTAGGACTAACTCATACACTGGGAAGGATAATTTTTGGATTCATCAAGGGGGCTGAATGATGTTAGGGGAAATGTCCTCCCAGATGACGACATCATGATGTTGCTGGGAATTTTATCATGATATAGCCTGGATAGTGGTATTATAATTTAATGTTAAGTTTTCAGGATGAAGTGAATGTGTTTGAATACGTGGTGAATGGTGTGGCTGCAATAACCTGACTTGAATGAGGAACTAAGAGGCCCTATATCATATAACAGAGTCCTATAGGAAATGCAGGCCAAGGGGTCAGAAGATTGAATGGATTTTCTTCTGGGCCCAAAGACTAATTTTTTTACTTCACTAAATATCTTATATGGGTCAGAATCAATCAATATGTAGTTCTTGAGAAAACTACCAACATAGGTTTTTTCTACATATATGGAGTGGGGTAATAGGAAATTGATGTTGGCAAGGTAAGAATGTAGAATCTGGGCATCACAACATATATTGTGTTGATAAGAATCAATCCATATATTTTCTGTAATATTTCATGATGGATAACTAATGTTGAGGGAAATTTCCTCTCAGGTGAGAATGTTGTAGTGCTTTCAGTTTAACATCAGATAAAAAGGAAATTTAATATTAATTTTACTATCACGCGATGAAAAAAAATTTTACATGGTTTCGTATCATGTGGAAAAAAAGATTCAATGTAGTTTATCATCATGTGGTTATGATGAATTTTCTTAGGGTCCATGAATAAATGTAGACAAATAAATCGAGGATATTCTCACATGACCCAAAAGTGAAGGAGAAAGAGAGTGTGAACCATGACCATAATGATTCCCAGGTCAAGTGGAATGATACAGGACATGGAAGGCATTAGGGCGTACAAAGCTAGGAATAGACTCTCCTAGGGATAAATTTTCTTTTGGATTAAATGATTTTTTGTAGAGAACATCTGTAGTGCCTCTATGGTATATTATGTATAGTGAAAAAATGTATCCTCAAGACATTGACCTTCCATTTTTGTTGGTCGGTGAGGGTTATGATGTTTCAAAATTAACTATGGCATAGAGTTTGATTAATAGAAAGAATGTATCCAAATATTTAAGAAACATCCAAAACCATTATTTAACATGAATAATGAATTTCCCTACATATATAGGACTCATACGTAGGGGAATTTTGATTCCATAGAAGATACCTGGTGTGGAATTCAAGCTTGAAACCTTCCGTATAGATCTATATTTATAGAAAAAATCTACGGGATTTTTTTTAAATTTGCAGGATATGTTCCCAGGATTTTGGATTTGGGCATTGTCGCATACCTTGTTGGAAGTAGGATCAAGCCACGTGTATTTTTTTGTGACTTCCATATACAAATCTAATTCATTCATAAGGGGAGAATCTTTTTTTCTTTGTAGCAGATGGACCCAATTTTTGAGATATGAGCACTACTATGTATCCTACATTGATAGGAATCAATCCACACATAGTTCTATACATAAAATATCCATGCATTTTTCAGGTGCACACACAGGGAGGGTGAACATTATTCTTGGGGTGGCCCTCCAGATAGGGCATGATTGGGTGTCCCCTGTATTTACATGACTTCTATGCATGAGAGTGGGAGTTTTATGTGTTTCATGGTTGGGATTGGAACATTGGATGAAGACATCACTACATATCCTATAGAATGAGAATCAATCAATGTGTAGTTGTTTATTGTAATTCTTCCCATGTAGGTCTAGAACATACACCGAAAGGATACATTTTTTTCTCTTCTATTGTTGTTGGGCCATGAAGTAAAATCCATGTGTCTCTACGTATCCTATATTAAAAGGAATCAATCTGTACATAGTTCTTTAAGTTTCCTACACTGATCTAACCCATGTACAGGGGTAAAGTGGCATTTATAACCATTCTTTTAATGTGGCTGGACAATGATGTAAAATTCAAGTGTATATACATATCTTATGTTGACATGAATCAATTTTTAATATTTATTGAAAGAGAGGCTTCATATATAGACCTAACACTCACTCAGGAGGAGGGGAATTTTGTTATTCCCCCTCACAGATCTGGATCAGGTGTGGTAATTTTTTATTGAAGCAATGATCACCATGCAGTTTAACATCATGTAACACAAATGATTTATCCTAAATTATATCATTGTGTGATCAAGATGATGATGAGACCATTTAATGTCATGATTGGGGATGAAATCCTTATAGCTTAATGTCATTAAGTTAGGAATTTAGCTAATTTTAACATCTTTTGGTGAGAACATTGATCACCCAATGTGTATATAAGGAAAATGATCTTCATGAAGATTAAGGTCATTTGATCAGGATGAGTTATGTGTAGTTACATGACATTTTTCTTTATAAATTTTTTATTTTTGAGAGATTTAATGAGATTCCCAACCATTTAAAACAAGTAATAATCTCTATTAGAGTATTCCTTATGTATGGCATATGATCCCTCCATTTTACCGCCAATTTATAGGTTTCTTTCTGAGTATCATCATTTTCCTATGAACCAATACCGCTTCCCATTTGAGGAAATACCAAAGGTGAACATTTTTTTTAAAGGATCATTTAATCCTGTTTTGATAACCATCCAAAATATTCTAGCTATGCAATTCTTCTTCATCAGGATGCTTCAGTTTATTTTACCATATATAGAATTTTCCATCTATTGATAGTTGATCACATATGGAAATACAGAGTTAGATAGATTGAAATCCGATGGGTAGGACCACCTCTACCTCATATACTAATTACTATGGGATTTCCTAAGTGGTAGTATAGGTTGTGGTCAGGTATAAACATAGAGAATGGAAGAATATTTCTGGCCATGATTTTTTATCATTATCTACTATTTTTTGTTGTATAATGTACATGGTACTATTAAAATCATATAACTATCCATTATCCACAACATGGTAGTGGGATATATGGTTTTTCTTCATTCCATTCTCCTGATATAATTTCTTCAAGTCTTCAAAATAGAAATTGGTGTCATTTTCTATTATTATCGAATGAAGGTCACTAAATCTGGTGATGATGTTGGATTTAAAAAAGATTAAAATTTTTAATTACCCAACTTCTATAAGGGATATGAATTCTATCCATTTGGAAAAGAAGTCATCTACTGTGAGAATATACTTTAATTTCTGGGTCGTAGAATGAGGATATGGTCCCATGACATCCATTCCCCATATAGAAAATGACTAGATGTACTTGTATGTGTGATGTGTCTCATGGGAATGGTGGATAAAATTTCCATGAACTGGAAAGAATTACAACTATTTGTGAATATTTTTGCAGTCATGTATTAGATTGATCTATTAGAATCCAAGCATTAAAATTTTATGGGAATACATGGATCATGATTCGTGATCTCTACAACCTCTGACATTCTATTACTTCATGAATGAAACGATATCTTCTCCATCTATGCATTATAAAAGTGACCTATCAAGGGTTCATTGATATTTTTATTTTCTTTTTTTGGTGTTTTCATACATAATAAAGTCAATTTCTCATCTTTAGAGTTATTCTATTTTGGATCTGTCTAGTGGGATATCTCCCTTTTTAAGGTAGTCCACAATGGGTATCATCCATTTGGTGATAGGAACATATGGAACTGGGATGGGGTTGATCTCATTGATCTCCTCTCTATTGTCATGAATGAATGGTGAGACCATCTAGAGAATTTTGGTGGTGAGGACTATTTTATCACGTTCCAAATCAACCATAGTTGTGGTTGTAATTTCCAACACATTGAACTAGAAATTTTTCGATTTGAGGACATGATTAAATGTCGGTTCAAAATGGAATTCAACCATTATTCTTCAAATGTGGTCTAGCAAGGTGATTCTTTTTTCCCTTTTTAGGGAAAAATATTTTTTGACCTCCTTGCTGACCAGTTCTGAATCATGTTTTATCTTCATGTGAATTACATGCAATTGAAGTGACATATATTGACATGAAATAGGAACTGGGTATTACTATTTATTATTATTACACCGATATGATAGTAGGAAAGATTAATGCATGATTTCCTTATCCATAGATACATGTATGATTCTCAGTCCCATTTTTTGAATAGGGGGTTTTCCATTATATTCTTAGAGGGATTCTAGATGCATTGTCAAAAAGAATCTACTAGATCTGGTCATCTTCTATAACAAATAATACCACTTCATCCATTTGATCAGCATATAATGAAGTCATTTCTTCTGAGGGATGCTCTGCCAAAAAAATAAACTGATTCTTAGCCTTTGACAGATTTCGGTGGTAAAACATGGATGTTAAACTGTTGTAGGATAACCACCCATCGTGATAGGAATCCAGTCAATATTGGACAACTGAGAATGTACTGGATAGTGTTTCTACAAGAATCCATGTTTACCTCATGATGTTTTATACAATGCCTCAAATTACAGAATATAAATATTATCACCTGGTGACGGACCCTAGACAACCCTGACAGGAGGGGGTGAATCAGGGTGAAAACCTTTTCTCTTCTTTACAAGATCCTATTTCCACATAGGTAGGAACTTGTTTAAACCTGTATGATGGATATGTGTAGTTATTAAAACATACACATGATGAATAATAACACAACACTTTTACTAGGTTCACCACTAAGGGTTATGTCCATGAAGTATATGCCAAATGATAATCGGTCATACCTAAATCCACTAATCCTAACTATTTTTTGGATTACAAGATTAGTTCACAGTTACTATGTTCCAGGCACATTGCCTTTACAATGGTTTAGGGATATCTCACTACATACCTCAGATTAATTCTATCGACTATTCCTATCACACTTCATTGAGAGAATTCTTACTCAGTCTATTGACTTGAAGGTCAATTTAATAGATTTTCATTGAAGTCTTTGTATCTGTTCAACATAAGACACTTCTTGCATCAAATTCCTAAATTGATGCACTCGAAATCAATATCACCTTAAAAACCAAATATTCAATACAATCCATTAATAATTATCAATATTTATTTTGGCACTATCTGTTCTTCTTCTTAGTATCTTTCTTATATTTGAAATAGTATAATATAAAATAGTGCAGTTGTGTCTTAATCTATTTATTCAAATATCAAAACCAAAAACTAAGTGTATCAGTATAATTCATTATTTATTTGTTGAAATTTGAGTTTGGTTCCACCTTTGAATCATCTTTATAAAAACAAAAAGACCCCTAAAATTTTTATATATAAGTCATACAACTAGAGAGTGTTCACCTTCACGTGAGTAGGGAGCCCAGCGGGTCTCCTTATTCACACAAAGGATGCATGATGCTTATTCATAGAACTGGGGATGGTTCTGGGATATATCTTTCCAAAAAATGAAAAGGGTGACTATTCACCAGTTGTGTACCCACAATATTTCCTTCACGAAACAAAGTGAGGTTTTGAGAAAACCATTCGTGTGTTCTTGGTTTCTTCTTTGAACAGAGGGTCAATTATCATTCCTTGTGTATCCCATCAATAGTGAAAAGAACCTGTTGATGCCTGCATGACCCCAAATTTTTTGCGGAACATTTTGGCTGTATCACACATAATTTTATTTTCTTGCTCACAAAGATCCACCTCTGGCGTGTAAAATTGTATGCGCAACTTCCTTGTCATGCGTAGCCAAATTTTTCAGTGAAACCTCTTTTTTTACATGCAATATTATTTTTTACACACAACTAGTATTTTTAATGCACCAAAGATTATGGTTTCCTTAAGTGTCAACCCTCTCCTAATTCATGGGGTCACCTCAAATTTATAGTCATCTCTGGCCCCTACACACAAAAAAAACATTCTCCAATATGCAAACATTTACGTAAAACATCCCCATTTCATGCACACCATTGAATTTTTCACACACGTTAATCCTTTTCCAATTTTTGGAGTTCTAATAATGAAACACCACTTGCATAAAAAATTCCAAACCGCATCCCATATTGCACACAATGTTCTTTTGCACACATTCATATTTTAATCCCAACTGTGTGCAGTAGATGAATTTTTTTTGAAACCCTTTACTCTGCCACATTATCCTATGTTGGTATTGGAACTCTTACGACACATAAAAATACAAAACAATATTGCGAACATGACCAATATTTCTCTCTAAACCTAGATTTTCCACGCACCTTCCAGTAACATCAATCGTACCAAGTAACACTGAATATGACTAGTATAATATTCTCAGCATCATCTCTTCCATTATGTTTCTCTTTGAATTCCTTTATGTTAATTACATTATTCATTATTTTTTAATGATCTCCCTAAAATATTCAAATCCTCATATGGATGATACTTCACCATTATTCATTATTGTAAACAATTTTTCACCTTTGACCCACACTCTTTGAATAAATAATTTGTTCAATCAATCGTCTGAATTAAATTATGAACTAGTTTTGGAGTTCCTCTTAATATCCTTTTTTATTTTGTCCAGCATTGTCAACTGTTGACAAGAACAAACAATCTTCATACTCAATGAGGTCCCGAAAATCCCCCCTTTTTATTGTTTTTTCAAAACCTTAACATTTTCATAAAATGAATATATCAAAGTCAAAATGAGATTATTCTCTCTCCCTTAATATTTTTCTTTCTCTCCAACTTTCAAAATTTCATTTCACTTTCTCCCACCTCATTGAAAATTAATACAAATTCCATGGGAAAAGGGTATCAGTCAATTCTAAAGAAATATTCCATCAATCATGTCACTCTAAGTATATTTGAGCAATGGTCGGTGTAGAAAATAAGAGGAATTGATTTAAACAACAATGTTTTCCATTTTCACTAATCATGTTACCTCATGAGATGAGAACTCATGTACTTCGTCATGAAGAGTTTTATAATTTTATTCTAGGATGAAGATATTGAATTTTATAGGTAATAATAATCATGAAACATCTGCACTCACTTCTACAAACACCTCAAATACATTCATGTGCAATTGGTTGGATTAGTGGACTTAGGGAACTTCCATTCTACTTATGTCACTAGTCAATTCAATTATTCCACCTTTGTAAAATGATCATTATTTTTAGAAACAAAGTATGAGAGATTGATAGATGACAATCCTTTTCCAATGAAATATTTTTCAGGAAATTTCCATAGTAATTGAATTTGATACCAACAGAAGTTGATACTGATTGAAATATTAACTCTTATAGTTTATTCATTTTTCTCCCCCTCATGGGAAACACACCTCATCATCTTTATCAAGGGTGATCCTTCATCACATTAATATTTTAATATCAATTGAAGAATATTACAAGGATTTAAACTTTCTCCTATTTTCTATTAAGAGCTAACTGCAATAACTAATTCTATTGTTCTACCCCTAAGAGCATGCTTCACCATCAAATACCTATATTAGAAACACAAATATGATAAAAAGAGACTTAAGGAAAAGATGTGGACCCTCTTTGCTTCATCGATATGAGCTTTATGGTTGAGATGCCTTTCTCAACCAAGTTCTTCCATTTACTCCTATATTCAGTATCACACATCTGAACATATTTTATGATATGTGCTGATGTGGCATGAATATCATCACATTCTCTTCTACTTCGGATGGAGAATTATTCTTCTTCTTAACAGCCATCATGGATGATACATTCTTACTTATCTTAAAGACTGTTTCTTTCTCTAGTATTAATTTAAAGAAACCTTTTTCAATTTGACATGATTTCATAAATATCTCACACATAACTTCTGTAACACATGTGTTTGTTTTCGGTTGAAATCTATTATGCCCTTTATCTTAATCATTTCAAAGTTTTTAGTTTCTTTTATCACCACCCTTGGCTTGTGAATTTTTTTGATTCCTCATTCTTTCCAAATATTCTGGCCAGATGACCAACATGTCATTTGTAACTATTTTATCATGTTTGGATCTTCCACATGAGGTTATATGAGTGTCATACATCTTATTTTAATTATTTGGTTAATTTACCTTCATGTTTATGGATCCAAAATATAGGGTCTTCTCATATTCCCTAAATGATATCTTATTGGGGATATTTGTTTTCACCATATTATTCTGATTTCTTCCCAAGGTAGATTCTTCCTAAATTGTCAGTATAGGAGGTCTTGTCACCTTTTAAACAATGAATGCATGTTGGGATGATCATATACCATCATTTTGACCACTCCCATTGCATACATCATAGATTATATAATGTATTCCAACTCTATTTTAAGTATACTGATGTTTCTGGACTTGTGGATGTTGATTCTTCCTATATGGTTTTTTCCCCTTTGATACGGGCTTGTTTTGTGAATTTTCATTTTGAGGATTGTACCAACAATCTAATGAACAATGCCCAAACCTATTTCAGCAACAACATTGGGCCACAAATCTTTACCTCCTGGTATCATGTGGATAATGTTGTTGGTCCTTTTCGTGATTTGGTGTTCTCTTTATGGGGAACCATATTCCATCTTCTTATTCTTTCGATCCACCCTATCCATGGTGATAGGTATCTCATCACCATTCCACATCCATACTTATTTATAATTTTTCTTCCACCCTTCACTTTTTGTAGAGAAAGATGTATAAATATTAGTACAAGGGGGTATGGATGGTACCTTTACTTTCTTAGCTACTTGTAATAGATCATTGAATAAATCAATTATGTTTTTATCGAATGTTGTATGTATTTTGAAAGTAGAATACTCCAGTGAACATTGAGTCCCAAAAGATATTATTTCCTTCTTTTGTGAAGACTCAATATATGTATTATCAATATTGTTCAACTGAGCTTCCAATTCTAGACATCCCATAATGAAGATGACTTTTAGTTCTTCAATCATAGTCATCGTTTCTTCACGTTATTTTTTAATCATTTATCTTTAACTTCAGAAAATTTAATTTTGTTTTTTAAAAAAGATTCAAGTTCTGTGAATTTCCTAGAAGTTTCTTCCAAATATAAACTCTTGAATTTTGTGATCCTAATTAGATCCTCTTCAACTTCATGTATATTTTTTTCCATAGTCTTACTGACCCCTTCTTTCTTTTCAAGTACTTAAATCTATCTGGAGAGCTCAAAACATTATGAAATTTTCCCTACTAAGCCCTTTTCCACATTATCAGCTTCTCATTCTAATCGGGTAATCTCAAATAGCATGCATGGAAATATTCTAACAATAGAAAAAACTCTTTCATCATGAATATCATGCAGATAGGTTCTTAATTTTTTGTGATCACTTGCATGCTCATGTGAGGTAAGAGTTTGATCATCATTACCACATGGTATAGAATCATTGTTTTTGGTGGTTACCTGAGCCACCTTCTCTTTACATTCAAATCATGATATTTCCTCACCATTGGAAGGAAATAAAGAATAGGATATTTTATCATCTTTAGATAAGATATATTTCTTCAACATCTTCTTCTCATTATTTTTCCTTTTTGTCAAGGTCCTTCTAGATATAGACTTCTTCTTATAGGTAACTGAATCTTCAATGAAGAAAAACTTCATTTTGAGCATATGAAAGAAAGCTTAAATCCTCCACTAGATAAAATTACTACATAATATCCAACATACCAAAACTATTCCCTCTAATACAAATTGACGGACCTTAGACCACTATGATAGGGGGTGAATCAGGGGGCCAACATTTTCTATTCTTTACGAGATCTTATTCCCACCTATGTAGGAGCTTGTTTAAACCTGTATGATGTATATGTGCAGTAATTAAAACATTCACATACAGAAGGAAAACACAACACTTTTACATGGTTCAACGGTAAGGGATAGGTCCAAAGAGCATACACTGATAGGTTGTCAGTCATACCTAAATCAACAAGTCTTTCATAGTTTTGGATTACAAGTTCCAGTCACAGTTACTTTTTCCCCGGAACACAGCCTTTAAAATGGTTCCTAGATATCTCATTGTGTCCCTCAGATTATTTCTATCGACTCCCCTATATCACTCCCTTGAGAGTTGTCTAACTAATTTTATCCACATGAAGGTCGCTTCAATATAGCATTGAAGACTTTGTCTTTTTTCAGCACGAGACAATGCTTGCATCAAAGTCTTGAATTGATGCACTTGAAAGCCCTGTCACCTTAAAAACATGATATTCAATGCAATCCTTGATTAATTATCAATCTTATATTTGGAACTATCTGTTATTATTATTTTTATATATTTTCTCATTATCATTATATATTATGTAATAGTTTAGTTATGTCTTAATCTCTTTCTTCAATTTTAAATACCAACACTTGAGTGTATCAGTATGATTCCTTCATCCATTTTGATAATATGAGTTTTGATGCACAACTTTATATACCTAAAACAAACAAAACTACCCCTAAAAATAGTTAAAATATGTCATGAAACCAGATAGTGTTCACCTTCGAGCGAACCGATAGCTCCACTGGTCTTTTTCATCATAGAGAGGATGCATGATCCTTCTTCATAGAACCAGGGATGGTCATTGATCTAACCCCATAAAGCATGACAAGGGTATGAATTCACCAGTTATGTACCAATGAGATCTCATTCATGAATCAATGTGAGGGTTTGAGAAAGTCATTCGTATGTTCATGGTTTCTTCTTTAAAAAGAGCGCACGATTCTCTTTCATCATGAGACACATCAAAAGTTAATATCACTTATTGAAGGCATGCAGGACCACAAATTTTTTGAAAAACATTTTTGGTGTATCAAGGATAATTTTATATTCTTGTGTGGAAAGATCCAAATTTGGTGCATAAAATTTTACGTGCAACTTCCTTTTTACATGCAGCCAAATTTTTCTACACAACCTCACTTTTTTACACAAAATTAGTCTTTTTAGTGCACCAAAACATTGGATTTCTCTAAGTGTCGAGCCTCTCCCCTTAAATTAGGGTCACCTATTATTTATATCCATATATGAACCCTACATGAAAGGCTTTTCTGTGGCACACAAGAATTTTACTCGCAACAACTTCATAGTGTGCACACCATTGAATTTTTCAGACACATAATGCCTTTTCCATTTTTTGGATTTCTGAACTTGAAATGTCACTTGAGCACAAAATCTCAAACCTCATTCCATATTATACAAAATCCTATTTTTAAAAATTCTAATTATATGCTCAAATTGTGCTCACCACATGAATTTTTCACATTTTCCTTTCCTTTTCCACATTTTTCTGTCATGGTATTGGAAATCCACTTGCACATAAAAATCCAAAACAATATTGTGCACATGACCAATCACTCGCGAAAAAACCATATTTTTCACACAACATCTTTTTAAAAAATTTGGAAAATATTGGGAAATGGAATCACCCTCAAATCTGATTTGGAAAGAACATTATGCTTCTTTATTATCATATGATTTTATAATGAACTCATTCCACCGTGAGATATATATATATATATATATATATATATATCCTTTGAACGATCACTTTCAGCATCATCAGATTATCCAAGGAAGGTACTACAACATCCATGCCTTCCAGCAACATCAATCATTCCATGAAACACTGAATATGATAGGTATCATCTTCTAAGCATTATCTCTTCCATTCAGCTTCACTTTGAATTCCTTCATGACAATTACATGAATCATTATTTTTTCATTATCACCCTCAAATCATCAAATACTCATATGGATGGTAATTCAACATTCTGTATTGTTATAAAAAATGTGTCACCTTGGTAACGAGCTCTTTGAACATAGGATTTGTACAGTCAATTTTATGAATTATATTATCCACCATCTTAGGAATTTATATTCATCTTGTTTTTCATTTTTACCATCATTGACAACTATTGACAAAATATATAATCTTTATACACAATGGGGTCCCAACACTTGAAAGATCTATTCAATACTTGTGTAAGGATTCTCAGCATCAATCATGGTTCGACTGAGATTATAATGGCTAATTTAACTACCAGTATCATTATTTTCGGCGAGGAAGGTGCATAGGGATCAATTCAAGGATATCATATACAAAATAAGTGGTCTTCTTTCGAGGGAAGGTATAATTACTTTAATATTTCAGATATATTTATTGAGATCATATATTTATTCATAAAAATCATCATTCCATTAATATTCAACCACTTTTTTCATCAACATTGTGAAAGGAAATGATTTTCCTGTGAGTTTGGATATAAAGTGTAGAATGTAGGAAAATTTCCCTTGATATCCTCTCAAATTCATGCGGTTTCAATGAGATGACATGAAAAGGATATCCTTTTTTAATTTGGGGTTGACTTCAATGCCAAATTCGATTATAAAAAAGATGAGAAATTTCCCATAGGTAAAAAAAGCCACCTTTTAAGGAGTTCATTTTTAGACATCGTTTTCTCAATTTATTGAAGAAAATTTTAATATATTCTAGGTGGTCGTAGCATTGTCGCAATTTAACCACAAGGTCATCAACATATCATTTAGTAATCATTCCCATGAAGGGTTTGAATATGTGATGCATGACCCATTGATATGTGGAATTGAAATTCTTCTAGCTGAAGGGAATTAACTTATAAAAAAAATACTTCCTAGGGGCCCTAAAGGTGATGGATTATTCATATTCTTAATCCATTAATATTTGGTTGTATCTGGAATATTCTTCCATGATAGAGAGATCCTGATATCAAATTTTTGCATCAATTAACAATTCTATGATTTGGATCGAAAAATCATCTTTCAAATAGTGATGATTGAGGTCCTTGTAATTGATGTTATATCGTATATTTACATTCTACTTTTTTGATGTGGACTATATTTTCCAACCATTTTTGGAATTGGTCCTCCCAAATAAATATAACATTGATGAGCTTGTCAACCACAACCTCAGTTTTGGCAGTATGTGTCAAGTGCATCCTTCTGGATTTTTATTTATAGAATTTATAATCATTTGAAAGGCGTAGTTGGTGAATAGACACGTATGATCAAGGCCTAATAATTTTATATTTTTTCAGGGGAAAACATATCGATGGGTCCTAAGGATGGAGTCATATACCTATTTCTCTTCTAAATACATGTCTGAACTAATCAGAGTGGATCATGAAAAAACTTATGTACCTATAATTATTTCCCTATGTTCATCAATGGCGTGTTTCCCTCTAGAATTGGGGATGTCCTTGTTGATTGAAGGATCAAACATTCCAATCGGTTTCTAAAGGGTTTGTTCGTATAACCGGAAACATCCAATGATTCCATATCCATTTGGACCTACTTTCCAAAGGTAGGCGCTCATTAGTTGTGGACAGATGAGGCTTAGGAATTTTCATTGGTCGAGAGGATGAAAGGTAAGACTCATCACACCATTTTAGGGGAATTATTGTCTACTCTGGGACTCTCTTTATAGATTTAAGTTATGTTCTTGAATCCTCATTAAATTACCAAGTATAAAATGAGCTTTCCTTTAGTCTGGAAATCAATGATTGGAACGTTGAAAATTCAGAGAATCTTTTATATGTATTTGAGGTTCTTCATCGATGAATAATCATCTGTATTTGTTAGAGATTTATTGGTTGATGTTATCCTTAAAAATACATAAAAGTCTCTTGGTCATAATGATGACCATACTGGTTTTAAATCCACTCATTGGGGCACTTGAAGCTTATTGTCATTCAGGAGCACATGGATTATTTCAAAGTTGTGATCGTACCCGCTGATGGGCTACCTACGTATCCATTGATTTGGAAAAGTAATCACAACCCACGTTGTTCAAGTAAGGGAGTATGATGTTTATACATGACTGATGGATCATGAAATATTTCATGATTACTTTTACACTCTAAGCTCATTTTATTCATGCTTAGTGTGAGAAACTAGTGGTTTTGGTGAAACCAGAAAATTTGTGCCACAAAAGATGCAATGATGTAGGGCTTATATGTGTATGACTACCCAAAATAAATGAGGATTAAGATTTAAATCTTGGAGGAAATCTAGGAATAGGGTCCATAAAGGTATATGTGCTTCATGGAGATTTGGATACTCCAATCATAGGGATTACTCCTAAGGAAGACGCCCAAATTAGGAGGGGACTCATCATTGGGTTTTACTCCTGAGAAGGAAGTCCAAATCAAAATTAAATTGAGACTGGTTAAGAGAAATTAAGGCTGGGGCTTACTCCTGAGAAGAAGGCCTAGGTTAAAGGGATTTGAAATTTAAGGGACTTGGGGCTTACTCCTAA
Organism: Viscum album; assembly: GCA_963277665.1. Classification (NCBI taxonomy): domain Eukaryota; kingdom Viridiplantae; phylum Streptophyta; class Magnoliopsida; order Santalales; family Viscaceae; genus Viscum; species Viscum album. The sequence continues at coordinate 976,464,323 of OY728125.1, forward strand.
AGAGGATGCCCACAGTAATGAGAATTTGGACTGGGGATTACTTCTAAAAATGAGGCACATATTTGAGATTGGGGCTTACTCCTGAAAAGGAAGCCCAGGTTATGATAATTATGGTTGGGGATTACTCCTAATGAGGATGCCCATATTTGGGAATTTTAAGACTGGGGCTTACTCCTAAGGAGTATGCCCAGATTAGAGTAATTGGGGCTTACTCTTAAAGAGTATGCCTAAAGAAAAAAGAAGTTGGACTGGTGATTACTCTTGAAAAGGAAGCCCAGGTTAAGGGTGATTATAACTGGGGATTACTCATGAAAACGAGGCCCTAATTAGGGTTCTCTCATTTTAAAGGATGAGGCTGAATGGATGAAATCTCTAACTTTAGTGACATAAAGATGTTTAAATCACTAGGTTTTGAGAGATGTTCCATGAAACTCCTTTCAGATAAGGAATTCAATCAAGGAAACAAGCCATAAATGGCTTTGAAGAGTGTCTTGAAGACAAAATCTTGAATAGGAGAGGTGGAATGCTGTAAGAGGGGTGAAATGGGTAGGAAGGGAAACCAACAAGATAGGGTTGCACAAGTCCTGCCAGGCGTGCAGGTACTGTGTGGGCATGCAAGTCCTGGGCGCGCAGGTATACCTGTGCGGCACATGGGTAATTTTTCAATTTTCTACCCTTTGCGTAATATTTGGGTGATCCTTTATCAAAGCCTTTAGAATCATCCCTATAGGCTTTCTAGATGATGGCGTGCAAGTTATGATGAAGAAGTAGGGCGGCGTGCAAGCGTGTTCATTTCCCTTAATTGTAAAACACTTAGGCACACAAGTGTTAGTGAATTATAGCACTTAGACCTTACTCCTCCTGTTTAGACCTTCCATTCTAGGTAAAGAATTACCATAGAAGTGTTCAAAAGACCTGAAGAAGAGTCATGGGCATTCAGAGCTCTGTATCTAAATTCTAGAAAAATACCTCCATTAATGGGGGGGCCCATAGGGTCTATTTATAGGCTGGAGAAGACCCTGAGCGGTTATCCTTTACGGCGCGCAAGTCACTTGCGCCACCATCTTCAGCACGCAGGTGTAAAAGCGTGACCATTGCGGCACGCAAGTGTACTTGTGCGACCATTGTATAACTTGTTCGACCCTTGTGCAATGTTCTTCGTATTCATTCATTTTTCAATTTATGATATTTTCCCAAAGGTTGAATCACTTTGACCTAAAATATTCCCCGTTTCCAATCTTTAGACTCTATGACGAAAGGAGTGTCAACAAAAGTCCCCCCTCAGAGTTGGATCCGGAGAGAAAAGAGAATTTGACTCTGAGAAAAAAGGATAAATCATGGGTCTTTTTGGTTATTGGCAGTTTAAAGTCATGCATGTCGGACATTAAAGGCTAATATTTAAGTTCGAAGTAGCTTTGACCAAATGGATTGGAATTGACTCAATTCCTTGACAACTTATCTGAAAATATTTTACCACACTCAAGTATGAGGGAAAATATGTAAACTATGACTTTAGAATATTTGAATATTAGGAATCATATGAAAAATAGATAAAAGGCATTATAATAAGTAGTTCCCAAGAATGAAGTTACCATTATTTAACAAACCCATTTGGGGGTTGAATTATACAGGGCCACCTAAGGGAATTGGATGCATAGTTAAATAAATAGAATCTTTTGGCTGACCGGTATGTTATGTAGACTACTTATGAAACTCCACCTAAGGGCATGTGCTGTATAGTTAGGAAAAATAACTCTCAGAAATTTACATTCCTAGTGCTAAAAAGCCAGTGAATGTTTATGGAGATTTAAATTTTCCAAAGTATAGAGTTTGCTGTATGGAAATAGGTACTTGAATATGGAGAAGATATTTCAAAACATGATTATCGAATAACTTGATGAATATCACTCCTATGAAGGTCTGACCCAAACATAGGGAAGGAGAATATAAAACATAGACTTGAATACTTTCATATCATGAAAAGGGATATGGGACAAATATGTTAAGGATGGATATTTTTACAGATCCTTATATATTGTCCAGACAAATAAAGTCAAAATAGATTCTCCTCCCAAGAAAGAAGTTAACACTATTTAACAAACCTATTAGGGGTTGAATTATGCCGGGACACCTAATGGCATTGGCTGCATAGTCAAACAAATAGCATCTTTTGGTTGACAGGTCCGTTATGTGGACTGTTTATGCAAGGCCGCCTAAGTGCACGTGTTTCATGGTCAGGCAAAAGAACTCTGAGAATTTCAAACCTCTTTGAGACTAGAAGATAATAAAAGGGTTATGATGATCTGAAAATATTTAAGGTTAGGATAATGACACAAAATATGTGTATTGTCCAATGTATACAGAGATACACAGATCAATTCTAACCATAATCATGTTGTGGCTGGGTCCTGAATAGAAATGTGGGACTTCACTATGTATCCCATAAGGATGGTAATCAAGCCATATGTAGTTCTTAAACTACTATTTAACGTCATGTGGGACAAAAGTATTGGAGATCTTAGTTTAGGTTCATAGATATTGGACCATTATAAGAAATACATAGTGTGTGTTTTCACATGGACTTTTTATCCAAGGGACTAAAAGTGGAATTTGGGGTTAGGCCCAAAGACTTGGGGCTAGATTCGTGTGACACTCGAACATTCCTACGTATCCCATAAGGATGGGAATCAAGCCCACGTAGTTCTAGAACTACCCTCTGTACAAATTTGGTTCATACATGTGAAGGGTGAAAAGGGACTTTAGTGCAATGATGGTTTAACCAAAGATAAAAGGTCCGGGAATTGCCATGTAAGCATGTATTCTTTGAAATGAAACATGATTTAAAATCAATGTAAATAATGATTCCCTATCAGGTGAGGGTATCAAATAATGTTATAGTTTATTTTCCTACTGGATAGTAGTGTTGTATAGTTTAACGTCGTATAGCAAGGATGAAAGTGAACCAATGTAATGATATTGATTCTAGGGGCAGTTTTACGAATCAACATCGTATGATATGGAGGTGAACCGATGGGAAGAGATTGATTTTGGGCTTAAACCTTGGGAGGTTGCCTACGTACCCAGCATGGAAGGCAAGGTTCAAAGTTTGCGTAGTTCAATTAAAGAATGAATTAATGATCAAGTTGTTCTTGGGTACAATGACCTAAAAAAAGATGTTGTTGGGACTTACACATGGTTAGAAGCCCAGAGAGAGTGTTATGGTTGAAGTTTTCTCTAAGCTCACGCGAGTTATACTCAATGTGAGAAACAAGAGGTAACAACAACCTTAACGATGAACAGTTTAATGTCATGTAGGATGTATAATGAACTTTCTGTACAGTTTAGCGTCATATAGTTAGGATGATGGGAACAATATAGTTTAACGTCATGTTGGATGAAAGGGGGAAGGTGCAGTTTAATTTCATGTAGTGAGGACAAAAGAGTACACCATTTAAAGTTATGTTGGACATATTAGGGACTTTTTCATAGTTTAATATCATGTTGGATGAAAAAGGGATGATACAGTTTAGCATCATGTTGGATGTAAGTGCCAATAGTTTAAGGTTATATGCATGGACCATGGATGGTGCAGTTTAATGTCATGCTGGATGTAAGGGACGTCTGTACAGTTTATCTTTATGTAGTTAGGTCTTCATAGTTTAAAGTCATGTGAGATGAAAGGAATACAAATAGTTTATGGTCATATGTATGGACCTTTGCTATATATTTTAACGTCATATAGCAAGGACGATGAAGGGGACACATTTTAATGTCATGTTGGACGTATGTGCAAATAGTTTAGGGTCATATGCATGGACCGTTGGTTATGCAGTTTAACGTCTTGCTGGAAGATGGTGCAGTTTAAGGTCATACCGGACCATTGATGATATATTTTTTGTTTATACAAAATACTTATTAAAAAATCTGGCATTGGTTGGAGTAGTGATGAGTTCTCTATCCATCGAGATTAATGAATAAGTTCCATTGGATTAGACCCTATGTATTGAGTAAGGTCCGTCCCATTTTGGCTCATGATTGGGAGGTTTCTTTCTTGGTATCATTGGAGTTCTGAGAACTAATACCAATTCTCCCTGAATGAATGAACGAAGTCAAACTTTTTTGTTAAATTCTCATGCTATTCGATTTTGATAGACTTCCAAGTGGTGCAAAGTGCACAATCTATTCTCATATGACCGTTCCAATTCATTCAATCACTTTTGAGATTGCTCATCTGTAGATGACTTATCACAAATGGCTACTCTGAGTGAAGGTATTTGAACATCAATGGGAAAGATGACTTTTGTTCCATATACCAGTGAATATGGAGTTGATCACATTGCAGTGCGGGTGGTAGTCTGATAAGCCCATAAAGCATGGAAGAGTTTATCAGGAAATGATTTCATATCTTTCTCCACCATCTTTTTCAGTATATTTGACAAAGTCTTATTGATGTCTTCTATCTGGCCATTGGCTGCTGCATGATAACGAGATGAATGGTTGGATTTGATGTTGTATTCATGATACAATATTTCACCTCATATGAACAGAAGTTGGTGCCATTGTCCGTCAATATGGTATGAGGGACACCAAATCTGGTAATGATGTTAGACTTGATGAAGCTAACAATGCATTTAGAACTGACTTCCTTCAGAGGTATTGCCTCTGCCCATTTGGAAAAGAAATTAGTAGCAGTAACAATATACTTAAACTACTAGTCTGTAGCTAAAGGGTAAGGTCCCACCACATCCATTCCCCATGTGGAAAATGGCCACAAGTATGTAGTTGTATGAATCAACTCTGGAGGTTGATGAATGAAGTTTTCATTTACTTGGAATGAATGAAACTTCTTTGTGAAATCAACACAATCATGTATCATTGAAGGCCAAAAGTATCCAAGACTTCAAATCTGATCAGACAGTCTATGTCCAGACTGGTGGGCACCACAGAATCCTGCATGCACTTCTTTCATGACAACCATTGTCTCTTCACCATCAATGCATCTAAAGAGAACTCCATCAAAACCATGTTTATAGAGAATTTTCTCTAGGTGATATGGGCTATCATAAAGAGTAAAATTGACCACACGTCTCCAGATTTGTTCTTTCCCAGCTCTATCAGGTGGAAGTGTTCCTTTTTGATGGTATTCCCAGATAGGTGACATCCATCCTGTAGTATGACTATACAGTTCAGGAATGTGACTAATTTCATTAATTTCTTCTATTCTGATTTTAACATAAGGTGAAATTGAATGACGGTGGGAAATACTGATGGTTGTCTCGTCCCTATTTGGATCTTACAGAGCTGTGGCTATATTATCCAGTGCATCAGCTTGAGCATTTTGTGATCGCGGGACATAAGAAAATTTAGGTTCCGAAGGGAATTATTCCATTAACTCTACGACGTAATCATACAAAGGTATTAGTTCTTCTTTTCTGATGGCATAATCCCCATTGACTTGTTTGATTACCAGGTCTGAATCACCTTTCACCTTTAAGTGATTCACTTGTGCTTGAAGCGCCAATTCCAAGCCTGTGATGAGAGCTTGGTATTCTCCTTCATTATTGGTACCACCTTCCCACAATAAGAAGGAATAAGGTAACACTTCCTTTTCTGGAGAAATGATCAAAATTCCTAAGCCAACATTGTTGAATTTAGGATTTTCCATTTTCCTTCCCATTAGACTTCTGGAAGCACCATCAAAATACATTTCCCATGCCTAAGGAATTTCTTGAATAGAGAAGACTTCCTCATTAGGGAGTTCAATATCTGAAGATGTGTCTTCCACTGAAGGGTGTTCAGCCCGGAAATCAGCCAGAGCTTGGTCCTTTATTGCCTTTTGAAATACATACTCAATATCGAATTGATGCAAAATAACTGCCCACCTTGCCAGACATCCTGTAAGCATTGGCCGACTAAGGATGAATTAGAGCAGGTTATTGCGAGATACCAATTGGACCTCCTGATGTTGAAGGTAGTGTCTCAAATTCTGAACTGCAAAGATTAATTCCAGGCATCACTTCTCAATACATTAATACTGGGTTTCTGCTTCATGCATAGTCCGATTGAGGTAACAAAGGTTGTTTTCATTCCCAACATCATTCTTCTGAGCAAGAAAGGAACCCAATGATCGCTCTAAAGGAGTCATGTAGAGGATAACTGGTCTTCCTTCAACAGGTGGCATGAGTTCCGACGGACTCAAGAGGTATTTCTTGAGAATATTGAATGCTTCATGACATTCTTCAGTCCACTGGTAAGTGACTCCCTTCTTCATCAATTTGGTGATGGGTAACCTTTTTCCTGCCAAATTGGCGATGAAACCCCAAATATAGGCAATGTTTCCTCTAGGTCCTCTTAATTATTTTAAATTTCGAGGTGGTGACATAACAATTATTGACTTTGTCTTCTCAGGATCAACATAAATACCACGATGGCGTACAACAAAGACGGTAAATTTTCCTAAGGTTCCCCCAAAAGCACATTTTAAGGGGTTCATCTTCAAATTATGTTGTCGAAGCTTGCGGAATATGACTTCCAAATCATCCAAGTGATTAAAACGTTGTTTGGATTTGAACACCAAATCGTCCACATAGCATTCAAAAAACTTCCCTAAAAGGGTTAGAAGATACGATGCATGCACACCGATATGTTGCACCTGCATTCTTTAAGCCAAAAGAAATTACCCAGTAGCAAAACCAACCCTGAGGGGATCTGAAGGCTGTGTATTACTCATCATATGGGGCATTAGGATTTGATTATATCCGGAATATCCATCCATGAAGTAAATTTCTTCATAGCCAGCTTTTAAATAAATTAAAACATCTATAATCGGAACTGGGAAATCATCCTTAGGAAAATACCGATTAAGATCTCTGAAATAGATGCAAACTCTAATTTTCCCGTTCTTCTTATTTACAGGGACAATATTAGCCAACCACTTGGGATATTGAACTTCTCTGACGAAGTTAGCTTTGATAAGCTTATCCACCTCAGCTTCAATTTTGGAAGCATAAGTTGGATTTGTTCTTCTTGCGGCTTTCTTAAATCCTCAATGTTCATCCGGTAAATCCAAATGATGAGTAGCAACATCAAGATCAAGCTCGGGAATATCTGTATAGTTCCAAGCAAATATATCTCGATTTTTCTTTAAAAAGAAAATATACATCTCTTTTTCTTCAAGAGTCATGGCCACACTAATTAAAGTGGGGCGTTGATCTTCTTTTGTACCCAGATTTATTCCTCTTAGTTCATCCATAGTGGTAGAGATACCCTCTTCAAATGCTGGAGGAGCATCTCTGAGATCTTCCTCTTCTTCTTAAACATGTGTTATTTCGTCCGTTTCTACTTGCATAGTATATGATAAAGCATAATTTCAATGATCAGAAGAGATTTTAAAATTTGATCATCTTGATGAAGATGTGTCAATTTATGACCCAATTGATGATGAAGCGTCTTCTTTCGGAAATAAAGAGTATATGATGGATTGAGAATCGACATCATTTTTCACCTCCGATGTTTCTATAAATTCTTCTGGCCTGATTGGAAAAGTATAGACTTGTTGGATTTCAGAAGATGAAATGAAGATGTCACCATTTTGGCTTTCATCACTGCTTGGAGGATCACCAATTCTTCCCATGTTGTCTGGCTTGATTTCTGTAATTGACATTATGGATCTTTCCATAAGAGTATTTTGATTTGGGTCTATCCTATCATTTTGACTGATAGGAAACACATAATCTTTACTCACATGCGCAAATGGATTTTCTGGAATCTTCTCCAATATATATGGAGCATTAACTTTGGTAATCTCCCTTGTTGTGGATTTCTCCTTTCCCTTCATGTGTCAGAATTCCGCCTCAATGTATTGAGATTCACTTATCTTGAACGAGGCCTTATCACCATATAATGTCCCAGCATGACCATCGAAACAATATTTGAGACATTGATGGTATGATGAAGGGATAGCCGCGTGTTGATGTAGCCAGGGTCTTCCAAGAAAGATGTTGAAAGCTGAGTCTTGATCAACAACCATGAAATCTGAATTGGATACAAGATCTCCAAACTAAGTTCTGAGTGTAAATTCTCCCATTGGTTCTTGTTCATTTTTATCATATCCTTGTAACATCATGGTAGAAGGAGATAAATCAGGTTCCATGAGGCCCAATCGATGAAGTGTGTGAATGGGAATGAGGATGACTCCTAAACCATTGTCAATGAAAGCTCTTCGGACGTCTACGCCATTGATCTTACCAGATAAGTAAAAGGGTCTAATCTTCCCATGAAAAACATCATCTACATCTTCATCAGTAAAATATATTATTTCATGGAATTCTACAGGATTATTCTCTATGTGATATACTTCAGCTATAGCAATTTCTGTTTCAAACTCTTGAGGACTTGACAAAACCTCGATGAGTGCCTCTCGAAGATCTTTTGACAGATTCAAAGCATCCAGAATTAATAACATGGTTGGTACTTGGGCCAAGTGTTTCAATACATCATACTTTTGATCCAGATGTTTTTGTTTCCCAATAGGTACATGTGGTTTAGAAGGTTCCTTGTAAGAAGATGCTTTGGAAGTTGATGCATCTTGTATTGGGATAGGAGTTGGAAATATTCCTGGTTTTGGAAGATTAGACCGATTAGATCTATTTATTTGTTGAAAGGAAGAAAGTGGAACCCCCAAATGATCCTCCAAAATAACTATTCCAGGACTGAATTTGTTATTGTTAGAATAACTTGCTTGTTCATGCTGAGCTCATTGAAGGGATCTACCATGAGTTTCTGCTACATACATAGTTCTAGCAGGGGTAGAATTGGAATAGTGGCCTCTGAAAGATCCATGCCTTCCCTGTATCCTGAGCCTCTGGAACTTCCACTGATTCCTCTATTTCATATAGGTAATTAAAGCTCGTCAAAATCAAAACTGCGACTGACATGTGGATCTGTTAATTGAATCATATTAACAGAACCGAAAATAAACTCTTCATCCGATGAAGACTCTGCCTGATCAGCCTATTTAGGTTGTGCCATTTGGTGGGACGGTGCCCGTAAATTTTAAGTAGATGGCATGAATTCTTAGAGGGTCAAAGACAACCTAGGCTTTTACACGTACTCATATTCTTCTGATTCTTTTTCTTTCTTTGAATCATGCCATTTCTTTGAGGATTTTCCCTATGATTAAGGGGGTTTTGCTGTGGCATTCAGGGCAGAAGGTATAATTGGTTTCTTCAATTGCGTTTTTAAATACCATGAGTTTAGTTGATCGTCTTTATGACCATCCAGTCATCATATTTTTGTGCATTGTTGTTCTTAACTTCTTGCCACTTGCCTTCTTCCCCTATAACTGTAATAGTAACACATGCTACTTTAGCTGAAGAACCTTTTAATTTGACTTGTCCCGAGTCGACCATCTTTTGCAAGAGGTATTTGAAGACAAAACACTCCTGGATGAGAATCCGCAACATTTTATGAAAGGGGAAATAATTGGGACGGTCTTCATATCCTTCCATATTTTTCATTTTGGGCCTTGGAAACTGAACGAAATTATTTTCCAGAGCCGAAATGAAGTAACCATGAACTTGTTCATTTAGGAAAGAGTATGTTTTTTTCGTCAGATCCTCAAATTGTTTTAATCATTGATCTCTTTGATCATTTTGACGAAACTGCCTCTATTGTTGATGTTCATGAGGTGGGGCCCTTTGGGAAGATGAAGGTTTTGAAGTAGAAGCAGGTATAGGTGCTTGCTTGAGCATAACTATAGCAGTCTTTGCTTTACCCATTCTCCTTCCTGGAGCTGATGTAATTACACGAGATTTAGCTTTAGTCTATATAAGACAATATTCAATCTGTTGAGCGATTGAGGTAAGGTCTCGAAACCCTCATGTGTATTTCATAGGGATCAGTGGTGTGTGTAATTCATCACATAGATTTTCCACACAAATTGGCAACAATTCCTCTTGAGGGAGTGCTAAGCTCAGGAAATATGTTAATCCCTTCCATCGAGCAATGAAATCAGAGACTCTTTCACTCTCCCTTTTCTTACAGTTTGTAAGATCGAAAACTGTCTTCTTTGAAAATGTTGAGTTGAATTGATGAAGAAATTGTTCACGTAGATCTTCCCATCCAGTAATTGACCTGGATTTCAAGCTTGTATACCAGACAAAAGTTGGTCCTTGCAAGGTTCTCACGAAGCATCTGAGGTTCACTGCTTCCTACTGCTCTAGAGTTCCCATCATAGGATCACAAAAAGACACATAATGCATAAAATGTTGTTCAGGGTCTCCTGATCCATTGAAAATAGGGAATAGAAGGTTCCCAAATTTTGATGGGGGAGAGATTGAATCTAACCATTCAGGGTAAGATTTTTTTTCAGGTTGAACCTGCACACGCATCCCTTCCATAGCTACCAACCGAGCTATAAATGACTCAATAGTAGTTATTAACTTTTGACAAACATAAGGTTGAGATTGAATCTGAACAGGTGCCCTGACTGGAGCTTAGACATATGTGATGGTTGGTACTATAACGGATGGTAGCACTGCCAATTGTTGTTGCTCTTGACCCGTAGGATTAGACCTGTGGGGGAGTACTGATAAAGGAGGATATTCTTGATCCATCTCAGTAGCTGCAACAAACTCCCTTGACTGACTGACTCCAACAAGCTTAGGAAGAAGACTACCTTGAAGTATTTCTTCATTCAACTTCATCAATTCTTCCATTTATTCCTCTTTTTGTGAAAATCATTGTTCTAGTGAGAGCGATTGGCCTTCTTCATAGGGAGGATATATAACCTGATTCTATCCCTTCCCCTTGTTTGATCCCTTTATAAGAGGGGGAAGTGGTTGATTTGAAGGAACACCCAAATTTTCGGTAAATATGTGAATTTGTGTACGCACACCTTCTTCATTTGTGTCTGTGCAAACAAATTCCTGAGTAGGAACCTTTTCATCTGAGTTCCCTGAGTGAGCCTCATCTGGTTCATCCGAAACAATGGCATTGATGAAATTGATTGATGCATAACGCATCACATCCCTTCTATTAGTATTTATGTGATATTGTCTTCTTCCATGTATTTTATGAGACATTTCCTTTTGTTGATTCAATCCCTCTGAAAATTCTTGATGAACCGTAATTTGGAGGGAATCTCTTGATAATTTGGATCTTTGTTCCTCTTGAGGATTCTTTCCCAATTGAGAAAAGACAAACTTTCTCTAAGGAGGGGATTGATGATTTGAAAAAAGTCCCTAGTCCGGTGGACTGGGGCTGTTCCTACTGTTCCATCTCAACTCCTAGAATTCTAATTGTTGATTCCGAGGGTTGGTTTAATAGAGTCCCTGGTCTGGCAAGATGGGGTGGCTCTTGACATGCTATGTCTGATACTTTCTTAAAATCTCTCCTAATCTTGCGGTCCATGGTCCGGAAATTAGCTGGATGCATCAACCTGTATCCACTTTTTTCACCGGGCTCGAAAGACCATTGGATGATTTCCGACAATTCTGTTACTTGATGATGTGCTTGCTCTATATGAGAGACCTGTTCAATATTCTCATTTGTGTGATGTAGTAGTAATTCAATGACTTGTTCTCTGTATTCTTTATTTTGAGAGGAACTATTTTAGGCATGTTCTTGGCAAATATTTTGATTACAAACAAAACCCATTGACTGTGGCCGGCCACGGGCAATAACATTGCATGAGAACATTTTCGGCGAGCTTTGCTGAATGGAGAGCACAGTGAAATTTAGTGCTCCATCAACACCCAATCCTCTGACATGAATACTTGATAGGGAATTGGAATTTAATGGGCACAATTTTCTTAGTGTTCTAAGTCGTGAAAGTTGAAGGGATCTCTGCTGCTTTTCAGCATTCGGATATCGAGAGATTGATAGAGATGCCAATTCAATTTGACGTTGTAACCCTTCTATTATCTTAACATGGTTTTCTTATTCATCATAAGATAAAACTTTCTTTTTCAACTAAAAAAGAGTTTTCCATATGTGGAGACGAATATCATGAATTCTATCTTCTGTCAACATATCTGGAATGTCATACTGAGAGTCAGCCCGAGGCCAAAACAAGACTGGAACTTCACCTTTTTCTAGTTGTTTTCTCATGTTCAGTATTTCCTCTTTATCATTCAATGAAGATTCTTCTACCAGATTTGACCAGAGTTGGTGCTTCCCTGTTGCTTCATCAGATTCAACAAGATTGGTAGAGAAACCACTGATCAAACTAGAAGATGCATGACATAGGGGTGGTTCAGAGAAGGACCTACACCCTGGGAAATCTTCTGATTGAGAAAGGATTTCACCTACTAGCGATGTAGCATCAAACATGGCTGGTTTCACATTTTCAAGTGTATCAAGATAAGATGTCTTTCTCGGCACTACATTGTCCACTAAATCATCTTCCGGGCAATGTGAATCACTAATGCGGAGAGGACTTTCATAGGGAAATTCATCATCATGGGGAGGACCACCATGGTGGGTTGCAAAAAAATATGGTATCTCTTGCTCCTTGGTCTTCTGGCCACACAGAGGGTTATTGTAGCTCTGATCTGAAGATGAATCTTTGATATCGACCGAATTTTCATGAACCAAGCCTTCATGAGGATGTGTCTATTTATGACCATCGAAATATTTGTTCCCACTATTGGTAAATGAGGGAGAAGAATTTTGAATTCCAATAGATAAATGTCTGAGGGCTTCAAGAACTCCAGCATCGATCAAGGCCTGGTTACAGATTGGCTCTTGATCTCTTGACTGTGCTGGGAGGGTCTTCTTTATAGACGCCTTCTTACTCGCCATGGAAACCACTTATTTTCAAATGTGGCAGCTCTAAGCATGTGTATGTGCCTGATCAAGAGATATGAGAGGTTAGGCTGATGATCTCCACTCAAATAAGGTGTCTGTGTCTGACTTGGTTGTCAATATGATATTGGGGAGTATGCCCCGCAACCCTCTTGAACTGGAACAGATATGTGTGTCTATTCCGGAGTGAACTGTTCATGTGTCACTCCACTGGTAGGGATAGATTTATGTTTTTTTCCTTGAGATGTTTCTGAAGCTATTATAATATCCTGGCAAGCATCTGGAATATGAGCAGGGATTTGCTTCTGCACATTCACCATTGATAAAATTTTCTTGGTGACTTCATCTACCGGAACGAGGATATATGTCCATTACGTGCTTGGAATAGGTGTATGTGCCTGCTCTTGTCCTCCTTTTCCTGTCAGTGAATCCTGCCAGTACTCAAGTGTGGGGGCATAAATTAAGTTTACCACCGGTTTGTTTTCGGAGCTTTCCAACTGACTTTTACAAATGCTACCAAGCGAGACAATTGTTAGGCTTTATCAGTACTAGAAGGTGTATGTGCCTGCTGATTTCACTTCACCGAACGTTGTTGAGGAGCTCCATCATATGTAGTCAGACGAGCCTGCTGACTAGATGATGATGTATAAACAGGTGTATCTTCCTTCCTATAGTACTCCACTAGAATTGCCTGACGGGATTGGCGTGATACTGCCAGACGAGTCTACTGGATAGCAGAATTAAAATGGGCGGGTGTGTGTGCCCACTCATTGCTTACCACCAACTTAGGTTGGTGGACTTCTCTGGAGATGGCAGAGATGAGAACCTACTCACTGTTAACCGGATTTCGCCTCTGGCGATTCGTCTTGCCCACTCGGGTTCGAGGAACCTAAGCCGAACGCCTGGAGTCGGTACCCTCATCATGTTGAGAGCGCACTACCGCACGATTCTAGCGGCGATTGTTGATGGGAGCCCTCGGGAAGGACTCATGTCTCTTTGAATTAAGGCCCTGAGGGACCTTCTCATTCACCTCCCCAGAATAAGGGAGTGAATTGTGATTGCGTTCCGGGGATAACGACAAAAAATGGTCGGAGACGGTGGTTAGCACTGCCTACTTCTTGATCACTAATTGTCGCTGCCGGGACGACCGGGGTGAATTTTTCACTTGGAGGGCTTGGAAGGTAGCCTCCAGAGTTGGAATAGTACCATTTTGACGGTACTCCTTAACCAGCGTGTTTGATACCCAGTGTTGAAGATGCTGAGTAGGTGATGTTTTCCTCAGAGCGGATGATGATACAACAGGAATAGCAGTAGTGGCATTCGCCGTAGAGGTTTTCACAGTAGATGTATTCATGGGTGTGAACTTAAGAGAATCCATTTCTTAGAATGCAGAAAATCATGGAAAAGAGTTCCTATTTAATATAACAGATGTAATCAAGATAAATTCATCCACTACATCATTTGGATGAGCACATATATCAATGATTGTTTTTGTTTTCCCTCTCATTGAATTTTAAATGTGGGCCTTACAAATAAGCAAAACAGCATTTTAACTTGGTTAAGGATTCATGTTGGGTTCACTATTTTTTGTTTCCCTCTGGAATTGGGGATGACCATGTTGATTGAAGGTTCAAACATTACAATCAGTTTCTAACGGGTTTGTTTTTAGAACCGAAAACATCTAATGATTCCATATCCATTTATACCAACTATCCAAATTTAGGCGCTCATTAGTTATGGACTCATGAGGCTTAATAATTTGACTCGGTCTAGAGGATGGGAGGTCGGACTCATTACACCTTTTTTAGCGGAGTTATTGTCTACTCCGAGACTCTCTTTATATATTTATGTTATGTTCGTGAATCCTTATTACATTACCAAGTATAAAATGAGCTTTCATTTAATCTGCCGATCAATGATTGGTACGTAGGAAATTCAATGAACCTTTTATATGTATTTGAGGTTCTCCATCGATGAATAATCAACTGTATTTGTTAGAGATTCTTAGTTTATGGTATCCTTAAAAATACATAAAAGTATCTTGGTCATTATGATGACCATACTAGTTTTATAGCCACTCAGTGGGGCACTTGATGTTTATTTTCATTCAGGAGGACATGGATTATTTCAGAGTTGGGATCGTACCCGCTGAGGGGATACCTACGTTTCCTTTTTTTTGGAAAAGGAATCAGAACCCACATTGTTCGAGTAAGGGAGTATGATGTTTATGCATGATTGATGGATCATGAAAGATGTCATGATTACTTTTACACTCTAAGCTCACGTGAGTCATTCTCGGTGTGATAAACAAGAGGTACTGGTGAAACCAGACAATTTGTGCCACAAAAGATGCAATGATTTGGGGCTTATGTGTGTATGACTGCCCAAAATAAATGAAGATTACGATTTACTTCAGTGAGGAAATTCAGTAATAGGGTCTATAAAGGTATATGTGCTTCATGAAGAATTGAATACTCTAATATTGTGGCTTACTCCTAAGGAAGATTCTCAAATTAGGAGGGGACTCATGATTGGGTTTTACTCTTGAGAAGGAAGTCCAAATAAAAAGTAAATTGAGACTGGTTATGAGAAATTAAGGCTGGGGCTTACTCCTGAGAAGAAGGCACGGGTTAAAGGGATTTGAAAATTAAGGTACTTGGGGCTTACTCCTAAAGAGGATGCCCATAGTAATGAGAATTTTCACTGGGGCTTACTCCTGAAAAGGAGGCCCATATTTGATATTAGGGCTTACTCCTGAAATGGAAGCCCAGGTTAAGAGAATTATGGTTGGGCCTTACTCCTACGGAGGATGCCCATATTTGAAAATTTTAAGACTGGGGCATACTCCTAAATAGGATGCCCATATTAGAGGACTTGGGGCTTACTCATAATGTCGATTCCCAATGTAATATGAATTTGGATTGGGGAATACTCTTGAAAAGGAGGCCTAGGTTAAGGGTGATTATGACTGGAGATTACTCCTGAAAAGGAGGCCCAAATTAGGGTACTCTCATTTTAAAGGATGTCTTTGAATAGATGAAATCTATAACTTTAGTGACATAAAGATGTTTAAATCACTAGGTTTTGAGAGATGTTCCAGAAAATTCTTTCAGATAAGGAATTTAATCAAGAAAACATGCCATAAATGGATTTGAAGAGTGTCTCAAAGAATGAATATTCAATAGGAGAGGTGGAATGGCGTAAGAGGGGTGAAACGGATAGGAAGGGCACCCAAAAAGAGAGGTGCGTTCAAGTTCTGGCAGGCACGAAGGTATTGTGTGGGCGTGCAAGTCCTGGTCGCGCAGGTATACCTGCACGAAACATGGTTACTTGCACGATTTTCAGCCCTTGGAGTAATATTTGAGTGATCCTTGATCAAAGCCTTTAGAATCATCTCTAGAGGCTTTCCAGAAGATGGAACACAAGTTATGATGAATTAGTTTGGTGGCGTGCAAGTGTGTTCATTTCCCTTAAGGTTAAAACACTTAGGCGTGAAAGTGTTAGTGAATTCTAACACTTAGACCTTTCTCCTCATATTTAGACATTCCATTCTCGGTAAATAATTACCTTAGAAGTGTTTGGAAGACCTAAAGAACAGACTTGGGCATTCAATGCTCTGTATCTGAATTCTAGAAAAATTCCTCTTTTAATGGGGGGCCCACAGGGTCTATTTATAGACTGGAGAAGACCCTAGGCGCTTATCCTTTAGGGCGCGCAAGTCACGTGCGTGACCTTCTTCGGCGCGCAGGTGTACTTGGCGACCATTGCGGCGCACATGTGTACTTGCGCGACCATTGTAGAACTTGCGTGACCCTTGTGCAATGTTCTTCTTATTCATTCCTTTGTCAATTTTTGATATTTTTTCAAAGGATGAATCACTTTGAGCTAAGATATTCCCCTTTTCCCATCTTTAGACTCTGACGAAAGGAGTGTCAACATGGTGGTATAGATTCCCTCATACATTGCTTGAGGGGATTTCTTAAGGTCCTCCCTGCCAACTTCTTCACCCTCTTTATCTTCATCCTCATGTTCTAATGGGAAAAAAACTCTTTATAAGGGATAATTGGAATTGAAAGAAGAGTTGAGATCATGGTACGTGGAAGATGTTTTCTGACCTTGATAAGAGTGGTGTATTTTCTAAATTGGATGGAGTGAGGGAAAAAGTATTGTCTTCTTCTTGTTCTACCTCAGTGTGTAAGGCATGGGTTTCCATGATCTATGAGGATGGATTTGGACAATTTCCATTCAAGCATTAACCATTATCTTGAAGTTAAAAATATTTTTCACTAATTTTTGGCTTTGTGTGCATGACTGAAATCACAAAGACTTCCAAATAACCATCCAAAAATGGAATTTCCCACCCAAACTAGTTGATGTGTAGAACATATTCTTCACCAACCTGTTTGAAGGGGTCAGCTAGTATCATCTCCAAACTATTGGGGGCGGTGAACTAATCGACACCATCAACTAAGGGATTCTTCCTTTACTGGTCATGTAATCTTGCATCAATATAGTGTGACTCTCAGAATTCAAATAGGTATTAATTATCATGAAAAATCCCATTATTTCTATTTTTAAATTTTTGATGCACTAATGGTATGATGATTGAATCACTAATGCTAATTCCACAATGTACATCCTTAAAAGATGTTTAAGTTTGTGTTTTGGTGGACCACTAGATATTCGGTGTCAGCCATAAGGTCTCCAAACCATGTTAAGAGGTTTATTTGGCCTAAAAGATTCTACTCACTTTTTTCCTAACCCAACAGTGTTGTGGCCATGGGTTTTAGGTTATCCTCACTACATCCCATCCTATGAAGTGTTCACAATCGAATGAGATTAACTGCAGAAACTTTTCCAATGAAGAATTTTTTAACATCAATATCATTTATCATTCTATACACATACAAAAGTTTGATGTGTCCCTACATAATGTTCTCTACATCTTGATTTGTGAAGGAGAAAAACAAATGTCCTCATACAATATTGGTCTCTATTCGATAATCTTCATTGGCATCCACAGTGGCTTAAAACACCAGGGGAATTGAAAGGCTTCATTGAGTGTATCCCTGGGATCTATTGGAAAATTATGTGCATCCAAGATTGATATCTTTCGATGGTACTATGGATAACTATTTCATGATTCTATACTTCTGATCTAGTGGTCATCTTATCCCAGCATGGGGATTCCCTTCCACATTAACTGTAGGTGATTCAAATCTCGATGTAGATTGAACAACCCCCAAGACAAGAGTTATAAGTGCTTCAATTATTTGTGGGTTGGATTAGGTATGTCTTTCATCATGATGTGATTGATTAGAACTATGTTCCCCTTTTGATGGACACTTCAGAATGATCGGGCTATAGAGTCTTCTTGATGGTGTAGGGTATTTTTTGTTTCTATTGGGACTTTTGAAGGGATTCTCAATGTGTTTTTACAACATTAACATTTTGAGTAGGTGATTATCCATAAGTCTGATTTCATCCATGGGTGTGTCATCCCCAATATCCTTGTTTTATGTGGCCTCTTCATCTGGTTCCCTGATTTTATGCAAGGAAATTATGTTCATAGCTGTATTCGTAGTCAGAGAATGTGTATATTAAGTGAATGGAATTAAGGGAGAAAAATATCGAAAATTATTCTAATGATGACTCTTCCTAACTGACTACTTTTTCTGGTTCCATTTAGTGGGGGTAGTGCCAATTCATTTATATCTGATGAAACAAATCTGAGAGGTTCAAGGCTTAATTTGGCCTTGACATGTGTTCATCTTATTTCATATTCTCCCTTCCTTTCTAGTAAAAATTTTTCCCAAAAGATCGACTGTTTGAGGGTTTTGGACAAAGGATGTCATTTGCATTTTTATAGGATCTTCTAGGGGCATAGTTAGTTGAATTAACTATGGTTGGAATATTCCATGAGCTTAGTTGACTATTTTACTATTCATCCAACTATCAAACGTTTTATCCCTTTTTCTACTAACTTCTTTCCATTCATATTATTCATTAGGGTTGGCTATGGAAACGTGTGCCACTTGTGTTAGTGGTGGTCCAGGATTGACTTCCGTAGCATCTATCATTCTCAGTAGAAGGTGTTTGAAGATAAACAATTCTTGAATGGTGTGTCACAATATCTCATGAAATGGAAAATAATTTTTACATTCATTAAGTCCAACATCATCATCCCTTTCCATGTCTGATAGATAATGTAAATTATAGTTCATTGAGGCTATAAAATAAACATGGGCACAATCACCTTGGAATGAGTAATCTATATTCCTTTACTCCACGATTTCATTTCCCATGGGTACCCTTTACTCATCATGAAGATTTGGGGGTTAATGATGGCATCCATAAAAACTCTATGATATGGTTCGCACCTCAGATCTGGAGTGTCGGATGGATTCTATGTGATGTATGATACTTCATCTTTTCCCATTCTTTTTCCTGGGGCCGATGGGGATACCCGGCACTTGAGCTTAGTACATTGTATGGAGTCTCCTATTCACTTTGAAATTGAAGAGAAATACCAAAAAACTTGTATACTTCACCAGGATGAGGGGAATTCATAGCACATCATGGAGGTTATTGATGCACATAGAATTCATATTGTCTTGGGGGAGTGGTTGGTTCAAATAGTAGGTCGGTCTTTTCCACATGACAATAAAATCTCAGACTCTATAATTTTCCCATGGTATGTAGGTTGAGTGGTCACTGACTTTCGTATTTGGAAGTATTGAGATAAACTATAAGTGCGACTATCGATGAAGATCATCCCACCCTAAAATTGACTGATTTTATATACTAGTGTATCATACAAAGGCTCACCCTTGTAGTTTTTTCACAAAGAATCTATGATTCACTAATTCATGTTTATTTGGGGTTCCCATCATGGGAACACAGTATGATGAATAGTTCATCAGATTATACTTTGAGTCACATGATCCATTAAATATTCGGAACATGGGACTCCTAATATTTGTTCGAGGTGGGTTTTAGCTCACCAAGTCAGGATAAGGTTTCTCTTTCAGTTGTATAGGCGCTCACCACTCCTCCATGGATTCCAACCAAACTTCTATTGACATGATGGTGTTATTCATCCCTTTATGTGTGTCCCGATGAATGTAAAATTATATGTGTAGAGTAGGGTGAAATATTTGACATGTTGTTTTTCTGGTACATGACACGAGTGTTCGACTTGGGGTATATTTTGAGGATTGGCCTCCACCCATGTTGGTAGTTTACTTAATGGGGGGGGGGGAGGGGGTATTCATATATGTCTAATCCGGATTCCTGGAAGATTGATTACCTAGGATTAATGTTGGGAAAATGTCCTAAACTTTATACATTTTATATGATAAACCCATTGGGTTTTGGTGCAACCTGTTGTAATTTTTCATTTATTCTCCTAAACACTTTCTTTTCTTCCTCATATAGAGTGAATTTTTTATGGTGCATAGGGATATTGTTCTCACTAGAATGAGGATGTGGGGTTCATGTAACCTTGATTTTATTACTCTCATTATGAGGGATTCATGGAGGAGGTGGTGTAGGATTGTTTGGGGGAATAACCAAATTCTAGATGACTCTTTAGTTTTGACTAAGCAGGCCTTCATTCCCACCGTCGAACAGATTCTAAGTAGTTCTATCATCTCTTTATTCTTCCTCATTTGCATCATTTTGAATTTTTTCTATAATAATTAAATCTGTGACATTCACATATTAATAACACATTGTGGGTGGCATACTAGTTGTTGAAGGGTAAGGTCATCTTTGTCACTTATTAGATCATCTCCTACCATTCGTGGATCCTCCTCAAGATTCTTGGTGATGGTTAAATCAATGGGAACATCTGTACGACCTTCCTGTAATCCTACCTTCTTGGGGTAATGATTCATGATATGGGATGGAATATGATACCTATAAATATTTTTTCCTCCCTAATTGGGGAAATAATGATTTCCGTTGGGTGGGTGGTAGAGGTACAAATTCTCCCAAACATGTCGGATGGGGTTAATCATGATATTTTGATGCTTTTCCTCATATAGGATTTGTTGGTATTATGGGGGAGTTTTGAATTAAAAATATCTCCATACATAAAATATGGGGCATATTCGGTATTGTGGTGGTTTCTACTTCTATTTTAAATTTAATAGTCACTCACATTACCATTAAACTGTGAGCCAGATATGTTGTCAGATCTTCATGTGACGTTTTTTTTTCAAAGGACAATAGAAACACGTGGATAATGGACTCTCTTATATAATAATGTTTCTAAATATTCTTGGTTTCCTGTTTGAATAGTTGTTCAATGACATTCCCTCATCAAGCATGAGTCTTTTGAGAATTACACAATACCGATTCTAATCGATCATGTCACATTTCATGAGTTGTGAATTCACATGATCATTGTCTTGGGATAATAGAATTACATGATGTTATTTACATTGGTATTTTATGAATGGGAGTTAGGTTAAAATAAAAAGCACCATGATCTCTCCATTCTCAGATATGCGCACCGAATAGGGTGTCACCGATAAGAAGACGTAACTTATGCAACACATGGAAAATGTTCGATGATGATCTTTCTTTCGCCTCTCTGATTGTGGTCATCATGTAGACAGAAGGGATTCTAAGTCGATTTGATAATAAATCATTTCCAATATTTCAATGTGTTCTACATACCCATTGTAGTGAAATATTTTTTTTTTCAACTGGTGGAGTCATTCCAAAATATTGAGAGGAATGTTATGTATGCATTCTTACGACGACACTCTTAGTATGTAAAACTGAAAAGTGGTTTTGGGGAAAAAATAAACATGTATCTCATCCCTAGAAAATTATATTCTCATGAGAAAGTTATCATTTTTTCTTCTTCTACCAGGGACTCCTCAACCTGATCTTCCCAACTTTAATGTTTCATTATAAATTTATCAAAAGAAGTGGGGATTGTAGTGATGTCATTGATATGTTGAATTGCCTTGAGGTGTCTCAAAAGATGATCATAGCCTCAAGAAATCTCTTGTTTTAGAAAGGAAGTCACTTTTTATTGATAGGTTATATGACATTATTGAACCCACCCTTCCATGCGCCTCAACATATGAGGGATTTCTTACATTTTATTTGGCAAGGGGACTACCTTATTACTGATATAGAATTTCATTGTGGGGAGGACCATCAATGTTGGTTCAATAACGGAGTGGGGTACCATTATAGTTTTTTTCTGAACGCTTGGATAATTTTTGCAGTGTATACCATGGGGTGGACCTTTTGGGAGGATTTTAATAAGGGAGGACCTTCATGTTGAACTGGGACGTCATTGTGGGGATGACGTTCACAACTAATTCTATAATGGTGAGGACTTCCATCACCACATGATGTATGAACACATGGATAATATCTATATCATATACCCTTGAGAGGACATCCAGGGACGACCGCTGTAATGGGAGGACTATTTTTCTGCTTGATTTCATTGCCGGGGGGGGGGGGGCTTCGCATCAACTTCCATCATGGTTTGGACTACCATCATAGATAGATATCTAACTATATGGATAATTTATTAAATGTACACTATATGGGGGACCATTAGGGTTGACCGTAGATAGGGGATGAACTTATTTTTTATTTCACTCATTATGTGTAGGACCTTCGTAGAGACTGGAATCATGGAGAGGACTACCCTCATATATGGATGTTTGACAGAAAGAATAATTTCTATGGCGTAAACCTTTGGGAGGACCATTAGGGAAGACAACAGAAAGATAATCACCTTATCGTTTTTTGATCTTACGGTTATGAGGTGGGATACCATGATTATCATTAGGAGATAATCTCTTCAGATTAGTCATTTTGTGTCCATTATGGAGGCCATCAAGGCTGAGGATTCAGGGAGGACCTCTAGAGCTACTCGTAATAATTTTCTGGGTAAGGCCATCACAACTAGTACGTCCACTTCTGTAATTTGGTAACAAATTATTAGGATCTTGATCCACTATTGATACATGATTGATTACATAAATAACTCTTTCTTCCAGCATAGCAAGGTCATGAATGTGATCTTTATTTTCTAGTTTCCATTAGTGTGATTCATTTTTGGGATCTCTCTTGTGGGCTACTGGGTCACCTGTTGTTGGTAACAACCATCAAATTTGTGTTTTGTTTTGAGTGGTTCCTATGATGTTTCTGATATATTCTGATTAGAAACAAGCGTCTTGTAAGTGATATATTCCATCCCTAGAGTATACATTATGGTGGACTAGTTTCTTATGGTTTGAATGTGTATTTTTTTCTTGATCCCATTGTCCATTTACCATGTAATATGGATGATGAACCTCCTAGACTAGAGAAGGGATGTTGGTCTACATCAGAGTTACCACCATATTTTGTGGATAAGTCGCCCAACTTGGGGAGACATATTTGTGGGCTCGACTCCTTTCTATTATCGTAGATGTGAGTACATCATCATAGATCTAAAGGATATGAAAAATAATTGGGGTATGATCCTCCAACATTTCTAGGATGTGTTGAGATATTATTTTAGAAAGAATCGGGATATATGACCATTAAAACATCATAGTAGAGAGATGTTATTTCTCCAGTCATCCATTTTACCCCATTTGGTATTAGAATTTATCCTATGCTAGGGAAGAGGAACAAGTTTACCCCTGATTTATGGATGGGAAATGCTAGATTGTTTCTATGGTTTTCATCGTATTTGAATGATGGTCATCATAATTGTGAGAGGGAATTTACATCTTCTCATTGTTTGCTATATTTATCTGGAGGGCTTGATATGATTCTATAGGAATTTTTCTCTTCGGGTATTTTATTTCCAACATATTTGAATTGTTGGATTTATATTTTCATATAGGTATTTTCATCCTCTCATTTTCCACTACATCTTTCTAACATACAATATATTCTTTTCAGGAATTTGACTCTACATGTATTTTATTTCCATCATTCTTGACTGGTGGACTTTATAATGGAAAGAAGAGATTTTCATCTTCTTATATATCAACATAAAATTTTACCAATGGGAATCTTATTCTTTGGAAAGGATTTTTGAATGCATAATGTTTTCCACCCTATTTGGATAATGTTATACATGTATAACATAAATGATTATAATATTCTTATTAATTTCCACAAAACATGTGCGATGGGATTGGGGACAAATAGATGAAATGTATGCTTTCTCAAAATGTTCCATTGTATTTTCTCAGAGGGCCTCAGAAGATGGAGAAAGAATATACACCCCCATAGTATGCTATAATATTTTCTCAGAGGATCTCAATATCTGAAACATGGGTGATGAACTATTCTTGGTTATGTGATTATTTCCCTTGGAGGGAAGCCTGGTGGAATGTGATTTTTTCATTCAATAGGGTCCCTTAGAATAACATTCTCCTTTGGTTGAGGATGTTGTGATTCATGACATTGATGATGATTCCTTCTGACATGGTCCCTTTATTTGGACCCCTATGTAGTAAGGATGAAGTCATTGGTAACCTCCCTAAGAAAAGAGAGGTACTCATTGTCACATTCTGAGGATAGGCTCATGAACTGACTAAAAATGGCTAGAGGATCCACATAGTCCGAGACCTATTGTTCATGATGAGTGGGAATCTTTAGAAATTCCATCGACTGAAGGGACTTTCTTACTACATCTACTATTGGGATATAATTGTTTTGATGGTACTCCTTTATTAGTGTATTTGGGACTTAGTATTGGAGACTCTGGGTGGGAGACTGTGTCCTCAACATTCTGGAGGACTCTGTTGGTGCAGTGGTTGATTTCTGTGCCTATAGGAAGATCTATGATTTCATTGGATTAAAGGAATCATTGAAGATTTCCTAAAATATATGTGGAAAGTACATAAAAAACCCCTTCAATGTAGAATCTCATGTAATAATGCATAATTGATGACCTTTCATGGCCATGTACCCCTATGGATGTAAAAGTGGATCGATGTGGGGTAACACCACCACCTTGGTTAAATATTCACACCAGGTTCATCATTTTTGTTTCACCTAAATGTATTAAATTGGGATAAAGAGGTAAAAGGTTATATATGGGTTGGGTTGTATATCCTTTTTCTTTTGTGAAGGGGGTGTCATAGTCATGTTGCTTATATCGGGTTACCATTATTTCAATAAATGGGTTTTTATGGAATTTATGTCTGGTTTCAGGGGGTGAATGGTGTAAAATAACTGAAATTGGATAAAATGTCTTTAGATGGTCTCTAACAGGTTTTCTTCAGGGGGCTAGAAAATTCCAACGTCTCTTATTTCAATGATTCATGGACATTCTTTTTTAAAAGGGAAGCAATGATTGGGTAGCTTGGCCAATGACACTTGAGAACGCACATTGGTTCAGAGGTTGGGAATTAAAGATCATCAAAAACCTTTAGGAAAACTATTTTTTATTCTTAGACTCTATTATAGATTTATGTCATTTTTTATGGTCATGAATCCTTGGTTCATTCCCAACCTTGTGTCTTTAGATTATCCCCATGTCGTGATTGATCCTGAATACACATGAGTTCAGAATCATTTGTATGTATCAAGGTTTGTAATCAATAGAGGTAACTATATCTATCTGAGGTTCTCAATATATGTTACCCTCTAATAGAAAAATCAGATATTTTGTGGTGATTTGTTTCGAGGATGATGGTCTTAAGCCATGGTGAGGTTCTGTATATTTTTTTCATCGTGGGGGTCAATTGTTATTTTGAGGAAAACATTGAATCTGTAAGAAAAGATTTGTATATATATCCTCATTAGAGAAAATAGAACCCATGTATTTTGGTTTCATCTGGGACATACACTTTGGATGAGGCCCAATAAAGGGGGAATTATTGGGGGTATGCATGGGAGATACCTATTTGAATGAATTTGGTTGGGTCTTATACCTCATAAGAGGCTCGTTTGTATTGAAGTTGGGATTACATCTATGAAGAAGTCCTATTTTTGATTCTTCGGGATCACGTGGATATCTTGATCACATAAAATTCTAATCAACTAAAAATTATATTGGTTGTGAGAAACAAGGGAATGAATTTTATCTGAATATTACTCGTCTCCCTCCATACATTGATGGATGATTATGGTTCCCAAAGGGAGAGAGGGAGAGGGCACTAAGTGTTCCCATTTACTCTCTTATTTTGATATCTATGATAGTCATATTTTTTCCTATGTCAGGATATGTCCTATGACGAGGTGAAGAAGAGAAACTGTATAACCTCCCACAAGAATTTCAAGGGGCTTACCTTAGTGGGAGTGCCTTTTTTAATGTAAATTATGGTATATAATCAATTAAAGTCACATATAATGGATTATGACATAAAAATTAAATGTCGTGTTTTAGGGACTATGACATCATAGTTTAATGTCATGTTGTAGGGTCCAGTACCATATAGTTTAACATAATGTTGTCAGGAAAAGATCTATATAGTTTAATGTCATGTGGCCAGGATGATAAATCCTAATTTAATGTAATAGAGTTTGTACCATTGGTTATAGAAACCATGATTATATGGAGAATAATCAGGTCAAGATGTTTTTACATGCCTCGAACATGAGAGGGAAGGAAAGTGTAAACCGTTATTTTAGGTATTATATAATTAGGAGAAATTATATTGGGAATTGAAGCCACTGGGGATTGCAGAGGTAGGAAAAGCCTCTCATGACGATGAATTTATCTCTGGTTGACAAACCTTTTGGTGGGAAAATTAAGAAGATCCAACCATTTCATATTGTTCATAGTCATGAAAAGGGGTCATTAAGACACTGAAATTCTATTTATGATGGTTGAGGATGATTATAATGATATTAAATTTCTCAACACATAGTGTTTGATAAATAGAACAGATGTGTCTAGACATGAAAGAAATATTCAAAACATAATTTTCTACGGATTTATGGATCAAAAAGGCATATGAGGCAGGTGATTAGAGTTTAATATTTTCAAGAGGGGTAGGTCGACTCATGAAATTAAAGGGATGGATGTTGGAGAGGTATATGGGTGCAACAAAAAAATCCGTTCAATCAGCCTAAAACTTTCTCAGCGTGACAATCCATTTTTCATGGGGGTCATTTACTGTAGCAAAGGGACCGGGCCAAATGACCAGGACTACAAGCCAACACTAATCCAGAGCAGGGGTGCGGGGGCACAGGCCCTGCGGTATGGTTTTCCAGTCCTGAACGATTTTACCACATAAGAGCTGGCTATATAGGACAGTCCATGAAGGCATGCTCACATAGAATTTTTTGCTATGTGTAGGCCATGTAGTATCTTTCCATAAATTATTTCTTTTGAAGGTTTGGCCACAAAATTGGCCATATGTGAAGTAGTTTACTGTATAGTATTTTTTACAAAGTGTCATTTGTGAGGCCTCATTCATGATGGAATGTTGACAATGGTGTTCTTATTGAGGATTTCATGCGAAGTGTAATTCATGGAGGGGGTATTTCATAAGGCTATTAATTAAATCCCCAACTTCATAAATTATAACCTTCATTCAAAAACAACACCTAATCTGCATATAATTTTTTGTAGAGCGTATTCTGCTTGTAGTTCACAGGATGGATTCAATGAAGTTCCACCCACACATGTTTCATATGATAACATCTACAAAATTCTTCTAGAGGGGGATTAATTTCTTCTTCACCTCATTATGATCTTTTCCTATCCTTAATATCTTATTTTTGAAAGCTCCCTTTTTCATTCTACCCTCGACTTCCTTTTATTGGGGAATGGAGGGACCATATACCTTCTTGGTTGGTCATCCAAAATGGGTTGCGAGCCATCTATTATGGAATCCTATGGCAGACATAGTCATATGGGGATGTTTTTTGTAGTCACTAGTAATGAAAACTCATCTTTAGAACTACATAGTTGGAAGGGATTCACATTTGTGGGGGTAGCAATCATCATCCATCCCTACAAAACATATCATTTTCATTTTCATTGTTGCCAATACCATAATTGTCCTACAAACTATTTACTATAAGGTTTCTATGTTAAGTAGTGGATCTCTATGAGATGTGGCAGTCTGCAAAGGGGTTTTTGTTTCACAGTATCACCACTTTAACCATTTCATTCAACCTTCTTGTTGGACATGTTTCTTTACATTACATAATTTATATAATCCCATTCTTCATCTATACAAAATTTTTAGGGCCCACCAATATCCCCATTTTATCATAGGTAAAATAAAGGGTTGTTGTCAATAATGAATTTAAATTTCATAAAAATATCATTAAAATAATTTTGATGAAAATTAACTTTTTTTACTTTGAATAAAAACTAGATAAATTTTCATGGATTTTTTTTGAAATTAATTTCAATGAAAATAAAAATTGAACTATATAAATAATTTTTAAATCGTTTATTTGTTTTAATAGCAGTAAATTACATATATGTTAATTAGGTTAAAATAATGATTCATTAGACACTTTTGGTAAAAGAAAAACTGGCCTTATTTTGAGAAATACATGAATATTTCTTCTAATTTTTTTGTAAAAAGTCAAAATGTGTAGTAAAGTTAATTGATATTTTTGAAATGTCTACAAACATTATTGAAACCATTTTTTTATAAAAACATTATGTTGAAAGAAAACAAATTTTTTACTTAATAAATAAATGATGTCATATTTTATTAAATGAATTTAATCAATTATTTTATGTACAAAAGAGTTAAAAAATTGCTATTATTATAAGAATATATCGTGAATAACCCACGAAAAATGAAATCAAATATTTTTATTATATAATGGTCAAATAATTTCCTTCAAAGAGAATTCATGTATAAACGATACTGATTGAAATGATATTTTAAAATAAACCCTTAAATGGATCATAACTTTGATGTGAGAATTGATCAATGATTAGATTATGTGTATTAAATGATGGTACAGATAAACAAATTTCATAAAAAACATATGATATTAAAATCTAATTAAACACATATTCTCTGAATATTAAATACAAAAACAATTATAACCCAATAAAAATAAATTGAATTATGTCTTTTTTACCACTTAGGGATTTTCATATCAAATCTCCTTGGAAGAAATAATTGAAAATGAAAATGAAAATATAATGAATTATAATGGATTCATGATATTACATATAAAAAGGGATGTATATTCGCAATATAAAAAAATTTGTTATAAAACATTAGAAAATACCTTAATGAAGGGAAATTGAAATGAATTACCTTAACTCACACTTCCTTTTTGATGAACATGATTTAGGCAACTATATGTAGGTTTTAAGAATGTTATTATTTATTAATAGAACCATTTTCATATATATATATATATATATATATATTCATAGGTAAAATTTTTATAACATATTATCACATATTTGTTAATTATATTTCATTATTTTCATTCTTTTATGTGTTAATAGCCTTGTTTTATCCTATTGTGTTTCATTACAGAAGAAATGATTCTTACACATGTTTTATATTTTCATAATCATTGGAATAATAATAATCGTATGATTATTATATTTATATATCAATTATACTTTTAATACCAATCATGATATATGGTTTCGAGAATTGAAGTATGTTATGATTATGGAGATTGTAGGTCACACGTACACATCAGAAACATTTCCATTTTTAAACAATCTTTATAGAAAAAAGATATGTAAATTTTTATCATTAAATATTGATAATAAAATCATATTATTCACATAAATATATTTATACATATCATCCATGTGGTGTGGTGATGATAATAGTGTAACATCACTTTTTGAAGTCAGTAGTCAATACGTACATGATAGAAGTTATTATATTTATGTGAGTGATAATGTTGGAAATGAAATGATATATTATATTTTAATATTGAAAAATACTTCATTAGTGTCATTTTAATTTCATATACATTAAATTTATTCATTATCTGTATCCGTATAACCTTCCAAGTAAGGAATTAGTGAAAAACGAATCACATCACTTCGTGAGGCAGTAGCTCGTCGTACACACGAGTGATGTAAACGAATCACCTATGTAATTGAAAGTAAAAAAAAATATGTATAATATAATAAAACCATTGGTATACCTAACTTATATATATAATATTAATATTTTATACACATCATATTACCTAACCTTGAGAGTTGGTGATGAAAAATTCAATGACATCGGTTCATAAGGTAGTAGTTCGCCCTACACAGGAATGATGATTTCATAACCCATTTGATGGGAGTGGGGAGAATGGTGGTTAATTACATTTACAAAATGAAATTTAATTATATGATAGTAAATTTTTATTATATAATATTTAATTATTTATATTTGAAGGAGGTGGAAGAAGAAATAAAGTAAAATTACATAGTTAGGAATTTTACATCTTCTCAGACAATAACTTTATAATTACACCTAATGTATTCAAAATATGGATTTCTGGCCTAAGAAAGTATTATAGGATGATTTTATTTAATTATTTATGTGTATTTATATTTTTTTGGATGAACCAAAATATTTTTAAGGTGTTAATATTAGAGTAGAGGGGTGGCCTTTAACAAGTGAGTTGAGTAAAACACTTGTAATTTTTGGGAAGTCATAGGGGCACCCACATTGGTCACATGCCAAAATGTTAAAAATTGAATATTATATAGAATTATAAATTATAAAGAATAATTATTAAAATAAAATAGATTTTATATAAATTTTTATGTCATTATATCCCTTAAATGTTTAGTTTAAATCTTTGGTAAATCCAATTTTACCTTAACCACGGTAAATGTTTTTTACTATTTTCACCCATCATTTTAGTATAAATTTATGTTTACATTATTAGAGAATATAAATTATTATAATTATAAATATTGAATCATTTATTAGAAAAAATCAATGGTATGGTTAAATTTAATTTAAAATTCATCACAGATACACGAAGAGAAAGTGGGATTTCAACGATAAAATAATGTTAAAAATTTGACATATTTTTATATAAAATTTGAAGATAAAAATGATTAAAAAAATATAAAAATGATTAATAGTGATATAATTGAACTAATTCTACAATAAACCCAATTTAAAATATAATTTAACTTCCTAAATAATTTATGAAAAAAAATTAAATTATTTTTCATTATTTTTCTCTATTCATCAAAAAAGTATCTTTTTAGAAAAATACAAAAAATATAAACTAAAATAATTTTTATGTGGTTATTTATAAAATTAATCAAATTTTTAAAATTTAATTTCATAATAGTGGTTAGAAAAATATTTTGTTACGTGTGAAAAGAATGACTAACTCGTATTTTATAAAAAATATAGTTTCTAAAAAAATTCTTTTTCATTTAAATGTTTATTATTTAATTTATAATCAATAAATAACCAAAATTTTTACAATTTAGTAAGTATATTTATTTATCTCTAATTTAATCTAGTTTATAATGGTATACTATACTATGGTTCATATAGACTCTTGGATTATTCTTCTTCACGATATTGAAGAGATTAAATTTAAAGAAATACATTTAGTTTGTTTTTAGTCACATTGTTTTATTGCTCATATGCAATAAAATAATGATTTTTTATTTTATAATGTTGTGGTGTTAAATTATCCTAAACTTAATGAAATTTTATCCTCTTAATTTAAACATGATATCGATAATCAAGGGTTTTTCATTTGGATATTATTTTCTTGAAAACACACATCGTGAAAATAGTTAACAAAACATCCTCTTAATATGACAGAAATAGAAGTACATTGGTCATGTTGAATAATATATAAATATTTTTCTATGTATGATAACATTGGTGTAATGTTAATATATGGACATAGAAGAAAAATATAAATAACTATACAGAGTGACATAGGTCATTGATCACGAGAATGTTAATAATTAAGGGAATATTGGGGACCAGAACACCATAAATCGATGATAATTTAGAAGTAATGTTTATTTTTCATAAATTATGGTAATATGAAAAAAATTATTTCGATATCCTTTTCCTAATTATGATGAATTATATTATATTTTATATATAAATGTATATATACTTACATGATACATTTTTATTTGATATGGTGAATTTAATCCTTGGTTGTGCTCTAAAAAATTTAAAATTTATTGCTTACTCAATGAAATGAATATCCAAAAATTATATTTTTATTATGGATGAACTAAAATTCACTTTTATTTGATTTAAAGATCCATAATAGAGAAAAATTTATTTATGTCGATCTCTAACTATTTTACAAGACCAATATGATTTGCATAAGAAACCAATATAATTCACTAACATGTAAACCTCAATAGTAACACAACTAGTTGATTATTAATATTTATTTTGTAAATAATTTAATTAAAATAATGACACATTACCCATAACATCACATAGGCTATTGGTAGGTGTTAAAACCTTATCGTCTTTTAGTTGTGGGTTCAATCCCCATGGCCATTCAAAAAATGAAGAGTTGTCACCCGAAAGGAAGGTTTCCATTTTTTGAAAACAATAATAATATAATTCAAATAACATTCCCCAAAAATATATGATGTAAATACTTAAAAAAATTAATCATTAAATAACATTTTTTATTGTTTTTAATAAAATACTTTTTTACCAAAATGTTAAAAAAATATATTTTTTACTATTATTAAAATGTCATTAATGAGCATTTGAACCCTAAATGTTATCAATAACATTAATCACTTTCCAAAAAAGTAATATGGATTTGTTTTTAAATAACTCTTTCACTAACCCATATACTAAACTAATCATTTTTATTCCTATAAATGTTTTCCAAAAACATCATTAATATTTGAAAACTCCTCTCACATAAAACATAAATAGAATTATTTAAGACTTTGATCTTATGATCAATATTAATCTCAAAAATCCCTGCCAGTATCCATAACTCTTAATTTAATTACGATATATATGTTTCTAAAATTTAATATAATCCTTAAAATATTAATGATTATTATAACCAGAAAAGCATTGGTAAAATAATTTAATAATATAACTCTTAATCCACAATACAAAAAAAACATCATTTGTTTTATTTTCACATATCTCATTCCTTGGTATAGTGTTTAAACTTTAGAAGCTTTAATTTACTCTAATAATTACTATGTTCCCTAAATTTAATACAATAAACTATAAATGTATCCCTATGATTAGATTTATTTTCATCTATCCTACTCTTCATATTTACCCATAAAACCATTTATTTATGAATTGTTTTCACATATAAATTACTTTACCATCCCTTTGATACACTTTCCTAGGAGTCTCTTTCAACATTTATGACATACAGTAAGCTAAGACTTCTTTAATCCATGGCCTCCACCAATCTAGATCTTATAGAACTCCATCCTTCTCTTATTTAAGGGGTACAAATGTTGGTTAAGGTATATGTTGTTAATAATATACCGGGATTACTAATTTTTAATAACCATTAAATATTTCTCTACAATTATCATCCTATTTGGTTTCCCATAGACAAAACATTGTCCATTATATTCCTTGTTATCATGATTTATTTTTCTCAATCTATTCAATAAAATAATAAAATATAGTGGGATAAAGAATAGTCATATTAGGAAAACAATGGAATCATTTATGGGATTCTGAAATAAAAACACATTATTTTCAATTTAATACACCATTTTTTTAACTTGTGTAATCTATTATCATTATCTATTAAACTCCATTAATTTTTTTTAAAATGATATTTGAAACATCATAATCATATCCACTATGAGTTTCAATCTAGGTTCTCTATGAGGAACATTTTTTTGGACCAAGTGATGATCAGGTAAATATCAATGCACTAATTTTATAGTAGTTTCCCCTAGATACATATTTTACATAACCAAATCAAATATAATATCCAAATAGGGATGTATTGTAAGTAAAAACCACATAATCACTACCTTACCAAAACATTTAGAGGATATTCTATATTTATCCTCAAAATCTATAACATGGTTATTTTTTCTAATCTATTATTTCATAAATCTAGTACCTAATGTTTCAATTAACCATAATATAAAACCAACTATAGTGACCCCAACTCCAATAACATGAATCTAGTTTTTACATTATTACATTGGCATAAGATATTAGGAAACACATGTCGATGAACAAAGTAGTTTTGTAGTCTTGTTAAACAATTTACATTCATGATTCACATATTGAATTTGAAAACCAAATACCAACATAATATTTTTAATAATAAATTATTCCTAATAGAATAAAATTTCAAATCAATCACAATACACTTTTTGGAATCCTAGGGAAGGAATCATATTTTGGTTGATAAAAGCTGTTCATTAATGGTTAAGTATAGTTGAAGATATCAAAAATTAATAATGAAAAATCAATATGTGACGGTAAATAAATGAACACACAAGACATTTAATTAATAACATGTATAACATAATTAGATAAGGAATAATCAATATGGAAAGGTAAATAACTCAAAAAATATTTCATTTAATCAATAACATGATATTGAAATGCATCTACAGATAATATAATTGGTAAAATATAATTGATAATAACAACTAAATTCTTAATGAATTAATTTATTAACTATTTTATTTTATGGTATCGGGTACATGATACCTATAAAATTAACACAATTCACAAGGCTGTTTGAAACTATAGGTAGAATCCCATTTAAGGATAGGTTACTAATTTTTCTCATGAATCTACTAATGAATTAGGGGTTATATAATTCTTAGACCTACCCATCATTTCATGTCCAATGCATTCCTCATATATCAAATAATCTTTTTAATTCATAAACAATATTATCTATCATCAAATTTCTGTATAATGAAAATAATATAAATTAATCTATATTTCCACATATAAATAAATGACATTCACTTTAGAACAAAAAATATAGAAATGAAATATGGTTTAAGAAATAATCATATCCATGATAAATAATATGGATATTTAGGGGAAATTTAATTTCCAATGGTTATAGAAAAGTGAATATTTCAAGAGGAAGTTAATGACTTAAAAAATTGATCAATAAAGTAAATGTAAATACTTTCCCTGGTGAAAATGATCATAAAAAATCAAATTTAATTATAAATCTGATTAAAATAAAACAAATCCCTAGTGAATCCTAAATAAAATAATGTTTGAGGTCATTTATTCATATAAATACAATAAACATTTTATTAAATAAATTTTTGATGAATATAAACTTTTTACATTGAAAATCATTTTAAAATAAAAAATTCAAAAAAAAACCTTTTAAAAATACATCTTCTAAAAAACTTTTGAAAATTATTATGAATCTTTAAAAACATTGATTATTTTTAATTGCAGGATATTACTCACATGTTTAGAACATAAAAATATAGATCCCTTTAATTTTTTTAGAAAATGTGAAAAATTCATTTTCTGAAAAAAAAAATACATTAGTATTCCTTGAGAAAAATATAGGAAAACGTTAAAATAGTTAAAAATTGTTTAATAAATAATTAATAAAATGATTCAAACATTTTTGAAAACATTTTTATGGATACATTGTTTTATAAGAAAATATATTTCCCACTGAAGAGAGGAATGAAGTTAGAATATCTCAAAAAAAATTTATCAATTAGGTTAAGTTCCAAAGGCTGTAAAAATTAGTTATATTACTTGATAGTATCATGAATAACCATATGAGAATAAAATTTAATGGTTTTAAATGAAAATGATCAAATAATTTCCATTAATGGGGATTCAATTTTAAACAATCCCGATTAAAATAAGATTGTGAGCAAAACCCTTATATGGATCACAACGTTAAAGTAAGAATTAATCAATAAAAATATTATGTGAATAAAATTTAGATCCACATAATAGAAGTGGATATACATCATATAATATACAAATTAAATTACATATACCCCTTAATGAAATCATTCAAACTCAAACATGAAATCCAATTAACTATAAATTATTCATGATATTTAATGAAACAATTGAGTTATTTATACTATATCAAAATAAACTGGGTGTATAACATTATGATATGTCTCAATAAAGAGAAATTGAGAGGATGTTCCTTAACAAATGGTTCTTTTTGGTTAAACATTATTTAACCTACTATATAATTTTTAAATATTTTTATTATTTTTTTAAAAAACCATATTATTATTTTTTATATCATATATTATCCTTTTATAACATCTTATCACCCATTTTTTAATTATATTTCAATATTTCTATTGTTTTTGTTGTTAATTTCCATCCTCTCTCATATGTGTTTCGTCATGAAAGATGTGGTTCTTCATAATATTATATAGTTACATAATATCTAGATTAATAATAATAAAATAATTATCATATTTATATGAAAATTATACTATAATTACCAATTATTAATGTATCGTTTTTGAAATGAAGTATGTTACTATCATGGGGATGGTAGGTCCAATGTATGCATGGGTAACGTTTCCATTTTTCAATGGTCATTACAGAAAAGTGGTATACAATATTTTTCCATTCTATAATGATAATAATATTATATTATTTCATTAAATATAAAAAAACACACACACACACACTCATATATATATATAATCCACGTGTTTTGGTGATGAAAATGAGTCACAACTCTTGGTAAAGGCGGTAGGCCACTCGTACACGAATGATGTTATCATATATATGTGTATGAACTGGTATGAAAAGTAATGATATATAATCATTTAACATATATAAATATTTCATTAATATCATAATTATTTCATTTATATAAAATATAATAATTAATATTATCCTTCTTGCCTTCCACGTAAGGACATAGTGAAAAATAAATCACATCGCTTCTCAAGGTAGTAGACTTCCATACATATGAGTGGAGTAATGTATTAATATGTAATGTAATGTAAAAATGTATTTATGATATATTTAATTAATTGGTATAATTTTTTTATTTATATCACTTATATAATTAGATCCATCTTCATACCCAACTGTGATAGTTGATAACGAAAATATTAATGACTTTCGTTCGTAGGGTGGTATTTCTCTATACACATGAATGATGATTTTGTTGCCCATTTGATGAATGTGGAGATGGTTTTAGATAATTATGTTAAAAAATATTAGTATATTTTAGAATTTTTTTATTATATATGTAAAAACTGAATATTAATTTAAGGAGATGGAATGAGGAAAAAAACACATAGCTCAAAAAATTACATCCATTAAGACCACCGAATTAGAATTATACATAATGTATTGATAGAATGAATTTATGAAAAAAAGGATAATAAAATGAGTTAGAGAAATTTAAAAAGATAGATTTACAATTATATTATGATCCAAATAGGTTTTATGGTGTAAATAGGGGAGGAGAGGGGTGTCCCTTTATTAGCATGGCAAGTGGAAAAAATTGAATATATTAAAAAAAATAATGTGACCATGTTTTTCACTAGAAAAAAATGTATAAATTTTATTATTAATTATAAATTGAATTAAAAAAATTAAATATTCCATGAAAATATATTTTATACATGCTTTCAGTTCATTTTAACCCTTATCATTTTATTTTAATCCCTTTGTAAATCCATTTTTATATTAACTATTTTTAATATTATTTTTTGTAAAAAATTATGTTGACAGTTTTAGATAAAATAAATAATGATTATACAAAATATTGAATCCATTTTTCAAAATTTGATTCATATAATTATACAATTTTTTAAAAGCTAATTCCTCTGATGTGATGAGAAAGTGGGCTTTGAGATAGAAAATGTTAGATCATTATATAGTTTATTTATGAAAAATAAATATGAAAATGACTTCAATGAACAAAATTAGATTAATAGATATATAACTGAACTAATTTTTCTCTAATAAAATTTTAAATCAAAATTATTATTTATAATTAATTTAAATGAAAAGAAGTATTTCAATTAAAATTTTTTATTTTAAAAATTCATCAAAAAAAAGAAACATTTTATAAATATCCATGAAATTCACCATAAGATAATTCTTACAAGCTTATTATAAAAATTTTGTTTTTTTCAAATAATTTTTCTAATATTGATAATAAATAATTTGTAATTATGTTTCAAATGTTTAACTAAATAAGCTTTGAGAAAAAAAATAATATTTCTCAGATTAGATTTATTTTTCTCTTAAATGATCCTTTATTTATTTATAATCGATTGTTTATAGTAATTTTAATAATTTAGTATGTATTAATCAAATTCACAAAATTTAATAGATATGTTTTAATCACATTCTTTATAATGGTTATTTTAGACTTGGGGTTTCTTGTTCTGCAAGCTATTGAAGATATTAAATTTAAAAGAAATATATTTTCTGTGTAGTTTAAGCTTGATGTTTCATGTCAAATACATGATTCAATAAAATTTAATTCTTTAATAATTTTGGGATATAACAAGTGAAGATAAATAAATAAATAATTAGTTAATTAATTAAGATAAATGAATTAAATAGTTTATATATAAAGGAATAAACTAAGAATAGGTTATTAAAAAAAATTGATAAAAGTTTATTTTATAAGAGATAAAAAACATAAATGACAAATTATAGACTCAACATAAGGTTTTCATCTGAAAAAAAACATAATTTGTGACAAATGTTCTTCTTTGAACCTATTCAAATTATATGTTTTGTATGAATCCGCATTACATACTATATCATTAATCATTAATACTTATTGATATTTTAATTTAAATATAATTTACCTCATTTATGTGAGTTATGGTTCAAACAATCCCAAAGTAGTAGAGTTTTATGCATCAATCGCACATTAATAGTGAATATTTAATTTTAAATTTGTATTGTGTGAAATTATTTTTTTCATTTTCTAAAAAAATCACTTTAATTTTATATTCCTCTAGTTATTCATGAAAATTTCATGTAATAGTTCCATTTTCTTTTATTTAGTACTTAAAATGATTTAGAGAATGTTGATAAGAAAATATAAATTCATTTATCTATTTGGTCAAAAATTAATTTTCTTATATATCTATATTTTAACAAATAAATTCATGGATATCTCTAAAATTCAACAAATGATTTATTTATAGACATTTTTACCCATGTTTGAATTTTTAAAAAACTATTTAAAAGGATGATTCATGTTCTTATTCGAACAAGGGACACTTAATCCTTTTTAAAACAATGTGAAAGGAATGTTTTTAACTTATATATCATATATGGAATTAACCACCATAATTACAACTTAATTTGTTAAAGATTCCGCTATTAGTTTCCATTTTGCTTTATTCAAAAAATTCCGATAATATTTTTGTGTCTTTTCGATTTTCAAGAAGTGATTTTAAAATTAAAAATGGTGATTTCAAGAAGATATATTCCAAACAATTTTTAAAATACATTTTCATCAATTATGAAAACCTTTGAAGTTACATATTTCTTCTCAGTAATGTATATATGTTTCTCACATACAAATATAGTTATTTTCTCTTACATTTATAGAGTAATGTAAAACATATGTTCATCTCACATTTTTATGCATTATGAAATTTAATTTTATTATGAAATGAGACAACTCTCTGAAATACATTTAATTTCAATGGGTAATTATTATGATTATGTCTAATTATGGATTTCATTTTAAAAAAAAATAATCATGAACATGTTATGATGGGTTCACCCATATAGTTCTCCAATTTATTTGGTAAATATTTCGTCTCATAGTGAATCATGTAAGGGATCAGGGAGTAGACCCAATATATTATGAAAATTTTTCCACCATTTGTTATTGTCTATGAAGTTATCCTTGATTCATGTTAATTTCTTATTTTATTTTTTTCCACGTTTCCAATTTCATGGTTTTATGGAGATGTAAAATTGGGTACCCAAGACCTAACATTATCAACACTTTTGATTACCTTATCATCTATACAATAAGATATACAAGATGTACACTGACCCTAATAGTGTATGAATTTCTATATCCACTATTTAAATGGTAATTTTTAAATATTAATTGTTGTATAAAAAAGATATATTAGATCCTAGTTTATAATGATAACCTCTAGATACTATGACATTAATATTAAATATATGTATTATTGTATACATACATTTAACTACCTAGAAAAAGTATATGTTTGAATATCATTAATTATGGGGATCATAATAATTGAGACTTATTATCGTGAATCTCACACTAAGTAATCTCTAGTAGGTGAAATCATGAGGATAAACCTACCAATAAGAACACTACATGTTTTGGGTGTCCATGGTTGTTCATATCTACAAACATGTATATTGGTCTGCAAAATTAATAGCATCATAAATGTGTATCATTTAATCATGTACATTAATTTAAGGAAAAATAATGGTGATTAAATAGTGGTGAGGTATCTTGGGTTAGTTCCATCATTGATGGTATTCCATTGGTTGAATGGTCAATATAAGATTTGTAAATTCCGAGTTGTGGACGTTATATCATGAGATTGGCTGATCCGGATGGTAGTGCCTTCAAAAGTCCTTGGAAAAGTCAGTTGAGTGTAAATCCATATAGTAAGATCAACACATAATAATGTAGGAAAGGATGACGAAACAATTATGCATACTATTTTTTTGAGATATCTAAAGACAAAATGATTATATTACATAGTGAATGTACGTATGTTGGTAGTTATTTCTAGAACTATTGATTATCACTTTAGATGGCTTAATGGGTTTCTGCACTCCATTTTGGGTTTGTGGATACTATTCCCTACTACCAAGACAAGGGATAGAGGGTCCCACAAGATGGAAAATTCAGAAATGATATGTATTCTGTTTAATATGTACATTGGAAAAGGTAGGCCCACTATGAAGTCATAGATTTGTATAGTGTTTTCAATCAACACCAAATATATAAATTTATTACTATTAATATAAATTATAATCGGGATTAATTGATCTATTAAAAGTATTCACATGGTATTTAGTGGATATAGGAAAATTATTATACTAATAAATATTATTTTAATATTTCATATTTGTTTAATATTAGAAAGAATGATGATTCATGTTAATTGATATGGATTTTATCACGTGATGTATTTAATAAATATTAAATGAATCTGGTAAAATAAAATTAATATTTACGAAATAGTTCAGTTCAAAATAAAAATTTAATTATGGCTTATTTAGTAAACATTTAATATACGGGGACATGGGAACCATTTTTGGGTATTTGTGCAACCACTGTAAATTGGAGGATTGAGGATCACACATAGTTAATAGTCACTATGAGTTCGTAAGTGGAAATCTCTCTTATACCACTTTCAAGAGAGATAAGAACTTTATCCAAGTGATCATATTGAGTTCATATCATGAAATTGAAGGAAAGTCGATGAAATGATCATCGGGACGTCAAAGTCATCGTTAGATCACACCCAAGAACCCATAATTTGATGATTGGTGATCTTATAGATTTTTTCAAGAATGTGTGAATGATCTATAGGTATTTTACTTCGGATCCTTAACGTAATGATCACCGACAAATGACTAAAAAACAAGAGTGATTTTAATTTTAATGAGTAACATTTTTAATTTTAATTTCAATGCTTGTTTAATTCACAAAATATTATCAGACCGTACTAGGGATCAGATCCCTGGAGACGATAAGTAACATCATCCCAGTGATGAATAATTTTCAATCCCCGACACACATTCTTCCTTTCGAACCCCAGTACCTATAGTAGGTATTATAATGATTGTGTAAATAATCTATTTGGTGGAAAAATTAAGATCATTAAATATAAATAGATAGTATGAAATTGGTCTAGACGGATCCAACCGCACTTCGAATTTAGATTAGGTTTCCATGTTACGAACTTCTAAAAATATTATTATATATTGAAAGAGGTTGTTTATTTAGGTATTCGGACAAACATATGTATATTTTGTATGTTAATTTTACTCAATGTTTATGGACAAAGTGTTTTCAGTTTTCAAGTGCCAGCTGGAATAATAACATCAAGCATGAATAATAACCACACATCTACAAAAATTGTAATATAATATTTATAGTATTATAATGTGATAATTATTAAAATTAATATAATGTGTTCTATTTGTTGGAATAAAAAAATTGTTTTGAAAAATAGAGCATATGTATTTTTCATTTTCAAAAATCAAAACGAAAAATGTAGAAAAATTAGATTGATTTTTTTATGGAATTCAACACATTAAAAAAACCAACAAATAAATCTTTTTCAACATAAATATTATGAAAAAATTGAAAAGACAACAAATGAAGGGCCCACATTTGGCTTTCCTAGCAGGTCGAGTGGCGCCTTCTCCCAACCTAACCTCGGGCCTCCTTTACCTCAACCATAGCTACCCCGCCACACTCACAATTGGTGGCCCCAAGCCTGAACCACCGATCTGTATCACCACCTCCTCCCTTTAGCACATATTAGTACTCATGCAACTCCCGGGGGAACCCCCTAGGTTTTACTGCAACCACAACCTTCGTGCTTCAGACTGGTATCCTCTGGTTACACACCAATGAGCTCACAAAAACCCTATGACCGACCTGAGTGGTACATTGATTCTCCAAACCACCATTGGTTTCTCCCCTTCTATGTGAGGTACCCCCTCCCTCAACCTCTGTTGGTCCTATTGGACTCGATTTACCTTGGATTCCACTTGGGTTGGTAAGTCCAACCATAAATGGGTTTGTGTGGACCGTAATGTCTTGAAATGGCCCTTCATATGATTTTCGTGGACCATAATGATCGTACGTAGGTTTATCCCAAGACCATATCCCTACTTGAGGTTTTAGAACCTGAGTTAATGAAAATCAGAATAATTTATTTATTTAATTTTTTTATTAAAATTATTTAATAAAAATATTAATTTTGGATTTAAATATAATATTTTAGTAATAAAATAATTTATTAATTTAATTTTGAGCATTATATTATATAAATATATTAATTTAATTTTTGTACTAATATAATATTAATACTTGGATGAAAATCCAAAAAATAAATTATTTGAATTCGACATAATTAATTTAATTTATTAAAATTCCTCATTCCTAATTTATTTTAGTTTAATTTTTCTCACAGTCAAATTAATTTTTTTTCTAGTCTTGATAAATGGAAAAACTCTGGATATGTTTGATTTATTTTATTAATTACTTATAATTATCATTGATGATTAAAAATAATTAAGATGGTTCATGCATTGTCTTATTTTTAGACAATATGTATAAGAGAATGTGCATCCATTTTTATCGGTCTGTATTTTGTACTCCTCATACACCTAGATGAATGCATATATATTTATACTATGTTGATGACATAATAAGTCAGAGGGGACACCTATTCGAGGCGATATCTAGATGATATTTGAACACACTAGAAGGGGGACAAGATACATCACAAGTCATGTTTCGATATGGGTATGATACCCCTAGTTCATGGATGGTCCATTGAGTTTAAATGTATCAACCAGTTTTAGATTCTCAAGACTAGATAGGTAGTATATTTCCTTTATAAATTTTTTTTATTATTCTATGCATGTGAATGATAAAGTGAAACCCATAAAGTAATAATGATTAAATTTCATAGAGTAAATGAAGGTTTTTTATATTAATGTTCAGTTGTGAGCTGACAACATAGTCTAAATAGATTTATAGAAATTGATTACATTTTTCAATAAAAATAAAAAAACATATAAAGATATATTAAATCTAAAAACATAATACATCATCATAAATTGAACACAACCATGTCTTCGAGGAGCTCAACCAGTCATATTTGATAGTGCCTCCTATTACTAAGAGATATTATTAGAATTATGGGTTGACATAACTTAAATAGGAAGAAAAAGAGTTTCAAAGGATTATATTCTCTAAAATTAGTATC
This sequence comes from Viscum album, assembly GCA_963277665.1. Lineage (NCBI taxonomy): Eukaryota > Viridiplantae > Streptophyta > Magnoliopsida > Santalales > Viscaceae > Viscum > Viscum album. The sequence goes on from OY728125.1 coordinate 976,507,998, forward strand.
AATTGTTGAGTAAATATATTTTTTTGATTTTATAATGTGAGACTCCACCCAATAGATCAGGTAACCATGAGTTAATGTGGATGGCCAGAAAAACACATACCTTAATCTCTCTGAGTAGTGGCATTGCCATATCCTATAGAAAATGAAGAGAGTTTTAGGGATCTTTTCTACTATAATACTCAAATATAAGTGTATTAATATTCTCATACAGAGGGTTCAATGAATTCGATAAAATAGTGGGATACATTTAATGATTTATGTAATTAATCAATTATTTCTAAATCAATAATCAATAAAATTTACTAATTTTCTTGATTTTATTTTAATATAAAATAGAATGTTATACCACAAGAAACAATTCAATATTTGTTGGTCAAATTTTATTATTTTATCTGTCACATGTTTATAATGATTACAATATGTGACTTCAAACAATACCATGAAAGAGGAATATTGAGGGTCTCCCAAAAGGTATCAAACCACCTTAGGAAGAGAGGGTGTAAAAATACATATAAAAGTATAATATAAGATTCATTTGATGTTTATGTCATAATTTTATCATCAAAGACCATTGTGATTTGTAAATACCAAATCAGTTCATGGATGATTTAACATGTTTTCTCATCTATGAGAATCATCTGAGGAGAATGTGATGTAAGATATGAATAGGTTATTCTTACACAGGTTATGTGTAAATTTGAAATATGGATGATAATATACCAGTGTATCCATTTATCATACCATTTAAACCTATCTACTATATTTTCATTTATGTTAAAAAAATGATTGGTATGCAGAAAAATTCTTCTTATGATTTTTGAGTAATATTCCCTAAGCAATAATAACATTAAAAAAAGAATATTGTTTAGTTCTTATAGTGAAACATTTGAAATACAAGGTGATAAAGCCAATGGGAATAATGATTTTGAAGGAACCATTTCCATGTCCTTCAATAAAATAGGTATTAAACACACAGTTATTTTTATTTCATATCATTATATAAATCAAAATAGTTTCATACATAATAAATACAACTATAGAAGAAAGTAGTCATTTATTCTTCAGGTCTATTCATCAAATATAATTTTTAATACTTACAAACTTATTGGGTATTAAATACAAAATACTTATTACATATGTTTATTGAAATAATGTGACCAAGTATTTATATAAACATTACATGGAACAAGGGGTTTTCTTTAAGAGGATGAGAAATAGAGATGCCTAAGTCACCGACGAGAAGTGCAAAAGTTTTATATTTATAATTGATTGATTCTAGTTGAACAAGTTGTTGAGTACGACGATAACATTTATCGCATGTGTAGTTTGGACCCAATAAGACATTATTACATTATTGGAATGAATGATGTCTATAGAATCAAATAATTATGTAGTAATTTAGTGATACTTGAATTGTTGTAAATACCAGATGAATATAAAATGTAAGACTTATAGACCGAATTATGGAAATATTGTTTTCTATCAAGTATAACTAAATGTTTGCATCAAGGATATAACTAGTATGATATTAAGACAAAATGTATCTAAACACCTTAGCTATTATAAATTTTTATACTTATTTAGTGTGCACAAAAAAACATTTAGAAATATAGGTCTTCCATTAATATTTTGGAATTGGTTTGGACAGAGTGGGAGAACTGTTCCTAGGGTATGCCAGTTGAAATTATAATTCCCAATATTTTATTATGTTTTAAAGGAATGTGAACATGAAGTGTAGTACAGTCATGGTCAGAAGGTATGTGTTTTTTCAAGATGTTGTACTGAAGAATATGATGACCATGCAGTCATTGATTAATATAATATTTTAGGGTGTAGTTTATCAATACACATTACCTTATCAAAATCAAGGTTATGTTGATAATAAAGAGGATTGATGATAAGTCTTACATGTTAACATTTATCAACTAGATGTTTCATTGAGTAATTACAAAACACACATTTCCATAGACACATCAGAGACACGATTCTTGTGAAAGGAGTATCAATATGGAGACTAATAATCATTATTGAAACATCCATAATATTTCAATACGTGCCTTACAAATAATGGAATTAACCCAAAAACATATTCAAAATATCATGAATAATGGATAACAGATGAGTTAGTATACGATGGAAATCAAATATAAGAACATGTGTTTAAATGAAAAGATTTTTTTATGATATAAAAAAACATGCATCAAGAAAACCACAATGTGCAACTATAGTAATCATCCTAAATGTTTTTTTTGGTTATTAGAGAAATCCATATGATTGAAAATATATAGTCAATTTGTAGATTATATCTCTATAAGAGGGTGCACATCCCTATTGGAGATAGTGGGAGGAAGGTAGAACAAGTTTTAGTCCATTGTACTGATGCACAAGAATATTTCATAAGAACATATTCTACAAGAAGTGTCAAAAAGAATATTGTATAGACACATACAATATTTAAAGGATTAAACCATAGTTATAGTTTTATATTCACCCTGACCAATGATTAATTATTGAAAATGTATAGAAATTCATACAATTACTTTATGAAAAATTTCTAAAATTTATTAGACTGATTAAAATTCAATAATAGATTCCATGTATTGAGGAATATGGGAATATTATTTTGAATGTTGTGATGGGTATTCAAGTGACATGATACATTGATGGTTTGAGAATGGTGCCAATAAGGCTCAATTGGTAATACATTTTCATTATGCCTAAATACATTAGAATTATAAATTTCATAGCTAATTTATATGATCATATTATTGAGCATTGAATTTCATGACAACAAATTGTGTAATGTGTTTTTACGACACAACTAGAAATAGATGAAGACATTATAGAATTCCAATAAAGGGTGAAAGTTACTAAAATCTGACCAAGAAATTGTGTAATGAAATACGATTGTAGAATGTTAATTGGGAATAAATATCTAGTGTTTTTTAAACATAGGTTAGTGGGATTTTTATTGTATTCCATGTGAGTTATATTAGGTAACATATGGAAATCTACTATAGGTCTTCTAGTTAGTTAACACCAGAAAAACTGTATCCCTCCCAAGATTGACTTAAATTAGGAAACTAAGTTTTATGGAATAATATCTAATAAATTATATCTAATGGTTTATTATTCCTAGTCAACCATACATATACTGACATGGTGTTGAAAAATAAAAGATGGAACATTTTGAGAAATTTTGTTTACCAATGTCATATAAAATAAATATCTCCAAAGAGATATATCTATTCATTGGAGGAGATTATTGTAGTAATTAGAGTTCCATATTATTTTTTGATGGATTAATCACCAAATCCATGATATATACAAAACATGATATTTCAACATATACTTTATGGTAGGAAAGTATTAGCTATATCTAGGAGAACAAAGAGGGAAGATGTCTGAACTATCGAATTGTGCTTGAGTATGTATAAATAAGATATACCAAGTATATGGAGAGAAATGGATACTATTGTGGAGGGGATCCAAACTAGTCATTTGTTGAAAAATGTCATATAATATCATCGTTTTTCTAAGGTAATGAAAAATACAAACTCATACAATCCATATGTATCTATACCTATAAATAATGAGTATATTCTAGGTGTTGAGGAATCTATGAATATTTTATTAAACCCAAATATTTGTTCGAGTTCATTGAATCACACCTTGTATGATGTTTTTTATCATTATAATAACTATATAATAATTAATATTTATGATTTCATTCATTGGTAGTGAAAATTAATGATATACTTAGGAATTCTATCGCTTGAAACACTTTTCCAATGAAGGATCATTAGAAAATGGAATAATATATGCACGTCATATGTGTGGTAGACCCATGTACTAAAGACAAGACTCAGTAAAAACAAGATTTTAATAATGTGATAGCTAACTAGGATAGTTAGATAGTGGGAAATACATAAGTGGGAGTGTTGAATTAGTGTATTCCCTAAACCCATCTTTATGTGTACTTTTGATTACCATAACAAGTGTACAGTAATATATATATGATATACAATTAGATTATACTGTATACACTTTTTCATCAACTATTTAAATGTTAATTTACATAGAATTACAATTACATCACAAGCTCATAGTAGATCACATATTATAATGAGAACCTCGAGATAATGCAACGTAACATTAAATATATTTCCTGTAGTATAGATAATTCCTACTAATTAATCATAGTAGATGTTTTACTATCATGTGTTGTGGTAAAATAATCATTGAGACTTCATCTCTTGGAGTTCGTACATGGTGATATCTGGTAGGTTATATCATGAGTACATACCCTCTAATAGGAACACCACATGTTTTGGGAGTCATTGGTTACTCCTATCTATAGACAAATTTATTTTTCATCTGGGTTTAAATAATTATCAATGTATGCCATTTTAGCACATACATTGATTCATCATTCCGTGGTAGCATGTGTTGGTTGAATCATTAATGGTATGGAATTCTTTGAATGTTCAAGATATGATTTGTTTCTTCTGAATTGATGAAGTTATATCTCTGAAATGGTGGATCAGGATGGTAATTCCTTCATAAGTCCTTTTCTATGGTAATCAAATATAAATATATCTAATTAGATTAATAAATAATAATGTGAGTAAAGGTGATAAAAAAGTGTGCACCCTACTTTATTTGATATCTAATGACACGGAGATTATATTACATAATATGTGTCTATAGGGTTGTTGTCATTGATTGGACTATTAGTTGTCTTTTTAGGGGTCTTGATGGGTTTTAATAATATACTATCCATTTCAATATACTATTCATTTCTACAATTTAAGGAATTATAGGGTCACAAACAACAGCGAATTCAAGAATCCTCAATAATCGGTTGAATGTGTACATATGACATAGTGGGCCACACCACAGGCTCTGAGAGTTATATAGTTTTATCGATCACCAATAAATATAAAAACTCATTATTATTCATGTAATGAATAATTGGGTTGAATTTATATATTTAAAGTTTTCATATTTTATTTAGTGAATGTATGAAAAATATTACATGAATTATTTATATTTAAATATTATAGGTTCATTTAGTATTAGAAAGAATGAAATGTTGAGTTAAATGTCTTCATATTTATCATGTTATATATTTAATATACATTACAGGAAAGTGGTAAAATATAAATAATATTTATGACATAGTTTATTTCAAAATAATTATTTATTTATGGATTATTAGTGGATTTTAAATATGTTTTTTCTCGAGAACCCATTCTGGGTATTTGAGTATCCACTATAAATAGGAGGAGAGAGTATCTCACACAATGACTACTCACTGATAGTTCATCAGAGAATCTCAATCCATTCATAGTTTCAAGAGATATAATATCTCAATCCAAGTGATTATATTGATCTCATCTTCTGGTGTTGAAGAAAAATTGATGCAGTGATCACTGGGACCTTGATGGCATTGTCAGATCATCATGTTTATTCCCAAAACATGAGGGTTGATTCTCTTTTTTTTTGAAGTGTGTGTGGTTGATATATAGTGATTATATTTTGGATACTCTGAGAAATGGTTAGAAGTGAAGTGTAAGGGAAAATGTTCTTCAATTATAATGAGATACACGTTTTGTTTTAATTTCTATGATCATATTAATTAAAATGAGACTCTCATACTGTATCGACAATCGGATCACCATAGATGTCAAATTACATCATCCCAGTAATGAAAACATTTAAATTACCAACCCAATATATTCTAATACATTCCTTGATACCTTTATATGATACCATTTTATTTATGTTATTCTACTATGTGACTAGTATCGAGCCTTCTCTTTTATGATATCATGTTTTAGTTTTGACTCATAAGTTATGATTCATTAATATGATCATTCCCTTACTGATCAGTTTAGATAACCCCTTTCATTTATATATTTCCAATGGTATCCAATGTTGTTTTAAGAAATCAAACTTATTTAAGGAATCATTATGGAGAATAATATAACAGTTTTTTGTTTTAGATTCCTTTTAATTTATATTGAAGGTAGTCTCAATAATACACTATGCTTCATAAACTTCATTGTTGAATTTATTGGTTATTAATTTCTAAAAAATCATGTAATAATATGTGAAATTGAATGGGTTTCCATAGTATTGATGTCAAAACATTCAAGAATATCTACACCTTTCCCTAATAATAACTATAAAATATCAAGACTCATAATTATATTTTTACATAATTTTTTATATAAATATCAAATATACAAAACCCAAGGATCTCGGGACCTAGTGCCTTTGGGTGTCTATCACCAGAAAATATCAACACGAATCTAAAAAATCATTATTTTAAACTCCATAACGTGATAATAAATCCCTTTTAGGTTCAATAACTACTTATGAAAACCAATGGAATTCATAATAAATTTTAGTTATATGTAAACATCATAAGGGAATGAGAGTAATACAAAAATATAGTTTATGATTCAAATAAGATAACACGTTTACATAAAAGGAAAGAATCGTGAATAATAATATGGGTGTATTAATAAAGGATAGGGAATCTTAATATAATGGCATTATAGAAATATAGAAACATCACAACACCTAGAATCATATGAATAATTCTACTCTCACTACAGAGACATCAAAACATGGTGGAAAACAATTCGCATAATGAATTATATTTACTCTATAATAACTTATATAATCTCATGAGATATAAAATTTACCTAATGAATTGGTGTTATATCATGGTCCACCCATCATAAAATTTACATGTATATGTGTACCACATAATAAAGGAATCATAAGTCACAATCATATGAAATACTAGTGAAATGTGATGGATTACATAGTCTTACATCAATGAATAATCAAATGATATTTCATAATTATTCCAATAGGATGATAGAGTTAAATATTGTGCAAGTTAAATTTAAAGAAAATAAGGATATTTCTCAAATATAATGTTTATTTGGAAGAAAATATCATGATAAAAGGGGTATGGAGTTACGCATATTAATGAACCTTTAAAATAAAATTTGGTTGAAAGTAGAAAAAAATTAAAGGAGGAAAGGATGTGTAATTTTCATTGAATCAAGTGGTAAACCAAAATGGTTATATGTATAATATTACTAATTTTATGAAATCATGAATACATAAAAGAAATAAAAAATGGTTTATATTATATGATTAATGGGAATAAAATTTCCCCTTAATCATGTTTTATTTTAAAAAACATATTGATATATTAATATAATTCATGTATAAAAAACAAATAAAGGGGTAATAAGATTGGTATATATGTATGTTTTACAAATAGAAATTTATAATTATTCTAAAATTTAAAATAGTTATAGAAATTAATATAGAGAGAGGAGGAATAACCTAAAGAGAAGAGTAGTTTTGAGAGTTCCCTTACCTCATGATTGGATTCATTTTTCACTTTCACTTAACATCCGAAAATAAAAAATTAGATTAGTTAATAAGTATATTGAGAACCCAATTCAACTATTTTTTGTATATTATAATTATTAATTTATTTTTAGTCTCTTAAAACTCATAAAATGTGTCAATTTCTATTAACCAAAGGTCATATTTTCCCTGATTCCATGGTCACCTCACTTGTGGATGATTATAAAAGTTCATCATGAAATAGATTCATTACAAAAGAATGATAATGGATTATATTTAATTTTTTCTAAAATGATAAAAATGATCCTTGAAGTTAATATCATACAAAAATAAGAAATATTTATATAGTTTTTGTTTTATTGCAAAATTCTTTGTTCGTTTATGTGGGATTTCTAACCAATATGAACTTATTGGGTATCATTTAAAATTATTGATATAAATGAATTCTAAAATGTGAATTAAAATATAATATACTCATTTGGGTTATTTTAAATAATAATAAGTTCATTGAATCCATCAATGAATGCATTGGTGTAATGTGATATTCATTGTTCATGGGGTAGTGATCCAACCATATTATGAAAACCATTTTTATTTAGAGTAAATTGTTGGGAGATTGGAATGTTTATATTCAATTTATACAATAAAATAAAATAAAATTAATTATACTTATCTCATTATATCATGTTTGATAGAGGATATTTGGAGGAGGTAGATGAGAAAAATTATTGAAAAGATAAGTTGTGAGTGTTACCCCTTTGGATGTCCTCTCTTTGAGAAAACACAATTTTGATGGCCTTTTTTTATATTAAAATAAACAAGATATGGTGGAGATGATTGGGGAGAGAATTGAGAAATAATTGGGAAAGATCCTAATCTTAGAAGGTTTGAGGAAAATAGTTGGTTAGGGGTTGAATTTATTATCACATGAGGGGAGAATTGTTTAATATAATATTAATTATTTTAATATTTTTTCACAAGACTATCAATAGTAATGTATCATGTGACCATATAGAGTAATTAACACATTTTATATTGAGAAAAATTATTATCAAATCATCAATGACATGGTTATTCATATATTTATCTTATATTATTGAATAATGAAATTTATTATATTTCATTATTTACTAAAAATTCAATTATTTTAGAAAAATACCATAAATTAACCCTAAAAATTAATCAATGTGTGTATTTAAAAAAATTATTCAATTTTATGAAAGTAATTTTAGAAATGTGATAAAATTAAATTTTTTATTAAACCCTTTATATTTTTAAAATACTAACATTAAATATTTTTAAACTATAATCAACCCTTCGAAAAATATCTTATGGAATCGTAAGAATATATTATCATTATAACGAATAATACAATTGTTTTATAAAATAATTTTATGGGAATAAAACGAATTTATATATTTATATTTATCATAAGATTTCATATGAAAAAAATGCTTTACAAAAAAATACGAACACTTGGTTTATCATTTTAAAAACATATATTTATTTTTATCATGATTTAAATGTTAAATATTTTTATTTTATTAGATAAAAAATATATATTATAATTTTATTAGTTAGTTTAATATTCTAACGATTGTTTTACTATTCTTATCAGTCATCCGACTATTCTGATAGTTACAATACTATTCCAATGGATAAACTTATAATGGATATATGGTTTTTCAAACTCCATTAAAGACATCATATTTCATTCATTCATCGTCAATTTTTATTTCCAATTAATGATATATAGTTTCAATTTTTTTGAAAAAATACATTTCAAATATTCTATTTTGTTTTTGAAGTGTTGTTCATGAGTGTGATAATAATTGGTGATCTAGATGATCCAAATATACACAATCTATTTTTACAATTTTAATATTATACTATTTTTCTAGGATTAATTGATGACTATGTATAATGTTCCCAATTAATGAAATAAAAGGATATAATTCTATTTTATGTAATAATAAATTAATAAATATGACACATTTTTATATTCATAATGGAAATTGAAGTGAATGAATTTTGGGTCGTTACAAGGCCTCACACATAAAATATTGAAGATTAATGAAAATTCCTCATGAATTACATTTTTATATCTATTCTCATATAACTCAAATAGAGTAATTTGAGGGGTTTATACATCAGTACAATAATAATAGAATCCATATGATGAATGGGTGGATACAAATCCTCTTCCACACAATTTTTGAAATTGCATTAAGGTTATAGAATCAATATAAATTACTATTTTAGAGGATGCAATCATATTTTTTATATTAAATGGATATCTCATAATTTACATGAAATTGATTTTATGAATAATGTAATTTTTGCATCAAAACTGGAAAAATAAGGTCATAATAATGATAGAGGATCATTTTAAGTTATATTTATATATAATTTATAAGCACGTAGAATCATCTTGGTCTTGATTTCCTTCATTGAAGAAAATTTTGAACAACTGAATCATACACCTCTGGTACCATTATTTTGAAACCAATTTATGTTATACTTTCTTTGTGCTGATCAGGACCTTATGTAGAGTCCCTCTAGTGGTAATGCACACATCCCCCTCTGATCATAGAAACTTTTCTATAATACTCCACATGATATCGTGATATTTTCAATCATCTGGCATCATTCCATTGATCACTACTATGTTATATCATTATGGAGGGATTTTCTTATTACCTTTTCATTGAGATGATGGAGAAAGAAGATGAAAGTCACATCTTTTATTCTATAGAGAAACCTTATTGATGTTGTCAGTAGAGAGAACTTTTAATAGGGAGGATAGTAATGGTGTACAATGTATACTTCCCTCTTAAATGAATTTAAATTGTTTTTATAATCCTTGAGTTATATTTTAGTATAATTTAATTACACACTGAACAATAAAGTTATTTGAAACAAAAGATTTTATGTTATCCAATGTTGTAAATAATAATATTATTATTTTAGTCAAACCGTGTGCTAACTCATGAAATGATAAATATTATTTTGAAAATTATTATATTAATATATATATCATCTGACATCATATATGCCAAATTTTTCTTTCTAGATATTTATTTACTTATGGAATTAAATTTTAATATATATTAATAATTCACTAAATAATAACCATATTTAATTCTCAATCTAGTGATTAAATATTTATTCAATATTCATGTAATTAAATAAATATTTATTTTCAAAAAATGACTAATAATTTATTACCTTGAGAATAACAATGAAATAACAAAATTATACATTTTAATAAATTAATATTTACCTAGGGAAAAAATATTTCTTTAAAAATTTTATCAATAAATCCATAAAGTCGTGATTTTGAGATTAATATTTATTAAAATAATTGAATTTATGGATAATTTAATTCTGATCATAATAAACACCTAGTTTTTGTCCATCTAAACTTCATCCATGGTAGCTATAGGTAGAATTTCTTAAAGTCTAATATTATTATCTAGCAATCATTCAATGTTCCCAATATGAATAATATAATGTATCAACATCAACTACCAAATGAGAATGAATATTGAGTAATATAATCTATCTTTTTTGATATTTCAAATCAATTGATTATTATAGTCATGTTATTCACCCATGTGATTGATTTTTATTTCTCTAAATTTATAAAATGAAAAAATTGAACATTATTTCCATGATATTCAGTATGTATTTTTATTCCAAAAAATGGCCCAATAAAGAATATTTCATAATGATGTAATTAGAAAATAATTCCTTTATGTATTCTTTTATAAATCATCATTTTTTATGCAAACAACATTCCTAAATTTTTCATGAAATAATAACCTCATGGTTTATAAAAATACATCAAATCATTTACGAATTTTTTTTAATAATAGGAAACTTTAATTATAAGGACCCTTACTCAACTTTAAAGATATTAATTAAATAGCTATTAAACCTATAAAATTATTTTCAGTAGTTTTATCCTCATTAAATTCATATAGATTTCCAACTGAAGACTTTATGAGAAGTATCAACCACATATGATTAGTCACATCTAAAAATCAACATACAACTCCCTGAATAATTTAAAATCATACAATACATAGGAATTATTTTTAAGATATATCATCATTGAATCTCATGGTTCACATGGTAGAATGGATGTAGTATAACCTATATCTATATGAAAAATACTATAGTGAATTAGAACATTAAATTAATGTATAATAATGAATGATATGTTATATTTCATTAATTTATATTAACTTCATTGAATATTTTATACGTAATTTGAACTAAAAAGTAACTTTTTCTATTGAACCAACTATCATAGACCCCCAATTTCACTAGTGATCACCTCAAGAGCTCGCAAGCCCAAAATCAGTATCCAATCATCCTTTATATATGATATTGGGATTCTCGTGAATCCATGAATTTACTCCTACAATTTTTAAAAAAAATGAGTAAATACTTCAGTTATATATCACCCAACCTTAATTCATATATCTTTTATATGAATAGTATTATTAAACAAATAGTTATTGAGAGTCAAATGTGAAATAGTCTCAAATCCTTTCAATGTAACTTATTAGTGTAAAATAAACCATACCTTAAAAATCATGGAACTATAATTCTTCCAAAATAGAATAATATGAAAATCCAAGATAGTTTATATGACATCCTTCTATTATAAAATTCGATGCACCAGAGAAGTTGAATGAAAACAAATTTCCAATTGATTTTCATTCCATTCAATAAGAGATATCAAAATATATATAATTTATAGATTTAGGGAATATTACTTTCTATAAAATGGATATGGATTTAATTAGATATTTATATTTCAATAAAAGGGTTACAGGTATATTCCTTCAATAATTTGGAATGTCAAAATAATTTTTTAGTTATTCAATTAATTTAATTTCTCATATAGTGCACATAATATATGTTACATCATCACAATAATTTTTCAACATGGTTACCATTAGTATATATAGGTATTTGACTCATGATATTCAGTAGTAATGATTATATATATATTCTAAAATACACATTCAAAAATACCAATACACAATAACATATTAAATATTTGGAATTCGTATTTATTGGTTTATCCTCATAGCCATACGTTTTAGAGATCATCATGTGTGAACATCAATAGTAAATGTATCAATTTTATGTGAGTATCCAACAACTGATAGCCAATAATCATTTATACCTAGATAGACAGATATCATCTACACCGTATGAGAATAATTTAAGAATATTGTTACAATATCTTCATATTCTCATTATATAAGGGAATTAATATAATCAATTTATATGATTAATATTTTTAGGGAATTATCACATTCATTTCATGTAGAACACTTATTATGTAATAATATATGTAATAGTATTTTAATAATTGGAAGTAAAAAACATCCCCCAGTTCAAAGATATTTTCTCCAAAAAAAGTCATGGGGTTCAAAACAAGAATATAGATTAATTTATTTTGAATCAATATCTTGTAATGAAAAACACCTTGACCACTTATATGTGATTAATGTGAGGGGGATTCAGCCAATCAAATTTTTATCCAATGAGTTTGTATTAAATATTAGCTTTCATTTCAAAAAAGACATTATAAAAAATTCATCATTGGTTTTTAGAACGTAGTGTCTAGTTAAATTGGATATTCCTTTATAAAACAACCTATATATTGAAAAATATAGTAAAAATAGTTATTTAAATAATAATTATTTATACTAAAATTTATTCATGAGTTGAATTCTTTGAATAATCCTAAGTAAATTTACCACATATTTGTATGTTTATCAGTAAAAAGATAAATATATAACATGTAATTGTGGAATTTAATATAAAAATTATTTAAATCTAGAATAATTTTCAATAGTTAAAAATAATAATCATAAAATAAAATTCTTCAAACATTAGTAGAACATAACAGACATTCTATTGTTTTTAAAAAATCATTACTCAAAGCATCAAAATCTCAAAATATTCTAGTTGATATTTTTAAGATGTCAATCTTCAAAAATTTTTGTGGGATACATAGATAAATCTACATATTATATTTTTAATCTTCATGTAAATTTTATAGTATAATGTAAATCTATAATCTCCCCTATGAGATCTGCTATTGGGGATTTAACGACCTTAGGATGTTGATGGAATGAGGGTCCACGCAAAACTCTTACCTTATCTGATGAACATAAATAGAAAATATATTCATGTTGTATAAAAAAACTAAACCAAAAAAACTACCTTGTTATAATCTTATTTCACAACCAGGTATTGATCTTCTATATGATTTCTATAGAGAGAAAACAAGATACCCACCTACATCTCTATGAACCCCAAAAATTTCATGTACTCATTTCATATGTGATAAAATTATTAAATAAGCTGATGAACATTAATAAATTGACATACGATTATGTTCTTGTTAATTTAAATTACAAAAATAACTGATTCAATTTTTAAAAAAATATAATTTTTATAATGATTATAATGTCCCATTATTCATTTTATTTTTCTATTTTGGTTTATAAAAAAAATAATTTTTTTTATTCATAATTTTTTTAAAGTGTTTGGAAGGTACGATGGGTATTTAAGAATATATTTTCTAATCATATGGGTAATGTATTTAAAAAATAATCTAGTTGTAAATAGGATTGGGAATCTCAAAATTACCCACACTATTGACATAATGATATATTTGTATCATAACAATATTATTAATGACTTTATTACTTCTTCATAATATTTTCCAAAAAATATAATCAAAATATATTTTATAAAATAGATAAAATGGTTTTTTATATTCTAATAAAAAAAAGAAAAAATACTAGATATGTAATTTTTTACTATAAAGATATTTTTAGATGAATAACTAATATAATTAGGCACTACTATAACCATTTCAGAATTATAATGTTCAATTTTTTTAGAACATGACTATTCAATGTCATAAAAAGATCGAGAACATGTTCAATTTTGTTGGAGACTCATAATCCCATAACATTCATCTTGTGCAATACCTTCCACTATTCATCACACTGATGTGTGGTACACATGGACCATAAATTTATATATTGTATATATTATTACATTACATGTGTCCCAACCATAAATACATAGTGAAACTCTTGATCTAACTCGATGAATGAGATCCTATATTTTAATTGAGGAAAATATAGTAGTTCCCATAATTACATGATTAGATATGAATTTGGTTTTCAATGATATGAAAAAATAGTAATTCAATAAAAATATTATCATCATTTTCTTTTTGATGGATATGAATGTGGAAAAGGAATTGTATAACTTCTAGGACATGAACATAAGGCCAATAGTCTATGAGTCTTCATGAATAATGAGAATGTTTTTTTCATAAGAGATAGTCTATAACAACACAATATGTGATTACATGAACCCTGACTGATGAATCCTATTCCATAATCACATACATTATATACTCACGTTGATTATAGTGAAAAAATAATACATATAACTACACTTAATTACAAAATATATACAGATTAGTGAAACTCTTAAATTCCATGGATCTTTTCTAGTCTTGTAATTTATCAAATTATGGAAAAACATAAACTAATAACACCCATGTCATTCTCAAATAATGGATAGTTTTTCTCTACTATATAAGAAATCACTTATTCTATAATGAGACTTAACCATATCCTGCAAATTATTTCACATGTGTTATCCTTTTAAATGTGTCACATGTACAATTTTTTTTAATAAACTATGAAATGAAAATATTATAAAGTGGTGACATCAAACAATCAGTGAGGAAAAATATAAAAATGACGTAATCAATAAAATAAAATGGAATAAATATTATTTTAGGAATAAGTAAACAACATGAATCTATATTCAACTAAAAATGATCGTTATATCCATGAAAATATAAGAAATCATGGATATAAATAATAATTATATCATGATAATGGAATGAATAATTTAAAAAATGAAAAACCTACTATTAAAGACTACTGAAAAACAATTGTCTATTAAGAGAAGAGGTATAAATTAAAACCCAACATGCTTCATCTCATGGGACCTACTGATGCGTCGAGGGGCTATAAAATTTTGGGGGCCATGCATCACCAGATTATGCCCAATGAATTCACTATAAGTGTCTATCAGACCTTTCATAGAACTCTCCATGTAACCTAATATTGAATAAAAACAAGGTTATACCTATAATAAATATATCAAATTTCAATATATAATCATCCAAAATTATCTATCAATAATCTTATATAATTTCAATATGTTTCCCCATTTCAATAAAATGGATAACATGATCATAACCATCAAGAGGAAAAATCCAAATGCTTAAAAATACATAGTCAATTTTCCCATGATAATATGTATTAAAATAAAAAATATGGAATTACAATAAATTTTTTTATGTACATAAAAGGAATAATGTGATGAACGAATCCTAGACACCATCTCAAACCGGTACACAGCTTGTACTTCCACATACTTGAAGGGAAGTCTCGGTCCCTACCAGATGGTGACTAAAACCCACGCATAAAAAATCATGATTTAATGATTTCACCTAACCTGAAGTAAACAACATGGAATACATGTAAGAAGCATAAAAAATAATATAAGGGTAACAGAAAATATATAACATAAAAAAAGGAAATAACATAAGAGATATAACTCAAATGATGTTGAACGGTCTCCAAGACACATGTCAGGTATAAAAGGAAAACTAGAATTGAAGAAAAAACTGTAGGAAAGAGTGCAGGAAAACACTCAGCATATCTCCACCAGTAACCCAGAAACAACTGAAAAAAATCTCACAACCATACTATGGATCCGTTCTTTTCTCTATATCGAAATACATAACAAGGTCTATGCACTTCCAAATTGGTGTGTAGGTTGTGAGATAAATATGATCAGTAGGATCCCACCCAGGTTTTCCAAATTATGTCACTATAAAATAGTCCAATAAATGATAAAAATTAATGAATCCAAGATATGATAATCAGTAAAATAAAATTAAAATAAAAATTATGATAAAACTTTCCAACATTCAACATTTCAATATAATATAGGTAAATTAATTTTAATGAATTTAGCATATATCAATGATGTAATAGAAAATAATTCATCACATATCATATAAAATTCAAATAAATTTAAAATAATGCACATATAACATCATGCTAAGGATCACAATAGGTCTGTCTAGCTGCGACACTCATACCCAAACCTAGAAAATCACATGTATCAAGTATCATGATATATGTATCGAATCAAGACACTAGTGGAACACTATGAAATGTGAACCTCCAAATAGGCCTTGGGAGTATATGAAAACCACATGAGTAAACCCCCTTTAGTATCAATGGATGAGTCTTATCACTACACCATCAACCTAGGCACACAAGGATTCCCTTATTCTACACTTTCCAAACCATTTCATCAAAATGAAGATTTGAAATCCATTTCATTAATCCATTTTGTAATGATTTCAAAATTCCAATTCTTATATTAAACAAGGGGAATGACATATTTTATCAAAAAAATATTTTCCACATGAACAATTCAATCATGACAATTCATGTATAAGACAATTTTTAAACCCAATAAATTACATTTCATCCAACATAGTATAGAGATGGAACCACCTACCTCAAACTCAAGTTTCACATTCCCGCAATGAGATCCACTAAAATATAAGAAAAAAAAAGACTACAATGGGGACCCTAGAATCCAAACATACATCTCAAAATAAATGCAACATGAAAAATGATGAGTGAATAATATAACAAATCATTTTCCTCATGAAATTCACATAACACAACACAACCAACACAATGTTCATCCTCTAGATGAAGATTTCACAATACATATAGAAGTGATAATAAAAATCAACAACACCATAACCACTGATCAAAAAAAATATAATGGAATTGTTGTGACCAATATAAGGAATATGTAGAATAATAACTTACCTTGAGATGCACAGTACACCTAAAAAATAAATTGGTGAACAAAATGATTCCAAATGAGAGGATATCTACAAAATAACATGGGAGATCTCCTAAGTCTTTATAGTAAACTTTTTGTTCAAATGAATATGAAATAAGAAGTGGAGTTCATAAAAAACTAACAACCACTTACATTACACAACATGAATCCTTGGTTCATGACATTAAATGCACCAAACACATATGAAAAAATTCATCGCATCAATTAAAAAAATCGATTAATCATTTCATGACATGTAATAGTCTCACGGCGTGTTAAAATTTCACGCTCTCAACCAAATAAAGTCATTATCTTGGAAAAAAATCCAAGTCATGTAACCCTTCCATGATCTGAAATTTACTAGCATACAGATTTTGTAGAAATGCATAGAAAAATACACTTGGTTAACTCGGACCCTAAAAAACATCCTCTTAAGTCTTTTTGACATTTATACCCAGATTCAAATAACTTCAAAAATCATATTTCCCTAAACATTACATAATTTTTCATAGTAATGGCTCCCCGTGATTAAGAAAACATAAAATGCACCAAAAAATAGAAAATGGAAGTAGATATGAGAAATTCATAAAATAGGGTAAAATGACGTTAAAAAATCCCCACCGTAAGAGTTTATATGGCTGAGAATTTATGTACAAGAATGGTGTCCATAAAGATGTAAGGATACTATTCTATTATCAAAACATTTTGGTCCAAGTATCATGGGAATATTATCCATATATCTATAATACTTTGGCCAACAAAATCGAATTCTCACACTATACCATTACTTAAGAGTCGATTATATCTATTGGATTCTCTACAACAGTAAATTGTAGCCCCAAATTGATCTCTTCCCAAATTATAATGTGAAAGGGATTAGTATGTTACTTATGAAGTTGTGATATATGAAAAAATCAAAGATACCATTCAATTAAACTAAAAATTCCATCTAATAAGAATCCTACTCAAGACGCTTAGAGACCTCATAGAGTATATCATATCTCATAGCCAACATTACCTATTCTCAATGACAATAGTAACCCAACTGAATATAAGATTTCAAGAAAACATGGTCGTTAATGGAAAACATCAATGAAAAATGGAGATGATCCGCATATGATTTCTTCCAAATTAGATCTATAACAAAACAATAATGAATATCGTAAACCCTTTATGATGCCTCAACTACAAATCAATTTTTTTCTTTTCTACAACCACTTTAATGATTAGTTGAAACCAAAAAATACCAATATAAAAACCATCACAAAAAATATAGATTCTAAAACATTACCCTGACACAAAAATAAAAAACATCATCAAGATTCAAATTTTAAATTCTTATTTTAAATTAAAATAGAAAAAAGCTTCCATAGATTCTTTTTCCAGTATACCCACTTGGGTTATGAGATACTGAATTTCAAACTGCTATGAGCTATGATCCCTCACAATAAAAAATTGTACTATATCTGGAAAGAGTCCTCTATCTTCCATCCCATCAAAACTAACCATCCCTCATGCCATCACTAGAAAACAAGACCTGCATAAATACCCACTATATCTGGAACCACAGAGATCCACTAAACATCAGTCGAATGAAGAGAATCTATCCCACCACCGTCACCCACCATCACCTTCACCACAAATCCCAAAAAAACCAAATCCCCATATTTTCCTATATGGAATCCATACCATCCATCCCTGACGTATAGAAATGTTAAACCAAAAAAATCCTTCAAAAAAATAGTTAATTAACACTCACTAAAAGAACTCCATGAATTGGAAGAGGCCACCACTGATCGGTCCTCCCAGAACACTCCATCAATATCACAAACAGATCCCAAAACCTCATTGGGATCCATTGAAAATAAAAGGTGGACTTCATATGTGACTATAAAATGACTTAAAACAATTCATTCTGATCGATGAATGATGAATATTATTATAATAAAACTCAACAACCACCGGATAGAAATACCATAATCTTCCAATGTCCATGATGTAGGAATGACGTATATACTCTAATATTTAAATACCCTGATCCACCTGTCGACCTGTCTATGGATGGTGAGTAGTGTTAATCCTAACATGATCCCTCATTACCTCTTGTGACTCTTCTAGAACCGTGATTTAATCCTAGGACACTTATCTGAAAAAATGTAAGAGGGAACCCCTTGTAACATCACAAAATACTGCACTTAAAGCTTACCCATATCTTTATGTTTAGTGGTGTACCTAATTATAATGAAGTGAGATATCGTTTACATTCGATCAATCACCACTGAAATGAAATTCCTTCCTCAAGGAGTCTATGGTAATACAAAAAAAATTACATCTGAACCTCATCAAATTTTCAAAATATAACTAGAATAGGATTGATCACCCAAAGGATTTATATGATCTAACTTTATCTATTGTAAAATTTAATAGTGGGACACATAATATGAAATTTTAAAAATCATTGAATTATACTAGAGTCATTACCTCCTGTCATAATACATCTTTCTAGTTCCTAAATGAAAACCCCATGATGAACAATGATAGTCAAGAAAAACAGAACTAACCACAAATTCTGGGATGAAAAAATAATCCCTAAAAAATTATACCTTATAAAAGGAAAGAGAAACTAGAAACAGTATCCCTATCATATATGGTCTCTAAAATTCCCTTAAAACTATTCTACCATTGTTGATCATGCATAATGTACTCATAGATAGATTTTGAAAACTAAAAAAATTTCCATAATCATACATGAAACTTTATCCTGACTATCTAGGTGAAAATGAGTGAAAATTCCCATAATTTTCTCATCATCCTAAGATTCTAGAAAACCTTATGATTGTACTTTTTGGATGAGATATTCTTTAATTAAATTCCCACTCCCAATGGTATATTTGATGTCAACATACAATTTATAAAGATATTCTTCCCACTTCCTCTATCTAAGATTCAAGAATTTTTGTGAAAAAGATATTTCTTATCCTCAAATGATAAGAAAATATTCATCCAATATCTCCCCAAAAAGATAGTGCTTTCAAAATACAAGATCATTCATAATCACATCAAGCTTTAAATCAGGATTGGGGTAGTTCTTCCCATACATTCAAATATGGAATGATCCATGATCCCCCACATGATCATTCTATATAAGGAAAAAACCATGAACAACACCAGAAGAATCATAATAAATCACATACCTCTTATCGAGATTAGGTAATATCATATTAGTAGTTAATTCCATATTTCATTTTAGATCATCAATGGAATACTAACACTTTGCAACCCATAGGAATTTCACCCCTATCCTGCTAAGAGTAGTAAACGATGAAAAAACTCTGAGAAATACTTGATGAGCCATTGGTAGTATCCATAAAGACCAAGAAAACTCTGAATCATAATGTTGCATCATGAATCTTACCAAGAAAATACATACTTCACCTTCTCAGGACCAACTGATAATCCATGTTCTAAAATCAAATTCTCCATAAAATTCACTTATTGCATCCAAAAATTGAATTTTTAAATCATTCCAAATAGAATATATTTGCTCAATATTTCTTGAAACAAACACAATTTCTGCTTGTGCTCATGATCAAATTTCAAATAATCCAAAATATTATCTAGAAACCTACCATAAAAGTGACAAGTCAATCATGGAATATCATATTCATCAAACCCATAAAAACAAAATGATATTTTGTTAGTCTATACCACATGACAAGATAATCATAATGGATATAGAAGATCTTGGAATCCATCTTTGGTATATCAAACTCCCAAACACTATGGCGATGACAACCCTACTAGATAAAAATATTTGAAAACAAATTTCTCCCATTAATTAGTTAAATCAATCATCATTTGAGGAAAAAGATACTTATAATTAATTGTTAAGTAGTTCAAATTTTTATATTCCACAGACAATCATAGTGAACCATCAACCATATTGGAAAATAGAATATTGGATTCCCATGTGGAAACACTAATGGGATAAAAACCATTCACCATTAGATCATACAATTGAATCTCAAGCTCATTCTGATCCATTGGTATTATAAAATAAGAGGCTATCAAAATTTATTATCTACCTAGAACTAGATAAATCATTAACTCTACCTCCATTTATAGAGGAAGACCAGATATATCATATATAAGATCTAATTTTTTTTATAAAAATAGTATGAAGGCCAAGAATGGAATAAAAATCATTAGGCTCAACTACTATAGAAGAAAAAAAAATTCCTAATCATTGGGAATGAAGGTCCTACTCAACAAGAACATGGATCTAGCTCTCTAAATAATTTTTGAGATCTTATTAGAAGCAAGAAACATGACACACAGATTATAACATCTATTATTATCATTATTAGGGACAAACTAATCATTATGTATGATGACATCAAACAATTCCAGAATGAGAATGAAGAAATATCATATTAACTCTACCTCACATTTTGATCATGAATACGGAAGCAAAATACCCTACACATTTCTCTTTATAATAGGAGTCATTGAATATATAAAATACGAAATTTGTTTCATTGGATTTTTAATAATATCTATAAAATGGAAAGATATAAATGAGTGGGAGGAAATTGTATCAAATAATGTAGTTATAATAAAAATTTAAATAAATATGGTACCTCTCAAAATTAGTGGACCACATTTACCTCTATTATATGCTCATCAACATCATGGTGGTTCTTCACTCTAGAAGACTATGGTTGGATCCCTTTAGTCTTTGATGAATCTAACTATGTCACATAATCCATTGGATCATACAATCATTAACCATAACGAGGTGTGGGCATTGGTTGAATGTAACTCTGCAGATGACCACAGCTTCCACAACTTTTACACACCTTTGTATGATCGTAACAATAACACCATGTGTGTATAATCATTCCACGATGATATCAATTCATAGGAACATTAATTGATATAATGAATGATTCATATGAGACTCACTTCTATAAACCATACCCACCTCTCCTAAGAAGATCACACCACTTTTTCATAGTTTAATGTATACCACTAAAGCTTAAATAGGGTGGAAAATAATAAGCAGAATAATAAACTTTTCCATCCATAACTATCTCCACCATCATTATATTATATATTGTCTTCACATTGGTTGGATTATTCGGTATAAAAACACGTGATCTTAAATATGATCATAACCAATATGGGTACTGTTGATCCTTATGCAACTCATTATTTAGTACGTATAAAGAAAAACGAACCATCTCCGCAAACCAATTACTGTATGTAAGCATGAAATAATCCCCCAACCATAATGAGATGAAATCCATATATTTTCCATCATTAGAGGCTATATGAGAAACTACATAATGTAGTTGGTCTTGAAAGACTTACTGGTTAATCACACATGTATATCTGCATGTACTATGGAATCCCACTATCACAAGTTGAGTCCCTTGAGTCTGAACACTTCACACTACCCCATGATATTTTCAAGATTGTCCCAGAATTCAAAGATCATATAATTATTTTCCAGAAATATCAACATTTCTTGAGGCTTATTCATACCTTTAATGGATATGTGATTCAGGTGTAGGAACTCCTGTGATCGATCCCTCTTCACTCCAACTAATGGTTATACTTTCAAAACTTTATTTTTTTACTCATGATGTATTTATTTTATAGCATGGACATTTTTCATGATATCCTTGAAAATATTTTGATCTTGATGTTGATTACCAAGAGGGTCATCAAATGAACTCTATTGGGGAACCCTTTAAATATGTCTAAGAAAGATATCACTACACATGAAAATAAGTGAAATGATCAAACAATAAGATAATATTAGGTTCGATAAAAAACTATTAGAAAAATTTATATGTATATCAAGAACTCAAAATAGGAGACACACATCCAAAAATCCCATGGTAACTTGAGTCTAATCACAAAAATAGTTGGCCAAGCACTCCCCACAACCTACTTATCAATTCCTAAAAACCATATATACAATCTAATAACTTATCGAAACTAAAAACAACCACCCATTGATACATGATTATAACAAACACCTCTTGGACACCCTCCCAAACTGGTACGTAACCCAAATGACTACTTACTTGATGGTAATTCCTAATCCACATAGCCTGGAGAGTAGAACCTATGTATCATAAAAAAATGGAGGGAACAATTTCACCCAAACTAAATAAAATATCCTAGAATACTTGTAAAAAGAAGAAAGATAGTAAAAATATGAAAAGAAAAATGTTCTATAACAGAAGAAAATAGAATAAGTGATACAAATTAAAAGTAGTTAAATAGCCTCCAACATACATGTCCCACAATAATGGATAATTAGAACTGAAATGGCTACTCCATGTGACGCTAATGCAAAACTCCCACCTTCCCACCACCATCTACCTATAAACAGCTGATATAAACTTTTCCGCCTCACTATGACACGTTTCCATTCCCAACATTTAAATATATAACAAGGTCTATGCATTGGTGCATGTGTGGAAACAATGTGATATAAACAGACTCAGTTAGATCCTACCAAGGTGTTCGACATCAAGTCTCCATATAAAATCCAAAAAATTGTAAACATTAGAGAAAAACCTCGAATGATAATTAGATTGATGATTTTTAAATTAAAATCATGGTAAATGTTTTTCTCATTTCAACTTTTCCAAATACTCTAGGTAAAAAATTTTCAATGAAATTACCATATATCAAATAATCAAAATAAAAGAGTGTATCATATATCACATCAAATCCAAATCATTCAAAAAAAATTCATATGTCACATTATGATAAGGATCAAAAAAAATTAGCCTATCTAGGACACTTATACCCAAACAAAGACAATCATTCACATCATGTCTCTATATATATGTATCGAATATATGGCGAATAAGAACACTCTAGAAACTAATATTCTTTAAAATTTATAACAAGACCATAGACATAGGGAGTAGAAGAACACCCCCTTGAGTGAACCCCTTTGATAGTATCAATGGAAATGTTTTATTACTACACCTTCCACTTAAGTAGATAAGGAATCCCATGTGATATATTTTTTTAAACAATTTAGTAAAAACCATTCTTCGACAACCATTTCACAACTCCATTTCACAATGATTAAACAAACCTTATCATTTACTAAAACATGGTTATATCACTCCATAATAAAAAAAACACGTTTCCAAACACACAATTTAATCATTACAATTCATTTATAATTTTTTTTATAAAACTAGTGAAATTCATTTCATCCAATATAGGCTAGAGAGGGAACCCCTTACCTTAAACATAGGTGATACATGCCCACAATGGGATCTACCGACATTGAATAATGAAAACAATATACAAGGTTCATGAAGAGGTTTTCATAGTCTCCTAAAACCTAACTCAAAAATATATATCCTAACTACTATAAAAAATTAGAAACCAAGGTTGTCTCTGAAGGTTCCGGGCATAACAGAAGTGTGGTTCAGACGACACCCAAATTTAATTTTCACCATGATCAATTATTATCCCGGGTTCAATATGATGATGAACGCCAGTCTCCACAGAATATATTCAACGATTTAGATAACGAAGAAAGAGGACGGAAACCTTTAAGAGAGGATCTTGCACATCATGTTTATAATTAGTTTAATTATTTTCATAAAGAAAATAATACATGGATCTTCTTTATTTTTCTTCATTGATGAAGTTCATCATCTGGAATGACCCTTTTAGATTATCTTGTTGCGCTGGTTAGGATCCAAACTAGAATCCCTCAGCGGTGATCCACGCATGCTCCAATGGCCTCTAATCGACATCGCTCGTTCTTCGAGAGCAAGCACGGTGAAGTGAGTGTCTTCTGTCAGTCATTCTTGATCACTTGTTCTTTATCATTGAAGAACGTATCTCATTCTTGAAAGGGGAGAGAAAAGTATACTAGATATAAATTTCTTGTCTTATCAATTCTCAATTTACCACACATGTAGAGTGGTGTATGGAACAATAGGTATACTTGTCTATTTATTTTCATTGAATTTTAGTTATAATATTTAATTTCATAGAAACAATTAAATACAACCACGAGCATAAAGAAAACTCATGCATTTAATAATAATACTGAGTCCTTATTTATGTTGCGCCAAATTCACAAAATAGAATTATAATGAAAATATTGTGTCACAAAATAATAGTAGCGTTATATTAATTTGTGCCAACTAGTTAAATAATTTTTTACCATCTAGAAAATAATTATTTTACTACTGGACCGATCTTAGTCCTCTCAAACTCCACTTCCATTTATTGAACACCTAAATAAAGATATAAATAATTTATTTTTGTAAATAAGTATTTTATTTAAAAATTAGTAATTAAATATTTATTAAATGTCCAATAAAATAAATAAATAAATTTTATTTAATTTATCCGATCATTTTAACTGGAATAAAATTATTCCATGATCTTGATAATAATATTTATTTCATTTTTAAATAGAATTTAATTGAGAACACAGAAAACACTTAGTGTGTGACCCTCTAGGATTATTTCTCATTGGCATTAGGTGGGCTTTCCTAAAGTCCAAGAGATCTGTATAGCAACAGGTCAAGGAACCCAAGAGAAATAACATAAAGTTTCAACAACAACACCCATATAAGAATGCTCATTGTGTAATATAATTTCTTTGAAGAAATATCTCATCAAGCTTGTTTCATGATTGTGTCATCAACTGTAATGCTTGATATGTCATTCTTTGACTGCCTAAAAAAAACATGACATTACACCATGGACATTGAATTTCACACGACTGTTCTATTTAAATCAAAGGGATAAGATATCAACTTCCATAAATGTAAGGGACAAATCTTTTATTGAATTATCCTTTAATAACATGCCACTCGTGACACAGCCAACATACCCTACTTCCCGCCAACTATCTGCGTGATAGTTTTCGTTAGTAAATCAAAATTTGTATGTCGTGACACATATTAATGATAATATTAATTTATAAGGATCATTAAACATGTTTACTGATAGAAATATATGATGACACCAAAACATGCAGAATTTGTACTAACGGGTATGTTCTCATAATCTCCTATCATGGAGATTACCAAGTGTGAAATTTAAGAGAGGATGTCTCATCTGCTTACAGGTTCTCGCACCTGACAGTTTGCATGATATGTTTCCTATAATTGTAGGTCATCTATCCAGAGAAATATATTTAAGAATATTGTTATTTCATTTAATGGTTCTCATCATATTGGGGAACTGTCATAACCTTATCAATGTAACAAATACTCTAGGACATTATTACATCCTAGTCATGTATAACAATGAAAAATATGTAATAATGCCTTTAATATCCACGCAATCAAATTAAAAACATTTGGCTATTGGAAACCAAATCTTACAAACTCCCCCTTTTACTAGAGCCAACTTCCTGAAAATTTCAGTTCGCTAGACCTCTCATGATGCTATTCTTTCTTCTAAGTCAAGGCCTTAGTCAAGGGTCCACTATTTTGTCTTCTGTGGAAATACTTCTCACTTAAAATTCACCTCTCTGAGAAAAATATTTCTCAAGAGATGATACTTCAGAAGTATGTGCTTCTTCCACTGATGAGACCTTTGCTTTTTTGTGAGATCCACCGCTATAGTATTATCACAGTAATGTGGGATGGGATTTTTACTACTATGTATCACATCTATATTCTGGATGATGAATTGCATCCAAACTGATTATTTATCTACCTTAGAAGCTACGATATACAAGGACACTTCTATAGATACTACGACCACACTCTTATTTGAGATCATTCAGCTCACTACACCAACATTCAAAGTGAATATGTATCCCATTTGTGACATCATGTCATCTTGATCAGTCTGGAAAATAGAATATGAAAATCCTATGATGACTAGTTTATAATATCCTCCATAAACCCGGAACATATCCTAAGTACGCCTCAGATACTTTAAGATAGTCTTGACTACCATCCAATGATGGTCACCTGGGTCAACTTGATATCTGCCCACCGCACTCTATGCGTAGGAAACATCCTGCCTAGTACATAGCGTGGTATACATGATTGATCCAATCGCTGATGTGTACAGATTCATTTCCATTATCTTTAATTCCTCATGTGTCTGAGGGAACTTTTTATTGGAAAGATTAATGCCATGTGACCCTGGAATCAATCCCTTCTTGAATTGTTCCATATTGAATCTCTTTTATATCTTATCTAAGTATGTAGTTTGACATAGGACTAGAAATCAATGGGATCTATCATGATGGATCTTGATCCCAAGAATATATGATGCCTCAAGAAAGTCTTTCATGGAGAAGCATTGATTCAACCATGTGTTAATAGACTATAAGACTAGTATCTTGTTTCCAATAAGTAATATGTCATCAACATATAATATTATGAAAATGACTGAACACCCACGAAACTATTTGTAGATAGAAGGCTCACAGTCATTCTTGATAAAATAAAATTCTTTATAGATTATTCAAAACGAATGTTCCTTGACTTGGATGCTTTCTTTAATCCATAAATGGATTTCTACAACTTTCAAACCTTATTGGAATCCTTTGGAGTCACAAACTCTTCAGGTTGTGTCATGTAGACATATTCTTTAATTTTCTCATTAAGGAATTCATTTTTGAAATCCATTTTCTAAATGTCATAGTCATGGTAAGTCACAATGGCAATTAGAATTCTGATGGATTTCAGCATTGATACTGTTGAGAAGGTTTCATCGTAGTCAATTCCTTGATGTTGTTTAAAACCTTTTGCAACCAGTCATGCCTTATAGGTACCGAATTGTCCTTCCATGTCAATTTTCTTCTTGAATACCCATTTGAAACCAACATGATTTACATCAACTGGTGGATCTACCAAAATTCTGACTTGTTTTTGGGACATGGAATCCATTTGAGAATTAATGGCTTCTTGCCACATGGCAATGTCTGTGACAATTTTTGCTTACTTCTACATTAGAGGAACATTATTATCAACTAATAATGAGTCACCATCCTCCATAACTCGAAAACCATAGTGTTCCAATTATTTATCCTCTATTGTACTCCTACAAAATACATGTGTCTCTAGAACAGATTCTTCTTCCACAGGGCATTGTGGAATCTGTTCCTCTACCAACAATTGTGTAACTTGATCCTCGACTTCTTCGAAGTATATCATTCTCCCACTATCTCTTTTGGAGGTTTTCTCCCTCTCAAGGAATATGGCATGTCTTTCAACTATAACTTTTTTGTCTTAGGGGATGTATAGGTAATATCACTTTGTTTCATTGGGGTATCCTATAAAGTTACACTTTGTACCTTTGGGAGGAAGTTTGCTATCTAAAGAGGCCTTAGGAAACTCTTCGCTGCCACACACATGTAAATTCGATAAAATATATTTTCTTCTACTCCATAAATCATATAGAATACCATTTATAGATTTATTTGGAACTTGGTTTAGTATGTGGGCTGCTGTTTGTATGGAATACCCCCAAAATAATAATGGAAGACTTGCATGACTCCTCATTGATCTCTCCATGTCCTACAAGGTGTGATTCCCCCTTTCTCTTACACCATTTTATTGAGGTTTGAAAGGAGCAGTGATTTGGGATAGGATCCCAAACTGTCATAAGTAATCAATGTTGTCCTAATTAAGATATTCCCCACCTCGGTCTAAGCGGAGTTTCTTAATCTTCTTACCAAGATGGTTCTCAAATTCATTCTTGTATTAATTTAAATTATCAATGGAATCTGACTTATACCTAATTATGTAGATATATCTAAATCTACTAAAATCCTTAGTAAAATTTATGAAGTATGAGTACCCACCCCTTGCTTCAACTGGAAATGGTCCACACACACTTGTATGAACCAAATCAAGAATCTCTTTACCCATTTCACCTTTCCCAACAAATGGGGCTTTTGTCATATTGCCTTGTAAACATGAATGCCATATGCTAAGTGGTTTTAGTTCAAAATAATCTAAATATCCATCTTGATGTAACATTTTCAAGCATTTCTCATTTACATGACCTATCCAGTATTCCAAAGTTGGGTGTGGTATGAGTCATGTGAAGTATCCTTATCATCGATTTATATTACATGGTTTTTGTAATCCAACACAAAAATACCATTGTATAACTGTGACCAACCAAAAAAAATTCTATCATTATAAAATAAGCTACATTCATTTCTAAACTTGAAAAAAAATCCATATATATCTTGTCTGGATATAGAAATTATGTTTTTGGTTACAGAAGGCACATAAAAACAACCCTTTAACACCAAGATCATCCTAGTTGGCAATGTGGGGTGGTAGTCCATGACAACTACTACATAAAGTCTGGCTCTATTGGATGCTCGTAGATCTACCTCCTCTCTATTAATTTGTTTAATCTCCTTGGTTCCTATTTTTGGATATATATGTGAGAACCACACGCTGTATCTAATATCCATTTTGTAGAAACAAGTAGATTGCATTCTATAAAAAATGCACCTGAAGCTTCCCCTTACTTATTAGGCTGGGTGTAGTTCTTCTTACGGTGGCCCTTATTTCCAGAATTGAAAGAACATCTTCATGTTCTCTTGCCGCCCATTTGATGATCCATTTTGTGGAAGGCTGTAAAGAAGCTTTGGCTTAAATCTTTTCCCCTTCCCTTCCCTCTTATTCGCCATAAAGAAATAAATCATTTCTCACTTCATATCTTTGTCCACATGGTGAATGAGGAAAATAATATTATATAGATACTTCTCAATAATGTTCATATTAAAATTGACAAAAACGTTATAGAATCTATGAGGGAGTGATGTGAGAGTGAGATCAGTGCCCAGTTCTTCGAGGAGTTTAAACCCTAGAACCTCCTGGCGCTCAATGTAGCCAATGAACTTGACTACATGAGGCCCATCTAGGGCACCCTCTCCAAGCTTAATCTGAAAGAGTACATTATAGATTATAACCCATTCATTTCTTTCTCTCTCTTGGTAAAGACCACAGAGTTTCTCCAGCATGCTATAAGAATCCATGTTTTCATGATACTCCATAAGCACACTTGACATTGATGATAACATCAAACATTTAATGTCGATTGAGTCATTCGTATGTTTGTGATAGACTAGGAAATCCTCATCACTCGCCTCTTTGGCTGGAGAATATGGTAATGCTAACTCCATCATGTAAGTCTTCTGTTCACAGTGTAGGATAACCCGAAGGTGTCTAAACCATTCCTGGATATTACTCCAGGTGAGGATGTTATCTTTATCGAGAATTTATCTTAGAGATAGTGTGGTTGATGTTCTTGACATTTTTAGTCTACAATATAATAAGAAGATCATTAGTACTTTCTTGATTACATTTTATGATAAATAATAAATTTTATTAAGTCTCCCACTATTTTATCAAGTCCCAATGGCTCTCACCATTGAACTCAGAATGTCCAGATGTCATGAAATTATAGTGGAAAGGATCCATATCCCCCTTTGCATAATCCCAAAAAGGGTTGGTAAAGATATTAAAAGGTTTTTAGGTAGTAAGGTCTTTACCAACCGTGGTATTTAAGCTTCGTTATATGTTGAGTGGACTCCCCAATCCTAAAATCATGATTTTGGATCTCCTCAACACTTTCCTCAAATATTACACCAAGTCTATCATGGGATACTCCTCTTGATGTAATATGGTTAAGTCAACCCAAGACCTTTCTTAAGGGCTTCCTATATAAAAGTAAGTGTCTCATCAAGGGTTGTTCAAACATATAGTTTTATAGAGTTTTTCCCTTAATCATGTAATGAAAATATTTTTCTGACATAATATTTTATTTTAGAGATTTCTATATCTTATGCATGAATTTATTATTATCATTATCGCATGATTTTTAATATTAAGTGAAACTTACATAAGTGATTAAACTTGTCCTGATATTATTTACGCATCAGTCTGGTTTATGTTATTTCATATTTCATGTTTGTTTAATTCATTAATTATGTGATCGTGACAACACATCCATAATGATAAACCATGAAATTGATAGAAATAAAATAAACTAAATGACATGAACATGATATTTTATAATGGTTAGTTTAACTAGCGGTTGATAAAATAACCCTGACTTAGGTGACAAACAACGTGACCCATTTGGGTTCGTGTTTACAGCTTCCACCTATCCACCTCTGTATCTCTTGGGATTGGTTTTTTCTCAACTCCATATTAAACCTCATCCACTAACTTGGGAGTTCCATCCATTAAATATTCAATTGTTTATCTCACATGTAGGTGAGGGGTAAAAAGGGGTTTTACTTAAAAGAAACCATGGGCACGCATGCCCAACATTTTAATGAGGAGAAGGCTTGCATGCAAAAAAATTTAATCCAAATAAATATATTAAAAGATACAATCCACATACAAAAGTGTTGGTATAGATCATTATCATCCATACATGCAACAATATTTACACATAAATAAAAATAACAATCAATTCTTTAATATATATTGTTTAGGATAAATCACGCTCGAATCAGTTAATTATCATCTTTTATTAATCAATCCTTTTATCTTAAACCCTTTTCAATATTTCCTTGAGATTCTCATCCATCATAATTTTAAACAAAAAAAATCATTTAAAATTTTCTTCGTACGTAACTTGTACCTTTGAGGAAACCTGGTGAATTACTATTCATAACAACCAATCAGTAGAAATGAACATTAAGAAGATGTTAAATTAAAAGGTACTACACTTCCGTATTCATCTTCATCGTCTCCCAAAGTTGCAACGGCTGCCATAAAATCTTCTGGTTCTACTCACATCTCTGCTTCCAACATTTCCAAAAATTATCGTATGTTCTGCAGTCTAAATATCTGAATGAATTCTCCCTCTTTTTTTTGAAAATAAACTCTAATTATTTATTATTGATATTTTTTTTATCATCTAGAATGTCTTACTACTATTTCATTCTAGATGAAATACTAGTTGGATTGTATTAATTGGTTCTCTGAACAACAAGTGAAAACAATTCGATTTTCAACAAATATCATGCATGTGCATCCAACTCAACATGAACCGGGACATGCTTCTACTAAAAAATTTTCATGCATCAAATTTTATCATTAACATTATTTAGAAAAATAATTCACATTTTCCAAAAGTCTCATGCACTGAACAATGTCTTTGTTCAGCAGAGTATTTCTTGGAAAAATCTGAAGCACACCTCACCCTTTGAACATCTTGAATATAAACTCAAAACGAAAAAAAACTCTGTATACCATAGTATTCAGAAGTAAAAAATGCCATCAAAGAAGAACATAATACAAATATTCAATAAAATTCAACACATCAAACCAAAAAATCAATCAACATTGGTGAATCCATCAAAGCTCATACCATTTCCATTGTTCAAACAGGGTTCTTCAGTTCACACTTGCAATGATGGTGGCAACTAGTTAAACCAGAACAACAATGGGGTCGATTTGGCTTCAACAAAATTCTAGATCATGGAAATGGTGGTCTAGTTCACCTTTTGGTTTCACATCTTGATTCATCTTCAATTTGGGGCAATCAGCTTTGAATTCCACTGCGCGACTTGGAGATCAATATCAAGCTTCACGGATCTCAAAACCGAATGCTCAGGTTTGGTGGGCTCTTATGAGAGGCAATATGAATTTATCATACGAGCTACGTCTCTGCATACCAAATTAAATCACAGTATAAAAAATAATTCAATTTATTAAAAAAATTAAACTATTAGTTAAATTTAAACAAATTGCAAACAAAAATAAGTAACAAAACAAAATCATTGTTATAAAATATAAATGAGAATAAATATTTAAGTAAAAATAAAAAAAATAATATATTTTTTATAAAAGAAAAAATATATTATAAACAATTGATTAAATTAATTAACTAATTAATTAATTAACATGATAAAGAAATAATAAAAATTAAAATAGCTGAGTTACGAAAACATGTTCTGGTTATTTATTTTATATGAATAAATTAAATTAATAGTTAAACTATAGATAATTAATTAATTAATTAAGCACAAGGTAAAGATTAAAATGAATTGTCAGAACATGATATTAATCAAAGAAATTAGATATATTATTTTAAAATAATCATAAAAATTAAATAATAAATTCAAAGTTAAATAAAAGGTAGCATTAATTAATCATAAAATCATTATTTAAGAATTATATTTTGTTAATAAAAAATAACACTAAAATAAATTAAATAATTAAAATATTATTTTACCAAATTAAAATAATTAATTTGAAGACATTACTTGAAAACATGTGTCAAGATAAAACCACATCAATTCCCCACACTAAGGTTTTGTTTTTCCTCAAGAAAAAATAATAATAATATTTAGTGAAATAAAATAAATTTCATTTTGAATTACAGGGTTGCCACAAAAATTGGTATTCAATGTTACATTCCATCGTAGATTTCATCAAGATGTAAAAATATTTACCCAAAAGAAATTATGTTTTATTTAAGTGAAAAATCGATTCCTATTTTTTAAAAAAAAAGACCCTAAAAATTCTAATTGGGATTGAAATATTTTTAATTTCATTCAGATGTATGTCCAAACATATCTTCATTTCTAGGCGAACAAACTCACATAATTAGAAATGATATAGTTAGACACTCTATTTAGATGAGAAAACTTAATAATTTAAAAGGAGTATAATTAATTCATCCGAGGCCATGAAGAATAAAAGAATAAGTTCATCCTGGGTTATGATTTTAATATCATAATTTGTTTTAATGAATATTATATGAATTTGAATCCAAATTAAATTATTTATGGGGAAATGATAATTGTAGAAAATTCTCACAATTCACTGCTAAAATCAACCACTTTTCAAGGGAGGTTTGAAAAATGAATTAATCAACTAAATATAAGGGGTGTTAAAAGATTAACCTTTTAAAAGTGGATACACAAAATTCAATGTTTTTAAAATTTTGAAATAATGATAAAGATACAATTTTTAAAAAACATAGCAGATTTAAATGTCTTACTATAGGTCTTGGGCGCTTCAAAAGCACTGAACGGGCCTTGCACAACATTGATTTTATCACGATTGAAGATAAATCCAAGATCTATATGATTTGTAATCATTGTGATCAATGAAATTGAATCAATGAACTTGTAAGGTATAGAAACCATGAAACAAGAGAGATGAGATCACCACGTGTTGTTTATAATTAATTTAATTAAATAAGAATTACAACCAAGGTTATTGTTTCTTTATTGATGTGTCGGACAACAGATCTGCTGTGTACCATCATTATGTTTTATAAACCAAGTGTTGATTTTTTCTAGTGGTGATCCACATGTGTTCCATGAATCTCTGGATGTCTTCAAAGGAGCCTCCAGGTTCTTTCCCGAAAGATCCTTGCACTTGCGTCATCCACCCTCAATCGCATTGAGAACCACTTCCAAAACATTATCCTTGATCCAGTGGAGCAGGATCACTCTTCTTCTTGAGAGCAATCTGGGGGAAGAAGGAACTCTGTAGGCTTGATAGGTTGTTCTCTAATTTATTGTGCACAACAACTTTGGTCGAGCTAGGGTTATGAGAAAATAACAATATTTGCGTATCTATATTGATAGGGATAAAATAACATAATTTAAAATGTTCCCTTATTTATTTTATTAATCCTAATGAAACTACATGTCAAATAATAATAATATTATTATTATTAATGTTTCTCGTCACATGATTAATTTGAAAATTATAATTAAATATTATTTAGTCAAATAATATCCAAAAATGTTATTTCTCATTGGACCTTTAAACTCCATCCACTAATCCTCCACAATATGTATTGAGCCATGAATAATTTTTATTTACTTATAAAATAAATATCACTATGTTATTCTCTAATAAATATATAAATATTATCTTCACTAAATAACAAATAAATATTTATTAAATGTTCCTCCCACATTATATACTTTTGAATAACTAGTGTCAGAATAAATGTGATCAAACATACATGAATAATTATTAGACCATGACTGGGAATAATATTTATACAACTTGTTAAATAATAATAAAAAATATTATTTAAATTAGATATTGAATACACTTAGTGTGTGACCGTCTAGGCCTCTTTCTCAGTGGCATTAGGAAGAGTAGCTTAAATTCCAAGGTTAGCATCTAACAACACATAAAGGAACCCATAGAGAAATATGTTAATGCTTCAATGGCATGCCACCTCATACAAACGCTATCCAAGTAATATAATCACATTGTCTCAATATCTCAAATCAAATGATTTGAATTCTTGTGCAATCAACCAATGCGTTTGATTTTACTTTCATTAATTTCCTAGAAATTTAACATTACTATAGAACACAATAGTCATGGATTTATTTAGGCTATATAATTTCCATAAAAGAACCTAACACATCAACATAATTTAAAGAAAATAAGGGACAAATCCTTTCTTTTATTATTCATTAATGCAGTATTACTCGTGACACACCCAATACGTCCTACCTAACTGCGTACATTTTTCATCACCATTTTCCTTAATACATATAAGTTTGGGACTCATAATACTCATTATTAATATTATTATAGTATATGTACCAATACACATGTTCACATATAGGAAAATTTAATGACACTTAAAAATGTGGATTTCCTATTAGTGGGTCTCATTCTCATAATATCCTCCTAAACATTACCAAGGGCATACACCATGAGAAAGTGCCTCAGTGTCCTAGGAGTATCCTACCTTGATAGCCTGTATTATTTGTATCCATAAAATGATATCATTTAGCTATTGAAAATTTATTCAAGAATGGTGTCATAGCATTTCTAGGTTCTCATCATAGCAGAGATTCACTATGAACTTTTAGTGTGACAGTTACTCATAGGATTTTATCATATAGAATTTCATGTAGAATAAAAACCATCATGTTGTAAAGAATTTGTTAATATTAAAAACTATAAATATAAGTTATATTAAAGTACAAAAGAATTTGGTTCTTGGGAACCAAATCCAATATAATCTCACATTAACTACGGCCAACAGCTAACAACCTTGAATCTGCTAGCTCTCACATGATATTCATGCTTATACTAAGATATACATTTAGTCAAGGGGTCTACCACATTCCATTCATTGGGTACTCTTCTCACTAAAAATTCACCACTCTGATAAAAGTTCCTCACAATGTGATACTTATAGAGTATGTGATTTATCTAGTGATGTGACCTTGGCTCTTTTTCTAGATCCATCAATGTAGTATTATAACAATACAATGTGATAGTTTTTTTACTACATGGTACCACATCAAGCTCCTGGAAATTTTTTTATTTTAAATAGCTTCCTTGTCTGCATCAGAAGCCTCTATATACTCATACTTCACTTTAGAATCAGTTACAACTAGTTTTTTTGAACTCTTCCAGCTCACAACTCCTCCGTTGTGACAAAAAATTATCCTCAATACGACATCAGATCATTCAAATCTGTCTGAAAACTAGTATCATCATTCACTTTAATGACAATATCCTCATCACCTCCATACACCAGGAACATATCCTTAGTTCTTCTCAGTTACTTAAGGACAATCATTACATCAGTCCATTTTTGATCTCCATGATCTAATTGATATCTACCAACCATGATTATTTTGTGGGAAACTTCAATTCTAGTACATAAAATGGAATCCATGATTTATCATTTTATTGAATCATATGATATCTTACTCATTCTATCGTTTTCCTATTGTGTCTAGGGATACCTTTTTTAGAATGATGTAAACCATGTGACACTATAACTAATCCCCTCGTGGATTTTCTTCATACTAAATATCATTAGTTTCTTGTCTCAATATGTACTTCAACTTAGTCAAAAAATCCTATTAGATCTATCAAGAATTATCTTGATCCCTAGAATGTAGGCAGCTTCGTATAAGTCCTTCATGGAGAAGCACTTATTCAACCAGTCCTTAACAAAATGTAAGACCGGTATGTTGTTTCCAATAAGTAATATTTCAGCAACATATAATGCTAGGATAATGACTACATTCCCATTAAACATTTGTAAACACATGGATCAAATTCATTTTTAATTAAAGAAAATTCCCTTATGGATTTATTGAATCAAATGTTCCATGAACTGGATGATTGCATCAATCCATAAATGGATCTTTGAAACATAAAACCCCTCTTTGAATCATCTGGTGTCACAAACCCTTCTAGTTGTGTAATATAGAAATATTCTTGAAGGTTCCCATTAAGGAATTCAGTTTTGACATCCACATACCAAATCTCATAGTCATGGTAAGATGTTATTGAAATTTTTAATCTTTAGAATTTAAATATAGAAACAGGTGAAAAGGATTCATCATATTTAATACCTTGAAGATGTTTAAAAATTTTATACATTGTCCTTACATTATAGGTAAATAATTTACCTTTTATGTCATGTTTTCTTTTAAATACCCATTTAAAGCCAACATGATTTACATTAAATTGTGCATCAAATGGAACCCTAAAATGTTTTCGATATATGGAATCAATCTAAAAATTCTTAGCTTCCATCCATCTTGTATCTTCTGAGCTCTCTACTACCTCCATATAAGAGAGAGGTTCATCATTGTCCAACAATAATGAGTCACCATCGTCAGTGACTAGAAAACTATATCCTTCTAGTTTCCTTAAACTCTCTTACACTATTACATAGTACACGTGTTTCAGGAACTACTTCTTCCATGGAGACCTATGGAACTTGTTCCAATACCAAATATTTTGTATCTTCAGCATCAACTTCATTGATGTCAATATTTATCCCATTATTCTTTTTGAGTAAATTCTCCCTCTCAAGAAAGATGGACAGTCCAGTGATAGTCACATTCTTGTCTAAGGGGTTGTATAGGTTGTATCCCTTTGTTCTAGTGGGATACCCAATAAATATACACATCGTGCCCCTGGGTTCTAGTTTGTTTCTTGAGGAAGCCTTAACAAACTCATCACATCCCTATACACATGTATGTGACAAAATTGGATTTTTTTCACTCCAAACCTTGAAGGGAATTATATTTTATGCATTAGTTGGTACTCAATTTAATATATATACCTCATTTTTGTAAAGAATATCCCTAAAAGGATAATCGAAGATAGACATGACTCATCATCGAACTTATGATGTTCAATAAGGTATGTGTCCTTCTTTCACTAAATCCATTCCACTGTGGTGTATAAGGTGGAGTGAGTTGAGATAAAATATCAAACTCTTATAGAAATTTTATGAACTATTGGTTATGATATTCTCCACCTTGATTGTAGAATGTTTATGAACTCTTGTTCAAGATATTCTCTACCTTGATTTGATCAAATATTTTTTATATTATTACCATGTTGATTCTCTACATAAATATCGAGTTCCTTGAATTTGTCAAAGGACTCAGACTTATACCTCATTATGTAGATATATATTAATATCTACTCAAATCATCATTAAATTTTATGAACTAAAAATATCCACCTATAATTTCTATTGCAAATGGTACACACACATCAGTTTGTGCCAACTATAGAAGATTTTTGGTCCTTTTAACCTATCCACCAAAAAGAAGGTTGGTCATTTTTTTTATAAACAAGCATGAAATCTATCATGTTGTTTTAGCTCAGATGAGCTTAAGTAGCCATCTTATCAGAGATTTTTCCAACGCTTCACATATTCATGACTAAGATAGTGATTCCACAACTGGGTGTTATAATAGTTGTGTGAACATGATCCATTATCGATTTCCAAAACATGGTTTTTGTAATTTCAAACATAAGGATCATTATTTAAATGATCCCTACCATAATATATGTTTTCTTTATAAAAGAATCAAATTTTATTTCCAAATTTTAAAATAAACACATCTCTAACTAATAATGAATCATAAATTATGTTCTTGTAACTTCAGGCACAACATAACAATTTCATAAAACCAAACTCATTCATGTTGGAAATGAATCGTTGTTGTCACCAATGGCTAGAGCAGCCAGCCTCGCACCATTGGCAGCTTGTAGATCCACCTCTCCTCAATATATCTTCTAGAATCTACTTGATTATTTTGCTTGGATACATATGTGAGCACCACATGCTGTATCTAATAACCAATGTGTAGATATAAATATATTTCACTCGATAAGGAAAACACACATATCTTTACCATGCTCTTGGGTACAGTTCTTCTTCCAGTGGCCTGGCCTACCACATGCAAAAAATATTGCCTCTTTTCCTTTCCCCACCTCTGGATCTTCCCCTTCTTATAAGGAAGGATATCATGAGATTTATAATATTAATAGGTATTGGGACCCTTTTCCTTGATCTTCATTTTCTTATTCACCACTAGGAACACATGTTCTTCACGCAACATGTCTTTATCCACTCAAATAATCATGATTGGAAGATCCAAAAGAATATTCCCATTATTTCTCATATTATAATTCACAATAAATCTAGATAAGGTCTTATGCTGTGATGAATGTATGATATTTGTATGCAACTAATTCATAAATTTAACCCTGAAGATGTCCAAGAATTCAATGTAGCCAATGAGCTTGACTAAATGAGGCACATATAGTGCATACTCTCTAAGATAAGTTGTGTACAATGCATTTGAGGTCTCATACCTTTCATGTCTCAGCTTCTCTTGATTAATACCTTAATGGTGAGACATTATGATATAGGAATCTATATCTTTATGTTGCTTAATGATCTCATTGTACATGGACGATATCATGATGCACTGAAAATATGTAGCATCATTCATATGTTTCTCATAAATTTATAGCTCTTCATCACATGCATCATTTCTAAGTACAAATATTAATGTTCTTCCAGCACATATAATTTACTTTCATGGTAAAGGATAAAATTAAAACACCTCTTCCATTCCTGAAAATTCATGCTAGTGAGAAGGTTTTCCTTCTCGAGTACGGATCGAAGTGATATGTTTCATGTTATTTTTAATGTTGTTTCTACAAATATGATAATCATGGATTTAGTATATTATTTGATAAATTTAGACAAATAAATAAATAAAATATTTAGTATTCTCCCCCTATTTTATCAAAAAACAATTTCCCTCACCATTGGCTTATGAATATCCTGTTGTTTGAAAATTCAAGTGGAAAGGATCCATATTCCCCATCCAATTACACTAACATTGGTTGTTAAAGAAACTTGAAAGGTTTTAGGTAGTAATTTAAAATTCCAAGTGCATTGACTCATAGTTCCTTGATCCATTGAGTTGAATTGCTAATCCTGAAATCCTAAAATTGGATTTCCTCGATCTTTTCCTCTCAATTACACCATATCGTGCTTTGGCAGTCAACCCTTTATATGAACCAAGTTACGAAAAACCAAAACCTCAAGTTATAATTCCCTAATTATTGAAATCACCCCATCTTGGGCTAGTCAAGCACTTTTAACAAAGGGTCGATTCTAACAGAAGTACTGGAAGGCTATACCAACATAATCTTTTATTGAGATATTTTACCCTTTATGCATAAATTTTAGATTATTATCTTTATCACATGCTTGTTAATATTTTAGTTTCCCTACTTAATTGATTAATAATGTATTTAGATAATATTTATGCATAAGACGGTTTATTTTAATTATATCATGCATGCTTGTTAATTCATTAATTATGTGATCATGAAAAAAACCCATACTGAATAACCATGAAACAGACAAATATAAAATAAAGGTTATGATCATGAGCTTGTAATAATAGTTTTTTTATCTAGAAGTTGAGAAACTCTCACTAAACGAGAGGAGAAACACTTTAAACCTATCTGAGGCTCATGTTTATAGCTTTACAACTGTATATCTTTGTATCTTTATTGTATTGGTTTCACCTGGACTCCTAAAATGAACCAACTATACTAACTTGGTCACTCCATCTATTTCATATTCTTTTACCCACATGCAGGTGAGGTGTAATAGAGGGTTTACATAAAAGAAGTCATCGGAAAGTAGGCCATACATATTAATAAAGAGAGAAGATACCCACGCTAGTAATTTAAATAAATAATAAATTAAAATTAATCCAATCATATACAAAGGTCTGGTCTAGCTCACAATAATCCACTAGCATGAAATCAATTACATATTTAAAAAAACTAACTGTCAATTATTAATGGTTATTATTTATGATAAATCATACTCAAATCGATTAATTGTTTTATTTTATTAATTAATCATTTTATCTTAATCCTTATATTAGTTTCCTTGGGGTTCTCGTAAATTATTATTTTAAACAAATTTAATAAATTTAATTAAAATTAACAGTGTACATAACTTGTACCTTGGAGGAAACACGGTGAAGACCAGTCCGATTCTACCCAACATGTATTATACTCGTATACTATTTTACTCTTGTGACATATAGTATACATGACTTATCATGTACATTCATGACATGTACTTCACAAATGATTACATGAATTACAATATTTTTTGGCCCCATGTTATGCTTCAATGAACATAATGTATGAAATTTTAAAATGACTCATTCATGATATAAATATT
Organism: Viscum album; assembly: GCA_963277665.1. NCBI lineage: Eukaryota > Viridiplantae > Streptophyta > Magnoliopsida > Santalales > Viscaceae > Viscum > Viscum album. The sequence continues at coordinate 976,549,947 of OY728125.1, forward strand.
TTAACATTACACAGATATTAATTAAAATTTTAAATATTTTTGTATATTAAAACCTATCACATGGTGTGTCTTATATTTATAATCACACGAAAGAATATATCTGAATGTTTACATAGTAAAATAAATAAATTTTCAATATGTGTAATCTGGTAAAATTTCACAGCGTGTAGATCCAATCTACACTGTGTGTACACCCTTCACCGTGAATCTGATATAAATGACCAGGGAATCGATGTGTGAGTTATAATTCATAAATCTTGGAGTTCAAAACATATCCAGTGGGTCACATGCTATTTTGACTATGTGTTACATGGTTGCCGATGGGGTCGGCCATTAATGGAATACATGGGCCGACGCTAACCTCAGGGGACTATATGTCGTGTCCAATGGGCCACATAGTGTGAAGTCTAGATAACCGTGTTCTAATTAATATTGGTCAACACACGGTCCATTAATTAAGTTATTTAATCCCTAATCAAAATAAAATCTCAAATTCTTCTCTGAATCAATATTGATGTGTTGAACATTACTACACGAAAAGTTAACTCGATTACAAGACGCGTAGTCTTGTGTTGTTATTCCTGGATCCTTGGCACCTCCAAGTGAATTAATTAATTTTATTTTATTCATAAAATTAATTGCTTCTCTTAGATATATGAGGAAATATAATAGAACAGAGATATTTCATAATCCAGATTAAAAGAATTATTAAACATGAATTGAAAAGATAAATTATGAATGCATAAATCACCAAAAAATAAAAATAATTATAAACAACTATGTGACCACTTTGAAACCACTTGTATGTTTCGGGCACATTAGAAGCACAGAAGGGGTGGTGCATAACTTTTCTTTTGTCATGAAAAATGATCAATCCAATATCTATTTGATGTTTTGTCATCATGATAAATGGAATTGAATCCATGAACATGAAAGGGATAGAAACCAAAAACCAATAGAGTGGAGATCAAAAAATGTTGTTTATAAATTATTTTTTTAAATAAGAATTATCAAAATGTTATTATTTCATTTTTTGATGTGTCCGACAAAAAATCTATAGTATATTATCATTGCATTATAGTATAGAATCATAGATTTCCTCAATAGGTGATCCACACATGTTCTAAGAATTCATAAATGTCGCCAAAGGAGTCTCCGAGTGTTAGCATAGAAGATCCTTACACTTATTTCATCCACCTTCATTAGCCTTGAGAACCGATTCCAAGAATTCTCCTTGATTTGGTGGAGGAGGATCACTCTTGTTCTGAAGATAATTCTTGGAGAAAGATGAACCCTCTAGTCTTTAGAGATTTCTCTCTAATCTATCTTTCACAACAACTTCGGATTGTCTAGGATTAGGAGAAAATAAAATTAATTGTGTATTTATATAGCTAGGGTTAAAATAACATAATTAAACAAGTTCCCTTACTTATTTTATTAATCCTAGTGAATCCTCATGTCAAATAATAATAATAATAATATTTTTTCATGAAACGTTATTAAATTTAGAATTATAATTACATATTATTTAATAAAATAATATTAAATATTATTATTTCTCACTAGGCCTCTAAACTCATTCCACCAATCCTACCTAATATTTATTAATCCTTGAATAATGTCTATTTATTAATTTAAAAAATATCACTAAATTCTTCCCTAATAATTATATAAATATTATATTCACTAAATTTCACATAAATATTTACTAAATGTTCTACCCACATTATATTCTATTGAATAAATAGTATCAGAATAAATGTGATCATGAATGTATGAATAATTATTAAACCACAACCATAAATAATATATATTCAACTTGTTAAATGATAAATAATATATTATTTAACTGAGATTATGGATACACATAGTCTGTGACACTCTAGGCCTCTTCCTCAATGGCATTAGGTAGACCAGCCTAATGTCCAAGGATAGAATCTAGAAACATACCAAGAAACCAATAGAGAAAGAATTTAATGCCACAGTGATATGTCACTTCATAGGAACACATACGTGTAAAATAATCCCTTTGTCTCAACATCTCTAATAATGTGGGTTCTATGCTAGTTCCATCAACCTAGGTGCTGAATTTTATTTCATTGATTTTATTGAAATTGAACTTTCCAAGAGGATACCATGACCATGGATTCATATAAGATACATCATTTCCATAAAAAGGCATGAGATATCCACTTTCGTTAAAGAAAAAAAGGGATAATACCTTTCTCTCATTATTCATTAATGCAGTATTACTCATGATGTACCCTACTAATATGAAATCTCCATTAACACATGTCATTGTGGTTTGCGTAAATATATATAATTGTGCAAGTCATAATACTCATTAATAATAACCATAAAGTCTATAGACCAATATAAACATTTGTAGATAGGAACGTCCAATGTCACTTATAATTATGGATTTCCGACTAGTGGGTCTCGTTCTCATAATATCCTCTTGGACATTACTATGATCGTACACCATGAGAAGGTTCATCAAATTCATATCAGTCTCCAACCCTGATATCATGTATCATATGTGTCCCCCAAATGATTTCATCTGGTTATAGAATATCTATTCAAGAATAGTGTGATAACACATTTAGGTTCTCATGATAGTAGGGATCCAGTATAACCTTTTAGTGATAAATTTAATGTTATTAAATTATCACATAAAATGTAACACAAAATAATAATCATGATGTGATATGAAATTTATTAATATTGAAAACCAAAAATATAAGCTATCATAAATTAGAAAATAATTTCTGTTCTAGGTCACCAACGCTAACACACACATTTTGGTACATATTATCACATTTAAATACCATCTCCCCCACACTAAAGAACAACATTGTCCTCAATGTTGAACTCATGGTATGGAAAACAAGTTAAAATATTTTAGATGTTCAAATGATTTTCAATATAATAGAATAAAAATCATGTTCAAAATGGGTTTCATAAAGGTTAAATGAATGTTTTTTACTTATTAAAAAAATTTATTCTAATTTTTAGCAAGTAAAAAAGTATATAATTTATTACCACTTCAAACATATAGCTAAAAAATTTAATAAGTATAAAATTTCATTTCTTAAAAAAGTTGTAAAGACCTGGAAATTTCAAGGAAATTTTTTTCTTAATTTTGTTTGTAATTTTACAAGAACGTAGTTTCTGACGGCGCCTGATTCTGAGGCCCGGTGTGCCCGGAGTTAATTTCCGAAGTTTCGCTCGGGTACGTTCAGTGAACGAGCGAGCGGGAATTTCTATCTTTTGAACCGTTGCCCGGAATCGAATTTCGAAGGCACCGATGAAATCGCAGCGCCGATATTCGCTTAAGGAGACCTTTTCTGAGGTTTCATTTATTGCGGGTTGAGAGTTAGTTTTTGTGTTTTTAAAATAATGTTAAATAAAATGTGGAAACACATTTTATTTATAACTTGTTGGTTAACTCCTCCCAAAGTGAGTTAGGGGTGGGACCCACATCCACTTAACCTCCCTTGATAGGATTATGTGTGGTGGGGCCCACACGAACCCTAACTCTTCACCTCCTCTTTTTAAAACTCCCCTTTAACTCACTTTAATTAATGTTTGACACTTGGAATAATTAATTGAGGTGAGATGTTTTAAATTTCAAACCTTTGAAATTCTAAGAGGGAGGTTGTGTAATAAAATAAGCTTAAGCTTATTTTATCATTTTGGGGTTGGTTTCTTTTGCCACTTGAGAGGATTTGAGAAGCTCTCTCTACCATCCTCAACTTTGACGAAGAACACGAAGAACACTCAAGAACGCCGCTTCTCTCTTCTTCCTAGCCGGATTGTTTCCGAAGATCGACGACGCCTTCCGCGTCAACGAAAGGGAACGCCGCTTCCTCCTCGGACTTTCTTCGTCGGCTTACGAAGATTAACCAACGACATACCTCTTCGGACGTACCTCTAGCTCAACGGAATCGACGAACGATTACCATAATGCCCGACCTCCGCGACGCTTGTCTTCCGCGGTTTGTTGACGTGCTCCGCACTTGAACCGAGGTAGGGGTTTGTTTCAATTGTTTATATTTGTTCGAGAATTTCGACTTGAAAATTCTTCGTGGTAAATTTTTTTTAAAGTTATGTGGAACTTTCTTTGAACTTGATTGTTTATATTTGTCGGGCCTTGATTTTCAAATCTTTTTATTTAATCTAAAAAGATTGTGAAAGTTTATTATTCGTTAAAGGCCCATTGCTATCCTTATAACGTGAGGAGTTCGGACCGTACAAACCCGGTCGATCCTCCTCTTTTACTTCGTGTTGATTTTTTGTGGAATGGTTCGGAAGGGCGTGGTGTCGTCGCACCACGCGGGTTCATGGGGTTTAATGCGGAAGATACGTGCGGCGTCGTCGCGCCGTGCCATGGAAAGATTTCAAGGACGCGACGCCATCGCGTCGCGTCGAAGGTAGTCGAAGAGACCGTGGCCGGAGTCGGGCCACGGCGGAGGGGTGCGGCGCCGTCGCGCCGTGCCAATCGAACAAGGGCCGCGACTTGAGCCGCGGTAGAGCTGGAAGGGCGGCCAGAAAACCGGCTGCCGGCAGTTAATGAAGAGCCGCGGCCGGCTCGGCCGCGGCGGAGCAGCCAGAGGCGGACGGCCTCGCCGGCCGCCGGTTTTCTTAGGAGGCAGGACCCGCGGGTCCCGCTTGTGAAAGAAAAACGGCCGGCCTAAGGCCGGCCGAGATCCACAAAACCCGGGGGGAGTTTACCCCCCTCGTGCGGCGCACGTGTGGCGCCCAGGCCGTGCCCCCGCGCCGGGCCGCGCCGCCGCGCTGGCCGCACCGCCGGCCGGGTTGCGCCGCCAGCCGGGTCGCGCCGCCGGACGGGCCGGGTCCAGCCGGACCGGGTCAGTTCGGGCCCAGACCCCCCGGTTTCGGACGGGTTTTGGTTTTTCTCCCATTTCTTAGGCTACGGGCTTCCAAACGACTCACCGTCAGCGGCAACACGATCCTTGGATCGAGACGGTCGTTTCGGTATACTATACTCAAGGTACATCTTCCTTTTCGGGAGGCTACGTGGTTAAAACTTCATAGTTAAGCGTGCTTGGCCTAGAGTAGTGATCAGGATGGGTGACCTCCTGGGAAGTTTCCCAGGGTGGGTGTGAGACGGAAAAGCCAATAACTTCCAGACCAGGCGTCCGATTGACACGCCGTCTGTTGGGTTGCGTTCCTATTGACGATACAGAACTTTTGGCATCCTTCGCCCGAGTTTTGGATGTAGTTGGATAGTGGCCGGGATTGGATTGCACCCGAAATCCAACCGGGCCCCTGGAACAGAAAAGCTGATATCTTTCTGAAAGAACGTCCGTTTGATGAACCGTCAGCGGCGTTGGTGATCTCGTTGAGAAACGGTCCCTATGAGTATACACTATGAGAGTTCAGGGTACAGTTGAGATACGGACGGATATGGTTCTCTCACGAAACCAACCAGGCCCCTGGGACGAAAACGCTAATAACTCACAGATCGGGCGTCCGATTGACGCGCCGTCTGTTGCATTGAGACCCCTATGACGTGGCGGTCCTTTGAGATACTTCTTCGTGGGACTTTGAGATACTTGGAGTATCGACTTGTAGCTCGTGGAGCGGACCCTCCCAGTGACGAGCGTGCGGAGTACGGAGACCGTGTAGCTGGCTGAGACCCGACGACTGCTGATCGAACGACTCGGTGTGTTACAGAGGTGCGCTTGGTTGTAGCGGCACATGGGAGAGCTTGGTTGTAGCGGCAGACCCACGACAGAGTAGCGCTTGGTTGTAGCGGCACATGGGAGTGCTTGGTTGTAGCGGCAGACCCACGACAGAGGTGCGCTTGGTTGTAGCGGCACATGGGAGCGCTTGGTTGTAGCGGCAGACCCACGACAGAGGTGCGCTTGGTTGTAGCGGCACATGGGAGCACTTGGTTGTAGTGGCAGACCCACGACAGAGGTGCGCTTGGTTGTAGCGGCACATGGGAGCGCTTGGTTGTAGCAGCTGGCCCGCAGTACTCGATGGGTGGAGTTCTTCAGCAGTCTTAGGTTTGTGAGCAGTACCTCGGAGTCGTGACAGGACCAATGTACACTCCAGAGATGGAGCTCTTCAGCAGTTACGGTTTCGATAATGAAAATCATGGTTTGAGCTGAGACTTTTGACCTTGTGTTTACCTCATGATTGAGATGGGTCACTTGCTAACTTAGGTATATGTATGGGCATATACCCGGGTAGTGGTTATCCATTGATTTCACAATCCTTGTGTTTCCTCATGATTGAGATGGGTTACTTGATAACTTAGGTATATGTATGGGCATATACCTAAGTAGAGGTTATCTGTTGAGATCTTCTTTGTGGTTATCCTTGTTGGTTTAGTGAGACCTTGAGGGTCTCAGGGTCCCTACTGAGTATCGTTATACTCACCCCTGCATGGGCTATGCCCGCACCTCGTTGTGTTGGTTGTAGACGACGGGCAGTGCTGACAGAGGCTGAATGTTCGAGGACTAGACGGTACTTGGAGGTGGACTATACGACGAGATGGTACCCAGAGATGGACGTGACGACAAGGCAGTACCCGGAGGTGGACCACTGGGCGAGACATACTCGGAGCGGACGGCGGGACCTGAGGAGGAGAGGAGCTATCTGTACCCACCCTTCAGGTGGGATTTCTAGTGGACAGCTCGGCGTAGCAGCTTTACTTTTCAGTTGCTGTTTTCCCTTTCGATTTGTACTTTATAGTTGGGCTTGTATTTCCGGCCCCTTTTTACTTTCGGCACTTACTATTGTACTCAGTTTTTACTTAGTGTTTTCTTCTTCCGCTTGTACTCTGTGTGATTGTTTACTTTACAAAGGCAATGCCTTCCCTTTTTACTGGGATTTACGCCTTGGTGCTAGTCGCCAGCCCCTGGCCTATGGAAGGCGGGCTTGGGGTAGTCACGGCACGGGCCCCGAGGACGGGTCGTGATAAATTGGTATCAGAGGAGTTCGGTTCTACCGCAAAACTTATAACTCTGATGTTTCTTTCTGTGAAGCAATAGTGTTGAGAGTACCGAGTGTGGTTTTTAGTTCAGGGAGTCCAGAGTTGGTGCGGGCGGCTGATGTATCCATACACCAGGACCCTGACAACTGATTTCTGACTTTGTGCACGAAAACACTAATTGCGTGTGTGTTTTCAAAGGTTTTCCCTTTAAACAGCTCATACCAGGTCAGCTCACCAGGTATAAATGTTTGACCGTGTAACGATGTTTCTTTCAGAATGCCTTTTCACGGATGACTAGCTAGAGCCCCGAGAGTGGTACGTACTGACAGCCCGCTGAGCGACGAGGCCTCAATATAGGGCCCTATCCCAGTTGAGGCACCAACGGAGGCACCAGCGGTACTGATACCCGTTGGGCCACCGATGCCACCAGCCCCAGCAGTAGGCGATGCACAACGCTTGAGCGCGCTGCACGAGTTCCAGCGCCAGAGGCGACCCAGGTTCCGGGGAGAGATAGACCCGCAGGTGGCTGAGGTTTGGCTGGAGGTTGTGGTGAGAGTCTTCAGGCTAGTGGGGATGCCGGCAAACTTCATGGTGATCTTTGCTACCAGCCTCCTTCAGGCAGCAGCAGGCAGGTGGTGGAGCCACTTGTTCCAGTTTTGCGATGAGATGAACTTCGCATGGGGAGACTTCGAGACCTTCTTCAGGGTGGAGTTTGTGCCAGTATCTCTACACCCCGAGAGTGTACAGGAGCTTCTGCCTTTGCCGCATGCTTTTCGATCAGTAGCCGAGTAATCTGTGGGCAGTAGACAGATGATGCAGAGGTCCAGGAGGACCATACTAGCAGTTAGATGATCTCGGGTTTTAGGACCGGTGGTGTGGGGCACACGAGGTGGGGTCAGAGCCAGGCGTGCCAGAAACGGAAAATGTTACTCATGCAGCGGAAAGGGTCACCTGGCACGTGACTGTCCGAATCCTCGTACGGTTGATCAGCGGGTGTTGGAGGAGCCACCGAGACAGAAGCAGCGACTAGTGCTTGAGCAACAGCCGAGCAGTGGACAAGGCAGTAGAGCTCTGAGAGCAGGTGGGCAGGAGAGGAACTAGGGGATACGTCCTTTGTACTTCTAGTTCCATGTTTCTTTGTATTCGTGTCTTTGTACTATGAGCTGCAATAATAAAAAGACACTTACCTTTGTTTGATTTCCTGTCCTTTTGTTTGGTTGATACTGAGTGGTCCCGGTTAAACTGTTGACTTGACCCTCACTTTCGAGATTTCTACTGGAGGGGACCCAGTGACCTCACACTGATGCCGAAAGTGTGACTCGACCCTTGGAGGCGAGATCGACAGTTGGATCTCTTAGTAGATACGTCTAGGCCTTACGACGTCATCCATGGCTTGAATGCATCATTCATGTCAGGATTGACTGTATTAGGCAATGAATGTGGTTCATCCAGGGGATGAGACCGGGTTTCTCTTATCGGAAAAGAAGAAATCATAGCAGCTCTTGTGAGACTAAAGGAGGTCCAGGACATCCAAGAGAGGATGAAGACTGCACAGTGCAGTAAGAAATAGGAAATCGGTGCCAGTCATAGAGACTCGGGCGTGTTAAGAAGAGGAAGCTTAAAGGAGAGATGAGTCTACGAAGCAGTAGACGTGGAGGCAGAGCTAGGAGAGCAGCATGAGGTGGTGTACATCCTAACATGGTACAACCACCCGCCTTAGTTATCCTCGCCAAGCTCATGGAGTTGGAGGGTGGTGGAAGAATTCGGCTGCATGCGGTCAAGGAGTGTGACCCAATGGCTCTAAAAATGATTCAAGGGACAGTATGTGTCCACTACTATCTACTGAAGTAATAGACGTCGATATGAATCATTCCTCGCTTTCACAAATCTTGTTCCAGACCTAGAGTTTCCGGAAAGCCGTGGACTTGACCCTCACGTCTGGAGATACCTTGGGAGGAGACTCGATAATCACACTTACGCCGATGGTGTGGTCAGACCCTCGAGGCGAGAGTTTCGGTTGGAATCTCTTGGTGGCAGCGTCGAGGCCTTACATCGTTAGTTTGAGTATGGAATGGGCAATAACTGTTCATACTCAAATTGACGGTTTTAGGCAAACGTCGGGATGAGTTTTCCTTGGTCGGCGGAAAAGGAAACCCCAGGCAGCGCAGGGTAACTCTTGCACAGGAGAGTGCGACCGATCACTCTTGAGTTGGTCAACCTTACCCTCGTGGAAGCAGCCTTTCAAGTTCCAGTTCTAACAAAAAATGGAGACCTCTGGAGTTCGAGGATGACGATCATGTCCTTATACGGGTCTCACCTCGACGAGGTTTACGGAGATGTAGCCAAGGCGGCAAGTTATCTCCGGGTTCAGCGGACCTTCTTAGGTCCCCAGCTGGGTAGGCGAGGTGGTTTACCGCTTGACCCATTCACCGTAGTTGCACCAGGTGCACGACGACTTCCACGTATCTCAACGGAGGAGATACGTGCTCAACCCTTCGCATACCATCGACCATGAGGAGTTGGACGATTGCGATGGGGTGTCTTTCATGGAGATTCCAGGGGGGATCGAGGATTGATAGGAGAAGATCATACGAGGACGATCGATTCCTCGGGTAAACTTTATTTGGCAGTACGGAACCTCTAGGTAAGCACATGGAGAGGAAGGCTCAGATGCGTGCTCTGTACCGCTTTTGTGACACTAGTTTGTGATGAAGCTTTATGGGGACGTAAAGCCCTGAGGTGGGAATAATGTAAAGACCCGGAAATTTCAATGAAATTTTTTCTTAATTTTCTTTGTAATTTTACAAGAACGCAGTTTCTGACGGTGCCTGATTCCGAGGCCCGGTGTGCCCGGAATTAATTTCAGAAGTTTGGCTCGGGTACGTTCAGTGAACGAGCGAGCGGGAATTTCTATCTTTTCAACCGTTGCCCGGAATCGAATTCTGAAGGCACCGATGAACTCGCAGCACCGATATTCGCTTAAGGAGACCTTTTCCGAGGTTTCCTTTATTGCGGGTTGAGAGTTAATTTTTGGGTTTTTTAAATAAAGTTAAATAAAATTTGGAAACACATTTTATTTTTAACTTGTTGGTTAACTCCTCCCAAAGGGAGTTAGGGGTGGGACCCACATCCACGTAACCTCCCTTGAGAGGATTAAGTGTGGTGGGTCCCACACGAACCCTAACTCTTCACCTCCACTTTTTAAAACTCCCCTTTAACTCACTTTAATTAATGTTTGACACTTGGAATAATTAATTGAGGTGAGATGTTTTAAATTTCAAACCTTTGAAATTCTAAGAGGGAGGTTGTGTAATAAAATAAGCATAAGCTTATTTTATCATTTTGGGGTTGGTTTATTTTTCCACTTGAGAGGATTTGAGAAGCTCTCTCTACCATCCTCAACTTTGACGAAGAACACTCAAGAACGCCGCTTCTCTCTTCTTCCTAGCCGGATTGTTTCCGAAGATCGACGACGCCTTCCGCGTCAACGAAAGGGAACGCCGCTTCCTCCTCGGACTTTCTTCGTCGGCTTATGAAGATTCACCAACGACATACCTCTTCGGATGTACCTCTATGTCAATGGAATCGACGAACGATTACCGAAATGCCCGACCTCCGCGACGCTTGTCTTCCGCGGTTTGTTGACGTGCTCCGCAATTGAACCGAGGTAGGGGTTTGTTTCAATTGTTTATATTTGTTCGAGAATTTCGACTTGAAAATTCTTCGTGGTAATTTTTTTTTTAAAGTTATGTGGAACTTTCTTCGAACTTGATTGTCTATATTTGTCGGGCCTTGATTTTCAAATCTTTTTATTTAATCTAAAAAAATTGTGAAAGTTTATTATTCGTTAAAGGACGATTGCTATCCTTATAACGTAAGGAGTTCGGATCGTACAAACCCGGCCGATCCTCCTCTTTTACTTCGTGTTGATTTTTTGTGGAATGGTTCGGAAGGGCGTGGTTTCGTCGCACCACGCGGGTTCATGCGGTTTAATGCGGAAGATACGCGCGGCGTCGTCGCGCCGCGCCGTGGAATGATTTCAAGGACGTGACGCCGTCGTGTTGCGTCGAAGGTAGTCGAAGAGACCGCGGCCGGAGTCGGGCCACGGCGGAGGGGCGCGGCGCCGTCGCGCCGTGCCAATCGAACAAGGGTCGCGGCTTGAGCCACGGCAGTGCTGGAAGGGGCGGCCGAAAAACCGGCTGCCGGCGGTTAATGAAGAGCCGCGGCGGAGCAGCCAGAGGCGGCCGGCCTCGCCGGCCGCCGGTTTGCTTAGGAGGCAGGACCCGCGGGTCCCACTTGTGAAAGGAAAACGGCCGGCCTAAGGCCGGTCGAGATCCACAAAACCCGGGGGGAGTTTACCCCCCGCGTGCGGCGCACGTGTGGTGCCCAGGCCGCGGCGCCGCGCTGGCCGCACTGCCGGTCGGGTCGCGCCGCCGGACGGGTCGCGCCGCCGGCCGGGCCGGGTCGGGTCGACCCGGTTCGGGTCGGACGATGGGGGGTCGGGCTGGGTCGGTTCGGGCCCAGACCCCCCGGTTTCGGACGGGTTTCGGTTTTTCGCCCATATCTTAGGCTACGGGTCTCCAAACGACTCGCCGTCAGCGGCAACGCGATCCTTGGATCGAGACTGTCATTTCGGATTACTATACTCAAGGTACATCTTACTTTTCGGGAGGCTACGTGGTTAAAACTCCATAGTTAAGCGTGCTTGGCCTAGAGTAGTGATCAGGATGGGTGACCTCCTGGGAAGTTTCCCAGGGTGGGTGTGAGACGGAAAAGCCAATAACTTCCAGACCAGGCGTCTGATTGACACGACGTCTGTTGGGTTGCATTCCTATTGACGATACAGAACTTTTGGCATCCTTCGCCCGAGTTTCGGATGTAGTTGGTTAGGGTCCGGGATTTGATTGCACCCGAAATCCAACCGGGCCCCTAGAACGAAAAAGCTGATATCTTTCTGACAGAACGTCCGTTTGACGAACCGTCAGCAGCGTTGGTGATCTCGTTGAGAAACGGTCCCTATGAGTATACCCTATGAGTGTTCGGGGTACAGTTGAGATACGGACGGATATGGTTCGCTCACGAAACCAACCGGGCCCCTGGGACGAAAAGGCTAATAACTCCCAAACCGGGCGTCTGATTGACGCGCCGTCTGTTGCGTTGAGACCCCTATGACGTGGCGGTCCTTTGAGATACTTCTTCGTGGGACTTTGAGATACTTGGAGTATCGACCTATAGCTCGTGGAGCGGACCCTCCCAGTGGCGAGCGTGCGGAGTACGGAGACCGTGTAGCTAGCTGAGACCCGACGACTGCTGATCAAACGACTCGGTGTGTTACAGAGGTGCGCTTGGTTGTAGCGGCACATGGGAGAGCTTGGTTGTAGCGGCAGACCCACGACAGAGGTGCGCTTGGTTGTAGCGGCACATGGGAGCGCTTGGTTGTAGCGGCAGACCCACGACAGAGGTGCGCTTGGTTGTAGCGGCACATGGGAGCGCTTGGTTGTAGCGGCAGACCCACGACAGAGGTGCGCTTGGTTGTAGCGGCACATGGGAGAGCTTGGTTGTAGCAGCTGGCCCGCAGTACTCGATGGGTGGAGTTCTTCAGCAGTCTTAGGTTAGTGAGCAGTACCTCGGAGTCGTGACAGGACCACTGTACACTCCAGGGACGGAGCTCTTCAGCAGTTACGGTTTCGATAATGAAAATCCTGGTTTGAGCTGAGACTTTTGACCTTGTGTTTACCTCATGATTGAGATGGGTCACTTGCTAACTTAGGTATATGTATGGGCATATACCCGGGTAGTGGTTATCCATTGATTTCACAATCCTTGTGTTTCCTCATGATTGAGATGGGTTACTTGATAACTTAGTGATATGTATGGGCATATACCTAAGTAGAGGTTATCTGTTGAGATCTTCTTTGTGGTTATCCTTGTTGGTTTAGTGAGACCCTGAGGGTCTCGGGGTCCCTACTGAGTATCGTTATACTCACCCCTGCACGGGTTATGCCCGCACCTTGTTGTGTTGGTTGCAGACGATGGGCAGTGCTGACAGAGGCCGAATGTTCGAGGACTGGACGGTACCTGGAGGTGGACTATACGACGAGACGGTACCCAGAGGTGGACGTGACGACGAGGCAGTACCCGGAGGTGGACCACTGGGCGAGACATACTCGGAGCGGACGACGGGACCTGAGGAGTAGAGGAGCTATTTGTACCCACCCTTCAGGTGGGATTTCCAGTGGACAGCTCGGCGTAGCAGCTTTACTTTTCAGTTGTTGTTTTCCCTTTCGAGTTGTACTTTACAGTTGGGCTTGTATTTCAGGCCCCTTTTTACTTTCCGCACTTACTATTGTACTCAGTTTTTACTTAGTGTTTACTTCTTCTGCTTGTACTCTGTGTGATTGTTTACTTTACAAAGGAAATCCCTTCCCTTTTTACAGGTATTTACGCCTTGGTGCTAGTCTCCAGCCCCTGGCCTATGGAAGGCGGGCATGGGGTAGTCACGGAACGGGCCCCGAGGACGGGTCGTGACAAAAGTTGAGAAAAATATTCAGCACAGTACAAAATTATCCAGCACTGATACACAAATCCAAACATTCTATTAAAGTGATGAAATCATTATGTTAAAGCACTAATTTTTAATATGACAAAGGTACTTTTATTTTATTTTCATTCAGTAAAATATGCTTAAAGTATAAGCAGAAAAAAATTAAAAGTATTAAAAGTGAGCAGAATTTAAATACAAAACTCTTTTAAAATAGAAGCTTTATATATCTTCAGATACACTAAAATTCTCCCTCTTATATTATTTTACAAGGAACCTCTAGTCATCTTGGAAAATCCAAAAAAAATTAAACATATTAACAATTGATTAAAAAAATATTCAAATTCAGTAAAATTGAAAAGGATTTTAGAAAATGAGAGGTTCAATCATGTTTCTCCAACTTTTCTATTCTATTGATAACTAAAAAATTGTAATACATTTAGTCTAATAGAAAGATAAATTGAAGAGAAGCCTAATGTGGATTCCTCATGGTTAAAAACATGAATATATGGTTAATTAATCTCACTTTATTTTCTACATAAAAAATATGAGGAAAAAAAGAAAATTCCAACACTACAAAACTTTAGTACATTCCCCCAAAATAATTAAAAAAACAAACTGTAAGGGAATAAACAACCGGTTTATTTATTGTAATTCAACATCTAACAAAATGATCACCTCCCTAGCATATTCTTTATTAACTTCCGTAAATATTTCCTATTGATATCCATTGATATTAAAAGGAACATACTTCACTTGATATTGAATTTTTATAACACCAAAAGGAAAATCATGAGTTATAATAAAAAGTCCATCCTATTTGGAAGGAAAATTACCAGGGAATATTTTCATCCTAGTGTTGTACAAAAACACTTTATCTTAAAATCTCTAACTCTTTATTCAGAATAATATTTTTATGAAAAAATTTATTTTTCTCCTTTAATATGCTTTCATTTTTGTAAGAATTATTTCTTATCTCCTCCAACACTTATAAACAAAACATATTCTCTTTTCTTGTGCAAGAAGATTTAGATTACATTATTTTACATCCCAACAAGATTTATGCTCAACCACCATAGGCGAATAATAATATATTCAAAAAACTAACTTATAAGGTGACATATCTATTAGAGTCTTCTAGGTAGCCCTATATTCCCAAAGATCATCCTCAAGCCTCAAACTCTAATCATTCATGTTTGGGTTAATAGTTTTCTCCAGAATATGATTAATTTCTCTATTTGAAACTTAAAAAATTCCATTGGTGTGAGGGTGATAGGGTGTAGAAACATTATTAATTTCCCAATATCTTCTCATCAAAGCCTCAAGAGTCTTATTACATAATTGAGTTCCATGTTCTTTGATAATAAAGGTGGTCATCCCAAATCATCAAAATAGATTTATTTAGAGAAAATGAGAATCCACTATAGCATCATCTGTTTTTGTTGGAATAGCTTCAATACATTTTGACACGTAATAAACCGCAAAAATAATGTACAAGTATATAATGGATTTTGGAAATGTTTATATAAAAAATGTTCACCATACTTCAAAGACCTCACAAAACAACAAATCTTTTTAGGGCATCTCATGTCTCCAAGAAATATTTATATGGAATTATAATTCTATAAAACTCATACAATACACATGATAATATTTGGAAATAGTGGTCCAAGAAGGACCAAAATATTACACATTTCTAGTAGTACTCTATAGCCCAAAGAGGCCACCAATACTCAAAGTATGGAAGAATTTCATAAATGAAGGAATACCAATGTTTTGATTACACCTATTATTAATCTAGTCACTACCCACATTACAAAAGTAAAGATTATCCCCAAAAAATTTCCTTCAATATCTAATAAATCTAGAAACGTGTTTCTTGGGAAACTGATGTTGAAAAATATCAGCAAATAAGTAATTCACGACATTTGGAAACTATGGTATTTTATCAATAATTTTATATTAATACTTTTCTCCAGTAAAAATATCTCTAATAGGTTGAAAAAAAATATTTATTTTTTTAACATTTAGTAGGTATCCCATTCAAAAGATCATCTAAATTGTTCTCAATTCCATTCCTATCTTGGATCTCTATATGAAATTCTTAAAGTAACTAAATCTATCTAAATAGACTCATTTTTAACACTGTTTTCTTCATGAGATATCAGATAGAAGAATGATCTGTTACAACTATAACATAGATCCCAAGTGATATATTCTAAACATATCAAGAACAAATACCACATCTAGTTATTCCTTATTAGTTTTGGATTAATTCTATTGATCAACAAAAAATTTCCTAGAAGCATAAGAAATGAAAAACCATTTCCTTTTCAGTCCTTTCCCAAGAACAGCCCCCAAAAAAACACTAAATCATCATTCATCATCTCTAAAGAAAAAATATAATCAGGTTCTGAATTATTTTTTGTGATACAATCTTATTTTTTAGTTCACTGAAGGCTTGCTCAATATTTTTATCAATGGAAAAATGAATTTCATTATAGTGTAATCTAATTAATGGAAAATAAGTACAACTAAAATCATTTATGAATCTCCTATAAAATCCATCATGGACATGAAAAGATCTAATATACTTCATAGACTTCAAAAGAGGGAGTGAATAAAAAATGTCTACCTATGGACCCCCCCCCCCACACCAAATTCCATCTTTAGACACAAAATGACTAAGCAAAATTCCATTTTCAACCATAAAATAAAATTTTTCATAGTTCAAAATAGCGGTTTTCTCAAAAAAAATTCTAAGAATGGCTCCGAAACACATCAAAATGTTCTCAAAAGGTAGACTATACACTGTGAAATCATCCATAAACACTTCTATTCATTCCTCATGAAATTAATAAAAAATACTAAGCATGCATCTCTGGAAGGTGGTAGGAACATTTATGAGTATGAATAGAATTCAAAAATAAGAAAAGGTACTAAAAATACATTTGAAATTTGTTTCAACTTGGTCCTTTATAGATATGTGAATCTTGAAATCACCCAAAAGACATCTTGGAATCATTAATGGGATTGACAAAATATTCTTTCAAGTATTTGATCAAATAAAGGTAAGAGAACATGGTCCATCATAATCACGAACTTCAGCCTCCGATAATCAATGCATTCCCTTTACTTGTTGGGTAACCTGGTAGGGTCTAACTCGCCAAAATCAATTTTAAAAATGGTTAATCGACCCTTTTAAGGAAATATTTGGACTAGACATACCAATCAATAATCAGAAATGGGATAGATTATTCCCGTAACTAAAATGGTGTTAACTTATTTCTTAGCTACTTCTATATGGGTGAGATTAATTCTCATTTGAGATTTCGTAACATATTTTCAATAATCATCAATAAGAATTATATGCATTCTCATAGAAGGACTAATACATGGATGATCATCTAGAGACCAGCCTGTAGACTTTTTATTCATTTCAGGGACCTCTAAGAGTTGATGTTCTTATTCATTGGACTACCCACATCCAATTATAATATAAAATTCTTATTTGTCCTCTAAATGTTAATTCATAAAATTTTTATGTAAAGGATTGATTTCAATTGTGGAATGACTATCTTATTTTGGATAAAGAATCTCTTATGGGTTTTTTATGTTCATTTTGAGACACTAAAAATTCTTCATTTATTGATGAACTACAATATCTTAAACTAGTATTATAATAATTTTCAAGAAGAAAATTTTTGTTATCCTAAAAAAAATATCAGATTCAATTTCACAATTATGGGGTGAAATTTTATTTAATTTGGAGAATAGTTTGAGTCATTTTAAGATATATTTATAGTAGTATCAGTTATTAAATTAGAAATTTTAGTAGTATAGCATGTTTCAATGGTTGTATAAATAACCTAATCATTTTCAGAATCACTTTTAGCAAAAAAAAAAATCTTGACATGTTCAGATAGTCTAAAATGGTATAAAAATTTCTAAAGGGTATATTTATTTTTAGATTTATTAGTAAAATAGATTTCATTATTTTTTATTCAAAATAATTTTTAGTAGGAAAAGGTACATTTTTTGTAGAATGTATATTTTCTGAAGAATCTATAGGTTTGTTTTCTTGAATTGAGTCAAGGAACAACTCTGTCAAAAACCAATAAATCACATTAAATTGGTGTACATAGTTGTATTCCACCAAGTGTCTCATAGATTAATTTTTTTTAAAAAAATTGACCATGTTTCCTCCAAACACTAAAGATAAAGTAACTTTATAAAAATTGATTACACATTATTAGTTTTCATGAAATTTTTTCCTAAGATTAATGGTGCATGTAAACTAAAATGACCATCTTCCATGTCCAACAAAAATAATTAGTAATAAAAACTAAATCTTTAACCCTCACCAACACATCTTTGATAAATCTAGTTGGCTTATCTAAGCTCTTGTTAGATATCAAGATGAATGTTTCATATTTTTTTGGTGCACTTCTACTCACATTGAAGAAAAGATAGAATAAGGCATCACATTTAAGGAAGCTCCTAAATATAACATCACATATTCAAAATGATGATTAACAAAGAAACATGGGATAGAAAAAGAACATGGATAATTGAATTTAATAAGGAGAGGGTATGGAATCATGCAAGAAAACACACTTCCCAAATTATCATTCTCACCTCCTTTGAAATTATTGTTGTGAGTGCACATTTCCTTAATAAATTTTGGATAATGAGGGATCTGTTATATTGCATCTAAGAAAGGGATATTAACTTGGACACTTCTAAAAGTATCTAGTAATTCATTTTCGATTTTAGTTTCAACATCAATATTAATAGGAGTGCTACCCAAACGATATGAAGGTGGTTTGTTATACATTTGAATATTAATATAAAATTATTTTCATTTTTAAGAACCCAATAAATTTCTAAAACCTCTAAAAGTTATTTCAATTTTAATTTATCACTTCATGGTAGGTTTTTCTTATTTCATATGTAAATATAATGTGGGTTATTGTGAAGATACAACATGTTATTCAAATAGTTAAACAAGTGGTTTTGAAACATCTTCATGTGAGTTGAAATTCATTTTAGAAGATGGAATATTATTTCTAGGTTATTGTTCGTTATTTTCAGCTTGATGATTTTGAATTTTAGTTCCACTTCTCAAGACTATATCAATAACAATCTATCTTCCTCTCCGATTCACTTTTCATTCGGATGGAAAAATAACACTTATGTTATTATTTAAACTACATATTTCGGTTTCCATTTGACCCATTTATGTGACCATGTTTTGAAGAAAAACTTATTGTTTTTGTGAAATATATTATTTCTTTCTAAATCTATCTTCAAGGTGTGATTCACTTTTATTGATTAACCTTTTGTTTTTGGTTTTCATGATTCTGAAAATTTGAGAAATTTTCAGCAGATTGATTTCCAATTGATTTTGGTGATAACTAGGATGTTTATCAAAATTTAGAGGTTGTAAATTATTTTTTGTTTGATCATTCAGCCTAAACCTATTGTTATGTTTGTTTTTATAGCATGATATTGTGTTATAATTTGATTAAAATTTTCTAGGTTGATTGTTTTGGTTGGAAAATTGGATGTTTGGGTTATTCTGAAGGGGTTTACAAGAATGATCTCATTAAAACTTTTAGAAGTATCATGAAATTGAGAGAATTGATCATTGAAATGATCATTAGTAGAAAAAATGTAACAATACATATGAATTGGATAAAACAGATCAGTTTGGGATTGTGAAGAAGCATAAGTAGTTAACATTTTCTTCATCATAAAAGATTGTTCACTTAAATTAATCTCTCTTTGACTATTTTCAGAATTGGAAGAAGACACAAAAATTGATATTTTGACATGAATTATTCCCCTAGTACCAAAATGTTTTGAATTTTGGGCCATATTAGAGGTCAAATTCATAGCATGAATGGGATTTTTCAACACTCAATCTCTCCCCGCAGTAGTATCTACCATACATCAATCCATTAAAACCATTCCCTCATAAATATATTAAATAAAAATTTGATCATAGATCTGGTGATGAGGTATATTCAAACATAACTTCTTAAATCTCTCATAGTATTCATGTAATGTCTCTCCTTGGAGCTACTTAATACAACAAAGGTCTTTTCTCGGTGAGGAAGTACAAGATTCTAAAAAAACTTTTTCTAAAACAATTTTATTAAGTTGAGGCCAAATTCTTAAGGTTGTGGATTGTTAGTAGTATAACCACTTTTTATCAAATTCATACAAGGAAAATGGAAAAGATCTCCTTTCTATTTGGTCCTCAAATAACCATTGGGGATTCATGATGATACACACCTTGTAAAATTATTATCGGTGTTGTTTGGCGGAGAAGAGAAGAAGTGATGGAAAGAGGGGGGGGGGGTGAATTACCTTTTAAAAATTAATTAACAATTTAAAATCAAAGTAAAGAATGCAGCGGAAATAAAAGAGGCAAGCCACAAAGCTTGATAACGGAGTTCGGCTTAAACCCAAGCCTACGTCTCTGCTCCCAACTCAACCGTTGAGAGATTTACTACCGCTTGCTTTTTAATGGTTTTAGCAAGAAACCCACTAGACTTTAAGGTTAGTCTAGAACCTATTACAGGTTTCTTTTATTGGTTGAGCAAGAACCCACATGCTTTTAATGGTTGAGCAAGAACCCACTAGCCTTCTTACAGGTGAAGGCTAGCTCACCTTTGATTCAAGCCTTTTACAGGGAAGGCTTGACTAACCTCTTCACACCTTGAAGGTGGTGTGAGAACCCAAAGAGAGGATGAGAGAAAGAGATGGGGGTTTGTAGGCACAAACCCAAATTGATGCTCAAAATGATAAATAATGAAAAACCGTAATGTATAGAAGTCTTGGGCGCCAAAGGATTGATGGAGTTGATGAAGAGCGCTCCCCAGCTTCTATGGTGGTGCTCCTTGGATGTGGAAGTGAGTTGGAGCAAGTGGGGTTCCTTGGAAGGAATGCGCCGGAGGTTCGCCAAATGATAAAAAATGTGTCTGTGGGCTTCCTTACGTTTCACTAGTGTTCCGGGGCTTCCTAGTCCTTTATTTATAGAGGGGGAACCCTCAAATGGCCTTTGGGGGTCTTCAGAGCCGTTGGAGAGGCCTTCAGAGCCGTTGGGAGTCAAGTGGACAAGCCTGGTCAAAGCCCAACGACTAGTTTGACTAGCTCCACCGGCTGACCGGTGCTTGGCCACCGGTTGGCCGGTGCTTTGAAAAAGGGAGAGGGCTCAGCCTCAGGCACCACCGACTGGCCGGTGAGGAGGCCACCGGTTGGCCGGTGCTGAGGCAGTAGCTGACACTATTCTGTCTGGGCTCCACCGGCTGGCCGGTGGTGTGACACCGGTTGGCCGGTGGTCTG
The DNA here is from genome assembly GCA_963277665.1 of Viscum album. Taxonomy (NCBI): domain Eukaryota; kingdom Viridiplantae; phylum Streptophyta; class Magnoliopsida; order Santalales; family Viscaceae; genus Viscum; species Viscum album. Next base: position 976,570,808 of record OY728125.1, read on the forward strand.
GACAGAGGTGATGCTGGGCGGAGAAGAGAAGAAGTGATGGTAAGAGGGGGGTGAATTGCCTTTTAAAAATTAATTAACAATTTAAAATCAAAGTAAAGAATGCAGCGGAAATAAAAGAGGCAAGACACAAAGCTTGATAACGGAGTTCGGCTTAAACCCAAGCCTACGTCTCCGCTCCCAACTCAACCGTTGAGAGATTTACTAAAACTTTCTTTTTAATGGTTTTAGCAAGAAACCCACTAGACTTTAAGGTGATTCTAGAACCTATTACAGCTTGCTTTTATTGGTTGAGCAAGAACCCACTTGCTTTTAATGGTTGAGCAAGAACCCACTAGCCTTCTTACAGGTGAAGGCTAGCTCACCTTTGATTCAAGACTTTTACAGGGAAGGCTTGACTAACCTCTTCACACCTTGAAGGTGGTGTGAGAACCCAAAGAGAGGATGAGAGAAAGTGATGGGGGTTTGTAGGCACAAACCCAAATTGATGCTCAAAATGATAAATAATGAAAAACTGTAATGTAGAGAAGTCTTGGGTGCCAAAGGATTGATGGAGTTGATGAAGAGCGCTCCCAACCTTCTATGGTGGTGCTCCTTGGATGTGGAAGTGAGTTGGAGCAAGTGGGGTTCCTTGGAAGGAATGCGCCGGAGGTTCGCCAAATGGTCAAAAATGTGTCTGTGGGCTTCCTTACATTTCTCTAGTGTTCCGGGGCTTCCTAGTCCTTTATTTATAGAGGGGGAACCCTCAAATGGCCTTTGGGGGTCTTCGGAGCCGATGGAGAGGCCTTCGGAGCCATTGGGAGTCAAGTGGACAAGCCTGGTCAAAGCCCAACGGCTAGTTTGACTGGCTCCACCGGCTGACCGGTGCTTGGCCACCGGTTGGCCGGTGCTTTGAAAAAGGGAGAGGGCTCGGGCTCAGGCACCACCGGCTGGCCGGTGAGGAGGCCACCGGTTGGCCGGTGCTGAGGCAGTAGCTGACACTATTCTGTCTGGGCTCCACCGGCTGGCCGGTGGTGTGACACCGGTTGGCCGGTGGTCTGGACAGAGGTGATGCCTTCTGTCCAGGCTCCATCGGCTGGCTGGTGGTCATCCACCGATTGGCCGGTGGACTGAAATTCAGTCCACTTTTGGCTTCTTGCTTTCTTGGCCCAATTCCTTGGCAACCTATCATCCAAAAACACTTAAAACAATATTAGATAAATAAGAGAGTGATTGTGATCATGAAAATTAAACCACGAGGGGTACGAGAGGTACAACAATCTCCCCCTATTTTGATGATCACAATCACGAAAACAAGAAATGAAAAATATTGAAATGTTGGGCATGCTTTAAAGGATAAATTGAAAAAGTAAAGCAAAGCATGAGAGAAAGATTTCTCCCTCAATCAACCAAGAATTTCTCCCCCTTTATGATTATCAAAATAGCACAGGGCATAAAACTTGATTGAGGGAAACGTTTGAAAAGCAAGATAGATATTTTTTAAACCAATTGAAATTTTTGAAATTTGAATTGAAAGTTTTTAATTGAAAGTTTTGAATTGAATTGAAAGTTTTGAATATAAAGCAAAAAGGCTTAAACGATCCTAACTCCCCCTAAATAAAAACAACAAATCACCGGGGATAGGTTTTTAGAACCGAGACAAATTTTGGTCCGGTGAGACTCGCTAAAAGGGATTTTTCAATCCAAACTTGTCTAGTGGCGGGTCTTCTCCTATGAAATTAATCATTATAGAAAATGGTTTTGGGCCTTCCATACCGGGCATTTTTGCAATTGCACTCATAAATTAAGTGCCCGGGGTTTTTTTTGCAATAATTACAAAATTTTAATTGGGAGCTCCCCCTTACAAAAATAGTTGGAGCATTGGAAGAGGAAGCTTGCATGGAATAGCCAAGCCCTTGGGTGGTTCTAGATAAACGTTGGGAACCAAGCAATTTGGTCAAATTTTGTTCGCCTTGGGTGAACTTGGCAAGGGATTCCCTTAAATATTTGATTGTTGATTCCATAGACTCAACATTGGGAAGGTTTTGGATTTTTAGGGACAACTCCTCCTTTTCTTTGAGAAGTTGTTCCTTTTCGGAAGAAAGTTTTTTGAAATTCTTTTTTAATGCAACAAATTTGGAAGAAAGTTCGTGAAAACCTTCCTCCAATTGATCTTTAGCATGTTGGAGATCCTCGTAGGATAAATGATTGAAAGAATTTGAAGAACAAGAGGAAGAGGAGTCGGAAGAGGTTACCTCATGAAATGCCATTAGGCATTTTTTACCGTTGTCACTTGAGGAGGAGGAGGAGGAGGAGGATGTGGAGCTATCACTCCATGTGGCCTTGAATGCCTTCTTCTTTTCCTTTTGCTTGGAATTTTTCTTGTTGATTGGACAATCGGGCTTGTAATGGCCTTTCTTGCCACACCCATAGCATGTTACCTCGGGCTCGAATTTTTCGTTGGGTTGAGCCTTGCGGGATTTCTTCTTCTTGTGCTTCTTCATGAACTTGTGCATTTTGCGGGCAAGATTCTCCATTTCTGAATCGCCGCTTGAAGAGGAAGACAATGAGGAGGAGGAGCTTTCTTCTTGTTGAACTTTGAAGGTGATGTTTTTTGGAACTTTGATCGGTTTTCCTTCCTTTTCAGCTTGCCTCCTCATGGTAATCTCATAGGTCATGAGGGATTCGATGAGCTCTTCGACCGGCATGTTCTTGATGTCTTTTGCTTCTTGAATTGCCGTGACTTTCGGTGCCCATGAGCTTGGTAGGATCCAAAGGATCTTCTTGACCATCATTTCTGCAGACACATCATCACCAAGGGATGTTTTCCCATTGAAAACATCAGTAAAACGAGTAAACATTTCAGAAATTGATTCATGTGGGTGCATGGTGAAAGACTCAAAATCTTGACGGAACATATCCAATCGAGTATCCTTGACTTTGTTGGTCCCCTCATGGGTAACTTCCAAAAGTTTCCAGATTTCATGTGATGAGGTGCATGTGGAAACTCGATTGAATTCATTACGATCAAGGCCGCAATGAAGAGCGTTCATGGCTTTGCCATCAAGCTCAAAAATTTTAATATCGGCTTGGGTCCATTTGGATTCATCGGGAGAAGAAAGAGAATAACCATGCATGACAATTTTATAAATAGGATAACCTATACTTCTAAGAAAAGTGGTCATGCGGGTTTTCCAATATGTATAGTCGGTTCCATCAAAGAATGGAGCACGACCCAATGAATAACCTTCGGGGGCGAAAGAGGATGAAGCCATCACAATGGATCTTGAATTTGAAACCGGTGAAGGTATTACTCAGGTTTTGCCTCTGATACCAATTGTTGGGCGGATAAGAGAAGAAGTGATGGCAAGAGGGGGGTGAATTGACTTTTAAAAATTAATTAACAATTTAAAATCAAAATAAAGAATGCAGCGGAAATAAAAGAGGCAAGACACAAAGATTGATAATGGAGTTCGGCTTAAACCCAAGCCTACGTCTCTGCTCCCAACTCAACCGTTGAGAGATTTACTACCGCTAGCTTTTTAATGTTTTTAGCAAGAAACCCACTAGAATTTAAGGTTAGTCTAGAACCTATTACAACTTGCTTTTATTGGTTGAGCAAGAACCCACTTGATTTTAATGGTTGAGCAAGAACCCACTAGCCTTCTTACAGGTGAAGGCTAGCTCACCTTTGATTCAAGCCTTTTATAGGGAAGGCTTGACTAACCTCTTCACACCTTGAAGGTGGTGTGAGAACCCAAAGAGAGGATGAGAGAAAGAGATGGGGGTTTGTAGGCACAAACCCAAATTGATGCTCAAAATGATAAATAATGAAAAACTGTAATGTAGAGAAGTCTTGGGCGCCAAAGGATTGATGGAGTTGATGAAGAGCGCTCCCAAGCTTCTATGGTGGTGCTCCTTGGATGTGGAAGTGAGTTGGAGCAAGTGGGGTTACTTGGAAGGAATGCGCCGGAGGTTCGCCAAATGATCAAAAATGTGTCTGTGGGCTTCCTTACGTTTCGCTAGTGTTCCGGGGCTTCCTAGTCCTTTATTTATAGAGGGGGAACCCTCAAATGGCCTTTGGGGGTCTTCGGAGCCGTTGGAGAGGCCATCGGAGCCGTTGGGAGTCAAGTGGACAAGCCTGGTCAAAGCCCAACGGCTAGTTTGACTGGCTCCACCGGCTGACCGGTGCTTGGCCACCGGTTGGCCGGTGTTGAGGCAGTAGCTAACACTATTCTGTCTGGGCTCCACCGGCTGGCCGGTGGTGTGACAACGGTTGGCCGGTGGTCGGGACAGAGGTGATGCCTTCTGTCCAGGCTCCATCGGCTGGCCGGTGGTCATCCACCGGTTGGCCGGTGGACTGAAATTCAGTCCACTTTTGGCTTCTTGCTTTCTTGGCCCAATTCCTTGGCAACCTATCATCCAAAAACACTTAAAACAATATTAGATAAATAAGAGAGTGATTGTGATCATGAAAATTAAACCACGAGGGGTACGAGAGGTACAACAGGTGTTTGGGAGGGTCCTCTCCTAAAAGTACATGGAGATTTGGTAAATGATAGATTAATTTTAATATTATTTTGAAACCAGGAGCAATATCAGGATAAATGAGATAGTTTTTCTGATTTGATAGGTGAGGAGTAGTGATCTCCCTTAATGTCATTCAATCATCCATATTTTTTAAATTTTGTAAATTTTATATTTTTAATGAAATTATTTTTGGAATTTCTTTCTGTGATGTTTCAATTTTTTATAAATTATCAAACTCTAAAATGTGGATATTTTTTCTATATTTAAATTCCCAATATTATATGGTTTTTCATTTTCTAAATTTTATGGGTTGTTGAATATGAGACATAAATTTAATGAAAATTTTTTGTTACTTTTCCTTGTAAACCCCATAAAAACCTCCCGGAAAATAGTTCAAATTTATGAAGACGTTTTTATGTACTATTAAAATATAACTCAGAAATATAAAAACTATCTACTTTAGTAATATAGAAACCAATGTTTTCCCATTGAGAAATAGCCTTGTAAGGGTTAATTTTTCTAGTTTTTGATATTATGATTTTATTTTTTTAATAGTTTTAAAAATAGATAAAATCAGTAAGAGAGAAATATAATAAAAATAAAATAACAAAAAATAAATTAATTAAGAAATAAAACTACTAGAAAAAAATCAAAAACAATAAGAAGTGGGATTTATGAAATATGAGAAATTAACATCCTAACATGTGATTCAAACAAATCGGCCTTTCCTTATACTTTTCAAAATATTTTATAAAAGTAATTATTTAAGTGGAAGACTTAAATTTCAAATCATACATTAATTTAGATAATTAATAATAGTTTTCAATAATAATTTTAGAAGCATAACCTCTTTCTAATGGATCCATCCATTGATTTCAACGATTATCGAAATAAAATACATAGATAACACACACTATACTCATAATTATTTAATTGAACAAATAGAAATTTATACATCATGAATTATCTTCTAAATCCAAATCAATTCAAATAAATAAACCTCATTCCGAGTCGATCACTTTCCAACCATAAATTTATTGTACTCAAACTGGATCAAAAATGGAAAATCAAATAAAAGATCAATGAAATTTTATGAATCAATGACATTTTAAAAATCAAGAAACTAAAATGAATTACATTTTTTAAATAAAATAAAATTAAAACTCACAAAGACGTAACCATGTGAAAACACTATGTTTGGATGAAATAAATATTACTGGATATCTCTATTGATAGAAAACACACTTCCTTATTCATCATTATCTACTCCCAAACGTACAACGGCTTTCCACAAAATCTTAGTGTTATGCTCACATCTCTACTTCTGACGTGTCTGAAATTTTTTCATAAGTTCTGCTACGTCCATATTTGATAAAATTCTCCCTCTTTTTTCCCAAGAAAATAAACTCCAATTATTTATTATTGATTATTTTTCTTTTCATCTAGAATGTATCATTGCTATTTTTTTCTAAACGTAATCTCTTAATTGGAAGACATCAATTGTGTGTCTTACCAAATAGTGAAAACAAATTCCCTATTCAAAAAAACTCATGCACCTATATCTGACTCAACATGCACCTCAAACTTCTTTAATAATTAATGTTTCCTCTATTATCTTCCAACATTAACATGTTTTATCAAAATAATTCAAATTCCCTAAAATTTTAATACCGTAAATAAGGTTTATCCTAGGAATGTATCACTTAGAAAAAACATAAGCACATGTTTCCCTTCGAATATCTTGAATATTAACTAAAAATGAAAAAAACCATTGAACATAGTATTGAAAATTTTCATACCTATCAAAACAAGATAATAATCCTTCATTTTAATAAAATTTAACACATTATAATGATAACCCAAAGGACACCATTGAATCCATCAAAGTTTATCCCATTTCCTAGGATTGAACATGGTTCTTCAGGTCACCCTTGCAATAAAGACAACGAACTATTCAACCACTGTAGAAAAGGGGAATATTCAGCTTTAAAAAAATACTAGATATTAGAAATGGTGGTCAAGTTTTTATTAAGGTTTTGGATTATCACTTATCTTCAATTTGGCTCAAATATATTTAGATTAAAAAGAACAGATCAAAGATCATGTTCTGGCTTCACAGATCTGAAACCGGGATCAGTCTCAGTTTCACAAGTTAATAATGGCTATACAACAAAAGGTAGTGACATATGACTAGTGTTCATCCACAATGATTATTTTAGATGATTGGAATAGTGATGGTGGTGGGATTCCAAGGGTATGTTTTCCTTTCCATTTTGGTGACATCTCAATTTATAGATATGATTAATTAGTTGGTGGAAGTTTCAACAATGAAGGAAAGTCATGTTTGGTGGGCTCTTCACAGGGTGGTGGCACAATCACCTACCTTAATGTGAACGAGGTCCTCATTGGTTCTTCCTAGATATTGATGTTGGTGCTTGATCGTTGTTCAAAGGAGACAATGGTTCGGTTGAGATCAACAAAATAGGCGACATCGGATTGAAGACAATCTAGGGAAACCTCGATCCATGAACGGTTGGATTCAATTGAAGGTTACAGTCCAAAAAATATAATTATCTTATGTGTGTGGATTTTACCTTTTCATTAGTGAAAAACATATTATGGTAATCCTTAACCATAAATTATCATAAAAAATCTTTATTAAACCAAAAAAAATTCCATTACGCAAAAACTGATATAAATTAACAATTACAAATTATCTACCAAACCAAAATAATTTTATTATACCATGACACAAACCTCTTACAAAAGTCAGTAAGAATTTTCCTTATGAGTGATGTTTCTGCACACCAAAAAAAGGTATTTAAATGAAATAAATAAATAATACAATTATTAAAAAAACTTAACTATAAGTTAAATTTAATCAAATTTTAGAAAACTAAGTAAAAATAAAATATTCTTGTTAAAAATACATTAACAAGAATAAATATTCATGTAAAAATAGAAAACTAAATTAATAAATCTTATAGAAGGGGAAAATATATTATTTTTTTATTAAAATAATAAATTGATTATTTAATTAACATAATAAATACATAATAATAATTAAAAGAGTTGAGTTATGAATACATGTTCTAATTATATAAATTATTTGAATAAAATAAATTATTTATTAAACTTCAACAAATCAATTAATTAATTAATTAAAAAGAAGGTAATGATAAAAATAAATTATCAGAACATTAAATTAAACAAATAAATGTGAATAATTATTTTAAAATAAATATAAAAAATAAATAATAAATGTAATGTTAAATAAAAAGAAACATTAATTAATCATAGAATAGTTATTTTCATAGTTGTATTTTTTGAAAACAAATTAACACTGAAATAAATTAACTATTTGAACTTTCTATTTTACCAACTTAAATATAATTAATTTAAAGATATTATGTAGAAAAATGTATCTAAATATAGCCACATAAAAGTCCCTAGAGTTAATCTTTACATCCCAAAATCATTTTAAAAATACAAACAATCAATGGAGATGGTAAAACAACATATTCCTCATGAAAATCACATGTTTCACCATAGCCAACATAAAGGTCAGATACTAGAGGATGATCTCACAACAGATCTAGAAATGATCAAGACAATAAACACCGCAAGACCAATGGATCTCAAAACATAGTGTAACGATGGTTTCAAGACCAATGGTAATGAATAATTAGAAAGAGAGAATTTCCCTTAGAGGCACAACACAATCACAATGAATATTAATTGATGAAAAAACAATCTGGAAGGTGATAAGATCCCCAAATTTTCCTAAGAGTTCTCCTCGCTCTCTCGAGAGAAGGAATCAATTTTTAGAAAATAAATTCATTTTTCAACTGCATAGAAAAATATTGGTTGCAAAAATTACATGACGTGAATCCCAAGTTCATAATGTGAAATCCAAAAAATATATATACCCTAAAAAAGAAACTACCTCAGTTAAAAAAACCAATATCAAATTAGTCACAATTTAACACATTCTCATGACATATAATAATTTCACACTCTGAAATGATTTAAGACATCAGCCGCAAAATATATTCACAATGTGTAACCCTTTCTTGATGAGAAATTTCCCTTTAAAAATATTTATATAAAAACATAAAAAACCACCTTGTCTATATAATCCCCAATGTATATTTTCTTAAGACTATTTTTGAATTTATAATGACACTCCATTAATTATAAAAAACATATATCCTCGAAGTACAATGGGATGTTATACATAACATGATCATAACTCATCTAGAGGAATAACATGGATGGTAAAAAAAATACATAGTCCACATGGCCATAATCATCCATATTTGAAATATAATTTACAAAATTTTAATACTTTTCCCTATGTCAATAAAAGGGATAGAATAATAATAACCCATCCAGATGTAGAAGATTGTATGGTTTCAAAATATTATTACCCTAGTAAAATAAATGTAACATAAAAGGGTGTAGTCACAGGTGAAAACTCCCCCCAAAAAGAATTTATTTAATGGTATCACAAAAATATAATTATTTTATTCAATGTGTTTAGTTCCAAAAAAATATAACATATATATATATATATATATTAGAAGATAAATCATTAAACATAAACCCAATTTCGGTGAATCATTTTTAATACGATATAAAAAATGGAAATGATAACTTCATAGGTCATTTATTTAACATTTGTATCATGGACATAAAATAAAGATTTACATGTCTCTTTCAATCGAAATTGTCTAAAAAGTGATGTCAAAGTATTTTAAAACCATTAATTTTGAAATATTATCATGTAATAGAGAGATAAAAATAAATAATTTTTATCTTGGAAAAATGATGATGGAAACACAAAAATTGTGAAAGTGAAAATAAAAACACTTTTTATTATTTTCAAAATAGATTTTTTAAAACACACATTGTATAAGGAGATATTTACACATAATACAATAAAAGTAAATAATGTATTGACCTTATATGATCAGGTTATTTATAATAACTCATGAATACAAATTGAGTTTCTATAAACTATTATATATTTGGTAACACTAGATTCATAATTTATTTGAAGAAAAGATCAAGAATGAAATTATTTTATCTAAAAAACTAAAAGAAAATATATTTTAGAGAATTTATGGTATATAAAATCAGTATAACACCAATAAAAAAATCATGGTTCATGATATGTAACATGACTCAATGGATCAGAATTGAGACCATGGACAACCTTTCAACTTGAGTAACACATTAATCAAAACAATTTAAAAGAGTAGAATTATAATTTAACATGAAGAAATATTATTATAATATAATTCATGATAAGTTATATCAAATAAAAATTATTTACACCAATTATATAATGTTAAGTTCATAATTCCAATCACGTGTCAATGAATGGAATTTGAAGGGAAAATCCTTACATTATATTATATCTTTCTGGAAAGTGAGTTAACATCCATAGTAATTAACATAAAAAATATTAATCACATATATTTTAAACATAATATAATCACACTACCCATTTTTATCCTATAGATATATATTAGATATATATTAACAATATATAGTTTATTTTCACCATTGAATGGTAGAACATTCAATTGTTTGTTTTATATGAGCATCCCAAATATGTGATTCATTCTCACTCGGTGGTTTCACATTTATCATAACTTGATAATTAAATATTTAATAATAAATTATATCAAATTATTATATAATTCCCATTTTCATTAGGCAAAATACATGGTCATGACTTGTGGAAATGGAAGATATAATAAACTAGTTTTGACGCATTTAATGTTCAAAATTTGATTTATGCGTAAATATTTTTAATATTAAAAACAAATTTATTTAATAGATAATAAATAATAAAATAAATATTATTTAATTATTTTATCATTATATATAAATCCTTAATCATCTATGCAAAAAATTATAAATCTGTCATGAAGGTTGTGAAATCAATATAAATAGTAATGTTTTGTAGCATTATCATGAGTATGATAATGTCATTAGATATTGATATTATAGAATATTAATATTAATAAAAATTTCATAATAATCATATATTATCATTAAATCCATTCTTATAATCATCCAAGATTGGTGGCGATGATAAATGAAATTCATCCTTCAGGGAGAAGGTAGTCCACTGTACACACGATTAATGATATGATTTATCACTGAATGGGTGGCATGAAGGTATATGAAAAAATGATAATTTAATTATGTTATTGTACATTTATAAAAAATAATTTATTCATCAAAACCATTATTTATTCCAATAATATTATTTGGTGATGATAAACAATCCACATCGCATTGTGGATGTGGTAGTCCTCACATAACCACAATTGTTATTTTGGTTTTTCATTTTTGATGGAATGGATTCAATAATTGTTTTTTAAATACTATAAAGAATTTTCTTTAATCTAATTATATATAATTAATTATATTCATATGGTTAAAAAATGTTAGGATAGAAAAATTTAATGAGGAACACTAAGAATAATTTTACAATCAAATTAGGGACATTAATTTTCACTTGGAATTCATCATTGAAATGAAAAAATTATGATTAGTATTAGTGACCACAATATTTTTAATGTGAGATATGGTTCTCCTAGTAGTGAATTTTGAGATAATAAATGTAATGGCACGGACCTCTCCGGCCCATTCCTTTGTCAAAAATAAGGCTACGAAGTGTTCTGGAGGGTAAAATGGACTTTTCCCACACTTTCCAGAATTTTGTAAGTACACACCGTGTAGTATGAGTACACTCCATGTACCACCTTTCCGAGTATACCACGTGTGGAAGGTCGTGTGTTTGCTGTGTGAGGTAAATGGGTACACGTCGTGTACCCTAAACTACACGTCGTGTAGTCCCTCCCCGTGTATGCGTTATGTAACACCCCAAGATTTCATAGTGTGTTATTTCTTAAAAATAATTCAATAACTTGCACTACACGCAACACCGAGTTCAATCACACCATTAAAAGAGGTCATGAATAGTATTAACTACATTTTGAACTTTATATAATCTTTATAATTTTAGAATCCCTATTATGAGTTTCTTAGTCATAATGCAAGAACAGATTCATTTTCAGTATTTCACTTTTATCAACTTCTAATAGTGAAACCTTTTTAAATAAAATATTTTAAACTTTTTGACTAAATGGGGACATCAAAAATTTAAAATGAAACACCCCATGCTTCCACGGTACGTTTCCCTTTGAATAATGTGATAGCGTGTGTTGTACGCAACACCGAGTTCTAACACACCATAACCAATCAAACTAGCCGTTATAAATAGTAATACCTACTTTTTTAAAATATATATATTTTATATTTAAAAATGGACTTCATTTTTGGATTCGGAATATCAAATTTAGCCTAAGGTGAAATTTTGGTACTTTTCGGATAACTTTCATATTTTGATGAATAGTGAAAATTTCTAAATTTTAATTAAAAACAACTTTTTTAATCAAAATAATTAATAGTGATAAATTATGAATTTGAGTGGTTTTAAAGTATATTTAGAATATATTTTTACAATTTAATATAATGTTGGTCATTAGACATAATTTTACAATTAAACCGAACATAAACAAGTGTCAATCTTTTGATAGTTATTACCTCCTAAAAACACGCTTTTTGTTTTGACAGCGGGAATTAATTTTAAATTAATTTCTGCCACTTCTGTGTTTTGAATTTAGGAAAATGGATTCCATATTTGGAATCAGGATTTCCAAATTATGTAAATAGGTAACTTTTATTTTTACACATTTTGAATAATTACTGCGGTAAATATTTTATTTATCATGGTTAAAGGGTAAATCCGGTAAATAAGGGTTAAAAAATAATATTATAATAATACAAAGTTACCCTAAAACGTGTCCTAACCTTATTGGTGGACACATACCCGACCATGAGCATCCTTGGGTCAATTTGGGGACCCCTTGGAGCCACTTTTATGTGGTAGGGACACTTTATATTAATAAAGTTAAAATAAAAATAAAAATGGCATAAGCTTACATCTTTTAGAAGAACAATTTTTACATAGGGTTATACATGTTGGATTTTCGATTATAAATATTCATTAGAAAGCTAAAAAGCTTTCCTACATAATGATATTTTATTTATAATTTTTAGACATCAAATAAGTTAAATTATTAATGACACAATAGTGATGCAATGTTTACCTCATTAATAAATCATTTAAATAAATAAGATTATAATGATTAAAATATTATCTAAAACCTGTCCAATTCTTATTGGTTGATGTTATTTAGAATATGAGTCATCTTATCTTCGACCTCAATGATTTTTGGACCATTATAAACCGAATATAATTATATTATAAAGTAATACTTTCACTCTTTCCTAAAGAGCCCCTCCTCTCCCTTATAAAAGGAGACCACTTCTACTCATTCCTCACACCTCTCAAGCCACTTGGCTCGTCCAAACTCTGCCCAAATAAGCTCCCCAAATCCCTCTCCTCCTCCTTGAAGCTTACCCTTAGTCATAAAGCATTTCAAGAAGTCCTTTGGTTCCAACCAAAGTGAGTTACCTAAATTAAAGGTAACGATTTCTCTTAAATTATTTTCATTTATTTTGCTTCTCCAACCCCCAAACTCTTTTTATTTCCTTTCTTTTGTAACAACACCAGTATCCTCAATATACTAGGATGTTGTTATAAGATGTATTCAAACTACAAATACACACAACTCCATCTAATGGATGATGAACATAATGTTTCTGTGGATGGCAAACTAACGCCTCACGAAACGATGATTGTTCAAATACATCTTACCGCCTCTCATGGTGGCCATTATGATGGAACTGTAATTAAATATGATATTAATGATATATATTTTATATATAAGCTTCTGTAATTCCATTTTATTTCATACCATTATTCGTTTCATGTTGTATATACATACGATAATTTCATTTGAGGAAGTGCGGACTACCGCCCCCTTAAAATGATATGACTCGTTCATACCACACATGGAACGTATAAAGGATGGTGTTAATGAACTTAAGTAACATGTATAAAATATTATATTATACTGTAATAGTAATATACCTATGTATCATTTGTATTCGATTCTTTTAAAATAAAAATTAAATGGAAGTAGCGTTCGTGCGTACGTACGGACTACCGTCTCCACGAACGCGACGAGATTCATTTTCCATCGTATCCATTCAAGTATAATTATAATTTAATGATTTAAAAATGATGTTTAAGGACATTATATCATTCTGGATATGAATAAGATACAACAAACACGACTTATGTAACAAAACATATAAAGAAAATTAGTAAGTTAACACCCGAAACGGCGATAATACTAAGATATTATTATCAAATCAATATTAAAAGATCATATATGATATCATATTAATGTATATGATTCTTGTATAATTTAGTAACAATTATTTCACTATTATACAGGAGGTTAACCTACCCCAACCAAGGAAAAGTACAAGGTAAGGGTTATTTCACAATCTCTTCATTATCCGAGGTTGTATTATACGTAATAATCTACTAGGATCTCTTTATCATCCACATCCATGTTTCTTCGAAATGTATTTCAAAACATTTTTACTATTTACAAGAATATGGGTTAAAGTCATTTATACCCTTGTTTGACTTTTTATAAGAGGTTTATAAAGGAATCTTTCTGTCGTTTTCAAAACAAGGTCCTTTTTAACCTTTTCGACAGAATTGAGGTAAGAATGTTTTTTTAACTTATACGGCGGGTGCGGTTATTTTCCGCCGTTATAAAATCGTCGAAGCTTTCCATACAAGCTTATAAGAATATTTTCAAAGAAAATGTTTTATTTTATATGGATCTTAAATGATTTCAAAATAAAAGGAGATACTTCTTTAAAAAGAATCTTGATTTCATCTATGTCAACATCCTTTGATGGATTTTAAGATTATTTGAAGTTGATTTATTATGATACAAAACTTCTATATTGTATTGAAGGTTTTGTAATATGTTTGACTGTGGATGTGCTATTTTTATACCATTCATAGTTTATGGTGAAATTATTGACATTTCGTATGCTAGTTTTAATACGAATGTTTATGTTATGTTTAAACCTTTTCATATGGGAATGCATTGGACTTAATAAGTGACGGGTGGAGCCCGCTATAGCTCCTCGATGCATAGGTAGGTCTCATGAGACAAACTAGTGTCTTGGCACAAGGCCTTGACAAAATCTTATTTGTAGTCTTGGCACGAGGCCTTGGCTATGTGGTTATGATAGTCTGGCATTATGCATTCCAACATTATGAAAGTGGTTATTGATTTTTGCATGTGATTATTCGATTAGTAGAATATCCATGTGAATAAGTAAATGGAATTATTTCATTTTTACTTTTTCCATACTATGTTGAAGTTCAAGTTTAAAAGGCTTTTGTTTTAGTAATGCATTGCCTGAAATGTTTATTCTTATTTATGAAAGTTTCCGCTATATTGTTATCCTTACAGGGCATTTGAGCTCACCCCTTTTCTATGTTTTATTTTTCCCAGGATGTGAAGAAATAATTTATGAATGACCTGCAGGGATTTTATGAGGGGTTAATAGTGTGGATTGTGGAAACATTATGTTGTTGTATTAGTTTTTCATTTTATGATGTAATGTAAAACTTATGAATATATCTAGTGTTTCCAAGGCTACTAAACCAATCAGTCTTTCGAGATTTGATCTTTCTTTTGATCATGACAATGTTATGTAATAATGCACCGACTCTGGGTAACTAGGGTCGGGGCGTTACAGTTGGTATCAGAGGAAGTTTAGTACAAACCTTGGAAACTAGATTTAGATAAACTCTGATTAGAGCACGTAGACCTAAGATGAACTTTTAGGATTAGTATAGAAGAACTTCCTAGAATTTTGGTATTGTAGAGATTTTGTGAGTTTTCCGAGCAATACATCCTTGTCTGGATACGAGCAGGTAGAGGCGGCTCTGGCACAGATGTACCTAGAGGTAAAACCCCAAAACACCGCTTTGAGCTAGACTCGAATGGGAACTAGTGCACGACAACGGGCCTTACTGCACTCTTGGTTACGACACTCCCGGGGGATATGCTTAGGATAACTCTCACTATCTTTACAAATCATTATGAAGGGTTTATGTGTATATACTTCCTCAAAGAAAACATTTTTATGATTATGGATTATATCAATAAATAGTTCAATTTATGTTAAGTGTTTTATAAGTATGGGATTATGTATTTTGACTCATAAACTAATCTAGTTTATGCCATTGTTTAGAAATGGCGCCCAGTAGAAGGAATGATAACTCCAGAAATGCACATGATTCAAAGAGAAGGAATGATCATATCTTTCATGGTCTTAAGCTAGAATTTATAAGAGAAATAGTCTCCCATGTATTATCATCATATGAAGAAATAATATCATGTGTTGATAAGATAATTAAAGAGTTTACTGAGTCCTATGGCTTTGAAGGGAATCAAGAGAAGAAAAGGATGGAAGAGAGAAAGATGGATAAAAGTAAGAGGGAAAAGAAGAATTTTCCCATATGTGGTAACTGTGTAAAGAAACACCCTGGAACTTGCCTGAAAGGAATGGGAGTTTGTTATAAGTGTGGAGGAAAAGGGCACAAAGTACGTGACTGCAAGGGTAAGAAAATGGTTTTAAATGTACAATGCTTCATTTGCAAGGAGTTTGGACACTACGCGAACCTATGTCCCAGTCATCAGACTATGCCGCAAATGATGCTATTGGATAATAATCAAGTTATGATACTACCACAGATGAAGAGGAATGATTAGAGTTCTTATGTTGATTATTTCAATTGAGTGTTGTATCAACAATGTACTTGTTATAATAATTATGGAGTATATAAGGATTGTACTGCAGTACTATTTCATTAAGGACTTGAGATTGTGTGGAACAAAGAAAAGTGACTCAATAGCAGGATAAATTTTTCGAAAATATATGGTTGAGAGAATGATAAATCATAATATAGTTCTGATACTGAGGTAGTGATTTTGGAATAATATGTGATTGTTTTGGATAAATTATGTTGGATATTCTTGACTACCTTGGAACTGATTAATGATTTGTATATTCCATCATTGTTGGGGTTTAAAACATTTTTGGATTAATGAAGTATATCCAGCATTCTATATGGAATAAGGGAGCATGAATGTAATCAATAAGGAATATGGTAATACATGATGAAGGTATTCATATGCTATTACGGGGTAAAAAGGATCTATATTATGTTTACCTTCCTTATAAATGTTAGACTGTGAGTTTGGACAGAAGTATTTTGGATAGTTATAGTTTGGATTATTTTGGATTGCCATAAAAGGACAACCTGGAGGTCTGGCGGCAACCCGTCGCGTCCGGCAAGGCTGCGAGACTTAAACCCGCAACCGAAGGGCGACAAGGGTGTATCACCTACCCCTGTCCCAAGAAATGTCATGGATTAAATAATGTAGTTTTTTTAAAAGATCTGGTAGATGAATTATAAATTCGTTTATTTTGGAACCCTATATGAATAGTATAAATAGAATTTTTTTTTACGAGTGAAAGATGAGTTTGTGGTTGAAATTTATTAATGGATAAAACTCTAATTATAAAGTAAGTATATCTCCTTATGATCTTAGCCAATCTCATAAATAAATTCTTCAACATTAAGAAAAGCAACTTAGAACAAAAATGTTTTCCTAGATGGTACCTTAAATCATCACAAATTTATGGCTTTGGGATTGTTGGCCTTTTCATAGCCATGTTCTCTACCACTCTCCATCAGATAATTGATGGTTAGATTTCTCTTCCATATCCATATTTTCCTACATGGAACCCCAGTATGTGTTATTTTCGGTAATCTTCATACTTTCCACTCTTTATTTTAAATAGAAGCCTAATTAATTCATTTTTCGATGTGGGATTTCAACTAAGATATTTTGAAATGTCAAAAATGTGTTGTCCCAATACCATATATTTTGTTGAACCGATGGTACTTCAAATCATCATGGATTGATGAGTTTAAGGACCTCAATTTTATACTTGTTTGTGATTGATGACCTCAATCACTACCTATAAATATTTACGTTTTTCCTCCAATTATATGTCTCTAATTGCCACCAATATTCTCCTAATCGAGATCATAATTTGGTGGTGACCCTTTAATTTCTTTTTTCCTCATATTAAGACTAAATTTTAGTAACCCAACTTCCGATGTGGGTTTTCCCACAAATATATTTTCTACTTTCAACCTTTTATTTTTGAAGAACAATTTCAAATTGCGAGGACGCAATTTATTGAAGGAGGGGAGAATGTAATACCCCAAGATTTCATAGTGTGTTATTTCTTAAAAATAATTCAATAACTTGCACTACACGCAACACCGAGTTCAATCACACCATTAAAAGAGGTCATGAATAGTATTAACTACATTTTGAACTTTATATAATCTTTATAATTTTAGAATCCCTATTATGAGTTTCTTAGTCATAATGCAAGAACAGATTCATTTTCAGTATTTCACTTTTATCAACTTCTAATAGTGAAACCTTTTTAAATACAATATTTTAAACTTTTTGACTAAATGGGGACATCAAAAATTTAAAATGAAACACCCCAAGCTTCCACGGTACGTTTCCCTTTGAATAATGTGATAGCGTGTGTTGTACGCAACACCGAGTTCTAACACACCATAACCAATCAAACTAGCTGTTATAAATAGTAATACCTAATTTTTGAAAATATATATATATTATATTTCAAAATGGACTTCATTTTTGGATTCGGAATATCTATTTTAGCCTAAGGTGAAATTTTGGTACTTTTCGGATAACTTTCATATTTTGATGAATAGTGAAAATTTCTAAATTTTAATTAAAAACAACTTTTTTAATCAAAATAATTAATAGTGATAAATTATGAATTTGAGTGGTTTTAAAGTATATTTAGAATATATTTTTACAATTTAATATAATGTTGGTCATTAGACATAATTTTACAATTAAACCGAACATAAACAAGTGTCAATCTTTTGATAGTTATTACCTCTTAAAAACACGCTTTTTGTTTTGACAGCGGGAATTAATTTTAAATTAATTTCTGCCACTTCTGTGTTTTGAATTTAGGAAAATGGATTCCATATTTGGAATCAGGATTTCCAAATTATGTAAATAGGTAACTTTTATTTTTACACATTTTGAATAATTACTGCGGTAAATATTTTATTTACCATGGTTAAAGGGTAAATCCGGTAAATAAGGGTTAAAAAAATAATATTATAATAATACAAAGTTACCCTAAAACGTGTCCTAACCTTATTGGTGGACACATACCCGACCATGAGCATCCTTGGGTCAATTTGGGGACCCCTTGGAGCCACTTGTATGTGGTAGGGACACTTTATATTAATAAAGTTAAAATAAAAATAAAAATGGCATAAGCTTACATCTTTTAGAAGAACAATTTTTACATAGGGTTATACATGTTGGATTTTCGATTAAAAATATTCATTAGAAATCTAAAAATATTTCCTACATAATGATATTTTATTTATAATTTTTAGACATCAAATAAGTTAAATTATTAATGACACAATAGTGATGCAATGTTTACCTCATTAATAAATCATTTAAATAAATAAGATTATAATGATTAAAATATTATCTAAAACCTGTCCAATTCTTATTGGTTGATGTTATTTAGAATATGAGTCATCGTATCTTCGACCTCAATGATTTTTGGACCATTATAAACCGAATATAATTATATTATAAAGTAATACTTTCACTCTTTCCTAAAGAGCCCCTCCTCTCCCTTATAAAAGGAGACCACTTCTACTCATTCCTCACACCTCTCAAGCCACTTGGCTCGTCCAAACTCTGCCCAACTAAGCTCCCCACATCCCTCTCCTCCTCCTTGAAGCTTACCCTTAGGCAGAAAGCATTTCAAGAAGTCCTTTGGTTCCAACCAAAGTGAGTTACCTAAATTAAAGGTAACGAATTCTCTTAAATTATTTTCATTTATTTTGCTTCTCCAACCCCCAAACTCTTTTTATTTCCTTTCTTTTGTAACAACACCAGTATCCTCAATATACTAGGATGTTGTTATAATAAGTATTCAAACTACAAATACACACAACTCCATCTAATGGATGATGAACATAATGTTTCTGTGGATGGAAAACTAACGCCTCACGAAACGATGATTGTTCAAATACATCTTACCGCCTCTCATGGTGGCCATTATGATGGCACTGTAATTAAATATGATATTAATTATATATATTTTATATATAAGCTTCTGTAATTCCATTTTATTTCATACCATTATTTGTTTCATGTTGTATATACATACGATAATTTCATTTGAGGAAGTGCGGACTACCGCCCCCTTAAAATGATATGACTCGTTCATACCACACATGGAACGTATAAATGATGGTGTTAATGAACTTAAGTAACATGTATAAAATATTATATTATACTGGAATAGTAATATACCTATGTATCATTTGTATTCGATTCTTTTAAAATAAAAATTAAATGGAAGTAGCGTTCGTGCGTACGTACGGACTACCGTCTCCACGAACGCGACGAGATTCATTTTCCATCGTATCCATTCAAGTATAATTATCATTTAATGATTTAAAAATGATGTTTATGGACTTTATATCATTCTGTATATGAATAAGATACAACAAACATGACTTATGTAACAAAACATATAAAGAAAATGAGTAAGTTAACACCCGAAACGGCGATAATACTAAGATATTATTATCAAATCAATATTAAAAGATCATATATGATATCATATTAATGTATATGATTCTTGTATAATTTAGTAACAATTATTTCACTATTATACAGGAGGTTAACCTACCCCAACCAAGGAAAAGTACAAGGTAAGGGTTAT
Organism: Viscum album; assembly: GCA_963277665.1. Lineage (NCBI taxonomy): Eukaryota > Viridiplantae > Streptophyta > Magnoliopsida > Santalales > Viscaceae > Viscum > Viscum album. The sequence goes on from OY728125.1 coordinate 976,591,232, forward strand.
TTCACAATCTCTTCATTATCCGAGGTTGTATTATACGTAATAATCTACTGGGATCTCTTTATCATCCACATCCATGTTTCTTCGAAATGTATTTCAAAACATTTTTACTATTTACAATAATATGGGTTAAAGTCATTTATACCCTTGTTTGACTTTTTATAAGAGGTTTATAAAGGAATCGTTCCGTCGTTTTCAAAACAAGGTCCTTTTTAACCTTTTCGACAGAATTGAGGTAAGAATGTTTTTTTTAACTTATACGGCGGGTGCGGTTATTTTCCGCCGTTATAAAATCGTCGAAGCTTTCCATACAATCTTATAAGAATATTTTCAAAGAAAATGTTTTATTTTATATGGATCTTAAATGATTTCAAAATAAAAGGAGATACTTCTTTAAAAAGAATCTTGATTTCATCTATGTCAACATCCTTTGATGGATTTTAAGATTATTTGAAGTTGATTTATTGTGATACAAAACTTCTATATTGTATTGAAGGTTTTGTAATATGTTTGACTGTGGATGTGCTATTTTTATACCATTCATAGTTTATGGTGAAATTATTGACATTTCGTATGCTAGTTTTAATACGAATGTTTATGTTATGTTTAAACCTTTTCATATGGGAATGCATTGGACTTAATAAGTGACGGGTGGAGCCCGCTATAGCTCCTCGATGCATCGGTAGGTCTCATGAGACAAACTAGTGTCTTGGCACAAGGCCTTGACAAAATCTTATTTGTAGTCTGGGCACGAGGCCTTGGCTATGTGGTTATGATAGTCTGGCATTATGCATTCCAACATTATGAAAGTGGTTATTGATTTTTGCATGTGATTATTCGATTTGTAGAATATCCATGTGAATAAGTAAATGGCATTATTTTATTTTTACTTTTTCCATACTATGTTGAAGTTCAAGTTTAAAAGGCTTTTGTTTTAGTAATGCATTGCCTGAAATGTTTATTCTTATTTATGAAAGTTTCCGCTATATTATTATCCTTACTGGGCATTTGAGCTCACCCCTTTTCTATGTTTTATTTTTCCCAGGATGTGAAGAAATAAGTTATGAATGACCTGCCGGGATTTTATGAGGGGTTAATAGTGTGGATTGTGGAAACATTATGTTGTTGTATTAGTTTTTCATTTTATGATGTAATGTAAAACTTATGAATATATCTAGTGTTTCCAAGGCTACTAAACCAATCGGTCTTTCGAGATTTGATCTTTCTTTTGATCATGCCAATGTTATGTAATAATGCACCGACTCTGGGTAACTAGGGTCGGGGCGTTACACGTTACCAGTCAATGGTTGGGTGCCATGTTGAAGCCGTGTCTTTTCTGTGTGAAATAAATGGGTACACGCCTTGTGGCCATACTATATGCTGTTTTTTCCTCCCCCGTGTATGTGTTACCCTCAAACTGTGTGTTGACCAGTCAACGGTCGCGGAGCCGTGTTGGAAGCCACGTGGAGACCGTGTGAAATAACTAAGTACAAGCCGTGTACCATAAAGTACATGTCGTGTACTTTTGCTTTTCTATCCTATAAAAGGAGGGGTCCCCTAATCCTTTTCCACACACCACTCTCCTCCCCTCTCCTATGAGAAGAGCTCTCCCAAGAGACTCGAAGGCTCCCTTTTCTTCCATAACTTCTTCGTCTGAGCTCCGATATATGATCCGTAAGCGGCCACAAGATCGTAACGACGAGGCGGAACATCTGAGCTTGGATCCATTGTCTTTTCTTCAGCCTTTCCGTTCCAAATTCCACCTGAGGAGGTTTTTCCGGGTTTTGACAGAAGTGATGGACGCCGATGAACGTCTTCTAATGTTGATCCAGGGAAACGTTGTGATCAGAAGCTGTTAGGTAGGGATCTTAACTTCGTCTCTCTAAATTGAGCATCAAGCGGGGTGGGTGTCCTCTTGTTATGTGAAACACATTTGAACTAGTGTAATAAAGAAAATAACTTGTTAAAGAACGGGGATGGGGATGTTGTTATGTTTATCTTTATATCCTTTGATATTATGTTTTGAATTGAATAGGCTTATACCTACTAAAAAACACGATCGTTGGGGGCCTTTGCTTGTGCAATTAAATGTTGCCTCATCTTCCAGACCGTTTTAGTGAATGGAACCTTGTGTAATGTGGAATTTGGTTAATCACGTAATGTTGGACAATTAAAATCTGGAACCCTTGTGTGATCACCCCGGTTGAACAAAATGGAATAATGAACATGTGGGTGTTGGCTTGGATACATGGAATGTGATGGGGGTGTTTTGTGGGTTGTTGTGGATCGAGTGAGCAGTGGGGCTGCGGTTGACATGGTTGTGTGTTGGTGTGAATGTTATATTGGTGATGGGTAGCGGGGCTGCGATAAGTGTTATTAAAGGGGTAATGATATACCGTATGTTTTTGGTTATGGTGGTCAGCAGCGGGGCTACAGGGATGGGCTTGAATGTGAACGAACTATGGGTTGTGATTATTAAATAAAATTGGAAGAGTTAATGAATGGTGTGTCATGGTAATGGAATGGGATTAATAATCAATGGGTTGGTTGGTTGTTAACAAGGGACTTGGTTGTGTTGCATGTGTTTTCCTAACTTGATTTGTGGATGGCAGGGATATTCTTTATGAATGATCGATGTGGTTTGTTGTGGATAGTTTCCCAGTAGTTAAAGATCTAATAAACTAATTCTTCTGAAACATGAAAACCTAAATGGGGTTGGGGTTGCTTGTTGTATGCATGCTTTGTGGTAGTAGTGCCGAGACACATGCTCAGTTTCACTATTTAGAAGCCATAGGTTGGGCTGTGTGTTTGGTATATATATATATATATATATATATATATATATATCTGTATCTTTTGTGTTTTATCGCACCCCACCCATGTTGAGCACTTAGTGTCGAACACTCCCATTTCATGGGAGAGGGTGTTTTTTCTTAGTTACTAGCTCCTTCCTGCTCCTTCTTCCCTAGGCTGTGATGGCTTGAGACGACCTTAAACCTAAGAACCTTCATATAGGTTTCGATTGGGGTGGTTCTAACCCAAGACTCTTCGGGCAGGTTTTACTGTTTCCCAAGAATCTTTGGGATGAGGCCCAGGTGTGTGCGGGCAGGATACATGGTTGTGAGGCACAAGTGTGTGTGGGTGGGATATGTGGTTTTGAGTCCTAGGTGTGTGCGGACGGGATACGTGGTTGTGATTCCCAGATGAGTGCGGGCGGGATACGTGGTTGTGAGGCCCAGGTGTGTGCGTGCGGGGAGAGTGTGGCAGCGTTAGGACGTTCGCCGTTAGGAATAACAGCTAACTAAAGGGGAATGGTGCGGGGTACCCAATACTCTTGTTCTTATATACTACTACCTGTTGTGATTGTGTTTTTGGTCAGTGTGGCTGGTGAGGTTGGGTGGATATAATTCCTTGCTAGGTTTCTTATGTTGTGCTCACGGGACATTAGGATGTCTCCCCACTTGTGCACGAGAGATTTAGGTTTCCTTACGGAGTATACTTGTATGATCACCCTACGTTTACATTTAGGTTTCCAGGAGGACTACCAGGGCCGTGCGGGACCCTACTAGTCGGACAGTTGGAGTTTTTGATGTTGTTATACACTTGTTTCTTTTGGTATTGTACTTTGATCTTTCTTGTTATTGCACCTTGTTATAAAATTGATTAAATATGCATGTGGGCTTGGTTTATGTTTATTTCTATACACTTGTTCTTTCCTTTATGATGGTTTACATGTCCTATTTCCCAATCATAAATAATAAATTAAAAGGGTAATGCCTCCCATATTTGTGAAAACGCATACCCATGGTGCTAGTCGCCACCCTGGGGCCTACTGGTGGCGTTACTCAGGGTTCATTATCTCCCTTTCACCATTGCCCGCTCAGGAGGGGAATTTTTGGTGGGAGGGGGTCATGAAAGAATGGTATCAGATACGATGGTTGAGAGATAGGATGGAATCTGGAGTTAGTCATAGTGAGTATTGCATGGGATGGTAGGGAAACAATGTTTTGTTAATCATGGTGCATGACATAGGCCAGGGAAGACCGGCTAGGACATGGGATTTTAGGTCCCCTCGTGATCCGATCCAAGGACTCTGAGCCTACCGAACGACCAAGTGAGACCACATTGATTGCAGGGTAGATACCCTAGGGAGGGTACATGGATCATCATGATTGTGTTTTATATGATTTGGGTGTTCTGGGAATGAAATTAAAATAATGTGCTAAAATAAAACCTTGAGAAGTTTCCTTACTACTTGGGATTATGAGATCCTTGTTTACCGTACAGCTATGGCACCTGGTAGTCATCCCCAGGTGGCTCAGACGACCGAGGCCCAGTAGATCCAGGTGGTCGATCAGTTGAGGATTCACTGAGAGGAGGAAGATAGCCAGTGGCAGAAGACTCTCCGTTCTTTCCAGCGGCAGACCCTCAAGAAGTAATAGGGGAGAACATCAGATACAGAGATGGAGGGGTGGCATGAGGAGCAAGGGATCGCTTTTACCTTGATCCGTGCTCCGAGAGTGTACTGGGATCCCCTAGCAGTAAGTCAGCTGAGAGGTACGGCGCGACAATGGTGGATGCTCTACCTCGGAGGGAGGATAGTGTCAGAGGTTCCATGGGCTGACTCTGAGAAGGAATTCCGAGAGGAATTCCATTCTTCCATGATCAAGGAAGAGAAGTGGCAGTAGTTACTCTCCCTTTAGCAGGGGAGTATGTGAGTATGAGAGTTGGGGATCAAGTTCAAGGATCTCTTGCAATTTTCTTCGGATCTCTTTCCGGTTGAGGAGTCTCGGGCGAGACGTTTGGAGGAGGCGCTTTGCCCTTCGCTTGAGTATGCTGTCACCCCCTTCACCCTTCCGACGTTCTTGGCTGTACAAAAGAAGGCAGAGGTTGTAGAGAGGATGCACTCGCTGGGAGGTGCACCATGAGAGGGGATCCAGTTAGGCTCGTCAAAGGGAAAGGCAGTCAGCAGCAGGTCTCCTACAATGGGACCTTCCAGGTTCAGGCCAGTGGGGAGCAGGCCCCAGCAGTTCCAGTTCAGATCTTCGGGTCCTCATCCCTTTTTCAAGAGCCCAGGATCGAAGTGTTTTTCTTGTGGATGTTTCGGTCACGTTCAGAGTTGGTGCCCGACCCGAGCTCAGTACGGTGGAGTCGGGCAGGTTCAGCTCCCACCTCAACAGCACCAGTTGTCGGCGAGGCCCTTCCAGCAGCAGTAGGACCATGCTCCTCTGAGGGAAGACTTTGTGGGAGGAGTCCGACCTCAGGGTTCTCCTCATGGACCTCGACAAGGGAATGGTCAGGGAGGTGTAAGACATCAGATAGGCAGAGGAGCTGGGCGTGGACAGTTGCATGCAGTAGAGTTGATAGCTCCAGCAGGACCAGAGGTGGTGTGAGGTAAGATTTGTTTGTTCAGCACTCTCGTTTCTTCTTTGTTCGATTCAGGAGCTTTTCACTCCTTTTTTGCACCTGGTCTAGCCCATTTTTGGGACTAGACGTAGAGAGACTTTCAGTACCACTGGTGCTGAGTACACCAGTTGAAGGCCAGACCAGGGTATCCTGTGTTTGTCGGGGATGTGGGATGACGTTGGGACCACATCAATCTAGTGGGGACATTCTTCTGTTACAGATTCAGCCATATGATTTCATCCTAGGCATCGACTGGTTTTTTTCTGTTAGTGTCGTTATCGACTGCTTCCGGAGAAGAGTCATGTTCTCTTATGTGGATGGGCAGCGCATATCTTTTGTTGGATATAGGGGATATCAGGTAGGAAGCCAGCATGTGGAGCCTCTCCTTTCCTTCTTAGGCAGGCTATCAGTGGTTCCAGCTGATACAGAGTTAATGGATGTCCCGGAGGTTGTTGGGGAGTTCCTCGATGTTTTTCCTCAGGAGGTTGTGACTCTACCCCCCAACGTGAAGTTGAGTTCGGGATAGACTTACAGACTGGTGCCTGTCCAATTTCAATGGCCCCTTATCGGATGGAACCTTTGGAGTTGCGAGAGTTGCAGATTCAGATTGAGAATCTAATGGAGAAGGGTTTTGTTCGACCCAGCGTGTCACCATGGGGTGCTCCAATTTTTTTCGTGAAGAAGGAAGATGGTGGTCTCAGGTTATGCATAGACTACCGAAGGTTGAACTAGGTAACGGTCACGAACCGTTACCCCCATCCATGGATAGATGATCTCTTCGACCAGCTGAGGGGAGCAGGTTGGTTTTCTATGATTGATCTATGATTAGGATGTCATCAGCTGAGGGTGAAGGACATTGTCATCTTGAAGATGGATTTCAGGTGCAGTTATGGGCACTTTGAGTTTGTAGTGATGCTGTTTGGAGTAATGAATGCACCAGCAATGTTCATGGGACTTATGAACTTTGTCTTCCTAGAGTTTCTATACCGGTTCATCATTGCCTTTATCGATGATATCCTGATCTACTAAAGATCATAGGGGGAGCACGTTGAGGACCTCAAGGAAGTCTTCGAAGTCCTTTGACACCACCAGCTTTAGGGGAAATTGTCGAAGTGTAAGTTCTTTACACAAGAAGTACACTTCCATGGGCACGTGGTGTCTCGGCATGGAGTGTCAGTGGACTCGTCGAAGGTTGAGGCATTTGTTTCTTTGGAAGCACCCAAGATGGTGGCAGAAGTTCATAGTTTCCTGGGGTTAGCAGGTAACTATCGGAGGATCATTTCAGACTTCTCTCGAGTTTCTTCTCCATTGACAGCTTTGATTAGGAAGAACCAGGTTTTCCTATGGAGTGAGCAGTGCCAGGAGGCTTTCGACTACCTAAAAGAGAAGTTGGTCAGTGCTCCCGGACTAAGGTTGTCAGAGGAAGGGTTGTTGTATGAGGTGTTTTGTGATACTTCTGGCCTTGGTCTAGGGTGTTTGCTGATGCAGAAGAAGGGTGTGATCTGTTATGGGTCTAGTCAGTTACGCCCTCATGAGCGTAACTATTCCACCCATGACATATATTTTGCAGCAGTAGTGTTCGCACAAAAAATGTGGCGACATTACCTCTTTGGGGAGCGCTTTGTGGTCTTCCCAGATCATAAGAGCCTGTGTTATATCTTCTCCCAGCATGACCTGAACATACGGCATCGGAGATGGGTCGACTGTTTCCAAGACTATGACATTGAGATCTCTTACACTGAAGGTAAGGGAAATGTTATGGCTGATGCCCTGAGTAGGAAGTCTCATAAGGAAAGTGGTTCAGGAATCCGCTGATGCTTGGAAAGCGATGTGAGAGTTGGCCACCTTGCACTTGGATGCAAGGGTAGAAGGTGCTAGAGGCTTTTTTTTCAGATGACTATGCAGTCCTCCTTGTTGCAGCAGGTAGTAGAGTCTCAGTGGGGGGACTCCGGGGTGGAAGTAATGCTGGATCGTGTCGATCAGGGAAACGCTCCAGAGGGATGGTCAGAGGACCACCGACATCGGATGCTTTTCCATGTAAGGTTGTTTGTTCCGGAGGCGATGTGTGAGGGAGTTATCTCTGAGTTCCATAGCTCAGCCTTGGCGGTACATCCAGGAGTATCAAAAATGTACCGAGGCCTGAAGGGAATAGTTTTGGTGGCCCAGGGATACATGGGCAGTGGAAGAGTTTGTGGCTAAATCCCTAGTGTGTCAGCAAGTGAAGTCTGAACACCGTGTTCCCAGTGGTTTGTTGCATCCTTTAGATGTCCCCGATTAGAAGTGGGATGACATCTCAGTGGACTTCGTCACAGGACTACCCAGAGCTCATGGTGGTTATGACGCTATCTATGTAGTGGTGGATCGACTGACAAAATCGGCTCACTTCTTAGAAATTAAGGAGTCGGTCCCGGTGAGTACCTTAGCACATGGGTACATAGATGATGTGGTGCGTTTTAATGGAGTTCCGAAGACTATCATGTCATACCGGGATACTCGGTTTACCTCACAAGTTTGGAGGGGGTTACAACATGCTTTTGGAACCCAGCTACACCTTAGCACTGATTTCCACCCCCAGACCGACGGGCAGATAGAGCAGACTATCTAGACATTGGAGGACATGTTGCGAGCATGCGTTCTAGATTTCGGAAGGCCATGGGTAAGAAAATTTCCTTTAGTAGAGTTTTCCTAAAACAACAACTTCCACTCTACTATTGGCATGGAACCATTTGAGGCCTTTTATGGAAGACCATTTCATTCACCCATTTGCTGGGCAGAGGTTGGTGATATAGGTGCTCTTGGGCCAGAGGTAGTGCAGAGCACCACAGAGAAAGTCCAGCTTGTACGTGAGAGGTTGAAAGTGGGTCAGGACCGACAGGAGTCTTATGCTGATCGTTGGAGGAGGCCCTAGGAGATTGAGGTGGGAGATCATGTGTTATTGAAGGTTTACCCTCGATGGGGGAAGCGGAGGTTCGGGAAGGGGAGTAAGCTCTCCCCTAGGTTCATCGGACCTTTTGAGATGCTGAGGTGAATCGGCGAGGTGGCATATCAGATGACCCTTCCACCTCAATTAGAGAAGGTTAATGATGTCCTCCACATCTTCCAGCTTCGTCGGTACTTACACGATGACTCTCACGTGATCGACTGGGGAGAGTTAGATATGGGAGACGATGGTACCTTTGAGGAACGACCAATCAGAATCAAATTTCATAATGAGAAGGTACTCCATGGATGAACCATTCCCTTGGTTCACGTGTTGTTGAGGCATGACGGCCTCAAGGAGAGCACTTGGGAGCGGGAGACCCATATGCACGCTCAGTACCCGGATTTGTTTTGACTTGTGTTTGATTTTTGCTTCTGAGCTTTTTTTTGATGTTATACTTTGTACCTTTGATGTATGGAATGCTTGGATTTTTGGTTATGAGACCTTTTATTTCCTTGTTCTCTGGGAGTGTGTAAAATGTCCGGGCGTGTGGGGAAGGGAAAAACTTGTTCCTTAATTGAGACGTGTGAATGCGGATGCGATTGAACCCGTGGAGGAGAGTTAGTGCTGCCTACAGAGGATAATATCTCGAAAATGGAAAATGAATTTTCCCCAAACCACATGCTCGGGAAGTGTGTGGGTTTTGTGGTGTTGGGGGCTGTGTGAGTTGAAAAATCCTAATGTACAGAAGTGGGAAGACCCGATTCTTAATCGAGACGCATTAATGAGGATGCGATTGAACCTGTGAAAGAGAGTTAGTGCCACCTAAAGCGGATAATATCTTGACATGGGAGAATGAATTCCTAACACCTATAATTCAGGTTGGTGGTTGGGTTCCTGTTATAACAAGAGCCCTAAGAGGTATCTTGTTGGGTTCCTCTTGGATGGTTTTGAATTCTTTGGGACAATAATGTTTTTAAGAGGTATCTGGTGTAATGGCCCAAACCTCTCTGGCGCATTCCTTTGTCAAAAAGAAGTCCACAAAGTGTTCAGAAGGGTAAAATGGACTTTTCCCACACTTTCCAGAATTTTGTAAGGACACGCCGTGTAGTATGAGTACACGCCGTGTACCACCTTGCAGAGTATACCCTGTTTGGAAGGTCGTGTCTTTGCCGTTTGAAGTAAATGGGTACACGCTGTGTAACCTAAACTACATTCCATGTAGTCCCTCCCCCTGTACGTTTTACTAGTCAATGGTCGGGTGCCGTGTTGAAGCCGTGTCTTTGTCATGTGAAATAAATGGGTACATGCTGTGTGTCCAAAATACACTCCGTGTTTCCCTTCCCCGCATATGTGTTACCCTCAAACTGTGTATTGACCAGTAAATGGTCGCGGAGCCGTGTTGGAAGCCGCATGGAGACTGTGTGAAATAACTGAGTACATTCTGTGTAACATAAAGTACACGCCGTGTACTTTTGATTTTCTCTCCTATAAAAGGAGGGTTCCCCTCCTCATTTTCAACACACCCCTCTCCTCCCCTCTCCTCTGAGCATAGATCTCCCAAGAGACTTGAAGGCTCCTTTTCCTTCCCTAACTACTCCATCTGAGCTCCGATTTACTATCCGTCAGCGGCCATGGAATTGCAACGATGAGGTGGAACTTATGAGCTTGGATCCATTGTCTTTACTTCGGCCTTTCCTTTCCAACATCCGCCTTAGGTGGTTTTTCCGGGTTTCGACAGAAGTTACGGACGCTGAAGAACGTCTTATAAAGTTGATCCGGGGAAACGTTATGATCAGAAGCTGTTGAGGTGGGGATCTTACCTTCGTCTCTCTAAATTGTGCATCATACGGGGTGGGTGTCCTCATGTTACGTGAAACACATTTGAACCGGTGTAATAAAGATAATAACTGGGTAAAGAACGGGGATGGGGAAGTTGTTATGGTTATCTTTATATCCTGTGATATTATGTTGTGAATTGAATGGGCTTATACCTACTGAAAATCATGGTCATTGGGGGGATTTTCTTGCGTAATTAAATGTTTCCCTATCTTCTAGACCGTTTTTTTAATGGATCCTTATGGAATGTGGAATTTGGTTAATCACGTAATTTTGGATAATTAAAATCTGGAACCCTTGTGTGATCACCCTGGTTGAACAAAATGGAATAATGAACATGTGGGTGTTGGCTTGGATACGTGGCATGTGATGGGGGTGTTTTGTGGGTTGTTGTGGATCGGGTGAGCAGCGGGGCTGCGGTTGACTTGGTTGTGGGTTGGTTTGAATGTTATGTTGGTGACGGGCAGTGGGGCTGCGATAAGTGGTATTAAAGGGGTAATGATGTAAGATATGTTTGTGTTTATGGTGGTCAGCAGCGGGGCTGCAGGGATGTGCTTGAATGTGAACGAACTATGATTTGTTATTAATAAATTAAAGTATATGAGTTAATGAATTGTGGGTCATGGTAATGGAACAGGATTAATAATCATTGGGTTTGTTAGTTGTTAAGAAGGGACTTGGTTGTGTGCCTTGGGTTTTCCTAAATTGATTTGTGGATGGAAGAGATATGTTTTCCAACGATCGATGTGGCTGGTTGTGGATAGTTTCCCAGTAGTTAAGGAACTAATAAAGTAATTCTGCTGAAATGTGAAAACCTAAATGTGGTTGGGGTTTCTTGTTGTATGCATTCTTCGTGGTATCAGTGTCGAGGCACATACTCAGTTTCACTGTTTAGAAGCCATAGGTTGGGTTGTGTGTTTGGTATACATATATATATGTGAATCTTTTGTGTTTTATCACACCCCACCCATGTTGAGCACTTAGTTCTGAACACTCCCATTTCATGGGAGAGGGTGTTTTTCCCGTAGTTACTAGCTCCTTCCTGCTTATTCTTCCCTAGGCTTTGATGGCTTGAGGCAAGCTTACACCTAAGACCCATCAGGTAGGTTTCGATTGGGGTGGTTCTAGCCCAAGACTCTTCGGACAGGTTTTACTGTTTCCCAAGAATCTTCGGGATGAGGCACAGGTGTGTGCGGGCGGGATACCTGGTTTTGAGGCCCAGGTGTGTGTGGGCAGGATACGAGGTTGTGAGGTCCAGGTGTGTGCGGGCGGAATACGTGGTTGTGAGGCCCAGGTGTGTGCGGGCGGGGAGAGTGTGACAGAATCAGGACGTTTTCCATTAGGAAGAGCTGCTAACTAAAGGGTAATGGTGTGGGGTACCCAATACTCTTGTTCTTATATACTACTACCTGTTGTGATTGTGTTTTTGGTGAGTGTGGATGGTGAGGTTGGATGGATATAATTCCATTCTAGGTTTCTTATGATGTTATAATAGGACATTAGGATGTCTCCCCACTTGTGCACGAGAGATTTAGGTTTCCCTACTGAGTATACTTATATTCTCACATTTTGTTTACTTTTAGGTTTCCAGGAGGACTACCAGGTCCGTGCGGGACCCTACTAGTCGGACAGTTGGTGTTGTTGCTGTTCCTGTACACATGTTTCTTTTGGTATTGTACTTTGATCTTTCTTGTACTTTCATCTTGTTATAAAATTGTTTAAACATGCATGTGGGGTTGGTTTGGTTTATTTATATACACTTGTTCTTTCCTTTTTGGTGGTTGACTTGTCCTATTTCTCGATCATAAATAGTAATTAAAATGGGTAATGCCTCCGATATTTGTGAAAACTCTTATCCTTGGTGCTAGTCGCCACCACTGGGCCTACTGGAGGCGGGACCCGGGGGTCATTATCTCCCATTCACCATTTCCAGCTCAGGAGGGGCATTTTTGGTGGGAGGGGTCATGACAATAAAGGATAAAAATTATGGTAAGTTGTCTATTAAAGTGGTGTAACTGTTACCCTTTTATAAGTGAGGGGAATGGTAGTTTTAGGAGTTTCAATAATATGATGTAACTATACATTGTTGAATGGATCAAAAAAATGGACGTAAAAATGAGTGTGGGGAAATAGTCACATAAAAACCCATTATGGAGACACCATTTAGTTTTCTGTTCCTTTATTCTTTTATATTTCCATATTTTTCACAAATTTACTTATCCCAGGATAATTATTATTATTTACCATAGTATTTAATATTAATGATAAAATTAACATCGATCCCTTTAATTTTTATAAACGTTCTTATTTTTAAAATTTAGAGATAATTTTATCAAATATTATTTCATTGGTTTTTTAAAGATAATTATCAAATTAGCATAAAAATAGATAAAAAAAATTTATGTAAAATTACACCTTTAATAAAATATATTTTCATATGTTATTTTTATTCACATCATTAATTACCATGATATAATTTTTTTTATTAGGATAAAAATAAATGGTATGATTATTTATTGTCATTTCATAACTGAATCACATATTGAAAATTCTTGATTTAACAAAACGACATAAAACCATTTTTATTAACCAAATAATTTTAATTTAGTTCAAAAAAATAGAAATATTATTTATATGTTGACATAATATTTTAAAATGAATAATTATATTTTCTAAATAGTAATTTTATTACAAAAATGGTTTTATAAAATTCTAGTTTCTTCTATCAAAATGATAATATAAAATAAAATAATTTTCACCAAATACATATTTTTTTATTTAAAATCAATATTTTTATAGAAAACCATGAATTTTAACTCGATATAATATTTTTATTATAAATATAAAAATTATGAAAATAATTTCAAATTTTTTTATAATATTTATATATTTAAATTTTAAATAAAATAATAAATTATAATGTATAATAAAACGTAATTTTTTTATTAGAGAATGACATTTTAAAATATTAATTGTTATTATTATTAAATCACTTTATTTTCATACTAGATTTTTGTTAACCAATAATTAATATCAAACATAATTTATCATAATTAATAATATTTCCCTCTAAATAGAAATTTTGGTTGTATACAAAATAAATTTTTAGAAAAATAATTTTATAACAAAAGACGTTATTATTAATTTTAGGAAAACTAATTTAATTACTTTCATATTAATAGTAACAATTGTTTTAATTATAAATATATTTTATATATAATTTAAAAATCATTTTTCATAAAAGTTTAAAAGTCATTTTTTAAAGTACATACACAAAAATTTATATTTTTTCTAGATATATTGTTGTTTCATTTATGTTTGATATTGTGTGTGGAGAACGATTTCAAAAGTGTCTACAGATTTAATGGTAATGATATATTAAAATATTAGGGTGTTATATTCTCCCCCTTAAAAAAACTCATCCTTACAATTTTAGCTATTATTGAATGAATAAATTAGGTGATATTATTATTAACATATTTATCATTTGGGGTATAAGATCTAATATGACGTCTATCAATTTATATTAATCTATACCAAGTTACTATAAATTCCTAAAATAAATTTAATCATTCATACAATCATATACCATTGTGTGTGTGTGTAACCTACTTGTATATTCCTTATAACATGTGTTTCCAAAAAATTATATGTATCTATAAGTGAATAAACAACAATGAATTTATATATTCCTCAAAAAATTAACTCTATATTTATCCATAAAACTGTATTAACAACTAGTTCACTATGTCACGTGTCAGCCAGTTTATATGATAATGCCTAAAATGTAAAAAACTTAACTGAAAATATAATTAATCAATTACCAATACCAAGGTTACCAATACTATCTAACATTATTCATCATAATAAAACAACCTTTTATTATCTCAACATAATGAATATATTAATCCTAAGAGTTATCCATATGTTAATCATGTGTTCTTCAATCACTATCCCCTAAACATTATTTGTTCAATAAAATAAATTTTTAAGGATTTTAATACAATTAAATATATGTTTAAATTATTTTAAATTAAAACTAATATTTAATAATCCCCATATGTTTCATATAATCCTCATAACATTCAGAATATACTAGACAATTATATATAACTATCAACATCTAATGAAAATAGTTATGATTATCAAGAATTTAATTATATTATGATATCAATATCACTAACGCTGGTAAGACTATGAAACTCTCCATTTCCATCATAACAAAACAATATGATTATTAACCATTTAAGTATGATAACGTATTCTGTTATAAGACATAATTGTTTCTGGGTACATACCTTTCTCAGTTTCTCTTTTTTTGATATTGTATAAACCAAATACTAAACCACAAAATGGTTAAAAATAAAATCAGATCAAATAATCATATGAATATGATAACTCAATCCTAAGACTACCTCTCTAGTGAAACCTCCATTCTATCCTTTGATACTTCATGTTTTATATACTTTGGGTTAAGTTATGCTTTATTATAATTTTTAACATAATACCATAATGTAATTAAGTAATAAATCATTTATATTGTTTTATAAAAAATGTGATTGAACAAATCATATCCTCGTAGAGTGTTTATCTAGGTGTTCAATGTTAGGAACATTCACCATGCATCAGATCTATGATTTAGTCTATGCTCAAAAACCCCATTCTCAGGTGACTTCCAATTAGTGCATATATGCCATAGACGCATCCATATACTACTATATAGAATATAAATAATTCATAGTAAGTCCCACATAATCAATAAATTATAAATCCATTAATGTCACGAACCAGGCCGGGTCGTCATTCGACCCGGCGCCCGACCTGGTCTGCAGCAAGAACCAAGGGGCGTTCCCGATCCCCATGGGCTGGCACAAGTGCCCAGTTATCAAAAATAATACTTGGGAACAATTTACCTAAAAAAATAAATATAAAACAAACAATAAGTTAAATAAATGGAATGTAAAAACAAACAACCAAACATGCCCTTTTACCAAGTTTAGATTTAAAGTTAACAACTTGAAATAAAAAGCCAAAATAGACTACATCAAGGAAAAAACACTCCAACACAAACCTCTGTGCGACATGAGGAGTCACATCCCAAAGCCACCGCCACCAACCTACATGTGGAAACCAATACAACTCGAACCATCATTGCTAAGCCTGATGCATCGACCTGGAATACAAAATAAATAGTGTCTACATACACAGAAAGGTGTATATAGGGTGTGAGCTTAAATCCCAGTAGGATGCCACCGAGAAAAGGTTTCGTGCATAATTATTAAATTACCAATTCATTTGCAATATTACCTAAGGAAATAAATGGTTTAATAGTTTAAAAGAAAAAGGAATTAATAAAAAAAGATTCAAATGGAACAGTTTAAATTAAAGTGAACACACTAAATTCTAAAATAACCAATGTGTCACACTGATGAGCAAAAAGTAACCAATGGGAATCAATATTGGAGAGGCCTCATGGGTGTTAGCTATCTTGGGCCCCTAGATCTTCATGTCTCAGTGAAACGTGTCTTATAAGGCCACGACCCTCAGAAAACGTGGCTTAGAAGGCCACGACCCTCAAAAAAAGTAGCTTAGAAGACCACGGCCCTTAGAAAAGCATATGATTAGTTAGTGCTTCAATCATCATTCCTGCAAGTGAAACCGGGTCAAGTCACCTTTGGAACAGTAGCCCGCATATCTAGTCTACCCTCCAAGCTACCCGGGCTTCCCGCTTTGTGCTCAAGTAGTTCAGAGATGAAGTCTTATGTCATACTCACATACTCAAACCAAACAAGACATTGCGCATGCAAAAACCACCATCTTGACATACAAAAGCCATTTGAAATATTACTCAAACTAAAATGATTTCCCAACATGTTACACACTATTTTCATAATCTAATTAACCATTTATAAGGTTTATAAATCAATAGATAAAAGGGTCACATGGTTTTACACACACAACATAACTATTTATAAATTCAAAACACAATCTAACATTGCACACACTCCAATAAAATTTAATGTATTACTTGCACCAACCAACAGTTTGATGAAAATCATTACACCACATGTAAGACTCTTTTACACAAACTACAAAACCTAATAATCCAAAAACAAAAGCTCATGATACAATTTCAAAGATGTAACTTGGCATCACCCGTTAACCCATACAAAACATTCTTTTATGATAAGATGCACACGACACTATTTCAAAGATATAGTTCACAATATTTTCACTAAATTATATGCTAACCGCAAAATTTAAAAATCACTAACAACTCGTATGAGTTTTCAGTAGAAAACACACACATAATATAAACATGATACCAAAGAATTAAGATGAAATCAAACATCAAATGAGAACAATTTCACACAACGAAAATTTTTTAATTAACATACTAAATTAATGAAACATGATAATTAATTTAATCATATTATAATTAAGAGTGAAACCACCCACCTTGATGTAGACCAAATTCACAAATTTGATGCGAATCTCCTTCCACACAACAATCACACTTCAAAAAACACAATTAATACATAAAAACAAGCAATCAGATCACTGACACAATAAATGAACCAAGAGCCAAACCAAAACACAAAATTAAAAATTTATATAAAAAATTACTCAACCGCTCGACATGGCTTTTAACTGAAAATCGAACACATATTTCACCACATGATACTAACATGTCAAAATTACATCAAATCTCAAACACAACCAAATTCATAGCACACAAACTAATAAATAAACAAGATTAATGAATTAAACTCACAATATAATTCATTAAATAATGATTAAACAAAGAATCACCTACCTCGTTGTAAACCGACTTCGCAATTTGGATTGAAACTCCCATGGCACAACAATTTCACTATGAGAAACCTAAATTTACTCTAATTAAAACATTTGAACCAAACCCATCAATATAGACCCCCGAAAATCATGAAACCATAACCCTACCACCTTTAAAAAATAATATTCAGACAGTTGAAGGGGAACACACCTATGGAGAGGGCGCAGAATGCTGGTCCATGCATAAGGGGGGATTCTGAGGTTGCAGTGTGCCTGAAAAATTCCATCCAAAGAAGGGAGGTGCAGGTCTGGATGGTGCGAAGTATCAGGGGAATGTCGGTTGGTGCGAGTCGGACTAGAAGGGGTGCAGGAGGGGGTCGCTGGATGAAAGTAGGGTGCCGCCATACGTGGAGGCCGGCTGGAGTACCGGTGAGGAGTATTCCGATCTGGGGGTCGTGTGCACAAGGGGAGTCCGGTTGGAGGTGTTGCACGATGGTCGGAGGAGAGGTAGTGATAAAGGGCAGCGCAATGAGGTCTAGTCAGAGGAGGGAGGGTGTGCCTGCTTAGGTTGGCCAGGGGTTAGGAATGCAATTCCATGGGGGAGAGTAGAATAGTCATGCATGGTAGGGTTTCAAAAAAAGGGGGGAGGCGATGAGAGAGGGAGAGAGTGAGGAAGAGGGAGGGAAAAAAGTAAAAATAGAAAAGAAAGAAAATAAAATAAGAATCAAAGGGAAAATAAAATAATAATAAAAAGATTAGAGGATTAAATAAAATCCCAATAAATAATAATTAATTTATAACTAAAAGTAAAAATAAAATAATAAAACCAATCATAATAATAATAAATTTATTAATCGAGGTTGGACACCGCACACGATCGCATGCGCGGTCGTATGCACAGTCACACACCCGATCACGCACCCGTGTAATAATAATAAAAATAATAATAAAATTTCCTCTTATTAATGTTGGGACTACGCATGGTCGAGCATACGGTCATGCTCACATATAATGTCCCGACATCTATCAAAACAAATATAGTTCAAACTGCACCTAAAAAGTGAGACACAAAATAATAAAATAAATAAGCTCTACGTCAGGGTGTGACAATTCTTCCCACCATGACACTTTCTGCCCCCAGAAAGTCCCAAAAGACTAGGTCAGTCAAGGGTTCCAAGCGAGACCAGAATGAAACCTAAAATAAATACTCGTTCACCCAAAGGTCGAGCATTAAAAATGTCCATGACTTGAATATTCAATGATCTCAAAACTGGAATCACATAGAAAAACAATAAAAAAAAGTAATTCTCCTCAGGTGGAACTACAACATGGAACACCCTGACCCCTACCTTAGGGATCACCAGTGTCACTTGAGATTCCCAAGAACGCTTGTCAAGTGACCCACTACCCAAGATAACAAATTAGCATGGTCAAGGTCAGGAAGAGCAGAAGTAAGGGGGTTTCTCCGGCAATAACACTTTAAAAAACAGAGTCTTCCAACTTATCCTATAGTGGCCTCCCCACCAAATTAGGATTCTTTTCCTATATTTATTCTCTAAACCAAAACAACTCACATGCCAAGTCAAACCTTTAACAAATTCTTGACACTCCTAGATCTCTACGTTTAACCAAACCAACACAAGAGGAGACGCTGACGACACCCTTAATGGGTCTCCACGCCATTTTAAAATTTTCCTAACACCACGACACTCGCACGGGAACTGTTAGTTCACTTGGGAAATATGGATTGAAATCTTCATCAAAAACCCACTAACATAGATCAATCTGTACTGATTACACCTACAGTGGACAACACACCCCTTCATGGTTTTGATAGAGGAAACCCATAACCTAGTAGCAAACTGTATAGATGTGCATCAATTCCCCAGGACATAAGAATCTCTGAAACAAGTACAGTTTCGATCCATTACCGACCACGAGAAGGTTCACAGAACACGATCTCCGGCTTTACAAGAATACTGATATTCCGATCCTCATTAGGGCCCAAGAAGAACTCCAATAAAATAATACCATGACAAGGAGACAAAGGGATTAATACTCTTCAAATAGAATATAGATCCTCTAGAGGTGATACTACAATAATGAAATATAAGTTTTCCCTATCCGTCACTGTGGAAATAAGTCGGACCAAACTTGTACCATGTCCGACGAGTTTTTGACTGCGCACAAGATTCACCCAGAGGACTATTGATGGGGCCCTGATGTCTGAAGCATCAATCGCCTCATAGTAATATGCTGACCCCTTCTGACTGGAACTTCCTCCGATGGAAAAGCAACCTACATACCTCTCCTCATGCCACATGTGGCAACTTTTTCAACATAACAACTAATAATTGCAGCGAATGACATAGAGTTTCCATCTGACCACACTGGAGACAAGATATTGAGCGGTCTGTCGAACGCACGACGCAAACTGATTGAAGGGGCACTCTAATAATAGGCCTCATTGGTTCTCACTCTTCATCAGACAAGGAACCTTCACTTACCACATTATGAACATGACCAACAACTTGTATGAGTATTAAACTGACAGTTCCACACTACATCTGGGGAGTATGGAACTAGATCATTAATAAGATCAACACACCTCCTTCATCGCATGTTGACTTGTCGAGCACCTACAAAATCCTCCACATTCTCTCGCCTTCACTTCCTTAGGTACAACCACCGATTGAGACAAATTTGGAGGATCGCTCAGGACACCCCCAATCCCAACAAAGATGGAAGAATCATTGTTCACTAGTTTATTCCTTCTCCTCCAGACATACTCAAGACAACATACACCCACACAACTTTTAGAGTTCCTAAAAAAAATTGAGACACTTTCAACATTCTCAAAGCAGTCAACGACATCCAACCAAACTCAACATCTACAAACTGTCATCCCAACCAAGCAGAACCCAATTCTTCCACTCCATAGGGTGTCTGGGATGAGCCAGAGACTTGATGAAAACCCATGGGATATTTCTAGGGAGAATATCCCAAAAAAGATACACAAATTATCCCTCCAAAAATCCAAACACATTACAAAACAAAACATCCACTCCTTAGACACAAATCCAACAATTTCAATTTAAAACATAAATTCATTCTAAAATAAAAACACCTAATTGAAAAAAAGACAAGCATAGTACAATAAAACCCATCAACTCTTTTGAACATATCGATATCACTGTCGACTCAAAAAAAAATTCTAATTTCAAAACCTATATAAGCACAAAAACCCATTTTCCAGGAAACAAGAACCAGTCTTAGAAATCAATCACTCACCACTAATATTAAATGATTCCTCGAAAATATGTAATTTTGAGCCACTCACGCACCCATCCACATGATCGAACAACTATCCATTAATCACGTCCACATGCACATGTGAGCACCCATAGGAATACCATTGGATGGAATTATAATCTTCTTCTTTCATAACAAAAAATTTCCAATATGTTGAATATACATTTTTCCAACCATTTCAAAAATTCAAAACATTTTGTAAAAATGATTACCATTTCCAAAATAAATCAGATCAATTTAAAAAAACCATAGACGTTCATTTAGAAATTCATCTTTAATAAATCAAACACTGACTTCCAAAAACAAGGTTCGAAAGAAACACACCCAAAAAATAATCCCAAACACACACCAAAATAAAATAAGAACAATACCAAAGTATGCTTCTCATTTTAAAGGAATACACATTCACGCCATCAAAAAAATAAATCAAGACATCACAAACAATAAGGCTCCTAGACGGAGGACTAGTGGTCGTGTATAACTCGGCAATAGGGTTTAGCAGACCACGCCCTAGGCAAGTGCCAACCACTAAGAGTGTCAAACCATACTCTCGGGCATCACATGGGTCGCTACTCCATGTGAGACCGCGCGTAGTACCAGTTTACTCCTATTGTCATCCCCTATCCCCAAAGACCAAAGAAAAACCATAAATCCCAGACTACCCCTGGTTACTCAAGGATCAGAATGAGTATGAGTTTGTGATGCTCTTCCCACACCTACAACTTGATTACCGACAGTCCTATCTCCAATCTACCTGACACCCCAAATAAAAATAACAAAACCTCATTTGATAACATTTTTTTACGAAACATGTCGGGTCATCATCTGACCCGGCACCCGACCTGGTCTACAGCAAGACCCTGGGGGCATTCTCGATCCCCATGGGCTGGCACAAGTTCCCAGGTATGAAAATTAAAACTTCTGAACAATTTACCCGAAAAAAATAAATATTAAACAAACAACAGGAAAAATAAATTGAAAATAAGAACAAACAACCAAACAAGACCTTATACCATGTTTAGATTTTATGTTAATAACGTGAAATAAAAACCCAAAAGAGACTAAATCAAGTAAAAAGAACAAAACTCCAACACAAACCTTTGTGAGACATGAGGAGTCACATCCCCAAGCCGCCGCCACCAACCTGCATGGGGAAACCAATACAACTCGAACCATAAAGGCTAATCCCAATTCCTCAACCTGGAATAGAAAATAAATAGAGTCTACATACACCCAAAGGGGTACGTAGGGTGGGAGATAAAATCCCAGTAGGATGCAACCGAGAAAAGGTTCCACATATAATTATTAAATGACAAATACATTTTCAATATTAACGAAGGAAGAAAAACAAATTCTTTAACAGTTTCAAAGAAAACGAAATTGAATAAAAGAGTTTCAAATGGAATAGTTTAAATTAAATTGCACATAGTCACTTTTTAGAATAACCAATGTGTCACACTGATGAGCGTAAAGTAACCAATGAGCATCAAATATGGGAGTGACCTCGTGGGTGTTACCTATCTTGGGCCCATAGATCTTCATTCCTCAGTGAAACATGGCATATAAGGCCACGAACCAAAGAAAAAATATCTTAGAATGCCACGACCCATAGAAAATTTGTCTTAGAAGACCATGACCCACAAAAAATCATATGTTTAGTTATTGTTGCAATCTCCAGTCCTGTATGTGAAATCGGGTCAAGTCAACATTGGATCACTAGCCCACTAGTCTAGTCTACCCTCCTAGCTACCTAGGATTCCCGCTTTGTGCTCAAGTAGTTCAGAGATAAAGTCTTATTTCATAATCTCATACTAAAACCAAACAATAAATTTCACACTCCAAAACCACCATTTTCACATACAGAAGCTATTTGAAATATTACACACACTAAAATTATTTCCCAACATGTTCCACAATATTGACATAATCTAATAATCCATTTAAAAAGTTTATAAAACAATAGAAAAAAAGTATCGAATTCTTTTACACACACAACATAACTATTTATTAATTAAAAATAGATTCTAATGTTGCACACACTCAAATAAAATTTAATGTATGACTTGCACCACCCAGCAGTTTGATGAAAATCCTTACACCACATGTATGACACTTTTTCACTAACTACCCAACCTAATATATCAAAAACAAAAGCTAATGATACACTTTTAAAGAAGTAACTTGGAACCACCAATTAACCCACAAAAAACCATCTTTTATGACAAGATGCACATGACACTATGTCAAAAATTTAGTTCACACTAATTACACAACATAATAAGCTAACTGCAGAATTTGAAAATCACTAACAACATGATATGAGTTTTCAGAAGAAAACACACACATAATATAAACATGCTACCAAAGAAATTAGATGAAATCAAACATCAATGTAGAACAATTTCTCACAATGAAAATTAATTAAATAACATAATAAATTAATTAAACTTGCAAATTAATTTAATCAGATAATAATTAAGAGTGGAATCACCTACCTCGATGTAGACCAACTTCACAAATTTGATGTGAAACTCCTACCACACAACAATCACACTACAAAAAAACAATTAATCCTTAAAAAAAAAGCAATTGGATCAATGACACAATAAATGAACCAAACACCAAACCTAAACTCAAACTGCACAATTTATATAAAAAAATTCTCAACCGCTCGACATGGATTTTCACTGAAAATTGAACACATATTTCACCACATGCTACAAACATGTCAAAAGTAAATAAAATCTCAAACATAACCAAATTAGAACCCCACAAACTAATAAATAAACAAGATGATTTAATTAAACTCACAAAATAATTCATCAAATAATGATTGCAAAAGGAATCACTTGCCTCGGTGTAGACCGACATCGCAATTTGGCGCGAAACTCCCACGACACAACAATTGCACTACGAGCAACCTAAATGGACTTTAATTAAAACATTTGAATCAAAATAATCAATATCGACCCCCGAAAATCATGAATCCCTAACCCTACCACCTTCTGAAAAGAAGAATCAACCAGTTGAATGGGAATACACCTATGGTGAGGGCACAGAATGTTGGTCCGAGCATAAGGGGGGATTCCAGGGTTGTGACATGCCTGAAATATTCAGTCCAAAGAAGGGAGGTTTAGGTCCGGATGGTGCGAAGTATCGGGGAAACATCGGTTGGTGCGAGGCGGACCATAAGGGGTGCGTAAGGGGGTCACCATACGAAATGATGGTGCCGCCATACAGGGTCGCTGGCCAGATCGCTGGTGAGGAGGATTCTTATCTGGGGGCCGCGTGCACAAGGGGAGTTTGGCAGGAGGTGTTGCGCGCTGGTCGGAGGAGAGGAAGTGAAAAAGGGCGGCACAAAAAGGTATGGTTGGAGGTGGGAGGGTGTGCCGACTAGGGTTGCCTAGGGGGGTAGGGTCACACTGCCCTGGGGGAGAGGAGGATAGTCATGCACGGTAGGGTTTCACAAAAAGGGGGTGGTGACGGGAGAGGTAGAGAGTGAAGAAGAGGGAGGGAAGAAAAGTAAAAAGTAAAACGAAAAAAGAAAAATAAAATAAAATAAAGAATCAAAGGGAAAAATAATAATAATAAAAAGATAAGAGGATTAGAAAAATCCCATTAAATAATAATTAATTTAACAGTAATAGTAAAAATAATAATTAAACTAATCATAATAATAATCAATTTAATAATCGAAGTTGGACACCATGCATGATCGCGTGCACGGTCGTATACACGGTCATGCACTGGATCACAAACCCATGTAATAATAATAAAATTTCCTCGAATTAAAGTTTGGCACTACGCATGGTCACACAAAAAGTTGTACTCCTGTATAAGGTCCTGACTTCTTTCAAAACAAAACATTTTCAAACTGCATCTAAAAAGCGAGACACAAAATAATAAAATAAAATAAGAACTAGGTCAGGGTTTGACAATGATGATGATATCTTTTATGTACACATATTCTTAGGATTTTCACTATAGTTATTCAATCATAATACACAAATATAATATTCATTATTACATTATCTTTAAATAATATACTATATCATAAAGTTATTTAATAATTTAAAATTATTATTAGACACAAAAAATCAATCCAAAAATTATCCTCAACATAACTCATAATATCTATAGTTAAATAAATATTTCCCTTGATGTGAACTATGACTCCCTAGATCCACACACCTGAATATAATACCATAAAAACATACATTACATACTCTATATGATACACGTAGTAAAATCACTGATATATCCATTGTTAATTAAAAATAAATTATTATTATTACATTTATTACATACCAAGTATCATTTTATCTTTATAGATTTAGAGTATTAATAAATATCGTAAAATATATATTCTCATGTATTTCTAATCTAATGGACAAATTTTAACTCTATAATATATGAAACTATTTAATCTAAAATAATCCCTCAAAATATCTCAAAAATTAAATCACATGTTCCATACTAATAAAAAATTTAGGATTCATGCTTATTGTCTTATCATCGGGAATGAAAACATTTGAAATGTGTTACCTAAAATAGTCAACAAGGGAAAACATACAACTAGGGTAACTATTGCATAAACAAGGAATAAATATCATGATATAAATAAGTAAACAACATGAATCTGTAATAAAATAAACCTAAGTATTCTATATCCATGTTAATAAATTAATAAATTATGTTAATAATATTGATCTCATGTAGATGGACTGCATAATTTGATGCATCAAAAAAATGTTTTGTATCAGCATACATTTTGATGAATCTACAGGATATATTATTTAGGGGCCCAACCATCACCTGATTAAGTCCATTGAATGAACCATAGATTTTAACAAAACCATTCATACCATTCACTAAAGAACATCATGTAACGTCCTGGACCCGGCCAGCCACTCGAACAGTGTTGAACGGGTCGGGTGTCACTACCTTAGGTGCACCTTCCTGAAAGCCAAAGGATGCCGACTAGTAGCGAGGGTCTGTTAGGTATAGTGGGGAGGATATACCCTCTTGGAGGATCATAATAAGGGTACTGGTCCGAGAATAATAATAATAAATATGCAGCAGAAAGAAAGACTCAGCTGACTCGAACCTAACCTGCAGAGCGAAAGCATAATCAATATAGATAAATAGTGGAAGAAATAAATATAACACAGTAGCTGAAATAAACACAACAACATGCTAATAACATGTAACTACAACTGAATAGTAAAACATGCATCCAGAGAAGTTCATACACAACTAAATATAAAAGGGCTCCAATGGCTAACCAACAATACCTAAAACAAGTAAGCATGCCGATACAAAAAAGTAAACAATACAAAGTAAACCCCAGCTAGGCATGACCTCAAGGTACATACCATATCCATGCAATAAGTAACGTAGACCATGTCCTAATGCTGGCCTCTTTCCTGCACATAAATCCACAATGTCTGTACGTGTCTCGAAGTGCCTGTGCAGGGTGTGAGACAAATCTCTGTAGGATACCACCCAACGGTGTGTACCAAATATATGTGTTTAAGCAGTCATGCATTTACAAATAAAGTAGTAAACAGTACAATGAAAAACTAAACACAAACTCCACTCGTGCTCAACAGCCACCATGGAGTGTCACCTGCTTTGGCCAATGCTGGAATCTCTGTCCGGGAACCTGGCACCACGTGCCACCTGACACCTCGTGTCTCAAGTACCGACGTCCCAAAGGCACACCCAAGAATAGTAACCCGGCACCACATGCCTCCTGAAACCATGTGTCTCAAGTATGGACATCCCGATGGCATGCCCAAAAATAGTAACCCAACACCATGTGCCTCCTGACACCTCTTTTATCAAGTACCGACGTCTCGAAGGCACACCCAAAAATAGTTACCCCACACCATGTGCCTTCTGACACCTCGTGTTTTAAGTACCGACGTCCCGAAGGCACACCCATTCCCTGAAGGCTCCTCACCTCCCACGTGGCTTTCTACGACAAGCACCTACAACCAAAATACCTAACCGCAACTATGGGGGACTCTACCCACACGAGTGGTCAAAACCACATCATCACGGAGTATCTTTGTGTGCACACTACTCAAAGTCCTAGTGAGCGGTAATCACCCAAAATTTTCCTAAGCCACCATCACGTCTGACACCTCATGTCCCTACGACCATGTCGCTCAAGTCTGATGGTATCGCCATCCTAGTATCCTGGGCCATGCCCAACCAGAAAGTCATACTACCTCAAGCTGATGTCCATGACGCCCAATCCCGTGGTCAAACAACCCAAAGTCACCTGGGAAAAGCCCCAACCTGTGATCAACATCACTCAAGCGTACCCAGGCCAAACCCAACACAACCCAAAAGGGTCCAGCAGATGAAATCCAGCAATTGCATATATAAAATATTTAAACCAAAAAAGTAGACCAAAAAAAAACTAAGCAGTTGAATTGCCCTATATCTGGTGTTTTCCCATACCAGCACTGAGGTCTTAAATTCCTCCAAAAATTTATATCAAACATCAATAAATTAAACTAACTGTTTATAAAATTAACATTTATGTTAAAACCATTTTGGCGTTCCTCAACCAAAATGCCCCGATGAGAAACGACCCCTCACCCGGCCCTGCTCACTCCAACTGGTAACCGAGCATACCCAAAAGAATCCCAGAGGTCTCGTAAGAAATACA
The DNA here is from genome assembly GCA_963277665.1 of Viscum album. Classification (NCBI taxonomy): domain Eukaryota; kingdom Viridiplantae; phylum Streptophyta; class Magnoliopsida; order Santalales; family Viscaceae; genus Viscum; species Viscum album. Next base: position 976,618,183 of record OY728125.1, read on the forward strand.
GTATGAACAAACCAGATAAAACAGGTTCCGCTCAAAATTCCTGAAAATTCATCGAAGGCATCGTCACCCAAACATCAATGAAAACACAAAATGAGGTATGCACCACCTATCAAATACTCGTGCGATGCTACTCCTCCTGTAACAGCCACCAATTCGTTCTAAAACACATGAAATCTATAAAATATTCAATACCGTTCAAACGCCTATAACTCATTCTAGAACGCAAATCAGACAAAACGGACAAAAGGGAATCTAGGCCTTACCGAGGGTGTTCCAACGCATCCAACCAAGATCGGATCTGACTTCAGACGAAGAACCGGGAGGCAAATGAAGGTTCGACTGACTTGGGGGCGGTGGTTCTGTCCAGAACCTCAAAACGAGGCTACTGACCGTTTTAAGCAAAAAATAGAAAGTACACAACGTGTACTTTGGGAGTACCCGACATGTATAGTTCATTTAATTGTTCATAAGATGGCAGAATTCTGTCGACCTACATTCCGAACATTCCGACATGAGTACACGGTGTGTACCTAGGGGTACACATTATGTACTTGGTTCCTATTCCTTTCCTCACCGATGTACTTACATGCCATGTGTTTCCCTTATACACGGCTACACTACACGGCGTGTCCAAAGGGAACACAGTGTGCCCCTAGTTCTACCCAACTAATGGCCTACACAACATTTATGGCTACCACACGATCAGGGATACACGGCGTGTTGAAAACTACACGCCGTGTAGTAAGAAACTACTACACAGTCATCACACGACATGTACTCGACGGACACATAGCCGACCACTCGCCTGCACATACACGGTGTGTACTTAAAGTACACACCATCTAGTCTGTAAATTTCTAGAAACTTCCCATTCAATCTAGTTTCCTTGGAAACAAGTCAAAAATTTAAACAGGGTCGGGATTTTGACCCATTCCAAAAACCTGGGTTCTTATAAACTCCCAACCTTAACGTAGATCATCCCCCAGCTACCGAATGAAACCCGGAGATGGAACCGAACATGACCATCCCAGTAAAACAACCTGTACTACCCTGGTCCCAAGGTTCTGGATAAATTTCTCAAGGGGCTCCCCACCAAAGGAATTGCCTACTCGGTCTCAACCAACAATGCTCAAAGAAACCAAGGTTTACTAACCTGTCTTTCCGGATGCATAGTTCTCCACGTGACACATTGTCATCCCTGAACCACATTGGTGCTCATGTATCGCTCCCGACACACAACGTATCCCGCACCACATCGGTGGCCAGCTCCATGAGGTCCTGGTGCCTAGCACATCAAGTAACCTGCCTCTTTGATGCCCTAATTCCCTCATCCCCTCAATTAACCCGAATCCTCGATGCCCTGATTCCCTCGGCACCTCAAGTAACCCGCATCCTCGATTCCCTAATGTTACGCGTCTCATATATACATATACATATATATCTATCACGCACCCGATATTGTGCCAATCCCACTGACTAGAATCTAGTCAGTCCACATAGATCATGTACACCACATGCACTCAAAGATACATACCTCTACAGGTCATGCCAAAAAGGAAACATGTAGATCACGGCCACACCGCAGTGTACCTCTAACTGTCATCGGCTCACCGACCTGCTCAGCCTTTGGAAGCCCCACGGCGTGCACCTGACCTGAAACACGGCTGCCTGATGCCTAACCTCCCGATTCGGCAACTGTCACCACCCACTGACCCCTCAGCTGGGTCTCACCGTCTCTGTCACGACCTCCGTGCATAGGTGAACCTCGACTAACCTCTCCGGGTACCGAACCTGAACCAACTCCTGATGTCACAGTCTATCCTGGTCCCTGCATACCGGCTATCTGAGAAGGCTGCCTGAAAAACCTCTCCAGATGTTCGTCCTGTCCACATGCCCTGTACTCCTTCGGAGGCCTATCAAACTGAGCCCAAACATGCCCTGGATGTCCACACTGGAAGCAAATCACTGAAGAACTACCACGAGGTGGTCTAGCTGAATCCCTGGCCTGACTGCCCTGCTGGAACTCATCCTTTCCTCGCTTCCTGTTATCTGAACCATCACCTGAAGCCGTCTCCCTACCCAAGCAAGAATTATCTCTCTCGTTTCCCTCAGCTATGAGCGCCTGGTTCACCACCTCAGAGAAGGAACCCAGCCTGAAGATTTTCACCTCGACCCAGATAGCATGTCGTAAGCCATCCTCGAAGCGCCTCACCCTAGCTGCGTTGTCGCTTACCATACCTAGTGCAAAGCGAGATAGCTCAGTAAAAGTAGCTGTGTAGTCCATGACGAACATGTCTCCCTGATGGAGGCTCAAGAAATCCCGAGCTCTCTCTTCCCTCAGTGTCTCCGGGTAAAAGTGCTCAATGAACCTGTCTTCGATGTCCTTCCAAGCCAGTACCTCGTGCCTACAAGCCTGAACATGTACGTCCCACCAACACTTCACCAGTCCTCTCAGCATGTACGTCGCCAACTTAACCCTCCACCCCGGAGGTGTCTCATGCTGGTCAAAGATCATCTGTATGCTCTCTATCTAGTTCTCAGCTGCCTATGGATCACCCTCACCCTAAAAAAGTGGCAGCTGCTGCGACTGGAACACCCGCATCAGATACGCTATAAAAGGCTTTGTACCCTGCGTGCCTCCGTCAAGCCCCTGCAGGACACGTACCAGTCTGGCTCGGAGCTACTCGTCGAGATACGACCCAAACGATGCCAAAACTGGCTGTTGTCCTGCCTGCACTAGATCCTGAACATGTTCTTGTCCCTAAGCCTGTACTTGCGGCTTGTGCTCAGCCTGTACCAAATTCTGACCCTGATCTTGCTGCACTGTATCGTCTCCTGCCTGACACTCAATAGATCTGTAAAGGAGTAACCTGCTGAATAACATAAATGGTCAGACATCCCATATATATATATAACAATATATTCTACATAGATAAGGAAAGCAGTACAAGGCGGTTCATAACAACTACCCTTACGCCCCCTCACCGCAACCCATGCCCCATGGAATCCTAGCCTCAAGGCCTCTTTACCCGCCCTCAACAAGGACAAGTATCAAAAGTACATCGGGCCATGCCCATCCTGACAACTCACGTTGCCTCAAACCGATGACCGAGTCACCCAATCCTAAAAGTTACACTGCCTTAGCCATTGTACCTGCCTGCTCTTATAAGAGTCAGACCCAAATATCCTACAACATGCAATTCTAGAAAATATAAAGCATGGCATACACATTTGCACAACTAGAAACTCTATCAGGAATTTCACCCATTCACATTTTAAAGCATATAAAGCCTGACATTTGATATTTCATTCACATAGATTTATCACTTCACAAAGCATACGTGCAATTATGAAATTGAAATACCATAAAATGTGCCTATCAAAAGCCAAGAAACCAAACCTTTCCATACCGGGCCAATGTACAATTCTCCCTTACCACACTGGGTCAAGGGTCACATATCAAAATCAAAAAACATCACACATCAAGTGATACACAAAGGTGGAAATCATATAAACTGTAATACGAGCAAAAGCAAACAACAATTCCCACCCGCGACAACTAGGTCCATCCCTCGTACCTGGGGGTGCAGGCACCCAAGAACAAGCTAGAAACCCAGTCCCTATAACAAACTATCTCTAGTCAACCATATCCAAAATAGTAAAACCTATATAAAGAAAACACGAAGCCTCAAACTCATTACTAGCCAGTAAAACAGTACTACTAAATCGCTGTCAAGAACTCCTCTGATACCACTTTGTAACATCCTAGATCCAGCCAGCCACCCGAACACTGCCGAACAGGTCGAGTGTCACTACCTTAGGCGCACCTCCTCGAATTCCAAAGGCTACCGACTGGAAACAAGGGTCTGTTAGGTATATTGGGGAGGCTATACCCTCTCGGAGGATCATAATAATGGTACTGGTATGAAAATATTAATAAATATGTAGCGGAATGAAAGACTCAACAGACTCGAACCAGTCCCGCAGAGCAGAATCATAATCAATATAGATAAACAACGAAAGTAATAAATATAACACAGCACCCAAAATAAACCCAACAACATGCTAATACATTGTAACTACAACTGAACAGTAAAACATGCATCCAGAGTAGTTCATACACAACTGAATATAAAAGGGGTCCAATGGCTAACCAACGGTAGCTACAACAAGTAAGCATGCCGATACCGAAAAGTAAACAATACAAAGTAAACCCTTTCTAGGCATGACCTCAAGTTCCATAACATCTCCATGCAACAACTAATGCAGCCCATCGCCTGAAGCATGCCTCTTTCCTACACATAAATCCATAAAGTCTGCAAGCATCCCGAAGGGCCCGTGCAGGGTCTGAGACAAATATCAGAAGGATACAACCCAACATTGTGTACCAAATATATGTGTTTAATCAGTCATGCATTTACAAATAAAGCAGTAAATAGTACAATGCACAATTAAACACAAAATCCAATGCTGCTCAATAGCAACCATGGAGTGTAACCTGCTTCGGTCAACACCGAAATCTCTATCGTGTAACCCGGCACCATGTTCCACCTCACACCTCGTGTCTCAATTACCAATATCCCAAAGGCACGCCCAAGAATAGTAACCTGGCACCACGTGCCTCCTAACACCACATGTATCAAGTACTGATTTCTTGAAGGAACGCCCAAAAATAGTAACCCAGCACCATGTGCCTCTTGACACCTCGTGTCTCAAGTACCGAAATCCAGAAGGCATGCCCAAAAATAGTAGCTCGGCACTATGTGCCTCCTGACACCTCGTGTCTCAAGTACTGACGTCCCGAAGTTACGCCCTTTCCCTGAAGGCTCCTCACCTCCAACATGGCTTTCTACGACAAGCACCCCCAACAAAAATACCTAACCGCAACTATGGGGGCCTCTACCCACACGAGTGGTCAAAACCACCTCATCACGGAATATCTCTCTGTACACAATACTCAAAGTCCCAATGAGCAGTAATCACCCAAAAGAGTCCTAATCCACAATCTCGTCTGACACCTCGTGTCCCTACGACCATTTCGCTCAAATCCGACAGCATCGCCATCCTAGTATCCCGGGCCATGCCCAACCAGACAGTCGTACTACCTCAAGACAACGTCCATGATGCCCAATCCCATGGTCAAAACAACCAAAGAAACCCAGGAAAATCCCCAGCCTGTGATCAGCATCACTCAAGCGTAACTGGGCCAAGACCCACACAACCCAAAAGGGTCCAGCAGATGCAATATATTAATTTCATATATAACATATTTAAACAGAAAACGTAGACCGACAATACAAACTAAGCAGTTGAATTACACACTATCTGGTGTTTTCCCAAACGAGCACTGAGGTCTTAAATTCCTCCAACAATTTATATCAAACATCAATAAATTAAACTCACTATTTATAACATTAACATTTCATTAAAACCATTTTGGAGTTCCCCAGCCAAAATGCCCTGACGAGCAACAACCCCTCACCCGACCCTTCTCACTCCAAGTAGTAACCGGGCATACCCAAAAGCATCCCAGAGGTCTCGTAAGAAATATAGTATGAAAAAATCAGATAAAACAAGTCCCGCTCAAAATACCCGAAAACGCGCCGAAGGCCGCATAACCCAACAACCACGAAAACACAAAATGAGGTATGCACCACCTACCTATGAATTGTACGATGATACTCCTCCGGTAACAGCGGCCAATTCGGTCTAAAATGCGATAAATCTACAAAAGATTCAATACCATTCAAATACCTATTACTCATTCTAGAACAAAAATCAGAAAAAATGGACAAAGAGGAATCGAGGCCTTACTGAGGGGGTTCCAACGCATCCAACTGAGATCGGATCTGACTTCGGACGAAGAACCAGGAGGCAAATGAAGGTTTGGTCGACTTGGGGGCGGAGGTTCTGTCCAGAACCTCAAAACGAGGCTACTACCTGTTTTAAGAGAAAAAAAAGAAAGTACATGGTGTGTACATTGGGACTACACGCTGTGTATAGGTTATTTAATTGTTCGTACGATAACATAATTCTGCCAACTTACCTTTCAAACCAGTCGACATGAGTACACGACGTGTACCTAGGGGTACAAGGCGTGTACTTGGTTCCTCTTCCATTCCTCGCTGATGTACTCACACACCATGTGTTTCCCTTATACATGGATACACTACACGGCTTGTCCAAAATGAACACGGCGTGCCCCTGGTTCTACCCGTCCAATGGCCTACACGCCATTTATGGCCACCACATGGCCGGGGATACACGACGTGTTGAAAACTACACGCCATGTAGTAATAATCTACTACACGACCATCACACGACATGTACTCGGTGAGCACACGGCCGACTACTCGCCAGCACATAAACGGCGTGTACTTAAGGTACACGGCGTGTAGTCTGGAAATATTCCGAAACTTCCCATTTAATCTAGTTTCCCCAGAAACAAGTCAAAAATTTAAATAGGGTCCGTATTTTGACCCGTTCCAAAAACATAGGTTCTAACACCTCATATATAATCAAAATATAATCATACATATAATGAACGATACATAATTTATATATGTAATCAACCTATGTACGCTGTCAGTGGTTATCAAGAATGTCAATACTTTTACCCATGTAAATAAATAAGATAACATGATCATTATTCATAAGGATGGAGACTGAGTACTATTAAACAATACATTGTCAACTTGACCATATTCTTCTATATTGTAATAACAACATAGAAAATGCTATTTATTTTCCCCATTTCAATAAATGGTATAACATGAACAAAACCCATCTGAAGGATATAGGTGGGTGATTAAAAAATACATAGTCATCTTTTCCCCATATCAATAAAAGGGACAAAATCTTTATAACCCATTTAGAGGAAGAATTTGAATGTTTTTGAAATAACATAACCCTAGTACAATACAAGAATCATATAAGGGTGTTGACATACATGAAAATCACCCTAAAAAAATATTTATTTGAATACTACCCAATGAATTGAATTATTTGATACCACAAGTTAAATTCTAAGAATAATAAAATAATTTTTTTATATATATACTATATAAAAAATAAGGAAATATTATCCACATATAGTGAATCCTTTAACAAATTATAAGGTAAATGGAAAAAATAGAATTTTTTTTAGAAAACATTATTAAAATTGTTGTAAAAAAAATATACATATTTAATTCAAAGGTAACTTTTGAAAAGGTGATGTGAAATCCTTTCAAAACATTTAAATTAAAAAAAATCTAATAGTGGAGCATTGAGAAGACATAAATTGTATCTTGGATAAATTGATAGATTATGGGAAAACAAATAAAAGAAAAAGAAAAAAACCAAATTAATTATTTTCAAAATACCTTTATTTGAAATTCATATTGTAAGAATAAAGAAAAACAATAATTTGTACTATAAAATTATTTTTCCAATGTGGATTAAAAAAAATTGTATAAAAAATATTATGATGTGAGAACCAAAGGAAGGATGATGTTTAGGAAGGAACGTAATAACTCAAGGAAGAATAATTGAGCTATCAATATCCCTTACAAGAACATAGTACATGAATCATAAATAAATTTAAAAAGGGTTTATACGGTAAACATGTAAAATATGATATAATTAAATGAAATACAATGAAATGGTAGATTTTACCAAATATATAAGTATAATAGAATGATAATAACTAAAATAATAAAAATTGATTTATAAAAAAAATCAGACATCATGGTAACAATTGATTAAATAGATATTCGAGGGAAATATCCTGATTAAGATTATTTAATACAAATAATTACAAGGAGATATGGTATATATCATTCATGGAATGTTATATCAATAGAAAACCATACAACAGAAACATGGTGTATAACATTAACATGTCTCACATAATAATAATTGTTACCAAGAAAAGGATTGGGTCTTGAGTAACACTTTAATCAAATCCCATTGAAATAGTGACTTGTAGTAGAATTTAAAATAACATGAAACTAAAATAACTTTATTAAATGATAATTCATGATAGAAAATCTCAAATAGGAATTATATATAGCACATTAATGAAATTAGTTGTTTAATACTAAACATCTCTTTATGAGAGAAATTTGAGGCGAAAACTATTTCCTTGTATTCTCACTAACACAAATGTTCTATAGCCTTTGATATATTATACATAATTATATTAATCACATGTATAATAAACATAAAAAAAATAATAAAAATTATATATTTACTTTATAACCATATATTAAAAATATATTAGCTTATTGTATTTTATCGTCATTATCTTTGGTTAAGACAATCAATTTCTTGTTTCATATAATATTCACATGGATGGTATTGATTTTCACTAAGTAGTTCCCATTTCATAATTTCTATAAAATTCAATAAAAATTATCATTATTTTATTATAATATATTTGGCCTTGTTTTTATTATCTGAATAAACAAGAATATAGATCGTGAAAAAAACATAATAAACTAGATTTATTTTGTTTGACCATTGAATGGTGATGTATTAATAAATATTTAAAATATTAATAAAACATTTCCAAACAAATTTATAAATATTTAAATCATTACTATTTCATTATATTAGTATAACATCTTGTTACCATCTTTAAGTTATTTGTTAACAGTTATATACGTATCCTTAAAGATGAGTCTTGTTTTGGGGTCATTCTAGGAGAAATTAGAGAATTTTGGAAGGTTACATGATTGTGCATAATTGTCACAAGTATAGGGAAAATAATGAAATTTAGACCATAAAACCACAAAATCTATTGTGATTCACTAGAAGGGGAACATGGTTTGTCCATACCATGAGGACATCCCCTCTAAACTATGAAACCTCAGATAGTTAGGGTTTTTATGGTTGGTGTTTGGATTTCCCAACCATGCTCTCTCATAGAATAAATCATGGACCTTACCAATAGGGGTGAACAATTAGGGTTCATGGTTTTTATAATTGTTTTTCCCTACCTTGAAAAAATGGCATGTGATTTTTAATTCATCCTAAAATTATTTTAAAAAAACCAGACCTCACTTTTAAGTTGATTAATCACACCATTAGACCCTAACATGGATTCCTTAGACGTGAACCCTGGAAATATATTAATTTTTCCCATGAATCCCCTTTTCATAGAGAATTAATGCATAATTAATACCAGTCAACCTTTTATATGTATGTATATCCCTTATCATGTTTTTTCTTCTAATATATAGTTCTCTCATCCATAGAGAGTGATGGATTAGAACTTTATTGAGGGATCTAAACTGCATTTGGATGGATCTATATTATAAGTTGATTTTCTTCATCTATTACTCCTCATTATTTGTTGGTGATCCTATTATAGGTGTTTTATTCTAAAATGTGAATAATTTTATGTGGTTCTATAATTATTTTCAATATGATTGAAACCATAAGTCACTTTATTAAATTGAAATGATTTTTTAGTAGATTTAAAATCTATGATTTGAAAATATTTGATGTGTCAATTGAAATGGAATAGAAATTGTGAAAAAAACCATATTATATGGTATTGGAATTATAGAGGGGGGGATTTGAGAAAAATTATGGATTGAATTTAAAGATGATTTTATTTTTGAACATTGAAAAAAATGGATTAAATTGAAATTTGATTTGAAATGGAATGAATTGATGAAAACCATTGTTTTTTTTGAAATGCGAAAGGCCTGTTGAAAAATAAAAACTAGAAAATCCTAATTTCAATTGAGTTTAAATGTTTTATTTCCCCAAGTTTATTTTTTTTAATGACATGTTAAATTGGGTATTTAGTGGTGATCAGGACAAGAACACTAGAACCTTTCCTTCATAATAATTTATTCATGATGAAAATTTTTACTAAAACAATACTGGCTTAAATTCTTGTGACGTATTCAATTTTGAATTGTAGAATAACCATTATAGGTTCCTCTATTAGTGAGTATTTTTGTGTTCACACCTAACTATATTTGATATTATAATTAGATGTTTGAATATCTGTTTACCAGAAGAAGTACCTTACGATGTGGCTTTGGTACATGGTGCATTGTTTTGATTTGGTGACTTGATTATGCAAACCAATCAATATTGAACTATTTTATTCATTAAAATTTATTTATATATATATATTAAATAAAAATATATATTAATGAAATTTTTTAATTTGATTCCATCTTTTTTTGTTATGAAATAATATTTTGGTTTAAAATTTGAAAATTTAAAACCATGGAACGTTTTATTTTAACTAGTATCATAAATGTAAAATTTCCATGGTATTGATTACGAAACACATAGTGAGATATTATTGGGATTTACAACTCACACAATTCCTTTTCCTTTAGACATTTTTATACATTATTAAATCAGGTCTTTGTAATGGGAGAGTGCCACTTAGAGGTGGTTGATGTTCTTGATCCATGGGAACATATGGAGATGGTGTTGATGAGTGGAGTTAATGAACACTTATTAGAAAATATTTTCAAATAAATTTTTTATGTTTCCATTTTATTTTCCTTTGGTATTTCTATCTATATTTTCTAGTACATTTTTTCAATTTTTTTGGTATTGTCTCCCTTGAGAGTGTTCAGCATATTGAATTATATCCTGTATCTTTCATTATTTTGTATAAAATTCATTCCCACTTGATAACTTATGATAAAAGGGTCTATTAGCCAACCTATAGGGATTGATAATTACCTTTAAGCAATGTATATCTGACTCAGGAATCCGGGTAATAGTATATCCATGATACTACGTTTCAAATTAGTAATAAAGGAGGGTTGGTTTAACATTATTCTTTGATGTTAGTATGCAGTTTGGGATACCATTTTGGGACTAAATAGATAGTTGTGAAAGATTACCAGGATATTTCTAACCATTAAAATCCTTATTTCACCATTGGTGTTTTGTGAAAGTGTATTTGAGGAGTTTTTTTAATCTGATAATAGTCTTTTCCCATCATTCAATTTTTTTTATTGAAATACCAATCTCAATATTCTACTTGATGTAATTTATATTCACATATATTTATTCTATGTATCTTTTATGATAACATCAGTGTTGTCTGTTGATGTTGTGTAGCATCATACCTCTGAGAAGAAATGATAACAGGACCTAGTAAGAATTTTCTGGTGAACTATATTGATCAACTACTTTAGTGTCCTATAACCTCATTTTTAGGGTGGTGTTGCTTGTCAATGCTCTATGAAAAGTAAATATACACATTCATGTTTGGGTTTTTTTAGTGGAACCACAAAGGTATAAATCTCATTATAATGGGAATTAGTTTATACACAATAATCTAGATTCATTCCAAGGATCTACATTGCTTATGAGGCTGAGGATTAGTTGATAAATATAGATATTCCTTTTGATTTCCTAGAAATTTCCAAAGATATTAATGTAAAATATGATACCTTAATGCCGGAAGGACCTAGCATGATATGGTGGGATTTTATTTTGCTGCAAAATAATATGAGTGTTCTAAATGTAAATAATTTCATTTTATTTTTAGCGATGAGTTCTATCAAGAATATATGGTCTTTGATAATTTCATAGATTTTTTCAAACACTGGTAGGAATACATGACCGTGAATTAGTATTCAAACCATTTTGCTAATATTGTTTTTTTTCTCTTAATGTAGTGATTAATGATACAATGAAGGAATGAATATTTAAGAAGAGTCTTCAACATACAATCTATTCATAGTTGTTCCTTCTAAAGTAGGCTTTTTATGCGGATGTGTTGGATATGGAATTGATGGATGAGCATGAATTAACTATAAAATCAGTGTTTATGGGAGTTCTATTTTCTCTAGTTGCTAGCACTTAGAGTTCCTTTAATGGAAATAAGAAATATGATGTGTCTTGTGCTGTTTCTATACAATAGGCATATTCCATGCATCTTGTAGTTACTAAAATAGGTCTGTTGATCGGCTTCCAGTGTGGAATGTTTGGGCATTCGAGATATGTTTATATAAATCCACCGTAGATCTACAGTTCGTGCGGTCCCTCATAATATTTTGTAAGTTTTTTTAATTATTTTATGCTCAGTGAAGCAGTACAAAATAATAATATCAAAAGATTAATGTTGTGAAAGAAAATGCCTCAAGATCTAAGTGATTATAGCCACATTAATTTGGAATGGAGCTTCTTCACACAGTAGAAGAGTCTCTAGAGAACGATGATATAGATTCAACAACTATGAGAGGAACCACCACTATCACATCGTATTTGGTGAATACTATATTTGATACAGATTCCTATAACTATTTTTTATCAACTCATAGTGCGAACATTATAAATCAACCTTTGGATCTTTTGTCATATGTCAAGTATATTACAATGCACCTCGGAATGAAGAGAGGGTGGGTCTCTATTTTCCTAGTTGGGTTTCTCTTTATTAAATTTCAATATTACCTAGAACATTTTAGTTCATGACAAAAATCCATTGGACATCATCAATAGGATATATTGGATGATTTTTAATAATTCCCAAATTAAATGTTAACTTCTACTGATCTTCTTTACTACACCCTATGGGGTTTGTCTTATCTTTTAGGAACAATTATACCTAAGGTTGAATAGATCCATAATGTATTTTTTACATTTGGGAAGGGTAATATTTGTCTTCTATTTCAAATTAGAGTAAGGATATTTAGGTGATGGTCTTCATCCCATCATTTTCTATTTTCCAGCAATGATTCATTTTGATTTATCAAGTCTTCCACTAGTAATGGTGGTTAAGTTCACTATCAATTTAGCACATGGAACTCAGCCAATAACATTTCCTTCATACCAGACGGCACCTGTAGAGATGAAAGAGTTAAATACACAATTGGTAGATATATTAGAGAAAGGATTTATATTCTCAAGTGTGTCACCTTGGGATACTCTTGTTCTCTATAAAACAAATGATGAAACACTTCACCATTGAATTGATTACCAAAATATAAAAAAATTTAATGTAAAGAAAATATATTACTTTCCAAGGACTGATGATCTTAATGACCATTTAAAAGAGAAAAGTGGTTATTGAATATCGATTTTAAATTTCGTTATCACCGTTTCAGAATAATGGAATATAACATTCAAAATAAATTTTTTAGGAGTAGTTATGGCCATTATAATTACCCTTTCATGCCATTTGGTCTAACTAATGTTCTCAGGGTTTTTATGGCATTAATAGACATTACATTCCATGAGTACCTAAACTCATTTGTAGTAGTATTTTTTTATGAAATATTTTTTTACATCATGTATGAGAAGGATTAGGAACATTATTTAAGAGAAGTACTTAAAATCATGATAGACCAAAAACATTATGTGAAGCTTTCAAAATTTAATTTCTTATTTCAATAAGTTAAATTCTTGGGACATGTGGTGTTAGGACATAGAATTACTCATGATCCTGAGTAAGAGAAGGCTATTATGACATGGTAGCAACTACATAATGTCTTTGAGATATGAATATTTTTTCTCCATGAAGGGTATTACTATAGGTCTATCAATGATTTATCAAATTTGGATTCTCTAATAACTGCCATTACTCAGAAGGGTGGTAATTTCTTATGGAATAAAATACGAGAGAGTTATTTTATAGAGTTTAAATGTATTCTGTTTTTTGTTAAAATTTTGAATCTTCTATTGGATTGTAAGGGCTATGCAGAATTCTGTGAAGAATCTAGTTTCAGTTTGGTTCTGTTCTTAGGCTGGGTGATAATGTGGTATCCTATAGCTCTAGACAGCATAATCCATATGAGGAGATTTATCATACCAACGCCCTTGAAATTTTTGTTGTGGTGGATTATCTTAATATTTTCCACCTTTACCTTTTCATATAAAGGATTAACATTAATTTTGACGGAAAAATATTTAGTTATATTTACTTTTTAAAAAAATTGAACCTCCATCAGTGGTATTCGGTGGATTAAGTGAAATATATTTTTATACATTTCCTAGACCATGGGGAAAGGGAATTGTTTTGTTGATGAATTGAATATAAATTTATGACATGGTATATTATGTAATCATCTTACGAGTTTAACATTCTTGCTCTTTTCTCATAGTTTCATTTGGTATTCCGTGAGGAAGAGTTTGGTGATATACTGACAAGTGTTTAGTTAAAATATTATATTCTTAAGATGAATCTTTAAGAATACAATATTGTTGATGGATTTTGTATCATTTTGTACTCTATTTCTTATGGGGGGATATCATTGAAATTAAATTCTCTTCTGAGGGTATCCTATGTTTTAATAATCGGTTTGTTGTTCCTTGGTCTGTAAAGAAGATTATATTGTGGGATTGTTATAATTACAAATGGGCAGTTCATCCCAAAACTATATATATGTTTTATGATACATGGTGATGATTATGGTCACCATGTTTGAGATGAGATATTTCATATTTCATTTCTTATTATTATACATATTTTTAGGTCAAAGATGAGAACCATAGACCTTGAGTTTTGTTCAACCACTTCCAATGCCAACATAGAAGTGGGATAATACTTCTATGGAATTTGTGGTTGGGTTTCCTCATACCCAATGGAAAAATAATGTTATATAGTTTTTGATCAATCAACTATCCAAAACAGCCCAATTTATAGTAATTCAAAATGCAACCAATGTAGTGGGATTGGGACATCTCTATATGTTAAGAATTATTAAATTTTATGGAATTCCTTATGTAATAATATTATTAAGGGACCAACATTTTAATTCTCTCTTATGGATATGACTCTATGAGTCCCTAGGATCTTTGTTATGTTTTATCACATCATATCATCAATATAAGAATATCCAAATATAAAGATCTATACAAATTCACGAGGACATGCTTTGTGACTATGTTGTCGATTTTGTTAGACCTTAGGGTGTCTATTTGAGAATTCGTCAGTTTTCCAAAATAATAGTTACTATTATAAAATTTGGATGGCTCTTTTTGAGTCATTGTATTGACAGCCTTATAAATACCAATTGTTTTGGTCATAGATTGGTGAATGTTATTTAGTTGGACCAAGATTGTTCCAAGAAGCTATAAGTGATATTAATTTGGTTTATCATAGAATGTTGATGGAATAGGGAATGTGAAAATATTATTGTGACCATAATTGGTTATTTTTTACGTTTTTAGATGTTCAACATAAGTTTTGCAGAGTCTCACAACATTTGTGTCATCAAATTCTTAAAACATAGGGTAAGATTACCCCACTAATTGTGGGACCTTTTGATATTATTGAGTGTGTGGGGAAAGTGGATTAAATTTTATCACATCCACAAAATTTTATGTATATAAATAATGTGTTATATATATCTTAGATTTGGAAGTATCTTTATAACCAATCTCATGTCTAAAAAAAGGATGATCCTGATGTCGTGCTTTATATATCCAGGACAGAGCATCTATTCATACTTTTTGATGTTGAGATAAAGGTACTTTGTGGGAAGATGATACCATTGGTATGTGTGATGTAGAATTATATTTTTGATTCACATGATAAATGGTTATGTGATGAATTTATGAGATATAAGTGGCCTCATCTCTTTCATATGGGATCTTATTGATAGTATTTATTGGGATGAAAAGTTTTTACGGTGGGGGAGGTTATAACATCCTGTTACCTTATTTATTGTATTTATTTACCTATTACATGATATATTTAAATCTAGGTATTGTTTTTGATTCATTATAATAGAAATTTTATGAATTTAGAAGCCTAAGGGGTTGTGCATGGTTGGTTCATAGTTAGAGAAAACTGTGTGCCCTATTGTGTGCCACTATAAGGGAGCATCTGCTTTTTCTAAACTATGTGGAATGACTATCCAAACAATCCAAACTTATGAAGTGAGGGTTTTCATGGATCCTATATGTTTTTTCAAACTTCATTTCCTCATAGGTGAAACTATAAACCTTGCCTATAGGTGAGCATAGTATGGATGCCTGGTTTTTCTAACCATGTGTCCGTACATAGAAAACCATGTCTGTGGGTTTTAATTCCTCTAAATATTATTTTAAAAACCCAAACCCTCCAGTTTAGAATTCATAATAACCTCATTAAACGCTAACTCAAATTCCATGAACATAAAGGCTCTCAAGATAGTACTTTGGCACCTCAAACCCCATTTCTTGGTGGATCAAATCCTAATTCATCATTTTGGATCTCCTCTGAGTAAGCGGGGCTACTCTAATGTATTTTCTTCTGATATCTCCTTCTTTTCTATTTAGATATCGATAGATCATCAGATAATTGATGTATATAAACATAGGTTTTTTGTATCTTTATTCTAAAATGCCTTTCTTGATATCTTATGTATTGTTGTTCATTGGTGTTATCATTTCGAATTTTGTCTTTGACCATGTGAATAATGGTTGGTGGTTCCATATTTATTTTCACAATGATTGAAACTATAATTTTTTTGATTAAATTGAAATAATTTTTAATTTTTTTTAAAGAAACTGATTAGAAAGGGTATGATGTTTGATTATAAATGGTTAGGATGTAGTATAAAACCCCTAAATTTAAGGGAATTGGAATTGTGGGGAATATTTGAGAAAAATGATTGCATGATTTTAAAATAGTCTTTATAAATTGATTTTTTTTGAAACATGAGAGAAATAGCATAAAGTGAATGCTTATTTTATGTTTCATGAATTGATGAAAACCACATTTGACATTTTAAAGGAAAAAAAATGTTTAAAACTGAAAATTGAGAAATTTTAATTTGAATTGATTTTAAATGGTTGAATTCTCCAATATTGACTGATTGATTTTTTTATGTACATATTAGCCTACGTAGTTTGTGATAAATAATATTATAACATTATCACCTTGCCTCCATAATAATGGATTGATGTTGAAAACCATTACTAAAACAAATGAAGTAAGATTTTCTGTGATGGGTTTCCATATTATGGTGTAGACTTCACATGATGGATTCCCCTAGTGGGATGTATTTTTATAAAAATAACTAAATTGATACAAGATCATTATGAGTTGTTTGAGGGTCTTATTTCTTAAATGACAAACATAACATGTTTCTTTCATACATGGTTCTTTACAATGATCTAATAACTTGATCACAAATTCTATTAAATATGGAACTATTTTACTCATGAAAATTGATTTATATAAATTTATTATATAATTTTTGTAAACAAGTTTTTATATTCATGCTGCTATTTTTAATATGAAATCATGTATTGGTTTAAAATATGAAAATATAATACCATGTTATGTTTTATTGTAACTGATAGCATAAATGTTAAATTGTTATAGTATTTATTATGGAATACATAGTGGGATCTGACTGCTCTTTATAGATCACACATAACCATTTCTTTTAGGAGTTTGTAGAATCTATTATTCTAGGTTTGAGAAAAGGGAATTCTCCACTTAGAGGCGGTGGATTTTATTGATCATTGGGACTGTATAGTGAATATTGTGATAGATCGAGTTTTTTCCACTAGTTACATATGATTATTTGAATCTTTTGTCTAGTTTCCGTTGTATTTTTATTTGAGATTTATATATATATATAGGTACAATTATTTTCATTTTTTAGTATGACATTCCTTTAGGATTTTTGAGTATTATTTCTTATATATTTTGTTATTTTATGGAATTTTTTTTCTTCTTGGTCTTCTATGATTCCAGGTGCTAGCTTCCAACCCATGTGGATCAAGAATTCCATTTGATCTATATCAGATTTGTATAGGGTATCAATGTAAAAGGATGTCTGGGCTAGTTCATGAAAATAATTATCATACAATAACTTTTAATCATTTGTGACATAAAAATTATAACATCATTGGAATACGTGGTATGATAAAACCAAATGGTAACATTTTATAACATTTAAATGAGCAGGGAAATGTCATTAGATAAAAAAAGAATAACATGTTCATAATTTTACACAATTAATGATTATCATATATACTTTGTAAATCAATTTTTATAACCATACAAAATGGGTAGTGATGAAAAACAAAATGCATCATTCATGGGGGTGGTAGTTTGTTATTAGCATGATTAATAGTCTAATTTATTAATAAAATGAATAAATAATGGTATAGAAAAATAAATAATTAAGAATCTTATTTCTTATATTGAAAAAATATTTATTCATAAAATCCACTATTGACACTATACTTGAGAGGTGGTAATAAATAATACACAAAATCATGTCATTGTGGTTGTAGTCTGTATATACGCATGACCGTTGTTTTGGATTTTCTTTATAGATTTACTATAAAGAATAACATATGTATAAATATAATAATGAATATTATGTATACTAATGATACTTAATTTTTTTTATTTTCATCTGTTTATAAATTGTTATGATATTATAAATTATGAAGGAACATAATGAAAATGTTGATACTCGCAATAAAAACATGAATTCTCACTTAGAATTATAATTTTAAATGAATGTCATATGCTAAATTATTATGACCATAGGATATTAAACATTCATATTTCTTTTAGGAAGATAAATTTGGAAACATTTTAATGAAAAATTCTTTTTGAAGGTGTGAAATTACGTGGTTCAAGAGTTACCCTTTTTAAATGAATGAAAGGGTTATTTTGGGAGCATGTGTAACATTTTAAATAATTAGGTCTTTATATATGAATTTAAATGGATAAAAAATGGAAAAAATATAAGGTAATATAATTTTGGATTTATAATCACCTCAAATACTCATTTGGAATAAAATTTTGATAGTTTACTATTTTTCTTTTAACATTTTAAATTTTACCCCCATTTATTTTTAACTTCGTAATTAATTTTCAAACTTAGAAATTTTTAGCAATGAAAAACTTAACAATTAAAAATTTTCAAAATTTAAATCCAATTATTTTAATATTAGTAAATAATTTTATCTATTGAAATTTATTTGGTTTTAATATTTTAATTTTATTTTTGTCGTACATAATACTTAAAAATAGTTTTTAAGATAAATGTATTTTTAGCATAATTTGTATATTTAATACATTGTTTTTAAAATTATAAATTTCTATGAAATAAAATAGTATATTATGAAAGATATAACATTTATTATGATTTTATGGAAAAAAATAACCGAACCTCACATTGATGATATATGATATAAAGAAATGACTGGAAGCATTTTTATTAATCTAATATTGTAATTTAGTTCTCAAAATGTTATTCATGTATTTTAAAAAATCAATTAATACTTTAAAATTCATAATTATATCATTTAAATCGATATCTTATTGTATTAATGGTTTTTTATCTTCTAGTATATACTTACATAATGATAAAATCATAAAAATTATAATTTTCTCAAAAAGTGTAATTTTTTACTACAAATCAATATTTTTAGAAGAAAAATAATATTTAATGTTAAGATAATGTTTTAATTGTTAACCCATATATTATTTACAATACGTCAATTTAATTTTATAAATTTAAAAAACTCAATTTTTAATTAAAATCATAAAATATAATGAAAAACTGTTTTTTGTTAGAGAATGGCATTTTTCAAATATTAATTTTTAATATTCTCAATTGATATAATTTACTAACTAATTTGGTGTTAACCAGATACTCATATCAACCATAATTTATAATTTTTAATTAAACTTTTTAGGAATTATAAATTCATATCACAAAAGAATTATATTATTTGAAAAATAGTTTTCAAAAAAATTGTCATATTAGTCATTTTTGAAAAAATAATTTAATTTCATTCATATTAAAAGTAATCATTAAATAATTTCTATAAATATATTATAAAGTGGTTAATCCTATTTATTTTATATAATTAAATGTAAATGTTTTAACAAACATACATAATTATTCTCATTTTACCAAAATATATCATCATTTCATTTAAGTTCAACATAGAGTGTAGAGTAGGCTATCAAACACATTAAATTATTTAAATGTAATTTTATATTTAAATAATTCGGTGTAAGACACACATTAATTTTATTTAATGAGTAAAAATAAGTTGAAAATAACTGACTTTTTTGGCATTCTAAAACCGGAAACTGTCAAGACTGAAATAAAATGGTTCATGTTATATCGTGATTTAAATTATTCTACACATTTTTATCATCATTCATCCTAATAATATAAATTATTCTCTGATTAAATATTCTAATATGAATATTATTGAATTATGTTTTATCTAATTATTCAAAACAGAAATATATGGGGTATTTTATTTTTGATGCTGATGGAGTGTTTGTGCTAACATTATAAATCATGAGATATTTTTATTTATACATGATTTTCACCCTGATTTTTTATGAATGTTCTCCCCAATACATAATAATGTTCTTTTTTAGTCACAATTTACACTTTCTACCATTATCATGAATTTATTATGATATTATATTTCTTGTTTAACAAAAAAATGACTAAGAAAATAGTATCAAGGACGGTAGTAATTCCATGAATTTCAGTGAAACTAAAATTTAAATATATTAAAGACTAGTTATCATTTTGAAGACTTATAGTTTAGTTCCAGAAATTTGATAGGATATTATGAATCCTAGATAATGGTAGTGGTAATGAAATTACAAAATAACTTAAATATTGAAATAAATTATAATGCTTTTATTAGAATACTAATAAAGACATTGATTCAATGTGGATTAATTGGGAATTTTTTTTGTTCATGTATATAATCAATGAATATGTTACCAAATTATGTCATTGTCAAGAAAAATTATGTTTTATAACACATATACAATAATATATGAGAAACTTTTTCAAATAATATTCATATTTTATAACTTTAAAACATACTAATACATTAATATGTTTACCAGTTAGAATCATAAAAAAAATTTGTGAACAATTTTAATTAGAAAAATTCATAATTATTTCAATAACAAATTTTGAGAAAAAAATTAAATTATTATCAAGTTAATAATGATAATGAAATAAAATAATAAATAAATATTGATACCATGGAAAGCATAAATGAATGAAATGAATAACATAATGAAAGAATATGGAAATTAAATCCACAATTCCACCAACAATGGTATTCACTAATTGGATGAATGTATATGAATTTATATATAATTTTCTATTTTTTATGGGGAAAAAATATTCCATGGAAAATATTAATATACTTAAATTGTAAATCTATTATATTTCTTAGAAAATTAATTGATTCAAAAAAATTCCATCCAATTAGGTTATACTAAACAAGACAATGAGATTGATAGATAGTCTGATATTGATGATAAATCATCCTCACCCTCACGTATATGCATCATGAAAATTATTAACCATTTTTGGAAGGGTGTATAATTTGTTGTTTTATATTGGAGGGGATGATAAAAAATATGTAGACTAGAAATCAAAGAATGAAAATACCTTATGCTAAAAGATATTATTTATAAGAATATTAACAACATAACTTCAACTGATAAATTGAATCATAGATATCATCTTTAATTTTTGTGTCTTTAGATGAAATTATATTAGAAGACCCAAATTGATGATAAAATATACATTCATCAATTATATAAAAAAATTAGAACAAGAAAATTTAGAAAGGGAATGTATAACACACTGACCCCGAAGTTGGGAGCCGATGCATTATAATAATACATTGAAATGATTACAAGGGATCAAATCTTGAAGTACCGATAAATTTATAATTCTTGGAGGACCATATTACTATCATGATACCTATAGTAAATTGAAAAAATAAAATAAAATATGATACAATATGAAATAAAATGGATCCTTTAAATCTTATTCAATGTTTTCTTCTTTATAACATTGGGAAATGAAACATAAGAAATGGGTGAGCATAGATTCTCATTATGGGTAAGTAATAAAATTGATTCTATCATAAACAAAATCACTAGTCATGTCGAATAACTGAATACATGTTCCTCTAAAAATAAACTTGAGCATAATATGTAACGAATGAATGCTGAGTAAATAAATCCATATAACTCATCACATGAAACTATACCATTATTATTCTACTAGTCGAATAACCTCATGAACTATAAATTACTAATATGATAATGAGAGATATCCATATGTCAGAAATTGTGAAACATACCTTCAATTCCATAGACAATACATATAGAAAAAATTAAGGCCTCGACCAAAACCATATCTGAGAATGGGAAAGGCCTCGTCCAAGTCCATATCTGTTTGACACATGAGACCTACCGATGCATCAAGGGGATATAGTGGTCCCACCCAATATATAATAAGTACATTTAATTCCTCAAAAGAATGGGGATCAACTTAAACACAATATACATTCATATTGAAACTAACATAAGAAATTTAAATCTCTTTCCTCAATCATTAATAATAAACACTAACCATTACGAGTCTTATAGTCAATGGTATCAAGATAGAACATCCACAGTCAAAATTATCGAAAAACCATAAAATAAAATTTTATATGATATGTTAACATATAAACCTCATTGAATTAATATATTAAAAAAAATATGTTTAAATATCTTAAGATACTATTAAATGATACCATTGAATTTTTTTGAGGAAATAATCATTAAACAATCCAAAGTGTCGCATGCCACCTTGAAAAATTTCAACCATAATACCTTATAATATCATGAGAATTATGAGACTCTTGATATGATGTACCAATGGTAATTACATACACCACCCACAAGGAATAATTTGTTAACAAGGAATATATCTCATAAAAGTTAACGTGAGATCAGAAAAATCCTTTTTCATTGGAAAGCATAGTTCTTTTGGTTAATAATTTTTATTTGTCATACAACTATGATTATAAATATGTATATCAATTAAAATAAAATTAAAGGATGTTTAGATTATATTTTATGAATAAATAATGTCTAATTGAAGAGAAATCTTGTAAAAAAAGTGTTTTAATGAATCTTCAGAAATCAAACATTTTTTTGCAGTTTAAGGAAAATATTGAAGATATTATAAAACAAAAAGGAATGTTCGTTTTCATAAAACCAAAAATAAACCAAGATAGTTATTAATTAGAATTTTTTTTATGTTAAAAAAAAATATTATGGCTTGAAATAGAATATACAGTGCACTTGAAAATGGATAATAATTCGAGAAGTTACCTTGAATCGGTGGGCTTGTATTTCAGGATGCATTTTCAATGATTCATTTAATACATGTAACTCCCCACAATAAAGAAGTATTATGATTGTTAAACATATATATATCATTAAACCCTAATATATTATTATTACATTATAATAAATACTAATTTAATTGAGGTAAGTAGAGAATAAGAGTAACCCAGATGAAAATGGAGGTTCAGGTAGAAAATTATTACAACTTTGAAATCAATTGAATCATATGTCCCAAAATTAATAATAATAAATGTATACATTTAATAACATGAAAATAAATATATTCATGATATGATACATTAATGGTCAGTATTAATATATCATAATCAACTAATAGCAGTGAATAAGGAATATCTCACAAAAATAGAAGTGAGATGAGGAAACACATACCTTATGTCCGAATGTATTCTGTACTTGATCTTAATGTACTGAATAATAAAATTTTCTCAACTAATTAATATTATCAGAACTCTATATACGATTTATTTATTTATTATATATTTATTACGTAAATTTAGGACCTTTTAAATGGGTTAATATATTTAATTTCATCAATTGGGAGTGCATGTTTTCTTAGTTTTCATGAACAATATTCTTGTAGAAAAGTATGTATGTTTATGTAAAATAGAAATTCAAATCCATAATTGATGTTATGGTTTCATGGCCATAAATTAATATGGTAATATAAATTGAAATCCTATCATTTTGAGTGTTTTAAATTAACAAATCTCAGAAGATGTTTTCATTTTTTGTATAATTGGTAGGGAAAATAGAGATGATGACGATATATTTCATTAGAATAATATTATTCTAGTACATGTATATTACTGGAATTATAATATAATTTTTATGGGGGGAGGTGACTAGAGAGAAACAATTGAATGGAACTTGTAAACAAAAATTAAAAGAAAAGGGAAAAGAGGTTTACCTCTTGAGTACTCCTCCTGGAGAACATCCTTAAGGCCTTTGGTTTTGGCCTTCTGGTGAGAAAAATAGTTCTTGGACGTGAGGAAGTGACATAGGAAGATTATTTGGAAAATATTTTCAAGGATAAAATCTTGAGTGTATGTGAGTTAGAACCAATGACCATTTAAATCATCCATCGCTCATGGATGAAGTAGAAATTCATTAATTTAGCATATTTCATAAATCAACATATTTTCATTAATAATAAAAAATTGAAGTATTTCATAATTATCCCAAAAATTCTCCATATCCATTTTTTTTATGTGTAGAATAAAAAATGAACTCAATTATATAAAAAAATTATAAATAAGGGCAATATAATTTCTAATTACAATCACAATTTAATAAAAAAAAATATACTTTTTAAAATTATTACAGTTTTTATAAAACCATAAAATTTTAAATAAGGTCTCATTAAATTATCCCACAATCATAGGAAAGAAATACTAATTTATGAGTAAATTTTATGAATTATGAATTTATTGATTTTAAAAGTGTAATTAATTCTTTATTATTCATAAAATTACCAACATGTAATTATTAATGTTTAAGATATTAACAAACATTTTTAAGGTTCCAAAATTGTATTTATACATACATAGATGAGGTTACTATTCATAAGGGTAAATTACTATTCATATGGGTCATGTTACTATTCATAAGGGTATGTTACAATTCATAATCGTCATGTTAATATTCACAAAAACATTAATTAATCCTATTAGACACTATAAATATTACCGATCACAATGGTGTATGTCCTTTTTTTAGAAAATTAAAATCACGGAAGTGAAAAAATTATATTCATTGGATAGGTTATGACAAAGTGGTGTTTCACAGTGACTCAGTGATTTGTGCATATAAGATATCTATTGAATTGTAATTATTTAAGACGAACATTCCCTAAAATCATGGGGAGTCATATTAATATTCAATATACTCATAATATAATTTTGAATTTATCAAAATAATTATAACAGTCAACATATTTATTATTCTTTAAAATATTTAATTGAATAATATATTAATCAAATACATTAATTCACATTAAAATATTATTTCATGTAAAATAACAATGTAAAATAGTATATGTTTTTTAGAACATTAATTAATTAATTTGAATGCTGTAAATTATAATATTTTATAAGTATTATTATTAATTTAAAAACATCATTTTAAATTATTCAAAATTACTAAACCAATTAATGGGGTGTTACATTATTCCCCCATCAACCGAATTGTGTCCCCAAAATTTGAAACTGCACTCTGATAGTTAAAGTCTAATGTTTGAAAAATACCTTGCGGGAAACCAAAATCAAAAATAGGGTTAATAAAATATCCTATTAAAAATAGTGTATGAAAAATGAGGTGGTCACCAAAAAAATATTCATTAAAATGGAGTAACATTAGTTGGAAGTAAAGACCTAGACATATAAGAAAAATCAAACTATGAAGTTCTGATGAAAAGTAATAGAGAAAATGTTCATATGAAAGTTTATTACTATAAAACGATAAACTACTTTAAAAAATTAATTAATATTATCTAAGATCATGATAAGAGGAATTTTTTAATTTAAGACTATTTTTCAAGTGTTGAAGAATGATTCCACTCAATAAGAGTTATAATATATGTTTGGATTTCATAAACACAATCTTATATTTGATTTTTCCTTGATTTATCTATTCTTAATCTCATAGCACATGTTGCATCATGTGTTGATGTAATACATTATACTATAAAAAATTATAAAATGATCAAATTAAACCTTTCATAAATGGTTAAAAT
This sequence comes from Viscum album, assembly GCA_963277665.1. Lineage (NCBI taxonomy): Eukaryota > Viridiplantae > Streptophyta > Magnoliopsida > Santalales > Viscaceae > Viscum > Viscum album. The sequence continues at coordinate 976,644,045 of OY728125.1, forward strand.
CACAAAAATATAATTAATCAACACTTTATAATGAAGGTTACTGAATTTCTAAGATGAACTCATAGTTAGACCTTAATCATCATGAAGTGGATCTAAATTTTTACATTCCAAACATGTGAATATATTTATCATGTATCCTCTTAAAATATGTCAATAACTCGAATTTCATTAAAAACATATGAGTAATATTCGTTCTTTCATATTCCATAAGTAAGATATTTGTTATTAGATATATTTCTCAAATCCAAAAGTGTTGTAAACTCTGTGGATGATATCATTGACCACTTGTCCACAAGTCTATAATTAGTTTTAGGGTAGTCATTACTTATCAAAATCAATCATTTCTTTATAATTTTCACAACCTCAAGAATATAGTTAGGGTTGTATTTATCTTTATCATGCATTCTCCAAAAATTTTAACTTTCCATTGAATATCTTTTCTCGGTACCATTCACCTTGTGGTAAAAAATCATTAATGAAATAGTACTTTAGTATAATCCTCACATATTCCAATATTCTTATAACCAATACATTGTTGAAAAAATATTCAAATTAACGGATTCTTGACTATGCATAATAATAATTCGACTTGATCTGTCTTAGTATCCTAACTTGATCATTTTCCATTAACATTATTTGGGGTATATTACTTTGATGCTTGGGATATTGATTCACATAGTGTCTCATCTCCTTGCAGGTGAATCATTGTATGTTGGAAACATTTTTCATACCCATGTAATCACGAACATTGTTTCCTTTTTCTCCAAACATATAATTAACTCCCATTCCCTTCAATCATTTACCAAGATGATTCTTTCTATAGTAATCAAATGTGGGAAAACCCTTATTTCCCTTCATCCCATTATCCATATTTTTCTCTTCTATCCTCTTCTTCACTTTCAGCCTTCCAAATCGATAATACTAAAAAAATTCTCCTTCTTGTTAGAATAAGATACTATCTCTTCATTTGATAATGTCATTTGAGAGACTACTTCCCTTCAAAATACTGGTTTAATCCCGTTGAAGAAATAACCATTCTTACTCTTTGGATTATGTGCATTGATGTGGTTCCCATTTCATCTTCTAGGCACCATTTCTTAATAATATCATATAATGTATTAGCTCATAAAATTAGGAACATTTTATAACTCTAATAATGGTATATAACATGACATAAATTTAGGCATTCAAAATCCTAGAATAATATAATTTCGTTACTTTAGAAGCATAAATCCTTCATAACGGTATGAAAGAAAAATGTTAATTATCCTAAGAATATCCCATGAGAGTGTGTAAAAAGGTGTGAAGTTAGACCCATTTTCGTGGACCTGGTTACCCTGAGTCAATCATGGAACACCTTTTCAGAGTTTTAACACATAGGTATATCTGTGCCAGAACCACATCCACTAGTATTATCCAGATAAGGATGTATTTTCTAGGAATTCCACATAATCCATAACTTAAAAAAATTATAGGATGTTACTCTATTCTTATCCTAAAATTCTATTTAGGGTTATGTTCCATAACCAATGTTTTCTAAATATAGTTTACAAGTTTATAGCTTAACTTCCTTGAATACCAATTGTAACGCCCTGACCCCAGAGGCCTGGAGCCAATGCATTATTTAAATGAATTGGCATGTTTATATGGAATAAAATCTCAAAGTAAAAATTAGATTATTTTTCTTATAAGACCATATTACAATCATTACACCCATAGTAAATTTGAAAAATAAAATAAAACAAGATAAAATTGGAAATTAACTGCATCCCTGAAAGCTTATTTGATGTTTTCATCTTCATAACCATGGGTGAGGAAACATATGAAAGGAGTTAGATAATATGCTTAGTAAGGGTATGTAACACAATGGAATTTATCATAAAGATAAAAATTATTAATTATGAATAGCTAAAAACACATACCATTAAAAATAAACTTGAGCATACTATAAAATGAATGAAAACTGTGTAAATAAATCCATTTAAATGATCACATGAAACTCTACTATGGATATTCTACTAGTCGAATAAACTCAAGAACTATCAATTACTAATATTATAATCATGGATATGCATATATCATAAATTCTGAAACATACCATAAATGCCTCAACCAAGAAATCTAAAAATAAGTATGTCCTCAACCAAAACCATATCTAAAAATGGGCAAGGCCTCGACTAAGTCCATATCTGTTTCTCTCATTAGACTTACTGATGCATCGAGGGGATATAGAAGGCCCCACCTATCAACAACTACTTCGACTTCATTTTTCATATAATTGGGGATAAAAAATATATATATTTATATTGAAACTAACATATGAAATGTAAATAACTTTCCCCAATTATTAAACATGAACACTAACCATTCAGAGTAATATGGTGAATGGTATAATGATAACAGATCCATAGTAAAACAAATTATAAACACAGAAAAAATATATTTTATATGATATCATAAGATATAAACCTAAATAAAGTATAATATTCAACAATGTATGTTGACATAGGTGAAGATACTATTAAATTAGACCATTAAAAAATTCTTGAGGAGATAATCCATAAACATTCCGAAATGTCTCATGCAACCATGAAACATTGAAATCATAATACATTAGAATATAATGAAAATAATTATAATATTAATATGATATACTAAAGGGTATTACATATACCCCATGCAAGGAATACATGGTTAATAAGGCATATATCTCATAAAAGTTAATGTGAGATGTGAAAAATCATTTTTAATACGGAAAGAAGAGTTATTTTGGAAAATAATTTTTATTTGTCCTAAAAATCAGATTTTAAACATGTACATCATAGAAATTAAAATTTAAGTATATTTAGATTATATTTTAGTCCTAAATTATGTCCCATTGATGTGAAATAATGTAAAAAAAATTTAAGAAGCTTTAGAAAAAAACATTTTTAGTGCGGTTTAAAGAAATGATTGAAGATAGTTTAAAGCGGAAAGGAATGTTTGTTTTCATAAAACTAGAAATAAACCCATATAGTTTTTTATAATGAAATATTTGATTTTATAAAAAACATTATGTATTAAAAGAGAATATACAATTAACTTGAAAATGAGTATGCATTGGAGAAGTTCCCTTGAATCGAGTTTGTGTTTCGAGAAGATTTTTGAACGATTATTTTAAAACATGTAACTCCCCATAATAAAGAAGGATAATGATTATTAAAAGTATATAGTACATGAAAACATAATTTATTAGGATTAAATAATAATAAATAATAATTTCATTGAGGTTATAAGTGATTATAAGTAACCCGAATGAAAAATAGAGGTTCGAGTAGAAATGTTTTACTAGTTTGTAATCACTTAAATCATATGCCCCTAAATTAATAATCATAATAGGATAAATTTAATAACATTAAAATAAATATATTTATGATATTATACATAAATGGGAAGTATAAATACACCTAACTAAACTAATAGTAGTGAATAATGAATATCTAACAAAAGTGGAAGTGAGATTAGGAAACTCGTACCTTATGTCTGAATGTATTCTGTACTTGACATTAATGTCCCGAATAATAAAATTTAATTTTTTAATTAATAAACTGAGAAACAAATATGGACCAAATTGATTTATTATATTGTTATTAAGTTCATTTATGGATTTTTAGATGGGATAAGTGATTCAATTCCATCATTTGTGAGTGCATGTTTTCATAGTTTTCATGATCAGTTCACTTAATTATGAGTATAGATGTTCATCTAAAATGAAAATTGAAATACAGAATTTAAATTATGAGTTATTATTGATCATACATAAGGTTAAATGATCATATAAATTCATTGGTTATTTTTTATATGATGAATCATTTGATAAAATTTTAATGATAAACATTTGGATTAATTTGGTAGTTTTTTTATCACAATAAACTCATTTTGTTTTATAATTTAAACCCATGGGTAAATAATTATTACAGAATATTAAATATGTTTTATTAAATATATTATTATCTGTTTAATCTATAAAAATGGTTACATGAACAGAATTTAATATGGTAATATAAATTGATAACATGTTATCCTTGAATGTGATAAATTAACACATCTCTGATGGTGTTTTAATATTTAGTATAAGAGGAGGGGGAAAGATAAATGATGATGAAATATTAAATTATCATAATATAATTATAGTAAATGTATTCTACTAGAATTATTAAATAATTTGGATGAGGGTAGGTGTGGATAGAGAAACAATTGAATGGAACTTGTAAAAGAAATTGAAAGGAAAAGGAAAAAAGGTTTACCTCTTGAGTACTTCTCATTGAGAACCTCCTTAAGGCCTTTGATATTGGTCATTCTATGAGACCAAGAGGTCTTGCATATGAGGAAGGGTCTTGGGAAGATTATTTTGCAGAACATAGTCAAGAATCAAAGATTAAATTGTGTGAGAGGAAGAGGGGGTGAGGGTGGTTTTTATAGTGGAGGAGAGGAGGGTTTTCCCATTATTTTAATCATTATTTAATTATTTTGTCTCAAGAATATGATTATTCATGATTTTTAGCACCATAAATTGTAATAAGTGCATGTTATTTTTAAACAATATCCATTTACATTATCCATGACTCATGATTGATTCATAAATTCATTTATTTAGCATATTCTAAAAATTAACATATTTTTACTATTTGTAAAAAATTCATGTATTTGAAAAAAATACCGAAAATTCACCATAAACATTTTTCAATGTTAAAAATCCAAAAATGAAATCCATTTTATGAAAATAATTTTCAAAATAATATAAATTTTAATTTTAATTACAATCACCATTTAATCAAAAAAAATATTTTTTAAAATTATAATTGTTTTTATAATACTCTAAAAAATTAACTAAGGTCTCATTAAATTATCCCAAAATAATAATACAAAAAATATTGATTTATTATTACATTTTATGAATTATGAATTTATTAATTATAAAATTTTAATTAAATAATTATTCCTCACAAAAATACCAACACTTAATTAGTAATGTTTAAAATATTCAGTTTCATTTATTAGGTGCCTATGTTTTATTTAAAATTACATGGGTCATGTTACTATTTGTTGGTCGGTGTGCACACTCAAGAGGGGGAGTGAATTGAGTTCCAATTAGAATTTATGTATAAAAGAATATTAGTTTTACAAATAATTATTTCCCCAAAAATAAATACATCCCAGTTAATAAAGGTTATATTGTTATAAGAGCTTGACTGTTTAAACAACTTCTTAGAAGATTGATTAATTCTCAATAATATTAATTGGTATTATTAAAATTACTTTTTTAGTTATCTTACTAATCCAAATCAGATTAACTTCCTTCCAAGACAACCTATCAAAGTGAATTTAGTGTTTTTCTGGATTATGTAGTAATGCAGCAAAACAGAGTAGACTAAATTTAAATCGATTAGCGGATATAAAACATGTGGTTCTGTCTCAAGACAAGAACTAATCCACTCTACTTGGTGATCACCTTCCACCAAGCAGTTTATATGAATAAAATCTGATCCACACCCTGGATCAGGGTTAACAACAGTACAAGGATATAAGGCCCCAGCCTTAAACCTTACTTAATCTTGAGTTATTACAAGATTACACATTGAGGATCTTTTCGGGTTTAGAGTTTTAGAGAATTAGATCATAAAACTTGCATTACATTCCACATATAAACAAAGTGGTTACATAAAGATAGTATTCTTCATTCCCATCAATGGGAATGCATTTAAAATAAAACATGGATTATTTCTTGACACATCCTTGACTCTATCATCTTATCATGTACCTTTCCCTTGACCTGTGAAAAACATTTCAAAAACTTGGGATGAGCATAAAAACTCAGTATGGGTTATAAAAAAAACATGGAAAGGAAACATGAGTTCATATATAAATAAGAATGAAATCATACTTTACCCATAAAACATAGGCACTTTAACATACCTCATAAAATCATGAATAAATCATAGAAATCATAAGACATAAAGGTAACTTGAGGCATTCATAACATTCTTACGTAGGGAGTAACCCTCTTGGTTACGTTTGGAATACCCATCACAGTATATTCCCTAAAATATCTTCGGAGAAACCTTAACGTTTCACTCCTTCGCGTTACCCAATGTATTGGAGAGCTATAACGGGCTCACCCGCCCTTAGTCTATCACGGAACCACCCGTCTTCATAATAATGCCCAAGAACCATAACATAATCATATCACATAAAACATGAATAAAGGAAACATAACATTTCCACATTTCAATCACGAGATATCAATACAACACATTGATATAATAAAAACATTATGAAAACCATTTTCAATACCAAAGTAAAACATGGTATTTATTTTTCGTTTTTTTTTAAAAAAATGGTATGGCTTGTAGAGGAATCCTAAACTCAAATAACGGTCACGACGGCGGAGAAGTCGTTGTCGCCGCATACGTACGACAAAAACATTCCCTTTTGTCGTTTAGTAAACGCTTCGTATAAAAAAGATTCCTTTTGAATAAACGTAAAAGTCAAAGGGGTTTATACACCATATAAAAGAAAGTTGTGTATAAAATAAAATATGCCTCAACGAAAGGAGATTGAGACGAAGTCCCATACCTCGTATCCGACTTGACCCAACCGTTCTTTAATCTCCTTTAAAAAGTGTAACTCCTTTTGAGTTGAGCCTAAAGGCTTCCTTTGAAAGGATTCTTCCCAAAGGGAATCCTCTAAGATGAGGAGAGAGATGTGGAGAGAGCAAATGGGCAGGGGTTGGCCGAGCCAATGGCTTGAAGAGTGTGTGAAATGAGGTAGAGGTGGGGGCCTTTTATAAGAGGAGAGGAGGGGCACTTTTGGAAAGTAAAGAAACATTACTTTATTTGAAAATGTGTTTCGGTTTTAAAAGGTCCCAAATTGATATAATTCGTGGATAAGGTGATAAGGCATCGAAATCCATTCATCCAATTGGTTCTGGACATGTGTAGTTCATAGATTTTACATTATCTTTCTATTTTATTTAAATCGTCAAATAATGATGTCATCGCTGCATCATTAGTATGTCATAAATAATTAAATTTATTTAATGTCTAAAAATTATAAAAAAATACTATGATATAGGAAATATTTTTAGATTTCCAATGACTATTTATAATCAAAATTTGGACTTGTATAACCCCACTTAAAAATTGTTTTCGCAAAACATATTATGTTTGTGTCATTTTCACTTTAACATTAAATAAAAAGTAATTTATGTCATTTCCCAACAAAAGTGGATCCATGGGGTCCCCAAGTTGACCCATGGCTTGTCTTGGTCGGCCATGACACAACCAATAAGGTTGGGACATGTGTCTAGGTCATTTTATATTATTAAAGCATTATTTATTCCTTAAACTACACTAATTACCACTAATCGCGATTAAAAACTTAATAAGTTACTATTCACCAAAAAATTATTTTAATCTCATTGAACCACATTTTACTTCTTAATGATAACCATGTATGTCGGATTTTCAAAATTCAATACACATTAGTGGTAAACTTTCATTTAACTGAAAAATCAGTTTGCTTGATTACCACTTAGTGGTTTCACTATTCATCAAAAATTGAAGTTTTTCAGAAAATTACCAAAAATTCACTCTAAGCTATATTTGATATTCCGAATTAAAAAATGAAGTCTATTTTACAAAATTCAAATCATATAAGTCACATTAATTAATTTAATAATTAATTCCCGCTCCCAGAGCAAATAGCGTGTTTTTACAAAACAATAAGTATCAAAAGATTGACACCAGTTTAAGTCTAATTTCAAAGTGAAATTGATTCCAATGACCACCATTGGATAAAATGGTAAAAATAGATTCTAATTTTACTTAAAAACCAATTCAAAACATAATCTAATCATATAAATAAATTATATTAAAAAGTAGTTTTGATGTAAAATGCAGTATTTTTCACTATTCATTAAAAAATGAACATTGTCAGAAAATTACCAAAAATTCACACAAGGTAAATTTTGATGTCCCAATCATAAAGGTTAAGTTTATTTTGACAAACATAGTTTATAAAATTGTCAAAATATAGATTCAAAAATGGTTTTCCATCAAAAGGCACTAAAACAATCTTTTAAGAATATTAGTGTATTCCATGCATAAGATTGTATTTATTTTCATTTTAAGCCTCTAAAACACTATCTTTATCATTAATAGACATAGATAAAAATATCTATTATTCATTACTTACTTGGGATGTTACATCCTTCCCCCCTTTAGAAAATTACGTCCCCGCAATTTATTTACTTATCAAATAAATTGGGGTACTTATCCCTCATTGCATTTTCGGATTCCCATGTTGCCTCTTCAGTCATGTGGTTTTTCCACAAAACCTTTACCTGCTTAATCACCTTATTCCGTAACACTTGCTCCCTGTGGTCAAGAATCTGGACCAGTTGTTCCTCATAAGATAGGTTCTCTTCCAGCTGAACTACCTCTGGACTCAAAACATGAGATGGATCTGGCATATACTTTCTCAACATCGAAACGTGAAAAACATTGTGTACCAGAGATAAAATCGGAGGTAAAGCCACTCGGTATGCAACTGATCCAACTCTTTCCAGAATTTCGTATGGTCCAATAAACCTTGGACTCAACTTTCCTTTCTTACAAAATCTCATCACACTTTTCCAAGGATAAACCTTGAGAAAAACATGATCACCTACCTCGAAAGATAGATCATTCCTCCGGTTATCCGCATAACTCTTCTGCCTGCTCTGAGCTGTTCTCATGTGTTTCTGAATCAGCTGGACTTTTTCTGCCATCTCTTCTACCAATTCTGGTCCCATCAACTTCCTTTCACCCACTTCATCCCAGAAAGCTGGAGTTCGACACCGCTTCCCATATAATGCCTGAAATGGTGCCATCTGTATACTGGAATGAAAACTGTTATTATATGAAAACTCAACCAAAGAAAGATGTTGGTCCCAACTTCCCTGATAATCCATAGAACAAGCTCACAGCATATCCTCCAATGTCTGAATTGTTCGTTCTGACTGCCCATCTGATTGAGGATGAAAAGCTGTACTAAAATTTAATTCAGTACCCAACGACTTCTGAAGGCCTTTCCAAAAGTTAGAAGTAAACCTGGGATCACGATCTGATACAATGGAGAGAGGAACTCCATGTAACCTGACTATCTCTTTAAGATACAAACGGGAAAGTTGATCAAGAGAGAAAGTATCTCGTATAGCATGGAAATGAGCAGATTTGGTCAAGCGATCAACAATAACCCAGATTGCATTATTACCTCAAGATGTCTTTGGTAATCCAACAACAAAGTCCATGGATATATTCTCCCATTTCCACTCTGGAACTGGTAAAGGCTGAAGCATCCCTTTCGGTAACTGCCTCTCAGCTTTAACCTGCTGACAAGTCAAACACTTCACAGTAAAATCAGCAATATCTCTTTTCATTCCATCCCACCAGTAATACTCCCGCAGATCTCTATACATCTTAGTAATGCCCGGATGAACTAAAAACGGAGAACTATGAGCTTCACATAACAACTCTCTCTTCAACTGTGAATCACAAGGCACACACAATCTCTTCCCAAATCTCAAAACACAATCACTATCAATGTTGAATTCAGGAAACTTACCTTTCTGAACCAGCTCTACCCTTTTCTGCAACTCACTGTCTTGCTTCTGTGCTTACTTGATTCTATCTGATAGAGATGATCTCACTGATACCTGAAACAAAACAGAAGGACTTCCTGCACCAACAACTTCTATGCCAAAGTTCATCAAATCGTTAACCAAAGGATCATGTTCCAAACGCAACATTGTTAATGAAGCATTACTTTTTAGACTCAAAGCATCAGCCACTTTATTTGCTTTTCCCGGATGGTAATGAATTGTACAATCATAATCCTTGATTAATTCCAGCCATCTCCTTTGTCTCATGTTTAACTCTTTCTGAGTGAATATATACTTTAAACTTTTTTGATCAGTATATATTTCACACTTTACTCCATACAAATGATGCCTCCAAATTTTTAAAGCAAAAACAACAACAGCTAATTCCAAATCATGTGTAGGGTAATTTACCTCATGAGTTTTCAACTGTCGTGAAGCATAAGCAATTACCTGATCATTCTGCATTAGGACACAACCAAGTCCTTTCAATGAAGCATCACTGTATATAACAAACCCACCATTCCTGGAAGGTAGTGCCAAAACTGGAGCATTCACCAATCTTCTTTTCAATTCCTGAAAACAATCATCACATTCTTTTGTCCAGATAAACTTAACACCCTTCCGAGTTAGCTTAGTCATTGGACTAGATAACCGTGAAAAATTTCTAACAAACCTTTGGTAATAGCCCGCCAAACCAAGGAAGCTACGAATCTCGGTTACATTTGTGGGTCTTGGCCATTATTCCACAACTTTTGTTTTTGCAGGATCAACAGTTATTCCATCTTTAGAAACAATGTGACCAAGGAAAGAAATTTGTTGAAACCAAAACTCACCCTTGCTGAATTTCCCATACAGTTTCTTTTCATTTAAGGTTTGCAAGATAACCCTTAAATGTTTTTCATGCTCCTCTTTACTTTTAGAAAACACCAAAATATCATCAATGAAAACCACCACAAACTTATCTAAGAACTCATGGAAAATTCTATTCATTAAGTCCATGAATACAGCAGGTGCATTGGTTAGCCCAAAAGGCATTACTACAAATTCATAATGGCCATATCTCGTACAGAACGCGGTCTTCGGAATATCTGCCTCCTTTACCTTCAGCTGATGGTACCCCGATCTCAAGTCAATCTTTGAAAAAAACTGAGCTCCCTGGAGCTGATCAAACAAATCATCGATATGAGGCAAAGGATATTTGTTCTTAACAGTGATATTATTCAAGGCTCTATAATCAATGCAAAGTCTCATAGAACCATCTTTCTTTTTAACAAATAAAACAGGAGCACCCCATGGTGATGTGCTAGGTCTAATGAAACCTTTCTCTAATAAATCTTGCAATTGCTCCTTCAACTCTAAAAGTTCAATTTGTGCCATTCGATAAGGGGGTTTTGAAATTGGCTTAGCATCAGGAACTAAGTCAACAGTAAACTCAACTTCCCGATCTGGTATTATTCCAGGCAAGTCATCAGGAAAAACATCAGGATACTCATTTACCACTGGCACATCATTAATCTGAACAGTTCCTTTATTTTCAACGACGTGTGCAAGGTAACATTCATTTACATCTTTTACAAGTTTCTCGGCCTCTTCATATGTTATCAAAAGTAAGGGTTCATTATTGTAAAAAAACTGAAAGTCTTTCTGAAAAGAAACTTCTTTAGCTCTACAGTCAATCTTAGCATGGTAAATAGAGAGCCAATCCATACCCAGGACAACATCAAACTCTACTAGAGGTAGAACAATATGGTTTGCAAGTAGGTTCTTTCCACAGATAAGGATAGGAAGATTCTTATAAATTCTTTTTGCCTCGACACTTCCCCCAGGTGTTTTTACCAAAAGTTCAGGAGTCATTTCTTGAGATGGTATTCCCATTTTACTAGAAAAGGTTTCAGAGATGAAAGATTGTGTAGACCCCGAATCAAACAACACACTGGCATAGTCTGAAAAAACAAACAAAGTACCTGATACGACTTCATTTGGTGGCCCGACACTTGCTGAAGTAGTTGCAAAGGATTTCACCACCCCTTTCTGCTTGTAGTCTAACTGCTTTCCATCACTCAAGCTCCTTGTCGGACACTCGTTTTCATAGTGACCCATCTCATTGCACTTATAACATTTCACTAACTGTAAATCAAATTTGTTTTTACCTTCACCTTGATCCTTTTCAGTGCAATCACGAGCCTTATGTCCCATATTACCACATCGGTAGCACTTTCCAGAATTCAGAAGACATTCCCCAGCATGCCTTTTTCCACATTTATCACAAACTGGAAACTTAGTTTTCTTACCATCAGACTTTTTTGAAGAATTCTTACCTTTCTCCTGCCACCTCGGTCTCTTCTTCTGCTGGTTGTTATAGAACACTTGGTCATCGGAAAACTCCATTTCCACCTTCTCAGCACACCGAACAAGCTTTTCATAACTTTTAAACTCACGAGAAGCTAATGCCCTTCGATACTTTGGCTTTAATCCTGAGTAGAAATTATTGATTTTACTATCAAGGTCCCGGATAAAATTTGGAGCATACCTTGCCAATCGAGTGAACCTTTCTTCATAGGCAGCCACTGAGTCTTCCTCTTGCCTCAATTCCAAGAATTTCTTTTCCATCCTAAGTCGAACAGCCTTAGGAAAATACTTCTCAAGAAACATACCTTTGAATTCATCCCATTCAAGAGAATCAATCTCATCGGCGTCCCTGATATTTTTAACCATAGACCACCACTGATCTGCTTCACCCTCCAAACGGTAAATAGCAAGACTAACCTTTTGATTGTCTGAACATCCCATCACATCAAAAATGTTCTCCAGTGCTTTAGTCCACCCTTCAGCTAGCACAGGGTCAGATGATCCTCTGAATGATGGTGGATGTTGCCTCATGAAATGTTCCACCACTGACATGTTCCTCTGTGGTTGATCTGGCTGATCTCGTGCATGGATACCACCGCCATTTATCGCTTGAGTCAACTGCGCCATTACTGCAACAAACTATTCAGTTCCAATTTCGACCATTTCGGGATGCTGATTCGGAAGGTTATTTCCTTCTGTATGCCTTCCTAGCACTGCTTCCCTGTTTCCTCTGCGGAAAACCATTCTGAACAAACATGTCTTAGATGAAGCAACATGGTAATCTTTAAATGCTATATCACTTCAATTTGACCAAAAAAAAACATTTTTGGATAATCATTTAATATAATTCTAACTCCTAAAGTTATCTAAACCGACCTTTGATACCAACTATAAGGCCCCAGCCTTAAACCTTACTTAATCTTGAGTTATTACAAGATTACACATTGAGGATCTTTTCGGGTTTAGAGTTTTAGAGAATTAGATCATAAAACTTGCATTACATTCCACATATAAACAAAGTGGTTACATAAAGATAGTATTCTTCATTCCCATCAATGGGAATGCATTTAAAATAAAACATGGATTATTTCTTGACACATCCTTGACTCTATCATCTTATCATGTACCTTTCCCTTGACCTGTGAAAAACATTTCAAAAACTTGGGATGAGCATAAAAACTCAGTATGGGTTATAAAAAAAAACATGGAAAGGAAACATGAGTTCATATATAAATAAGAATGAAATCATACTTTACCCATAAAACATAGGCACTTTAACATACCTCATAAAATCATGAATAAATCATAGAAATCATAAGACATAAAGGTAACTTGAGGCATTCATAACATTCTTACGTATGGAGTAACCCTCTTGGTTACGTTTGGAATACCCATCACAGTATATTCCCTAAAATCTCTTCGGAGAAACCTTAACGTTTCACTCCTTCGCGTTACCCAATGCATTGGAGAGCTATAACGGGCTCACCCGCCCTTAGTCTATCACCGAACCACCCGTCTTCATAATAATGCCCAAGAACCATAACATAATCATATCACATAAAACATGAATAAAGGAAACATAACATTTCCACATTTCAATCACGAGATATCAATACAACACATTGATATAATAAAAACATTATGAAAACCATTTTCAATACCAAAGTAAAACATGGTATTTATTTTTCGTTTTTTTTAAAAAAAAGGTATGGCTTGTAGAGGAAGCCAAAACTCAAATAACGGTCACGACGGCGGAGAAGTCGTTGTCGCCGCATACGTACGACAAAAACATTCCCTTTTGTCGTTTAGTAAACGCTTCGTATAAAAAAGATTCCTTTTGAATAAACGTAAAAGTCAAAGGGGTTTATACACCATATAAAAGAAAGTTGTGTATAAAATAAAATATTCCTCAACGAAAGGAGATTGAGACGAAGTCCCATACCTCGTATCCGACTTGACCCAACCGTTCTTTAATCTCCTTTAAAAAGTGTAACTCCTTTTGAGTTGAGCCTAAAGGCTTCCTTTGAAAGGATTCTGCCCAAAGGGAATCCTCTAGGATGAGGAGAGAGATGTGGAGAGAGAAAATGGGCATGGGTTGGCCGAGCCAATGGCTTGAAGAGTGTGTGAAATGAGGTAGAGGTGGGGGCCTTTTATAAGAGGAGAGGAGGGGCACTTTTGGAAAGTAAAGAAACATTACTTTATTTGAAAATGTGTTTCGGTTTTAAAAGGTCCCACATTGATAGAATTCGTGGATAAGGTGATAAGGCATCGAAATCCATTCATCCAATTGGTTCTGGACATGTGTAGTTCATAGATTTTACATTATCTTTCTATTTTATTTAAATCGTCAAATAATGATGTCATCGCTGCATCATTAGTATGTCATAAATAATTAAATTTATTTAATGTCTAAAAATTATAAAAAAAATACTATGATATAGTAAATCTTTTTAGCTTTCCAATGACTATATATAATCAAAATGTGGACTTGTATAACCCCACTTAAAAATTGTTTTCGCAAAACATATTATGTTTGTGTCATTTTCACTTTAACATTAAATAAAAAGTAATTTATGTCATTTCCCAACAAAAGTGGATACATGGGGTCCCCAAGTTGACCCATGGCTTGTCTTGGTCGGCCATGACACAACCAATAAGGTTGGGACATGTGTCTAGGTCATTTTATATTATTAAAGCATTATTTATTCCTTAAACTACACTAATTACCACTAGTCGCGATTAAAAACTTAATAAGTTACTATTCACCAAAAAATTATTTTAATCTCATTGAACCACATTTTACTTCTTAATGACAACCATGTATGTCGGATTTTCAAAATTCAATACACATTAGTGGTAAACTTTCATTTAACTGAAAAATCAGTTTGCTTGATTACCACTTAGTGGTTTCACTATTCATCAAAAATTGAAGTTTTTCAGAAAATTACCAAAAATTAACTCTAAGATATATTTGATATTCCGAATTCAAAAATGAAGTCTATTTTAAAAAATTCAAATCATATAAGTCACATTAATTAATTTAATAATTAATTCCCGCTGCCAGAGCAAATAGCGTGTTTTTACAAAACAATAAGTATCAAAAGATTGACACCAGTTTAAGTCTAATTTCAAAGTGAAATTGATTCCAATGACCACCATTGGATAAAATGGTAAAAATAGATTCTAATTTTACTTAAAAACCAATTCAAAACATAATCTAATCATATAAATAAATTAGATTAAAAAGTAGTTTTGATGTAAAATGCAGTATTTTTCACTATTCATTCAAAAATGAACATTGTCAGAAAATTACCAAAAATTCACACAAGGTAAATTTTGATGTCCCAATCATAAAGGATAAGTTTATTTTGACAAACATAGTTTATAAAATTGTCAAAATATAGATTCAAAAATGGTTTTCCATCAAAAGGCACTAAAACAATCTTTTAAGAATATTAGTGTATTCCATGCATAAGATTGTATTTATTTTCATTTTAAGCCTCTAAAACACTATCTTTATCATTAATAGACATAGATAAAAATATCTATTATTCATTACTTACTTGGGATGTTACAAAGGACTGTCCAGGCCACACATGGACCTCTTCCACTATTTTCGTGGGAAAACAATATAATGACCAGGCCACACTGGGACCTCTTCCATAGTTGTCGTGGGTAAACAAGAGTAAAGAATTTGGTATGAGGATTTTGATATCCTCTAGTTCAACACATGAGTCATTGTGTGTGTAATATATATAGAGTACACACTCTGCTTGAAAGTAATCAAAAATAATCACCAAGAGAGAGTATATGTGAGTTTAAAATGTTCTAGTGATTAGTAGTGCAGTTCTGGACTCCTTGGATAAGACAGAAATTCTTTTGAGTCCTTGTTTTGTTTTTCTATTGAAAAACAGAGTGTCGTGGTTCATCTTGTGTTCATCACGAGTGAAGATTTTCTCTTGATCTCAGTGTACTTCGTGTGTTCCTCAGTAGAGTTGGATTGAATGCATGAGACAATTCTTTCTCTGAATATCATGTAATGTGTTCTTCACGGTTATGCGCAGTCTTGATTTTTTATTAAGTACAGAGCATTCTCATTTTTGAGTTGTTGCGTGTTTTATTGTATGTGTTGTGTCTTGCTCTTCAGTACTCTTCTGTTTATCTTCACAATTCATGATCTTTAGCCAACAGGTTCCATATATGTTGTACCTCGTGCCTCGTACTATGTTTACAAGAAAACATTAATTATGTCAGTGCATTAAAGATGTCAAATTTGACCATTTAAAAGTTAAATTTAAATATGACAAAAAGGGTTAAGAAACGGTGTCACAGTATGTTATGAAAACAATGTCTTCTTCACGGTATCTCCTTCACGGTGTCTCCTTCACGGTGTCTCCTTCATGGTGTCTCCTTCACGGTTTCTCCTTCATGGTGTCTCCTTTACGGTATCCTGCTTACGGTTTCATGCTTCCGGTGCCTTGATGACTGTGTCTCACTAACTGTGTCGGGCACTTAGGCAAACAAAGTGTCTGGCTTACGGTGTCTTTTCTTAGTGACTTGCTTCACAGTTTCAGGATTACTATGTCACATTGTCTCGTGGTCATGGTGTCTCATTGGACATGGTGTATGAGACTTAGGCTTCACGGTGTCAGGGTTCACGGTGTCTTGCTCATGGTGCCAAGCTTCACAGTGTCTTATACATTGGAGAATAAATGTATTCATACTTAGATAGTAATATGCATAAAATGTATTGAGCTTAGCCAGTATCAAGTATGAGATAACATGAATCATAAATAGATATTATTGATAATATTTGTGATCATAACGAGATTTGTAATTATTATTGAGATTTTTGATCATTAATAATATTTGTAACTATTATAGAGATTTGTGATAATTAATAAGATTTTTAATTATTAATGAGATTTTTGATCATTAATAATATTTTTAATTATTATTTATATTTGTGATCATTAATAATATTTTTAATTATTATTGATATTTTTGATCTTTAAAACATGGTTTTTACATGAGGAGTCCAACAATCTCTCCCTTTTTGATGATCTCAAATCATGTACAGTAAGAGTGTGAATTGGATGCAACTATAGAGAATATAACCTAGAATATAACTTCTGACTTTTTCTCCCCCTTTTGGGATTATAAAAAAGTTAAAGTAAAGGTAAACCAATTCATATGTCATTAAAAGCATTTAGAATACAACATATAGTAGAAATATAAACAACTAATGACACCCAAATAAAAAAAGTCATTGCCCTTCTTCAATAAGTGGCCTTCTCATTGCCTTTATCAGCAGAAGAAGTAGAAGCCATAGGGGCAGTTGCTGATATAGAAGAATTCATAGAAGTGGTAGATAAAGAAGGTAAAGGTATACCATTGAAGACTGATGGAGCCAATGTATGAGCTGTAGATGATCGAGGTAGGTACTGGTCAAGGATGACAGGCCTGATCTAACTAAGAGCATGGTCAACAAACATAGTTGTAGAAGCTAAGGCAAAAGTGAAAGTATATAATTCAGGAATTAGAGGAGCAGCCTCTAGAGAGAAAATTTCTATACATTGAACATGAAGATACGGTCTCAGAAGATTAATGAATTCTGGAATAATCTCTCCTCCATACTTCATGGCCTTTTCAAAATCATCATTATTTTCCATGAACTTGTCCTACAATCTGGTAAATTTTTTTAACTTCTGGACTATTTTTGATGTCTTGGGTTATAAGAGGAATTCTCAGATTCTTGAAAAGATATTTAAAGTGATTTTTCATATCAGTCTTGGAGAAAATACGGTTGAAATAGAAGTCCACTTTCTTAGAGATTTCTTATTGAGCATCATTGGAAATCATTGAGTGAATTTGAACAAGGTCAAGCACTATATCACTGTTCTTAACAACTTCAGATAAAGGATCCATATCAAAGACACTTAAGGATTTATGAATCTCTTCATTGACTATGGATCTATGCATAGTATTATCCATGGATGGAGTGGAGGTCTGACAAGAGGCATTAGAAGCTTTAACAGTAGTGGTCAAAGATTTAAGCTGATTCAGAACCTTCTGAAGACAACCAGTATACTCATCTGTGAGTTTATTCAGGTTCTCCATAAGTTTTCTCATGTCCTGAAACAACTATTTGTGCCTTTCAACAATATTCTCATCAAAGGATAACAGATAGGGATGAATCTGAGACACGATGTCTTGAGAGATGTCTGAAACAGTAGGTTTAAGAGAAGCAGGAGTAGGTGCAGGAGCAGGCTCTGATCTTGAATGCGGTTCTTTATTTAGGTATTCAACCATAACATTTAGGGTTGCAACTTCAGTACTGAGTAACTTATTCTCAACTCATACTTCTTAAATCTCATTGATCATATTGGGTTTAATATGCTAAATAATCTTTTCTAAAATTAGAGAGGTATCTTCCTGACACAGTTTGGTCACAAGATGAAGTTGAGAGGATATAATTTTCTCAACTGCATCTATGATAGTGTCTCCAAAGACTTTAAAATAATCCTTTCTGATAGAGTATTGTTGTTCAGGTACTAGGGAAGGTGCAGGAAGTGGTACATGTGCAAGCTCAGGTTGAGGTTCTGGTTGAGGTTCAGGTTCAGGTGAAAATTATGTGCCATATTTCAGTTGTATCAAAGAATAAAGATCAATCCCAGTGGCAGTGACCTACTGAGATTCACTCACATTATAAAATCTAGGTAAAATATACCGATTTTATATAGAAGATGACTCAGTAGGTTGAGTTTCTTCATCAGAATCACCTTCACCAGTCTCAAGATTTTGAGGTTCCTCCCCCTCAATAAGTGATTTCATTTCAGGACCATAAGGCTCAAGTACTTGATTTAAATCCACTAGTTCATCTCTAATTTCCTCAAGCATCTTTTGTCTATCCAAATGAAGGGCTATCTCCATCCTTTCTTCAGCAGAGGGTATTATCTCAGGAAATGATTTCTCTTTAGGGAGTTCCTCTTGATTTTCTTCTTTTATAACATGGATTTTTTCTAGATTTTCTTCTTCCACAGGAGAGAGTTGTTCCAGATTTGTTTATTCCATGACATGCTGCTCAGGTTCTGGAACAAGTAATTCTCTTGCAGCCTCAAATTGGATTTCTAGATTAACAGTATCTCTGGGGGAAAGGCATTCATTTTCAGGAACAACAGGAGGAATAATTGGCCATTCTTCCTCAACACCAACTTCTTCATTTTGAGGTACTTCAGCCTCTTCTCAATGTGGTACTTCAGCTCCCTCTTCCTATTATTATTTATCTTCTGAATGCTATACAATATCATCTGGTTCCAAACCAGGACCAGTAATTTCCATTGGACTTCTTGGGTAATCCACAGGATTATTCTTCTCATAAAGCCTATCATTATCTTCAACCCATTCCTTCTTCCAGAGGTTTCAGTTTATTTTAATCTGTCTGATGGTAGGTTTAGATAAAACAATACTCATAGTCCATAAGTACTTATTAATTGGGTCCAACTACTTCTTCAGTAATAAGAATTGCTGAGATAATCCTAGAATAGAACAAATATGCGTATTTGGATGTGACCTTGATCAGTTCACAGATATGGTGAATGATGTATTTTCACAGATTTATCTTGTGGCCATTCTTCATAATATGAATCATAAATACATCCTGATACTTTAAGACAGCAATGTCACCTTTTCTCAGGATAATTAGATTTTGAATAAATTTGAACAACATCCTTGTCTTTCCATCAAGTTCGGCAGCTATGGACCTTCTCTTGGGTCCATTTCCAATTTGGGTTTCCAGTGTATTTTCTAGGTTGAAGAAATCAATTTCAGGTGGGGGATCTCTCTGATAATCATCACAGATCCCTTCGTGAGGTATCCTAAGGCATGCAGCCCATAACTTCTATGATAAGGAGAATCTTTGTCAATTTACCAAACTGCTCACAACAAATCTTTCACTAGCATCAAAAGAAAATTGTACATATTGATAGAACTGAGCTACCAACCTCGGGTAAATAGGTCTATCCTTCCTTGAGAACCATTCGAGCCAGCCTTGTTATATTAATAAATTTAAAACTATAGATGTTCTAGACAACAACCACTCATGGAAAATTTCCTTTTCACGTACAACACTACGGTTTACCAGGTTTGGATTCAAGTGTCCGTTAGGCGCCTGCTTGGGTTATCTCTTCTGTTTCTTTGAGCGACGCTTCTCAAATGAAGATGAATATGGACGATTCATCCTTGGCATCCACTAACAGTCGAGATAGAGAGAGAGAGTTTCTAGGTTGAAAGGATTCAGAAGGAGTGAGTGGGAGAGAGTTTGGGTGAAGAATCGAGTGAAAACCCTTTTGTTTTTTCATTTGGGAATGTCAAAACTCACAAAAGTAAAAATGAGGGAGAGTAAAAGGTGGTGAAATAAAAATTACAGTGATACAGATTAAAAGAAATACATAAATAATTTTCATTGTGAGACCGTGAATAGTTGTTACGGTGCCATGGAAAATGATCGTCATGTTGAGATAGTCAGTGGTCATCACGGTGAGACAGTGAATACTATGTTCTGTCATGGTGAGACAGTAAGTAGACTTTGTTCAGTCACAGTGAGATAGTGAGTTACCGACCGTGAATACAAACTACTAATGGTGAGACTGTAAACATGTGACAGTAACTGAGAAACCGTGAACAAGAAATAGTAAAGTAAAAAAGTAGTAAAGTATTTAACAGTAATATCAGTCAGATATCTATTTGTGATTGATAATTTCAAGATCATGTATTTTGTAATATATTCTCTCATAATTTAATGGTTTAGTGAATATATAAGCAAGTTGATATTAAATGCCAATGAATTCCAAGGTGATATCACCTTTTTGATAATGATCCCTCAAAAAGTGATGTCTTACATCAATATGTTTTTTCCTATAATGTGAAACTTGATTTTTTTGAAATGTTAATAGCACTTGTGTTGTCACAATTTATTGTCACATGTCTGAATTGATATCCAGAATCTAGTAAAGTGTGTTTTGTCCACAAAATTTGTGCACAACAACTGCCAGTAGCTATGTATTCAGCTTCTGCAGTATATAATGCAACAGAATTTTGATTCTTATTACACCATGATACTTGTGACTTGCATAAAAGGTGACATGTTACAGAGGTTCTCTTTCTCTCTAACTTACAACCTCTAATGTAAGCATCAGAATAACTAACTAGTTCAACTGATTTTCCTTTAGGATAGAAAAATCCTAAATTGGGTTTATGCTTTTGGTATTTGAAGATTCTCTTTACAGAATTTAAAAGTGACTCTTTAGGGTTTTCTTGAAAATGAGCACACATACACACACTAAAAATTACACCAGGACAACTAGAAGTTAAGTACAGTACACTTCGAATCATTCCTCTATAAGTGGTTTGATCAACAAATTTTCTATCTTCATCAATATCCAAATTACATGTGGTACTCATGGGAGTGTCACTACTTTTAGTTATATCAAATCCCAATGGTTTTATAAGATCTGTAGTATATGTGATTTGAGTTAAAAAAATTCCATGATTATTTTGAAATATTTGAAATAAAAGAAAGAATTTTAGTTCAACCATTAAACTCACTTCAAATTCATTTTTCATTATTTTAGAAAAATCAATACATAGTGAATTTTTTGAAGAACCAAAAATAATATCATGTACATAGATTTGAAAAACTAAAACATCATTAGAAATTCGTTTTATAAAGAGGGTAGGATCATCTATTCTTTTTTTAAATCCTTTTGATATAGTTTGAAATTCAGATGTGCAGCATAAGCAAGTAGATTTCTAAGGGATTCAAGTCTAGAAACTGGAGAAAAATTCTCCTCATAGTCAATTACTAATTCTTGACTATTTCATTGTGCAACTAATCTATCCTTATTCCTAACTATATTTCCAGCTTCATCTGCCTTATTTCTAAACACCCATTTAGTGCTTATGAAAAAAGTGTCTTTGTGTCTGTCAACAAGTTTCCAAACATTATTTCTTTTAAACTGATTGAGTTCTTCTTGCATATCCATTACCCAAAGTCATATTTGATGGAATTATAAATGTTTTTAGGTTCAAGTTGTGACAAGAATGCTTGATGTTCAATCTGATTTCTAAGAGAAGCTTTAGTTTGTGTTCCTTTTTCTAAGTCTCCTACTGCAACATTTAAGGGATGGTTTCTAAGGGTTCTAACCTTTCTAGAAAAACATGGACTAGTGACTTTAGGTTCATCAACAGATTCAGGTTCATTATGACTTGATTGCACATAATTTTCTAGAATTAGATGTTTTCATAGATTCTTTCACATAGGTATTTGAGGATTTTGAGTTGATGATCAGATTTGATACATCATCCTCCAAATTTTCTAGGATGGTTCTAGGATCATGTGGATATGTATCATCAAAATTCTTATGGAAAGATTCTTCCACACATTCAGCTCTCTTAATGAATTCTATATAATCTTTACTTGAAATTGAATAACCTAGGAAAATTCCGTCATCACTTTTGGATGCAAATTTGTCAATATTTTGCTTAGTTTTGATAATAAAAACTTTGCAACCAAACAAATTAAATTAATTAACCTTAGGCTTCCTATTATTCAAGAGTTCATAGGGGGTATTCTTGAGAATTGGTCTAATTAATACTCTATTGATTATATAGCATGTTGTGTTAACAGCTTCAGCCCAAAAGTTAATCGGTAGGTCATATTCACTAAGAATTGTTATAGAAATTTCTTGCAAGGTTCTATTTCTTATTTCTACAACACCATTTTTTTGAGGTATTCTAGGGGCAGGGAAATTGTGACTATAAACATTTTGTGAGAAAAAGGATTCAAACTCTTGATTTTCAATCTCCCGACCATGATCTCTTCTTAAAGATTTAATTTTATGTCCACTATGATTTTCTACAGACTTTTCATACTTTGTAAAATAAGAACAAGATTCACTTTTGTGAGCCATGAAGAAGTTCCAGGTATATCTAGAAAATTCATCTACTAGAACATAATCATATCACTTTCCATTAAAACTAGATACTATAAATGGTCCAAACAAATCCATGTGAACCAATTCGAGAGGTTGATAAGTAGAAACTTATTTCTTTAGTTTGAATGTGATTTTGTGTTGGTTTCCCTTTTGACAGGGATTACAAACTTTGTCATTTGGAAACTCATGTTTGGGTAAGTCTTTAACTAAGCCTTTTCTAGTTAACCTTCCAAGGGAGTGATCATTATAATTTCCTAGTCTCCTATGCCAAATCCAAGATTCTTTATGAAATACACATAAGAATGAAACTTTTTGAGATGTTAAGGAATCTAAATTAACAGAATAACCATTTTCATTCCTTAATGTAGAAAATAATAACTAATTATTGGAATTAAATACATTATAGGAATCATTTTCAAATTTAACATGATATCCATCATCACACAATTGTATGATACTAAGAAAATTATATTTTAGACCATTAAGAAATAGTACTTTAGAAATTAGAATCGAATCAGAGTTACCAATCTGGCCTAATCCAATGATATTCCCCTTTTCATTGTCACCAAATGTGACATATCCTCCATCTACATTTACCTGGTTCTTGATGAAAGATTATTCTCCTGTCATGTGCCTTGAACTCCCACTGTCCAAGTACCACAAATTTGTTCAAGAGCTCTTTATGTAGTTTTCCTACAACATGATCATATAAAGACAGATTTTGGTACCCATACTTGTTTGGGTATAGTAACATTAGTAATAAGTGCTTTAGGAACCCATATTTGTCTCATAGGTTTCCTATAAGAATTATGTAACATATTTGAAAAATAAACTCTATTTGGTCCACAATAACTTGAAAAAATAAAATTTGTGTCATGACTTGAGCAAGATGAGCTATGTCCAGAACTGGGAACAAAACTATATGTCCAAGTCTTTGAAACAAAATTTGTTCTACCAAGGTTTCTCTTACCAGGTTGATAACCAATTCCAGAATTATATTTAGGAGCAATTTGTTTTCCAATAATCTGGGTAAGGGAATTTTTAGCATTAGTAAACTTATCTATGTCACTATTTAATTTCTCATTAGACATTTTTAGTTCATTTTATTCTTTGAGGAGATGAGAATTTTTCTCTTTTTCATTAGTACGTTCAGATTTCACTGCTATAGTGAGAGCATTCTGTTTCTTCAATGATTTATATTTTTCTTTTCATTCATTGCATGTTGCTTCAAGAATGTAGCAATAATAAAAAATTTCTTCATTAGTCATATTTTCAGAGTCACTTTCCTCTTCTGAATAGTATGAATTAGGCATGAGAAGAGTTTAGTCCTACCTCGGATTTGTTTTTCATAAAACACATTTTGGCATTGTAATCATGTTCATCATCTGACGTGTCTGAGTAACTTGAACTATCCTTAGTGGCACTCCAGGTTACCTTCATTTCCTTTTTATACTTCTTGTACTTATCCTCATATTTATTCTTAATATTGAGCTTTGGACAGTCAGCCTTTATATGTCCTTTGTGTTTACATTCATATCATACAATCTCATCAATTTTGTCACTTCTTTTACAGTCCTTTTTCTAGATTCCTTTTTTATCATACTTTCCCTTGAAGTATGGTTTTCTGAATTTTTTTTATTCTTGTAATATCATTTGAATCTTCTGGCCAGTTGATCCATCTCTTTATTACTTTCATGTGATGATTATTCGGTAGTGCAACTGTCTATAGAAGCTTCCAGTTATCCATTGTCTTTGAACTTCAAGAGGGTGGTCTTGAATGCTATTGATTTACCCTTTGGTTCATCCTCCTCTTCTTTGTTGACTTTCAGCTCTTCCTCATACATCATCAGTTTCCCAATGAGTTCCTTTACAGGTATCCTGCTGATGTCGCATGACTCTCAAATTGATACAGAGTTTCCCCTTCATCTATCAGGTATACATTTGAGAATTCTCATGATCTGTAATTTGGTAGTGACTTCTCTTCCTAGAGAAATCATTGTGTTGAAAATCTCATTGAACCTAAGATACATATCATAAATAGGGTCATCAGGCTTCATCATTAAATTATCATATTTTATAGTATAAGTATTATGTATCATTTCCATTAACTAGAACTGTATTCATGTGAGACAGACAAGGTATCCGAAATTTGATGGGCAGTTTTACAAGAAGAAATCCTATTAAATTCTTCACCTCCTATGGAATAGTATAGAGCATTCATGGCTTTGTAATTTTTATTGTAAGCAAATTTTTTAGTTTTATCCCATGTAATTCTATCTGTCACAAGAAGTTTGTATTCATCTATAACTAATGACCAGATTTCAAAACACATACTCTATAGATGAATTTTCATTTTAATTTCCCATTGAGCATAGTTTGTTCTATTAAAGAATGGTGGTCTATTAGTTGCAGCACCTTCCAATCTATTGTCCATACTAAATAATTATTTTAAAATAGCTAGATATTTAGAATTGACAGAAATTTATAGATCGTTAAAGTACAACTATAATCACAGTTGAATAAGATTACAGAAAGTCCTAATAAAGCAACCTCTGATACCAAATGTTGGTCGGGATGGACACTCAAGAGGGGGGTGAATTGAGTTCCAATAAAAATTTCTGTTTAAAAAATATTAGTGTCACAAATAATGATTTCCCCAAAAATAGATATAACCCAGTTAATCAACCTTATACTATTATAAGAGTTTGATTGTTTAAACAACTTCATAGAATATTGATTAATTCTTAGTAATCATAATTAGTATTATTAAAAGTACTTTTTATGTTATCCTACTATGAAAAATTAGATATAACATCTTTACAAGACTAACTATTTGTGAATTTAGTGTTTTTCTGGATTATGCACTATAGTAGCCAAATAGAGTAGACTAAATTTAAATGGAAGAGTGGATATAAAACAAGTGGTTCAGTCTAAAGCTAAGACCTAATCCACTCCACTTGGTGATCACCTACCACCAAGAAGATTATATAAATAAACTTTGATCCACACACTGGATTGGGGTTAACAACAGTACATGGACTGTCCAGGCCACGCTGGGACCTCTTCCATAGTTTTTGTCGGAAAACAAAATAATGACCAGGCCACACATGGACCTCTTCCTCAGTTGTCATCGGTAAACAAGAGTAAATAATTTGTTATGAGGATTTTTAAATCCTCCAGTTCAGCGTATGAGTCAGTGTGTGTGTGTGTAATATATACAGAGTACACACACTGCTTGAAAGCAAATGAAAGAATCACAAATAGAGAGTAGATGTGAGTTTACAATGCTCTAGTGATTAGCAGTGCAACTCTGGACTCCTTGGATAAGACAGAAATTCTTATGAGTCTATCTCTTGTTTTTCTATTTAAAAACAAAGTGTCATGGTTCAGTTTGTGTTCTTCACGAGTGATGTTGTTCTCTTGATCTCAGTGTACATCATTTTCTATTCAGTAGAGTTGGATTTCATGCATGAGACAATGCTTTCTTTGAAGATCTTGCTATGTGTTCTTTGCAGTTATGCTCAGGCTTGATTTTCTATTAAGTACAGATCATTTTCGTTTTTTGAGTTGTCGCGCGTTGTATTGTATGTGATGTGTCTTTCCCTTCAGTACTCTTCTCTTTATCTTCACAATGCATGCGATTTAGCCGACAGGTTCCATATATGTCGTACATCATACCATGTACTATGTCTATAAGAAAACATTAATTATGTCAGTGCATTAAAGACGTCAAATATGACCGTTGAAAAGTTATATTGAAAGATGACAAAAAAGGGTTAAGAAACAGTTTCACAGTATGTTATGCATACTATGTCTTCTTCACGATATCTCCTTCATGGTATCTCCGTCACGATGTCTCCTTCATGGTGTCTCCTTCAGGGTATCTCCTTCACGATGTCTCCTTTAGGGTGTCTCCTTCACGGTGTCTCCTTTACGGTATCTCACTTACAGTTTCTGGCTTCCGGTGCCATGATGACTGTGTCTTGCTAACCATTTCTGGCACATAAGAAAATAGAGTGTATGGACAATGATGTCTGTTCTTAGTGTCTTTCTTCACTTTTTCATGATTACTGTGTCATGGTGTCTCGGGGTCACAATGTCTCATTAGTCACAGTGTCTGAGACTTAGGATTTATGGTGTCAGGGTTTACTGTGTCTTGCTCACGGTTCCCAGCTTCACGGTGTCTTACACTTTGGAAAATAAATGTATTCATACTTAGACAGTAATATGCATAAAATGAATTGAGCTTAACCTGTATCAAGTATGAGGTAACGTGAAATATAATTATACATGATTGATAAGATTTGTGAAATTTGTGATCATTAATAAGATTTGTAATTATTAATGATATTTGTGATCATTAATAATATTTGTAATTATTATTGAGATTTGTGATCATTAATAAGATTTTTAATTATTATGGAGATTTGTGGTCATTAATAATATTTGTAATTATTATTGATATTTTTGATCATTAAAACATGGTTAATACATGAGGAGTCCAACGCTATTCATAAGGGTACATTATTATTCATATGGGACATGATACGATTCATAAGGGTATTTAACTATTCATAAGGTTCAAGTTACTATTCACAAAAAAATTAAGATATTCTTATTAGACTTTAAAAATCATACTGATCGCAATGTTGTATGTCCATTTTTTTAAATTCAATCACATAGTTGAAAATATAATCTTCATTGGATAGGTTATAACAATGTGTTGTTTCATAGTGACTTAGTTGTTTGTTTATATAAGATATCTAATGAATTGAGATTATTTAATAAAAACGTTCCATAAAATATTAGGGTGCCATATTAATATTGACTATATTCATAACATAATTTTGTATTTATCAAAATAATTATAATAGTCAACATATTTATTATTCATTAAAATATTTAATTATATAATCTATTGATCAAATACATATATTTATATTTAAAATGTTTCTTTGCGCAAGATAATAGTGCAAAATAATATTTCATTATAACATTAATTAAATAATTTGAAAACTATAAATTAAAATTATTTATAAGTATTATTATTAATTAAAACCCATAACTTTAAATTATTTAAAATTATTAAAAAAATTACTAGGGTGTTACGTAATAAATCAATAAAATAAAAATAAGTTAAAATTCATAGATTATTAATAAATTTATATTCATATCTATTTTAGGTACCTATGAATTCATGAGAATGAGAAGAACATGGGATAGTGATATGTTTAAAATATATGGGGTAATAATTACTTTTTCACTATAGATATGGAAAACATTGAGTCCACACATGTTTATAGAGTAACAGAGATATGTATCACCATTAAACAACTACAAATCAAGTGGCGGGGGAAGGGCTATAAAAACCCAAAGAACCTTGTTTAGATTCATACTCTTTATCATTGTTGGAATTTATATTAATTTTTTCTCTGAAATTTATATGTTATTCAAAAGCTGGGATCTATAAATAAAATAATAAATATCCATTTTCCATGACCTTAAATAACATGAAAATATTAAATATTATTTTTGTGAAAATAAATTCTAGAAGAATAATGATTCTATTAAATTTAATCAATTTGGGTACTTGTAAATTTGTGTTCTATATAAAATAAATATAAAAATTTCCCAATTTAAAACTTAGTAGATTTCATTATTTATTTGGGAATCTCTAATTCAATTTTTTTGGTGGAAATATAGGATGGTTTGTCCCCAATAAAGGCCAAGGAACACCAATTATTCTATAGTTTTATAATATATTTTCAAAATAGAACAACTAAAATATATGATAAGAATAGTAGACTGATGGGTGAAATCGAAATTAATCAATATGAGATGAATCTAAAAATAGGAAAATATAAACAAATGAAATAAAAAAATATAAAATTTTCATGGAACCCATGTTTTAATGTGATTTAGATTGGTTTTCGTCCTACATACCGAGTAACAATAACACACTACACAACCATTTTATTAATTCTCAAAATTAATGAAGCACAATATATGATATATGGAGGATATATCAAGAATAAATGCACATAAAAATATATAACAATAAATTAAATGATAAAATAAATACATAAAAGGTTATATATATTACCACATCCTAGCAGACCTTTATTTATTCTTCAAAAGTTGAATATTGTACTCTTGGAAATGGAATCGTGCATGAAAATAAAACTTCTCCCAAAACATCTCCTAGGTCCCTATCGAGTCTCTTGAATCAGGATTAACCATGAAATTTTAACATGAACGTATCACGTTGAATCTTTATAAAGGTAAACACAAGTATCTAGGGATGGCTATAGTATTTTTCTTCTATTACTCTCATAGGATCACTCATTAAAAATATAAAGTGATTCACCCATGAAATTAATCATAGATAGGGAAAAACCCTAAGATCTAGTTTGACACAGGTGAAATGGAGAAAAATGAAATGAAATTGAGGAAATAAATTGATTTTTGAATTTTGGTGTGGTAATGTTAAGAGGGGATAAATGAAAATGGGAGAAATGGAGAGAAATGAATTTCACTTCAATGATTGTTTTTAAATCATCCAAATTTGGCGTTATTTGGAAGGAAATGATGGTGGAGTGTTATTAATTTTTTAAAATTCCATTTTTATCCCTATTTTGTACATGTATAATAACATAATTTCTATTATTTTCATTAAAAAAGATTCACCAAATAGTTTTTTGAGAAATCCAAATCATTTATTTTTTCTTCTAATTTATTGATCCAGAAAAAGTAGTGAATGAACAATCCTTTATTTTCATTTATTTTATTTTATAGTCTATAAAATCATTAATTTGTTTTAATAAAATCTCACAAAACATAGTGTAATGAAAAATGAATTATTTCTAAAAATACCATCGTGAAATGTAATCAATTACCATTGATGGTGTAGTCAGAATAACAAATGAGGTGTTACTAAAATAAATCAAGACAAATAGGACCCCCTAGGGGTATGGACTAGATGAGGACATAAATAAACCATTATTAGCAAGTCATATTCTCCTTGGAAGAAAAAAGTGATAATTAAACTAGTAAGGGAGAAGAAAGCTCTATTGAACAGCTCAACGACCAAATATATAAACCCAAGTACTATTATAGAATAAAATTTGATCTTAAAAAATAACATTGCTTGTCTAAAAAATATAAATGGTAGAATTGAGGAAATTTTCAATATGTAAATTAAACTCACACACCCTGATTGTAATCTCTTACTAGTGTTGTCATCTTTCAATGATGTAACTAAAATTCAAACAAAGGGGATGGAGGATCCAACATTATGTGGAACATCTATCAATGATTTTAAAATAGTTCTATTCAACATAATCTAAACCACCTCATATGTGACTAGTTTCTCATTAGAATCGGCGATAAGGGTTCCAAATTATATGAAGGTTATCCTTTTCATTACTAATACCAACTCTAACACTATCAAATAAAAAATTCTTCTTCCCATACTAGATTACATAGTCATTTTACTCTCTTTGACTACCATTACTTTCAATGGGGTGTCAATAACTACCTTTAATTCAGTCGGAGTGAGAGATAAACCTTTCTTGTTTATCACCTAATTTTTAATTTGATCATCTGGCTTACACTCACAACAGGCATTATTATTCTTCATTCCATTATGATCTAAATCATTATTAATTGTATAATTACTTATTATTAATATAAACAAATAAATAAATAATAATTTTATTAACATTCAATAATATAATTAATAAACAATTATATAATTGTCAATATAAATTTTCTCAAAAATTCAATTATGATATTAATTTTTTATAAAATATCTAATAATTGTTTATATTAATACTTATATTCAATAATTATTAGTTATTAATTAAATTAGACTTATTATTATTTATATTATTAATTTTTAGATATATAAATAAAAATAAATTATTAATTTCTAATTTGTAAATTATTTTTTAAATTAATATTTGTAATTTATTATATTAATAATATAAACAAATTATTAATTATTAATTGTATTGTCAATTGTTAATATAAATATTAATAAATAGTTATATTATTTTATATTATTGATCTTATTAATTATTAATTTTATTATATATATTATAACATATTTTTATATATAATATTATTTACTATTTACATTAATAGATTTTTTTTTCAATTAGTTATATTTTTTAAAATAGATTATTATATTTATATTGAAATGGTGGGAAAGTGAAACTAAATCCCACATAGAAAATCAAGAACATATGTCAAAGTCCATTACATAATTAAATATAGTCATGTGTGGGGTTTTTATTTATGTTTTTAGATAACATTAAATTTTGTAATTATGGAAAAAATATTTTAAAGAGTGTATAAAATTTATATATTTTTAAAACAAAAAACAGATAATTAAAATAATTTTTTTTAATATAATTAATAAAATTATATATATATAATATAAAAAATAAAAGAATCACTAAATTACTACATGAGAAAGAAATGAATTTTCTCACTATTAAGTGCATCAATTCATTGGATGATCAACCCACCCATTTTCAAAAATATTAAAAACCTAAACCAAAAACATCACAATAAATACACGATTATATATTGTTTTTCTTTAAATGAAGGTGAATATTCCCTTATAACATATTTTGACATATGAAAAAAGATAAATAATTTAATGATATTGGAAAAATGAAAAATGTTTTCTTTTATCTTACCTTTTAATGGATAGGATTGAGATGTAATAATCAAAAAATTTCATGATCTTTCCTTGATAGATCCATTCCTAGACTAGTAGAGAAGTTGTGCATGACTCCTGAAACCTATATCCAACATGTTAGGGGATAGAGATTATCACATATGGAATATAACAGTAATAATGGGAGACATTATCCATTAAACCATCAAAACAAAAACTGAATTTAAAAAAAAACCTCATATAATATAAAGATAAAATCAATCCTAAAAAGCATGCAGTGTCATAAATAAAACATGATTTACAAATAAATATAAAGAAAGAAACACATTTAAAAATAACTCTACAAACACCAGTAAAATCTATGTAATTTTCTATTAATTTCTAGCTGAATATCCAACTTCATTGTCTAAATATATAAAAATAATTTGGTGACAATTCAATTATAGTTACAAGGATCCTGGATAAACCATCTCATGGAAATGTCAATGTTTTATATTAAATCCATAGTGAATATATAGTGAAACAAAAATGTCACATACACATTGTTATCTAAAAATATACCATAAAAAGGCTCAATCACCATGTATTTATACATGAATAATAATATAATAATCTAAATAAAATAAATATGATGTTACTGCATTACTATTTTCACACTAATATAGCCACCCACACACCCAAATGACATATTTTATGGCACACCCATCTCTTCCATATCTATATAATATTATACTATATAACTAAACCACAACCATTGTTCCCATATGAACTTACACATACCACACACTACATTTTTATACCACAAACCAAAATAATATACAAAATTAGTGTTGTGTTACTTAGGATCAACTAACAATTATTCATGCATTAAATGATGAATAGAAACCCCACACCAATGTCATCATTCTATGAAATCAAATTCATGTTTACTATAAATAAAAGAACATGTGTTACCTTTAAATTGATGTTTGCTGAATCGTCAGTCCTCAAAGATTAGTTTGATGTTTTCCTATATGAATCATCCAAAATACTCTATCCTTATAGTTCTATGCATGGGATAACACATCACTCAACACTTTGGTGGGATCCTCATTGTTTCCAAAACATGATAACACCTCTCAATGAGATGGATAATATAGAAAAAAGATTTAAGATAATAGTAAACAACCACTAATGGGTTTGAGATCTATTTACATAGTCTTTATCATGGTTATGTTGGATTTCAGAATACATCCAATCCTTTATAGAATTTACATGAATATTTTGAAATGTTGGAGAAATTATATCTGGTACAAACTATTAATAACCTTCATTCAATTTATTTAACAATTAAACACTCCTTTGAATTTTCCAAACATTTCATTATATGTGGTGTGTGATTCATTGTAAGGAAATGCACACAGATTAACAAATAAGAATTGAATAAAAAAATTGTATCAATTATGTTAATAAAAAAATAATGGATGGATGTGAAAGTAGAAGATAAAATATACAGTTTAGCTTCATGATATGAATAATTAAAATAAATAAATAATGAATGAATTAATTAAAGGATTTATAATGATTTGGAAAATGCTGGTCTTATATGCATTACAAGAGAACCATTCACACTAAAAACTGTTAATTACTAAGGAATGAAAAAGAGCCAGGGAAACAGTGTAAAAAATTGAGAATTCAAGGATTGAAAAAGAATCCAATATCATAAAAAAGAAACATTTTAAATGGAAATAACAGAAGAAGTGATGTAAGGAAACAAGGAAAATTTATAGGCTAATAAGCTTTTCCACCGATTGAAATTCTAATTAAAATAAAACATCATCGAGGCTCAATTTAGAAATGTAAAATCTCTAGTGATATATATATATATATATATATATAATATAAGAGATATCCCATCCATGAAGAATGGACAATGTTTCACCATTAGGAACATATATCGTGGTCATCTTTTCTCAAGGATGACAAAACAACCATGTGACGTTCTAATAATGTAACTATATGATTTATTTTTCCCTAGATATCTATCTCTCTATTTATCCAAAATGATATCTCTACCCCTCCATATTTATCTCAATATATCATTTTTATTCATGAACAACTCCCATGTTGAGTGATCAAATACCCCAGTAGAATGATACATCATAAGTAATGATGATAATGAAAAGATCATGAGGAACACATATATTACCAAATGAATCATAAAAAAGGTGGTAAATTCTAATCTAATGAATCGTCTATGTGGTTCATCTAAGGGTTAATTGTATTACACACATGATCACCTCTATCTTTTATGGGAAATTGAGAAATAGATCAAGAAAAAGTGAAATAGAAATTCAAGCTAAGGAAACCACATGACATCCCAAAATAATTAATTATATATTTCTTTATAAAGGATTGTGTGTTAGAGTTTGTGTCTTAATACAAGGTCAATAAGTTTATTTTAGAATAAAATTACCTCTATGAAGACCCAAATATGGTATCCGATTGAAAATCATTTACCGTGAAAATTTAATAATGAATGTTTTTTTAATGGAATAAAAAATTTAATTGAATGTAAAAAATAAAATGTTTTTAATTTTAAATTAACATGGATAGACATTAAAAATACTCTACAAGTTGAAAATAATACTTAAAGGTGATATGTTATTTTACACAATTCCATTCAATTGATACAATATTTAAAATATTTTAATAATTATCATATTATGAAAATTTAAACACCTTAGTCAATCTAATACCCATGTTATCATAAGTTTTTATATTATTAACTCACAATATGCAGGTTTCAATGACCTCTATACCAAGGTGAATCATAATTTCTATGTGCATATACCTACCATGAAAACATATATTTTTAAATAAATTCAATGAAAATTGACTATGAATCTATATAATTGTAATATAAATAGATAATGAAAACCCATATAATATGCCTTGAAGCCAAATTTCCTCTATAATGGATATATTAATGTTTTATGTTTTTATAAATGGTTCTAATATTAAATACTAACTTTATATTAAATCTATAAGAGTAATCTTCTCCAAAAGATGTGGAATGATAACTAGTAAGGGACTCCCATGATGTATACCATGAAGACTAACCACATACTGCATGATCCAATAATGGATAGCCTAAATGTTGCACACAAATTCTACACAGAACTATAAATGGTTAAGCATGAAGACCACCCAAAGCTCACACAAACTAATAATGGTACAACTGAGTTATTTCAAACATGATGTGTTATCCAATGATTAATAACCCCCATATAATGATCTCATACCACGTGTCCTACCAATAATGTCACTACATGACTACCGGTTCACCCAATGCTTTTTTCTCTAAGGTGGTGTCACTGAGACTACTTAGTTGGATCACATATGGTTGGGGCATGTAAGCATTGGTATTTAGTTAAATAGAAATCCCCTATTAATATCTCATTTACATTTTGTTGAATGGAATCCATGGTTACCTTGAAAAAATGTGGATAACGAGTTCCAAGATTTGATCTCTGATTCCTCAATGAAACCTCTTGGTAATTCTATATCCTTGGTGTAGTTTTTTTTCAATTCAATTTTCACATAGGGATTCTCTATCCACCCGAATTATATTTTGGATACCCTCTATCACATGCATATTTTAAAGTATTTACCACTATGCGGTGTCTATGAGTTCCCTCTTTGAGATTCCGATGAGTGGGTTACATCTTTTTAAAATGGAAAAAATTATCCATTGTAAAAATTCAACAATGTATATATTAAAAAATCCATTAATGTCAATTTATATTCATGATCATTCCATTGAGAACATCTGTGTACATTCCATTAATCATATATTCCCATGATAACGTAAATTTATCAAGACATTATTTAGGGAAGATACATCCTAGGCGGTGATCACAACCATGGATCCCCCTGTTTATGGGGAATCACTTCATAAGGATACATGGGAAAGCAATCACAACTCAAGTGTCCCACCCATTTTGACAAGTCCCAAAACCTCGATCGGTTTCCAGGAATTTCTGTAACATCCTCACTAACCCTTGAGGTATGGGAATACATCATAGAGTAAACCCCTTAACCTTTATTATAGAATTCTATATCCCTCTTTAATATATAATTCCTCCCTCACCCAATTACAAGAAGGGTGACAGGAGGATGTGCCTTCATCTTTTTATAAACCCCAATTTATACATTTCTAGGAAGCCACCATAATTATATATCACAAAATTCTCCCTTATATTCATATTTTAGAGTTATTATAGTGTCTCGTTTTTTTCCTTGATAAAATATTAAATATATTGAGAAATATTTTCAAAGCCAGGTGCTGAGATGACATGAGATTCCAAGTCTTGGTGAGCTTGGAATTGATATTTTAATAAAAATATAAAAAATATTAATATCATGTCCATGCATTTTTAAAAAAATAAAAACTTATCTCGATAATGGAGTCTCATATAAGAAATAAAATACCACAGATGAATCCCTAATAATGGAATTATCCAATGAATGACCTAAAGTTGGTCTTCGTTGGATTTTCTGATGAGTAATTCATTAGTGGGTATGCTATATCGATTAAATAGTTAATTAATTTAAGTAATTAATTTAATTCCCAATATATATTTCTATATATAATTTATTATATGAAAATTATATAGGGTTATCCACAAATCATGTGATTTTTTAGATTACATTCAGATCATTCTTTATTTTTGAGTAATGATTGAGTGAAAAATCCTAATATGATCAATGTGGATGAGCAGGTAATGAATGTGGAGGAATATCCATATTTCTCGTGAATCCCTTCTTCACCAAATATCAATTCATAATCAAGGTAGGCTAGGTTATTTTGGGATTTAGACTCTTTTTTTAATAAAGCATGAATATGTAATCTTATTTAAATTTTATTTTTTTACAACTTTCACAAGATCCTTGTAATTTATTTGATAACAATTTATTCAACTAAAATAACTTATTGAATTAATATAACTACATTGAATTACTGATTTATAATTTTTTGTCCAATACCACATGGACACTGATTTTTCTCTATTTTAGGCGTCTTTACCACTTTTTTCATAATATTATTCACTATTGGACCATGGTGTTATGCTTCGACATTTTTATGTCATTATCAATTGCGAATGAGCCCCTGGATTCTTGGATGATTCACAAATGAAGAATGAGTAGATTATTTGGGGATTGATCAGGATATTTTGTGAGTTTTGGGTGATTCTATATGAATCTAGGATCCAAATCAGATACAATATTGATTTGGATCAGTATACGAGCCTCATACGACTGGTCGGTTTCTGATTTCCAACCATCGGAGGGAACAAATTGATGGTTGGAGACTAATTCCACAGGTTTTGGGTGTTCAAATAGTGGGATTCGTGGTGGAGAGAAAAAATACATATAATTGTGTAAATAAAAAGAATATATATGAATAATTTGAATACAAATCCTATATTCGAAGAACATACACCGCATGACCCCACCCAACTGTAGTGGTGAGGTTTTTGGAGAAGATACGGATCAAACAACATGTGGATAATATCATATTCATTATGTCCCTCACTGAGTGGTTTATTTATGTTAAAACTACACACGTATAAGAGGCCATGCTAAAGGACATGTTATATACTCTGGGAGTACACAAGAAAATTTTAATACCTAATAATGGCCAGGTGCATAGCCTAGTATACGACATCACCTTACAAACATAGGCATGACTAGGAGAACATGGGCATGACCTGAGTGGTTGAGACACACCATATAGGCCATATAAACACCATGTGTGGTGACATGGATTCTGATCTGTGTCTAATGTTTAACATGGCCAGGGAGTGGAGTGGAACCACCCTCTACGTGGACCCCTTAAATGTCATATACTTCCACTTTGGGAAACATCCACTTTATTCATCCCTTTCATTCATACTCATATTTCATTACCTCATGTAACCTATAAAAAGTACTTTTCCAAGTAGAACATGATGGAATCCTTCGTAGTGGATTTTGAGATATGACATTGATTTTTTCAAGCATGGTTCTTAATCAGGATATTCCTGATGATGGAAGTGATTAGGAAGGATCATCAGAGATAGGTAAGTATTGGAAACCCCATGTCACACCACAGCGTGGGTCCCCCATACTCATTACACTGGATTGAGTAGAACCCTTCAATTTCTCTAGGTCATGAGTCTTCTCCCAATTAATTGTCACCCCTATAGAATTGGGGTCTGATTCTTCCATGTATAGAGTAGAATACAACTTCTATACTAGGGTGTGTTCTTCTATTTATACATACAAAGTGTCACTAACCTACTGTACAATGGAATGGGTCCTTTTTCCATTTAGTGGAACCCCTCTATCTAAAGCATAAGGGTGTCCATCCTATTCTAATACCAACTGAGTGGTAACCCTATGGTACGAGGTCGTGGGTCCTATATTCATTGAGTGGAACCCACAAATGCACAAGAGTATAGGTCATGTACTAATACCTATCGAGTGACAACCCCGATCGTTATAGGGAATGGATCCTCTATACATTGATTATAAAACCCCTATCATACTACGGACTAGATCATGTATCCTACCTCTATGTACAATCCACCTATCATACTAGTCCATAGATCATTTTTTATACAATATTTACCCCCTCTTACTATGTAGTTGTGGATATCTACAGGTCTTTTAAGATTCAAGAGTAATGTTAAGATGATAAATCTTTAGTGTTTTTATAGGGCTTCTATAGATAAAAATATTCTATGATTCCATCTGTATGATTGTTTAATGAATTTTGAAGTCGGTGAACTTAATTTCTATTAGGGTGCATATTTTTGTGGAGAGTCTTGGAAGGTTGTATATGCTTGAGATCTTCTGGTTCTATTGGGTACGATTGATGATTTTATCCCACCTAGACATTAATTATATTTCATGGTTGTAGAGAGTCATGTATGATGCATTCATAACCCAATTGTGGATGAGTACTTTGTTTCACCCCAAATAGATGTTCAGACCGAGCACACTATCTAGGTGTTGCGGGATATAAGGTATGATTGTGTTTTGTAAATAATTCGAAGATGGGAGGATCACATTCTTTTGATAGTGTTTTTTAATAATTATTTATATCACTCTAAAATTTTCATGAAAGCTTTCAAGTTCTTTAATGAGTGACCATAAATTTTACCCTTGTGTTGTACAGAGATTGAAGAGACATATCTAGTTGGGTCAGGGATAGTGCAGGTGATAATGGATAAGGTCCATGATATTCACGAGTATATGAGGATATCCTATATCCAAAATAAATCTTATGAAGATCAATTTTTAGGTCCTTGGATTTCACGTAAAGAGTTTATGTTTTTGGAGTATCCCCATAAAGATTATTACAATGGTTAAGCTAGAGGGGCATGTTATCGGTAAGGTTTATCAGATAGTTAGAGATCCTATGTAGGTTTTACAATGTTACTTTCTACCTATACATATGCCCATTGTAAGGTGTTTTTCATAAAATATTCCCATATTTTATAACTGAGGAGATACATGCATGATACTACACACATTATTGAAAGAGAGATCTAGGAATTTAGGATGCATACTACATAAAGAGTACCTGGTGAATATCAAGGACAAGTAGGATGTGATCCTATAATGATAGACTATTAATTTGGTTTGTTTTCTTTGGAAACATGATAGAACGTATGAGAGATCCTTGGAGTGTAAGATCCAAATGCGAGATCAATATCCTCAAAATTTATTTTGTTTGTGATTTTTAGAAAAAAAAATCTATGAAATGGGAGAAAATGTTGTGGATATGTTATTTAATTTTAATATATATAAATATATTAAAAAATATTTTCAAATCCAATCATTGAGATGGAATGAGATTCTGCTGTTTGGTGAGATCTGAATTGAAATTATAAAAATATTAAATATATATATATCATGTGCATGCATTTTTTTAGAAATAATGGTTTATCTCACAAATAATGTAACATATCAGATATATAATTTCACTTTTGAATCTGGAAAATAGGTTTTTTCCTAGGAACAAACTACTGTTTGTTGGCATCACATGTTTTGATGAGGTTTCCATTAGCGGGTATGTTATGTGGATTAATTAATTAATTTATCTAATTTACTTATTTAATTATCAAACCTAAATTTTTCCTATATAATGGAATCTATGAAATTTTACCATGGTTATCCACATAACCACGAAATCATCAAGGTGAGATTCAAATATTTCCTCATTAGCGAATCAGGATTCGATGAAGAATGATGATCACATCAAGGTGGATCGGTAGGAAGTAATTATAGCTGGATCTCCACATCATTGGAGAACACATTCTTCACCAAATAATGATCCATAATCAAGGTATGGTATGTTATTTGTGTATTTATTCACATATTTAATTTAATTGATCATGGAAATTTAATATTCTTTGATTTTTTTAATTTAACAACTTTTACATGAGCTCCAAAATGTATTAGATAATATTTTATCCTATTGACCTCCATTTTTACGTTAATCTCACCCACAGACATCTTGATTAATAAATTGATATCCAAGAACACATAGAAAATTATTTTTAATCATCTTATGTGATGTTTACCCTCATTTTGAAAATTTATTCTCCATTGTCATATAAGGTTATAGATCAACATTTCTGGGGTTGGATTAACCATGGTCAAACAGTAAACATTGTTACAAATTCACAAAGACTGAAGGAATTAGTGATTTAACGATGGATTATGACTCGTAATGGGTTTCAAGTGATTCTATATGGATTTGGGAGATGGAGTGGTGATGAGATCTATTACATGAATTTTAAGGGTTTCATTCAAGTGTCTGGTGTCTGATTTCTAACCATTGAAGGACTAGGATTGATAATAAGACACAAGTACTACCTATTTCATGTAGTCAAATTTTAGGATTTATGGTGGTGATCATAGATCTAGTGATCCATGTTAAGAAATAGATATTCTATGAGAAATTTTACAAAAATATTTGTAGTAAAAGAACACACAACATGTGGCCCCAGTTAGCAGTGGCATATATGGTTTTGGGGAAGATAGGGATCCCACACAACGTGGAAAGGCCCACATGCATTCTGAAACTCCCAAGGTGTTTGATTCATTTTCCATCTGAACATGACATGGACCATATAAGGGGGGATAGCTATGTACTCTAGGATTACAAAATCATGTGTTGGTAACTGGACATTCTTAAGTACTAGACTAGTTACATGACAAAACACGATAAACAAAAGAATGATAAAGAGCACGTGAGTGGGACCCATGTTGCTAAGACATGTAGTGTAAATCTCCATACACACCTTCTGTAGTGACATGTCCTCTAAGCTATGTCCATAACAGAATATGTCTTGGTAGTGGAGTGATAACACATTCCTTGTGGTCCTCTTAGACACAATGTACTTCCTTTTTGAGAAATTTCCACCATTTATGTCCCCATTTTATAGAAACAATTTTCCCACTATTATCAAATCCAAAAATAATCCCACATAGAATGTGATGGTATCCTTTAAAGTGTATTTGGACATATGACATTGAATGTTAATAAAATTATTAATCTTTATAATATTCTTGATGATGGAAGTAATCAGGAATGATCTAGAGAGAGAGTGGCTAGTGTTGGAAACCCCCTAATGCATCTGGTTGTGGGTACTCCATAATCATTTCATTGGTTTGAGTTGAACCCCCTCTATAGAACATGGATTTCGGTTCTCTACCCATTGAGTTTTACCCCCTATGAAACTAGGGTGTGGGCACATGTCCTCTTTCAATTTAGTGGAACCCCCAAAGACATAGGGGAATTTTTCCACTAATGATACATACCGAGTCTCACCCCCAACGATATTGTGGTTTGGATCATATTTCCATAGATTATCCCCCATAATTCATAGAGGCATTTTTCCACTACCGATACATACTAAGTGTAAACCCCCTCTATCATACCATGGAATGGTTCCTCTATTGTTATTATGAGTGAAATACCCCATCATACAAAGATTAGGGCCCCATTTCAAATGAAGGTTTGACCCCCTTGGGTTTTGGATGAATGGAGAGGTGTGAATCCTCCTCTTGAAATCTTTGGATAAGAAGATGAGATACTGGGAATCGATTATGAACCATGGATAATATAAGAAGACTCATCATCCGGATTTGGGATGCGATATAAATATTCCCTTTTTCTGTTAATTTAGAATATTTTTTGAGGATATATCGATGTCATTAGGTTTCGATTCCCTCTTGATTTGGGTAGATCTGAACACTTGTATCATGTCATCTATTTATCCATCTTCAGTTTTTTTGGCATATTATTTGGTATGTATATACTCACACCTGTGTTGGATTTTCCTGCACATTTTGTGCCTTTTATATGTGATGTAATGATCAAAGATGATTTAAAATAAGCATAGGAATATTCAGGTTCATAGACCACATACGATGGTTAGGATTAGATATTATGAGATTGTCCCTCTCATATTTGTTTCCTATTGTGGTTGTGTTAGGACATCATTTCATGGGGTGTATATTTTGCCCTTAAATATTGGATTACACTAACACACCCTTTTTATTCCTTGAATGTTATTACATTCATTGTTTTTACACACTATGTATTATTATTTTTATTATCATTACTCTTTAGGTTTTTTTGTATATGGTTGAGTGTGTTTATAAAGGTGATATAGTAAAAGGCCTCCAGATTTATTTATTCCTTATCAGTGCTTTTCGCTATTACATGATTTAAAAAGGATGGTTTTAGTTTGTGGTGACATTTTATTCTCACTATCTATTGTTGGACCGAGATTGTTGATAAATCTCAAGTTGGTTAATAGATATTGCATGAAATGACATAGAACATCCCTTTGATCCATTAGTGTATAATGATATCCCATAGAAAATATAAATATTATAGAAATTACTATCATATTCCCTTTGATTTAGATAAAAGAAAACATGTTTTCTTGAGAATCTCCCAATGACAAGGCTTTTAGGGGTTCAGACATGGTTGAATTATTTCCCAAGGAACATCGGTCCATTTGAGATCTTCTATAGGGTTGGTGAGGTTGATTATTGCTTAGCATTACCCCCATAATCGTAGAAATTATGTGATGTATTCCATATGTCATAGATAAATAGATACATTCAAGATATAATGCACATTATTGAATAGAGAAATATGGACATAGAAGATGGTTCCACCCTCACATATTACCAATTGAAAATCAAGGAATGGTAGGATATGATCATGTGAGGATTGACCATTCTGTTGGTTTATGTGTTGTGGTAGATTGTAATAATGTAGAAAAGCTCCTATGAGTGGGAAATACATATGATGGCTTAGTATCACAATTTTTTTTATTTAGTTTGTATTTCATGGGGAAAAAATACATGAAGAATAGAATAATTCAGTGACCCATTATTCTTTATAATACATTGAAATATAGAAAGGTATATTTTTTGATCTAGGAACATATCTGCTATGAGATTCTGAGGCCAAGTTATCCCAAAATTGATATTATAAAATTATTTAGTATGTTGATATCATGGGTGCATCGTTTTCCAAAAATAATAGGTTATATCCCAAACAATGTCTATGTTCATAAATATGAGACCATAGTTGAATCCAAATTGTGGGATTTAACCTCTAAAATTCATAAAGTTTGTCAGTGCTGAACATTTGGATGAGGCAGCTATTAGTGAGTATGTTGAGTTGATTAAATAGTTAATTTATTTAATAAAATCATTAAATACCCTATCCTAAATTTTCATTATATAATTATTGGTATAAAAATTCATCGGGGTTATCCATATAAACATGGAATCTTTGAGAATAGAATCATAGATTTATTTATTGGTGAATCACAATCAAATGAGGATTGATGTTTTGATCGAGGTGGATCAGCAGGAAGTGAATGTCGTCGGATCTCCATATCACTGTTTAATGAATTAAACACCAAGGATTAATCCATAATCAAGTTTGGGCATGTTATTTGTAGAGTTATACACATATTTTATTTATTCAAAAATGGATATTTAATTTAATTTGATTTCTGGAATTTTCAGACTATTGTATGAGCCCCGAAATTTATTTTATAATAGTTTATCTGACAGAAATCCCTTGTTTATTTAATATCACCCCAGGAATTTCCAATTATGATTTTTTATCCAATTATTAATAATTAATATTTGTTTTAATTTTTATGTTTTTTCCCCTCCATTCATTGAATTCTTATCCACTGGACCATGGGGTTATAGATTGACACTATCATGGTGGGGTTAAAGCATGATCAAACCCCATATTTATCATGGATTAAAAAATGATGAATGGATTGGAAATTTGAGAATATACTAGAAAAAATAATTGGTTGAAAGTGTGGTTTTAATGAAATGGGATATAGAGTAGTGATGGGAGTGTGTGGAAACGATATGTGAGCTTCATGTGAGTGACCAATTTTCGATATCAGGCCACTAGAGTTCAGAATCGATGATTAGAGAAAATTAACACTGATTAAGTGTGGTAAAAGTGTGGGATTCACTACTATGGGTTTGGATCTAGGTAATTTCATCATGTTCCATAATTTGAAAAAAAATTACTACATGGTGTGTAATTTAAGAGAACACAATGTGTAGCCCCTTCCAATAGTAGAGGCTATGGTTTTGTGGAATAAAAGGATCATAAATTATGTGGTTTGACCCATACATCATGTGACA
Organism: Viscum album; assembly: GCA_963277665.1. Classification (NCBI taxonomy): domain Eukaryota; kingdom Viridiplantae; phylum Streptophyta; class Magnoliopsida; order Santalales; family Viscaceae; genus Viscum; species Viscum album. Next base: position 976,688,497 of record OY728125.1, read on the forward strand.
CTCCATTGGGGGTTAAACCATGTGGTAGCAACACATGGCTAGGACCCCATGCAGGAAGAAATTCCATAAACTCTGGGAGTAAATGGACATGTGCCAGTATCTAGCATAACCAAGTACATGTCTAGGTACTAGGAACGTCCAGACAAAAATGGGCTCGACCAGGAGCATATAGGTAGGCCTTAGGTGGGCAAGAAATGTTTTGTGGGCCCCTTATACATCATGTGTGGCGACATGTACTTTGATCCATGCTAAGAGGAGAGCATATATTGGTAGCAGAGAAGAACCACACACTATGTGGGCCCCTTACATGTAATGTAATTCCTTTTTTAGAACTTACCACATTTTTTATCCCCTTCATCTTTACTTGGATTATAGATTGTGGGTATCGAATCCTGATCTGGTTTTTGGATAGAAAAAAATGGTAGATATCTTAGTGACTTTTTAGTTTCGAAATAGAATCTTCCAAGTGTGATTCTTATTCAACTATTTATTGAGGATGTAATTTATTAGGAAGGATCTTCAATGAGAGGAAAATGTTGGAAACACCCCAGCTGTATCAGGGTGTTGGTCTTCTATATCCCATGCACTGGTTTGAGTGGTACAACCAAGAGAACTAGGTTTTGGGTCCTCTACCCATTAAAATGATCCTATATAAGGCACTAGTTTAAGGTTCCTCCATTAATAGAGTGGAATATTCTACCATACTAGGAATCAATTCCTTTATTTATACTTAATGAGTGCCACCCCATACAATACTAGTGAGTGAGTCTTTAATTGATTGATCATAATCCACCATAACAAACAAGGGAATGATTCTTGTACTAATACATTCGTAATGGAACTCTCCTATACTACTAGGGCATGAGTCCTCTATCCATTGAGTGGAACCCCCTTGATTCCCATGGGTGAAGGTCCTCTATGGATATTTTCCAAGTGACACCCCCAATCATGCTAGGGAATGGGTCCTCTATACATTGAGTGGAATCCATTTAACATAACAGGGTGTGGGTACTCTATATTTACATATAGGGGAATATCTCCATCATAATAGGGTGTGTGTCGTCTTTCTATTGAAGAATTATCACTATTAGGTGATAGATTATTGGAAAGTTTAGGGTTATCCTCATTTCTTTTTTGCAGATACAAATGAGATGTTGGAAACCAATGTTGTAACTTTGAAGAATCTAGTAGACTCATCTTCCTCATATGCGGTTTGAGATGGAGATCACCTATCTCTCTTGTATGGGTTTTATTTGTGGAATATATCCATATAATTTTTTTGTGACCCTCTTTATTTGAGTAGGGATGAATAATTCTACCATGTCATCTATTAGCCCTCTTCAATTTTCAGGTCATCATACTGTGTTTGTATATAATCATCCATGCATCGGATTTTTTCACATGATTCATGTCTTATATAGACGAATGATGAATCAATGATGATTTCAGATGATCATTGGGATACATTAGAGCATAGACTACATACTATGGTTGGGATTGGATATTATGATTCAGGAACTCTTAGATATTTTCTTCATGAGTTGATGTCATATTGGGAAATATTTTATAGGAGGGTTTGTATTTTTTCCTTTACATGTTCTCACACTATCACAATATTTTATATTATCAAGAGGTTATTACATGCATGGTTTTTACTCTACATGATTCCTTATTTTATTATCATTACTCTTCACTTATCAATGGATATGGTTGTGGTCATTCTTAGGGGTACTTTAGAAAAATTGATCCCATTTTCTTTATTCTATATTAGTGATTTTATAATGAACGTTCACTATGGTTGAAATCATGGTTTTATGGTATCCCAATCTTCTTCCATCCATGCAATCCCCAATGGTTCACGAAATTATAGGGCATCCCAATGCATATTCCCTATCATTTTCTCCATGAGAATATATCCCCCATGGCTACACTCATCCGTCCACAACTATTCATTTAAATTCAAGAAGTGATAACTCATGTCAGGGAATCCTTATTCTGTAACCCTCATTAAATACATTAAAAAATCAATAACCATCTAATATATCTTTTTTTCTCACATTAAACATGGATCATGTTAACTTATAGATTTTAGTTGATCATGAATTTTAAATCATTCCTAAACATGGATTCCTCCTTTGGTGTATGTCCTAGTATTTTTTCAATGGTCCAAATTTCCCATGAAGCGTCATGGTATGTTCTATGCATATGACACAAATGATTCTTTATTTTCTCATCTTCCACAATATTTATTTCTTTACTGTATGATGTTAAATTTAACAAGTTCTTCATATCATGTTATTTTAACCTATTTTAAACAACTGAACATGATTTTTCTCGATTAATAATGATACATTGGGTTCTTCAATATGTTTCAAACCAAATATGTGAAACACTATCATTTCATTAGTACATATTCTCAAAGAAATCACGCCCCTACCTATGAGATTCACATTCACTTTGGGTATCAACACATCCTTTTCATTGGTCCATATTTATTATAATACCCATTCATTATAATCAAGACATATTTTGGTTAGTGATAAATAAGAAATTTTTTCCCATGTGTAAATACATTTCCATCCATTTTTATGAATATTACTTCTATAGGTCTATTCTATAAAAATTTACATTTCTTGGAATCAATCCATATAATATAAAATTAATAGGTAAAATGTATCATGATAAGTGGAAATGAACTATGTGGGTTCTAATTCTATTAATAGGGATACACAAGATAACTCTCTCACATGTTTAGTCCCAAAAAAACATCAATCAACTCCCTTAATTAAATTAACATTAGATGACCTTACTATGTGGTTTTAAATCATGGCATCCCCAAATCAAGATTCAATAATAAAATATAAAATAATTCTTATGGATAACCATCGATTCATATATCAATTGTTATTCAAACTAATGAATGACCTCAATCTAATCATTTTTATGGGGGTAATATGTTTGGTGTTGATATTTGAGAAAGATTCATGAGCATGAATTAAATATATAATAGAGCCCTAGTGTTGGAAATAATCCTCCTTAAAAGTTTTCTAGAATAAAAAACTCATATCCTCTCAAAAAATTCATATTATAATATTTAAACAATTAAAACTACCAATGAACACCTTTCTTTGGGAAGTATATCCTTGTAAATTTCCCCGTAGATAAACGAATGTAATTATGGGAATTTTTTCCTCTCTGTTCAACAATAAAAATAAAAAACTAGAAAATGAATAATTCATTAACTAAATAGTTTTTCAACTTGAAACATAATTAGGGGAAATAAAATGAACTTAGTAAAATTCTATGGTATCCAGTAAATGTGTTATTCTTTTTCTATAAAAGAGGTTATTTAAAAAAATTCAGATTCTACTTTGATGGGTTATTTTTTTATTTTTGTTCATCCAAATATATATCTTTAACTTATAGGTTCCCAATAAATGATGAATTTAATCCAATGTCATTCTATCTTCAAGAATATATTAATATGTTCCCCCACAAAGTATATCACCTTGTCTAACCAAATATGTTTGTCTCTAACACCACATCTACAACACTAGGTTACTGATATGCTAGTATGAGAGTAACAAATTTAAGGCATAATAAATTCTATATAATATCAGTGAAATTATCTTGAAGATATGAAACCTCATAGGCCCCCTCATCAACTAAGGTTGAGAGAGATATAAATTCCTCTCCCAAAAGTGAACTGAAAAACTCCTCCCTTACATTTGAGAGGTATTGATGTAGAGTATCCAAATCATCCACACAATTTATAATCTACCTATGAGGGATCATAATATTTTATACCAATAATATCAGTGACACAAAATTTGTGTTCGACATTAAAAAAGTGAGGCAACCGACCATGAGTGCTTATCCTTAGTTATTCATACCAGGGAACCCATAAGGCCTCATCAATGGTAAGAATATATTTCATCTAGGGAAATAGATTGTGTCCTAAATACTATTAAATCACTCACAAGATGTATTATTCAAAAAAATGATGCACTTAAATGAATTCTAGAACCTACTATAGCATCCAATCGATATATTCCAATGATAGAAAGATGATAGGGGTATACACATATTCCCACCTCCATTAATACTATTTGATTTCATACCCTCACAACAACTGAGTAAAACCATATTCCTATAAAATCCATCCAAAAATGTCAATCAATTCAGGTAGAAATAGATGATATCCATAAACATATTTCAACAATTATCTCTGTACATCCGTATATTCTTTCCCAACATTTAGATCATCTCATTAAATGTTTTGTCAACTTCTTAAGAGAAGACCCATATTCCTACTATTGTTTAATAGGATCATCAATATATAATGGTTCAGAAAATTAAAGAGGATAAGGAATGTATTCTTGTTATAATCTATGACTGTTGAAATATCCTGATATATGAATCACAGTGAGTAAAAATCTCCACTACAACTATACATAGTTCTCATCACCATATTTCAATGGTAGATTGAATGTTTTTGTTAGCCCATATTCCTATCCCTACCAAGGAATATTTTCAAAAAATTCAATAAGTGGTTAAATATTATACATATATCCTTACTCATTTATTATAAGATAATAATTTATTCTAGATGCAGTAGTGATGGTCCAGCTTTAGAATATTCTATTTATTGATAAGATTTAGGTGTTTATTTTTACACCCAACGATAAAAAAAATCATCCAAATAACATTATATGATACATTAAAGATACTATATATTACATATCCCATTATATATAATTTTAAGAACATTATGCCATAAAATGAAGTTAAGGATTTGACAGATATTCTTGTAACTTACAGGCCATAGAAAAATATAATAAAAATTACTTTGTGGTAGGATCATATCCTCTACAACATCATAGATGGATTCCAGCTTACTCTGATAAATACTCATTAGTGGACACATATTCCAATAGAAACAGTAAATCAATAACTTCAAACTAAAATAAATGAGAAGGATCATAACCCTACTCAATATCATGGTCAAAATATTCTGATGCCCACAAAAGTATCTCACTTCAATCCACATATAGCTCAATATCCTGACATAGAGTATATGGAAGGGGGACTTTGCGGGAACAATATAGTACTCAAGTGTATGATGACATTCCTATATTGATTAATTTTACTATTCATTATAGTATTCAAAATCCTTATGTGGACACATAGGTATCCTCTAAATACTTGTTGAAATAGGTTGATAATAATCACTATGTAGGTCCTTCTCACTATAATATTGATTTTGATTATAGAAATCCAATCTATGAATCCCATTGTGATATTTGATTTGGAAATCCTCCCAAAAACCAACCAATATTACAAAATTAATGTCCAATATCCATCATCTTTCCCTTGGACATTCCCTCATATATACAGGTATTAAAAGTGAAAAAGTTAGCTGCTTATTATATTTTATCATTAGTTATTTGTGCTTCATCTCAGCTAACGACCTATCATATGATAACCTTCATGATCAACAAAATTCCAACTAGTTATGATCTCCCAAATAATTTAATAAAGAAGTTTCCTATATTTTCTACAAAAATAAATGAATCTCCCTCCAAATATCATACTACATCCATGTATATGGGGAAGTATCTGGCTGAAGACAATATTCATGTTTTTTTATTTACTATCACCATTTCTCAATATGATTTTAGTACATAACATATACAATATCAACATTATTATTTATAAAATAATCTTTGTTACCTTATAGAATAAATCCTTCATTATAAGTTGTATGTCAACCATATCATGAAAACTAATTAGATGTATTGTCTAATTAATTCCAATTCCCTCTAGGTGGAACAAGATATAATTGTAGAGTGAAAGTCTTCCATGTGTGTTCCTAGATATCCATTAGACTCTTCAACAGTTAATCATTAATTCCAATTTTTTTGTGTTCATTGAAATAATGGGATAATATAGAGAATTAAATTTCACATTTCCACATATCCAATAACGTCCTACAAGAGTCATCCCACGTAGAATTATCCCACTATGCCAATATTTAGTAATAGAAGATGTATATGATAACTAAACCATACTAAAATACCTCATTTCTCCTTAAACCTATAATAAACATGAACGATAGGGATGGTCTGTCCACAAATTGTTGCCTCATGCTACTAAGAACGTGATGTTAAATTCTTTATTACATAAAACAAGGTCTCAAAATATAGGGAAGTATTTAATATTATCAATTTCACACTCAATATATGATTTAATCCTCTGAAATACATATATAAAGTCATGAAATATTATGAATTCAATATGGGAAATGGCTAAAAAAGGAATCCAAAAACTAACCTAGCCTATAGGGTTGGGGGAATTGTATTCATTATCACTAGAACCAACACTTTTATGGTGTTGAAAACCAATATAATATGAGGATATAATGGTGGAAAAACTTGTTCAATCCCAACACAAATGGGTGGGGGAATTTATACCCCATCCTATTAGGAAGTCAATATTCTTAGGGATGAGATAAATATAACACAAATAACTCTCCGTGTTTACTATATCACACAATCATCCATTACTATTGGAAACACATTTAGTTATGGATGCTGGTCCCCTTCAAATAACCATCCTCAAAAAAATGTATAGGTGAGAGACTAGAAGGAATGATAAAACATACAAGTGGCGGCATTACTAAGAAATACACTAAGTGTGAAAATATGATATGGAAAATCAAGCCCAAAGATAACATTGTTTTGAATATTCATTATACACTAGTAAACATCATCACAACTAATCTGGTCAATTACATAGGTTAGGGAATATTCACTTTGGAACATGATGAAGAAGAATTTTCTATGAATGAAACATAAACTGAGATGTAGGAGGAATGTATACGCATAAGACATAAAAGGCTAAAATAGAACATGGTTGAGCCCAATATTCTACTACAAAATCCACAGTGATCCTCAAATAATTAATGGTTTAAGGGTGTGGTTTCGTACATTATACCACTTAAATATATTGAACCCCTAACAATGGAGGTTAGGTTTGCCCAATATGAAGATTAACTATATGAATTGAGGAGGCTTAATTCTGAATTTATCAAATTAAATAATCATGTTAAATGCAATATTAATTTTGATAAAAATATTTCCCAACCAATAGTACCTATACAATATGGAGGAATAGTTTAGCCTGTACGGGAAGAAATAAGTTGTCATGTTGGATCTACTCCTCTATAAACAGCATGTTTGAATGATAACTATGGATGATCATGTTTTTGATTCATATTCATTACATGTGACAACATTTTGAGAAAGACACCCATTTATTGACTTGATAAATATATCATCAGTCGATGTTTTCATGTTACCCACACAAGTTATATTATTCTAGAATCCTCCTACACATGTTATTACATTATTGTTAAACGTAAATTTCAAATGAAACTCACCTAAGGATATATTTAATTATTCTTTTGGGTACTTGGTTCATAAAAAATCGACATTAATAGAAAAAAATAATTTAAAAGTCCATAATGTGACCCTATATAACTATTTGTCTTCTAAAACTACAAATGATAACACATGGAATACATAAACAAAAGGGGTGTTCTATAAAGTTTATTATGGAATAATCATAACAATGAAGCATACTATATGAGTCATATAGAATAAATTTATATCATATGAAAAAGATATTAATCCTGGCTATCATGCTTTGGTGGGTCTCCGAGATCCTTTCGAGGACCTATGTTGTGTTGAAGCGAACTCTCTAGAATTCGATCAATTGCTAAAACTCGCGGTAGCAACGAAGGATCATTATACAGAAAAGAAATTTTTTCTATGTTTCTATATGTTATAGTATTTTATAGTATTTTGAATGACATGACCAATCAATAAAAATACTCCAACACATTAGAACCATTGTGATATATTCCACCATAAATCCAATACGATTCACTTTCAAGAATCCTTAGTGGTGAAATGGTAGACATGCGAGACTCAAAATCTCGTGCTACATATCATGGAGGTTCGAGTCATCTTCATGGAAAATTCATGTAGAATGCTCGTTCTATGAGAAAAAATAATCATATAAAATAATGACATAAAGAAAAAAGAAATTATATGACTGTGAAATCATAGGAATGTGGAAACAATAAATACATAACATCGTAAGCATAATTCAAACCTCACTATAAATACATCAGTACATGGTGTATAAACTCCCATAATGGAGTATGATTACTCCAAAATAACATATAGAACATATCATGAGATGTAAATAATATCCAATTCATTAGATAACAAGAAGAGAACACCCATAATAATATGAAAATGCATATGTGTTTCATATGTGGAATCCAAACATAATGTATAAACATAAGGAAACACCATGTTATGTAATTGGTAACAACGTCATGCCTCAAAGCATAATCAAAATATATTTCATAAATATTCTAAAGTAAAGAAGGGATTAAAGATTTTAGATCTTCATTTTTAAATTAAAAATCATAGGTCCCAAATATTGAGTTCAATTGAAGAAAAATTCATCAGAAATGGGAAGATAATGGGGTATAGAAATTAACATTTAAAATGGTGATTTATAAAAAGGGTGAATTACTTTTTCATAAGGGAGGGATGTGTAATTTTTATTTAAACCATAGGTAAACCAGAATGGTAATCCATAAAATTGTTTTTATTTTATGAAATTTTTAATGGTAATAGTCTTTAAAAGTTAGTTACATGAATGTATCAAGGTATAAAAATATTCCCCTTAATCGTGTTGGATTTTAAAGGAGTTATTGGGAAATATAAATAATATATATAGACCTAACATAGAAATTGATAATAATCATTTAATATACATAAGAGACAAATATAACAAATTTAGAAGAATGAAATAACATAAAATAATTATATAATGTGAGTTATAGAGAGAAAATTCATAACATAAACATAACAGGTGGTTTAAAGATTTCCCTTAACTATGGTGAAAATTCATTCTATACGTTCAAATAAAATCCTGAATGATCAGGTTATATTTCTTATAGAATTTATTCAGCTCATAATTAATCAATATTTGATTAATTATTAATATTTTAAGATATATTATAGTACATTAATTGGGAAATTATGTTAATATCTAATCACTAAAGGTCATTCGTTTCATAGTCACAATGTCTCATCACTTGTAGATGATTTTGGAAGTTCATCGAGATATCATTCTATAACTCCAAAAGTATAATTTTTATGGGATAATGTGATTCCTCACATTTAAAAGGTTCTCAGTTATAATTTTTATTCATAAATAAAATTTTTTCATTAATTTTAGGTGTTATTACTATACACTTAGTTCATTTTGGGAGGTTTTATAACCTAGACAAACAGATTGGGTTTTGTTTAATATCATAGTTATATATCCATGATTAAATTTTAATCAAAATATAATGTACTCATTTAGATCGTAGTATACCGTAATAAGCTAATCTAAACTAGTTATGAAGGTGGTGATGGGAAATGAAATTTTTTGTTCATGGGGGTGATGATTCGATAAGGTTATCAAATACATTTTCATTTAGAATAAATTGAGGGTATAGTGGGAAGTGGATATTAAATTAAAACAAAAACACATTTATATATTTATTATACTAATTTATTTGTGACATTTTGAATTTAGGATATATGTATGAGGTATAATAGGAAAGGTATTGAAATAGTTACGTTGAGAAAATACCCTCTTTGGATGAAATCTCCTAGAAAACACCTAAATATACATTGTGAGGATATTTTGGTTAGAACCAAATCACTAAATCTTGTTAGAGTGGATTAAGAATAAAATTGGTTAGAATAGAGGAAATATCCAAGATAGAGATGGTATGAAGAGAAGGAGTAGTGAGGGTTGGGATTTATAAGGGGAGGAAAGGGGAGTTTCTTAATTACATATTCACCAGTTTATTTTTTTCAAGAAAATAAATTGTATTAAATATTTTTTCAATATATATTAATTTATAGAAGGTCATTTGAGATGATCACTTCTTAAATCACTCATTACTTGGTTGTTCAGGTATTTAGTATATAATATTAAATACATTTATTATTCATTAAAAATTACAGTACTATAGAAAAATACCAATAATTCACCCTAAAAATTATTTTACATGTTGATTCCAAAAAGTGATATCCATTTATTGAATATATATTTTCTAACTAATAGAAGAATTATTTTTAAATAAAATAATTATTCATTTTAAAAATACAAAATTTTATAATATAAACAATTTTATTTCCCTTTGAAAAATTACATATTATCTCATAGAATTATAATATCATTATAATGAATCATTATTCTATTACATAATAAAGTTTTTAAATATAATAATTCTAATAAATTTTAATATTTTTAAAGAAAATGAAAATGAATCATGTGCATTTTATAAGAAAATCTGAACACTTATTATTTAATTTTTTAAAAATATATTAATTTATATCATGATATAAAATTTATAAATTTTTTATTTTAAAAAATATGTTCTAATTTCATTAGAAAAGATATTATTATAATTGTCATGTTAATATTATTAATGGATATATTACTATTACTGATGGTTTTTTACTATTCAATTGGTCAGAATAATATTCCAGCAGTCAGACCTATAATAGTCATACCTATTTACCACCACATATAAGTATCTCATAATTAATATATATTTAATTCAATTTTATTTCATCACATGGATAAATACTTTCATTTACAAAATATATATTAAATAACTGAAATTTTTATTTTTTAATGAATTTTTTTAGTACAATAATAATTAGAGATCGAGATCATAAAAATTTTCCTTTTCTATTTATTTAATATTTTTCTATTTATTTTCTCATTATATTATTATAGATTATTCTAGGATTATTTTTCGACTAAATGAAATGTTATAAATTAATTAATTATTGAAATTCCATTTAATTTTAATATGTTATACATCACTAAACATGAGAAAAATGTGAATTCTAAGGGGAAACTCGTTTGATAAAATTTTTGGTATTACACAAATACAAGCATAAAGAAAATAATACAATGAAAATTACTACATAATTACATAATTCCATCAACACTCATGTTAATAAAATAGATCAAGTTGAGGGAAACTATTAACCATTATCACTAGGATAGAATATATTCCATTAATGGGTGGGTGTGACTCCTTTAACATAAAATATATGGAATCCCACATAAGTCATCAAATTCAATAATGTAGTCTATTTATCTTAAGGAAAAATTTTATTTTGTCATTTTTAATGGATAACTCGAAATGTAAAGGACATGGATTCCAGGATGAATGAAATTTATTCAATAAAATGGTACAAATAACGACGAAATGATGAGAGAGTATATGTTCATATTGAATTTATTATTAATTTAAAATTAATGATAAATACATTGTCTTTAATTTATTTATTCATTATAGAAGTTTACCCTTTGAACATTGTTCATTTGGTACCATTATTTCATACCCCATTAAATTTGTACATTTATTACACTAATGTGATCCTGATATAGATTCTGTCTATTGGTGATCCACATGTGATAAATTGTTCCTAGAATGTTGTAGATAACACTTTGGCTAATGGAATGAATGTATCGATCATCATGAATTATTAGCTTGATTGCTACCAAGATATTTTTGGTCTGGAATGAGCATAGTGGTATTTTCAAATTCAAAGGAAGAAGTTGGATGTGGAAAATCACTTCTCCAATTATTGAGATAAATCATAGATTTTTTTCATAATAGATAGAACTCTTAATATGTAGTATAATAGTTGTTCACAATATCTAAACCAACCTTAAATGAATTAATAATAAATTTTTATACCTATGTTTAGGGTTTAATATAATTAAATTTCTTATAGTACCTTGAAAGTATATGAAACCCACATGCTATGAAATAATAATATTATTCTTATTTTTATCATGGCGCATGATAAGTTGAATAATGATAAATATTATTTAAAAAAATTAATGAATTAATAATTGTTATCAGATCTCATATCAACCCCCTTATTCATACCAACTTTTTTAGAATTTTGAAATTAACATATAAATAAATATTCTTAATTCAATAATTTAAATAAATATTTTATTCACAATTTTAAAAATAATTAAATATTTTTTATGTTAATTAATAAATTATTTATTTAGAAAGGAAATAAATAATAATATAGGAAAATGTTAATATACATGAAATAAATATACATAATATATTTCTTTAATTAAATAATTTACAAGAGAATAAGTATTTGTGATAAAAAATTGAGTAAATTTTTTTTCCTTCTATATAGAAAAATATTTATTCCAATTATTATATTCATTGATAATTTATTAAACATCCTTAGAAAAACATTGTTTATAACCAACTAGTATTCTTTCTCATATGGATTTGGCAGAAATTCCTAATATCCAAGATTATTATCCTGTGATAGGTCAAGGAATCCAATTGGATGAATTTAATTTTGTAATGTCAATAACCATATATAACACTTATTAGATATTAAAACCCATTTTTCATGATATCTGTTTTCATGTGGGTTTCATACTCATTTAATTAACCTATGTTCTCAATATCTCATTATTGGAATATTTTAAATAAACACATCAAACACCATGTCAATGAGATTAATAAGATGGATCTATTCCAATAAAAGGGACAAATATATCATCATTTATAGACATGGAAGGGACCAATACTTCTACAAATTATTAATTAATAATGCATCATCTATGACTCACCAAACATACCCATATTTTCTAGGATTTGATATCATCCTTATTTATGAAAAACACATTAGATTGCTCTAGTTGTTCTATAAATTAATATGAATATTAAACAATAATGACCATTACAAACATTCATAGATATGAATTCCCATGACTTTTAAACATATGTAATTATTATAAGAAAAATTTTTCATAGAAAATTCATACATATATATTACGATGTGTGAAAAGTTTGAGAGTAAGTCTCATTCACTTATTAGTACCCCCACCATATAGACAATATAATATGCACCCCTTCATATAATATAATCATATACATATGAATTAAATTTAACAGATATCATTATAGAATCCCAAGGTTCTCGTCATAATGGGTGATTTTTATGACCTATAATGGTATTGAATGTTACTCTATGACATTATCACATTAATGTAATGTAAAATAATGGACAATATGTTACAATAAATTAATTAAAATTTAATTATTTGAAAATTTCATATGCTTTAGAAACATCGATGTACTTAATTATATAACACCATATCTAATATACACCTACATTCAGTAAATTAAATTGTTAACTATCAGGTTATTCATCACATATTATATATGTTTCTATTTAATATTGCTATAATTACTGGGCCTAAAATTTTATTCAAATGGTATTCTCTCACCACATCACTTTGGGTTAAATATTCTTACTATGGCACAATATATATGGGAAAATAAGTTATGATATGATATTTATGAAGAATATTTTTTATTAAATGATGTGACCTTGGTTTCGGATAGAAACATCTACTATAGTTTTATTGTAATATAGTGTTAGAGTATCTATATATTGTAGTCCCACATAATGAACTTGATTAAAGTAATGTATTGTACCTAAATATTATGTTTCATATGAAGCTATAATATATATACATTTTCATTAAAATATTGACTACTAACTACCTTGATACCTCTAGAATATAACTTCTCCGTATAGATAATTGACATATCCTTACTATGAATTATGATCAAATTGATAATTATATCAATGATCATCTATGAATTGATTTAAAATTAATTTCACAATTACTTCATAATCCTTTAACATATCATTATAATGCTCTAAATACCTTAGAATGGTCACACTATTATCCAATGACTTTATCTTAGGTCAGTATGACATCTTTCGACCATCTATGTGGCGTAAAAAAACCAATTCTTCTACATAACATGGTTCAATTGAGAATGGGATAATAATAATTATTTTTATCCTTTCATGTTTTTCAATACACACATTATTAGAGATATTTAATCCATTATAAATTGGAATAAAATCGATTGAAATTATAATATATTGATTCTATCATGTACCCTATCAATTTATGAACTGAATAGTTAATTTAGAAAACATCTATGATCTACCTTAATTAGACATAACACTAGATGTTAGTTAGTTTCTTTAAACAATCATAGGGAATCCCTTTCGTTAGTATTATCATAGTCATAAGACTATACTTCTATTTCATAGAAAATATCAATATAATTATCTAGGAAAACAATATAACTCTCACTAATCTATTGTAGACACATATCACTCATTTTATCCAAATAAATACTCTCGAACCACAGTGATTTGTTCTATCCAGAAATAGATTTGTGAAATCATCATATATTTTTGGCTTTCTTTGATATTAGTAAACCCTTTGTTTTCATTATAAAAAAACTTTTTAGGGTTTTTATAATTATTTTTTATCTTGTATTAAAATTTCCAATTTAATTATAATAATAATTTTCCATAACAAGTTGAATTTAAATGGCATTTTACATAATGATTGGAGAGAAGGTATTATAATTGAACAAGACAAAATTAATTATAAATCATGATAATAATCGATGAATTAATGGTACATCATTGACCATACATTTCTTATTTCTTTTAAATAATCAACATAAAAACAATAAACCACCAAAATATTTGGTTCTATTTTTTTCAATGACTCCATTGTTGAATTTTCAATTAAACATGTAAATATTATTCATTTTTCAATTACTATTTCCTCAGAGAGTTCATTATTGTTACGAAAAGAATATCACATGTCATGGTGAATATAAGAACACCACTTGGTTTTAACTATTCTAAAATGTGTGTGCCACTATAATAGTCCCTCTCACTATCTCTAGTGAAGTATAATATTCATATACCATCTCAAGTGCATTTAGAAAATAATTCTCGTTGAAGTTTATCCTAGTGAAACCGTCTCAAATTGAAATGTGATTCCAATATAACGAACTATTTTGTTTAGAGAATATTAATTTCTATGATGGGTTTGTTAATATCTTATGTATATTTAGTATTATTAACTAACATGTATAATGTGTTTCCTTTAATGTGTGCTTAAATTTAAGACCATCTTTAACAAACTAATAACATAAAACACTTGAGGCCAAGTAATACTGATTTTTCATCTAATATATCCATTATTAGATACATTTAGAATATGGTTAGGTGTTATTTAGAAATCATATCGTGGAAAACATTATTGAAGATATAAAATATATAAGACTCCACAATTATCCACCTTTTTCTAATATAAATTAAATATAATTTTAGTTACTATATCTCATCATCCAAATGGTCTATGAATATTTGGATAAAGATTTACATTTAAATTCCTTCCTAAATAATCCTTTATCCACCAGTAAATATATTAGAATTATTCATTCATAAATTCTCTAAAGGAATATCATGATGAATTTGAATTTTCACAAATCATCTCCCCTAATATTTGACATGAATTTCTGAACTTGATATATAATATTTGTGGCGTAAATGTAATCCAAAATTCTTCATTATATATAAATAATATTTTTGCCTATATAACTTGTTTTTTATATGATTTTAAGCTAAACATATTTATGGTTATAATTGGGTAAACTTGATTCAGATTTATTTGACAAAGAATTATCTTTTCTCAACAGGAAAGGAGTCTTATTATGTATTCATCATTCACTTCATAAATATGAATATATTTTATTCATGGGATCTTGATTAATTAGTTTACAATGATGTACCATAAAAATGTTGTTTCATAAATTAAGTAACTTCTCATTGTGTTGAAATGGAAATTGAGATAAACATTATGGTTAAATAAATACAAATTCAAATCATCCAAAACATTAAATTATAATTTGTTTCTTCTCATAGTCAATGATATAGTTAACCTTGGTTGATTTTTTGGATAACTCAACATACGTTTTATAATATTTATTAATTTATTTTATTCACAAATAGAAATAAATGAAAATATATTTAATGAAGACACTATACACAATGATGAATGTTCCATAAATAGAATTTTATGATAAAATCAATTTAATCCATATATAGTCTTTAAATAATCATATAATTCTTTATAAGCATTAAATATATTTATATTCATTACATTACCAAATGTTTTTTGTATCTTAGGGAAACATCATAAATACAAGACCAAATTTAATGATTCATGGGATTTTCATCCTTTTTTCCATTATTTTGACAATAATTGCTAAATAAATAAGTTCATATTAATCCTTCTATTTTTGGAGCAGTACCTATAAAATTATCTAAGAGATATTTTTACATAGAATTCATCCATTTATGGATGAATATGGATAGACATGGGGTCAGAGATTATTACATTATATTTATAGATAATCTCGATTCAATTTCGAAGCCAAAATTAAAAAATTATTGTAAATATAAATGTTGTTGACATAATACTTAGAAATGAAATGAATTATTTTTTAAAATAATACAATTCTAGTAAAATATCATTCATATTTAGGCCTATACATCTTATATGAAGGATATAATAAATAATTCATCATTTTGGAACATCCTTCTAAATATATTCTGTAAGATTTTTTTCAATTCCACTGTGTGGAAAAAGTGATCATGAATTTGGTATTCCAGCAAATTATAAATCTTATCCAATATTTGATAGTGTAAATATATTATGTATTGATATGTGATGTTTGTGAGAATGATTACATGACCTTATTTAATGAATGAATGCATTAATAATGTTCGTTTAAATTTTTTAATTTCAATAATAATTTAAGAGTAGATAAAAGGTTATTTTCCATTATTACTAAAATATGCGAGATCATATAATTTATTTTAATTATTTATTATCACGTTATATTATTATTTCATAAAAGACCCTATCATTAGAATCGTAATGTACAATTATTTAGAAATTCTAGTGGAATTGATCTATGTTTCCTTTCTTTTAATCCAAATTATGGAAATTGATATTATAAAATGTGTAACAGTCAGTGGTGTTTCATAATACATATAGAAAACCATGTAATTCAAGATTACTGATTCTCCTCGTGAGAGTATAAAAGCATTGATGGGCTATGTAATTGTGGGACCTACCCATCACCCATGTCAAAATCATTACACATATTTCAAATAAGTTATTTAATTCATGAATAATGATATTTATCATCAAATGTTTGTATTTAGTAAAGAATATAGATTTAACAATATTTTTGTAGACATTGAAACAACATTCAATATATAATAACGTATGTAGAAATGATATCCATTTTCAGAAATAGACATTCCTATGAAAAATAATATGTATATTAACGTGAAATTTATTGTCCAATGATCACACAAAAGTGAATATTTCAAGGGGGAGGTAAGGAAATCAATAATGAATCAAGTATGTGAAGTTGAATACATTAATTAGTCAAAATTCTCATAAACAATTAATAGAATGAATAATTATGCGATCAACACAATATATCCCAATTATTTCCAAAGTATAAAAAAAAATTTGATGCCTTTAATGAATATAAGTGCAATAAAAATGTAACTAAAATCATTCCTGAAGAAAATAAACATTGTAGGTTTAAAGCATTTAAAAAATATCATTTTTTTAAAATAAATTTATTTGAAAAAAACTTTGATATTTTTTAATAAATTTTTTTAACATTTAGTGGTCAGCATGGTAGTCAATTACATACATGCTGAATATTTTAAAATAAATAATCCTTTCAAATTTTAAGAAAAATTAAAGTGGCCATTTTTATGAAAACAACCTTAATGTTCCTTGAAAAATATTATATAATAAGTAATAATGGGTAACAATTACATTAATATATCATTTTTAAAAGGATAAAAACATGTTTGAAAACATTTTTTTTGAATCCTGCCTTTTCAAGAAAATGGATTGACAGCCAAAGAGAGATATTCAGTTTTTTTATAAAAAAACATTTCATCAGTTATTTTAAGTACCAAAAGATGAAAAATTTGGTTCTATTATGTGAAAATATCATGAATAACCATAATAGAATATAATTCAGGGGGTTTATTAATATATTAAAAAATTATATTCATTAATGGAAATTCATGTATAATTAATCCTGAACAAAATGAGATTATGAACTAAACCCTTACAATGATCACTACATTGAAGTGATATTTAATCAATGAAATGATTATGTGTATAAAATGTAGATAAATGTAAAACAATTGGAAATAAAACATAGTATATTAATAATTAATTACACATATAATCTAATAAAATCTACGGAAAAGAAGAATTAATATAACCAAATGAAAATTAATTGAGTTATGCAATTCATTACCACTTAAAAATTTTCAAGTCAAATAACCATGGATGAAATAATTAAAAATGAAACATAAAATGAAAGGAATTATGGATGATTAATTATATTTCATATGAAAATGGAAGTATATACCACATATAATTGAAATTTGGTGCATAACAATTAGATATGCCTCACTGAATAAAAATTGAGATGAATTCCTTTACCCCACGGTTCCCATTGATTGAAATTTTTTTACCCAGAGAATATTGAATTTAAAGTTGTTATTATTTTGAACATGAATAATATTCATATTTATAATATCATATAATCTCTTTTTATAAAACCTTATCATCCATTCAATAAGTAGAGTTCATTATTTTCTTTATTTTTTTTTTGTTAAATGTCTTGTTTTATCAAATATGTTTGATCATGAATGATCTGGTTCTTGTTCATATTATATAGTAACATCATCTCTAGAATAATAATAATTAAATAATTATCATATTAATATTAAAATTATACTATTAGTTCTAATCATGAAATATGGTTTTGTAAAATTATGTGCGTGATGAAAATGTACACAGTCGATCATACACACACATGGGTAATGATTCCATTTTTCAATGTTCATTATGAAAATATGGTTAGTAATATTTTATTTTTATAAAATTATTATAATATCATATTATTTCCTTAAAAACTATTATATATATAATCCATGTGCTGTAGTGATGAAAACAAAATAACAACACTTTGTGAAGGAGGGGTAGTCCCCACGTACCAGAACAATGTTTTCATCTATATGTGTAATAAATGGTATAAAAAAAGATATATTGTAAATTAAAATATAAAAATATTTCATTAACATAATAATTATTTCATTTATATCACACATATCTATTAACATTATCTTTATTTACTTATATGTAATGCATTTGTGAAAAAAGAATCACATCTCTATATGAAGTGGTAGTTTGTCATACATTGGAGTGACGTTATCGTATCAAATATGTAATATAATTTAGAAAGAAATTTATGATTTAATGAATAAATAGGTTAAATTATGTTATAAATATAATTTATATTCATCATCACATTTGACTGTGAGAGGTGGAAATAAAACATATTGACATTTGTTCATGTGGTGGTAGTCCTCCGTACAAAAAATGATGATTTTGTATCCCATTTGATTGAAGTGGAGATGATTTTTAGGTATTTACCATAAAAAAACAAATATAAATAATTTTTAGACAGTTTTTTGGTATATAATAAAAAATGAATAATATTTTATGGATGATGAAAATGAAGAAAAAACAAAAATACATAGTTTGTAATTTTACATTTTCTTCAGACCACCTCTTTATTATTACTAACCAAAAAAGAATTCTAGGATAATTTAATAGAAGTTATTAGGTGATTATGGAAATTATTGACTGAAAAAAATGGTTTGAAGTCATTAATAAAAGAGGATAATGTATTTCCATTTATAAGTGAGGTGGTTGGCACACATGTAATTTTTTAAAAGAAAAATGTGTAATCATGTTTTATAGAGGCCAAAAAAGTCCAAAATATAGTATTCATGATAAATTTAAATTATTTTTTCTTAATATTTCCTAAAAATATATTTTATACATGTTTTTATTTCATTTTGTCTCTTATTGTTTTAGTTTAATCCCATTATAAATTCATTTTTTTCCAAAACAACGGTAAATATTATTTAATGTTTTCATTATTTATTTTGGTAAAAAATAGTGTTAAAATTATTATATTGTATAAATTATTGTTATTGAAAATATGTAATAAATATTTCAAAATTCCAATCACATGAACTGAGAAAATTAATTTAAAATTAATCTCACAAACGCGATGGGAAAGCGGGCTTTCAAAGAGAAAATGATCAAATGTTTATAATGTTTTTATATGAAAATTCAATAAAAATTACAAAAATTACCTAAATTGGATTAATAGATATAAAATTGGAATAATTTTACTTTAATACTATTTTAAAATATAATTTATCTTCATGAATTGTTTAAATGAAAAGGAAATTTGCTATTAAAATGAATTATTTTTCACTATCCGTTGAAAAATTAAACTTTTTACAAATATCCCTTAAAATTAGCCCTAGGAAATTTTTTATATGAATATATTAAAAATAATATTTATTTTTTAAATTATATTTCATATATGTGGTAAAAAGTAATATTAAATTATGTGCAAAAAGTGCAAATTAACCATCTTTTACGAAAAATACATTTTTCCGAGAACGTCTCTTTTTATTTTTAATGACTAATAATTTATTTATAATAAATAGATAATTTTTATTTTAATTATAAATATTTTACTACTGATACCCATAAATTTAATAGCTATTTTATTTTTTCATACTATATTACATTTCATTATGTCTCAAGGTTATATATTCTACAAGCTATCTAAGATATTAATTTTATAAAAATATATTTCATGGTATTTTTAAATCTTGATGATGAATGTATCATAAGATATTAAAAATAATAGTATTCATTCCAAATTTTTGAGTGTTTCAAGTGTATATAAATGATTATGTTTTTAAATAATTGAATAAAAAAATGAATAAAATTGGTTATGTATACTAGAAGAAACCGAAAATGTGTTCTTAAGAAAACAAAAAATTGACATAAGTTTATTATATTGGTGATAAAATACATAAAGGAAAAATTCGATACTCAACATATTTTTTCATCTAAAAACATCATACATTGAGAATCATGTTCATTTTCACACATATTCTATTTATGTGGTGTTTATATATGATCATCACCTATTATATCATGAATCCTTCATAGTTCATGTTATTTTAAGTTACAATTTATTTACTTCATTTATTTAAGATATGATTCAAAAGATACATAAGCGGTTCAGTTTTATATTTCAGTCACACTTTAATCAGGATTATTTATACTTGAATTTTTGTTTTTGAAAATTATTTTTTTCTTTCTCTAAAAAAACCTCTATTTTTATTCCCTTATAGTTATTTATTAAAATTTAAAGTAACAGTACCATTTGTCCTCTTTAGTACTTATAGTGTTTGAGGTAATTTTTTTAGGAAATGATGACATCATTTCACTCTTCGGTCCCAATTTCCTTTTATGAAATATACATGCTTTATCAAAAATTTATTTTTAAAAATATTTTTATACAAATGTTTTATTAAATAATTTTTTATCCATGTTTGACTTTTTAAAAAATCGTTTGAATGGGACATTCATGTCCATTTTTGAATGAGGGATGTTTTATGCTTTTTAAAAAATATGTAAAAGAAATTATTTTTGAAATTATACAGTACGTATAGAATTACTTTATGTCATAAACAATCAATTTATTGAATATTTCATTATAATTTTCGATGGTAATTATTAATGAAAATTTCTTCAATATTATTTTTATTTATTCGATTTAGAACAAGTGATTTCAAAGTAAAAAGGGTGTTTTCCACAAGATATATTTCTAAAACACTAAAATTTTTCAAATAAATTTAATATTTAATACATGAAATACATAGTCTCTTAAAAAAATAATTTGTAATAACCTATCCAGTAAACATAAATTCCCCACCTCTGTGATTTGGATTTCGAAAAACTGACAAACACAGTTGCTTTCTGTATGATATTTAAAGTCTAACAAGGAAAACATAATTTTTGGTAAAAACTGACATGACCCTTATGAATACTAAATCATATTTGTATTTTATTTTCTTAAGGTTATAAGATAATGTGATCATGGTTAATTTTTTGAGGTGATATAAAATGAATTATAGTTTTAAAATTGTTATTGTTCAAATAAATTATGATTTTATTTAAAAACTATATTAATAATATATAAGAAATTATTTTCAAAAAATGGAGTTCATTTTCAAATTTTACATGTTGAAAAATGGTTTGGGTAAATTATTTGGATTTTTTTAAAATACTCTAATTTCTGATGAATAGTAAAATACAGTAATTTACCGCATATATACATTATCAGTTAGATTAACTATTTATATCATCATGGATTATATAATCACAATTGGTTCAAATTCACATACAGTTATTACTATTATGGGTCACATAAATCCACACTATTGTTTTTCTTGATGGAAATAATGAAATAATGAATAAGATATTCACAAATCATTCATAATCTCTCATTTCCCCTTCTTTATTACTAGAAATGAAACCGCCATCTGAGATGTGTTAATTTATCATTTTTCTTGGATGATGAGTTTACAATTTCTGTTACCATCTTCAATTCTGGTCATGAAACCATTTTTATGGATACAAAAGACTCTAATATATGTATTATAACTTATTTTAGGTTATTTAATCTTTTTTTATACATGATATTAATTTAGAAATCAAAATGAGTTTGTTGTAATAAAGAACCACCAATTAACCCAAACAGGTGTCCTTAAAGATTTATATAATGATTCGTCATCACTCCCAACAACCAAATGTATTTTATAACCATTTAAACCTTTTCATTTTCACTAATAACATAAAATATTTATTCTAGACAACCATTATCATTCTACATGTTTATCTATATCTTAATATAAGTAAACTAGTCATGAAATCAGGGAAGAAAACACTCCCAACCCATAAAATTGAATCCCTTAACCCATAAAAAGGACATGAATGAACCTAAATAAGTTTCTAATAAATAAATTACATAAAAAAGAGGTTCTGGAATCAATATTTTTTGAAAATAAATTTTATTATTCATGTTATTAAGATAAAATGAGAAACACCTTTGAACTTAAGGTAAAGGTTTTCTACCCAAACCCCCATTTTCTTTTGAGTTACTCATTGTATTTCATAATTCCAAATAATTTCTTATTTATTATAATTTACTCATAATATATTCGGTGTGAATGTTTTATATATGTTTACCAACAATTATCCTTATTTATTTTATATATAGTTATATGTTTCAAAAAGGATCATTCAAAAATTCTTCCTGTAATACAAGCCAAATTCAAGGGAATTTCTCAAATTCCTACCTATTTTCAAGGGAACTATTTAATATATTTTTATAATATATTATATTTTTAAAAAAATTAACTTAATTAAAAAAATATCATCTTACTTCACTTATGTTTTTATACAATGACTACTCCAAAAGAACACTTCTTATCAAAGTAAAAGCGTATTTATCTCATGAATTACTCGATGATTTTATAAGAGATTCTTCACATATTTCAAAACTCATGTTAATTTTTATGCATTATTGGGATTATAATTTTATGACATGATCTAAAATATTTAATTTAATGGTTAATTATTAGTTTGATTTTGAATGTTCTATCTTAAAACCATTCCCCAATTTACACTGAATGGTTAGTGTTTATGCCTAATCTTCACATAACATTATTTAAAATTAATATATTAGTTTAAATATTAATTAATATGTTTTTAGGTTTATAACCATTCATATGAGGAATGAATTGTACTTATTAAGTGATGGGTGGGTCCTGTTATCCCCTCTATGCATCGATAGGTATCATGACACAAACAATGGTCTTGGCATAAGCCCTTGACAAAATGATAATTTATAGTATTGACAGAAGGACTTGATAATATGGTTATTATTTCCAAAATTATTCATTCACTCATTTTTAAACTAGTAATTTAATGTTCATTAGTTTACTTGACTAGTATAATTCCCCTAATTATGCTTTATTGAGGCATTTTTTATTCAGATCTTATTCCTTCCATAATGTGTTCAAGTTCATTTTTAAAGACATGTGGTTTTTAGTTATTCCCCATTTCTAATTTCTATGTTTATGATATATTCCACTTTATTGATTACCCTTAATGAGTATTTGAGATCACCCCTTTCTTATGTTTCATTTTCCCAAGACATGATGAGGTTTATTATTAATGACATGTGGAAATAACTTAGCAGTTATAGATGTAGTCAATGGAGTTTATAAATGGGTTTCGGTTTCAAGTTGTAATGTTGAACTTAAGTATACATCTTGTTTCTAATACTACTAAACTAATCAGTCCTTTGGGATGTATATTTCTTATTTATATGCTAATTTAATAATATAAGGCACCATATTTGGGAAACATGCGTTGGGTCCTTATATTTGGTATCGAAGGATGTTTAGTAGAAAATGTGGAAAAAAGATTTCAAAAACATATATTATCAAACAAAACCCTAATATAGTATTTGAGGATAAATATATAATAAAATCTTGGAATATTCTTGTATAGAATAGATTACGTGGGTCTTTTAGAAAATAAATCCATGTATGGATACATCAAGTGGAGGTGGTTCTATCACAAATATATATAGGAGTAAAAAATATCACAGGGAGTTTTCGGATTGACCTGGTTTATCCTGGTACATGACAACATGCCTTACTACCCACCTTCTTTAAAACTCTTAGGGGTAAGCTTAGGATAATTCATAGTTTCTTTAAAATCCATTATGAATGATTTAACTGCAATTTTTTCCTCAAAGAAACCATGTTTACGATATGAGATTCGCTATGTATAGAATTTAAATTTACGATAGCTTATTTTCTAGGTTGAGTTTATACATTTTTATTAATAACCTAATATAATGTATTCCATTATTTATAAATGGGTCGTATTGGAAGTAATGGAAACCACATGAATGGATGTGTCCTATATAGGGATTTCCCTCTGATGCAAGAAAATGTTGTTGGATCTAGTGTTGTGACTGGTGCTAAGCAACTCAAAACTATACTGGGACAACTGAATCAGGTTACAAATAATAACTTTACCGATATAGAGCTTCCAGATCCACATTATGGGGGAGCTATGTTATATCTTATATGAGAAAAAATCCTTCATCCTTTAGTGTGACATCAAGCACATTCATAGAAAATCTGTGGACAAGTTTGTTAGAGAAGATATTTCTCAATTTGGGATCTGATGAAGTAGAAAAGATTATCATGGAAGTTAATTGACTATCGTGAGATGCAGATATATGGTTGTATTTAATCCAAAACATAGAATATGAGTAATAACTAGAATAAATAGAATGGGGGGATTTTAAATAAAATATTCTTCGAAAAATAATTTCCATGTGAACAAACAATAGATATGAAAACACAATTTCTAGATCTGAGGCAAGGAGAGGATGATAATGTTTAAAATTGTAAACCTAACATCATAAGGATTTAAATAAATGTCACATCATAAGGATTTAAATAAATGTAATCCAAGGAGAAATATTGATATATTCTTTGATGGTTTAAAACCAATCCTCTAATGTGATCTATTATCTCAAATTTTCTCACCATAGGAATATATAGTTTCAAGTGATATAAAGATAGAAAATGAATTCTATAATTCTTATGATTTTAATGGAATGAAAGACAAGAAGAGGGTAGCTAAAAATAATAGAAATGTAAATATGGAAATTGGTAATAAAGGAAGAGTTAACCTTCCACCCAATGATAATTGTGGTAAGAGGCACCCTAACACTTTCTTGAAGGGTATGGGTGTTTGTTACAAGTGTGGAGAAAAT
The DNA here is from genome assembly GCA_963277665.1 of Viscum album. Taxonomy (NCBI): domain Eukaryota; kingdom Viridiplantae; phylum Streptophyta; class Magnoliopsida; order Santalales; family Viscaceae; genus Viscum; species Viscum album. The sequence continues at coordinate 976,714,382 of OY728125.1, forward strand.
GGAAACCTATCTCAGTATTATAAGGGGTAGAAAAACTACCAATGTTTTGTGATACAATATTATGGATATGAGAAATTATGAAATTTATTTTCCTAGGCATCAAGGAAACATTCCCTAAATAATGCCAAGAGGGAAAGGCCAAGCTTATGCAGTCACAACTGTGGAGGTTGAAGTTCCTAACGATGTGGTGGAAGGAACTTTAATAATTTCCTCAAACATAACCAATGCTTTATTTGATTCTGGATCATCAAATTCATTCATATCTTACCAGTTTTCCAAGAAAATATTATATTTCCAATTTGATTTAAAAATGGACTTTTCAGTCAAAACTCAGAAGGGAAGTATCATTACAATATATTTGTGTTAGGAAGTCCCCATTATGTAATATAAAGGTTCTTTATCTTCTTTTTTTTTATAATAATTATTAAATTTGATATAATCCTTGGTATGGATTGGATTTCTAACCATGATGCGAAAATTTATTACATGAAGAAGGAGGTTAAATTTTTTGAGGTTTATGTGGAAACCCATATCTTTAGGGGAAAACATCACCATCTAATTCTCATCCAGATCCATCCATAGTGGCCCCACTAAATTCAATTATTGGGGATGAAGGGAATGTAATAACTATGGGTGGGGAAAATAATTTTCAAATAGAGGATATACTTATTGTTAAAGAATATTTTGATGTATTTCTAGAAGATTTACCAGGACATCCTCCAGAACAAAAAATTGAGTTTTCCATTTACTAAATTCATGATTCAAGGCCCATATCGGAGACCCCTTATAGAATGGACACTATAAATTAGAAGAACTAAAGAAACAACTAGAGGAATTGAGTGATAAAATATTTATTCACCCAATTGTTTCTCCATGGGGAGCCACTATTATTTTCATTATGATTAAATATGGATCTATGAGGTTGTGATTTTATTACATAGAGATAAATGATATAACAATAAGTGAACAAGTATCCTCTACCTCTCATTGATGATTTATTTTATTAACTTCATGGAGACCAATATGTTTTGAAGATTTATCTTTGATCTGGATATCATTAGTTGTGTTTGAAGAAAGTTTATATTCCAAACACAACATTTTGAACCGGGTATAGGAATTAAGAGTTTATGGTAATGCCTTTTGGATGGAATAATACACCCTCTGTATTCATGGATCTAATGAATAGAATTTTGATGGAATATCTTGATGTGATTGTAGGGGTATTTATTTATAATACATTTTTATACTCTAAAATCTATAAAGATCTTGAAAATAACAAGTCTTCTATTATTAAAACATTTAAAGGAAATGAATTATCTGGGAAGTTTATCATGTGTGAATTTTGGCTTCAATCAATTTCCTTTAATGGACATATTGTCTCTAAATATGGAATATATGTTGATCCTATGAAGAAAAATGTTGTTCAAGAATGGCCAACACTAATGAACATAACTGAGGTACTTAGTTTTATTAGTTTAACATGTTATTATCTATGTTTCGTTCAGTACATCACCCATTTATCCAACCCGATGACCAAGATTACACGTAAAGGGGTTATGTTTGTTTGGGAAAAAGAATGTGAGGACTGTTTCAATGAATTTAATAGGAGATTATGGAATACTTTGATCCTAACTCGACCATTGAGGAATGATGGGTTTGTAATCTATAGTGATATATCAAAGAAAATACTTGGTTGTGTCCTTATACGAAATGATAGAGTTATTTTATATGCATCATGGAATTTATTAATTAATGAAAAAACTATCCTACTAATGATCATGAGTTAGCTATGTGATATTTTCTTTGAAAATATGGATACACTATCTCTATGGTAGATGAATTGAAAAATATACGGATCATAAGAGTCTGATGTATATCTTCTCAATGAAAGAACTCAACATGAGTCAATGGCGAGGGATCGAACAAATCAAGGATCATGATTGTTCCATACACTACCACCCAGGAAAGAAAAATAAGGTAGCTGAGGCATTGGGTAGGATGGATCATGGAGTTTTAAACAAAATGATGATTTAAAGGGATCCTGTATTCATGGATTTAATAAGGATGGACATGGGAAACATCAAAAAATGTAAAACATCATTACTTTTTCTATTGGAAGCCCAACAATATTTATTAAAAAATATTAAAATATCTCATCCTGATGATGAGAAATTTTAAAAGAAAATAAATGTTGTGAAAGATGGGATGTTGGATAACATCATATGTAAAGATATAATTATAAACTTTGGGAGGAGGCAATGTGTTCCATTTATACACGAGATGAAAAGGGAGTTATTGGCCGATGCCCAATGCTAGAATTTCTCTATACACCATGGTAACTTTAAACTGTATAGATATTTGAATAACATTTATGGTGAGACAATATGAAGTGAGAAATTTATGATTATGTATCAAGATGTTTATTCTGTTAATAAGTGAAAGCTGAATAATAACACCCTAGAAGATTCATGAAACCTCTATCTATTCGTACCTATAAAGGGGATGACATCACCATGTATTTTGTATCTAGATTACCTAAAACTCGTAAAAAATGAAGCAATATTCCAAATTGTATATCGCCTTAAAAAATATGCACATTTCCTCGCTATAAGGAAGGATTTTACACTTGAGTTCCTAACACGGCTCTATATCAAAGAAGTTGTAATACATCATAGAGAACCTATAACAATTGTTATTTATTGTGATCCATGATTTATATCGAAATTTTTGTAATGTCTTTAGAAATATTTGGATACCATGTTTCGATTTAGTAAGACATATGATCCACAAACAAACAGGAAATCAGAAAGAACGATCCAAACCATAGAAAAATTTTTGAGATCATGTTCACATGACTTTCAATGTATGTAGGATCGATTTTTAACTTTAGGGGAGTTTTCTTAAAATAGTGGTTTTCATTCAATTATTAAAATGGCATCATATGAGGTAATATACATTAGGAGATGTCATACACCAACATGTTTTGATTAAGTTAGAGAAAGGAAGTTTATGGGAATAGGGATTGTGGAGGAAACAACAGTGAATGTAAATACTATTCAAGGCCATATCAAGGAAGCTCAAAGTAGACAAAAAAGATACACTAATAATAAATGTAAGGATTTGGAGTTTCATGTGGGAGATCATGTTTTCTTAAAAGTATCTCCAGGGAAGGGTATTATAAGATTTGGGAAGAAAGGGAAACTAAGGATTTGGTACATAGGCTCATTTGAAATTTTTGAGAGAATTAGAGCTGTTGTATTTCATTTGGCTATACCAACTATCATGTATAAAGTTCACAAAGTGTTCTATGTCTCATTTCTGAGAAAAAACATGCCAGACCTAACACATGTCCTCACTTTTGAAGGCATAGAATTGGAAACAGACATATCTTACTATGAAGAGCCTATCCAGATTCTAGAAACTAAAGAACAAGTGTTGAGGAATCAGACGACTTTACTGAAAATATACTTTTGAAAAATTATAAAATCGAAGAGAAAAATTGGGATACTAAGAAGCTTATGATGAATAAGCACCCAAATATTTTTTGAGGCATTATTCTGGTAATTTCAAGGATGAATTTTTATTAGGTGGGGATACTGTAAGACCCCAAGATTTTGAAAATTAATTTAATATTTAATGCATTAATCACTAAGTCTCTTAAAAATACCATTTTTAACCTAGCCAGAAAACATAATATTTCCACATTTTTTGATTTGAATTGTGAAAAACTGACCTACATGGTTGCATTCAGTAAGATATTTTGAGTTGAAAAAGGAACACCTAATTTTTGGTGAATAGTAATATACCCTTATGAATAGTAATATGAACTTTATGAATAGTAAAATCATATTATTATTTGATTTTATTATGGTTATAAGATAATGATATCTTGATTAATTTTTCTTGGTTATATTAAATGAATTATAGTTTTAAAATTTATATTTTTTGAATAAATTATTATTTTATTTAAAAATTAATTTAATATTATTTAAAAATGTTTCAAAAAAATGGATTTCATTTTTAAATTATAATAGTCAGAAAATGGTTAGGGTAAATTTTATGGATTTTTCTGAAATTCTCGAATTTCTAATGAATAGTAAAATACAATAATTTACCATATATATACATTGTCAGTTAAATTCACTATTATTAACACCATGGCTGATGTAAGAACACATGGTTAGAACTCAAATTATTTTATTACTATTATGGGTCACATGAATCAACACTATTGATTTTCTAGGGGTGTAGTAAAATAATGAATAAGATATTAATAAATCACTCATTTCCTCCACTATAACCCCTCCCCCACTCCCTCTTTTCTTTACTACTCTCACGCCTTGTTAATTTTCTAAATAATGCTCATGTATACCCCCATTATCCTCCCCCACTTCCATCAGCCCTTTGTCTCATAAAAAGACCAAAACCTCACCCATAAAGAGGATCTAAAAGAAATTAATCTGAAGAGGAAAACTCCTCTTTTCATTTATTTTATTTCATGTTCTTTTCTTTTCCTTTTTTTCCTCACCTTATTTCATAGAAATGTAGTGATGACTCTAGTACCTTAAATATACAAGAATTTTTTCAGGAGAATGTAGTAATTCTTCAAAATCTTTCCTTCTCTCTTCTTTTATATTAGAAATGAAATTACCATCCGAGATGTGTTTGTTTATCACATTCAAGTACGACGGGTTTTCAATTTCTATTACCATCATCAATTATGGTATTGAAACCTTTTTTTGGTTTAAACAGACTATAATATAAGTATTATATCTTATTTAATTTTATATAATCCTTTTCTACACATTATATTAATTTATAAATCAAAATGAGTTCATTGGGATTATGAACCACCAATTAACCCAAACAATTTTCATTAAAGTTTTTTATAATGATTTTTCTCAACTCCCAATAATGAAACAGATATTATAAACCTGTAATATGTTGGTTTGTCACTAATAACATTCAACTTATATTCTATAAAATCATTCTCATTCTACATATTTATCCGTACATTAAAAAAATTTAACAGACCATGAAAACCAAGGAAGAAAACACTCCCAAACAATAAAATTGAATCTCTTAACCCATAAAAATTCCATGAATGAACATAAATAAGGTTATAATAAATAAATTAAATGTATAAAATATTTCAGAAACATTAATTTATGAACATAAATTTTATTATTTGGGTCATTAAGATCAATTGAGGAACACCTTCGGGCTTAATATTAGGGTCATCTACCCAAACCTCCATTTTCTTTCGGATTACTATTTTTCATTATTAATCCCAAATAAATAATTATTTATTTGTATTTACTCATAATATATATTTTTTATAATGTTCTATATATGATTACCAACTTTAATCCTTCTTTCTTATATGGAGAGTTACAGGTTTTAAATAGAACATTAAAAAATTATTCCTAAAAAACGAACCAGATTCAAGGTAATTTCTCAAATTCTTACCTTATTTCAAAGAAACTCATTAATATTTTTTAAAAAATATATATATCATAAAATAATCATTTTATTATGAAAATAATAAATTTCTTAAATTATAGTTTGATAAAAGGTCTTTTCGAAAAGAACTCTTGATTTCAAAGTAAAAAAGTATTTATCTCAAAAATTACTGAATGATTTTATAAGAGAAACTTCACCTGTTTCAAAAATCTTGTTCATTATTATTCATTATTGGGATAAAAATTTTATTATATATTCGACTATATATAATTTAATGGTTTATGATTAGTTTTACTATGTGTGGTCTATCTTAAAACCATTCACCAATTTACATCGAATGGTTTGTGTTTATGCTTAATGTTCAGGTAACATTATTTAAATTTCATATGTTAGTTTCAATTGAATGTATATATTGTTTATTTTTATCCACGTTAAATTTAGTAATACATTGGAATTATTTAGTGATGGGTGGGGCCTTCTATATACCCTCGATGCATCAGTAGGTCTAATTAGACATATTACGGTCTTGACACAAGGCCTTGACCAAATGATTATTTATGGTCTTGGCACAAGGCCTTGAAAGTATTGTTATTTTGTCCATAATTATGCATTACCTCATTATGAAAATAGTAATTGAAATTTCATAATATTAATCAACTTGTATAATGCCCATGATTATGCTTCACTTTGGTATTTCATTTCATCACTTATTTCATCCACAATGTGTTCAAGTTCATTTTTAAAGGCATGTGTTTTATGTTATTTTCCATGGATAATGTTTATGTTTATGATATCTTCCACTTTATTCCTAAAAATTACTTAAAATGTGATCCAACACCTTTATTATGTTTCATTTTCCAAGGTCATGAATATGTATATTATGAATGACATGCAGAAATAACATAGGAGTTATTGATTTTTTCAAAGGAGTTTCTAAATTGTTTTTTGTTTCGTATTATAATATTGACCTTAAGTATGTATCTTGTTTATAAAGATGATAAAATAATCGGTCATTCAGGATGAATATTATTTGTATATAAGAAAATATCGTAAAATAAGGCACCACATCCGGGAAACTGGGGTTGGGTCTTACAATATCCGATGTAATATTTTAATATTCTTTTCATTAAGGAAAAAACATTTGAAGTCATAGATTTCTTCTAAATTATATTTATATGTATCTCACATATATACCTAGTTTATTTTCAATTAATTTTTTGGGGGTAATTCATAACAAAGGTTCATATCTCATTTTCCTTCATTATCAAATTTTGTTTCATTACGATTTGAGATAATACTATGATTTCCTTTTCCTTTTCATGGTTAAATATTATTTTTTTCCCTTATGATTGATTTCAATTTGTGGAAAAAAGTAATCGTCAAAATATTATAATGGGTGACCCTTTATAGTGATCTAATACATTCAATTAATCTTTAGTATAATGAGGTATCATGTTTCATGTAATGACCCCGACTCTAGTATCCCAATTCCATTGCCTTTCTTTATTACACTCACATGGATACAATATTCCAATCAAAAAGGACCAAGTAGTTATGTAGTCTCCAGGAAATAGATACGTACATGGTACCTTTTTTTTACATTGGTAATTAAAAATGAAAAAAAGGAAATTAATTTTCATCCTTGAAATTATTCAAATGTTTCATCTTTATCACCAAGGGAATTGAGAAAAATTAAACAGTTGAGTTAAGTTGCCTCGTAAGAGTTACAAGAAATAAGAAGCTATATTGAATTAAAGATCATAATAAACATGTCAAGGTAGATAGAAAAATCCATTTAATCAATAAAATAGGGATTAAATCAATCCACATATTTTTTCACAGAGAATATTCTCTAAATAATAATTACTATATTTTTAATAAAGGTAATACATATTTATTTTATGTCATGTATCTGGACTATAACCAACTATATTCAATACCTTTAACAAGATTGTTTAATAATTATTTGTAAACCTCATTTACATTTAAAACATTATTCATATAATTAGACTACATATGCATCATGGTGATTTTAAATATACATTCTCCACTCATTAATTCATGTAAAATCATTCATTATATATCGAATAAACAATTTAAAAATAGACTTTTAAATCAATGTGTCCCATAAAACATTAAAACATTTGATTCTAAAGACCCAAAAAGGAATATAATTTCAATTAAATTAAATTTCATGACAATGATATGATATGTCAAAGAGGATATATATAAACCTCAAAATGTAGGGTGGGTATATGACAAAAAAATGTTTATTAATGAAAAGATATTGGGAGAAAGTCCATTGTAGAGATCATTTCATTAGAAAAATGGATCGATTTTTAATATTCATTGAACATAAAAAAATTTGAAAGATGAAATAAAACAAGAGATAATAAAAATTAAATTCACACCTAATCTTTTCATGGCATAATAAATGAAATACATGTTTACCCAAGAATGAAAACTGAGTTATGAAATCCATTACCACTTATAAGCAGTCGAATCGTATTCCCCATAAAAGTAACGATTATAAAATTAAACAATGAATAATATAAAGATAATTAGATTCATGATATGAAATATCAAATGGCAGTACACATACACCACATAATAAAATCGTGGTGAATATGGTATATATCTCACACAAGTAAAAGTGTGATTAGAAAACAATCACCTTTCACTTGGTTTTTATTGAACGTACATTAAATTCCTATATAACTATTTTAATAATGTTTTAAATTTATACCATAACCATTTTCATATTTATTATTTCTTATTTGACCCTCTTATTTCATTTTATTTCCTTCATGTTAAAAATATTTCATAATAAACCATGTTTCAGATGATAACTACTTTATTTCCCAATGCTTCTTTTGTTGTGTAAGTCATGGTTCATATGCATAGGATATAGTTAAATCATATAAAGAATGATATTCAGGTCATAGAAATCATTTTTATTCCTTATATATAAAATTATTATTAAATATTGAACAATAAAAATGAATCACATCATGTCCTGGAGACGATAGGTCGTACATACGCATGACCAACAATACCATTCCATTTTATGGGTAAACCATCAACGAAGTGGATAGTATATTGGTTTTATAAAAAAATATCATTTTATAAATATCATAGATATCAATTATTTTTATCATTATACCCATCCATGTAAACTAGTGAGGAAAAACAATTTACACCATGGTGTGGAGACGGTACGATTTACTTATGCACGCGTGGTACTTTCATTTTTCTTAGGATGGATAAAACATTGAATATGGTTATAAAATAATCAAAATATAATATATTAATATATATTATACTAGAATTACTAATTTATCATGGAAAATAATCATGATGAGTATGTATAAGAAGAAATATTTTTGGATGATTCGGTAAAGATGATTACCTCTTCTACGAAGGAGCATCGTTATGACTTCTTTCAAGGGACCTAGGGAAAGACTTTTTGAAAGACCAGGAACTCCAAAACATGGATAAGGATGTTTGGAACTAAATATGTAAGGGTTTATTCAAACTAGATTTCTCAATATGGTGTTAATAAGTGATGTAGGTGGCCCCTATTATATTTGATGTTAGAGGAACTTTTTGAAACTCTCAAAATATTAAATTAATATATATTAATTTTTTATTAAAAATGAATAAAAAGTGAGTTATTTAAAAAATAATATTATTAGGGTTAAGAAAAAATATCATAGAATAAATTTTAGACAAGTTTAGGTCACATTATTACTATTTTATTTTTTTAATCCCAAATTAAAACCCTCTAACCCTTACCATGACAACTTGGGTTTTTTATATTTTAAGGGTTAATATATTTATTATAAAATACCTAACATAACATAAATAAGTAATGGATAAACTTTGACACATTATATAAATAATTTTTCCAAATTTTAGGTTTTTATTAATTTTATATCATTGAATAAAATATTATTTAATTTAAAATATCATTAATTTCAATTTTGACACCATTTGTTACATGAAATTTTAAAAATATCATAAAAACAAGATAAATTGGAAAATATTATTCTAAGACACTAGTAAAATGTCATTGTAATCTTTAAAATTCATTTATGACATTAACTATTTTATCATATATTTATTTTCATATTTTAATGGAATTTACTTGATATTTCCATTAATTGAATAATTATTGCATCATCATTGTGTTAGCATTTAAGTTAATTATTTTATCACATAAATTTTATTAATAAATTACCACAATGGAAATTATTATTTAATATTTTAAATCACAATTTATATTAGAATATAACCTCTAAAAAACTCTATAAAAAAATTTATAGTCATTAAAACATAAATATGACATTCTTGAATATTCTCTAAAATAAAATATAGTGAATGAATTAAATTCATTCACATGTCTCCATGAAGTCATAAAATAATCCCAAGGATTATTTTGGTCTAAAATAACTCATCCAATTAAATTTTAAAATTTTAAGGGAAATTTTATAATATTTATAGTTTTATTTTTACCCTAGATTACCGGATTTACTAATGCTAACAATAATTACTAAAATTTCGACTAATATTGTCAAAAAAAAAGTGACATATTTACTAAAATTTTAAATTACTATTAAAAATAAAAAATATATTTTTTTTAAAAATTAATAGCACGTAATTGTATAAATTAATTAAAAAATAATCTTGTTGATGAAATTGGAAAAAAAGTTTTAAATTGAAAAATATAAAATATTGAACTTTTTTTATATAAAAATTCAAAGTGATATTAATTACAAAGAAATATATTAGAAAAGATGATATAATATTACAAAAATAATAATTTGAAACAAATAAAAATATAATATAACAATAAAAATTATTCCAACAAAAAATATATTTTCAATGAAAATTTATTATTTTTTATTTTTCATTAAAACATGAAACTTATATGAAAATTTAAAAGATTTAAACCAAAGTAAATTTTAATATTCATATTTAAAATAATAAGTTAATTTTTTTTCAAATATAATTAATAAAATTTTCAATATATAGGTTTAAAATAAGTTTTTCACTAAAAGGCGGTAAAACCACCTATAATTATATATACATCTTTTTATGTTTAAAATTGGATTTATTTTTATATTAAGCCAATCCAATATATTGGATGAATTTATAAATATTTTATTAAATTAATTGGAATGGAATATTATTAATATATTTCACTATTAGTTATAAATTATGATAAAACTATATTCTGGTCATAAATATTATTTTTTCATATAAAGTACATATCCTATATTCAATTGGTTTTTTATTTTTATTTCCAATTAATTAGTATTCAATGAATTCATTTTATAAACATGTGTAACACATTTTTTATAATTTACGTAATCTAATTCACAAATTTTAATTTAATGGCTAGTTAATAAAGGTAATGTTGAAATAATAATATTTAATTTTATATCAAAGTTCCTCGAAGCTCAATGTTGTGTGAAACATATATTATTATAGAAATTGAATTTATTTAAGAAGAGTCATTCCGAAAAATCTTATGGTGTTATATTATTTCCACCTTTGAAAAAATCATTCCTCAAAATTTTTATAAACATTACCTTCTAAATAGATGAGGGTGGTTCTTCTTTCTAACATCCTTAGGTTCCCACATTGATTCTCCAATTGTATGGTTTCTTCAAAAACCCCACTACTAGTCGAGTCATCCAATTTTTCAAAACTTGTTCACTACTGTCAAGAACCTCAGTAAGATTTTCAAAATAACATATATCATGTTATAGTTCTATTTCATAATAAGTGAGTACATGCATTGGATCTGGCATGTACATACATAACAATGATATATAGAGAACATCATGAACATTGGAGAAACATGATAACATCATTAGTCGGTAACATATAACACTAAACATTTCCATAATATCAAATGGTCCTATGTACATGGGGCTCAACTTCCCTTTCTTACTAAACCTTAAGATACCCTCACATAGAGATTCTTTCAGAAAGACATAATCTATCACTTGAAATTCCAAATCCTTTACATGATTGTAAGTATAACTCTTATGACTACTTTGAGATACTGTAATATGATCATGAATAGTATTTACCTTTATCATTATCGATTAAATGAGTTATGGGCCTATAAGTTTATATTCACCAACTTCATCACAACATGATAATGTATTCCATCTCTTTCCACATAATGCATCATATAGAACCTTTTAAATACATGAATAGAAATTATTATTGTAATAAAAATGTACTAAAGGTAAATACTGATCCAACAAACCTTTAAAGGTAAGTGTGAATGATCTAGACATAACTTACAATTATTAAAAAGTGATTTTAGACTTCTTATCAATTTGAGGATGGTAGGCGATGTGGAAATGAAGCTCAGTATCTAAAAACCTTTAAACATTTTCCTAATTTTTTATATAAAATAAGGATCTCGAATAGGTACAACTGATAGTGGTGCAAAATTATGTCTTAAAAATTCATTAATGTAGTGTTTGTACAGGAACACGGGTGTTAAATATTCACTTATTATATGAAAATGCGCTAATTTATAAAGGTGATCAATAATAACCCATATCACATCATTATTTCTGGTTTTATTTGGTAGTCCAATGATGATATCCATAATAATATCATCCCAATTATACATAGGAATATGTAGAGGTTTCAGGACTCCTCTAGGATGATGTTTCGTAGACATCACTTTCTAAAAAACTATGCATTTTGACACATAGTCATTAATCACCCCTTCATATTATCCCACCCAAAATAATCCTTCAAATTCCTATTCTTATTTGTAATACCATGGTGTATATTGTAATTTTTGAATTGAGAATTATCAAATAATTCCCTTTTTAGATTAGGTATTGATGGAACACATATCATATTTCTAAATTTTAGATTACCATATTAAAATAAAAATCCTTCCATTTTTTGATCATTAAAAGCCTTATTTTTGTTAAAAAAATTATAATAATCAGTCTTAATTTTGTATCTGTTCTAACATATATGGTTTTGGTATCATATGAAAAAAGGGTGGTGTCTCCCTTTATTTTAAATTTTTTTATAACAATCTTTACTAAATCTTGGAACATGGGTTCTCTCTGAATTTTTGTTTGGGTCATAAGACTATGGTCTTTCCTTATTAATACATATGCTATCTTATTTTATTTTCCTAAGTGTTAGTTTATTGAGAAATATTAATCCTTGAAAAACACAAGACATAATCATTGACAGAAGTTTAGTTTTTTGTGAGAATATTTATTTCAAAGTATTACAATCATTATATATGTCAAATCTTTCTGCATAAGGATAGTGTCTCCATATATTCAAAGAAAAGAGTACAATTGCTAAATAAAGATCATGAGTAAGTTAAATTTGTTCATGAGTCCTCATTTTCCTGGATTCATATATAATAATGTTATAATTTTTCATAGGGACACAACCAATTTATTTCATTAATGCATCACTATATATCACAAACCCATAATTTCCCGATTTTTGAGTGAAAATTGTATCATTGACCAAATTTTTTTTCAATTCATAAAAATATTCTTCACATTAGTTATTAAAAGTGAACTCAACCCCTTAATGTGTGAGCTTGGTTAACAGGTTAGACAATTGGGGAACATTATCAATGAATCTTAGATAGAATCCTACAAAACTAATGAAACTTTGTACCTCAATTATGTTCATTGGTGTAAAAGATTCTTGGAAAACCATTTTATTCACAAGAAAAAATTATATTCCATCCTTAAAGACAACATGGCCAAGAAACAAAATTTCCAGAAACCAAAAGTCAAACATTCTAAATTTTCCATATAACCCTTTTATTCTAAGAGTATTAAGAATGATTTGCATGTTATTCTAATGATCCTCATAGATTTTATAAAATACATGATATCATTAATAAATATCACAAAAAATTATAAATATCTTTCTTGAATAGTCTATTTTTTAGATTCATGAATATAGATGTTTCATCGCTGTGTCCAGATACAATTACTGAAAACTCATAAAGTCCAAACCTCATTCAAAAATTTGATTTTGGAATATTATACTTCTTAACTCGCAATTAATGACACACATAATAAATGTAAATAATTATACTATATTGATCTCTTTGAATTTGGTCTAATAAATCATCAATACAATGTAGATGGTACATGTTCTTTATTGACACATCATTTATTTGTTTATTATTAAAACGAAATCTCATGGTTCTATCCTTCTTAACAAAAATGAATAGAGGCTCCCCATGGTGGAAAACTAAGAAGAATAATCCCTTATCAATAATCTTTTCTAGTTGTTTCTTCAACTCCAATAATTCTATAGTGTCAATTCTATAAGGATTCCTTGATGTTGGTCATTCATCATGAATCAAGTCAATAAAATATCCAACTTCATGCTCTGGGGGGTCTGGGAAATTTTTTAGGGAATACATCAATGTATTCTTGTAAAATAGGTACATATTCAATTTTAATATTATCTTTTTCATCCCTATATATTGTTTTCTCTTCCTCACCATTAATATCATTTAGTAGATCTACTGGGGTTGGATCTAGATAATAATTATATTATTATTGTTCTTCTCAATAGATAAGGAATTCTTTCCACACAAATAAAAATATAATTCTTCTTTTACTAAAATTTCACATCAAATTTTGAAATAAAATCCTTACAAAGTATTATATAAAATTCAATCATATATATGATTATAATTTCATAAAATAAAGCAAATTTAAGTGTCATAATGGGAATATCCTGGAACATATTTTTTAAAATGTTACATCCCTTAAGAGTATTGATTGTAAACTCTGTTATTAAATCAAAAGTAAAATTTCAAATTTTCTTAGAAAAATAGGTATATATAAAATAGTATGATGATCTAGAATCAAATAAAATATTGGATATATTTTAAGATAATATTAATGTACCATCCACCACATCATTGGTTACTTCTCACTTAGATATAGTGATTTCATAAACTTATTCATCTCCCTTTTTCCTCTTCTATAGTAGATTCCCTTGACGCTAGGGAAATATATTTGAGAATTGACCCATTTTATTATAGTTGAAGCACTGAATATAATTTTTTTGTTTCACCTATTTACATTAATGATATATGTACCCTTATGTCAACACTTGTAACAAACACCAATACCATTTAGTCATTTCCAAATATGTTTCTTCCCACAATTTTCACAAGATTAAAATTTCATTATCTCTTCAATATTTTTAGTTCTTTACCTTTGGCATGGTTCTCAGAAAACCTCTGCTTATATTTATTTTCCTGGAAGATGTAGGATCCAGTGAATTGGCTCTCAATTGTGATGGAACATAACACTATTTCATCTTATGATGAAATTTTTTCAGAAGCCCATACTCTTTGGACACATTTCTTGAGACCATCAACGAAATGATCAATATTGATTGAAAACTTTTGTTTTTAATATTTATCATTACTTGAAATACATCTAAAGGTATCCCCATAATTCAAGACATTACCTTATTTTTTTATTTAAGTAAAGTATGATTATCTTCATTTAAATTTATTGAACATGATGGAAATATTTTCCAATGAATTATTTTTTAAAAGGTCTTCATTCTATTTGTTCTCTTTTATCTTCATCAATAGTATTCATGATCAACAAACATTATTGATCAGCACCATCCTTGAAAAAATATAAATCCGGTAATAAATTTTTATATTCATCACACCCCAATTCTAGAAATATATTTTCAAGGGTTATGATCCACTGTTTATATAGAACTAGATTATAAGTCCCAGTAAAAGATAAGGGAATCTATAAAATTAAAGTATACAACATAAGTGTATAATGGTTATTCATTAGGGCTTGAGTAAGTTTTCTTAATATGATAATGATCTACTCAGCATGAACACCAGAAATTTTGGCTTGCTTAGTGGGGGAAATCCTTACATTTTTAGCAAGTATTAATTCTATTCCATCAATTAAGTTCCATTACTAAATAATGTAACACACTAAGTTATCCCATTACCACCATGAATATTAATCCAAAAAATAAAAATTCTTCTAATAGTAAATTTTTTTATATAATATAAATATTTTTCATAGTAATAATGTTGGTTATGATTATTTTAAAATATATTTCCCATGGATTCCACTATAATTTCTCCAATATCATCTATAATGACCCAACTCCATTATCCTAGATCTATTACCATTCTTTAATACAATGGCATAAATACAATATTCAAATTTCAAAGGATATAATAACTTAGTAGTCTTTATGGACTATATAAATACATGGTATTCATTTGAAATTGGTAATTAAAAATTAAACAAAAAAAGAAAATTAATTTTCAACCTTGAAATTATTCAAATGATTCAACTTCATCACTTTGGGAAAAGAGAAAAAATTAAATGGTGACCCAGATTTCAAATAAGAGTTACATACTATGGAAGTTATCTTGAATTAAAGAGAATAATAATCATGGTAAGGTGGATTACTAAACACCAATCCATTTAATCAATAAGTTGAGATTGATATGAATTTATATATATTTTTATAGTGAAAAAATATTTGATAATAAACACTGAATTATGAATAAATACAATTCTTATTTATTAGACATCATGTATATGGAACATGAACCACTACCGTCAATACCTTTTACAAGATAGTTGAATCGTTATGGGTAAAAACCAATTTTAATTGGCCACATTAATCGTCTCATGAGACTGCCTATGAATATATGGGCATATATATATATGATCCCCAATCATTCTTTCATGTCCAAAGAATTCATCATATATCAAATAATCAAATAAAAAAGATATTTTTAAATCAAAGCGTGCCATACCATATTGAAAGATTTGATTCATAATCTACAACAAGGAATAGAAGTTTAAAAATAATTAAATAACATGATAATGATATGATATGTCAAAGGGTCTTCATATAGACCTCATAAATGAATGGGTGTGTATGAAATCAACATATCCCTCGATGAAAGGACATCTAAAAAAAGTCCCTTACAATGATTATTTCATTAATTAAATGGATCAATTATGTATATTAGATATAAATAAAAATAAGACATGTGAAAATAAAATAGTATATAATCAAAAGTAAGTTTAGACATAAAATTTTAATGACATAATCAATGAAATATAATTTTAACCCAATGAATGAAAATTGAGTTAAAAATTCCTTACCACTTGTAATCAGTCAAATCGTAGGCCCCATAAAAGTAATAATTATCAAATGAAACATTGAATAATTATAATATAATGAGATTCATGATATGAAATATCTAATTGTAGTACAAAAACACTTTATAAGAAATAAGTGGTAAATAAGGAATATATCTCATAGAATTAAGAGCTAGATGAGAAAACCCTTACGATGTGCATTCTTTCAGTTGAATGTTATTTAACTTCTTGTATGACTATTTAAATTATTTTATTAATTTATACCAAATGTATTTTCATATTTATGATATCTTATATGTTCCTTTTATATAATTTTATCACTTTCATGTCAATAACAATTCATTCTTACCCATGTATCAGGTGTTTACTGCCTCATCTTCCTACACATGTTTTGTCAGGTAAATTCTCGTTTTTATGCATAGAATATAGTTACATCATATCCAGAGTGATTTGAATGTCATAGAAATATTATTTATTCATTATATACATTATTAGAATCACTATTTAATGGTTAAAATGTAAAACTAATCACATAACCTTGTATAGACAGTAGGTTGTACATACACATGATTGATGATATCATAAAATTTAATTTCCAAAAAGGTATGTAAGTTGATTATATATTAATTTTATAGAATAAATATCATTTCATAACTTCCATATGTATATATCCATTATTTATATCAATATAGCAATCCATGTAAAGTTGTGATGTAAAAAAAATTACACCACGGTGTTGAGATGGTAAGTCATATGTATGAAGGCGTGATGCATTCATTTTTTATTGGATTTATAAACCACCGAATTTTCTTGTTCCATAGTCATAATAACATCTAATGATATAATATATATTATATTTATTACTTTATAATTTAAATAATTACGGAATAGGATGTAGAAGAAGAAATATTTTTAGAAGTGTCAGTAAAGACGATTACGTTTTCTATGAAAGAGATCCATAATAACTTATCATAAAAGACCTAGGGTTGGATTTGTTAAAGAATCATGAACATAAGAACATGGATACAGTTGTTGTGAAGAATAAATGGTAGAGGATGGGTTACCTAGAAGTATAAATGTGGTGTTAATAAGTGACGGAGGATGCACCCTTGTATAATTAAGGTGAGGTGCACTTTTGGAAACTCTGAAAATATGAATTTAATATAAATTAATGGTTAATTAAAAATGAATCCAATGTCAATAATATAGAATATAAGATGATTATGGGTCAAAATAATCTCATCCAATAATTTTTATACATGTTTAGGGTTCAATATTACCATTATATTTTGATTTTAACCCTTATTTAAACCCTTTAACCCTTACTATGACAACATTTTTTTACATTTTATGGGTTAATATAGTTACTATAAAATGAAAAACATATCATAAATGAGTCATGGATGAAAATTTAAACATTATTATAATAATTTTGATTAATTATATATTTTTTGTGAATATTGTAACGTCCTCGATCTGGAAGCCACCCAGAGGTGCCCTGTACCAGGTTGGTCACATGGCCTCAAGAGAATTTCCCCAAACGCTAGAGTCTGCCAACTAGCACTAAGGGACATGGATGTGACAGTGGGGAAATTATGCCCTCATTGTCATAGTAACATAATGGAAGAAAAACAATATACAATAGGGGAATCAGTAAATATCTATCAACAGTAAACAACGAAAGACTGAAATAATAACCAACTAGAGCAGTGCATAATAAATGATGCATGATACATATGTCTAGGAAATCATCCAGCCAAGTCACAATGCTGGAATACAAAAATTACCAAACCAAGTACAGAATAAAATTTAAACAACTCCTCAACATCACAAGAATATGATTTGTCCCATGCTCTCCAGCTCCACAGCAATTCAAGTAAATGAAGTAGAAGGGTGATTTACCTTATCTATACATGCAACAATATAATCATTTTGGGCCCAAATTAATGACCCAAACAGGGTGTGAGACTAAATCATAGTAGGCAACTAATCAAAGATTTGTTCCAAATAGTCCGTGAATATATGGCAGGTAAAAGTACAGAAAGCATGAAATAGGAATGTACACAGTAGAATAATCAACAGTCAATAGTCAAACAATAGATAACACACATAATAAACCCTCTATGAAGTACTCACAACCATACCTTATGTTTCTACCTTACAAGTACCAAAAACCCTATTGGTAGTACACTAATTCTAACCTCTCTGTTTTTTCCATTAGAAAATTTAAGACTCTATGAGGATTCTCACACTGTTAATTCCTATTACAGTATAAGGGAGTTAGGGTCTCACTGAGAAAGCACACAAGGTCAATTCCCCTTATAGCCCCATTTTAAAGAGACTCTCTGAGAAATATCACTAAGTAAATTCCTCTTATAGCCCCATGTCATTCATAGACTCTCTGAGGAAGCTCACTCAGTCAATTCCCATTATCGGTTGGCATGGTTTGAGGTATTTCAAGTAAAACAAAGTCTCTATGAGGAAGCTCACTCATTATATCGCCTTATAGTATATAAATCTCAATGACTCTTTGAGGAGGTTCACTCGGTCTATCCCACTTATAGTCTGTAATGCCTAAAGACTCTCTGTGGAAGCTCACTCGGTCTATCCTCCTATGGTCCATATTTATCGAAGACTCTCCGAGGAAGCTCACTCGGTCTATCGTCTTATAGTCTATAACACCAGGTTCTCACAACCCCGTGTAAGTCAATGCAAAATAATGCTATAAGTCCAAAGTAAACCTATAGAACTACTTGGATAAATAGTCTACAACGTCTTAAGCATTTCTGAAAACAACACTCCATCCTACGACCCCAGGGAATGGAAAACAGGTAAACAACCAATAGGCTGAACAGGATCAAACACTCGTAAATAGAACAAGGAATGAGTAGAACATCCAAGCATAGCAATCAACCGAATTCATATCCAATTACCTCTAAACTTGCATACAAGCATGGCATGAAAACAATATGTGTAAAACTCTAAACACACAATACATTGTTTAAGGGTATTAGAGGAATTTGCACATAATACTCAAAGACATCGAACGGAAAGGCACACACCACCTACCTTAGCATTAGGAGATAGCTTTACGTGAACCTCGTAGCTTGAATCTCCCGGGAACGTCAAAGATCTACAAAAACGTCTAAAATGATCAACCAATTATAACAAGGTAAATATGAGGAATTGAAAAACGATGATCTAGAGATAGAAGAGCTTACTACTGCGGTTCCAATGCAATCGATGGTGGTAGATTCGAATAATATATGGAGGTTTGGTGGTTTAGAGAGGTTTTTGCACCATATGGGTTCTCTTAGTTGAACGAGACCTAGAATAAGACACTTTTGGAGATCAGACATGATCTCGGTCCATTTAATGAAAAAACAAAATACATGATGTTTACTTTTGGAGTACACGATGTGTACTTACTATTTCTGTACCCCACTTTAGGTGGCCTCCACATCACCCCATATGACCGTGTGTGTGGCTAGGACATGGACAGCACACGGCCTCCTACGGCAACGAATTACATGGTGTGTACTCATAAAGTACACGACGTGTACTTAAAATATTTCCATATTTTCCTCTTTTTCGAAAAAACAACTGGAAAAGGGAAGACATACCTGAAAAGAAGATCTGTGTTCTTACAAACTTATCCCCTTAAAGAAATTGTTCCCCAAATTTTCCTAGAGTGACATAGAATAATAAACCTCGAACAACTCCTTCCACTGTGATCATACATCGACCTCCCTCTCCCAAGTCTCATCATGCACCTGCCTGTGATACCATAGTACCCGTACCAGAGAAACAGACCAACCATGGAGAACCATTATACTGCGATCAACAATCTTGATAGGATGCTTTTCAAACGACGCATCCACTTCAACCTCAACCTCCTTGGGTTGAAAGACATAAAAAGGGTTTGAAAAGTAACCTCAGATCTAAGAGATGTGGAAAACGTCGTGCATAGCCTTGTACCTCTAGGTAATTGCAAATGATAGTCAACTAAAACAACTCTCTCCAAAAACTCAAACGGCATGACATACCTTGGTGAACACTTAGCCTGTCTCCCAATCCTCTTGTGTCCCACCCTCGGTGTGACATGTATTAAAACTTGATCCCCTACATAAAACTCCAGAGGTCGTCTCTGATAATCAGCATAAGAATTCTGATGAGACTGTGCAGTATCTATCCACTTTTGAATAAACTTTATCTACTCTGTGGTCTCATGAACAAGATGAGGTCCTAGCAAAGCTGCCTCTCATACCTCCATCTGACATAAGGGTGATCAGTATGTCCTACCATACAAACATCAAAAAGTGACATCTTAATAGTTTCTTGAAAACTATTATTGTTGGAAAAAAATAAAAAATTGGTATACACATCTCCCATGAACATCCTAAATCTAGAATACATGCTCGGATCATGTCCTAAAGCACATGAATCATATGCTTGGACTAGCCATCTGTCTAGGGGTGGTAAGATGAACTCAAAAGCACCTATGTACCCAAAGCATTATGTATCCCCTGCCAAACCTGAGAAGTAAAACAGAAATCCCTGTTAGAAATAATGGATTGTGGAACTCCATGCAGATATACAATCTATTGGATGTACAACCACCCCAGATCATCAACACTAAAGGTATCCTTGATCGGTAAGAAGTGAGAAACATTCGTGAGCCTATCAAATACAACCCAAACTACGTTATTCCCTCGATGCGACCTCAGAAACCCCTTCACGAAGTCCATCAAGACGTCATTACACTTCCAATCGGGAATTGGTAACTATTTCCAAAGTCCTTCTGGTCGCTGATTCTCCACCTTAACCTACTGTGAGTACTTCTCAGCGGGTTAACAGTGTGTGTCTGCTTCTTCTTGACTTTGTACTATGGATTGTTCTGCTGTGTAATTTCATGTTTACATCTTTATGTACATTAACTTGCAATATATTAACTAATTGTTAGGAAAATATAATTGGGTTGTTTCCTACAAGGATTATGTCTCATGAACTGTTTGAGTCATGCTATTGGCCCCAAACAGATTATGTTGCTGAAGTTATAGAAAATGACAAGCTACTTTATACATCAGGTACTTGACTTATTGTGGAGATGGAGAGTAGGTGATCAAGCATATGCTTGCAATTTTGAGGAGCTATTTATCTTTTACATTGTAATTGGTTTGTTACAATTTGTTTTCCAACATTGTGACATGATTGTATACTTTCTTAGACATATGTATCAGGAATTATTTTTTATGTGATACCTGATTTGGTTATTATTTTAGTCTACTTTTGTTTACTTTTGATTGATATTTACTGCTTGCACTATTGTATGTTGTTTCTCTTCCATTGTGTTACTCTGCAAATGAGGGATTAGTTGCCCCACTGCCACACCCAAC
Source organism: Viscum album (assembly GCA_963277665.1). Taxonomy (NCBI): domain Eukaryota; kingdom Viridiplantae; phylum Streptophyta; class Magnoliopsida; order Santalales; family Viscaceae; genus Viscum; species Viscum album. Next base: position 976,736,448 of record OY728125.1, read on the forward strand.
GCCCTCGCTGCTAGTCGGAAACCTCTGGCATTTGGGGAAATGCTCTTGAGGCCATGTGACCACCCGGTTACGCGGCGCCTCTTGGTGGCATCCAGAACTGGTACATTACAATGTGGTATTAGAGGTAATCCATGTAAAACAAAGACTCTCTATGGAAACTCACTTGTTCTATCCCCTTATAGTCAATAAATTTCAATGACTCTCTGAGGAAGCTCACTCGGTGTATCCCCCGTATAGACTATAATGTCCAAATATTCTCTGAGGAAGTTCACTCGGTCTATCATCCAACAGTCCATAATTTTCAAAGACTCTCTGAGGAATCTCACTCGGTCTATCCTCATATAGTCTATAACACTAGGTTCTCATGGCCCCGTGTAATTCAACTCATAGTAATGATATGAGGCCAATGTAAACCTAAAAAACTACTTGGATAACCAGTCTACAATGTTTTAAGCATGTCTGAAAACAACACTCCATCGTACGACCCCGAGGCATGGAAAACTGGTAAATGGCCAATAGGCCGAACAGGACCAAACGACCATAAATAGAACAAGGCATGAGTAGATCATACAAGGCATAGAAATCAACCCAATTCATATCCAACTACCTCTACATAGTCATAAAAGCTTGGCAGGAAAACAACAGGGGTAAAACGGTAAACACGTAACACCCCGTTCAAGGGTATTGGAGGGATTTTCACATAATACTCAAAGACATCAAACGGAAAGTCAAAAACCACCTACCTTAGCATTGGAAGATCACTATATGTGAACCATTAAGCCCGAATCTCTTTGGAACATTGAATATCTAAAAAACATCTAAAACATTCAACCAATGATAACTTGGAAAAGATGAGGAATTGGAAAACGATGTTCTAGAAGAAGTAAGAGCTTACCGTTGCGGTTCCAACACAATCGACGATGGTCGATTCAGAGAAAAGATGGAGGCTCGGAAGATCGAGGACATTTTGGTGCCATATGGCTTATCTTAGTCAAATGTGACCAAGAGGAAGACATGACTGGAAATCAGATGTGACCCCGATCCGTTTAATGAAAAAAAGAAAAATACATGGTGTGTAATTTTGGAGTACATGCCGTGTACTTACTATTTCCATACTGTGATTTCGGCGGCCTCCATGTCACCCCACACAACTATGTGTGTGGCCCAGACACGTCCTGCACAACGCCTCCTACGACAATGATGTACAGGGCGTGTACTCATAAAGTACCCGTCTTGTACTTCAAAAATTTCCAGATTTTCCTTTTTTTCTCAAAAAGGGCCTAAAAAATAAAAAAAACCTAAAAATAAGATCCAGGTTCTTAAAAATATTATACCATTTAATAAAAAATTATTTAATAAAAAATACCATTAATTTCAATTTTGTCACTATTCATTACATGACTTTTTAAAAATATGATAAAAACAAGAAAAATTAGCGATAAATCTTATAAATAATTTATACCGTGTCAAATTAATCAAACGAATTCATGGATGAAATTAATTATTTCAACATATACTTATTTTAATATTTTTTATATCATTTATAAGATATTTTCATTAATTAAATAATTATTGCATCATCATTCTGTCAGCATTTAAGGTAATAATTTTATCACTTAAAAATTATAAATAAAATACCATGATGTAGATAAATATTTTAAATTTTAAATTATTATTTATAGTCAAAGCTATCCTCTAAATGACTCTATATTAAACATTTTATAGCATTAATACATAGGTATGACATCTTTGATTTTTTTTAAAATAATATACAATAAAGGTCTTAATGTCATCCATGTGGATCCAAAAGGTCATAAAATTTTACCATGTATGAGGCTAGTCAGAAATAACTCATCCAATTAAATTAGGTTAAGTTTTACGGTTATTTTATAATATTAATAATATTATTTTTACCCATAATTATGTGAATTTCTTATAACTGTGGTAATAAAAATTATTTTTCTTACTATTAATATTGTACGAAAAAATAAATGTACCCATTATCTAAATATATAACTTATGATTATAAATATAATGTATAATTTTAGAAATTCACATCATATTATTGGATAAAATTAATTTAATGTGAATCATCTTGATTGAATGAGAAGGCATGTGTTTAAAGTGAAAACATTAAAAAGATTAATTTTTTTTATATAAAATGTAATGACTCCTATTTTCCATGTATTATTTTTTTGGATATTTTAGAGATTATTTTCAAGACCAGGCACTAAGATAGTTTACAATTATGGGGATTGTTGTGTCATGAATAAATGCTTTAAATTTATTAAATATATTTAATGGCATACACACACAATTTTCTAGTAAAATTGGAATAACTTTTAAACTGGGCCTTGGAGCTGAAATATAGTGGAGACATTGAGTTTAGAGCATTGGTTTTACTTAATCGATGGATTAAACATGACCATCATATGAAAATTATGGAAAATTAATCATCGGAACAGAATAAATAAAATAAATAAATAAATTATTTTGTTTCATCCATTGACACAACGATAGATGAGTCTAATAGAAGTCTATTATGGTGAAATCATAGGGTTATCATCATAACCTGAGAGCCATTGGTATGACATTGGAGAGAGAATAGGAAAATTTCACTCAGAAGAAAGATGATAGGATCATGCATCAATGATCAACATGCATTAGAATCAATGGAATTCACCAACGATCATAGTGAAGCTCAATTATTCATTAGTGATCGATATGAATTGTAGTTGGATGACTATTTTTATAGGATTATTTCCTCATTTTTATGTTTTATGATGCGAGAGAATCAATCGACCAACAAATTGATTCATAGATCATTCATCGTGTGGGATGGGTTAGATTAATCAGGTTTTTGGATAATTACTTTGCAATTGTTGATTCTTTGTTGATATTATAGAAGCAATGAATTATGGTTGACATGAACATTAAATGATATCCATTCCTCTTGATTGTTCTTGTGATTTTATCCCCATATTCTTCTTTCTTTGCATGACTTCTTTTTTGTCCTGTGGATCAACATATCTCTCTAAATAGATCATTGTACACCTGTTTATTAGATAAAAAATTTGATATCATAGATTGATGATCAACAAGACACAGAAGTGATGTGATGATGGGACCAATGACGGATCAGATGACTTTGGGTACATAATTTCCTTTTATTCAGTTATCAGTGAATAACAATTTATAAAAATATTCTTTTAAGCAGATAAAAAGACCGTAGCTTATATTTTGATGATGGTGAGGTTCGAATGAGATGATTCCCTGATTTTCTTAGAAATTTAGTCTCCATATTGAATCCCAAAGGCATCAAAATGAGAAAATATTCCAAATATAGAATTCTAGAAATTCTTTGTTAGACGACATGTATGATAGATATACTCACTATGTCAGCCCCCTATGTAGCTTTCAGGGTTTCAAGAGATATTTAAGTATCACAGGACACATGACACTATCCCACAGTGTGTGACATCTCTTTGGTAACTAGGTGTGTACCTCAGAGTGTGAAAGGACACGAGTTGTGGTTCATGTGTTAGAGTAAAACATGTACTCTCATACACAGACACATCCTGGAAAAGTACATGGGCTAAGCCATGTACTTATACATGAGAAGAGTACACAGAAAGTCAACAAATTGTGTACTGTTACATGGACATGGGCATGAGCCATCCACTGTTTACCTAAGAAATACCAAGGTTCAAGATAAATTCCATGTAACCCTTCTTCACATCATGTAATTTCTAAAATATGGCATGGATACCTTTTACATTTTATTTTGAGAATGTTTTATTATGGTAAATTCCATATATCACCTCCCAAAAGGTTAGTATGGAATCACCTCTAAATCCTATAAAATCAATCCATCAATTAGACATCCTAGATAGAGTTTTTAGAATCCTTTCATGAAGCCCAATGTGAGATCCTCTATTCATCATCATTCGTTAAGTGGTGTTATTGTTATTGTTTTTACATACACTACATAGGCACTGATCATCTACTTAGTTGGTTAATTTAGATTGAGTTGTTGGTATACCAAATGAACATGGGTATAATATACAACTGTGTATCAATTCTCTTCATAAATTTAGCGTATAATTTTAATGGAAAGACCCTATGAGAACTAACTCTTGAAAATAATTCATTAGATCTATCAATCATTTGAGTGTGTTCTCTTAAATGAGTGTTATCAGGAAAATTATATCTATAATCCAATGATTTCATTCTATGTTTGTGACTTACCTTTAGACGATGTTCCTTGATTGAGTATATCCAGATGTTTTGAAGATATGTGTTTTATACATATACCTATGTAGAGATGAATGTATTTAATTTTTTTATTCCTTTTTGGTTTTTGGGTGTCTTACTGTGCATTTTTATACTCACCCTTGCATGGGATTTTCCTGCATGTGTCATTTCTTGTGCATTTGACCAACTTTTTGAAAGAGTCCATGATGGAAAAAGAGTAGACTGTGCTATGTGAGACCAGAAATATTGAGGTGTGTTCTTGTGGAACCTATATAGTAGTACCATTTCCTTTTGGTAGGATCTGTGTTTAGACTATTTTGGCGATCTTCTATTTAGTCATGTTTACATTCCTTTATTTCTTATTATGCTCTAGTAGTGATATTTAGATATAAGAATGCATGTTGTTCTTTTTTTTTACATTTCATCATTTTATAGTCCTGGATATGTTTATGTTTGTACATGAACTTTGTCTAAGGACTCATATATTAGAGATATTCATACTCGGTTCTAGTGACCAACCCATGGAATATTATAGGAGCGATTGGGGATTTATAAGACGAGCCTCACATGGAAATTCCATGACACAGTGGTATTAGATCCCAATCTGTTCTACATTAGGACTAGTGTTTTGGAGTTTGGATTGAAGAAACAATGTTATGTGTTTTGATTTTTTCATTCAGGTCAGGGACTCCAGTGTTGGTGTAGAGGCCTACATATTCATACACAATGACTTTGATCACCTATTTTTGACTTATTACACGAGAACATTGGATTTAAGGAAAAAATTATACATGAATAATATATGAATGGGTTGTGGATTATATGTCCTTATTGAGTAAAATCTATAAATATACTCATTGAATGTGGTACATCTTGTTTATTTTCTAGATGCATCCACGACATATGCCAGCTAGGATTGAGAATTATGATCACATTGATGATCCCCTCAGTGATGAGGCATCGATACAGGGACCAGTTCCCAATATGATAACTCCAGGTGGTGAACTAGATATACCCCCACCCATAAAGTAGCTCATGGTTCCTGTAGTGCTTGAAAAAGAGGTGTGATGGCTGAGCACAGCTCACAAGTTATAATGATAGAGACCCCTCAGGTTTTGATGCAAGCTCAACCCATAGGTGGATTTGAATTGTTAATAAGAATTGACTTGAGTTTTATATCTACTTAGGGATCCATCCTATAATATGGTGGTAATTACAACAATCCTTCTCAATGTACTAGTAGGGAGATGGTGGGGTTTGGTGGCTAGGCATTATGATGAGGTGAATCTTCCATGCAGAGAGTTTGTGTATCTTTTTTATTGAAGAATTATATCCACCTATGTTAAGTGATATACACATCCAGGAGCATCAAAAACTCCAGTTGAACAACAAGATGATAACTAAGAATTCATCATGGTTTACAATCCTCTCCTAGTACCTGATGGATACAGTTTTAGACAAATACTTTAGGGCTTAGAACATCGAGCGAGGGATGAATAGAGACATTCAAGATAGTGTTATCCCTCAAAGAATTATTACCTTTGCTAGAGTGGTGGAGATATAATTTTTTTCTAGGTTTCTCATTGCATAGAAGATACAACTACTGGTTTTTGGTAGCCGGTATTGTCATGACCCGTCCCCTGGGGCCCGTGCCATGACTGCCCCAACCCTGCCTTCCATAGGCCAGGGGATAGCGACTACCACCAAAGGCGTAATTCACTAAAACTGGGAAGGCATTGCCTTTATAACCTATACACACACACATCTGAGAAAAATTTTGTATACAAAACAATATGTAAAACTATAAAACAAAAGAGTGCTGAAAGTAAAAGGGTCCGAGAATGCAAGACCAACTGTAAATTACAATAAATTTAAAGTACATATGACAAAAATTAAAAATGTTGATGGGTCATCCTCTAAGGTTCCTACCTGAAGGGTAGGTACAGATCGCCTCCTCATCACTCTAGGTCCATCTGAATCTTCCCTGTACTGACTCGATGCATGGTAAACCTCCAAGTACCATCCAGTCACGGTACTCTCAACCTATGTCAGTTTGGTCCGTCGTCTGCAACCGACACAACAAGGTGCAGTCAAAGAATATGCAGGGGTGAGTATAAATATACTCAGTAGGGACGTTGAGACTATCAAGGTCTCACAAAATCTATCATGGATAAACCACAAAGTATGAAATAAACATATGACTTTACTTAGTTATATGACCATACATATACCTAAATTAACATGTGATCCATCTCAATCATGAGGAAAACCCCTAAAAAACCTGAATCAGCTCAACTAGGGTTTTTATTCAAATTATCAAAACCTCAGCTACTGGAAAACTCTTCCACTACCAAGAACAAGGGGACTTCCGTGACACCAAGTGCACATCCCACTAACCTTGGACTGCTGAGGTACTAATCATGTCGAGTATTGTGGGTCTGCTAAGTCCCACAAAGGAGCTCCCCACCACGGGTCTTCCACCACACCCAGCCGCTCCCACTCGTATACTGCAGAGGTACTCGTCCTGTCAAGTACCATGGGTCTTCCACATCACCAAGAACTCTATTCCAATGTGGGTATTCCTCCACAACTAGTAACTCCCCACTGGGATAGTAAATTCACTTCGAGTCAAGCAGTTAGCATTTGTCGGGGCTCAGCCAGCTACTAGGTCTCAGTACTATGCTCATTCGTCACTAGAAGGATTTTCCCCACGAGCTACTGGTTGATACTTCAACAATCACGATGTCCCACAAAAATGTGTCTCAAAGGTCCTACACATCATAAGGGTCTCTATGAAACAGAAGGAGCTTCAATTAGATGATCGATTTGTGAGTTATTAGAATTTTAGTCCCAGGGGCCCGGTTGGATTCGTGCACGATCCAACCTGACTGTATCTTAACTATACCACAAACTCTAGTGATGTATACTCAAAGGGACTGTCATTCTCCAAGATTATTAGATCCACTTACAGTTCTTCAAACGGACATCTGGTTCCAATGATATGGCCAAAATAATCTATAGGGTCATTGTGGGAATGACCTGGCCTGACCCAGTATTGGCTAACCCAGTTCGGGTCATCCTAGCATGACCCATTGGGTCTGGTCCGACCCGTTGGGCGGGCCAGCCTGTTAGGTTCGGCTAGGCCCACTGGGCCCTACCCAGTAGGCCGCGAGGGGCCACGGTGGGCCATGAGGGCATGTACCGACCGCGAGTTGGCACGAGGAAAACTTGGACGGGAGGGCGCCGCATGGCTCACTTGGTCTGGAGGGCGCCGTGAGAGCGCATGCCGGTTTTTCCGGGTTTCTACAAGGGGTGCATGAGGTCAGCTCATCTGGGACGCCACGAGGGGCACGGGAGGCCGGCTCGGCCAGGGAGCCACAAGGGGCCCGGTAGGCAGGCTCGGCCAGGGTGCCACAATGGGTGCCGGAGGCTGGCTCGGGCGGGGCGTGGCACGGCATGAGCCAGTTCACCAGAGGGGGACACGGCAGGCAGACGGTTCAACCAGTATAGCTCAGAAGCTGGAATGTGGTACGGTTTGTCCTGGGACGGCGGTGCCAGTTCGGTAGGGGTGCTAGAGCATCGCGGGGGAGACATGGGTGGCAGGGGCTGTGGGTAGCGTGGTGGTTTCCTTCGTCACCTTTGTCGCCTTCAATTCCATTTCGAAGAAAACCACATAATAGAACAGTGGATGGGTCCGACAATTTTGGTATTGCCTGAACCCTCCGCATTTAGGGTGGTAGCATTTGGCTCATAATAATGAATCACAAGAAACCCTCCCATAATGATTAATCCCAAAACCCCCAAAATGAAAACATAGGAAGATCAACTAGTTAGAAGTTGATCAATGTTTTTTATTTTAGAAGTATTTAAGCATGGGAATATAGAATCAATCACAAAAATCCCCTACCTTGTTCATTGTTCATCGACATTGGGATGAGAAGGCAGACGTCGATTCATTGTAGATGAACACGTCCTACATCGAAGTAGGTTCCAAGGAAGAAAGTTGAAGTTGAGTTCATTCCTAATCGGAGGAGTGTTCTTCGTCGATTGATGAATTTCTTTGTTGGATAATGTAATCCTCCATGTGTTGGGCGTCACGTCACATTACCAGTGCTTCTTCACTTGGGGAGGCTATCCCAAATCCTCCTCCCAAGATCCCTATATATAAGAGAGGGGGATGTTAGGTAACAATCATACAATTTATGACGGTTCATTTATTAGGAACATTCCTAAATTCCAATGACGTTGTTACTTAATTTAAATAGAGGGGAATCCAATTAAAATTGTTGGAATTATTAATAAAGTGTCTTGGCACAATTTAAAATGGTGGTGGTTTTGAACAGGATCCCCCTACATTTATGAGGGGGGTTGAGTGGTTTTTCTCTCCTCTCATTAATAGGGGTTCTGGTGGTCCCCACCACAATAAATCAAGTAGTGGATGTTTAGTTCCAGTGGACCCCACCCCTGAACATCCACATCGTGGGTGGTTACAAAAAAATAAAATAAAATATGATCTTATTTTATTTTATTATTTCCACACAAAATCCAAAAACTATCTTTCACACTCAACCCACTACTGTCGAGGCGAAAGTCTCCATATGTGAATACTGGAAATGCGAGTTCAACGGTGCCCTTAGATTTCAATTATGAGCATCGGTTCAAAAGTTATAAAAACCCACTCTAAATTTCACTGAACATACCCGAAAAAAAATTAAGAAATTGATTCTGGGCACTCCGGGCCTCGAAATCACGCGCCGTTAAATTTCGTAGACTCGTAAAATTCCCATTTAATTAAATAAAATTACATCAAAATTACGGGTCTTTACAGTATACACGAGAATATACGCAAAAAAGGGAGTTGAGATCACTATTAGGTACCTAGAAATGCGATACATTTTAGGAGGAGCTTCAATTATGGATGATATGTGGTTTTTGTTTCACAGTGTAGGTCCAATAATGCAAGAGAGAGGCGGTGATACTTGTGTGATGGAAGGGGATATATTTCACGAGATTTTTTGACCCGTCTTATAGATGAAAATGATACCATGGATGGGAAAACAAGGAGGAGGTAGCGGCATGAGATGTTAGGTCCATAGGGAATCCAACATGGAAGATGATATTGGATAGTAGTATGTGGTGGTAGATTCATTGAATTTTGACAACCACTACCATTTTATGGTCCATGATGGGCATAGGGAGCCGGATGATATGGGTAGAGACAAATGTAGATGGTCGAAGATTAAGAACGACAGGCTCCAAAGATGATTTGAGGTAAATATATTACTTTTATACATTATCTGTAATATTGATAAACCTGGGTGCTAGTAATTATATTCTTTCCACATACCTTTTATGATACTTACATATTTAGGTTTATCCATAGACTCAACCCTTATATTTAGAGACTACTACTAGAAAAGACAGAATGATCAAACACGTGCGCTGATTTTGTGACCTAACACATCGATGATATGGTTTATATTAGAATCTATTTATATTAGCGATGAGTCCCTAAAACATCATCTTAGACATGGAATAGTTATCCTCAGTGCATTCCTAGACTGAATTTTTCAGGAAAATGATGTGTTGTGTCTATAATAATAGAACTAGGTTCTCTTTTGTCAGTGAAAATAAAACCAAAGTATCATAGGATAGACTCATGCATAAGAGGGTTCAGTGAATTACTCATAAGTTGTCTAAGATAACCCTTGGCTTAGTGGATGTAAAGAGTTCTCAGTTTCCTGTAGTGTTGGTGGAGTATGAGTACATATTCCTTGACGATGTTCAAGTCGTTCCTACCCACTGAGGTATATACTTATGTATTTATCTACATCCTCGAATGGAATCAATATCTATTTTAATATATTATATGGATCCCATAAAACTTCAAAAGATAAGGCCATAGTTGGAGGACTTGTAGATAAACGGATTTTTTAGAACCAATGTTTCACTCGAGGAAACCTCATCTGTTTTCTCCATGAAGGAGGATAGGATATTGAGGTTGTGTGGGGAATATCATTACTTTAATTAGGTGACCATGATGAATAATTATCCAATACCGTGGATTGATGACTGCTTTGATCAATTGATAGGAGAACGATGATTCTCGAAAGATGGACTCAGCTCAGGCTATCACCAGTTGAGAGTAATGGATGAGGATTTACAGAAGAAAAATTTTAAATATTTCTATGATCACTATGAGTACATAGTGATTATATTTGTAATGATTAATTAACCATACATGTTCATGGAATTAATGTAATGGATATTTCATCCTTTCTTTGACTGGCTCATGTTATTCTTCATCGATGATATACTTTATTACGTGGAATCCTAGGAAGAGCATGTGAGACCCTTGAGGATAGTTTTGGACACACTATAAGAGAACCATATTTATGAAAATATATCTATGTGTCATTTCTAGACATATATGGTCAAATTTATAGAAACTTTTAACTCATTGGATTGAGGTGTAGTGTTCTTAACAAAGGTCGAGGCATTGTTAGCTTTTGAGACACCTAAGTGCATAAAGGTGGTATAGAGATTTCTTGGGTTGGTAAAGTATTACTAGAGATTCATACATATTTTAAATCATATATTAGCAATTTTGAAATAATTTTACCTTAATGGGACGCCTTTTATCTAGAAAAAATGTTCAATCCAACATTTCTGCAGTTGAGGAGGATTTTGATGAGTTCTCCAATATTGAGATTACTGGAGTAGGATGTTGAGTATGTAGTGTTGTGTGATACATAATGAATCCAAATTGGTTGTCTTATAATGTAGGGGATGGGGAGATTACATATATTTCACGTCATCTGAGACAAATTGAGCATAACTTTGTGACCCATGATATTGGGTTATCAGCGGTAGCTTTCATATTAATGATTTGGTGACACTACCTAATGGGTGAGAAATTTATCATCTATTCAAACCACGCTTTTCTCAAATATATCTTCCCTTATAAAGATCATAAATAGAGATAGATTTGATGGATATAGTTCCTCTAGTATTATGAATTTGATATTTTCTATACATATGGGAAGGGGAACGTAGTAGCAGATTCTCTTAGTAAGAGAACTTGTTTGTAGTTTCTGGGAAAGGCATCATAGTAGTTGGCCTCATTGTAGTTATCCTTTGTGGATGATGATGGAAAATATTACCTCTAGTTGATTGTTTTCACCCATACTCTCTTATAGGAAGTCAAGGATACACAACATGTGATACCAACTATGAGACACTATGTACTCAAATTTCCACTAGACATGCCCTTGATGGATTTTATAAAGTTTGGAATCATGTCATTCTTTTCATAGGATGTATGATGGTACAAGTGACATTGTTGGATAAGTATTTAAGAAAGTTTAATGCATATAATTTTTAGGTATATTCATGTGTTAAAAAATGTACTAAGACCCACAACATCAATTTTTTGGTCATGTATACAGAAAGGAGTTGCATAGATTGTCTATTGATTCCATACTTTTAAAAAAGTGAACGTTGAGAGGCATGCTCTAGTAGGATTTTCTCAACACCATGAGGTTTTATAGTTGATATGGGTTGGGATATCCATGGCATTCATGTTAGTCTTACCACATACATCTGGGGGGACATTGTCCCATCTTGGTGATCATAGAATCACTCACCAAGTCATCCCGCTTTTTATCAATTAATAATAATGGATCAATAGGAAGCATGGGATGCCTCTACGTTTTGAAGATAGTATGACTCTATAAAGATCCATTGATGGACATTTTTATCATGATGCACACTTAATATCCCAGTTTTGGAAGTGATTATAGTATGAATTTGGGGCTCGTTTATTCTTGAGAAAAATGTTTCACCCCCCCAATGATAATTAGAGAGAGAGGACCATTCAAGTTTTGGAAGACATGATGTGAGATTTTATATTGGACATTGGCCATTGTTGGGAGCATCACCTACCACTGGTAGAGTTTTCATAACAGAAAATCTTTCATTACACCATCGGTAGGAAACCATTATAGGATTTGTATGGGCGACTATGTATGTCACCACTTTGCTAGACTAACCATGGAGAGTCAGCACTCATGTGCCCAATATTTTTGAGATAAACAATAAAGGAGTTGTAGATAATCTAGGAGAAGATTGAGACTACATAGAGAAATCATAGGTCTTATACTGATAGATGGAGAAGGCCTTTGGAGTTTGATGAAGGAGACCATGAATTCCAATGGGTTTGACCTCGATGTGGATTATTCATATTCTGCTGGGGTGAAAAGCTATTTATGATATTCATTTTATCTTTCTAGATATTGTGTAGATTTGGAATGGTGGCAGACCACTTAGCTCTTCTACTGAAATTAGGTTGGGTACACAACATATTTCACATGTCACACCTAAGGAGTTATGTGGATGACCTATCACATATTATTGATAGATGAAAAATGGACATTGAGGGAAAGGATACCTTTATGAGTAAACTTAGAGATTTTGGATCATAAGGAGAGTGTTTCTCATGGGCGAGTGAATCCCTTAGTTAATGTATACAGGTAGCACCTGAATCATTAAAAGAAAACATGGGTACATGAGGATTAGATTCATGCTATGTACCCACATCTATTTTTAGACCTTGTTTTTTCCATTCAGGGACACAAATCCCTAAGGTGGGTAGAATGTAATGACTAGGATTTTCCATTTATTATTTTTTGGATATTGCATGGATTTGTTTCATGATATGGAAATGAGACAACATGTGATTCTGAGTCCCGACATGACATGAAATAATTGTTTGAAATATAATACATATATTTAATAGAAATCATGTGTAGTTTTCAAGAAAAAGTGTTTTAACTTCTTATTGGGGGCTCAGATCAGAAATATGAGGGAGAATTTCAGTACATAATGTGTGTTTTACCGCAGGATAAAATTAGAATTGGTCATAAAAGGGTGTTTTTTTGTAAAATTTATCATTATCATTAAAAGAATTAAATTATTTTATATATTTTTTATATATTTTTTATTAACGTAATGATTGAAGAGTATTTAATTTTAATGTAATTAATAAATCCCAGAGTTATCCATACATTCATGGAGCCATAAAGAATAGTTGGAGGGAGCATAAGAGGATAGATTTTAGAAGAATATCAACCGGACTGTGGATTGATGATCGACATGAAAAATAATCAAAATATCTTTACAACAATCATGGCGTAGTTTGGTTCTTCATTAGAGATAGATCAAAATCATGGTTTGAATTTTGTTTTTATTGGATTATTTTTCAATTTTTAGTTTCTTTAACGAATGTGAATCAGTCAACCAATGGATTTATTCACCGATCATCCATCTTGCAGAATGGGAAATATTAATCAGTTTTTGGGAGAATTACATTGTGACTATTGATTATTCATTTTTATTCTCACATAAATTAATTGTGGTTGAAAGGAACATCTACCGAGGTTCGTTCATATTGATTGTTCCTGTGATTTTTTCCTTAGATTCTTTGTTTACTACGAATGTTCTTTATTTGGCCCATGTTTTGACATATACCAACGAATCAATTTTTACAAACCTATTTATTACTGAAATGACCTAATATTATAGATCCAATATTGGAATAACATAGTGGGGGTGCGATGACTATATCAATTATGGATTATATGGATTTGGATAACAGATTTTACATTCGTTAGTGTTTATTGAAGAAGTATGTATATATCTATTTTACGAGTAGATCGAAGTGATGGAACTTGTTTTTTTGGTGACCATGAGGCTCGTACGAGACAATTCGTATATTTTCCCATCAATGAGGAAACCAGATCGAAGGACGAAGGCATAATAAAGAGCATAGATTCCATATTTGGAATTATAGAAAATTCCACATTACACGACAAGTAATCCCATGCTAGACACCATGTTTTCCCCTATGTGGTGGCTAGGGTTTCATGATATAGTTATGTGTAACATTGTGTGTGACACTGCCACACAACGTGTGACCTCTACTGATTAACTCTATGTGAACCTCAGAGGGTACATCAGAACAAGTTGGGTTAAATAGGTTGGAGAACACTTTGTACTGTCCTACATGGACACGACCTAGACAAGTACATGAGCTAAGATATGTACTATTACATAGGTATATTACAAGGGAAAACAATACACCATGTACTATGGCACAAGCATAGGCATGAGACACGAGTCGTTTGAACTGGATGGTCATGGGGTCATGGGACCTGATGTTTAATCCTTCTAAATGATGTGTACTATCTAAAATATGACATAGAGACATTTTCCTCTATATCATTGAAAATTTTAGTTAAGTTACAATCCTCATATCCTTTCTTTGATGGTTACTATTAAATATCCTCTTACTCCTAGGAAAATGGTCTATTCTAGTGGAATTTAAGGATAGAGTTGTTGAAATACTTCTCCGATCCCATAGTGAGATCCAATATAAATAATTATACCCTAGGGGAAGTTATTGGTGTCTTTGTAACTTACACTATAGGGGTACCAATCTTAAATGTAGCAGGTTAATCTAGATTGAGTTATTGGTATACCCCATGGCCTTGCGTGTGATCCTCATATTTAAATTGTATCTCATTATACTTTTAGTGTGGACTTTTATTAGAAATACATAATGAGTAATACCTCATAGATAGATGTAATTTGTGATATAAAACATAGTATTTTGTTCTCTCAAACTAGTTCTATGTGGAACATTTGAGCTAGAATCCTATGATGGATACAATAATTATGACTTTCCTTTATATTGTGTGTATTTTTTGAGAATATATGGATTCCAATATTGTATATTTTTTATACATTTACATATGTAGAGATAAATATATTTCCTTTGATATATGTTTTTTGGTTTTGGGGTGTCCTTCTAGTTACTGTTATACATGCCCTTTCATCGGCATTCCCTACATGAGTCATGTCTTTGGAAGACGATCAACCTTTTGACAGAGTCCTTGGAAGACCAAAACAATATGGTGTTTGGTGAGATCAGACTGACCATGATGTGTTCATGTTCTACCTATAAAGAAGTTCCTTTCATTTTGGGTTGTAATTTTGTAAAATATTTTTTTGTGAGATTGTATTTGTCCTTGATTACATTCGTTTTCTTCTTATCATACCCTGGTTGTGTGATTCAGATGTAAGCATGTATGGTTGTTAATTTGTCTTTAAATTTCATCATTTTCTTGTCATGTATATGTGTGAATGTACATAGGAACTCTGTATAACTCCTCCCATTTTATTTATATCCATAATCATCACTAGTCAACAGCTCTTGGCCTATTGGAGGCGGGCATGGAGAGTCACGACACGAGTCTCACTGGGACATGTTGTGACATCCATGTTCAATGTATATTTAATTAAAATGTCCCAAACTGTATTAAATTATATAATAATGATTTCATTATACAGTAAAACGAATAAAAATATAATTGTACACAATGTATTATCTAGATGAAAAAAGGTGATGTCAATTAAAATTTAGTATTTTTCACTGTTCATTAAAACATGAAACATGTCATAATTATACCAAAAATTCAACCAAAGTGATTTTTGATATTTTGATATCAAATAAAAATGTTTTATTCAAATATAATTAATAAAATATTCAATATATTGTTTTAAAACACATCTTCCATTAATAGGTGGTAAAACTACCATTACAAAAATATACAACTTGTTATAGATAAATTTGGATTAATTATTATCATAAGGCTTTAAAACTTATTAGATGAATTTAATAAGATTTGAATAAAATTATAACATATAAACTTCCTTAATAACTTTCACAAATAGTGATTAATTCTGATAAAATATCATTTTGATCACCAAAATTGGTTTTCATAAAAAACACATCCTTTATATTCAATTGGATTTTATTTTCTATTGTAATTAATTGGAAATAAATGAATTAAATTTATGTGTAAACTATATTTTAATTATTTAGATAATATTATTTACAACCTCAAATTTAACTTCTATTTTACAATGAAAGTGATAATAAATTAATATTTTATATTATATTATGGTTCATCTATGCTCAATTTTTCTTGAAATATATACATTCAGTGAAACTGAGTGAATATAAAAATAGACATGCCCTAAAATTTTGGGATGTTTTATATGATATTAGGGAGTATACCTACTTTATTAACTTACTTTTTCCACTATGTGACATTATCTTGGCAGTAAGCCTTATCTCATGTGAATTTCATGTTATATATTGTTTTCACATTTCTTATGGTGCCGATATTTTATGATATCACATTTTTATGTTATTCTCATATGTGATTATTAATGGTCCCTCTCTTTTATGATCTCACGTTTTACTTTTGACTCATAATTTATGATTCTTTAACATGTTTTTCCCATACTAAGTTGTTTACGTCATCCATTTCATTGATATATTCGCAAGGTTATCCAATTAAAGTTTAGGAGAACAATGCATTTTTTTGGATCTCTATGTAGAATGAAACATGTATTTAATATCATAGTTTCATTTTTATGAATTATGAATATATAATTCTAAATTATAGTGGCCTAATTATCTTAAGGGTTTTACTTAATAGTTATTAATGATTGAAAAAACATTGTAATAATATATAAAAGGGAATGGGTCGATGTAGTCTTCATGTCAAAATCTTAAAAAATAACTATTGATTTCTCTAATACCAAATATACCAACCGATACGGCTTATAAAAATTATTACTTGATTTTTTGTATAAGTATCCAATAAACACAACCGAAGGATATAGGGGCCTAGTTTCTTTGGGATAATATCTTCAGAAAATATCAACATGAATCTCAAAAAACATATATCTTAAACTCCATAATGTGAAAATATATCAATTTTAGCTTCTATAAATAATTACGATAACCTAGGAAATACCTCAACAAATAGGGTGAGATGTATACATAATAAGGGAATAATAATAATAACAAAGTATAGATTACGAGTCAAATATAAAAACATGATAACATAAATGAAAAGGATTATGAAGAATAATATGGATGTATGAAATAAAGGAGAGGTAATAATAAGATCATGGCACTATAGGCATGTGAACACATGGCCACACATGAAATCATATGCATATATAAAGGATAAAAATGGAGAAATCATAACATGGTGGAAAAATTCATATAATGGATTAGGTATACACTGTAATACCATATATATAATCTCATGAGATATAAACATTACACAATTTATCAGAGTGTTATCTTGGTTCTCCCATCATAAAATGTACATGTATATATGTGCCTTATGAGGTAATGAATCAAAAGGCATAAGAATATGAAATACGAATGGAATATGGTTGATTAAAACGAATTGCATCAAAGAATATTCAAATGATATATAATAATAATTTCAATGAGAAGGAATTAATTTTTTAAGTTATTTTTTGTATAAATAATAAATGGTCTCAAATATATAGTTTATTTGGGAAAAGATCATTAAAAAGCTACATATAATTTATAATAGTAGTGAACCTTTAGAATAATTTTTTATTGAATGTGTATAAGGATTTTAAAGTTGGTAAGGAAGTCTAATTTTCATTGAAACAAATTTAAACCCAAATGGTTATATATAAAATAGTAATTGTGTTATGAATTCATGAATAAGAAAAATACATTAAAAGTGTGTTATAAGTAGTGATTATGGAGAAGAAATGTTCAGATTAATTTTATATCATTTTAAATCATTTATTGAAAAAATAATGTTAGGAATATATAAAAACAACAAATAAATGGATAATAATCTTGGTATATTTGTAAGTGATACATATTGAAATATAGAAGAATTTATTAATTTAAAATAGTTATATAAATTGAGTTAGAGATAGAAAATACATAATCTAAAGAAAAGTGTGGTTTGGATAGTTCCCTTAACCCATGACTGGTTTAATTTTTCACTTTCTCTTGACATTCAAAATTATAAAATTAGATTTAATAATTACTTGATTTAGATCATTATTCAACCCTATATTTTTTATATTTGTGTTTATTCTTGTTTAGATACTTCAAACAAAGAAACTGTGTCAATTTCTGTTTCTAAAAGGTCATAAGTTCCATGGTTCCATGGACTCATCAAATGTGGATGATTATATAAGTTCATCAAGAAAGTATTTTATACCACTTGAATTATAAAGGAATGGATTTTTTTTCAAAGTGTTCAAAAGGTTATTTTTATCAAATATTATTCAAAAATAAGAATGAATTACAGAGTTTAGGTGTTATTTCTATATGGTTTGTTCATTTTTTTGTTCTTTCTATGAAATATAATATTATTATATTTACTTTATTAGTATTTCAATATATCCATTCCAAAATTTGAAAGAAAATATAATATACTCAATTAGGTAATTTTAATTATAATTAAGTGTATTTGAACAATCCATGAATTCTATGGTGGAAAATGATATTCAATGTTCCTCAGATAGTGGTCCATTCATATTATTAATATAATTCTAAATTATAATACATTGAGTATAGGGTGGAATTTTTATATTACATTAATAAAATAAAATAAAATAAAATTGTTTTTATTATACTGACCTTATTATTTCATGTTGGATAGAAGATATTTGGATGTGGTAGAAGTATAAAATTATTGAAAGTGGAATTTTGTGAGTATTTACTTTTTTTATTTCCTATATAAGAAAAAAATACAATTGAAAAGTACTTTTCTAAGACTAAAAGTTCTAGAAAATTGGTGACATTATTGGGATGAAAATTTAGAAAGAATTTGGAAAGATCCTAATACTAGAAGGTGTGAGGATGAGGGGCGGTGATAGGTTGTTTTTATTATCGAATGATAGGTGATTTGTTTAATATAAAATTCATTATATTATTAATCTTAAAAAATACTATCAATATTAATGAATAGTGTGACCATTTAGTGTAATTAATACATTTTAGATAGAGATAATAGATGATTACATCATCCATGACTCAATCATTCATGTATCTATCTTATAATGTTAAAAACATTATTTTTTTTAATTCATTATTAAAAAAAATTAATTATTTTAGAGTAATCCTTTAAAAAGAACCCTAACCATTATAAATTTTTTTATTCAAAATATAAAATCAGGTTTTTAAAAATTTGTTTCTAAATATGATAAATTTGATTTTTAAACTGAACATTTATTTATTTGTTAAATAAATACATTTTCTGTTATCTAATATTTTATGAGCCTCTAAAAAAATTATTATAGTCTCATAAAATTATATTATTTTTATAATGATTAATAATTTTATTTTATAAACCAATGATAGGAAAATATTTTTTTTAATATTTTAATATTTACCATAAAAATACAAATGAAATGTAAGTGTTTTACAAAAAATCCAAACACTTGGTTTACATTTTTCAAAAAATTTATTTATTTGTATCATGATTTAAATTTTCTATATTATAAGTTTAGTCGATAATAAAATATTATTATTTAATTTCATTAGTTATGTTACCTTTCAAACGATGAGGTTACAATTCCTATCAGTCATCTTACTATTCTAAAAGTTATAATACTATTCCAATGGTTAGACATGTAATGGTTATATGGGTTTTCAACCACCAATTAATTCCTTTTATTTCATTAATTCCACATAAAATTTTATTTCCTCTCAGGGATATATAGTTTTATTGTTAAAAAAGATGTTACATTTCTAATTTTTTTTGATGTTTTGTCCACGAGTGTGGTAATATTTGGAGATCTAGATGATCCAAATTTTTGTATTCTAGTTTTTGTTAATTTTAATTTCATTAGTTATTATATGATAAATTGATGACTAAATTTAATGTTCTCAATTTATAAAATAAATTGGTATCATTTAATTTTATGTAATACTCCTTTAATAAATGAAATTCTAGTTATAAAATTCAGGGGTTTTACAAGGATTCAATCATCCAAGAATCAAGGTAAATAAATATTCCCCACAAATTACTTGAATAGATCTAGTATATTATAACTCAAGTAAATGAAATTGATGGGTTGTGACTATATGTACATCTAGAAAAGAATCCACACCCTATTTGGGTGGAAATTTATCCTTTACCTCCTAATTTCTAGAATCTCATTGATGGTTCTTGAGGCAATATAAATACATTTCTAAGAGGATTAAAAAAATATTTTTTCATATTAAATAGATATCTCACATTTTACATGAAATGGATTCCATGAAGAATGAAAATTTTCTAAAATAACTGGACAAATAAAGACATAATGATGATAGTGTATTATTTCATGTTAGATTTGATGTTAATTTATTATCAAGGAGAATTACCTTGGGCATGATTAACTTATTTGTTGAAAATATTGATCACTCGAACCATATTCATATACTATCATTATTTTTAAATCCATTCATGTTATACCATCATTTTTCCAATCAGTACCTAATATAAATTCCCTCTAGTGGGAATACAAACATTCCCTCTTATCACATAACATTATTGATGATACTCCATGTGATAACATAATATTATCAATCATCATGAATAAATCTGTTGGTCACTACCATGTTCTTATCATTCTAAAGGTATTTCCTTGGTCCCTCAAACTTGAGATAAAGGTGGATGAAGAATAATGTCAATTATTCTATTCTAGAGTAAAATCCTAGAGATTTTATTGGAAGAGTAAACTCTCTGAGGGATATGAGTAATTTTCTAAAATGTATAACCTTCTATCAAATGATATAAATATATATTTATATTCATTGTGTTATATTTGAATATAATTAAATTACACACATAAACTTAAAAAATATGAAACAATTAAAAGACCCCATTCTGTCCATTAATAATAATAATATTATTATTATTATTATTATCATTTTAATAGAAAGCGTTATCCCATGAAATAATAAATATTATTATGAAAATTATTAAATTAATATTTATCATTATACCAAATATAATCTTTATTTTCCTTCTCTTCATTTGTTGAATATCAATATATATATATATATATATATATTATTCATTGCCCAAATAAAATAAAAATTATAATCAAAAGAAATTAAATATTTATTAAACATTCATGTAAGTAAATAAATAATTTATTTTAAAAAGAATAAATAACAATTTATTACCATGAAATAAAAATGAAATAAATAAATATTATATCTTTTCATAATTAATTAAATACCTTTAGAAAAAATATTTGCTTATTTTTTTATCAATAAATCCATAAAAACATTTCATGATTTTGAGGATAATATTAAATAAAATGTTTACTTTCAAATATAATTTTATTCCGATTATCAAACAAAATTGTTTGTTTCTCTCTAATATTCTTCCACAATGGCACTATATAGGTTTTCATAAAGTCCAAGAATACTATTTTGTGATTGGTCAATGTTCCAAAGATGATGATTATAATTTCTTATCATCAAATTCAACATGTGAAATATTGTTGTTCAATATAACATGTTTGTGGTTATATTTTGAATCAATTAGGTTCCATACTCTTGTTATTGACCTATGACATTGATTTATAATTTTATGAATTTCAAAAATGATAAAATTGAATGATACTTCCTTAATATTTGATTGGTGGTACCATTACAATCAAAGGGACTATGAAATCACATTCCATAACAATGTAAAGGGTAAATACAACCTCAAAATATTCTTTAATAACACATCATTTGTGATTCACCCAATATACCCAAATTTTCCATGACGTGAAAACCTCAATGTTTCTGAAAATACATGTAATAAAATGATCCATGCTATTTAATAATTTTAATCATGAATTATAAGGACACCAAATAATGTTTGAATATAGAAATTAAATGACATTTGGACATAAGAAACTCTTTTCAATGGGTTTTTCCTCATAAGCTACATAGAGATTTCCAAATGATAACATAATCAGATGAAGTATCATTTTGTTATGAGTTCTAACATCTAATAGTGATCATAAAATGTTCCACATAATATAATATCATCTTATCTATAATAATTATATTTAAAAGATGTCATCATATAATCTCAAGGTTCTCATGATACCATGGAACTACTATAACCTATATCGATAAAAAACTAATCTAGAACAATAGATCATTAAAATAATAGAGGATAATAAATGATATGTGGTAATAAATTAATTTATATTGACATATTTTATTATTTTATAGTTAATTTGAACTATAATGTAATTATTTATAAGGATATAACTCGCACATACTCTCACAGTCACTAGTGATCACTTTAGTATATCATAAACCTATAATCAATAGACAATGCTTTTTATATAGGTTATAGGGATGCTCATTAAGCCATGAATTTACTCATATAATTCATAAACAAATGAGTAAATAATTTAGTCACATCAAACATAACCTTGGGCCATACATCCCCCACATAAATCATATTTTGAAGCAATTAATTATTGGTAGTCAAATATGATGGAGACTCACAAACATTTAATGAAACATAGTAGTGTTGAGTGAATCATACCTTAAAATTCACGGAACTATAAATCTTGCATAGTAAAAAATATGATGGTCCATGATAGTTCATGTGAAAACACAGTATCAGAAAATTCAATATACCATTGGTGTTAAATAATATCATATATTTTCATATGCTTCTCATTCCATGTGTCAAGCACAATCATAATATGTGATATGTTTTGATTAATTGAATATTACATTACCTACCATGGATATGTAATTAATCAGACAGTTCTTTTTAAATAAAAGTGTTAGAGATATATTATTTCAATTATGTGGTAGGGTAAATAATTTTTTATATTCTTCAATTAATTTCCTCTCACTTATATGTCGCCCATTATATTCTACATCATTGCAAGTATTTCTTATCACAGTTTCCATTAGGATGTTAAAGTACATGATTCATGATTTACATTAGTAATGAATTTATATATCGATACCATTATACACAATCAAAAATATAAATATAAAATATAACGTCAAATATGTGGAATTATTATTGTTGGGATTTTAATGATAACCTTCATTCGTAGAGATCATCAACTATTAAATTAAAGAGGAAATGTCTCAATTTCATGTGATTATCAAAGAAATTATATCCAATAAACTGTTCTACCTTATTATATATATAGTATCTACACCATAAGATAGATGTTTAAGAATATAATTATAATATATCTATATTCTCATTATATAAGTGAATTACAAAACACATTTGATAGGATTAATATTTTAAGGTCATTTTCACATTGATGTCATGTAGAATAACTAATATGTAATAATAAATTTTTTTAATATTTTAATAATAGAATGGAAATAACTCCCCTAGTTCAAAGACACTAGCTCCAAAAAATTCATGGTGTTAAAAAATGTTTATAGATTTTTTTTGGCTCAATATATTGTTATTAAACATACCTTTATCACTAAAACGTAATCATTGTGAGGTAAAATCAACCTATTTTTTTTTCAAATGAGTGTTTTATTAATGGCTAAATTAATTTTAGAACAGAAAATTATAAAAAAATGATCATTTGTTTTCATAAAATAGTGGTCATGTCAATTAAAAATTCAACTATTACTCAACATGTATTTCATAAAATATAATATAAATAGTTATTTAAATAATTTTTTTAATATTCTATTTATTTTATGTGTGAAATCCTTTTAATAATCTAATGTAATTTGACTACAATATTGTATGTTCATCAGTAAAAAACATTAATATATATCTTATTAAAGTGGAATTTAACATAGTGATTAATTATATTCTGAAGATTTTTAAAATATTATGATAAAAATAATAATCATAAATTAACATTCTAAAAAAATTATTAGAACATAACCCAATTTTTATGACTTTCAAAAACTAATCACTCCAAGAATCAAAATCACAAAACATTGTGGTCGAAATTGTTTAATAATTTTATATTCAAAAATGCTAGTGTGATACATAGATAAATCTTCATGTTATATTTTTAGTTTATAGGTATAGTATATGGTATAATATAAGAATGTAAGATCCCCCAGTGAGATATACTATTTATTATTAAATGAACATATGATGTTGATGGAATGAATTGCTACCCAAAAGAGCTCCATCAGCTACTGAACATCGATTGAAAAATATTCCCAATAAGTAAAAAAACTAAAATAAAATGCTACCTTGGAATTATCTCATTTTACAACATGGTGTTGATCATATACATGCATTGTATCAAATGAAAACATGATCACAAGCTATATCTTTATGACCCCCACATATTTTATTTGCTACATTCTGATGTGGAATCCTATTTCTATTACCAATAACACATTCAAGAATTGATATATGATTAAGTTCATGTAAATTTAAATTAAAAAATAAATGATTAAAATTAAATTTAAAAATTCTATTTTATAAAATGATTATAAAGTCCTATTATTCAGGTTATATCCTAGTTTAGTTTATAAATTAATTTAAATTTTTTTATTTCATAATTTGGTGGTTAAATATTTTTGGATGGTTAGATGGGTGTTTATGTATATATTTGTTTAGCATATGTGTGATGTATTTAATATATAATAATGTTCTAAATAAGATAGGGAATCTAAAATTCACCTGAACTATTGGAAGCACTATATATTATTATTATAACAATAATAATGTATAATTTTTTACTTCTATTTATACATTTTTTCTAAAACATAATAAAAATATCTATTATGAAATAATTTTAAATGGGATTTAAGGTTTTGATAAAAAATCATCAAAAATACTAAATAAGTAATTTATTACAAAAGATTTTTTTATATTAAAAAAAACTAAAAAAAGCTATGCACTAGTATAATGTTCTCATGTTTGTAATGTACATTATTATTGGACCATGGTATTTCAATTTCATGAAAAGATCAAAAACCTATTCATTTTTGTGGAAGAATAATAATCTGTTATCATTGATCTCGTGCAGTACCATCCACTAGTCATCATACTAATGTGTTATAAATATGGACGTTATAGTTTCATATTGAATATATTAATATAGTAAATGTTAAACATTCATAAATACTCTGTGAAATTCTTGATATAACTCGATCAATGAGATCCAACATTTAAAGGGATAGAATTATTTTAGTTCCCTTAATTAACACAATAGAAATACATGTGGATTTTACTAATGTAAAAAATATTAATTCAATAAAAATAGTCTCATCATTTACATTTATATGTATATTAATTTTGAATTAGGATTTGTAAAATACCGATCATATCTACACATGGTCAGTAGTCCATGATACATCCTGAATAAAATTATTAAAATCTATTTTTATTAAGAGATAGTCTAAAACAACACACTTTGTAATTCTCATGAGCATAACTCATGAATCCTATTCCATAAGAAAAAAAATTACATTCTCACTTTGATAATACCGATAAAATTATAGATATAAGCACCATTAATTACAAAATCAATAAATATTAATGCATCTCTTACATCGTATGGATATTTTCTAATTTAGGGATTATTATATTTATATAAAAATGAAAACTAATAACATAAATTTTATTCTGAACTAATGGACATTTTTCTCCACTATATAAAAAACTACTAATCCCATAATTAGTTTTAAACATCTCCCAAACATTATTTCACATGTGTTATCCTATTAAACATGTCACATGTACAACATTTATTCTCAATATGAGGAATGAAAAAAATAATAAAGTCGTGAGATCAAATGATCAGTAAGGGGAAAAAATGAGGTAATAATGGAAATAACATAGTATGGAAACTATTATTGGAATATGTAACCAATATGAATCTATAATCAATTGAAACTAATAATTTAATATCCATAACAGTAAATAAAATCATGGATTTCAATAGTACTGATCACATACTAGTGGAATGAATAATTCTAAACAAAAAAAACTATTATTAAGGTTTTTTCCAAGAAACCATATATTAATTGAATAGATATACACTAAAACCCAGCCTATTTTATCCATTATGCCTATCGATGCATCAAGGTGTTATATAATTATAGTACCCAACCGTCAGTGGATTATTTCCAATATATTTACCATAAGTGTTTAAAAGACCATTCACCCCTAGAACATCATAAAGAACAAGAAAAGGATATCTATATAATAAAAATATTAAATTTCAATATAAAATAATTCAATGTTAGATGTTAGTAATCTTCGATAACCTTAACATGTTTCCCTATGCCATAAAAAGGATAACGTGATGATAACCCATCTGGAGGAAAATTGTGAATGCTTAAATAATACATTGTGAAAATTCCCATAATCATACATATTATAATAAAATCATATAAAATAACAACACATTTCCAAATGTTAATAAAAAGGATAATGTGAAAAACCAATCCTATACCCCATCCCAAATTGGTACAATACCTGAACTGCCACATACCCTACCATAATTCCTAATCTCCATAGGCCGGTGACTAGCACCCAATCATAAAAAAACCAAAAGTAATTATTTCAACTAACCTGAAACAAAGAACATAGCATAAATTTATGGATAAACGATAAATATTAGAATGATTACAAGAAATATATTCCATAACAACATGAAACTATAGAGGCAATACAACTCAAAATATGCAAAATAGTCTCCAAGATATAAGTCCAACAATAAAGGATAACTAGAACCAAAACCACTACTCTAGGTGATATTATGTAGTAAATACACTATATAACAACATGAAACTTAGACACAGCTGCTAGAAACCTCACTTCCCCACTGTGGTTTGTTTCCTTTCCTTGTATCGAAAGACATAAGGATGTCTAAATGCAGGAAAATGGGAGTGTATGGTGTGAGATAATATTGATCAGTAGGATCCAACAAATATGTCCCATATGAAGTCTCATTAAAATAATCCAAACAATTATTAACATTATGAAAAAAAGAATCATAACCAATTAAATATGTTTCTATATAAAAATCATGGTGAAACATTCCCCATTTTTCAAGTTTCCATATACTCCATGTAAATTAGTTCCCGTGAATTTCATATATATCAATGATGCCGAAGTAGAGAATGTGTCACATATCGTAAAAAATAAAAATCAGTACAAACTAATGCACATGTCACAACATGATAAGGATCACAACATATCATGATTGATATGACACTTATACACAAATATAAAAAATAACATGCATCATGTCTCTTGATAAATGAATTGAATCTTGATAGAATAGGAACACCGTAGAAAGTGAACATCCCTAAAAGTCAAATAAGTCCCCTGAATAATGGGGTTAGGGAGAATAGGAACACCCCATGAGTGAACCCTCTAAATTTATCAATGGAGGAGGCCGATTACTACACCTTCCACCTATGTACATGTGGATTCCCATGTTCTACATTTTACACATCGTTTTCTTAGAAAAATGATATGAAAACTATTTCCTAATTCAATTTCAGAGTGCCTTGTAGATAACATTTCTTTTACGAAAATAAGGGGAAAACCCTATTTTCTTAAATACTCATTTCCCTAGACACAATTCAATCATGAAAATTAATTTATAAAACAATTATTAAAGTTGGAGAAATATAGTCCATCCAACATAAGTTATAGATGGAACACAGTACCTCAAACATGGGCCGTAAACGCCCACAAAAGGATCCAACAACATGTAATAACAGAAAGACTACAATGGAAGACATATAATAATTATATACATCTTTGAATAAATTCCACATGAATAATGGTCATTGAAGAAGATAACAAAAAATATACCTAAAGAAACTCTCATGCCTCATAAAAACCAACATAAATATTAACTTCAAGAGGAATATTTCACAATTCATCCTGAAAGGATCATGAAATTTAACTAGACAAGACCAAAAGATTCAAAAGATAACGTAACAGTGCTACTACATCCAATTAAGATGAACAATCATAAATATTACTTTACATAAATGATGAAACACAACAAAAATGAAGACAAATCACTGAAAAATTATCCCAAATGTTCATAGATCCCCAAAATTTACTTGGGAGGAGCTCATAGAGCTCATGAGTGAATGTTATGGTAAAATGAAAAAAAATTATATGTGCAGTGTTTAAAAACTTATAGGATTCGAATAGAAAAAATATAAATAATGGGCTCAAAATATGAAATCCATGAAATTCATATACACAAAAAGGTGTATCCTCAGTTAAAAAATAACAATAAAACTTTTCATGATAGGAACCAGTTGCATGGTGTCATAACCTTTCAAACTCTGAGTTAGATCATTGCATATGGTAAGTAAAAAAGTCACATCATGTAACCCTTTCATGATGTGAATTATCCTATAGTAAATATTATATATAAACACTTATAATAATCCCTTGTTCAACTATGAAACTAAAGGAATTCCTGTGAATACCTTTTCACATTTACACCTAGACTCTATTAACATTAACAAACATGCATCCCTAAAATTTAGTTCATTTTACCCAAAAAAAGATCTCAATATTTGGAAGACCCAAAATTAACCCAAATAAAAAAGATAAATTTAAAGAAAGATGAGATATACTCAAAATAGGGTAACAAGATTTTACAAACATCCTAACATAAGAAATTCATTCTTTTAGAAGTTATGTGGATTAGTGGTGTCCAACAATTTGTAATTCCACTCTTCATCATCAATGAATCACACTCCGTTGTATCATTTGAATGTGGTCCATATTTCCCAAATACATTGACAAATGAAATCCACATCCCACAAAAGACATTTAAATTGGTGTCCATGATCTCTATATGTTTCTCTACAAAAAATACTTATATCTTCAAATTGATCTCTTCCCAACTTAGAATGTGAGTGTGATCAGGATGTTACTTAAAAAGGTCTGATATATGTAGAACATCATAAATATCATTCAAATAAACAGACAATTACATAAGATAAACAACCCTCCAACCCATTCAATGAACTCAAATGGTCCAAAATAGCATAGATCCAACATTACTTATTTTCCAAGATGATGGTACAACAACTGAGTATAAACATTCAAGAAAATATAGTCCTCAATAGAAATCTCAAAAGAACAATGTTGATGCTCAACATATGATTTATTCTAACTCAAATCTATAACTAAACACTAATTTATATCCTAAATAATTGTGGTAGTATCCTAAACAAGACTTAGTCCTATGTGAGAGGCCTCACCATCCTATTCCTAAATTAGAGGTTACCTTCCTAAGAAACCATAAAAACACATGAAAGTATAAATTCTGATCAATGACTGATAAATGTTGTTATAAGAAAACTCAATTAATATGATATGAATATACGACAATCCACTAAATTCCATGACATATGCACAAATTATATCCTATGGGATTTGAATTCCATGCTTTGTCTAGCCATCTGTTAATGGATATAAGCAATAATAAACCTAACATAATCCTCTATCACCTCTTAGTGACCGTTCCAGAAATTTGAGGTAATCCTAGGATATGTGTATGAAATAATGGTTGTGGAAACCACATGTAACCTCATAACCTACTAAACATATATCTTACCTAGGTCTTCTTCTTTATTGGTGTACCAAATCATAATTAAGTGTGATGTCATTTTAAATTGACAATTAACCACCCAAATAGAATTCCTCCCTCAATGATTACATGGTAATCCAAAAATAATGACAACAGAAACCTCATACCATTTCCAAACCAGTAGAATAAGTGGTCGGATCACCCATATTTCTTCCGATCTGCTGGAATTTGTGATAGTAAGACACATAATATGCAATGTCACACTTCATACCCATCCACTATAATCATTTCCTCATGTCATAATATATCTGCATAGTTCCCGAATGAACATACAGTGATGAACTATGACAATCAAACAAAACAGATCTAATCACAGAATCTAGGATGAAAAATTTATCACAAAAACATAGAACACTATCTAAAGGGAGAGACCAACTATAAATGGTGTCCCTATTAAATTATGTCTTAATAATTCCCTTAAAATAGTCATATTTATGTTGATCCTACATAATGGACTCAAGGAGAGGCTATAATAACTAAAAATTGGTCATAATAAAACCAGAATCATCATAAAAATATATAGGTAAACTGTGAAAATAGTCCCATAAGGTTCACCTTCTCCTTCAATTTAAAAACATCCTATGATAATAATTTTCTATAGAGACTTTATGAAATGAAATCCCCCTTCCAGGAGATATAGGCGATTAAGAAGTACAATATCTGATGGCCTTCTTATAACATCCTCTATCAAAGATTCAAGCCTTTTTAGAAAATATATATTATATCTTCTTATGGTCATAAAAGTCTATGAACCTATCCCAAAAATATTGTTTCACCAAAATTTAAGAGCATGCACAATTGGGGAAATCAATAAATCATGAGTGGTGTCATTATTATTATTTGGTCGAAGCTAGAGAATGACATAATGCACCACATTATTATTTTATATAAACATGCCATTGATTCAAACACTATATGCATCACATAATTCCACATACATCTTTCCGAGCTTAGGTACGATAAAAATATGTGATTATGGTAGAATTAATTTTATCTCATCGATGGAATATTGAAACTTTGAAACCCATGTGAATTTTACCTCTTTCCAAGTTGTAGAATTTAGAGGTGACACCAACTGTAAGAAATCTTTGATGAACTGTTGGTAGAATCCAGAAAGACGATGGATGCCCAGAATCTAAAAGATGTTATGTGAATCTACCCATGAAAATTCATACTAAAACTTCTCCAGATAAAATAATTTTCCATGCGTAGAAAACAATTCCCCTAATAAATTCACTTCTTGGACCTATAAATTTCATTTTGAAAGCCTTCCATACTAATGGCGACTCATCACAATTTCTAGAACCAGTCTAAAATTGTACTCATGTTCATCCTCGGAACTCAAATAAACCAAAATATAATCCATGAACACTACCAAAAAATTCTCATGATACTCATGGAATATATGATTCATATAATACATTAAAAACGATAGTAGAGTCAGTTAGAAAAAATGAAATATCAAGAAATTTATAATGGTTATAACAGCTCATGAAATCCATCTTATGTATATCAGACTCTTGAGCACTGAGATGATGATAACCCGACCAAATATCAATCTTTGAAAACATATTTTCCCCTTTAATTGTTCAAACACATCATTTATGTGAGGAAAAGGATACCAATTCTTAATCATTAGTTGGTCCAACATCCAATGGAAAACAAATAATTATTGTGAACAATCATCCTTCTTGGAATAGAGAATAGAGGTTAATCAAGGGGAAACACTACGGTGAACAAAAAATTTCACCATTAGATCATCCAACATAATCCCAATCTCTTTATGTTTCATTGTTTCTATACGATAATAGGGGTTTGAAAATAGAAGTGTACAAAACACTAGATCTAATGTAACATCTAAATAACTCTTTATTTGAAGACCAGAGAAATCGTCTGGGAAACATTAGGAAAATCTTGAATAATATAAATTATTCCAATAATGGATGAAATGTCATCAATATAGACTACTAAAATGGAAAAAAACCTAATCATTGGGAAGAAATGTGACACATGGCATGACCTTAGATCACAATCCCCCGTAAACACCTAAGACCTCCCATAGATGAAAAAAATGAGACAAAATAATGATAAAAATCATCCTCATCATGATGAGTGAAAAACAATTCATATCAATGGTGATGTCAAATAAATAGAGATTATGAACAATGAAATACTAGAATATATATACCCTATATATCTATTTCATTGAAGAGAAAAAATGAAACCCCTACTATTTTATCTTCCCTAGAGGCTTCTATAAATCCATAACAATGGACATTTGTTATTTTCAATGATTAAGAATATACAAAAATGATATAGTTATAAATTACTAGGAGGCACCTATATCTAATAATTCTATCGAAACTATAGATGCAATATAGATGGAATATCTCACTGTCATTGGACCCTCATTTACCTCTATCTAATGCTTTTCTACTTTTTGAGGGTTCTTCAATATTGAGAAATTTGACTAGATCCCTACATTATTTGAAGCATCTGTCTGTGATGTAGTAACATTTGGAGATCACAATCATTTCCCATAACAAGGTGTGTACATAGCCTAACTATAAAAAACCAATATTTTTTTGAGATATATATTATAAAATAATTTTATTTCTTTTATATCATTCCTTACACGTAACACCTGCTTAGAATGTGTTACATAAAAAATTGAGTTTCTACCAAAAATCATTTTATTATTGTAATTATTTTCAAATAAAATTTTAACATAGCTGTTATAATGGAATTTATGAACATGATTAACTTAATTATGAATGTATGGTATACAAATGCAAAGCCCTTTCGAAATTAAAATTAAATTATTTTCTAAAAAACTATCTAAATGCGCAAAAGTGTGTTTTATACCAATATAATAAGAAATCAATCTTCTTGGATTATATTAATCAAATAAATATATAGAATATTAAATATAATGTTTAACATTTATCCTACGTTTTTTCAATACAATATATGAAATTACATCTTGTTTTCTTCTTAAAAACTATATTATTCTAAAAGAAATTTCTCCACCTTTTAGTAGAGAAATTGTTTTAAATATTTTTTTGGGTAGATTATTAAATTCTATTAGAATAAATAAACTTATTCTATGAAATTTTTATATAAAAATTTAATATGGTTTAATTTTTAGTATTTTTCTAAGATGTTTAAGGTTTTTTTGAATAATGAAAAATAATGAATTTTAATGATAAAATTATTTTTTATCTAACTTATTTATATAGTGAAATTATAAGTTTAATTGGTTTCAAAATATAATTTCTAAAATTTTAAATAAATTAATCCAATTCAGATCATAGGATTAAATTTTACATTGAAATAGGTTAAAATGATGTTTCAAACTTATGGGATTTTTCACCTTAAAACATGTTTTTTCATTCGGTATATGGGATTAATAATAAATTAATTTTTTAAAATTATATATTTAGAATTATAGAAAATGGATTAAATATTTTGAATAAAAAGTTCAAAATTTAGTAAATAAGTTCCATTTATTTTTAGACAATATTAATTATAACAATAGTTGATTTTATTTCCACGGTTAAGGGTAAATCGGGTTTTTATGGGTAAACATAATAATATTAATATTATAAAAGAACACTAACACTTGAAAAATTTTTATTACTTTAATTTAATTAAACCATTAACACATAAATAAATATATTAAATTATTTAATGCTTATTTTCCATGAAAATGACTTAGTTTTTATTAAAATAATAGAGAATGACAAAATTTCATATTATTTCTTTTAATACGTATAATTTTCATAGTATGTAGTTAAATGGAATATAAACTTGAATATATATATTACAATAAAATATAATAGTTTTATATACATCATGAAATTTTAATTTTAATTTTCAGTGAAGTAATATTTATCATAAATAATTACAAAATGATGATGCAGTAATTATTCAATTAATGAAAAGCCCTATTATGTGATACTAGAAATATTAAAATAAATATATCTTTAATTATATAAGGTGATATATTATTTTTAGATGAATATGAGGTATTATTTGTGTATTATATGTATTTTTTCAATGTTATATTACTAGATTGATTTTATAAATGTTAATGTAATGAATGATGTCAAAATTGAAATTAATGATGTTTTATGAAATTAATATTTTGTGAAATTTAGTAAAAATATTAACAATACTAAATAAGGAAAAATAGGAGGAGGTGCATTAGAAACTATTATAAATTATACCTTAATTATTGAATGGACAAATTATGTGAAAAAATTACAACCTTTTAGTATTTAAAAATTGTTACAATAGATTAAATTTAAATAGTTTGACAAAGGTTTAATAAAAATGATAAGGTTTAAAATAAAAACAAACTTGTATAAAATAGATTAGTTGATGAAATTATATTCAAATATTATCTTATCTTATAATAATTATTATTTTGGAAGTATTCTGATTCATATTTAAGTTATTATAAAATATTATTTTGAGAAACTCCAAGAGTGCCCCACCCCTCTCTTACAAAAATCAACATATTCTTATATTTTATTAACAATTTAAAACATATCTGGGTCATAAAAAACCTTTCCAAAATATCCTCATAATATTCCATCCTTCATCCTAGATGCCTTTATTTGGGTAAAAATCAAACCTAGCAAGTCCATTGGTGCAAACCAAAAGGGGAGACATGAGGAAGATAATGTTTTCACGAGTACGACTAGAGTCATGACATAAGGTAAGGTATTTTTGGATAACTTTTATTTATGTGGGAAACAAGAATTATACAATAATTATATCATTTCTATGATGTTTATAATGAATATGAATTTATTTTATGAGTCTTATCATGAAGATTATAGTATTTTCATATCCAGATAATTATTTTTCTTTCATGTGGTATATGATTAATCTAATTATAAAGTGGTAAGGTATTATTCAACAACCCCATAAATATCATTATTGTTTGATTATATATCTCCATTGTGGAATATTTATCTTCTATGTACATGTTTTCTAAAACTTATTTCAGTTTTTTTACTCTACTATGAATATTTAATGTTATTTTAACCCATGTTAGACATTTTACTAAATGGTTTGAAAGAACTCATTTTGTCATCTTTCAAAAGAGGTAATTGGTGTATTTTTTTTTTGAAAAAAGTATAAAAGGAATTTTTTATTAACTTATACAACCTGAATTTTTTCCCACATTCATAATTTATTAATTCTGTGAAGATTCATTTTCAATATAATAAGATGATTTTCAAAGAAAATTTTTTCCATTATAATTACATGACTCTTTAAAAAAATTATATCATAAAGGAAGGGATATTTTCCATGAGAATTATTTTAGTTAATGATTAAAAAATAATTTTACATCTAAGTTGAAATTTTTATATGTTACTTATGCTTTACTAGGTAAATGATCCAAGGATTCTATTCTTATTTTTTATATTAATGATTTATGTTTATGATGGAATGATACTTATGAAACATATTTATTTTCCATGAGTTATGTTATGATGAAGTGGTTAAACAAATCATTTATTTGTATATGTTTTCAGATGGTGAATGATTTATGGTCCTATGGACCACATATGTATGGTTTTCATTCAGAGATACGTGGGACCTATATCTCTCTCTATGGAATTGTGTAATGAATAATACCTCATGATATAATGAGGGGAAACAGGTCAATGTGCTTGATCTATATTGGGAAACAATTCAATGTGCTAGATCCATGATGGGAAACAAGTCGATGTGATTGATCTGTTAGGGGGAACATGTGATAAGTCATGATCTAAGAGTAATGGTATTTATCCTTTATAATCATGGTGATGCCTCAAAAATTTATTACATGAAATTATTTTTCATCATCAATTTATTATTATGTTTTATTAATATGATTTGTGTCTTCTGAAATGATAGTGTTTTTTTCATGAATCAAGTTTATTATCCATGTCTGATTGGGTATGAAAATTCTATGTTATGATCTTGTTTACATAACCATATTTCTTATATTATACTTTCATAATAAAATAAAATGATATATTTTATGTTTACCCTAACTGAGCATCTGAGCAGACCCTTTTTTTATGTTTTCATTCCACAGGTTATGAACAATGATTTTAAGTAGGGGAACTAAAGCAGAAGCTATTTTTGGGGGAAGTTGCCATCCATTCACCAAACTCGGTGTGTTTTTCTATGTTTCCAAATGCACAAATGTATTATTTTACTGTAGAATATATTTGTATAAATTAATGAATATTCATCTAAAAATATGTATAATCAATGGATAAAAATCCTAGGTCATTATAGTTGGTATCAGAGTATTGTTCTAGTCAACCTATAGAAAAAATAATGATAAAACCTTTGTATGATCTCTAAGGATAAGTCTATGTATAAAATAAAAAACTAGATTTTTTATAACGATCATGAATAACTTTGGATTTATCCTAAGGTGTCATAGATTTATTTTTTTCAGTAGTTTCTCGTAATTGTTTGCCTATACAACTATGATGAATGTTGATCAAACTATTCTTTCAAGTTTTATTTAATAGATGCAATCTGAAGGAACCACTAAAATGATTAATTTTTTGGTCAATTCAATTATTTTCCTCTTGAGAAACAAAATGTTATGTGAGCAGGAATGAATATTCATAGTTCTATTCTAATACAAATTTTTCATGCTATATATCATGTTTTACTTTTAAACAAGAAAAGGAATGAAGGACACTATATTTTGTCCTTCATGAGGTAGGGTACACCTTATTTTGGTGGGTATTTGGATCAAATATTGGATGAGCATTATATTAGTAACACTAAAAATATATTTATGTTCTCTAATGTTCAAAACATGAGAAATTCATTTTTGACTATCAATATTTTGGCAGGTGAAGAAGATCCATAGTGGAATCTTATCAAGAATATGAGGAAATGAGAATAAATTGATTCCCTGGAATGGGATGA
Source organism: Viscum album (assembly GCA_963277665.1). Lineage (NCBI taxonomy): Eukaryota > Viridiplantae > Streptophyta > Magnoliopsida > Santalales > Viscaceae > Viscum > Viscum album. Next base: position 976,773,177 of record OY728125.1, read on the forward strand.
TTTCAAGAACTTATTTTTCAATAAGTACCTTCGTTTTATTCTTATTATAAAAATAGAAAAATAATTCCATGAGATAAAGAAAAAGGATAAATAATTTATTGTTACTTGTGAGGCATGTTTTAGAGGACTTTTACGGTATAATTATGGTAATATCAACTAACCTGAAAGTAAGGTTGAATAATTTTTTTGTGGATTAAAAACATGTCTCTTAAAGGGATTTACCCATATGATACTTTAGTAGCTATGAATAAATTTTTCTATATGCACCAAAAGTAGAAATTTAGGTTCAGATACCCACAATTCCCATTGTTTTGATAAGAAAATAAAGATCGAGCCTCACAAAAACTAAAAAAAATCACATAATGGAATGAAATTCCTACGATTTACATTCCAGAACTATGGGATGAAACATTTTAGAATGTGTTTAAATGGAACTGGGAAGTTCTTTAAATTTTAAAAGGTATAATATAAAGCACATGAATATCAAATGAGGATGAATAAGAAAGTTAATGAAATGGAAGAAAAGAGGATGTCAATTAATGAACCACACACTCTTTCGTTATTTATGTGTAAAAAATGGGAATTATGATAAGAAGATCCCAAATATATGGGTTAATTATAATGATTGATTTCAGAATCCACTTAATGGAAAAAAATAAAGGGACATCTCATGCGATCACTATTTCCGATGTGGAGTACGAAAATTAAGTTTTGTAATGATTGAGTTTATATGTATTGGAATACAAGAATAATGTTATAGATGTATTTTAAGGTATCAAATAATAATTAAACATATATGGATTGGTCCACTATAGTTTTCCTTAATGAATTTTTATCATATTTTGAATGGCACTGTTAATAAGAAAAGTGATTGAGATGGTAAGGTGATATTTTTGGAAAACACGTGATTAAGGGAAGGATAACCCTTAATAGGTACATGATGTTGGGATAATGAAATAAATATTTTTTTTATTGAGATAAAAAAAATGTGATAGTATTGATGAGCCTGAGACTAATAATATGAATATATTTTTTATAGTAATGTGGTTTGAGTTTATTGAGTTTATGGATTTTTAATATGAGGGAAGTGTTAATTTTTGAAGGTATGTATGTTTTCAATACTGATTTATGGTAACTCAGGTTATTACCATATTTCAAAAGAATACCTGATAGTGGTATTCATATGTTTAGTATGCGAAAATAAGAGCTACATCATGTTTTGAGGGATAAATGATATGTTAGTGATATTATTTTGAAAATATTTGATTGTAATCTTTTGGATTGTTCAACAGGGTAACCAATTATGAAATTCTTTAAGTTAAAATTTGGATGATGGTTTAGATATTAATGTTTCGTAATATGAATATTTATGAATATTGGATGACAAATTATATCAAAATCTTTTGGATTATAATTAGAGATGGATGTAATGACTTATCATTCCATTATAGATCTCATGAGCCACTTGTTCTTCAGGATCACAATTTCAACTTCATATTTTCTTGAAGTTCGAGAATGAAGTGGAAATTGATTAAGGAAAAATTATGGAGTGACATTATACTTATAATATTAAATAAATTAATTATATCTTATCAATGTATTTTAAAAATAAAATTTTACACTATTACCATTATTTTTTATGATATCAAAAAATTATTTCAGGCTTATCTGGTCTATGATTTTTTTTCTTAACCATATCTTTAATATGTTCTCTATCACTCTCCATTAGAACATAAAAGTTAGTTGTATCTTTTTTTGTCCATATTTTCACTTTCCACATATGTTATACTATATGGGAACCTATTTTTTAATTACAATGTGTAACCATTAGGATTATAACATTATTTTTTTTAAATGTAGCGTCATTATTAATTGTTATTCTATAGGTTTCTATGAATGTGAATTTAGTGTATTTATTATTTAATGACCCTGATGCATTTTCCATGAGTAATTTATTTAACGGATGGTAAAATTTAATACCCCACTATTTTTATGAAATATATTATTTTTCAAAATAATTTTATTTCTTTTTTTCTTATGTTACACACTATACTGACCTAGCTTTCATTACAGAAACTCTAAGTTTCTAAAAAACATCATTTTATTTTTATTGTTATTTTAACATTAAAATTATAACCAAGGAATTATAATCGGTGTTATGAACATGATTAATTGAATTATGAAAGAACGGTGTACACATGACAAACCATTTTGAAATTAAAAAAAATTATATTTCTGAAAAATATTTAAATTAGCACCAGTGTGTTTTACACCATTAAAATAAATAAATAAAACATGTCGGATTATATTAATCAAATAAATATAGATATTATTCCATATAATTTTTATCATTCGTCATATGTAATTTCTAGCCATGATATAAAAATAAATACAGTTTTGTGCTTAAAACTATATTATTCTAAGACCAGTTTTACACAATTTAAATGTGAACTTATTTTATATATAGTTTGAAAATTTTTTATATTATATTTTACAAAATAACCTTCTTATTAATTAGTTATATAAAAATTTTCATTGTTTTTTTTGTAAGAAGTTTTATGTTTTGGGGAATACTGAAAAATACTAATTTTCAATTAAAAAATATTTTCAGCAAACTTATTTATATAGTTAAATTATGGTTGAAATTGGTTTTAAAAAAAATATAACAATTATAAATCAATTAATATAATTTAGTATATTATAAAAAATTTCACATTGAAATTGGATATAAAAACATTTCTACCTTTTGGACTTTTCACTATAAAAACTTGTTTTCTTGTTCCGTCAATGAGATTAATTTCAAATAAATGTATCCAATTATGTGTTTTGAGTATTGAAAAATAGATTTTTTATTTAGAATCCGAAGGTCCAAATTTTTTAAATATGTCCCTTTTATTCTTATAAAATAAGAATAGCGAATTTACTAAATTTTTATTACCACCGTTAAAGGAAAATTTGATAATTATTGGTAAAAGATAATATAATAAAAATTATAAAACATCCATAAAAATTGACTAAATTTTATTTAATGAAGCTAATTAAACCCTTGACACACATGTTTTAATACATAATTATTTAATAGAAATTATTCTTCAAATGTTACTTATATATTATTAAAATCAAAGAGAGTCACATAATATCACTCTTACTTAGAAAAATTGCTATTTTTTTATCATAGGGTTAAATATAAGATATGATCATGTCTAAAAATTAGTATGAAATATAAAATTTTTATATACATCATCAAAATTTATTTTTCATTTTTATTGTAAGATAATTATAGTAAATAATTACACAATGATGATATAGTAATTATTCTATTAATGAAAAACTCAATTAAGTGATGTTAAAATACTAAATTAAATAAAATATGAATTTATTAAGGTGTCCCAAATGTTTTCATGATTAATGTAACATATTATGGGGATATTAAATTAATTGGTTGAAATTTATCTTACTAGATTAATTTTATTAAAGTCAGTGTAATGAATAGTGTCAAAATTGATAATAAAGATAATTTTTTAAAATAATAATTTATTAAATTAGTTAATATTTTAAAAATAATAAATAAGCAAAATGGTATCATATATTGTAAAAATATCATATTGTATCCATTTATGGTTCAATTGACTCTTTATATGTAACGAATACGACCATTTAAAATTAAACATTATTACCATAGTTAAAATTAAAATAGGTTAACGAAGGTTTAATTAAAATTATTATATTCAAAATAACTACAAAACATATATAAAATATATTAGATGATGAGATTAAAACCTTATATTATGTTATATTTTAATAAATGGGTTTTTAGAGGTATTTGGATTGATATTGAACTTATTATATATTAATATTTTTATAAATTCCAAGAGTGCATATCCCCTATCTTATAAAAGGTCACACATTATTTTCTTTTATTCACACATTAAAATAAATTTCCCTATGACTAATCCTTTCCAAAATATCATTTCAACTTCCTCCCTTCATCATTAAAGACCTTCATTAGGCATAAATCTAAATAAGGAATTCCTTTGGTGCAAACCAAAATAAGATACATGAATAAGAGGATGTTTTCATGAGTACGATGATAGTAACGACATAAGAAAAGGGATTTTTGTATCAGATATATTTATGTGGGACACTTGAATTATACTCCAACTGTATCATTTGTGAGGTGTATATACTAACCGTTATTTTCTTTTATGTGTACCATACTAATGATTATGGTGTTTTTGTATCTATATAATTTTCTTTCTTTCATGGGGAATTCAATTAAACTAATTATAAAATATTATGGGATTATTTCAAAATATCATCAATATTCAGTTTTTGTCATTATAAATAAATTAAGGAATATTTATCTTCATAATCCATGATTTCTAAAAAAAATTCAATTTTTTTATTATTGTTCTATGAATATTTTACATTATTTTTACCAAGTTATTGTTTTTAATAAAGAGTTTAAGTGGAATATTTTTTTCTTTTTCTAAAAAAGTTACTTTTAAAATTTTATAGTAAAAGTACAAATTTTTTTAACTTATAAATCATGAATATAATATTCAAATTTCAATACACTTTAGTAGTTGGAAGCTTACCTTAAAATATTATACAGTTATTTTCAATGAAAATTTTTTCATTCAAATTTATGATGGTATTTGAAAATTATTTTACAAAGGAAATAATATTTTCCTCAAGAGTTATTTCAAGTAATCATTCATAAATTATTTACTTTCTAACATGAAATTATTTAATTTTACTTTGGAAATAATAGGGATATGACCCAAGGTTACCTTTATAATTCATTCTATGAATAATTATTGTTTATGAGGAAATAATAATTAAGAAACCTATTTATTTTCCATGAGTTATGTTATGATGAAGTGGTTATGAAACTCATTTCTTTACATGGGTTTTGAGATGGTGAATGATTTATGGTCCTATGGAACACATATGTATTGTTTTCATTATGTTATTGGTGGTACCTATACCTCAGTATAATTCATTGTGTATGAATTATATCTCATGAGATAGTTAGGGAAAACAAGTTAATGTGTTATATCTATGATGTGAAACATGTCAATGTTCTTGATCCATGATTTAAAATAAGTCAATCTTCTTGATTCATTAGGGCCAACATGTGATAAAGACTATTCCTAGAGTCATGTAAGTTATAATTGGTATATGAAATGGGTTTATATACTTATGATTATGACAAAATCATTTATGTATTGAACATATGGTTTATTATTTATTTATGATAATGTTTTATTCTTAAGACAATGTATTTTGAAATGTTAATGTTTTATGCCATGAATCAAGTTTATTTTCCATGAAGGTTTGGGTATGATATTTTTATATTATTCTCATGAACACATACACATATTTATTATCATATACTTTAATAAGATAATAAATTAATATCTTACTATGTTACCCTTACTCAGAATCTATGCTCAACCTTTTTCTATGTTTCCTTTGCAATAGTTATGAAGAAAGATATTAATTAGGGGTACTAAACAAGAATATCTTTGGGGGAAACATCGATGATATTTCACCATACTAGATGATTTTTCCATGTTTGTAAAAAAACTAAGATAATATGGTCCTCAAGAATGTGTTTGTATAATTTAATTATTATTCATTTAAAAATATATAAATTCCATGTATGAAAAACCAAAGAAATTATACTAACATAAAAAATATAAAAGCAGAAAACATCGAAAATTATTACACATATTTGCAGGTGCAGAATAAGAATGTTGGTTGTGTCCAACCATGCATAACTAATTTCAACATAGGGGAATACTACTAGCTACAAATGATGGTTCAGAGGAGGCCTGAGACTGAGAACCACCCCTACCACTCCTATGATGATCCTGTAACATAGTCATCCTCTGTTGCGTATAACTAAATCTATCACCAGGTTAATGATAAGGGAAAAATAATGAACCTACCTTCCATATATATCTATATCATCATTTTATTATCTACTTTCTCCATATAGGTCAAAAGATTTAGTATAAATTCTTGTGTTGTTATACCTGATTGTAACCCATGTAGGTAATTATGAGCCTTCATCCATTTATTATTTACTAAATCTAGTAAAAAACAAACTATCTCTATGAACCGATATTTGTATGTTGACATCAACCACTCACACTACTACAATGAGACAAAATATAGAAAAGTTTATATCATCGTAGACTATAGAAAAAACTACTAAAAGTAATAGGTCTTCAAACCCTTCCAATTCAAGCCTGTATGCCTATCCACCTATAGAATATAATCCAACCATCTATTGTTGAGACCTTGGAGTTGGAATGTTGTACTCTATAAAATTATATGATTGTATTTATTTATTAAGTAAAATATCTTATAAATCTTTTCCATCTATTCATCTTCCTATTTAGGTTCATTCGTATCTGTAGTGGATACTGGTTTTTTGTGTAGGAACTCCCGAGATCAATCCATCTCCACTATAGGTCCCATTATACATTGAAAACCATGTTGTGGATTTTTAAATTTTTTTTGTTTAAATCATAAATTTTACATAGGATGACCATAATAACATTTTGATCTAGATGAATATTACTCTTAAGGGTATCTTCAACACCCTCTCGAGGCACCCTTGGAAGAGATCTCAGAGTCATACAACTACACATCGAAAAATATGGAATGATCACACAACAAGATAATATCAGTTCCAACCATAAAATGTTAAGAACTATTTAGAAGTAGATCAATAACGGAAAACATGAGATACACGTCCCAACATTGTATCAACCAATTTTTTAAAAGGAAACTCTATATTCAATTGCGTACATGATATTCCACATTGAGCTTAAGTGAATAACTAAATAATATTTAAATGTGACCATTAAAACCTAGTCATTAGGATTTTGGGACTTAATTGTTTTAACTACATTATGAAAATATAGTTTAAACATGTATATATAATTAATTATTTCATGATCAATGAATTATAAATTAATATAAAACTTTTTTTATAATAAAGGGAAATTTTTTATGAAACATAAATTAAATGTCCACAAGTATGTTTTATAAATAATAAAATTATTCTTTTTTTATTGTATGAATTAAATATATGTAAAATATATTCAATATAATGTTTAACATTCATTTTTTTGTGCTTTTTAAAAAAGATATAAGAAAAAAATTCAATTTTACACATAAAAGAAGTATTTTTCAAAAAAGGCTGTTTCCCACAATTTGCTGGAATTCATGATTTAAATATAGTATATGGTACTATTTTATGTTCAATTTTGCAGAATAAAATTCTTTTTTATAAAATGAGTATCAAAATTTACTTTGGGTAAATTTTTTGTAATTTTCAATGAACTTTCATTTTTTGATGAATATTGAATAATATAAATGATATTTCAAAACTAATTTTTTGTCAAATTAATTGACATTGTTAAATTATGTTATTAATATGTTTTTAAACATAATTAAATCAATTATTTATAATCTAATAAAATTTAGGTCATTAGAATCAATTTCCCATTGAAATTTGAAATAAAAGCTATAAGAACTTTTAAATGTTTTTACAATAAAATAATATATTCTCAATCCATCAATTGGATTAATTTTAAATTAATTTTATCCACATATATTTTATGAATTTTTAAAAAATTAAATACATTATTTTAATTATTTTTATATTTTTTATTGAATATAATCAATATTTGTTTTTTGAAAAATTATGAATAGTAAATTTAGTAATTATTTTTATTACCAGGGTTAAGGGTAAATCGTGTAATTAAGCGTAAAAATAATATTTTAAATTACCATAACACTTTTATAAATTCATTTGATGAGTGTTTTTAAACCGAAAACCATACATGGTCTTAAATAATACCTTTTTATTCAAATTTTAGGACTTTAAGACATTTGTATTATTTTATTCAAAGAATGTAAATTTTTTACACACTATTATTTTTAACAAGTAAAATATTCTTAATATGGGGTTATATAAGGGATATCTTTGACTATAAATAGTATTTATATGTATAAATAATTTCACCACATAATTTTAATTTATTTATAATTTATATAGAATCTATAATAAAATTAAATTGTAACACTATGATGGTGCAGAAAATGCTTCATTATTCGAAGAATCAAAAAATGATATTAAAAATATTATAATAAATATAAAACAATATAATTATTATAATAAATGAATTTTATGGATGACATATAAGTTTTATTGATTTTTTAATGGAGTGTTTTATAGGATATAATGTTGTTATGATATTTTTTAAAAGGTCAAATATTTAACAGAGTCAAAATGAATATTAATGATATTTTAAAATAAATAAAATTTTATTAAATGATATAAACTTTCAAAAAATATAACCTTCAGGAAAATATACTTGATATGTCCGGAAATTTTATAAATGACTCATTTATTGGTCGTTTGGCATGTTATAGAAATTATATTAACCCTCAAAGTGTAATTTACATCATAACATGGTAAGAGTAAAAAGGGTAAAATAAGGATTAAAACTAGAAAGCACGAAACATATCCTCCATGGTCTGAATTGTTCATTCTGACTACCCATGTGATTGCGGATGAAAAGCTGTACTAAAATTTAATTCAGTACCCAATGACTCTTGAAGGACTTTCCAAATGTTAGAAGTATACCTGGGATCACAATCAGATAAAAATGGAGAGGGGAACTCCATGTAACCTTACTATCTCTTAAAGATACAATCGAGAAAGGTGATCTAGAGACAAAGTATCTTGAATATGAAAGAAATGAGCATATTTAGTCAATCGATCAACAATAACCCAGATTGCATTATTACCTCAAGATGTTTTTGGTAATCCCACAATGATGTACATGGATATATTTTCTCATTTCCACTCTAGCAACGGTAATGACTAAAACATCCCTTTCGGTAACTTCCGCTCTTCTTTAACCTACTGAGAATTCGAACAATTCACAGTAAAATCGGAAATATCTCTTTTCATTCCATCCCACCAGTAATAATCTCACAGATCTCTGTACATCTTAGTACTGCCAGGATGAACTGAAAATGGGGAACTATGAGCCTCACATAACAAATCATTCTTCAACTGTGAATCACAAGGCACACATAATCTATTCCCAAACCTCAAAACACCATCATTATCAATGTTAAGTTCATTCAACTTACCCTTCTGAACCAGTTGTACCTTTTTCTACAACCCACTGTCTTGCTTCTATGCTTGCTTAATTCTGTCTAATAGAGATGATTTCACTGATACCTGAAACAAAATAGAAGAACTTCCTACACCAACAACTTCTATGCCAATTTTTATCAAATCCATATCCAAAGGATCACGTTCCAAACGTAACATTGTTAAAGAAGCATTAATTTTTCTACTCAAAGCATCAACCACTTTATTTTATTTTCCCTGATGGTAATGAATTGTACAATAATAATCCTTCATTAATTCAAACCTTATCCTATGTCTCATGTTCAATTCGTTCTTAGTGAATATATAATTTTAAATTTTGTGATCAGTATATATTTCACACATTACACCATACAAATGATGCCACCAAATTTTTAAAGCAAAAACAACAGCAGCTAATTCATAATCATGTGTCGGGTAATTTACCTCATGAGTTTTCAATTGTCGTAAAGAAAAATCAATTACCTGATCATTATGCATAATGACACAACCAAGTAACTTTAACGAAGAATCACTATAAATAACAAACTCACCATTTATGGATGTAAGTGCCAAAACTAGAGCATTCACCAATCTTTTTTTCAATTCCTTGGGTAATAACATGAGTCAACTGAGCCTCTACTGGAACAAACTGTTTAGTTCTGATTCTGACCATCTCATGATACTGATTTGAAAGGTCATTTCCCTATGTATGCCTTCCCAAAAAAGCTTCTCTGTTTCCTCTATGAAAAACCATTCTTAACAAATATGTCTTAGATGAAGCAACATGGTAATCTTCAAATTATATATCATTTAAATTTGACAAATATATATATACATATATATATATATATTTACAGATAATCATTTAATATAATTATAACACCTGAAGTTATCTAAACCAACCTCTGATACCAACTATAAGGACCCGACCTTAAACATTACTTAATATTGAATTAAATGAATAATTCCCATTGAGGATCTTTTCAGGTTTAGTGTTTTAGAGAATTATGACATAACTATTACATCTCAAAAGTTTACAAAGTATACACGTCTACATAGTTTCCTTTTTTAACAAAACATGAACTCTTGAACAAAAGAGTCATGTCTAGTTCTATGAATAAGACAGCATGACCTTTCCTTGATCCCATCCTTGAACCTATTCCACATTATGACCTGTAAAAAATATTTGAAAAAAACATTGGATGAGCATAAAAAAGCACAGTAATGGTTAACAAAGAAGGAAAACTGTTAGTTTTTCAAAACAACAAATAAATAGTGAATTCTTTATAAAAGTAATAATTTTCACCTTTATGAAGTAGTGAATACACTCTACTGAATAAAAGATCATTACTTACCCTTTTGTAACCAACTGATTACCAAAACACCCATATAAAGAACACAGAACATATAAAGGTAACTTGGGACATAAAAATAGTTAAATGGAATAACCATATGGTCGACTTCCACACATATCACTTAATGGAATAGCCATACGGCCAAATTCCATACCCAATGCATTAGATGTTATAACGTAACCACCCATCCTAGTATTCACGACACCACCTGTCAAATGGTTTATCATGTAACCACCCGTAAAATTTCTAAGTACTATTATAAAATCATAAGACAGAAAACAAAAATAATGGAAAGAAAGAATTTCCACATTTCAATAAAAATATATCACTTAAATATATTGACATAACAAATCCATTATAAAAACCATTTTCAATACATAATTACAGAAAATAGTATATGGTATTTATATAGTTTTAAAAACATTAAGGCTTGTTGAGGAATCCGAAGACCAAATAATACTCGCAGAGACGGAAAGGTCGTTGTCACCGCGTACGTTAAAAAGAAACCTAATTTTTGTCGTTTAGTAAAACTCTTTCTAGAAAAATATTCCTTTGGTATAAAATTAAAATTCAAAGGGGTTTATACACCGTATAAAATAAATTCCAGTATTAGAACAAAATATGCCTCAATGAATGGTGATTGAGATGAAGTCCCTTACCTCATGTCCGTCATGACTCGATCACTCTTTAATCCCATGAATAATAAACTAAAGTTAATTTATACTTTATTAAGAACCTTTTCCAAGTTTATTATTCCTTTTATATAATTTATTTCCATGTTATAAACATTATTTAATCAGTTATGTTAATAGCATTCGTTTTGTCGATATTTGTTACTTAAGTCAGAAATAGACTTCTTACAATTACATATTGTTCACGTGGTCAATGGTTTCTTCATATCCAGAATGATATTCATGATTTTGATATTTTATATATCATATATATCTAGCATATACATGTATTTATTATAGTACATAACATTTAGAGGTAATAAATGAAATGCACCGTTCATGGAGACGGTAAGCTGTGCGTACGCATGAACGCTACATTCCTTTCTATTTCATATTTAATGGAGTAAAATCATAATTACATAAAGCTATATTATAACTCCATTATAATATCATATATAATATCATTAACTCCATCCTTTATACATCCCACATATGGCATTAATGAATCAAATCACTTTGAGGGGCGGTTGACTGTACTTCCTATAATGAAATTATCGTGTTTACCCATAATGGAAACAATAAAGGTATTCCATAAATGAAAAAATAAAGAAGATTAAGGAAACAATAAACATAATATATATCATATATAAGCATAGTTACATCTTAATGGCCACCATAAAAGGTGTTAAAATAATATTGAACAATCATCGTTTTGTGAGGTAGAAATTCGCCAACCACAGAAACAGTATGTTTTTTAACCATTAGAAGGGGGTGTGTGTAAGTATATATTGAATTATTCTCATAAGAAAATCCTATTATATTGTAGATACTATTGTGGTTACAAAATAAAGGAATCAAAAGAGTTTAGGGGGTTGGAGAAGAAAAATAAAACAAAAGAACACAAGTGAAGACATTACCTTTAAATCAGGTAACTCCTCTTGGTTTGAACGAAAATGGTTTCTTGAAGAGCTTTCGGCCAATGTTAAGGCTTCAAGTATGATTAAGGGGATGTTAAGAGATAAAATGAGAAGAACTTGGTCGATCCAAAGGATTGAGAGGTGTGGGTAAGGTGGTGGAGGTGGGGGCCTTTTATAAGAGGAGAGGAGGGGCACTCTTGGAATGTTATAAAATGTTACATTATTATATAATGAGTTTCAGTTATTAAAGGTCCCACAATTATATATTTCGAGGATAAGGTGATAATAGTTCGAAATTCACCCATACAATATGTTTTTTACAAGTTTAGGTCTTAGATTTTACATTATCTATTCATTTTATTTAAATTGTTAAATAATGAGATAATCGTTGCATCATCATGGTGTAATAAATAATTTAAATTATTTAATGTCTAAAAATTAGAAAAAAATAATATGATGTAGGAAATAATTTTATCTATAAAATGAATATTTATAGTCAAAATTATGACTTGTATAACCCCATGGAAAAATTGTTTTATTAAAGCAGTACATGTTTGTGACATTTTTATTTTAACTTTAAATAAAAAGTTATTAATCTAATTTTCTTTCCCATGTGGCTCCATGGGGTCTCGAAGTTGACCCATGGATATTTTTGGTTGGCCATGACACATATAATAAGGGTAGGACATGTTTCAAGGTAATTTCAAATTATTAAGACATTATTTTTACCTTAAATTACATTAATTACCTCTAATCGCGATTAATAAACTTAAAAGTTACTATTCACGAAAAAAATATTTTAATACCATTGAACCACATTTTACATCCTAATGACATCCATGTATGTCGGATTTTTGAAATTCAAATCCCAGAAGTGGTAATGTTTCATTTAAACGAAAAATCAGTTTTTTAACTGCCACTTAGTAGTTTCACTATTCATCAAAAATTGAAGTTTTGTAGAAAAATACCAAAAATTCACCCTAAGATATATTTGATATTCCGAATTAAAAAATGATGTATATTTTACAAAATTAAAAAAATATAAGTTGAATTAATAATTTAATAATTAATTCCCGCTATTAAAACAAATAGCGTGTTTTTAAGAACCAATATCAATCAAAAGATTGACACTTATTTAAGTCCAATTTCAATGTAAAGTTAATTCCAATGACCAGAATTGGATTAAATGGTAAAAATATATTCTAATTTAACTTTAAAACCAATTAAAAATATAATATAATCATATAAATAAATTATATTAAAAATAAGATTTGAATTAAAATACAACAGTTTTCACTATTCATTAAAAAATGAACTTTATCAGAAAAATACCAAAAATTTACACAAAGTAAATTTTGATGTCCCGATTGTAATAAAGAATTTTATTTGGTCCAATATAATGTAAAATAGTGACTAAAACTATATTTAAAGTGGAATCTCCATCAATAGGTGATCATTCGACCTTTTAGTGAATATTAGAGTATCTATGTCCATAATTGATTTCTTTTCTTATTTTAAGACTTTATCTTTTATTGGATAAATGTAAAAACATTTAACAGACATATATAATACTATTTTAGTTATTTCTATTCATTCCTTCCAATACAACGGCTACGTGTTAACTACCATTTGAAATAATATTATTATATTACTAGTGTGTAACGTAAGATTTCAAAGAAACTCTTTGTTGTGTATCAGGTACTCTATTGAAAATAGAATCCCCTTTAAAGTAAAATTAATATTTAATTCAAAAATAGTAATAAATATTAAATTGTATTATTCTTTATTTACCTAGGATGTTACAACAGATTGGGTGTGTTCTCCTTGGGTGACATTTGGTCGTGAGTTGGAGAGTCACCCGTGAGGTCACACGGAGATAGTGGTTGTCTCTTTCGGTTAGTTTCATTTTCTTTTGTTCTTGTTTAGTTACTTTACTTTGTTTATTTTTTTGTGATACTCTATTTTTTTTCTTGATTCTTCAATTATTTATTTTTCTAAATGAAATCATTCCCACAGCCTCGGTTGATGCCCTTGCGCTTGTTGCCAGCCCGGGAGAATCGGGAACGCATCTCGAGACTTGCTGCAGATCAGCTCGGGTGACCGGCTCAGGGATGACCCCAGGCTAGTTCATGACAAAATGGTATCAGATCCAGGTTGGACCTTAGCGGACCTCGCTTTTCAGATCACCATTTGTTATTTAGGATGTCTGGTAGATAGAGATTATGACTATCAGGGCTCAAGAGGTAGGTTATGGGTCGGTGCCTGATCACCACCGCTCATGAAGAGACCTGAGTTACCAGGGTTATTATTGTATTTTAATCTTTTTTCTTTAGTTTTTATGGATTGAGGAAAGACAATGGGGGATAATTGGATCACTTTGCGACCTCACAAGGGGTGGTGACCCATATAGAGTCTTAGTGCCCGGTTTAAGGTCCCCTTAGTGTTATGCCTTACTTGGGTCATGTCTCACCACCATGTCTCTAGGTCAGACATTTTCACTATTTTCCCATTCCAGTGGGTTATTACTGCTTCTGTTTTGTATTATTCTCATTTGATTTGAGTTTTCATTAAAAGTGAAATTGGTTTTTAAATGGAAAAGTGTTTCTTCCAAAAAAAATTGAAATTACTAAAATGGATTTTTAAAGAAGAGGTGTATCACTTTGAAAAAACATGGTATGTGTTTGGAATTAGAAAGGAAAAGAAGTGTTTGAACCTTGACACTCCTTATGGAGGGTGACACGTGCATGGGTATGTATGGAAAGTGCATGGGTGGAACTTGTTCATAGATGATGTGAGTAAGATTGAATTAGCGCACGTTTCACGGTTCATAAAGTGCAATAGGTCAGTTTTGAAAATTTTAATGAAATAACGGTTTTGGAAAAGTGATTTCTCCTTGTGTTGTATATTTTTGGATTATGGGCCTATTGCCCTTGGATTATGTTGTCTCCTTGATTGAGTTTTGGATTGATGACGGTTTTGATGGTGTTTTTCGTGTTGTTATGAGTGTGCTGCCCAGAAATCCTATAAATAATGTTCATGAGTTATGCCCAGTTCTCAGTACCTTTTTTTGTTTTGCTTCCTTTTAGAGGTAACTGATGTCTGTTAGAGGTAGTTGTGTAGTTCTGAAAGATATTGTTTCTTCGGGTTGTAGGGAACTCCCAAGGTATTTAATGTCTGTACCGCCCAAGAGTTATTTGAGGGTTTAGTTCTGGTCTAGTATAGATGAAATGACTCATCACCATTAGTGTTTGGGTGTGATTAATGGTGTTCTAATTCTTCAAAGGTTCCCCATCTTGCAATGAGTGTGGGCCGGTGGAACCTATCTCCAAGAATCCATCCTCGTCAGTACTGGCTCCTAGTTCATCAGACCACTCCCTTGTGCACCACCAGTCTGGCCTGTCCAAAAATTCTAAGTCAACATGTTGCATCCCTTTGAAATTTTATGACCATCGTGGTTGTTGGAATCATCTAACAGATGGAGTTAGAGACCATAAAATGAAAATGTCTGTCTAGGAGGTAGGGGACTCTTCAGCCATCAGGGTCCTAGCCACATGTCTTGGGGTGAAGCTCGCGAATAGTTTGGATTTTCCAAGGGTGTGTGGAACCTTAGTCTAGATAATGTATTCTTCATTGGAATGGAACAAAATCTCTTTTGTTCTAATGTCATCACTTTCGTATTCTCATCCGTGTTGTGGTGTCATGATGAGATCATTCCCCCACAATCCAATCGGTCTTATCTTCTCTCAGTGTGGTTCTTATGTTGTTTGGTCTCTCTGAATTGTGTGGGACCATGAATTAGTGGAACTGTTCTAATTTTGAGTTGGTCTTAGGTGTGTTCGTTAGAGAGGTTTTCGTTTCATTAAATTGATGGGAGGTGTTGAGTTAATTTCTTATCCTCAAGTTGATGGATTGTTCTGTATCAATCATTCCATCAAATTCTTAGGTGTGTTTTCAATCTTATGTGAGTAAAATGAATGAGTTTAGTTTGAGAGTTCCCACGTTGACCACCCCTAGGGGGGTAGTTTCATCGAGTTTCATGGGATTCCATGTTAGTGAATTCTTATGGTGGGGATAACCCTCCCGTGTTCTCCCCTCATCTTTGGAAAATGATTATTCATGAGTTGGTTGAGTGTGACATGTGTTGGTAATAGTCACCCCGAGCCTCTTGGTTTCTTCTAGTTTGGTTTGGTCATGGACACATGTTGTGTCATCTGTTGGCTTGGTGACTTTCTGGGGGCAGAAAGTGTCTATGGTGGAGAGAATTGTCACACCCCGACCACATACACCAGTTATTTTATACTTTTATTGGGCTCGTGTCATTTTGGATGTGGTTTAGTTGGGTCATTGTTTAAAATTTTCAGAGGTTTTATTTTTTTTGGTGGGTCTCGGGCCGGTGCGCGGTCATGGCACCGCTAGCGGTGACCATGCGTTCGGTCCTGGGGACTGTGCGGCTGACCAATTATTATTGATATCCAAAATGAAATTAATCAATTATTTCATTTTAAATGTTGTTTATTTTATTTTTTTACTATTTTTTTGTTATTAATATTATTAATATTATCATCATATTTTTACTATTATAATTATTATTGTTGTTGTTGATAAATAATTTTATTTAAATTCTAGTGTTGTTATTATTATTACCATTACCACTAGGTTATTATCATTATTATATTTATTATTATTTCTATCATTGTTGTATTATTATTATTATTATTTTAATAATTATTATTTGTTTTATTATTATCACAATTGTGATTATAATAAAGAGGAAAAAACAACCTAAACCCTAGTGCTTTCCACTCCCCTTTCCCCCTCTCTCGTCCGCCGTGCGAGAGACCCCCACCCCCAGCTTTTCCCTTCCCTCCCGTATCCCCAGCCAGCCTCCCTAGCCTTCCCAGCCCCCTCCTTCCCCACGGAGCAGTGAAACACTACCCAACTTCCTTCTTTCCCCCACGGCACGACAAATCTTACCAGCCCCCTCACCCTGCTCACCTTCTCACCAGCCTCGGTCAGGCCCTCCGCTCTTTCCCTTGTCCGCTCCCTAGCCCTCACCCTAGAATTTCCGGACACCCTTGCTCCTCCCTGTGTTTTCTAACCAATGTTGTTCCACCACCTCCTGTCGGCCTCCTCACCATCTGCCCCATCACGACCGACGCGCCTCGGTGTGTCTCCCTCGCGTAGCCTCTTTTGTTGCGTAGTAGGTTCAGAGCCAATCCCCCCCCCCCCCCGGCGCGACCATGTTCCCTTGTTTTGATGATGCACAACAATGCCTTCCTATAACCAACTACTCCAACTACCCTCCACCGGATTTGTTCCTCCTTTCTTGGTGAGTGACTAACCAACCTGATCCCCAACATGCACTTTGTTTCGACACGGACCGAGCCCTATTACGCAGAGCCTCCACCTAACTCTTGTGTGACCATGGTTCCCTTCGCCGTCAAACTACAGTTTGTATCTCATTCTAATTTTGTTTTTTCCTTCAATTTAACTAAAACCTGATGTCTCATTTTTTATTTCACACTTTTAATTTAGTGTCGTATTTGTGTTATGATGTCATGATATTTTATTTGCAGGGTGGATAATTATTTGGATGGGATCTTGGCTTGCCGCGTGTTTTCTAGGTTTGCTGCCACCATCCATTGTGAGTGTTTTACTATCGAGTACACATTTATTTTATTGTTGTTATCATGTTTTGAATTCCTCATATTTTATTTGTAGTACGAATAGTTATTTTGGTGTTGTTAATAATAGGGTTTACATGAATCTTGGTTTAGGCCTTCTATATGATGCCTTTGGTGTTTGTAAATTGTCCACTTGTTTTTTTGGGTGAGTTTTGACATAAAAGCCTTGAAGTGTTATTTAAAATTGTATTATAAACATTTAACTAGTTTATTAAATATTATTTGTAGTGTAAATTTTGTTTTGGAAATATTTCTAAGGTGCGCAGGTTTTAAAAATGGATTTTTGACATGTGGTATATTTTTAAGTTGTGTAATTTGTTATTTTTACTATGCAAGTGGTGTACATTCTGAATTAGTGTGTTGGGAGTTGTGTTTTGAAAGAATGTGGAGGTGGTGTTTTCTCCTTTTGTACATATTAATTTATTTGAGTCGATGTTTATGCGTTTCAGTTGTTCGGTTGTGGCAGTGTGTCGATGAGGAAGACCCGCGATACTGCGGTCATCGGCTTGCACATGTTTTTGCGTTTATGTGAGGCGTGATGTGCCACTGTGTCTGGATTGCAAGCTGAGGTAGGTCCCCCACTGCACTCAAATTTAAATTTAGAATTTATTAATTTATTGAAGTTTTATTAATTTTAATAAATGATAAATATTATAAGAAAATTATTTTTTAAATGATTATTTTGTGTAAAAAGAGCCGTTTATTTTATACACGACACTTGAAATATTTTCATGATGAGAGGACACCCTGTATTGATGGAATGCCCATTTGTCATTTATACATAATTCATGGAATTTCAAATGTAGTTCTATTTTTAAAGATAAATTATTTCTTCTGAACAAGTGTTTTTAGTTTTCTCGAGAAATGAGGTTTTTCTTTAAAATTGTTGATGGCCCGTTTGGTACTTTAAGAAAAATAAATTATTTTGGAAAACCAACCCAGGGGTGATCATTGGTGTGAATTTATTGTGTGAGATATATGTGATGGTTGTGCCTCGTGACTGATTGATTTACATTTTGGATGCACCTCTTTTCATTGCATGTTCTGACATTGGAACCTGGCATAGTGAATAAATATTCTGAGAACGATTGCTACACTACTTTAGATTACACCATGGCTAGTGGCCCCATAGCAGGGGAATAATGTGTTATTGCTGCTATGGGGATTGGGCCACTCGGTTAGTCCTTGTAGGGATATGATTGGCATTAGGGCGTTATGAGGTCATCGAGAGTATGCATGCTTTCAGGATGAGTCACATGTATTGTATTTTGTAGATTGTTCACAATCTCCTTGGTTCGACCCTTGTTTCTTTTACTATTATTTTTTGTATGTGGTCGACAGTTGAGAGGTCTAGTTCGGTTGCTGGCCCCTGTGTGCCACTTTTTACATTGCCCTTGGTGTGTGTTGTGTGTTATGTGTAGTTTTCCTTTTTGGCTAATAACTATCGGTTTTTTTCTAAATTGTTCGCAAAAAAATGTTTTAAGATGCAATGCACCTGTTCCTTTCAAACATTAAACTTATTAATGAATTAAAAAGGGCATTGGATTGTTACTTGTTTTAGAAATGAAATTTTTTGTGGAAACTAATATTTTATATCATTTAGATCAAACCTGGAATTAGTAAATTTCTTTATTTAAAGGTAGTTCATTGGGAATAGTTTGTTGGGCATGCCCACTAAGTTTTATTACTCAAGACTATAGTTGTTTTGTCTTTTTAGTGTTTATGTAGGCTACAACATGGCTGCGTTTTCCTTGGGTGATGTTTGGTCGTGAGATGGAGTGTTACCTGTGAGGTCACACGGAGATAGTGGTTGTCTCTTTCAGTTAGTTTCATTTTCTTTTGATCTTGTTTTGTTACATTACTTTGTTTATTTATTTTTCGTTACCCTATTTTATTTCTTCTCTTTATATTTTTTTGGGAAAAATCATTCCCACAGCCTTTGTTGATGCCATGGCGCTTTTCGCCATCCCGGGAGGATCGGGAACGCATCTCCGGACTTACTAGGGACCGGCTCCGGTTACCAGCACAGAGTTGACTGTGGGATGGTTTGGGACTAATCGTTTGTTCGTATGTGTTATTTATCACCTCTACGAATTGATATAATTTATTTTCACTTATTATAACTCAATAATGGTTATAATTATGGGATTAATATTTTTATATGATATTCATTTCATATTTTTAATTATAGAAGAATAATATATCAATTACATTTCTAGTTTCCATGAACATGAAAATGATAACGTCATTTGTGAGTACATGTGAAGAATAACCTCCTTGAAGTGATGTGATTTATTTTTTACCACAAAATCACATGAATAATACATATACCTATGTTAGAATGAATAATATGAAGTTAATTATATTAATAATTCTTTAAATATAAAATAAGATATACCTTCATTCCATAATGATCAATGAAAAATTGGAAACACTACTCATGCGTATGTACGACCTATCGTCTACCTGATTATAACATTGTTCATTTTTCACAAAAATACATATATGGTTTGATTTAAAGGTATAACTGATTTATAAAATTTATTATTATATCATTAATATTTTCATGGATATGATTGACTAAGTGACTCTTTGACAGTATTTTACTTACGAAAGTCATTTTGGACCCATTTACTGAATATCATCAAAAAATCTGACATGAACTTAAAATATTCATAAATTTTTATAACATGGTAATAAGTTATATAAAAATAATAATAAATTTGAAAATATAGTTCTTATAAAAATTGAAATTATCCTTTGTTTATTCTTCAGGAATGAGAATAAGGTAAGTGATAAGTCAGTCTCAGTGTAAGGGACTCTATAATTAAAACATCATTTTATGTTTTCTAATAATTTATTCATCAAAATATTTCTCATTCATGTCAATGTTTTGAAATTGGTTTCATGGATTTATTTATATGAACATGAATGCTTTTAAATGTTAAATTTTCTAATTTCATTAAAACATTTCAATGTGGTATGGGACAACTTGATTCAAAAATATCATTTATAAATGTTTTAAATTGGTTTTTGAAAATATGATGATTATTTATATAAATGTTTTCTTATGAGTGAAAATTAAATTTCAAGAGTTACATGTTGAAAATTTCATGATTTTTTATGTTATTGCCACATAGAAATTTGATGGGTGGTTATGAGATAAATCAAGGATGTGTTCTTCCACGATAATCCATGGACGAGTGGTTACGTTATAACCTCCAGTGCATTGGGTACAGAAGTTGACTGTATGTATATTCTCTTTATAATAGTGAAA
Source organism: Viscum album (assembly GCA_963277665.1). NCBI lineage: Eukaryota > Viridiplantae > Streptophyta > Magnoliopsida > Santalales > Viscaceae > Viscum > Viscum album. The sequence goes on from OY728125.1 coordinate 976,794,271, forward strand.
ATATTGGAAGTCAACTGTATGACTATTACATTTATTATAGTGACACATATAGAAGTAAACCATATGGTTATTTCATTTTATTAATATTATCTACCAATTTACTTACTTATATATTATATGTTTTATTATGAGTTTTCATCGAAATCATTTTATTTTCGAAAGGTAAGAAAATGAGCTTTTTGAAATAATGATCCTATATTCATTGTAAAAGGTACCATTTTTGGAATTTTTTATTGGTTTTCAAAAGGCTAATGGTTTTCAATATTTATTTCTTTTACTAAGCTAATTTGTTATCATACCTTATTTTTAATTTTGTTCACATGAATTAAGGATGAGTAATGTTTTATAATGCCATCTTGAATTTCATTAATGGTTTTCATAAATGCGATCATACTTTATATTAAATTTATTTATTTTGGAAAAATGGTTACTATTTGGTAGTTTCCACTTTGTATTCATATGATTTTTTATGTATGAGATATGACCTAATTCTCTAAAACTCTAACCCTTAAAATGATCCTTATTTTTAAATAATGTAATATTCTTGACATAACTCAACATAATGTAATGTTTAAGCCATGGTCCTTATAAAAATAACTTTATAAGTTGAGATTCATTATGACATGAACTTTTCAGAAACTCACCACAACCTACCACTCATTTCTTGAAAATGCTATCTATAATATACAATCTTTTCAATACTAAGCACAAACTCCCTCTGATACAAAAATGTAACAAACATGAATTAAAAATACTCCCAAAATGTTACCCATAATGAATCACCACACACATTAAAGGTGATTCTAATCCCAATATATTTAAGACTAGAACCTGAGCATCGACAACAACCACAACAAATTATTTGATCCAAACTGATACAAGCAATATGAAATACATCTAAGAAGCTGATGGAAATAGGTGAAAGATAATAGAAAATATATTCCATAACCAAAGTAAATAGTAGAATTGATACAATTCAATTGTAGTTAAATAGTATCCAACATAAATGTCCAAAATAAAAGGATTACTTGTGAAAAAATGAGTAATCCTTTTGATGGAATGTGAAAACTATAGTGACCCTCGCTTATCATACGTAGACATCACATCAGTTTTGTGTAATACATAATACATTAAAAAAATATCTGCACAAAGAATATATTAGTTTAGTGCCTTTGGAAACATGGAGATATAAATATAGGTACATAAGTGATCTAAATTATCTCCCACTAGGTTCTCCCTAACAAGAACCATTATTAGAAAGATAATACATAATACATATCTTCATAATCTGGGGAAAGGAAACCTAAAAAATGGTGGCTTCAGTTGCTCAGTATGGGTTAATAAGGAAAATATATAATCATAATCATGATCATAAGGGTATGATAACAAGATCATAATAGTAAAATATCATACTCTGCATATCAATGATCATGATCAAGAGTCACATAGTAAATATTGGCTCTTCATAAGACATGAATCATAAGGGAAATAATAGAATAATACATAAATATATAACCTCGAAATAAGACATGGAATTTTGGAAGACACATAATAATATAAAAATATTTTTGAATTATTTTTAGGGTTTAATTAAATGGAAATTTTAGTGGAATGGTTTCACTCCCCAAACTATCTTATTAGTTAAGGTTCACTCCCAAGTCCATCTTAGAAAACAAAGTCCTTTACTGAATCACGTTACCTCCCCATTCCAGCCATATTTATCTCATGAGTTATTAATCCTTACTCAATGCATTGAAGGGAGATATAGGTCACACCCATATAATAATGAAATCATACAAACCAATACCACATGATTGTAAAAAATCAAATCATATCCCATTAAATGAAATAGGTTTTACAAACAAGTCATAACATCACAAATTATGTAATAGAGAAAACTTCCATAATCATTACATCAAATCAGAACCTGTAAAAATTATTGGGTTTCATAAGAATATAACCCACGTAATAGAAATGGATTCTACAAAAATATAACCTATTAAAGGGAAAAGAGCTTCATAAACATATAACTCATGAAATAAAAATGTGTTTCATAAACAGCCAGAGTCATTCATATAGGAATAAAAACATAAAAATTGGCAATACTTTTACTAAAGTCAATAAAAGGGATAAAATTACCATAAATCATAAATAAGAATAATTCAAGTGGTAGAAAAATATCATAATCCTAGTGAGATAAATGGAACATGGAAGGTTACTATCATAGATGAAAAATGACCTCATAAAATAATTTTTTAATGGTATCAAAATAATATAATAGTTTAATGCCACTATAACAAAAGAGATTTTTAGTAGCGGGTTTATCATGAAGATTCTAGTAATTGTTGTAAAATAAATCCACTTAAAAGAAATATAATATCGTTGTGGTTTGATAAAACTCCATGAATATTTTTTTATGTTTTAAATTAGAAGTGGTTTCAATTAAAATATTTCTAAACATTAAAAAATCATAATCGCTCCACCTCCCCTACTCCCTCTATGTGACCCCATACTCCCACCCCACCCCACCTTCTATCCTATCCCTAGTGGTGACCCAATGCTCGTGACCCCCTTTCCCTATAGAACTTCTCCTCCCCGTAATGGTGACCCTGATCCCCATGCCCTAACCGATACCATCCTCTTTGACCCTCACTGTAGATGAGAACACCCCCTTCCCCCCACAAACCTCCTATATGGGAGTCTCACTGACGACGGGACCCCCCCCCCCCCGAAGCACTCCCCCCACCCCTTCAATCTCTTCTCTTGTTGGATCACGGGTGAGGGAAGACCCCCCCCCCCATGGCCCTCCCACCTCCAACCTCCTATCTAGATGACATTACAATGACATCAACCCCCAGAGTCCCTCCCCCCATCTATCCTTCTTATGGTCGTCTTGTTAGTGATGAGACACCCCATGCAAACCTCCCCCCACTATGACGACCCATCCCCCTGGGGCACGTGTTGTGACTACCCAATTATTGCCTTCTATAGGCCAGAGGTTGGTGACAATAACCATCAAGGCATATCCCTGAATGAGGGAAGACATTGCATTTAAAAATACAAACAGACAGACCAAGATCACAACAAGATGTAGGCCACGTCGTAAAAATGTAGTAGTAAAGTGTGCACTGAAAGTAAAGGGGCCAGAATAAAAGACCAACTGAAAAGATACAACTACAACCAACAACAAATCTTGATATCATCCACCAAGAATGATACCAAAATGGTAGGTACAACTCATCTCTGTAGCTCACTCTGTCAACCAGTCACCTTCGTGTACCACCTAGCCCGGACTCCCTATTATCTCAACAAAGATGCTCGTCGTCTGTACAAGACAAAACAAGTTACGGGAAAATCCCTTGTAGTCTTGAGTATAAAAATAATTAGTAGAGACCCCAAGACCCCCGAAGGTCTCTGAAAATTACACAATGTAAAACCTCAAAGAATGATCACAATCACAAAGCACAAAACAATAGACTCAGCTCAAACCAGGTATACAACTCAGAGATCGAGAATAAAGATGATTAATATTAATCTACATAATTGTGTTCCATTAGGATGTTCCAAAACATAAACACAAAAAATTTGTACCATTGTCGATCCACACAGGGTCGTATGTCCCTGATCCACGACGGGCCACTCTATGTCAAGTCCTTGTCGGGTTGCGCATTACTGATCCACATGGGATCGCTAGAATACTGATCCACACAGGGTCACTATGATGCTGATCCACACAAGGTCACTAGGATTATGATCCAAACATGGTCGCAATGATTCTGATCAACTCAGGGTCACAATTATGTTGATCCATACAGGGTATCAATGATGTTGATCCACACAGGGTCGCTATGATGCTGATCCACACATGGCCACTCAACAATTGACAACCAGCCAAAGGATTCCTTGTACCCAGTGTGCATGAGTTTCGTAGAACCTGCTCCTCAAGATATTCATCATCCCTCAAATGAAAAAAACGTACCACAAAAGAGTATCCCAATGGAACACCATGTCCTAAGTGTTCCAATAAGAAAGATGACGTGTCAAGCGGTCACGTAGTCTATTAGTTATAGGCATTTTAGTTCCAAGTTCCTAGTTGAATTTGGGTTTGATCCAACCCTGAAGTACTCCAAATTTCTCCATAACATAGGTGGAATATCTCAAAAGGATCATCTAATTCAAGGATTCCATCTACACATACGGTTCGTCAAATGACTATCTGGTTTGTGAGATACATATTTTTAAGTGTATCAGGGCTGAAAAGGGTCCGGGTCCATGCAGAACTGACCCACCCCCTCTTGGGCCGACCCAATCCGCTTTGGGTCGACCCGACTAAGTTTGGGTCGGACCCGACCCTGCCCGAACTGGCAGGGCTGACCCGAATGGGCAGGGCCACAGACCGGACCTTCCACCCTCGACTAGGCGCGGCCCGCCGGGGGGGGGGGGGGGGGGCTCTAGATGGCGCAGTACTCAACTGGGTGGCCCCGTGGGGGGGGGGGGGGTCGCTCCCCCTTTCTGAATGGTTTTAATTATTTCAGTTTATTGCAATGGTGGTGCCACGTGGTGTCTCCTCTATGTCAGCGGGTCCCACGGGGTGTGGGTCTCCATCGCTGCGGTGCACGACGGCCCACCGCCATCTGCCATCACGGCCGGCCCGAGGGTCGGCTGTCCTACTAACTAATACAGCTTTCCATTTCTATGTTCGACGACATGCCGCATTCTTCCATCATGGTGGGTTGATTCCATCCACCGTCATCGCCCACCGGTGCCAGTCCTCAGCGGGACATCATTGGGATAACGAGTGAGCTATGGTGGCCCCTTTTCCCTTTTAAACGTTCCTATGGGTCTCTTAGGATGATTCCGTCAATACATGGCTTTCGAATTCATGTTTCTGTCGATTTCAATCTTCTCCCAAAAATAACGCGTCAAAACCCATTGCGACATAGGGTATAGGCCTTGTTCATTTCGCCAACACCGTCCATGTTAGCTCATAACAAGAGGACATCAATTAATTAATCATAGATAATCTATAACACATTTAATACTTCTGTGATTTTTCATTCTTTTCATGAATTAAAATAAACAATTCAATTGAATTTAAAAAAACCCCTACCCCAAATTTGGAGGTGATGTCGCAGCTGTGGTAGAAGACTCCATGCAAGATGAAGCAACCAACATTCATTTATCTCATATCAATTCCTCCATCCTTTTCATCATAGCTTCCATTTTTCATTTGAGGAAGACGTCGTGACAATTCGTTATAAGTTCTGCACTTCCATGTCAAAAACCCAAGCATGAGCCTTATTTATATAGAGGCAAGGGGTGGTTAACACAACGAGAGAATAAAGAGGTTCATTAGTGAATTGACCTTTTAATATCAATGGTGTGGTTACAAAAACAAAGAGTCAAGTCATTAAATGTCTTGAAAACTCAGTGGTCCCACCATCGCTGCTCAACTGTTGGTAGAAAAATAAAACAACAATTTTATGTTATTTGATTATTCTTTAAAGTGTCTGGAAAACTAACATTTTCTCTCGACCTTCTATGGTAAAAGTTAATCCTCCATTAAGAGAATATCGGCGATATGGATTCTACGGTGCTCTCATATTTTATTCTGACCACCGGTTAAAAAGATAAAAAATGCCAACCACACGTTTTATAAACATACCTCAAAAAAAGTTCAAAAATATGTTCCGGTCATACCAGGCCTCAGAATCAAAAGCATTCAATTTTAAAAGGATCGTAATAATCCAAAATTATTTAAAAAAAATTATATGGAATTTTTAGGTAATTAAATTCTTCTCAACTTAGGGATACTCATCTCCAAAAGCTACAACAAAACTAGGGGAACCGATGGGGGTATTATGAATTTATCTATGCCTCTCACACGACGTTCTCTCCTAGAGCTTCCCATTATGCCAATGAACTCTCCCCAAAGGAATCGACTAGACATGAAGGACCTTCTCCTATCAATCGCTTCACTCCACCGAGAACTCCACATACATCACTCCACTGTCGATGTCCAACTCGCCCAGTCGATACCGTGCAATGGATCATGCACTTACCTCAACATTTGTAACACATAGAAAACATTATGAAGCTGGTGCATCTTTGGGGGAAGATCTAGATGGTACACCACCTCTCCTAATCTACTGAGGATCTGAAAAGGTCTGATGAACCTCGAAGATAGCTTTCCGCCCTAGAAAAACCTCTATAATCCTCATTAGGGTGAGATCCTTATGAAGATATGTTCTCCCTCCTCAAAATCTAAGGGTCATCGTCTCGTGTCGGCATAAGACTTATAAAAACTCTATTCATTCTTCATCCTCTCCTGGATGATATGCACCTTCTTCGTGGTATCCTGTACCAACTCTGGACCCATAAGTACTGACTCTCCTAGATCTGTACAGGATCATGGTGATATAAAAGGTCATCCGTACAAGGCCTCAAACGGATCCATGAAGATGGTGGAGTGATAATTGCTGTTTTCAGGGGAACTCCACCTGTGGTAGGTGGTCCTCCCAACTATGACCAAAATCAAGGACACAAGAAAAAAACATGTCCTCGAGTGTCTATATTGTCTGCTTCGTCTGACCATCTATCTGAGGATGAATGGCGGTACACAAATTTAGCTGATTCCCGAATGCCTTTTGTAATCCATTCCACAAGAGGGATGTAAAACATGTGTCGCGATATGAGACGATCGTCAATTGAAGCTTGTAAATCCATACAATCTCATGTACTTAGTGACATTCCATGATCTCTACTAATCCCTTTTCTTAGACAGGTAGGATGTGGGAAGACATGGTGAGTCAGTCAATGACCATCCTGATAAAATCATGGACCTTGGACATACGTGGTATCCCTGTCACGAAGTCCATGGAGATACCATCCCACTTCCACCCTGGTATCTCATGTGGCTGAGCAAAACTTGCTGGTACTTGATGCCCAACCTTCAATTGCTGATAAGTGAGGCATCACAATATGAACTTTTCCATAGCTTTCTTAATCCTTGGACACCAGTAATGACACCAAAGGTCCTGGTACATATTCACCACTCCTAGATGTACCTTCAATGTGGATGTATGGAACTCCATCAACAAATCTTCTTGTAGCATCACTCGTACCATAATGTGTACTCTGAAAGGGATAACATCCTATCCACCTTTATAAAATCCATCAGGAGCCTGTACCAAGGATATATGAGTATGTTAGGCCTCACAGTCTATGTCCCCATGATGTGACTTCCTATCATTATAATAGAGTGGGGGACTAATATTCATATACTAAAGGTAAGATACTCTATCAATATCCATGAATTATAACTACAAAAGAACATGCTGATCTATCGCATCACTCAACAACTATTGACCAGGCCTCCTGCTGAGTGCATCTACCACCATGTTATTCATCTTAAGAGTGAAGATTATATCAAAGTCTTAGTCCTGAAGGAACTCCATCCATCATCGTTGTCTTAGGTATGTGTTCTTCTATGAGAAGATGTGACTAAGACTCTTGTGATAGAGTAGTCTGTAAAACTTTATCCCATCAAGTAGTTCCACCACATCATTAGTGAAAAGACCACAGTTTCTCACTCTAGGTCAATAGAAGTTTAGTTCTTCTCATGCTATCTAAACTACTATAATCCATAGGTGATCACAGATCACTCCTTCATTAGGAAACAACATAGTTTGGTCCCTGATGTGTCGTAGTAAACTACATACCTAACGCCCTCTTTTGGTATCCCCAAGATGGGGGCACTCTTTAGTCTCTCCCTCATCTCATGAAATTTTTGCTGTAAAATCTCCATCAACATAAAGGTATATCCCTTCTTTGTAAAAGATAAAAATTGTGTCACAACTCTATAAAAGTTGTGTATGAATATCTGGTAGTAGCCATCCAATCCTAGGAAAATCCTCACCTCATTCACACTCCTGGGTGGCTGCCAAGAAAGCACTAACTCTATCTTATCTGGATCCACTACATATATATCCTTCAAGATAATATGACCCATGAAGTGGACCTCCCGTATCTAGAATTGGCACTTCGAAATATTTCAATAAATCTAGTGCTCTCCGAGTGTATCCAGAACAATCATTAGGTATGTGGCAGTTTCCTCCTTCGACACCGAGTATATCAAGATGTCGTCAATGAAGATCAACACGAAGTGATCTAGGTAAGGATAGAATATCCTATTCCTGAGCCCCCTGAAAAATTATAGATCATTGGTCATGGATAAGGTCATTACCATGAACTCATAATGGCTATACAAACATCTGAAGGTTGTGTTTGTTATGTCCTTATATCGTACCCCGAGTTGATGATAACCTGATCTGAGGCCTATATTCAAAAACCATTGATCTCCCTTCATATGTTCTAAGAGATCATCAATTATATGGAGAGAATACTTGTTCTTCATAGTCAGTTGGTTCAGGAGACAGTTTTCCACACAAAGCCTCAGACTCCCATCATCCTTCTTGGCGAACAAAATTGAGGATGCCCATGGAGAAATATTGGGCCTTATGAACCCCTTCCCCTACAATTCCTCCAACTATACCTGTAACTCATGAAGCTCTATGGGAGCCATCCGATATACTGGTGTAGATATTAGTTCCATCCTCATGTACAAGTTGATGTAGATTTCCATCTCTCAGCAAGAAGGTTTTCCCAGAACATCATCAAGGAAGACATCAGCATACTGGTCCACTACTACAGGATAACTCAGACTCTTCACTTCAACTACTCCGAGGGTAAGGGTAGCCAACTTGTTTGTGATCGGTTGAAACCTTCTCCTAGAAAGTACATAATGTGCTAAAAAGGTTCCCTTATATCCAATGAAGGAAAACCAAATCCCATCCTCATGGACACACCACACTTTGCACCTGAGACAGTCAATCTGAGCATGGACCATGGATAACTAGCCCATACCCAAGATTGCATCATAAGGCCTCGACACTAATTCTAAGAGATCCCACCCTAATCTCTAACATACTATAGAAGCTCACAATATCGGTACCAATGTTTAATCATCAAGTCATCTCTCATTAGAGTCTTTAATCGTAATGGTGGAGCCAATGGCTCTACCAGAATCTCTAAGCTCTGAACAAGAGTTGTGGCAATGAAACAGTGATTTTCACATCTTTCTCTAAATACTGCAGCTAGGGTGGAGTAGAGATAGATTGTACCTCGAATTATCCCTCGAGCACTGTGGTCATAGGCATTAGATACCTCAATCTGAGCTCATTCTTGTCTTCCTACTCCCTGAGGTAGGGGTGGACCACCTAGAGGTGGTAGCAGTAGAACGGAAAATCACCAATCACGGCCTACAACACAGTCTTCTCCTCTTCCACATCCACTACTCTATAGAACTGCACTCTCAAATATCTACTTCTTCCTTGGTGGTCCCTCAATCATCTTCTGATCATTTGTACGGCCGTTTAGGTAGTCTTGAGCCATGTGGCCCTACCCGCTGCACGTGAAGCACAATTGGCTATTCTGCAAGCCTGCTCTACCTCATGAGCTCTGCACCTACGAACCTATATCACGGGGTGGTCCTCTGAAAGGTATGGCCCCCTTGGACCTCTGCATCATCTAAATATTTCTTGATGTAGATGAATCAGCTACCTGTCATCTGGTTGTGGATCTCACCGTCATGTCCTGCTCAGGTAAGAAGTTCTCCACCAATAATTCTTGCTCGAGTACTCCCGCCTGCATCGAGATATTGTGTGATATCATTGTTTCTATGATTTCCATCCGGAGACCCTGCTCAAAGTTGTGGGCCCTGATGAAAGGGACTCCTACCATGTTGGTGGAGTTTTGCGAGAGGCTAGAGAATCTTTCTGAGTACTAGGCTACTACCAGGCTGCCATGTTTTAAGTGTAAGTGATCTGGAACATGCATAGAGCATAGTGTTGTAGGAATGAACTCTACCCTAAAGAGGATCTCAAAGATCGTCCCGGTGAGGGTCACCTCATCATGTACCTAAAGATTTAGGCTCCACCATCCCCATACTATGCCCTGGGAGAGGCTAGAATCTGGGATCACCATATGATCTGTTGGTGTCCCAACTAGAAAGAAAACTGATGCCCCATCCTCCAGCCAATCCTCTACTGCATGGGGATCTTTCTCACCTCGAAACCATAAGGCCTCTACTACTAAAACTCATAAAATGTGATTATTAGGTTTGCACCATCCGCTAGTGGGGCTAGTGACAACTACTTCCCAATGGGTAGTGGTGCTATTAGTACAACACCTGACGATGCTATTATTGTAATAAGGACCAACATTTAAGCCTCATCGATCTTTTGGCTGTCATTGTGAAATCTCACTGAAATCATGGTTGGCTATCATTGGGGATGAATCTTGAATGAAACAGGTGATCCATGATCAATAAAATATAGCTAGTGAGATGACTCAAAATACATCTAATGTAATGCATTTTCAAAACACATGAAATCAGTGTTTTCGTGCACTGTGTCAGAAATCTGAATTCATGGTCCTGGGGTATGGATATGTCAGTATCCACACCAACACTAGACTTCCCGAACTGAAAAACACATTCAAAACACTTAAAACTATTGCTCAATTTGAATGATAAGAGTTCATGTTTTTAGAAGAACTAACTCCTCTAATACCACTTTGACATAACCCATCCCCCATGGCCCATGTCGTGACTACCCCTATCCCACATTCCATAGGATAGGGGTTGGAGACTAACACTGGAAAGTCATATCCCTGAATGTGAGAATGAATTTCCTTTAATCCTTCAAAAATGTTTACCAATAAAACATCAATATGAAAACCACGTAGTAAAATAGCTATAGTAATGTGTGTACTGAATGTAATGAGGCTGGAAAATAAGACCAACTGAAAAGATATAACTACAAAAGACAACAACTCTTGAGATAATCCACCAAGATTACTACCTGAAGGATAGATTCAACTCATCTCCGCAGCTCTCCACATCAACTAGTAACCTTTGTGTATCGCCTTGTCCTGGCTCCCCTAGGTCTAAGCCTAGATTCTCTTCATCTTTACAAGAAACAACAAGGTGCGGGTTAAGACCTTGCAGGGTTGAGTATAACAATACCCAGTAAGGACCCCAAGACCCCGAAAGTTCTCTCATAATTCCATAATGGAAAACTACAAAGAATGATCTCAATAAAAAACAAAATAAAAATACTCATGTCAAACCATATATACAACTAAATGATTTGGAATAAAGATGATTAGTCATAAGCTATATCATTTTATACCATTATAAAGTTCCACAACATAACCATGAAGAAGTTGTACCATTGTCGATCGAAATAGGGTCGTATATCGTTGATCCATGATGGGCCATTATAGGGCTGTTCCTCTTCAGATAGCGCACTGTTGATCCACACAGGTTCTCTAGAATACCACACATGGATGCTATGATGCAGATCCAAACATGGTCGCTATGATGCTTATCCACACATGGTCTCTATGATGCTGATCTACATAGTGTAGTTATGATTCTGATCTACACAGGTATGCAATGATGCTGATCCACAGAAGGTCACTATGATGATTATCTACACAGGGTCACAATGATGTTGATCTACACAGGGTCACACTTCAATTGATAGCCAACCACATGATTCCCTACACCCGTTGCGCTTGAGTTCCATAGAAACTGTACTTCAAGATATAAGTCATGCCTCAACTGACACGAGTTACAACAAATGAGTATCCCAAAGGACCGTTATGCCATAAGGGCCCCAATGCCACAGACGCCGTGTCAATAAAATTCCTGGTCTGTGAGTTATTATTATTCTGTACCAAGGGACCAGCTGGATTCGCATTCGATCAATCCCGCTCATATTCCAACATTCTCCAAAACTCTGGTGGAATATCTCAAGATAACAGTCTCATTCCAAGGATTCCAGGGTGATAGAGGGTTTGTCAAATGTACATCTGGTTTGTGAGAGACAACATTTTAAACATATTTGGGCTAGGTCTGACCCTGTCGGTCCGACCCGACTGGCCCCATCATGGGCCGACCTGACCCCGTCCGGGTCCAACCTAGGTCCGAACTGGCCCAGCTCGAACCAGCTGGGCCAGCCCGAGTGGGAGGGTCTATGGATCAGCCCGGCCCGCCTTGGCGGGGGGCAGCCCACCGGGCGGTCCGACCCGCTAGTAGGCGCGACACCCAGCTGGGTGGCCCGTATGGGGGGGGGGGGGTCACTCCCCCTTCCCAAATGTAGAAAACACATGGAAAATCCTCTCTATAGGCAAGAAAACGGTGTGTGGGTCCCCTTCTCTATGGATTTGAAGCCGCGACATCCTCACCGTGTCACGTGACGACATGCGGCTACCTCCATCATGGCCAGTCGAGGGCTCATTGCCCTGCTGACTGCCATAACTTCCCTCCATGGCACGCGTTGGCGCGCTGCCTTCTACCAATGATGTCGGCCTTTCCCAGCCGTCGCCGCGCCTACAAAACATCAAGGGGCCACTGGGTGAGCTCCATTGGTCTGTTGTTTCCTTCCAAACGTTCCTACGGGCCACCTGGGATGATTTTGTAACTCCGTGGTTTTTTAATTCAAATTTCTGTAGAGTTCTAACTTCACCCATAATGAATGTGACAAAAACCAAAGTGGTGGATGGTATATGCCTTTTTCATTTGGCCCGCACCCTCCTCATTAGCATCATAAGAAGAAGAATCAATTAATTCATCATAGATAAACTATAACACGTTCAATACTTCTGAAATTATTCATTCTTTTCAAGAATGATAAAAAACGATCCACATAAATTTAAACAAAAAACCTTCCTCAAATTTGGAGGTGACATCGTAGTATTGGTAGAAGAATCCATGCTTGATGAGCCACAGACACTTGTTGATCCCAAATCGATTCCTCCAACATTGTAATCCATGCTTCCGTTAATCATCGGTGGAAGACACCACGACACTTCGTCAGAGGTTCCTCACTTCGGTGTAAAAAACCAAATCCTAAGCTTCATTTAAATAGAGGGGATGGTTGATTAACACAATGAACGATTTATGAGATTTATTATTGAGTCAACCTCTTAATCTCAATGGTGTGGTTACAAAAACAAAGGTTCAATCCATTAAATGGATTGAAAACTCGCAGGTACCACCACCGCTGCTCAACCATTGCTAGAAAAATAAAATTACAAATTTATGTTATTTTATTATTCTTTAACAAGTCCAAAAAACTAACTTTTTCTCCCAAAATACTTCGGTCAAAGTTAAGACTCCCTTAGAAAATTACGGTGCTATGGATTCAACGGTGCCCTCATATTTTTAATTCCGGCACTAGATCAAAAGATTTAAAATGCTACCCTCACATTTACTGAAAGTACCTTTAAAAAAAGTTAAAAAATCCATTTCAGGCGCGCCGAGCCTTGGAATAAAGCGCCTTCTATTTTCATAGAATCATAATAATCAAAATAATATAAAAACATTATATGGAATTTCTAGGTATTTACACCCTCTGACCTCCTCTCTTGCTTGCTCATCAGCGACGACCCCCCCCCACATAACTCATTGATGTCCCTCACCTCGGATCAGTTCCCCTCATTGGTGGAAAATTTGTACAAAAGTGGTATCATTATATTTATAATGTCAATTATTTCTATTAATGTTTTAGTATCCATATATATTTTTATTGGGTGGTTGTATATGTGTCATTGCATTCAATAATTATTTTTTCCTATAATAATTTTTCTATAATATTGGTTTCCTATTTATTGATATTTTTTATTGATTATGTGTGGTGTATTTTTATTTCTAATCAACTATTAGTTACTATTGGTTAAGGTCTCTTATACATTTTTTACTTATTGGTGCTAGTGATCATACCCTATCTTATTTTATGTGGTATTTGACTAAAATAGTCAGCACACCACCATCCCCTGAGTAAAACTACTGTGATATGTTTCATTCCTTTTACATCAGATACGTTCGGTATCTACAAACATATATGGATTAAATTACTTATTTTTCATTTCTTCATTAAATAACATTTCCTAGGAGATACCTATATTTTTTAGATACCAACTTTTATAGATGTTTTTATATAATAATTTATGAACATTATTAGGATCATATATTTATTATCAATGATTATATAAATCATTGCAATGATTAATATTGTAATAATAACCAATATAGAAATATAAAATGTAATATTATATAGTATACACTATATCAATAATTTACTATATGATATGATAGATGAACCTGATAAATACCCTAGGATTCAATTAGGATTATAATGATGTGTTTGATATATATAACATTGAATTTATATATTAAAATATAGCAGCATTTCATATGATATGATTGACCCATTTTGTTGAGTATTTTATCAGTTTCACACAAGAAATAAAGTCTTTTAAGGTATCTTTATTATTATTCCGAATTTTATGAGAATCTATCAAAACTCTATTAAAAATGGTTTATAAAAACCATTAATTTTTTTAAAAAAAAATCATTTTTAAACATTTTAATCATGTTTCTACAACAGAAAATTACAATAACATGGCCTTTAGTCATCTGAAAAATATGAATTCGGAGAAGAAAAAAATTCAAGATCCTAAACGATCACTATCTCAGAGCATGCCACCTCTACCAACATCTTCTAAATGTTCTAGTGATTTTTTTGTACCTAATAAAACTAGTGAGATATCCATTTCCCCAATTGTAGTTGGTCGATCATCATACGATTCACCTCCATAGATGAAGCTATTTTTCACCCATCCATCTAGGGGATATTGACTAGTTATAGTTACTATCATGTATGTTATTTTTCAAAAAAAAAATTATATTTTGCTAATCATTTAATGAATTTATCAAATAGACAAAGAGATCAATATAAGTGATATAGATATAATCACATCAGATGTATGGGACTGTGATTAATTCAAGATTATCAGTCAATTTGATGAGTTTGGGGTGCCTACTGAGGATGTCGTCATAATCTTTGGGTAGATTCATGGGTATCTTTCTTGTGAGATGGTGCGCATTCCCAATAATTATAACTATTGGATACATATTGTTATAACAAGAGAAAATTAGTTCTCTGATACTCATGTAACATTAATATTAATTTAATATCCCATGACAACTAATTTAAATGTCCGGATAAAATTTTTGTCATATACTGATAAAGTGTTATGGTTATTATTGCTATATTTTTTTTCATTTCGATTTCCCAGACTCTATTTCATTCCCATGTAATTTGGATTATTGTGGAAGGAAATTTTTATATTTTAAGTGGATAATATTGCATGATTTTAATGACACTTCTCCAATATAATAAAAAATTTATGATAAAGTGTCTGAAGGAATGTTTCGTGAGCAATGGAAGCTCATTGTAGATATCAAAATAGATACTTTTCATGAGGTAATTGAATATTTTAAACTATAAGAATAACATAAACACAATAAAATTATATATTTTATTAATGTTTCTATTTGTTGGAATTATAAAAGAAATGTGAAACAAGAGAAGTAAATCTTTTCTCACATTGCAGTGTCATGGATTTTTTTGAGAAAATGTACAATTTTGGGATGTATTTTATTCAAAATTATTTATTTTATTTTTTTATAACTCAATGTTTTTTCTAATTTTTTATATTTATTTATAATGGTGAATCAATTAGGTCACTCTGTTGTCCGAATAGAGATGTGTTTTAATGTGAATAAGAATGTAGATGAGAGTTTTGTAAATGACCCTACCAAAGATGTTGGAGTATGTACTTCTCATTATCATTTCATAATATTTAATTAAAAAAATAATGATAAAAAATATATTATAATAACTAACAAGTCATAAAAACAATAAAATGGGTCCAACTACAAGGATCAAATCATGTCAATTTGGCATCGTTTGATACAACTATATGTCCCCAATTAATTGCGTTTAAGGATTATTTGTTTTCAATAAAAAAATTTCAATATTATGTTCATATTGTTTTTAAATAACAATAAATATTAATGAACTATTTATTAATTAGAATACATTATGATGATCATATATATTAAAAATTATTATTAATATTATTATATTATTATGTTAAAATTTAAAAAGTATGGAATACTAACCCTTCATAACCAGCTTCGGTTTCCCAAAATGATGTAGTTGGAATAGTATTAGGGAAGGATCATACCATACATGTATGGGGTATGGGTTATGGGAATACTCTTTAAGCTATCATTGGTTGGGCAGTGTCATCTGTTACTGCTACACTAGGTGGGGGGGGGGGGTTCTGACCTCCTCTAAAGATGACTTTCTAGTGACATTAACCCCCACTGAGGCCCTTAACCCCTCCTACCTCCTCTATGGATGGTTTGGAAGCAATGAGACCCCCCTTCAATCCCCCCTCTAACCTATTCTCTGACCTGTTTTTCCGTGACAGAACCCCCCCCCCCCCCCCACAGTGCTTTGACCTACGTCACCTCGGATCAGTTCCCCTCCATGCAAGAAATTTTGTACTAAGGTGGTATCATTAGTTTTTAAAGTATATTTTATCTATTAATATTTTATTATCCATATTTATTTCTCTTCTGTGGTTGTATATGTGTCATTTTACTTAATAATTATATTTTTACTGCATAAAGTTTCTATAAAATTGGACACCTATTTGTTGTTGGTGTTTAATGATTATGTATTGTGCATTTTGTTCTTATCAACTATAGGTGACTATAGTTTAAGGTCTCTTATAAATTTTTTCCTTAATGGTGCTAGTAATCATACCCTATCTTATTTTGTGTGGTATTTTTCTAAAACAGTCTACACACCACCATTCTAGGAGTGGAACTAGTGTGATAGGTTTCATTACAATTGCAACAGATAGGTTTGGTATCTACAATCATATATAGATCACATTCTTTATTTTTCTATTACGTCATTAAATAACATTTCTGGAGAGATACATCTAATTTGTAGCTACCAAATTTTATGGATGTTTTTAAATAATAATTTGTAAACATTATAATGAATATATATTTATTATCAATGATTATATAAACCATTATAATGAGAAATATTATAATAATAACCAATATGAAAATATTAATTATAACATTATATTTCATAAAATATATCATCATCATTGTTTAATTTTTTTTAAAGTAAGGTGAATAATAGGAAGAAACATTGGCCAAACCAGCCCAATTAGGATCCTATGGGAAACTAAATTAGTGTATTCTTAGGGAATCCTCTCTTACAAGATCATCCCCCTATGGGATTTCAAAATCCACATTTTAGAAACATGAGATGCCGTGACTGGTTCCCATTAAGGATGAAAAATAGTCTACAAATTTGTTGCCTTCACGCTATGAATGTATGAATTTGATGTTTCTATTTATCACACCTTCTCATATTATGGTGGTATGTGAGATTGAAAATGGAATAGGGCCCTTACCACCCAAGGACTTATTCAATATCAAGGATTCATCTTCAACCTCCGAGAGGGAAATATTTGTTGGCCGAATGAGAGGTAAGCCAATGAATAATGCCTTGGCCTCTGCCTAGAGAGTGGAACCACTGCCAATGTGAGAAGTGAACACCAGAATCACTAAACCTCTTGAGTCACACATGAAAAAACCTCCCCTAATGATCCCCAACCTGCACGAACTGTTAGTGTTGAGTTTCAATCCCATGGAAGGTGGAAGCAAGAAAAACCATGAAGATCTCAGATCGTCAGAGATCAGGTGAGCTATAGGATTGGAAGGGAGGATCCAATGAAGAGATGGATCCTCATTCAAAGTGATGGATAACCTAACCATGTCCATCATAAATCATTGAGTTTTGGAAATGATGGACCTGCCTGACCTTTGGATCCTCTCAAACTATGACTAGTTCCTTTCCTACCAGAGGCACCATCAACCAGCGTGAAGCACGATCGCCCGAGCCGCCTTCTCGAGGCCAGAATCACCCGATCTGTAAAACCAACTATCCAGGATGGGTGTTAAAGCCATGCTGCTAATAGAAAAACCATTAAACTCTCCAAAAATCTCCATACCTCTCTCTCCCATCCGCAATCAAAGAAAATATGCTCTGCATTGTTCATCGGTCAATCCATACAATAATAACACATGGAAGTGATGTTGATACCACAGCTTTTAATGTTATCATCAAAGGGTATAACATTGTTCCTTATTCTCAAGGAGAGAAAGTTATATTTGGTAGGAATTTTTTTGATCGTCCTTTTGTCGTTCCAGATGTTAGGAGAATTATGGGAAGTCGATATCGTCTGAAAATCCCAAGAGGATAAGGCCCCCAAACTAGGTGGGGTGAAAACGCACCTATTAAGCTATTCAATGAGATCAATGAGATCAATTGTATCCTTATGGTTCTTTTCCATAATATCTGAGATGATGAGAGGATGCATATCCGCCTCCATGAAGAAGATAATTGTGACAAGACTCCACGAGAAGCTGATGATGGATCATGCCCAATCCTGGTTCCAGAAATATATGTTACCCTCCCCAATGATCCAACATGAAAAGGGTGGGAGACAATGAATGATAGGTAAAATCAAGGCACAAAAGGGGGACCAATTCCTTGCATCTCTATCTAAGCTCCCATTCCATCTACCCATCGTTGCCTTCCCCCATAGCATATTATTCTCCATAACATCCCATGCCAAATTACCATGTGGGAATTGAAGTGTGTCATAGAAGCTCCTAACATTGACACCACCCTCCTGCATAGGCCTTTCCATCTTACCCTAGAACACCCAATGTCATTTTCCATCCATGAGAGAATCCCATATGAAACTGTAAATGATGTTTTCTATATTATCAATGACTCCCTTTGATACAAAAAACCGAAGAAATAACATGGACAAGGGTAGAAAAGAGCACACTATTGATCAAATAAACACGACCTTTAAAGGATAGGTATCGATTTTTCAAATTGTGAACATGGTCTGAGCTCTTACCGATGATGTGGTCAAAATAACGAATGAGAAGGCTTTCAGAGGAGATACAAGAACCTAGGTAGTCCATTGGAAACTCCAATATTTTCATATCAAATGCGTTTCATAGGGAAGAAACACACCTTCATTTAAATCTTCTAGATATGTACAGGTTTCTATTCCCCTTGTTGATGACTTTCCCACTCCAGAGACAATATTATTCCAAAAAATTGTTAATTATGTGCACCGAATACCTATTGGCATTCAAGAAAATTATGGTATCATATGAAAACATGAGAATAAAGATGGTGATAGGACACATCATCCCACGGTACGATAGAATACCACTGTAGTGGACACTCCTCTTGATGAGCTTACTTTGGATGTCATGGGATATAATAGAGATTATTGGTGAGTGGGGGTCCCCTTGACATAATCCATGTGTCGCCTTGAAAAACACACGATTCTTCCACATAAAAGATACCACCAACCAAGAAGAGACAATGCACCAGAAAATAAGGCCAACATTCCAAGATGAGAACCCTATACCATTTAACACCATGTTGATGAAGCTCCAATCGACACGATTATATTATTTTCTCATGTAGAGCTTAATAGCCATGTTTGACCCATGATTTTTAGTATCAATATCTCTAACCAGCTTCTGGGCCATGGCTATAACACCTTGAATGCAACGCCCCTTCATAAAACAATGTTGTTCCAAAAAGACCCATCATGCCAGGAGAGTTTCAATCCTTCAGTTGATGATGTTAACACAAATTTTTATATAATGACGCACATGATCATCGGTCTAAAGTGCGTAAGGGAGGTAGGATTTCTTATCATGGAAATAAGCATGAGTTTAGTCGATGACGCAACCCTCAATAATCTCCCACCCTAAAATAAATCCTGGAACTCTACAAAAATATCATCTTTTACCACATCCTAGGAGATTTGGGAAAATGTTCCTGAAAAGCCAGCTGGACCCGGTACAATCCCCAGTTTAAGCCTCAACGTTGCCTAAAAAATTTCATTCTCATCAAGGATATAACTCACCATCTCATTTTCCTACGCTGAATCACGGTTATCAATAAAATCTATAATATCACCATTACCTCCTAGGTACCCCGATTCCATGCATGGGTTGGGGCCTTCTCATAGTTTAGAGAAAAATTGATGGGCTTGTGCCCCCACGGTGTCCTTGAATCCAAATAAGAGCCGTAATTGAGCTTAATGTTGGAAGTAGTCGGTATACTCTTTTCATTACTATTGGAATGGAAAACATTGTATTTCTGTCGCCCTATATCAACCACTTGATCCAAGAATCCTCCCTTCCCAGTCTTTCCTACTTTAGAATAGTTTCAGCTAAGGAGTCCTTCAATTTTGACAGCTCCTCGAACACCTAATCATCCCCGACCACCTCTAGACTTGTCCTAAGGTAGTTAATGTCATCCATCAACACATCCTTATCCTTGTCAATGTGAGGAAACAATCTGGCCTTGTCTTTTAGTTCATATTTAAGCTTCCATAATTTGATATCAATTGAAATCCAAGTGTGCCGCAGACAGGGACCTTTCCAAATAAAATTAACCAACTATTGGTAACTAGGTAAGCAATTCCATTGAGGATAAAACATTTATCTGACATGGATATATTTCTTGGAGGACAACTAGACCAGTAGAGGAGAGTGGTATGATACTCCACGCACCAAATGATTAAACTTAGTATCATCAAACATAGAGAAGTGATGGATGTTGGCGAGGCATGGATCAAGGTTAATCCATGAACGTTGGTTCCCCCTTTGGTTATTACACCAAGTGATGTGATCACAAGAGAATACGTGGTCCTTGAGACCCTTACCATCCATGAATTGGACAAAATCCATGCTGGATTTCCTCAGGAATGGACCCCAACCATTATTCTCCTCTGGTGCTTCCATGATAATAAAATCTCAACCAACAATCCAAGGATGGTTTCATGGATCATATAAGTTAATCTCAATCAATAAATTTTTTCTTTTTTGGGTGTCATAGATCCCAAAGACGAATGAAGAAAAAAGAACATGATTTCTCTATGACACCTTGGTGGCAATGAACCAGTCAACATACTGGACCTCCTCCATCTAAGTACTATTGTGCCAGAAAATCCTAATGTAACTATTGGTGGGACCAGAATGGAGATATACCTATATCTTCAGTCTTTCTGAAACTCACTTATTATGAATGGATTTTTTTTATGTCTGCGGATTGCAACGATAGAGGCCTTAGTGTTACCAATCTCAGTGGATATGAAATTTATTTTAACCTGGGAATATATGCCCCTAGAAATACATATGATGATACGTAACATTAATAAGAGAGTTCCTTGGAACTGGACCCAAAGTTCATGGCCTTAGAGTAGTTGGAGACTTGACTGTCCTTTCAAAACCATGATTTTGATCTCGTAAACATTCCTGTGTTCAGCTTATCTATTTTCAAAGGGTAAGGAGAGGAGAATACCTGAGTAATGAAATACATTTCTTCCTAGGCGAACCTACACTTCTGGTTGTGCAAGTTGTGGTACCAGGGACTGGGGGAAGAGATGTGCCTGAAAGTCTTCTTGAGATCTAAGGGAGAATAAAATATTTTCTTCGAGGGTGATATGCGGAAGATAGATCCCCTCCATGAAGAGCTTCACTTTATCCTCTTAGCATTTGATATGATTACCAGAGGGGACTATAAGTATAGGTAGAGCCATTGGGGTCTGTTAATTCCCCATTAAGATCTTCACTCTAACAATCACATTAGAAAGCAGAAGGTCTGCATGAGGGGCCGACTGGAATGGATAGGGGAATAGGAAAGACCATGCAAACATGATGCACCATCTCCAGGTATGAAGAAAAATCACCCCTGCAAGAGAATTTCAGAAAGCCTCAGTTTCTTGCTCTTGGGATATAAGGGGGGTCACCACCGAACCTCTAACCAAGGACTGAGGATACTATAAGGATCCATCTGGGGGACCAGGAGGCCACTATTTATGCTCTAAAATCATTAGTTCCTTATAGTGAGGAGTCCATTAGTGACTGCCTGAACATGATCTTGTACATAACTGAAGGGCGTGGCCCTGAAGCAAGTAGTGAAAACAGTACTTGGGGAAGACCGGGTATAGGATTTCCTGATTCCAGCACCCTAAATCTTGTACCTGCAGTTCAAGGGATCCAGTATGGGGATAGGGAAAGTCCATTTCAACACAAATATGAGCCACATACGCATCATCATAGCTCTAGGTACGATCGTCTGAGCACTAGAATCCACCCAGAGCATCACTGATGGAACTGAGTATGGTTCCATTTTAGAACGACAGTCGGATGCCAAGGAGGCAGATCTAGACTACTTCCATGGGGCATTCCATTCCTTGGTGAACCTCCATTGACCATCGAGATAGTTTAAAACTCCAACTAACCAAGGATTGGGGAGCTTTAAACAAGATGTAGTTGGTAGGACACTTTTTGATTCACCTCCGGAGATTGAGCAGTTTTTCACCCCTCCATTTATGGAATATTGGAAAGTTACTGTTATTGGAATGCATGTTATTTTTTTAAAAAATATTTATATTTTACTAGTTATTTAATTAATTTATAACATAGATAAAAACAAAAATATAAGCGATATAGATATAAACATTTCAGATGTATGGGACCATAATTACATTAATATTATCATTCCATTTGATTAGTTCGGGGTGCCTACTTAGGACGATGTTAGAATTTATGGCGAGATTATGGGGTAGCTTTCTTATGAGATGACATGAATTACCATTAATTATAATGATTGGAGGCATATTCCTATATCTTTAGAAAATTATCTCCTTGATACTCTGGTAAAGGTAATGTTAATTTAATATCCCATGATAATTAATTTTAACAACAAGAGTTAAAATTCATCATATACTGACAATGTGATTTGTTTATTATTTATAGATTTTTTTTTCATTTTGATGTCCCTAACTCTGTTTCATGTCGATAGAATTTGAGAAATTTTGGAAATAAATGTATATATTTTAAATGGATATTATGGTATGAGTTAATGACACATATCTAAGCTCGTGAAAAATTTATTAGAAATTCCATTAGGGCATTTCTCGTGAACAATGGATGTTTTTATAGATATCAAAAGAGATTCATCTCATGAGGTAATTGAATATTTTAAATTAAACAAATTAAATAAACACAATAAAATTATATATTTAATTAATTTTTCAATTTTTGTTATGAATTATCAAAAAAATCAGAATCATGAAAAGTAAGTCATTTCTCACGTTGTAGTGTCTCTGAGTTTTTGGAGAAAAAGAAAAAAAATTGTTGGTATTTTATTGATTATTATTTATTTCTTTTTATTATAAATCATGGTTTTTTTCTAAATTTTTATTGTTTTTTATAAAGGAGAATCAATTAAGCCACTATGTTGGCTGATCAAATATGTGGTTTAATATGAATAGCTAACTAGATGAAAATTTTGTAAATGATCCTATATAGGATGTTTGTGCAAGTACTTTTTATTACCATTTCATAATATTTAATTACAATAAAAACATAATAATAAAAAATATGTTATAATAACAAACAATACATAAACTCAATAAAATGGGTCCAACTAAAAGGATCCAATTATGTCAATTTTGCATTGTTTGATACATCAAGATGTCCCCAATTAATTGGTTTTAAGGATTGTTTGTTTCCATAATATAGTTTTAAATATTTATTTTTATAGTTTTTAAATAACAATAAATACTAATAAACTATTTATTAAATAGAATAAATTTTGATGTTCATATATTTTAAAAATTTATTATTAATATTATTGTACTATTAGGTTAAAATTCAAGAAGTATACGATACAAACCCTTCACAATCAGCATTGGTTTACTAGAACAATGTAGTTAGAATATTTGTAGGGGATGAGTATACTATACATGTATGAGGGATGGGTTTTGAGCATACTCCATTAGCTATCTTCGGTAGGGAGGTGTTATCTGTTAATTCTAAACCTAGTGGGGGTTCTAGTAGTATTGTTGATCATGAATCATAGTGAGAAATTGAAAGATTAAAAGAAAAAGTGCAATAATAAGATTATAATTGGTAAACATAAGAACAGTGGTGCTCGAAAATGCAGAATGTTTTCGTTTCTATATTTTAGTAGATGATTGAAACAATCTCCAAAGAAATTATCTGCCATATATCTCATCCCAGTAAATTAATTTCTAAATTCAAAAGATCATTTACACATTTTCAAAGAACACATTCTACATTTATAATCACTTTAAGAGAAATTTATTATAGTAGTCACTAAAATATTTATTTTATCTGTTTAGAGATGGTTCCAGATAACCACTAATAATTAATTTATCAATAGTTATATTAAAATTTTCCATCTTGTTTTTGTATTTTGTTAAAAGAAACTATCACAAACTAAATTAAAACCCAATTTAATTACCCAAAAAATAACACATATAAAAAATACCACTCAACTATAAAAATCACCATAAAATTATTGTTTACCTTGTTAGAAAGCGATGTAGATTGTCAAATTATCTTTCTTCAATAAAATTCGAGAACTAAAAGATATAAAAACCCAATATACATTTTAGTAATTAAATTAACTTATATAAGAAATAGTACTAAATTAATAATTTTATTAATAATATATTATTTATATAATTATATTTTTTAAAATATTTAATGATTACAACGTTTATCATATGAAAACAACCACATATTGATTTGTGAATTGTAGGAATCAAAGCCACATCAATCGGAGTTATGATTTTTATATGATGCCCATAAATACATTTCTAGTGTTTTAAAACAGTAAAATGATGGTTTAACCCCAAAAAAAAATCTCATATTGATATAAAATTATGGAAAACCCACCATTAAATTATTTTTGACATGTATAAAAAAAACATGTCCATTCAACATGCGGCGTGCTTTGAATGACTGGATAATAAATTTGAAATGATATCAAATATTTAGAAACAAGCTTCATGGGGAAAAAACCAAGAAAATGACTTTTGATTTCCCTGAAATTATAGTAAAATTAACTTATATTTAATTTTTAAATTTATAAACTAAATACAAATTATTCAGAATTTTGGAATTTTTATTATGGCCATAAACAACTTTTAGTGTTTTAAGGCACTAAAACATGCAGGTAACAATAAAAAATATCAAAAAACATAATTTTGTCCCTAAATAATGGTAAAATGAATGTATGTTTAATTTTAAAATTTAGGAACTAATGGAACATCATTCCAAATGATGGTTTTCCCGTCATATTCATAAATGTTCTTTTAGTGTTTTACATCAGTAAAATGTGATTGGAATGGTCAAAGTCAGGAAAATGATACAATATTTCCTTTATATCATGGGAAAATAATTGTACATTTAATTTTGAAATGTAGGAACTGATGAAACCTCATTTTGAGTGAAAATTTTCCCATTATGGATGTAAATATGTTTTCAATGTTTTGATCCACTAAAACGTTTGGGGAATGGCCAAAACCATGAAAATCGTGACATATTTTTCTAAAATCCATGGAAAATTACTATAGGTTTAATTGTGAAATATAAAAACTAACAACGCATAATTCAGAATGAAAGGTTGCACGTTATGATTGTAAATTCATTTTTAGTGTTTTAAGGCACCGAAACATTTATGGAATGGTCCAAATAATAAAAGTGATGCTAGATATTCCTAAAATCATTGGAAAAACACCGTATATTTAATTATGAAATGTATG
This sequence comes from Viscum album, assembly GCA_963277665.1. Lineage (NCBI taxonomy): Eukaryota > Viridiplantae > Streptophyta > Magnoliopsida > Santalales > Viscaceae > Viscum > Viscum album. The sequence goes on from OY728125.1 coordinate 976,819,963, forward strand.
AACTGAAACAAAGTCATTCCAAATTATATTTTTCCTATTATCATCAAAAATACATTTTTCATGTTTCAAAAAACAATAATGTGCATGAAATGGTTAGAACTATAAAAATGATGTCAGATTGTCCTAAAATAAGAGATAAACGATAATTGATTTAATTGTAAAATTTAGGAATTGAAGAACATCATTTCGAATAATAGTTTTACCATTATGACTGCAAAATGGTTTTTAGTGTTTTCAAACACTAAAACATGTGTGGAATAATCCCAACACTTAAAATGATGACAAATTGTCATAAAATCAAGTAAAAAACTATATATTTAATAGTGAAATTAAGGAAATGAAGTAATATATTTCTGAATGATGGGTTTCCAATTATGTCTGTGAACACCTTTTAGTGTTTTAAACGAATTAAACGTGAGTGGAATAGTCAAAACCAGACAAACAACACTTGATTGTCCATAAAGCAAGGGAAAACCACTCTATATTCAATTGTGAAATATATTAACTAACAAAACATAATTCAAAATGGTGGATTGCCTGTTATACCCCTAAAAAATTTTAGTGTTTTAGAACATGAAAAAAATTGTAGAACCATCAAAACCATGAAAAAATGTCATACTGAATTGAAATTAATTGAAAATATCATAGATTTAACTTTGAAATATAGTTACTAAGGACACATCATTCCAAATGATGGTTTTTTCATTATGGTTATAAACATGTTTTTAGTGTTTTAGAACACAAAAAAATGAATAAAATAGTAGAAACCATTAAAAAACATCAGATTATCTTGAAATTGTGGGACAATGAACATATATTTAATTTTGAAATGTATGAACCAACAACACATCATTCTGCATGAATGTGATTCTGTTATGGTCGTAAATGTGATGTTAGTATTGTAAACCACTAAACTGTGCATGGAATAGTCAAAACAATGAAAATAATGTTGTATTGTATTGAAATAAGGGGAAAGTGACTATAGATTTTATTTTTAACAGTCAGAACTGAAAACACATCATTCTGAATGATAGTTTTTCCGTTACAGCCGTAAATACATTTTTTGTGTTTTAAAACCCTAAAACATGCTTGAAATGTTCAAAATTAAATAGACCACACTGGATTTTTTTTAAAATCATCGTAAACCCACCATATATATAATTCTTAAATATAAAAACCAATGGAATGTCATTCTGAATGATGTCTTGCATTATATATTATTTTTTTCAACTAAAAATGTCTTATGTTTGATTAACAAAGTAACAAATTTTATATGTAACATTATGAATGTATTTTATATCATATTTATTGTGAATTTATTTTCTTAAATGGTCTAGATTTCATTATAGGTGGTGGATGTTGGTAGTAGGTAGTAGGTTGACCATTTCAATCCACTAAATTATTTACAAGGTAATCATGATAGTACTTAGTTTCCTTGGTATGTTAAAATTTAATCAATTATTCTACTATAATTCTAATTTATTATATGTAGTTTTTCTTTTTCTTTACATTTTTTTGTTACAGATAATTATATGACACATATGTTTTTAGTTGATGACATGATGTGAAGGCAGAAAATGCGGTGAAACTCATGACTTGGTTGTATATTGGGATTTGGTTTTTTTTGACATATTGTATATATATATTGATAGATGTATGGTTTGACATATATTGAGGTTAAAATTAAGGGATGTTTCTATATCACTATTTATGTATGATGTATTTATCATATATTTATGTTTTAGTTTATTATATATCATTTTTTTGATATTTATTGTTTTTTATTAATATTTTTAAAAAAATCTAATTTAGTAGCGGTTTTATGTAACCTTTATTAAATACTTTATGTAAAAATTATTTAGCATTGGTTACACATAACCAATACTAAAAGAAACATCCACTAACAGGTTTTTTGGTAGTTTTTTCTATTTTATTTATATTTCCCCAGAATATTTTTTAAATAAAAGAACAACCTATAAATAAATAGGTAACTACAACTAAAATATTCAAAAATGAATCTTAGAAAAACCACAATGAAATAATTAAAACTTACACTAAATTACTATAAACCATGAAATATGAGATGGTTTTTATAACCACCTCTACACCTATAGCTGGTGATTTAAACCACCATTAAATCATGAAAAAACAACACTAATTACCCTTTTTATAGTCCGCATATAGTTCAGTCCCAAATATTATATCATATATATATATATATTAGAAGATAAATCATGAAAATTTCATCCAATTAGGTGGAAACATTTTGAAATTGATAAGGGAAATGGAAACGATGTATTTAAATATCTTTTATTAATTTTTTTCCTATTGAAATTAAATAATAATTGAAATGAATCTTTTAATGGAAAATTTTAAAAATATGATGTAAAGGACTTTGAAAACCATTACTTTTAAAAATAATCTCTAATAATAGGGACATGAATATACATAATTGTTATCTAGGATAAATGATGCAGGAATGATAAAACAAGTGAATGTGAAATGAAAAATACAACTTATAATTTTAAAAATATATTTGTTTAAAACTCACATTGATATAAGATTAATAAAACATTCTTTTTTTATTAAATCTTTACTTACTGAAGGGTTTTATAAACACCCATATATTCATATAATGGTTGGAGAACCCATGAATCGAAGAAATAAGTTCATAAAGAAATATTTTTACCCAAGGGATGAGACTTGAGCTATCAATGTATCCTATGGATAAAATACTTCATGGGGAATATATTTTTTGAATAAGATTTTATATGGTAAAAATGTATAAAATGGTATATTAACACATAGTATAATATAAATGCATAATGTGCAAAACTTTTAAGTTCAAGTGATCGATAATAAATCATGAATAAAAATTGAGATTCCAAAAACACATACATCTTGGGTAACACTGGATTCAAAATATATTTAAAGAAAATATCATGAGTTGAATTATATTATAAAATTTATTACAAGGAAATATATTATAGATAACTCATGGTATTTCAAATCAGTCGAACATCACAAAAAGGAAACATGGTGCATTATATTTCACACATCTCAAGGAATAATAATTGAGACCGAGAAAATCCTTTCAACTTGAGTTAATCATTAATCAAAACAAATTAAAAGAGTTGAATTTTAATTTAACATAAAATATTATATTTAAATTATAATTCATGATATGATATCTCAAATTAGAATTATGTACTCCATACAAATGAAATTAGGTTTAAAATTCTAAACATGTGTCAAAGAAAAGAATTTGAGTGGAAAACCCTTACATTACAATACCTATTCTTAGAAAGTGATATAAAACCATTATAATGAATACAAAAATCTGAATAACGTATATTATAAACATAATATACACATATTAACCTTTAAATTTTTTTATAACAATATATTAAAGATATATTAGACAATTATTGTTTATTTTCATTACTGAGTGTTAGAACATTCAAATTCTTATTCCAAATGACCATTTCCAAGATAGGATTTATTCTCATTAGGTGGTGAACCATTCTTTATTCCATAATCATAATAAATTGGATAATAATTTATTTCAAATATTTATATAGGTCTGATTTTCATTTGGTGAAATATATGATCATGACTTGTGAAAATGGAAAACATGATCAACTAGTCTTCACGTGTTTAATGATCAATATGTGAAATAGAAATTAATGTTTATAAAATTAATACCACATTTATTGAATAATTAATACCTCATAAACTCATTATTATTTCATTATATTTTCATTATATCAAAATCCTTAATCATTCGAGACATAAACCTTGTAACATCATTCACACAAGGGGTAAAACCATCTAAAACAGAAACATTTTATAACGATTTCATGAGTATGGTATTTTCATTAGATTAAGATATTATAGTATATTAATATTTAAAAAAATTCATTATTATCATATATACTCATTAAATCCATTGATAGAATCATCCAATATGGGTGGTGGTGGAAAATGAAATTCCTTATTCATGGATGCAGTTGTCCGTCGTACGCATGATTAACGATCTGATTTATCACTGAATGAGTGGAATTATAGTATATGAAAAAATGATCATTTGATATTTTTATTTCTCATTTACAAAACAAATTTATTCATTATTCATGGAGGTATTAGTCCACCATACACTTGATTAACGATCTAATTTATCACTAGATGGGTGTAATTGTAGTATTTGAAAAGAATGATCATTTAATAATTTTATTTCTCGTTTATAAAACATATTTATTCATCAAATCCATTATTTGAACCATTATAAGGATGTGGTGATGAAAAAAAAGAATATCTCATTCTGGAGGTGGTAGTCTTCACGTATACAAGATCATTGTCTTTTATTCCTAGTAGATTGAATGGAATTAATGATTTTTTTAAATAATATAATGAAAATTATTTATTCTAATTATACACAAATCACCATATTCATATGTATAGATAATGTTAGGATAATAAAAATTACGAAAGAACAGTAAGAATAAGTTTATACTCCATTGAGAAATTTAATTTCCAAATAGAATTATCTATTGAAATGAATGAATTGTGCTTACAAATATTCAGATGAGTATTTCTAATGTTGGATTGTTTCTAGGAGTAAATACATTATATATAATAAGGGATAAATTTTAAGTGATGTTGAGCCTTAAAGTGGTTGATTTGTTACCCTATTATAAGTGAATGGAAGGGTAGTTTTGGGAGTTTCATTAATCTGATGTTACTATTCCATTTTATATGGAACAAAAATGAAATCAAATTGAGGTAAATGTGATTGTGGGTATAAACTACCATCAAACACACATTCATGAGACAAATTATATTTTTCTATGGATTCAATCTTCTGTCTTTTTTTCTTTTACCCAAATTTACTTATTCCTTATTAATTATTTTTTAATATTAGAGTGAATTTTATACTTTATATCACCTGCCATGGCATTGCATTTCATGATATGGTATGTTAATAAATATTTATTTGTTTTTTAATTAATGTATCTTCTAATTAATTATGAATATATTTCCAACATATCCATTTAGAGTAACTTATTCTTATTTATAATCAAGAGGAGGAGGGGGTCTCTAGCATGGGAGCTATCCATACTACAATACTAGGGAAGAGGATATATTATAAAGTGTTTCAAGAGGGGATATTTGATAGACTACCCCAGACAGTGTAGGGTCCTACACAAGAACCTCTATCAGTAGATTCTAAAGCTAAAGAGCTACAATAATGATGATGTAGACCACACCTTAATGTACTTGATCCCTCACATATTCCAAATAAAGAAGCCATCCCTATAGTAGTACAGAATTAGTTGAATGTGTATTTGCATCATGAGATATGGAGTGATGTATGACATGTAGTTAACACATCCACCCACTGACACATAGGTGAATCATGCGCCGGTTGATGTTCCAGTTTCCATGGATCATCCTTCTCATAGTTATCAGACTCCACCCTATCACAGTGCTTGGTAATCTTGGTTTGGGTATACCCTTTTTAGACCAACATGTGTGATAAATTATCCTTCCCTAATACATTTATTGTACTTGTTTATGTATATGTTTTATGTCTATTGAAATGAAGATATTATTACTACTATCATTAAATTTTACATGTTTATCCAGTGTTTCAATTTTCATTAACATATTATTACAATATATATTTTATATGTTTTAAAAGTCAACTTATTGAAACAAAATAAAACTTATTAAATTTCAAGTAGGTGAAATTTAAATATTATAAAATATACAATATAAAAAATCTAAGTAAAATTTAAAACATAAGCTAAACGTCTATATTTTTTTGAAAATATAATGAATTTCCAGAATATAATAAATAAATATAAATGAAATAAATGTAAAAAAATATTAAAAATTCCATTTTAACTATTTAAAACAATAATAAAATATATTTGAAATAAAATATTTAGGAAGTTAGATCATAATAGATTTAAAATAAACCTATATATCAAACAACACTGAAATTTATACTTTATACTATTATCAATATTTCCTAATTATTGGAAAGAGGGTCATTAGTTTCAACCAATAACAAGTCACCATCTTTGGTGACTAGAAAACCATATTTTTATTACTCTATAACCTATATGAGGATCCTAGGTAGTACTTCTATTTCAAAAAAAAATCTTCTATTACAAACTATGGAATCAATTCATGCACCAACTTTTGTGTATCATAAGAATCAACTTCATTGAATCTAATATTTTTTCAATATCATTCCTTAGTATAAGCTCTTATTTTAGAATGGTGGGACCTTAGTTTACCACAATTATTGTATGTAAAGGTTTTTATACATAATATCATTTAGTTTTGGATATCCTATAATTATACACTTCATTACGTGGGGAATTAATTTATTTCATGTTATGTCCTTAAAAAAATTTCAAATCCCCATGCTTGCATGTTTGATAAAACAGCTTTTTTCCAAATCCATAATAGTTATGGGATACTATTTGGAACATTGGATGGAACAAGTTGTAGTGTGTATATTGGACTTTGCAGTGACTATCTCTACAAGGATAATATAATACCTTCATGACTCACCATCGACATCACCATATCATGAAATGTATGTTTCCTAATTTCAGTAAAACTATTCCACTACGGTGTATATGGAGGAGTATGTTTGGAAAAGATAGAATACTCCAATAAAATTTCAATAAACACTTACTACGGATACTTTCCACATAGATAAAATCAAATATTCATTATCTTCTTACCAATTTTATTCTCTACTTCAATCATGAACTCTTTGAAGTTCACAAATGATTACAAGATATACCTCATGAAGTAGACATATCCGAAATTAATTACGTCATCCATAATTTTTTTGATGTATGAATACCAAAATCTATCATAAAAATCTATATAATACTTCTAATAATCTAGATGTCCAATGTCATTTGGAATTGTGTACAGTATAAAAATTATTTCATAGTCTTCTATTCCCATCTCTATAATTTCTCCTCGACCTCAACTTAATATCACTACATGGAATATCCCAGTGATATAGAATGGAAACAAAACTGTAATGATTATATGGTGTCACTTAAAAACACGACATTAGAGTCAATTATCATAAGAGCTTGGTAAACATAAGAGAGTATAAAGTGTAACACAAACATACGAAATTTCATCATAATATATATATTTATAAAGAATAATAATATTATAGTTATATAATAATAGAAAAAAATACTATTTAACTAAATGAAATGAAGAATAGTACCCTATATAAGTGACTTATAAAAATATAAATATTATTTATAATAAAAAAAAATATATTTATATATATTAAACCATGAAAAACTATTTTTTTGGAAAGGAGGAAGGCCCCCAACCACCATTCTGTTAAATTTAAAGGAAACAGACCCCCTTCAACCATTCATAAAGATATTTTGATTTTTTAAGCTACACATTTTGAATTTTTTTCCAATAAACTCAAAAAAATCTCACATAGATACGGAATCATTGAAGAATAGAACACATCACAAAACACATGACATAGATCAATATTGAATATCTTAAACTAGGATAACCTATAGAACATAAATACAAAGATAAAATGATGAATCATTATATATTATGGGAAACATAAATTAATCTAATAGGGATGTCTATCATTTTCTCTAATGACATTTGTAGGATCCCTCAGAGGAACACCCATGGGATTCACAAGTTAAATGAATGAAAGATAGTGGAGGAAAACCTAATGAAAAATTAATTATCTCCCAAAATACCATATTTACGATTAATAGATTCTCCAAACCATTGTAGGTATAATAACAATAGGGGTGTTATTAAAATAGATCAAGCTGGTGAGAAGCTCATAGGTGGATAATGTAGCCGAATCTGTAATTCCCGGACCCCAGTTACCCAGATTCGGTGCATTATTATATAACATTGGCATGATACAAGGATTTGTGTCCCTGAAAGACCTATTAGTTTAGTATCCTTGTAATTAATAGATACATTCATATGTTTTTCATTACATCATAAAATAAAAACATAAACAACACTTTTTCTGCATTGAATACAGTTATATCTTTAGCCTATCCCTGCATGTCAATAATTAAATACTTATTGAAAACCTGGGAAAAATAAAACATGGAAATGGGTGAGCTCAGATGCTGAATAAAAATAACAATATACAAAAACTTTTATAAATAATCATAAACATTTAAGGCAATTTATATGACTAAAAAAATATTTTCAAACAAAAAGATCCGAATAATTTGGAAAAGATAAAATCAATTAATCCCATTTACTTATTGACATGGATATTATACTAGTCTAATAATTTAATGCAATTTCATTTTCCAATTTCATAATAATGGAATGCATAATGCTAGACTTCATAACAACATAGTTAAGGCTTTGTGCAAAGACTACAAATAAGATTTTTCCAAAGTCTTGTTCCAAGACACTAGTTTTTCTCATGAGACCAACAGATGCATTGAGGAGCTATAGAGGGCTCCACCCGTTCCATACTATGTCCAATGCATTCCTCATATGAAATGGTTTAAACATAACATAAACATTCATATTAAAACTATCATACTAAATGTAAATACGTTATCCATAAACCATGAATGGTATAAAAATAACACATCCATAGTAAAACATATCACAAAAATCTACAATACAATATGGAATATTTGTATAATGATAAATCAACTTCAAAAATGCATAAAATCCATCAATAGGATGTTGACATAGATGGAAACAGAACATTTTCTAATGAAATATCTCTTTCTATATTGAAATCATTTAAATATAATATAATTATAAAATGAAACATTTATTTGAAAATATTCTTATAATCTTGTAAAGGAATATTCCATGATGTTATAACTATGGAAAATAGCCACACCCTCCGTATATGTTAAAAAACATTCTATCCTTAATTTTTTCGAAAAGGTCATAATGTAACTTGTCTAGAATACGATGAAAATATTCTTTTCAAAACATATAATGTCAAATAAGGGTATAAATGACTTTAACCCATTGTCTAGTAAATATTAATTTTTTTTGAAATACATTTTGACGAAAATACGGATGTGGATGATAAAGAGGTCTCAGTTGATACTTACGTAGAAATAACCTCAGATAATGCAAATATTGTGAAATTAACCCTGGACTTGTACTTTTCCCTGGTGGATGGTAAATTATCCTCTTGTATAATAGATAAATAATTGTTATTAAATTATACAAGAACCATATACATAAATATAATATCACATTTAATCTTTTTAATATTTCTTTGTTTATAATATTTTAGTAGTATCATCATTTTGGGTGTTAACTGATTCATTTTCATTTATATTCTTGGTTACGTAAGCAATGTTTGTTCTGAATAAAATGTATTGGATTCATATACAGAATTATATTATGTTCATAAACATTATTTTGAATCATAAAATGAAAATTATTCTTGAATGATTATGATGGGGAATGAATCTCATCGCGTTCGTGGAGATATTAATCCGCACGTACGCATGAGCGACAATATCATTATATTGATGGTGAAATAATATGTAATTGGATGGTATATCATATATAAAAAATAATTAACTTGTTATATTTATTATTTAATTCCGTTATACTCATTATTATACCCATCCAAATAATTAAGTGTTTGAATAACAAAACAACACCTCGACGTGGAGATGGTAAGCCATACTTACGAAGTATCGTGACTTTGTCATTTGTAGGATGGATTAAATAACAAATATCGCTGTAATATATTTATAATAACAACATATTATGTATTGTTTACTATAATTATTATTTTGTAATGGAAAAAACAAAGAAAGAGGAAGTGGAAGAAGAAAAGAACTTGAAAGAGGGTGGTGAAATGTTTATCTCTACTTCGGGTGTTCCCTTTTGAGTTGATCAAAAGGGATCCATAAGATGGATTTATGATCAATTTAAGGCCTCTAGGATGAATTTATCTTAGTTGGGAGGATATTTGGTCCGGGGTTGGTCGAGCCAAATGGCTTTGGAGATGTGGAATTAAGAGAATGGGAAGTTCCCTTTTATAAGAGAGGTGAGGTTCACTTTAGGAAAAGCCTGAAATATTATTATATAATAATATTATTATCGGTTTCTATGGATACAAACAAAATTATTTCAAGGATAAAGTTGGGATGGGTCAAAAACATCTCAACCAATTGGTTTCATATTTTTTTAAGTCATCATATTAACCATATCTTTAAGATTTAACACTTAGTTAAATTGTTTGAGATTTACCTTGTATCTTTGTATTTTTATATTATATGGTTAATAAACTTACTATATCAAGACAATAAAACCCCTTGTGGTTCATTATTATAATATATAACCATATATATGTTATTTTTCATGAACCCTATATTTTTAGGAATATTATATAAATTAATATTATAGTATTTTTTTAAAAACTAAATTATGTCAATTTTGACACAATTTAGTATTTGATTTTTTTGAAAGGCATAAAATTTTTCTCACTTTGAATAAAAATTATTTAACCAACCCAAAAATGTCATATTAACCTATAAAAGTATAGTAATTTATCATAAGACTCAATTTAAAATTATTTGGATATTTATAATATCAATTATTTTAATATTTCATTAATAAGGTAATTACCGCATCATCATTGTTTCGTAAATAAATAAAATTATTTAATGTCTAAAAATTATAAATAAAATACATTTATGTAGGAAATATTTTTATTTTTCTAATTAATATTTATAGTCTAATTTATATTGTGTGTAACCATATATTATAAATGGTTTAGTTATTAAACTTTTAATTTAACTCTTTTAACTCTTCAATGAATAAAATAATAATAAATATACTAATCTAATCAAATTATACAAAATAGTTTCATATTTTATTCATAATGTTGTTTTTGGTATAATTATACTTATCCAATAGAATTAGGACATGTTTTTGGGTAATTATGATACCAATTTTACCCTTAATTACCCTATTTACTTTTAACCGTGGTAAATAAATGTCAAAAGTTACTATTCACAAATAATTATTGTCATCCTACTAAACCATGTATTAATTATTTATATTAACTGTGTCTCTTATATTTTTTATATTCAACTCACCGAAGCGATAAAATTATGTTTTTTGAAAATTTGCAAATGCTCCAAGGAGGTGGGTAAAAGACAATAGAAAGATCGATAAAATTTTTATATATCTAAACTTATTATAAAATGAATCTAATGAATTACATTGAACGTATATAGGTATTATGTATCTATATTTACCTACAATAAATTTAAATAAAATAAAATATTATTTAAATCAAAAGTCTATTTTAAACAATAACTGAGTGTTTTTCACCATTCATCAGAAATTGACTGTTTTCCAAAAAATACCAAAAATTCACCCTAAGCTAATTTCAAAAATCCGAATACAAAAATGAAGTCCATATTAAATGATAAAATTTAAAAAAATTCAAAAATTCGGTATTAATATTCATAACAGCTACTTTGATAGGTCGTAGTGTGTTAGAATCTCGAAGTTGCATACAACACAAGCTATTGCATTATTCAATGGGAGACATATCGTGGAAGATTAGGGTGTTACATTATTCCCTACTTCTAATAATTTCACCCTTTACATTTCTAGAATATTTCAACATAAAATTATTTTGGTTGTTCTTCATCATATGTTCCTTAGGTTCCCACATTGCCTCTTCCATTTTATGATGTCTCCATATAACTGTTACTAGACAAGTCATCCGGTTTCTCAACACTTGTTCTCTGGTATCATGAATTTTGATAGGATCATTACATTAAGATAGATCAGGTTCCAGTTCAATTTCTTCATAGGTGAGTACATGCGTTGGGTTATGCATGTATTTTCATTTCATTGATACATGGAACACATAATGAACTTTGGAGGGACTTTGCGGCATTGCCAAACGGTAAGATATATCCCCAATTCATTCTGGAATATCGAAAGGTCTGATGTAACTAGGACTTAATTTACCCTTCTTACCAAATCGTTTATCTCGTTTCCATGGAGATAACATCAATAAAACATGATCTCATACCTCAAATTCCAAATCAATCTTTCAGTTATATGAATAGCACATCTGCCTACATTGAGCTACTTTGATGGGGGTTTGGATAACCTTCACCTTTTCTATTGATTCCTCTACAAGTTCTAGTCCTACGAGTTTTATTTCACCAACATCATTCCAAAATGTTAGTGTGAAACATCTTTTTCCATATAACGCTTCATATGGTTCCATCTAAATTCTTGAATAGAAGAGATTGTTATAAGAAAATTCTACCAGAGGTAAATATTGATCCCACATACCTTGAAATTCAACTGATTATGACCTTAATGTGACTTCTATGGTTCGAATAGTCTGTTCTGATTGTCCATCTATTTGAGGGTGGTAGGCATTTCTCAAATGATGTTCATTATTCAGGTATTTCTGATGACTTTTTCAGAATCTTGATGTAAAACAGGGATTATGATCAGAAACAATCATTAGAGGTACATCATGGAGTCTTACAACATCATTATTATATAGTTTTTTCACACGTTCAAGTGGAAAATCTTCTCTTATAACAAGAAGACGTACTGACATGGGAAGAAGATCAACTATGACCCATATTTCATCACTCCTTCTAGGATTCTTTGGTAGGACCATGATAAATTCCATTATAATATTATCTCATTTCCCCTTATGTATGGGAAGAGGTTGATTAAATCATTGAGTCTCCTACCTTCCAGTATTCAAATGATGACAAACCAATCATCTTGACACCAAATCAGCAATCTCCCTCTTCATGTTTTCCTACCAAATTGGTTCCTTCAAATCACTACACATATTGGTGCTCCTAGGGTGTATATAGAAATTAGATATATTAGAATCATCCAAAAATTCCCTTTTTAGATCAGATATGTTAGGAACACAAAGTCTCTTCCCAAATTTCAAAATTCCATCTTTATATAGGAAGTCACTCTATCTCCCATCATTCAGAGCTTTAATCTTCTTTTGAAACTTCTCATCACCATTCTGAGAACTCTTTATCCTTTCTAGTAAAGTTGGTTTGGTAACCACTTGAAAAAGTATTTATGTTTCTCTTTCTATGGTTATTCCCGTATCCAACTATACTATATCCATGAAAATATGATCCCTTACAACTCTCATCTTGTTCAAAACTCCATGATCCTTTTTACTCAAAGCATCTTCTCCGTTATTTCCTTCCCCTGGTGGTAGTGTATAGTGAAATTATAATCCTTAATTAGTTCATGCCATATTCTTTGCCTCATGTTGAGTTTTTTCTATGAGAAAAATATACTTCAAACTCTTGTGATGAGTATAAATCTCACATTACTCACCATATAGATAGTGTCACCTTATTATCAGAAAAAATATTACAACTGCTAACTCAAGGTCATGAGTTGGATAACTTTTCTCATGAATTTTTAGTAGTCGTGATGCATGAGAAATAACTATATCCATGTTCATAACGACACAACCCAATCATTTCATTGAAGAATCACTAAAAATAACAAACCCATCATTTCCCAATGGTAGTGTCAATATATGAGCATTGACTAATATTCTATTCAGTTCTTCGAAACAATCTTCACATTCTTCTTTCCAAAAAAAAATAACCACTTTATGTGTGATCTTAGGTAATGGGTTTTCTACTCAGGCAAAATTCTCGATAAAACACAGATAATAACCTACTAAACCAATAAAACGGAAAACCTCAGTTATACTCATCGGTTCATTCCATTCTTCGATAGCCTTTTTCATAGAAATATCATAAGAGATTCCATCCTTAGAGACAATATGGACAAGAAATGAAATCTCATCAAGCCAGAATTCACACTCTCTAAACATCCCATATAATTCATTTCTTCTTAGAGTCTTTAGGATAATGAAAATGTTATTTTCATGATCTTCATAGATTTTTGAGTATACCAAAATAATATCAATAAATACCACTATAATGTCATAAATATATTCTTTGATAACATTATTCATTAGATCCATGAATATATATAGTGCATTAGTGAATCCAAATGTCAATACTTTAAACTCGTAATTTCCATACCTGGTTCAAAATGCTATTTTCAGAATGTCTTCCTTCTTCAAACACAACTGGTGATATCCATATCAAAGTCAATTTTTGAAAAATGTTTCACTCCATGATGTTGATAAAATAAATCATCAATTTGAGGTATGTGATACTTGTTCATTGTTGTTATAGTATTTATCTCCCGATAGTCAATGCACAAGCTCATACATTCATTGTTCTTCTTAAAAAAAGAATAGTGGATCCCCATAGAGAAACACTAGGGTGACTAAATCCCTTATTACTCAATTCCTATATTTTCTTCTTTACTTCCACTAATTCCATAGTGTCCATTCTATAAGGGGTCTTCGATATGGGCCTTGAACAAGGAATTAAATCAATGGAAAATAAAATTTCTCATTCTGGAGGATGTCCAGGTAAATCCTTTGGAAAAACATCAACATATTCTTGCACAACTTATACATCCTCTATTTGATCATTACTTCACCCACCCATAGTAATTTTATTCTCTTTCTCCTGAATAATTGAATTTAGTTGAGCTATTAGGTGTTGATCTAGATAAGAATCACGTGGTGACATTTCTACTCTAAATATAAGGTACTCTTTATCATCCTTGATAATTGTATCCTCCTTCTTATTATAATAAATTTTCACATCATGGTCCAAAATCCAATCCATACAAAGGATTATATCAAATTATATCATGGGTTTGACGATGAGATCAATAGATAATAAGCATTTATATGCCTTAATCGGAACTAATTCACAGAACTTTGTTTTAATGATACTTCCCTTAGAAGTTTTGACTGACCACTCCCTTATTAAATCAAATTAGAAATATCTTATTTTCTTAGCAAATTGGGAAGATATGAAATAATGCGATGATACAGAATAAAATAAATAATTTTCTAAACATGAGGAAACCATTAAATTACCTATCACCATGACTTTTAAAGCTTCAACCTCACTAATAGTGATCGCATAAGCTCAAACATTCTCTCATGGCCTTTTCTGGTGTAAGTTTCCTTAGCACATTGGAAATTTGTTTTCATAATTCCCCTTTTCTCTAAAATTGTAGCATTCAACATTGATAACCTCTTTCTTCCCCTTACAATCACGAGCATGGTTTCCTTTTTCATCACACATGTAACATACTCGCATTCCCTTAAAGAAAGCCCTGGGGTGTTTCTTCCCATATTTATCGTAAGACGGATATTAAACATTTTCCTTATCCCCCTTATTTCTATTTCAAGAGTGTTCATTAGATCTCTTCTTATCCTGATTTTCTTTAATTTCATAAGACATAGATAATTCATATTCTATCCTGATAGAAAAAAAAGACAATATGTTCATATGATAAGAAGGATTGTAAGACTAATTCTTGCTTGAGAAATTGTTTTTACCCATCAATGATTCAACCAATCATACAACATGGGTTACGTATATAATATGTAGAATTCCTTGGTAACCATGTAATGTTAGCCTCATATCTTGCTACATTCTCATCCTCATTTTGTCTCAGAAGAAAAAATTCCTTTTCAATATCTGCTCGATGGTCACGTGGAAAATATTTTTCTATGATATTCTCTTTAAACTCTCTCCATTCTATATTTTATACTTCATCATCTTTCATTGTATTTTGGATCAAGGACAACCAATAATCTGCATCTCCTGTGAGGCGATAAACTTCCATGAAAACATCTTCCCTTTCGCTACTCCCCAAATCCTGAAATATATTTTCTAAGGAACTTATACATTGCTCAGATGAAAATGTATTGGTATTCCCATTGAATGTTGGTGGTTTTTGCCTCATTAATCAGTCTAACATTGATCCATTACATTGTTGATTAGGGTGTTCCATATAGGTAAGGTTATTATTAATTACCTGTTTGAGTTGTCCCAGTATGGTGATAAGCTGATATTCACTTGTTGCATCATTAGGTCCACAATAATTATCTTGAGTAGGAGGGAAATCCCTTCATTGATTATGTGCAATAATACAATTTCCATTCCTTCAACAAGTTTCCATTTTTATATAATGGCATACAGTGGATTAGTTTACGAACCGTAATACATAATTCTGAACTTTTAAAAAACTTAAGATAAATTAACCAGTTTATGGATATAATCCTTAATAATAAAAAAATAATTGAGGATGTATATACTTATAAATCTTTCATAATTGTTTGTAAAGAAAATGTGAATTATTGTAAGCATATCCCTAAGGTGTGTCGTAACCAAGAGGGCAGCAATGCCCGTTGTTGTGCACCAGTTCCAATTAGAGTCTATCTCAAAGCAGTGTTTTTGGGTTTTACCCTTAGGTACATCTTTGCGAGAGTTTCCTCTACCTACTCGTATCTAGACATGGATGTATTTCTGGGAAAACTCACAATATCTATATAGTACCAAAATTCTAGGTTGTTCTTCTATAAAAATCCTCAATGTCTATTTTAGGGTAGTGTTCTCTAATAAATGTTTTTCTAAATCTATTTTCCAATGTTTGTACTAAACATCCTCTGATTCCAACTATAACAACCCAACCCCGGTTACCCAAAGCCAGTGCATTATTACATAACATTTTCATGACACAAGGAATCATGTCCCAAAATCCCGATTAGTTTAGTATCCTTGGAAGTACTAGATACATTCATAAGTTTTACATTAAATCATGAAATAAAAAAATCAAAGACATTTTTTCACCTTTTAACACACATGTATCCTTATCCTATCTTTGGAGGTCATCCATTAAATACTTATTAACATCCAAGGATAAATAAAAAATGAAAGGGGTGAGATCAGATGCTCAGTAAGGATAAAAATATATCGAAAAATTTCAAAAATAAGAATAAACATTTAAGGCAATGTATAAAACTAAAACAATAGCCTATGAAACATAAACTTAATCATAATATGGAAAATATAAAATAAAATAATCCCATTTACTTATTCACGTGGATATTCTACTATTCAAATAATCACATGCAATTTAAATATCCAATTTCATAATGATGGAATTTATAATTCCAGACATTATAACCACATAATCAAGCCCATATGCCTCGACTACAAATAATATTTTTTGAATTCCTTGTTCCAAGATACTAGTTTGTCTCATTAGACCTACCTCTGAATCGAGGAACTTTAGAGGGCTCCACCAATCACTTACTATGATCAATTCATTCCTCATATGAAAAGGATTAAACATAACATAAACATTCGTATTAAAAATAGCATACTAAATGTCAATACTTTATCCATAAACCCTGAATGGTATAAAAATAAAAAATATAAATTAAAACAAATTACAAAACCTTCAATACAATATGGAAGATTATTATCATAAGAAATCAACTTCAAACAAGCCTAAAATCCATCAAATGTATTTTGACATAGATGAAATAAAAACATTTTTAGAGAAATATCTCTTTATATTTTGAAATCATATAAAATACATATAATTATAAAATAAATCATTTATTTTTTAAAATATTTATATAATCTTGTAAGGTAAGCTTTACTGATTTTATAATGGTGTAAAATAACCTCACCCGCTGTAGAAGTTAAACAAACATTCTTACCTTTATTTTGTCGAAAAGGTCATAAAGTACCTTGTATGGAAAATGACAGAATGATTCCTTTCAAAACAAATAAGGTCAAATAAGGGTATATATTTCTTTAAAACATTGTCTAGTAAATAGTAAAAATGTTTTGAAATACATTTTTACGAAAAAAAACGGATGTAGATGATAAAGAGGTCTCAGTAGATACTTACATAAAAACAACCTCATATAATAAAGAGATTGTAAAATTAAACCTTACCTTTTACTTTTCCTTGGTAGAGGGTACATTAAACTATGGTATAATATTTAAGTAATTATTATTATATTATACATGAACATTATACATAAATATAATATAATATATGATCTTCTAATATTGATTTGTTATTAATATTTTAGTAGTATCATCGTTTTGGGTGTTAACTCACTCATTACACCTTCTATGCTTGGTTACGTAAGCCATGTATGTTATGAATTGGATTTATTTAATTCATATAAATAATGATATTATGTTCATAAATTATATTTTTATTCATAAAATGAATATTATTCTTGAATGATTATGATGGGGAATGAATCTCATCGCGTTCATGGAGACGGTAATCCGTACGTACGCATGAGGGACAATATCATTATATTGATGGAAAAATAGTATATAATTGGATGGTATACCATATATATAGAATGATTAACATTTTATATTTATTATTTAAATCATTTCTACTCATTATTATACCCATCCAAATAATGAAGTGTTTGACTAACAAACTACACCACGACATGGAGACAGTCAACCGTATGTACACACGTATGGTGACAATTTCATTTTTTGGATGGATAGAATAACGAATATGGTTGTATAATATTTAAAATAATATCAAAATATTTATAAGGTACTAGATTTATTATTTTGGTGTGGGAACAACAATGAAAGAGGAACTGGATGAAGAAATGAGCTAGAAAGAGGGTGGTGAAATTATTACCTCTACTTTGGGTGTTTCCTTTCAAGTTAATCAAAAGGGATCCTTAGGATGGATTTAATATCAAAATAAGGCCTTTAAGATTAAGTTATAGAATTTTTAAGGATATTTGGGTAAGGTTTGGCCAAGCCGAATGGCTTTTGAGGTGTGAAATTAAGAGAAGGGGAAGTTCACTATTATAAGAGAGGTGATGGTAACTTTAGGAATAGTATGAAATATTATTTTATAATAAAATCATATTTAGTTTCTAATGGATATAAAATAAATTATTAAGAGGATAAGGTGGGGATGGGTCTAATTACTCTCAACCACTAGGTTTTAGACAGGTTTAGGTCATCATATTAATTTTATCTTTTAGATATAACTCTTAATTAAATTGTTTGACATTTATCACGCCTCTTTGTATTTTTAGATTATATGGTTAATAAACATACTACAACAAGCCAAGAGAACCACATGTGATTCAAAATTAATATATATAACATTATTTAAGTCTTTTGGAAGAACCTTATATTTTTTAATAATATTATATAAATTAATAATATAGTTTTTGTTTTGAAAACACAATTATGTCAATTTTCACGCTATTTAGTATTGTATTTTTTTGAAATCCATAAAAACATTATAACTTAAAATAAAATATATTTAAACAACCCTAACATGTCATATTAACCTATAAAATTAGTGGTATTTATCATAAGTCTCAATTTACATTTATTTGGATATTTATAATATCAATTATTTTAATATTTCATTAATAAGGTAATTACTACATCATCATTGTGTCATAAATAAATTATATTATTAAATGTATAAAAATTATAAATAAAATATGATTATGTAGAAATTATTTTCTTCATTGTCATTAATATTTTCATTAGAATTTATATTGTATGTAACACTATATTTAAAATGGTTTAGTGATTAAACTTTGAATTTAACTCTTTTAACTATTTTTTAAATAAAATAATAATAAATGTCCTAATCTAATCCATGTTGTATAAAGGGGATCATATTTTATTCCTAAGGTTTTTATGGTAGAATAAAACTTATCCAATAGAATTAGGACATGTTTTAAGTTAATTATGATATCATTTTTACCCTTAATTACCCTATTTACTTTTAACTGTGGTAAATAAAAGTCAAAAGTTACTATTCACCAAAAAACATGTTCATATTATTGAACCACATTTTACATACGAATATTAACCTTGTCTCTCGAATTTTTGAAATTATACTCACAAAAGTGGTGAAATTACATTTTATGCAAATTTACAAATGCTCCTAGGAGGTGGGTAAAATACGGTAAAATTTTTAATAAAAATTTTATATATCTAAAATTATTATAAAATGACTCCAATGAATTAAATTGAAGTTATATAGGTATTATTTATCTATTGAAAAATAAAATAAAATTTAATAAAATAAAATATTATTTAAATAAATAGTCGGTTTTAAACAATAACTCAGTTTTTTTCACTCTTCATCAAAAATTGAATGTTTTCATAAAAATACCTAAAATTCACCAAAAGATAATTTCGATATTATAAATCCAAAAATGAAGTCCATTTTGAATGATAAAATTGAAAAAATTTCAAAAAATGGGTATTACTATATATAATGGAAAGTTTGATTGGTTGTGGTGTGTTTGAACTTAAAGTTGCATGCAACACAAGTTATCGTATTATTCAAAGGGAAACATACTATAGTAGATTAGTGTGTTACAAAATCCATAGTGAAAACATTATTAATAGCTAAAATTTTCCGCAGTATGAAAATAGGATTAATAAACTAGTAAGGGAGAATAAATCAAAGTATTCTTGCTCAACCAACCAAAATAGAATCCCAACAAGACAAATAGTTGACCACAATTTGATAATATAATTTTTTCATAGAAAGTTTCATTATTTGATTAAAAATATAAATAGTATAATTGAGGAAAATTTTAACATGGGAATTATACTTAAATTCCTTGATTTGAATACTATGCTAGAATTGTCATCTTTCGATGATGTAACTGGAATTTGAACAAAGGGGATGGATGATATGACATTATGAAGAATATCTGTTAGTGATTTTAAAATGGTAATGTAAATAGTAATCCACACCACATATATGTCACCCATTTTACCTTCTAATCAGTGCTTGTGGCTCGCCCATATGTGTAGGTTATCCTTTCCATTGCAACTACCATCTCCAACACCATCAACTAGAAAAGAAATTTCCGCATCTTGAATTGAATCATAATTTTTAATATGCCCAACATGAGATGTGGGCGTGAATTTACCACTTTTAAATTTCACTCTAGAATTTTCAATATCCTTGACAACCATGACTTGCAAGGGGAAGTTGTAACTTCCTTCAGTTTAGTCACAGGGGGTGACAACCCTTTTTTTGTTTATCCCTATGTTTCCATCTTGATCATATGCATTACACTCACACACGAAAATAGTATTCTTTATCACATTACGGGTATACATTTTATTGATTATATAACTAATTATTAATAATATATTATAATTATAAAATTTATATTATATGAAAATGAAATAATGAAATTGATAAATAACTATATAATTATTAATATAAATATTTTTGTAAAATTAATCAGGTTTTTAAATTTTAATAATATGTCTAATAATTATTTATATTATTACTTATAACTAATAAGAAATTCTTTTAAATAATTCAATTATTACTTATTATTATTTATATTATTAATTTTTAGATATATAAATAATAATATAAAGAAATTTTAATTATTAATTTCAAATTACTAAATAAATTTTAACTTATTATTTATTACTTATTATATTAAATATTTTAGTTACATTTTTAATTAATAACGGTATTTTCAATTGTAATATAATAATTTTTATTTAATTATATTGTTTTCTATTATGTATCATATTAATTAATTCTTTTATTAAATAAATTATAAGTTCTTATTATTTATAATATTAATTATTATTTATATTAATAATATTTTTTTTCACTTGGTTGTATTTTTTAAAATTCATTATTATTTTTGTATTTTTATTATATTATTGAAATGGTGGGAATGTAAAACCGAATATCACATGAAAAATCCATAATAGATGATATGTTCCCTTCCCATATAAAAGCCAGTCATGGGTATGGTAATTATTTATATATTGGGATCACATTAACAATTATTATTTTGGATAAATAATATTTAAAGAGTGCATAAAGTTGATATATATAATATTAAAATTAATATAAATAAATATTTTTTTTTATTTTATAAGAAATATTTATATATATATATATAAATAAAAATAAAAAATTTAATAAAGTACTTTATGAGAATCAAATTAATTGTCCTTCGACTATGTGATTCAATTCATTGGATGCTAAACCCAATTTCTTTTAAATATTAAAAAACTAAACCCATAAAATCGAAATAAAACCCCCATATAAAATGATTTTCCTTATATAAACATGAATAAATCCAAATATATTTTCAGGACTTTTTGGAAAAGATTAATAATCGAATAGTATTGAAAAAAAATGTTAAATGTTTTCTTTTTCATAACTCGCAATGGATAACATTGATATGTAATAATATGACATATGTCCTAAACTTTCCTTGGTATAATTTTTCATGGAGTAGTAGAGAAGATGATCCGGACTCCTGATACCCACATTCAGTAATCCAGGGGATGCAGATTAGCACTAATGAAATATAAAACACATAATAGGAGACATTATCATTAAAACCATTGAAAAAAATTCAATTTACCCATAAAATTTATATTACATAAATATAAATTAAATCACACAAGGAATGTAGAGTCATAAATAAAACATGGTCTCTAGATAAATACCAAAAATAAGAAACTCATTCGAAAATATATTTATGTACACTGGTGAACTCCATGTCATATGTAAGTAATTTCTAGCTTGATGGCCAACTTCATTTTTGAAAATATTTAAAAAATATGGCAAAAATTTAAGTATACTGAGTAAAATCCACCTCGAACTCGCTCATGAAAATGTGAAAGAGGTATATTAATGACATAGTTGAAAGAAAATGAAAACAACATGTCACATGAACATTATTATATACCATTGTACAATACCAATGCTCAATCACCATGTTTTCGTATAATAATAATAATATAGCCCTTAAAAAAACATAAATATAAAGGTACTGCATTATTAAATCCATACAGAGCTAGTCTCTGACACACCCCAATGACATATGTTTTGGAACGTCCTTCCTTTCTATATCTACATTATTATATACCACATAACAATACCATATCCACAAACCTCATAGGCACTTCCATGTACCAAACACTACAGGCATATTCCACTAACCATAATCATATACAACATTAGTGTTGTGTTACCTATGATTGAATAAAATATATCCATGCATTGAAAGACTAATTAAAACTAAACACCATGATCATATTTCTATGAAACCAAATACATATAAACTGTAAAATTAATAACATGTTTTTACCTTATATAGGTGTTTGACTATTCTTCTATCCTCAAGCATGAGTTTGATGTTGATCTATTAGAATTATCCAAAACACTATATCCTTTTAAGTATATGCATAGAAAAACAAATCACTAAACGCATTTGTGGGATCCTTTTTGTTTCTATATTATGATAATAAATTTAAAAAAAGGACAAAGGATAAAATAGATTTGGGATAATTTAATGAACTGCTAATATATTTGGGATCTATTTTCCTGGACATTAGATTTTTTATATGGGCCTTCAGAATTATCCAAATCAATAATGAAATTTACTAAAATCTTAAGAAATTTGTGATTAATTTTATCAGTTAAAAAGATTTTATATCATTCAGTTGTATTTCTTAACATTTAAACACTCCTTTTCATTATCCAAACATTTAATTATATGTGTTCTATGTTTAATTGTGAGGAAATTCACACATATCAACCAATAATCACTAAATACAAAACTATTTCTATTATGTTCATGAAAACATAGTTGATGTTTTCAATAGAGGATGATAGAAGATACATTAGGGCTTTAATATATGAGTAATTAAAATAAATAAATCTATAACGAATGAATAAAATGAATTAGAATGAATTGAAACTTGTTAGTCTTAAATAAATTATAAGAACACCACTCACACAAAAACATTTTCAATTGTTATATAATGAAAATAACTATTTAAATATTGTAGAAATATATATATTACATGGATGAAAAAATAAATGACATATCCTAATGAAATAAGAAAATATGGTAATAGAAATAACTAAATAAGTTATGCGAGTAAATAAGAATTATTTACATGACATTCTGAATTACCAAAAACTAAAATTATTATTGAAATAAATCATCATAGACGATAAGACTATAAATTAAAATATATATTGATATATCCATGATATAGACGAGAGATCTTATCCATGATTAATAGGCTATGTTTCTCTATAAAAAACATACATCATAATAATCTTTTCAAAAGTATGATGAAAAAGTTAGGTGATGATCTGATAATGTAAATATATGATATGATATTCTCTAGATATCTCTATATGTCTCTCCACAATTATCTCTTCCCCCTCTATATTTATTTAAATATATATTTTTTCATCATGAAAGACTCATCGGGTGAGTCATAAAATTCCCTGAAGGAATGATACTTCAGTATGAATGATGAGAATGAAAAGATCAGGGATAACACATAACGTACCACCAGAATCATGTAATATATGGGAAATAAAAATCTAATGAATATTTTATGGGTTTCATCTAAGGGTAAATTTTATTGGAAACATGATCACCTATAACTTTTTAGGAAATAGTTATTTAGATGTAGAACAAATGAAATGAAAATCAAAGATAAAGAAATCATTTGATCATCCCAAAATATTTACATAGATATGTATAAATGTGGGATAGAGTATCTGAGGATGTGTATTAAAATTAGGCCTATAATTTTAATTTATAACAAAAGGACCACTATAGAGTCCTAACATAGTCATCCTAATGAAACACATTTAGAGTGAAAACAGAAATAATGAATGATTTTTTAATGGAATGAAAATTATCATCGAATGAAATAATATAATATTTTTAATTGTAATGCAATAGGAAAAAATTAAAAATGCTCTACAAGTTGAACATAAAACTACAATGAGTAATTTTATTTCAAAAAATTCCTTTGAAGAAATATCATATTTAAAATATATTTATAATGATCAAATTTATATAATTTCAACACAAAATTAAAAATAGTACCTTGGATTTCCAATATTTTTATTTTTCTGACACTCACTTTCTAGGCATCAATAACATCTCTAACAAAGTGAATTTTAATGTAAATGTGTTTTGACATACCATGAAAAATAAAATTTTCAAAAAAATTCAATGAAAATTATCTATGACAATATATATTTTTAATATATGTATATAATTAAAAATAATATAATAAAACAAGATTCAAAATTTATCCTTAATAGAATCAATAAATTTTATATGATTATCTTCAGTGGTTCTGATAAGAACTTGTGACTACATATTACATTTATAAGAGGAAGGTTCCATACAAGCTGTAGAAAAATAAACTGTTAGTCATTCACAAAGATGAAATTATGAAAAATAACCACATGTCTCATGAGATAATGATGGATATCCCCTTTGTACCTAACTAATACTACAAATACCAAAAACAGGTTATCAAATAGGACCACCACGAACCCATGTGAACCAATAATAGTCCATATAAGTGATTTTAAACATGTTTCATGGTTCAAATATTATACCCCCTAGAACGATCACAAACCATGATTCATGCCGATGATGTCACTACATGACTAATGGTACACCTTATATTTCTATTTCTTCTATGTTTTCAACAAAATTTCATCGATTAATATCCTCTAGTTGTGCCCCACCACCTTTGGTGTTTTTACAAAAATGTCCCTTATTAATAAGTCATTTCCATGTTATGGAATGGACACCAAGGAGACCCTAGTGAGAAAAATGTGGAGAGTGAGTGAAAATATTTTCTCTTTGAGGTATTAATGAAACCTCTAAGAAATTGTAGATCACATGTGTGATATTTCTTTTTCTATGAACTCACCACATAGGGCTTCTCCTTATATGAAACTTCTAAACCAGATTCGCTCCACCAAATTATTATTGCATGGGTTATTCTTCCATGTGGTGCTAATTATCTCCCTCCTAGTGATTAATATATGTGGGTAACATGTTTATAATTTTAAACCTATTAAAAATGGTACAAATCCCATAAAATAAAACTTAAAACACCCTTGATGTAATTTTATATGCATGATAAAAAATTTAGAACATACTAGTTTATTCCTTTAATCACACATTCCCATGATAATGGGAATTTGTTAGGTATTTCTTTATGGTTTATAAATCACATGGGGTGATCAAAAAATTTAATCTTCATGATAATTGGGATTAATTTCATAAGGATACCTAAGAGAGAAGTCATGCGTCTAGTGTCCCAAAAATATGGAATAGTCCTAAGACCCCTATCAGTTTCAAGAACATCACCATCACCTTTAAAGATCCATAATGTAAGGGAATACATCTTGAAGTAAGACCGTAACATTTAATATAAGATTATATATTCTATTTTCTTCAATAAATAGTCATTATTCCACTAATAGGATGGATGACATGAGGATGGGCCTCTAGTTTTGTATAAACCATAATATATTCATTTCAAGTTAGACACCATCAGCATATATCATTATATTCTCCCATTAGGTCATAGTTAGTACAACCTATAGTAACCCATTTTTCCATGAAATTCATTGAAATATATTAAGAAATATTTTTAGTTCTAAGAAATGAGATGACACATGATTTTGATTCATGATGATCTCTGAATTGATATTTTAAAATTATTTATAGTATTAATATCACATGCACAAATTTTTTCATATATAATGCGTTATATACCAATTTGAGTCTCGAATAAAAACATTTAATACCATGGTTTAATCCATAACATGGGGTAAATCTTAGGTAACACTTAAATTTGGACATCACTAGGCATTTGGATGATTCGTTGGTGGTATGTTAATCGGATTAATCGATTAATTTATTTAATTAATTAATTTAATAACCCAACATAAAATTTTTCTATGTAATTGATACACTGATAACTATCTATGGTTATCAAAATAAATTAGGATATTATAGTGTAGATTTATAGCATTCTTCATTGGTGGATCATGATTTGATGATGAATGATGATTCAATTGAGGTGGATTGGTAGAAATTGAAAATATTTGGATCTCCACATCATTGGAGAATAAGTTATTCACCAATGAGAAATCCATAATAAATGTAGAAAATTTTATTATTTGATTTTCGGTATTATTTTGTTTTTTTTCATCCATAGATATTTAATATTGATTTTTTTTTATTTTTTTCCAACTATCTCATGATCCCCACAATTTATTTGATAATATTTGATTTTATTAAAATCCTCTCACCACATAAAAATTATTATTATGAATTTATTTTACTTGAATACTTATACAATTATATTTCACCCTTTTATGTTTCTTTACCACTCTATTCGTATCATCCTTCACTATTATCCCATGTAAATACAGTTCGACATTTCTATGTTGGGTTCAAGAACAATCAAAACCCTAGACTAATGGAAAATTCACAAATAATGAATGAAATTTTGATTTGAGGATGGATTAGGGTATACAATGTAATATGGGTTATTATCAATGAATTTTTTATATCAATGGGTGATGGGATTTATTGGTATTAGAATATGGGCTTCACGTGTTTTTTTAGTTTCCAATTTCTAGCCACCGCAGGGAAGGAATAAAAAATTGGAAGCTAATCCCATCGGTTTTGGGTAGTAAAACAACAAGATTCATGTCAGTGGGTTTAGATATATAGAACCATGTGGTGAAAATTAATTTTTTTGAATCACTCTACTACACAACCTATATTGGAAAAACATTCACTGTGTATCCCCAAATAGATGTAGAAAATATTGATTTGGGGATGATAAGGATCACACAGTGTGTGAAGGTCCTACAAGCCGTGTGAACCTATTGGATGGTGGAGTCATTTTCTAGCAGCACACTTCTAGGACCCTATGAGGGAGAACACACTGTGTACTCTCAGAGAACAAAGGAGTATTCTGATAACTATGCATGACAATATTCATGACCAATTGAATGGAATATCTTCAATACCATATCCATGGACATGATAATACAGGTAGTTCCAACTTGGTCAAGACATGCCTTATACCCCCACACATGACATGTGGGGAGAAGTGGCCTACGATGTGTGTCTAGAAGAGAAAATAGCCTTGTTGTAGAGTGACACCACACATCATGTGGACCCCTTAAAAATTATATACATCCTTTTTTATACTTCTACCTTTCATATACCCTTTATCTGTACTTAGATTTTATCCTAATTATTTCCTTTCTAAATCAATTTTCCACATAAAATGATATGGAATCATTTTTATTGTATTTTGAAATAAGAACTTTTATTTTTTGAGATTGATTATTATTTTGGTGGTTCTTGGGGATTGAAGTGATTTAGAAGGGTTAGTAGGGAGATTTCAATGATGGACACTCCCCTATTTCATCATGGCGTGGTCCCCCGTGCACTTTTCACTAGTTTGAGAGGCACCCCCAATGTCATTAGAGAATGGGTAGTTTCCCCATCGAGTGGAATCCCCTATATTACTATGGTGCATGAACTCTATTTATTGATTGGAATCCACCTAATGTACTAGGGAATGTTTCCTCTATTTATACATGCATAGTGTAACCACACAATGGTAATATGAATTATTTCTTATTTCCATTGAAGTGACACCCCTCCCCCTAAATCACAAGGGTGTAGTTCCTCTATTGATACATGCTGAGCGGAACCCCTACAATACTAGGGCATAGGTCCTCTAACCATTAAATATATCATCTATAATTCACATGGGAACATGTTTATGAATGATACCTTCTAAGTGACACCCTCTATCTTGTTAGGGTGTCGTTTCCCATTATTTTATTAGAATCCCCTATCATAATAGGACACATGTCATCTATCATTACTCAGATTGTAATCCCTTTATCATTCTAAATCAGAGGTCCTCTTTTTGTTAAAAATAATCCCCCATGGGTTTTGGAGCATTGGCGATTTGTGGGTCCTTCTCAAAACATATTTGGATAAACACATGTGTTTATGGATATCAATGAAGGACATTTGAATATGTATCCAAAATTAGTATCCTTGGATGGGATATGCGATAGAAAAACCATTTATCTCTTTAGTTTTGGTTTTTTATGAAAATATATCTATTTTATGGGGTTTTTATTCCCTCTTTATTTGTTTTTAGTTAACTCCTTCTATCATGTAATATATTACAACCTATTTAGATTTTTGTGTGTCTTAATGGGTGTGTATATACTCACCCGTGAATGGGGATTTCCCAGATGTGTCATCAATTATATATAAAACAAATTGATTATCTGTTATTTCATATGTGTGTAGGGATAACTATTTGAAAAGAATATGTATGGTTGTTGGTCTTAGGGATAAGAAGTTGAGCTCTCTCAGCTAATTTCAATTCCAGTTGTTATTAGGTTATAAAATATTTTTTGGTGGATGGGTATTTTAATGTAAAATGAATTGTATATAGTATATATATATGAAGGAAAATGTGGTAGTGTATTCCCAAAGAAGGAATTCTCATTCTCATATAGTGGAGGAGGCTTTAGAGTAGTTGGATTCTTTACACCTTTCCCTGATGGAGTAGAGGAATAAAACTTATCCTCAGTTAATGGTGTTGACTCTTCAACATTTATAGCATGTGAATGACGATCAGTGGGGATAAATAAACCATGAGGTTCTCCATGACCATATATCTTAATTAGATTCACCATATGGATTTCTTAAGGAGGGGGACACCCCATCCCTTTCAACAGATAGAATGTAATTCCAGTTGTGATGTTAGATTAGGTGATGAGATATTTTTACAGTTAACCTTTTTCTGTGCATCCTAGTATATGTAAGATGAATACATACATGGAATGGTCAGTTTTTGGAACTGGATTAGGTTATGTGTTGACAAGTTCATCTCTTTGTGTATCACCTATCAACAAGTGAAGGATTATCATTAGGTCCTGGATGGTTTGACAAAACCTCTTGAAGATCATAGAATGGAAAATGGATGACATGTCAATTTAATTTTATATAGGGACTCTATGGAAATCAAGCGCCCATGATTTAATATGTGTGATTATTTAATCATTAATGTTGATTTTACCCTATGAGGAACTAAATTTGTTCAATGATGGATGTTTGGATGAGGCATCCATTGAAGGGTTTGTTAATTAGATTAAAAAATTTATTCATTTAATTATTTTATTTAATACCTAGACATAAATTTTTTCTATAAAATTTCATCCATGAATGGGATCAAGGGTTAGCCTCATTATCCTTGTATATTTGAGAATGGATTCAAATATTTATTTATTGGAAAATCAGAATCAGATGATGAATAATGATATGATCATGGTGTATTGGTATGGAGAAAATGTAGCGAGATCCCCAAATTAGTGAAGAACACATTCTTGACCAAATATTATTCCATAACCAAGGTAGATAGTATTATTTGTGGATTTACACTCATATTTCATTTAATCAAGGATGGATATATTAAATTCATTGATTATTGGAATTTTCCAACTGTTGCATGAGCTATACAATGTATTTGATAAACAAATTTCATATTGAAATCCATTTTATTTGTTAATATCACCATATTGTATTCCTAATTTTTAAATTGTTTGCAAAAAACACTTATAAAATTATTTTAACCTCATTAACAAGACATCCCCCCTTCTATCATCATGTTATCTCCATTAAACCATAAGCTTACAGTTCGACATTTCCGAGGCGTGTTTGAGCATGATTATTCCCACAAATTTGTGGAGGATTAAAAAATTATGAATGGATTCATGATTTTTGATGGATTGGGACAAATAATGGGTTATGGTTGATTCTCTATAGATATATATTATATAATGGAAATGGTATCAAGTGTAATTAGTGTAAGGGAATCGTACTAGTGATTGGTTTATGATTTCTTTTCATGTGAGGGTTGGGATCAATAGGAAGAGGAAAATCACATTGGTTTTAGGTGGTCAAAAAGACGGATACATGGTGAAAGGAGTGCATCTAGAGAACAATGTGAAGAACAATAAATTCTGAGAAAATATTTATTACATTATGTGTTTTAAAATAACATATTATGTGTAGTCCCACCCAGGTTTGGAATGTATGGTATTATACAAGATAAGGATCGCATTCTATGTTTCTAGGGCCACATGATATCTGACCCTTACAACATGTATAATCTATGTTTCAGTAAAACAGGGCCTAGACTGCTTGAGGGAGGAAATTCCATGTTCTATTATAGTACATGATCATGTGTCGGTAACTCTTCATGGTAGGTACACAAAATGGTATGTGACATGTCTTAAAAACATGGGTATGGTCATGACCAGGTTATAGATACCCACTGTGTGAGCCTCCTTACATGCCATGTGCGATGACATGGCCTTCCAGCCATGTCCGTAGGTGAACAATGTTAGGTAGAAAAGTGAGACCACATATCGCATGGACCCCTTACACATGATGTACTTATATTTTTAGAAACATCCACTTTTTATATCCCGATTGTCTGGACTCATATTTTGGCTAAGGAGTAGCATATTCATATTACATTCCACATAAAACATGATGGTAGCCTTTATAATGGATATTTAGATATGATATTAAATTATCCAAGTGTGAAGCTAATTGATAATATTTTTGATGAAATAAGTGATTTGGAATGATAAACAAAGAGAATATATGGTTGGAAACCCCTTATAGAATCGGGGAATGGGTCCCCCATAACCTTTGAACTGGTTTGAGTGGAACCCTCAATGGAACTAGGTTTATAGTCTTATACTGACTGAGTATCACACCAATGGTACTAGGGTGTGGGCACGAGTCCTCTATCCATTTAATGTAACCCACCGAAAGAATAAGGGAAAAGGTCTTGAAATGATTTATACTGAGCGGATCCCCTTATAATAAAAGAATGTGGGACCTCCATTCCTTGATTGGCACTCCACAAACACACAGGGGTGTGGGTCCTCTACTAATACCAACCCTGTCACACCAACCTTTATCATTCATGGGTGTGGGTCCCCTATCCTTCCCTTGAGTGCAATCAAAATATCATACTATAATAAGGGCCCACTTTCCATTAGATATTGAATCCCCTCAGGCAGTGGAGTAGTCTCGTGTACTTTTCAAAAAGACACATCAGATGTTTGGAATCAATGATCGACCTCTGGAGCTTCAAGAAGACTCTTCACACTGAGGTGTTTTTTTATACGGATGTCCCCTTTCTCTCTATCTTTGGTTTCTATTATAAGGATATTTCTATTTCATTGGGGTTTTTATTCCCTCAATATTTCGGTTAATTTGACTAATTCTATTGTGTCATCTATTTCTCCCTCATAAGTTTTTGAGTCATCATAGTGTTTGTATATACTCACACATTAATGCTATTTTCATAGATGTTTTGGGACTTTTATAGGTGATCGAATGAACAATGATGAGTTTAAAGGTGCATAAGGATACTCGACTGTAAAGACCACATATGGTGGCCAGACTTTGAAATTAAGAGTTGGTCTCTCTTAATGATTGTATTCCAATTATTGACAAGTTAGAATGTAATTTAATGGTGGGAGTGTATTTTACTATATAAATTTTCGATTACACTGGCACACCCTTTTTTATTCACTATAGGTTATTAGATTCTTGGTTTTTACTCTTGGAGTAACATTATTTTATTGTAATTCTTATGCACTTTTTAGAGGAGATGGTTGGGTGTGTGCATAGAGGTACTCTAGGAAAGGCCTAATAATTTATTTATTCCATATCAGTTCTTTTTTCTATCCCCTGGATGATAGAGTTTGGATTTTGTTTGTGGTGGAGCATTTTTCAAAAAAACTTATACCTGATTGGGATTGTTGAGACATTTCTAGTTGTTCTACTGATGGTTAATGTAATGATATAGAATGTCCATGTGTCCTTGATTAGATGATGATATCAAACAAGAAAACTAAATATTGTATGGATCTATATTAGGTGACATTGTACTTTGATCAGAGAGAGAATATATTTTATATTGAATCTTAATATTTCAAAGATTACAGAGGTTCATCCAGGGAGGAATGACCTACCCATGGTTCATTGGTCCATTTGAGATCCAATATAGTGTTAAAAGTGTTTAATTCCACATTGAATTACCTGCATTGTTAGATTAGGTTCCTAAAATCTTCCATGTGTCATAGATTAGGAGATACATTTAGAATCTAATGCACATTATTGACTAGAGAAGGATAAAAATTGAGTATGGATCCACCATCAAATAGTACCTTTTGACAATCAAGGATTGGTAGGAGAGGATCCTATAAGGATGGATAATATCATTTCTTCATGTGTTGAGGTAGTATGTGAGCATGCAGGAGATCCCTTGGGAGTGCTACATCTTGATGAGGGCTTAGTATCACCACATTTTTTTAGTTTTTTAATTTTGGGGAAGAAAGTACTTGAATTTTGGAATAATGTACTAACCCTTTTTACTTATATTTATTTTAAATATATTTATAAATAATTCAAGAGATAGTCGCTCATCCAATGAGAGATTCTAAATCTCAGTGAGACCGAAATTGATATTATAAAATATTAAATATATCAATATCATGGGTGCATAATTTTCCATAAATAATGGGTTATATCTCAAATGGATTCTATGACCAGAAATATGGTACCACATTTGAATCCAAAATGTGGGTTTTACCCTATGAAATCCATAATGTTGTTCATTAGTTTACATTTAGATGATGTAGATGTTGACTGGTATGTTGATTGTATTAATTAATTAAATAATTTTATTAATTAATTTTATACCATGAAATTTTTTTCTTTTATATAATGTCTTGAAAAAAATCACAAGGGTAAGCCTTATAAACCTAGGATATTTAAGAAGAGATTAAAATCGTTCATCCTTTGTAAATCAGGATCAGATGAAGATTGATGTTTGTATCAAGGGTGGATCAGATGTTAGTGAACATCATGAGATCTCCATGTCATCATTGAATATTTTATTCAAAAATAATTTTTCCATAATCAAGTTAGGTAATTCTATTTGTGAATTTATGCACTTATTTTATTAATCACACATGGCTCTTTAATCTTATTTGATTTTTTACATTTTCCAACCATCACATGAGACCCAAAAATATATTGATATTGTATTATCTGATTGAAATACATTGTATCATTAATATCACACCTTGTACATTCTGATTAAGAAATTATTGTCCAAGAATTCTTAGATAATGATTTGCCCCCTTTTATGATTCTTTCCCTTTCTATTCACAGTTTTCTTAAACATTGACCCATAGGGTTATGGATCAAAAATATCATTGTGGGCTCGAGTATGATTGAACCCCCAATATTTGTGATAGATTCATGAATTATGAGTATATTGGATATTTTTTAATGGATCAGAAAAAATAATGGGCTGCAGGTGATGCTCCACGGATACGGGATCCATTATGGTGACAGAAGCAAGTGGCAGCCATTTGTGTGCTTCATGTGAGTTAAAAATTTCTTATTTGAGGACACACAAGGGTAAAAATCAATGACCAGAGGAAAATACCACTAGTTCTAGGTGGTCAAGATGTTAGATTCAAGGAAATGGGTGTATATCTAGAGAAATGAATCGAGTTCTATTATTTCTAACAAAATGTTGAATATATGACCTATAATTGAAGATCACACACCATGTAGACACACCAATATGTGGTATCTACGGTTTTTCGTATGATAAGGATAAAATTATTTGTTACATGGACCCTAATCTATGTTACCCATATTAGGTGGCTAATACATGTGTCATCTAAACATGACTAGGAACCTTTATGGGATGGAATGACATGTACTCTTTAAGAATACGATAATGTGTTTGAATCCCGGAATAGATAGGTAGATGGATAGGTAAATGAAATATCTTGACAAACATGGTCCTGACCAAGAGATCACTAGTAAGCCCTATATGGAAAAAGACACACCGGGTGGTCCCCTTACACATCATATGTGCCAAACATTTCTATGATACCTAACCAAAGGATAACATAGATATTTAGTGCAGAAGGACCACACACTGTGTAGATACCTAACACTCAATGTACTTCCTTTTTAAGAAACATAAACCTCTCATATCCCATTTATCTTGACTCAAATTTTGGCTTGTGTGTATCCTATCATGAGCAGTTTTTTAGGTATCAAACAATGGTATCCTTCTCAGTTTATTTTGAGAAATGACATGTAATGTTCCAAGATTGATGTTTACTCGTATGATTCATGATGATTGAAGTTATCCAGATGAAACATCAGAGAGAGGATGAAGTCAGAAACCCCATGTTATATCAGGGCACATGGATGAATATTTTATGCATTTGATTTAGTGGTAACCCCTATGGAACAAGGTATTGGGTCTTCTTACAAGTTATTCGACCGCATCTATGGAAGTTGGGTGTGGTTTCTCTATGTCTAGAGTGGTATCTCCCTGTTGTACTAGGGCACATGCCCTTTATTTTTTACATATCAAGTGGAAACCATTATGGTACTAGGGAATGAGTCGAACGAAACATAATGAAAAACGGGAATAGTTCCTCTGAAGATACCTACCAAATGGAACCACTTATGGTACTCAAGTACGAGTCTTATATCCATTTTGAGACACCCCCTGATGCACAATGGTTCAGGTCCTCTATGGATACATATCGAGTGATTCCCTAATCATTGTAGGTAATGTTTCTTCCACACGTGGAGTGGTATCCCCTATCATTCCATGGGGTTCATAATATATATTTACTATATGTGAAATCTTCCTAAAATACTAGGGATGTGTCATCCCTATATTGAGGATTTCTCCCCTTCAGGATGTGGAGTGGTGGTGAGATGTAATTCCCCCTTTTTCCTCTTCAGATAGGCACATGGGATTATGGTAATTAGTGATGGAACTTTAGAGCTACTGGTAATGTTTTAATGCTGGGACGAGGTTCGATATGGAGATCCTTTATCTCTCTCTTCTAGGATTCATTTATGAGAATATATCTATGTCATTGGGAGTTGATTCCAAATTTTCTTAGGTTGAGTTGACTAATTTTTTATTGTAATTTATTTCTCCCTCTTCTATTTTTAGAGAATCCTAATGGGTATGTATATAATGTCCCCTGCATAGGATTTTCCCAAAAATTTCATGTCTTATATAGAAAAAGAAAAAATTTACAGTGATTTCAGAGCGTCATTGAGATACTTCGGTGTATAAACCATGTATGGTGGTTGGGTTTGGAGATCAAGAGTTATGAAATTTTAACAATTTTCTATTCCAATTGTTGTCTGTTTGGGAAGTCTATTCTTCGTGGGCATGTATTTTACCATTATCACATTGTATTACTCTATCACAGATATTTTTAGTACTTATATGTTTTTAAATGAATGATTTTTAATCTTTATATTACATTTAACTATTATTATTCTCGTTCTATTCTCCATGAATATGGTTGGGTGTTGCATGCATGTATTCTAGGGAATGTTCTCCCATTTTATTTATTATTTACCAGCACCTTTCTCTAGCCCCTGGCCTATTGTGGTGATCCAGGGGTTGTAGTGTCACAATATTCTGCCAGCCAGGAAAGAATCAGTGGTTCATGATATTATATAGTATCCCAATTCATAATCCATATCATCTTCTCCACGGGGCTATATATTCCATGGGTATAATCATCATTCCTCATCTAGTAATTTAAATTTTG
The DNA here is from genome assembly GCA_963277665.1 of Viscum album. Taxonomy (NCBI): domain Eukaryota; kingdom Viridiplantae; phylum Streptophyta; class Magnoliopsida; order Santalales; family Viscaceae; genus Viscum; species Viscum album. The sequence continues at coordinate 976,856,545 of OY728125.1, forward strand.
GAAGTGATCATTAATATCTGGTAAGACACATTGTGTAACCCCCATTCAATCCTCTAAAATTTCATCGACCACTAACTATATATTGTTTCTTATGCTGAACATGGCTCATGAGAGCTTACAGATTCTAGTTGATCATACATTTTAAAATTACCCAAAATAGAAACCCACTTAGGTGTAAGTTCTAGTATATTTTTCGATGTTCAACATTCCCCATGATTCATGGACACAGGTTCTATAAATAACCCCCATATAATTTTTATATTTATCCACTTTCACAATACATATGACTTCACTACAAGATGATAAATTTCAATAGTTGGTCTTGTCATTTGACCTTAAACTACTTTAAACAAACTATATTAAATTTTATTTATACTAATTAAGATAAAATGGATGCCACCCTATGTTTCAAACTATAAATATGAGACATTACCATTTCATTAGTATATATTCCCAATGAAATAATCCCTCTTCCTATGAATGTCAAATTCTCCTGGGGAATCACCAAATCCATTTCACTAGGAAATGTTCCTTCTAAGTCCCATTCATCTTCATGAAGACATATTTACCATTTTGATCAATAGAAAAGGGGTCTGTCTCATGTAAGTACAATACCATCCATTGGTCGGAATCGTTCTTCCACATGTCTATTACACAGAAATTTAAACATCTTGTAATACATCCCCATAATATGACATTAAAAGGTATAATGTTTCTCTATAAGTGGAACGAAACTATGTGGGTTCTGATTCCATTCATAGGGATACATAAGATACCCTATCATGATATCTATCCAAACAATAGAACACTAATCACCACCCCTGATGAAATTAAATATAATGTTCCTTACTATGAGGATCTAAGCCTTAACATCTCCAAATCAAGCTTCAAAAACATAATAAAAAAAATAATAGATGATAAACATTGATTCATATAACTATAGTTGTTTCCAACAAAGAATGACCACAGTCTAATCATTTCATTGGGGGTAATGAGTTTAACATAGATATTTGGGAAGGATTCCGTAAAATGACTTTAATATATAATAGATTAATGGAGCAGGAAATATTCCATATCAAAAAGGGTTTATGGATAACAAAAACCTATCCTAATATAGAAATCATATTCTAAGATTTCATTCGTTTTAACTACCGATGAACACCAATATTTTTTATTTGGATCCTTTTAAATAACCCAACATATACACAAATTCATGTTTGGGAATTTTGGCAGTCCGTTCATAAATAAAAATTGTAAAATCAAAATGAATAATTCATTTACTAAATAGTTTGTCTGCTTAAAACATCATTGGGATAAATAAAAAATTCCTATGATGATTCTTTAGTTTCAATTTAATTTACCCTTTTTCCTCGACAAAGGTCGGTTGGAGAAGTCTTTTTGTAAGCCATATTGATAGATTATTTTTTTATTTGGGTTCATCTCATCAGATCTCTAAAAACTCTAGGTTCCCAATTTGTTATGATTTCATTAAAATATGATTAAATATTCATGTTGGTATTCATATACACCCCACCAAATCTTCAACCTAGTCAGACCAAAGATCCATGTGGCCGACACCACATCTCCACCACTAGGTTACCAATGTTCTAGTATGGGAGTACCACATTAAAAGTAAAATAACTAATCTATAATATAACTGTTTGTAACATGAATAGATGAATCCTTGTGGCCCCTCTCATCAAACAATGGTGACATCAATATGAATGTCTCTCCTCAAAATGAACGGAAAAACTCATCCCTTATCACAGGTATGTAGTGAATGGGGGTATCCACATCCTCCCCATCATTGAAGAGATACATAGGAGGGATTCTAAAATTGGATACCCTTGATATTGGTGAAAAAAAATTCATCTTCCACATTAAATTTTGAAAAATATAACCAGGATTCCCCATCCCAATTCAGTTATACTAGGGCACAAAGGATGTATCATTGAGGATAGAAATATAATTCATCCAGGTAAATAGATTATATCGTCAATCACTTTGAATCACATAACCAGCATGTTATTTCAATCAATAAGGTATATATACAAATTATTTAACCAACTACAGTATCCCATAGATATTTTTAGATGATAGAAATATATTAGGTGTCAGACCATATTCACACACCCATTAATAATATTTTCTATCATACAGTCAAAAAAACCATGTATAAATGTTTCCTTATCCAAGACATCCAAAAATATCAATATAGAGTGGTATAAAAAGATGATATCCACTAACATTTTTTGATGATCATTTTTGGGAATGTGTATATTCTTCCCCATGTAATAGATCAACTCTAAAAAATATTTCATCAACTACTTAGGATAAGACTCATATTCCTGCTACCTCTCGAAAGGATTGTGAGAATATATCAGTTAATAACATGAAATTTGATCATGAATATTTTTTGGATCTAATTAATGTCTGTAGACATATCTTGATAATTACTTAAATGAATATAAGATAACCCCACTTTAATTATACATTATTTACACTAGTATATTTCAAAAGTAGATTGATTTGTTTTGGTTTTCCCATTTACTGACCCTACAATGGAATCTTGTCAAATTTTATAGAAGTTATTAGATAGAAGAATTATGTCCTCACTCGTGTCTTATAGGATAATAGTGTATTTTAGGTTCAAATGTGAAGGACTACCATTATCATATTCTAGTGATTGATCAGTTTTAGGTGCATATTTACACACCTACCAATAAAAAAATTATTAACACACTTCAGAGGCAACACAAGAGGTGGTATATATTACATCTCTCATTTTAGAGGATTTTGAGGCCATTATGGCATAGGAAAAGGATATAGATTTGACACATATTTTTTATACTTCTAGGGAAAGAAATCATATTCTAAAAATAACCACTTGGTAGGATCATATCTCTTCCAAAAGTTTAGATGGATTCAATCATATATTATCTTATAAAAAAGCCTTCAATATATTCCAATGAAAATCAATGAGGAAGCTCATAACCTTACTGAATATCATGGTAAACATATTCTGATATCAATACAAGTATCTCACTTCTAACCACATATATCTAAGTATCCTAACATAGATCATATGAAATGGGAACATTTTGAGAACAACATAGTTATTAGGAGTATGATTATACTTATACCTTGTGTATTTATAATGTTCATGATTATATTTGACATCTTTAATTAAAATAACTGGGATACACTAAGGGATAGTTTGGCAGGGATAATACAGAGAGAAAAGAAATGATATTGAGTGTAGAATTTGGTTTCTCATGTTTGGCGAGATAAGTTTAAGGGGAGATAAATGATAAGGGGAGAAATAGAGAGAAATAGATTTCTCTCCTTCTATTGTTTTTAAATCACCCCAAAATTGTGATGATTTGGAGATAAATAATGGTGGACGGTTGTTAATATTTTAAAATTCCAATTTTATCCCTATTTTCTACATGTATCATAATAGAATTTATTTAATTTTTTTAAAAAATATTCACCAATCAAGATGGAGAGAAATTCAAATCATTGTTTTAATTTTATTATGTAATTTATCCAAATGCAAGGAGGGAAATCACAATCACTGCTTTTCTTTTAATTTCATTTATAAAATATCAAATCATTACTTTTCTCAAACAAAGATTGCACCAAAAATAGTGTAAATCCTTGTTAAATGTGGTTGATAATAATCAAACGGAGGTCCCCATCATTGTATTATTGATTTTCATTATAGAAATAAAACATGCGACTCTCCTCATGATATTTGACTTGGAAATCTACTCCACAACCACGAGATATTACAATTTGAATATCTTATATCATTAAAAATTCCCTAGTCCATTCACTTGTATATATATGTATTAAAAGATCAGGATGTATATACTTATGTTATCAGATCACTATCTAGTTTTGATTCACCTTGTTTAAGGAAATATTATCTTATATTATTCATGGTAACCAATATATCAACTAGTTACGATCACAATGATAATTTTGTATGTAGGTAGCCTCAATGGTCTAAAAAATTGATGAATCTCCCTTAAAAGATCAAACAAGAATCATGGATATGTGAATTATATAGATGGAGATGACATTTATGGAATGATCTAGACAATCTACATTGATAAATATTTTAGTATAAAAACATTAAGTAAAAAACATATATAATATCAATAATATTGTATATAGAAGATCATTTATAAAATCATGGAAAAATTCATGATTTATAAAGGGTATTATGACTATATACTGACAACTAATTATCTCTATAGTCTAATTAATTCAAATCCCTTCAATGTGGGATGCGATATAAAGAAGAGTCAATGAATTCCATTTTTTCATGGATAGCCTTTGGACTCTTCCATAGTTAATCATAAATGCCTCATATCATGTGAACATCAAAATAATGGGATAGTAAAGAGAATTAAATTTCACTATTACACCTAGATAAATAATTCCATCAAGCATGGAACCACCTAACCTTATCACACAGGAATAAAATTTCGAAATAATAGGTCCATATGAAAACTATACCATACTATAAAACATTTTTTCTCCTCACAACTAGCACCAAAATGATCAATATAGATGGACTATAAATTGATTTATTCATTAGGCTATCAATAACATAGAGTAATCTACCCTACAATGGAAAATGGGGTCATATAATACAGGGAAGTATTCAATAATAAAATGTTCATAGGAAACATATCATTTTCATCTATTAGATACGTAGATAATTTTCTATAATATTATTAATTCAATAAGGGAAATGACTAAATAATTAATCCAAAAAGTGACCCATGTTATATGGGTGGTGAAATTTTCATCATTTCTACTAGACCCACCAATTCAAGGGTATATAAAACAAAAATGATATGAGGATACAATGGTGGAGTAACTATGTCATCTTCAGCCCATATGGAAGAGAGAATTTTTACCCCATCCTCTAAAAAAACAGTCATCATAAAGATGAGGTCAATGACATAAGAACCTTTAAATTTTACCCTGACACCGGATCCTCCAACACTATTTGGAAACACTTTTAGTTATGGATACTGATGATTCCCAAAAAATAACTATCGAAAAAACACTTTTGGGTGAGTATACAAAAGGAATGACAAAACACCCAAGAGGTTAAATGTATAAGAAAGCCACCAAGAAGAAGAATTTTCCTGAATAAATCAAGGCCAAATATGATCCATTATTAGCCATTCAATATTCTGTTGTAATTTTTCCTCACAACTAATATGGAATATTACATAGGCCATATTACATGAACAAATGATCATAATGAATAATTATTGGGTAATAATTAACCTAAGCATTGATACGAGAGGAAATTATATGAAAAAGATAAGTATAACACAACACGTGAATGATATCAATATTCTACTAAAACATCCATGTTGAGACTCAACTAATGAAAAGGGGATGATTTTCATTTCATCCATATACCATCTAAATAGGATGTACCTATAACTATATAGGAGAGGTTAGACCAATATGAAGATGAACTAGATGACTTGAGGAAACATAATTATGAATTTATCAAATGAAATATTCATATCGAGTACAATATGAATTTTAGAAAATATATTTTCCAACCAATATACCCTATCCAATAGCAATGAGTGTTCATACTATAATGGAAGAAACAAGCTATCATGCCTGCTATTCTCCTATATCATAATTCTATTTAAATGAAAAATATATACGATCAATGGTATCCTTAATTTCAATTTCATGTGACCACATTTTGAGAAATACACCCATGTTTTACGTTATAAATATATTATTCATTTATTTTTTTAGGTTATGTACACCAGTAATATTATTATTGAATCCCCACACACATATTATTACGTTTTTAACATATTTATCTAATAAACACAACATAAGGATCTATAGTTATAGTCTTTGGGATACTCCATTTTTAAAACATCAACATTAATATAAAATTAATCGGAATTATATAAAGATACATAATTTTCCACAAGTTTACTTTGTGATTATAAAATTGAAAAGTATATCATATGGAATACATATACTAAAGGGGTTATATATATGGGATATTACTATGATAATCATGATAATGAAGCATAACATATGATTCAAATACAAGAAATGTTACCATAATAAAAATGGATTAGAAATAATCACATAGAGTAATGAAATAAATAAATATAAATTATAAGATCATATAATCATAGAAATACAGAAACAAAAAAATTATATCATAAGAATAATTCAAATATAACTATAAATACGCCATAAATAAGTGGATATATTCCCATAATGGATAAATTTTACTTGCTAGTAATATATTGACCATCTCATGAGATATATATATTATCCAATGAATTGGTGAACATTTAGCAAAAACCCATCATAACAAGTACATTTATATGTGTTCTATATTTTGGATCCAAACATAAATAATAAGCATAAGAAAAAACCATGGTATGTAATGGGTTATAGAGTATTTTCATAAATAATAATCAAGTGATATTTAATAATGATTATAAATTGAATAATGAATTAAATATTTCATATGTTCATTTTCTTAATAACTAATAAAATCTCCAAAATATGGAATCCAATTGAAGAACAATTCATGAGAAAGAGGTGGATAATTGGGAATAGAAATTAAAATTTAAAATGGTGATTTACATAAAGGTTAAAAAACATTTTAAAAAGTAAAAAATATACAATTTTCATTGAAACTGAAGGTAATCAAGAATGGTTGTCTATAAAAATGGTTTTAATTTATGCAATTATTATTTATAAAGTATTTAAAAGGCTGTTATATCAACGTATTAAGTGATAATAATTTCCCCCTTAATCAGGTATTATTTTAAAGAATTTACTTGGTAATGAACATAATGAATATATTAACTCAACATATAAATTGAAAATAACTGAAATTAATATTTAATAGAAATACTTAAAAAATTGGGAATCATTCCATAAGAAGAAATATTGATAAAAAGTGATGTAGATAGTAAAAATTTAGTAACCAGAGAAAAGAGATCGTCCAAATAATTTTCTTTAACTCATGTTAAAATTTATTCTATAATTTCACATAAAATCATAAATAAATAAATTATATTTTTTACACAATTTATTAATAGAATAATTAATTAGTACTTGATTAATTATTATGATTTTTGGATAGTTTATAGTAATTTAATGAAGAAATTATATCAATTTACGCTCTGTAAATTTCATTCATTTTAAGGTCACAAGGTCCCATCACATGTGCATGATTATGTATGTTCATCATGAAATAGTTCATTAAAACTAAAACTAAAATTTAAGGGGGATAATATTTTCCCAAACATTTAAAATGTTCCTATTAAGAAATTATATTCATAAATAAAAATGTTCCCTAGAGTATACATTTTTTTAATATACACATAGTTTATTTATGAAGGCTTTATAACCAAAATAAACATATTATATATCCTTTAATATTATTTCTGTATATCCCTTATATAAATTGAAATAAAATATTTTGTACTCATTTAGATCATAGTATACCATAATAAGTGAATTTAATGTAGTCCTAAAGGAGTTGGTGGAAAATCAAATTTGTTTTTCGTGGGGGTGATGATTTAATGATGTTATAAAAAAAAATTCATTTATAATATATTTATAGGATAATAGATAATGTATATTCTATTAAAACAACATCAATTTAGTATATTAATTATATTGATGTCATTTTTTCGTATTGGATGGATGATATTTTGAGGTGGTATATGAGGAATTGTATATAAACAATTCTGTTGATAATGATACCTCTATGGATGACCTATATTAGAAAACACATCAATACTCCTTAGGATGATATGTTGGGTTGACCGAGAGCACTAACTGAGAAGATAATCTGTATGAACATTGGAAGGATCCAAGACATTGAAGGTTTGAGGAGAATGAGTATTTATGGATGAGGTTTATAAGGGGAGGTCAAGGGAGTATTTGAATTTCATATTCCTTAGTTTATTATTTTTTCCCAAGTATATCAATAGTTTTAAATATCATGAAAAAATATAGTAATTTATGAATGTAATTTTGAGATAATAATTGCATACATGGTCCATTACTTGGTTGTTCATGTATTTAACTTATAATATTCAATACTAATTCATCTATTTTATAAAAAATACAAATAATTCACTCTAACCATTTTTCAATGTGTATATTCCACAAAATTTTATCTATTTTATGAATATATTTTTATAAATATGTAAAAAATAGTAATTTTAAAATAAAAAAATTATTTATATCAAAAATATTAATTTTTATAATAAAAAAAATTTTCTTACCCTTTAAAAAGTTAGTTTTGGTCTCATAAAATTATATTATCATTATAATGAAAAATTATTTTATTTTATAATACCCTATTTGGAATACAGAATTTATTTTATATTTTAATATTTAAAATAATAAATCAAATCAAAGAGAAGTTTATTGTAAAAAATATCATAAATTATTATTTACTTTTTAAAATATTTATTTACTCATATCATGATAAAAAATTTATAAAATTTTAATTTATCATAAACATTTTATAACAATTTCACTAGACATTTTTTTATTCTAATGGTCTTGTTACTATTCCCTATAGACATAATACAATTCCTATGGTTTTGATTATTATTTTTATGGTTAGAATACTATTCCAATGGTCAGAATTAAAATAATCATATTTGTTTACTACCACATATAATTATATCAAATTTCATATATTTTTTATTCACTTTTATTTCCTCACATAAATATATGTTTTCATTTTCAATATGGATATTACATAACTAATATTTTGGTCTATTATTAAATAATAGTTCATGAATACGATAATCATTAAAGATCAAGATCATCAAAATTGTTCTATTCTTGTAATTTTATATTTTTCTAATTATTTTTTGATTGTAATATTTTGAATTACTCTGGGATTAATTTTTGACTAAATTAAATGTTTTAAATTAATGAATTAATGGACTATTATTTCATGTTATACTATAATACATTACTAAAAATGACAGAAATTTGAGTTCCAAAGGGAAACTCCATCGATAAAGTTCTTGGCATTACACAGATACACCCATGTAGTAATCGAAATAAATAAAAATTCTTCTAGAATTTTGTGATTACCAAAAATCTCATGTTAGGAACAACATGGAACATTCTGAAAAGGATAAAATCTATACCCTTAATTGGTTGATTTGACTTCTCTACCAAAAAATTATATGAATCCCACTACAGGCTTAAGAAAGAACTGTATAACCTATTTGGCTTGAGAATTTTTTATATTCAATGGATAACTCAAAATGTACATGACATTGATTCCATGATGAAAGAATTTTTTTAAATAAAATATTATAAATAAGGTAAAAATTATTACACATGTTAATTTCTTGGCAATTTTATAATTAATTTATAATCATTGATATATAACATGTCCTTTATTTCTATCTTTATTATATATGTTGAACACCTGACCCTTGTCCATGTGATACTATTATTTCAAAACCTATTCAAATTTTAAATTTTTTTTATACTCATATGATATTGGGGTAGGGCCCCTATATTGCTGAACCACATGTGTTACAATTATCCTAGAACATTACCAATAATAATCCTAGTTCTAACATCATGGAATCGATTATCATACATTGTTACTTTGATTGTTACCAATATTTTTTTGGTATAAGAGGATCATCATACTCTGTTTAGCTTTAGAGAAATATGTAAGAGTATAAAAATTACAGCCCTCATTCTTGAGATAAGTCATTAAGTCATTCCTGGTGGAGAGAATTATCAATATGGAGGATATGAGTTATGCAAAATATACGACTCTCTCTTAAATGAATTAATGGTTCATTTTTGGACCCATGGTTAGGGTTTAATATTTTTTAATTTTTTATAGTCCCTTGAAAGTATATTAATCACTTAAAAGACAAAATTATATGTAATAATAATAATAATATTTTTCATTTGGTTCCTGGTAACCAATATAATAAAAAATGTTATTTTAAGAACTAACAAATTAATAATTATAATCAGATCTCATCTCAACTCGCTTTCACATCACAATATTTATTGAAATTTAAAATAATTATTTTTCATTAAATAAATAATTCATTTTTTATTCATTTTTTTAAAATTATATATGTATTTATTATTAATGTTGATAAATAAATTATTTATTTGGAAAATGAAGAAATAATAACTTATTACCTTATGAATAACCATGAAATAAATATATGTTATATATTTTTGTAATTAAAAAATTACTTAGATAATAAATTTTTGATTAATATTTATGATAAAAAAATATTGAGTAATTATTTTTTTGATCTATAGAACAATATTTACTCTAATAATTAAATTCAAGAATAATTTATCTAGTTTTCATCAGAAAAACTAAGTTGGTGACCCTCTAGTCTTCTACCTAATTGGAATTAGGAATAATTTATACAGTCTATGATTATTATCAAGCAACAGGCCAAGGAATATGGTGTTATAGTATATCTATATTATATTCATACAAAATACACTTGAATGAAGTTATGCACAATACCTATATATTAATTTTTATTTGAGGGTATAACATATATAATATATTTCTTAGAAATTTTGACCACTGCAAACCTCAATACCTCTAGCATATAACTCTTCCAAAAAGGTAGATGAATTTTAATTAATTTGGAACATTATAAAATTGATATTTTTAGTAATGATCGTCTATGAATAAATTGATGATTTGTTTCACATTTACAGATAAGTTGGTAATATATCCTTATCATGATTGAAATAACTTTGGATGATTTTGATTCCATCTACTGACTATCTACTAGGTTTTTATGATATCTACCTAACACCTAAAAGGTGTAATCCATATAGATTCATATAGATAAAATGGTTCAAATGAAAACAAAATCATGATTATTATTTATATCTCTCCATGTGTTAATACACACACTTTAATAGAGAGATGTAACCCATGAGATATTAGAAAAATCCACTTTCATATTTTAACATACTAATTCTCTCTAATACCTTGTTAATTTATGAACACATGACTTAATTCGATCAACATCTATGAATTTCCTTAATAAACATTATCACTATATGTTTAGTCATTTCATTAATTCATCTCACAGAAACTCATTCCTTAGTATTAGTACACTCATAATATTAAACATAGATTTATAATATATTATCAATATAATAACCTAGGAAAACAATATTACCCTCACATACCAATTGTAGACACATATCTCTCATTTTCATCAAATGAATAATCTATAACCATTATGATTATTTCAACCCATAAATGGATTTGTGAAATAATCATATATTATAGTATTTCTTTGATTTTAGTATCCCTTTAGTTTATATCATAAAATAACTTTTTGAGGGATTCCATAAAGAAATTTTCTAGGTTATGTATGTTCCTAATTTAATGATAATAATAATTTCCCATGACTTTTTGAATTTAAATGGTACTTTAAATGATAATTATATAGAAGGTATTATAAAATATTATCACTAAATTCATGAAAATCGTAATAATCATCCATGAATTATTGGTCCACTATAGACCGTCTATTTCCCATTTCTTCCAAATAATCATCCCAATATCATGAAACCACATAAATATTAGATAATAACTTTTTTGTGCATAAAATCTATTATTTAATTACCAGACAAAGATGTCAATATTCGCTAGTTTCCATATAATATTTCATCATATGTATCGTTATTATTAAGAATAATATATCATTCATTATGGTGAATATGAGACCACCACTTGGTTTTAAAAATTATACATAGAAAATGAATCTATAATAGTTTCTCCCACTGTCTCAAGTAAAGTATAATATTGATATACCATCCTAAGTGAATTTAGAGAAGGTACCTCTGATGTTTTTCTAGTCCCACCATATCAATAGATACATAATTCCAACATTGATAACATTGTTATTTACAGAATAAAATTCATTATCATGGATTTGTTAATATCCTTTGTAGATTTAGGATAATTAACTCATATTTACATTGTGTTTCGTTATAATTATGTTTGAAAATAAATCCAAATTTGACAAATGAATTGCATAAAAAACATGACTCCAAGTCAAAATGGGTTTTCATCATATATATCTAGTAGTTAATACATTTTTCACATGGTTAATTATTATTTTTTAATAATATATTTGAATAATTTATTGATGATATAAATTATATAAGACTCTATAATGATCCACATTAATCTAGCATAAATTATATAAAATGTGAGTTACCAAAACTCAACATCTAAATAGTTGATGAATATTCAGTTAAAGATCTAAACTGAAAAACCATCTCGAATTAACCATCATCCATTAGAAAATATATTCAAATTGAGCATTCCTCAATTATATAACGCAATATATTAAGGAATATTAATTTACCCTTATCTTATTATTTAATAGTTAAAATGAATTTTTCAACTTATTCTAGAAGATCTGTGGAGTCGATATAAGAAGAAAAAAATGTTAGCCTATATTTGTAAAATTATCTAAATACCACATGTTTTAGATCATTAGAAGATAAACATGTTTATGAGTATAATTTAATAAATTAAATTATGTTATATTTGAAGAACAATAATCTTGAATTAACTGGGTAGGATTCTTATATTATGTTCATAATTTATTTCCTCAATCTTGATATATATGAGTGAAGAGATAAAAATTAATTAGTTAAGTATGATGTACCATAAAAATGTTACTTCATAAATTAAATAAAATATCATTGCGAAAAATGTAAACTGAGACAAATATTTTGGTAATATCGATAGAGACTCAAATAAATCAATTCATGAAATTATAGTTTTTGTCTTGTCATTGTAAATGATGTAATATACACTCCTCAAATTTTTGGAGAACATAAAAAACATGTTATAATATTTCTGAACATTATTGATTCTCTATTGGGGTTAAATAATATTATTTTTAGTGGAAATACTACACACAATGATGAATATTCTGGAAATAGAAGTTTATGATAACATCAATTTAATTCATTTCTAGTTTTCAAATAATAATATCTTTATTCATGATCATTATATAGCTTCAAATTCATTACACACCCTCAAATATTTTTTCTTTTGTAAAATCATCCTAATGACACCAACCCATTTAAATGTTCATGAGTATTCCATATTTTTTCATTTTTTTGACAATAAGGGGTAACAAAATATGTTTTATGAGATCATTGTATTTTGGTTGAAGTATAAATAACATAAAAAAGAGATATTTTTATATAAAATTAATCCATTTATGGATGAATATATAGAAAAATTGTGGTAATCATTATTACCTGATATTCATATACAATCTCAAATCCATTTGGAAGAAAACATTTTGTAATTTCTTTATTTAATTTTTCATACCATAATCACTATAAATACACAACTTAATTTTTTTTAAAAACATATAGAGTTAATAAAATATTATTTATATTTAAGCCTTTATATATTCTTTTGAAGAGATATAAAATAGTTCATCACTATGGAAAACCCTCTAAATTTATTTGTTAGGAGTTCTATTCATGCCCACTATGTGGAAAAAGTGATCAAGTATTTGAAATTACATAACATTATAAAAATTCTCTTATAATGGTTAGTGTAAAAATATTCATGCTTATTATGTCATATTTGTACCAATGAAGACATGTCCCTAGTTAATGAATGAGTGTAGTGATATTGTTTAGATGGATTTTTTTTTATTTTTTTAAATAATTTAAGAGTAGATAATTGTTTCTTTTAAATTATCACAGAAATATGTGAGATGATATAATTAATTTTAATTATTTAGTAACACGTTATTTAATCAATTACCAAAAGACCATGTCATTGGACTCAGAATGCCTTATTGTGTTGAAATTATAGTGCAATAGATCCATATTTTATTTCTTATAATCCCTGTTAAGGACATGAATATTATAAGAAAGTGTTTTCAAATATGGTGTTTCTTGTTATATACTAGAAACTCCTTGTTCAATTGTGTGGACACTCTAAAATGTAAATCATCGTTCATAATTTCCAAAAACTAGTATCTTGTTTTTTATTGTGTTAACTAAGGAAATTAAATCCATTTCATATTTGGATTAGTTTATAAACTATATTTATTAAGATATAATTTAAATAGATAGTACCCCATCTCAGGTAAAATAAATATTCAGACCATTGGAGTATATTAACTCATACACTGGAAGAATTAGAAATTCTTAATATTTTATTTCGGTATTCTATTATTTATGAAAAAATTAATTTATAATTGTATTTAAAAATTAATTTCAATTTTATACAGATTTTGATTAAATGGTTAATAATTTATAAATAAAACATTTATACAAAATCTATTTTTTATAAGTTTATCTCTATATATTAATATATTTATTTATGTGATCTCAGTATGGAATCCCTAAAATAAATCATGAATTTGGTAAAAATAAAATAAAAAAATAAATGGCTTGATTATGATATTATATAATGGTTCATTTATTAATAGGATAATAAATCAAACATTGACCATAGGGGAAAATATATTGTATATGTCTAGGCATGACTTACGGCATACCACGTATACTCTCATATGTTAAATTGGATGGTTTAAAATTGATACCTTGAATCCATATTTATTAGACTCCAAGAATATGGGAACTTGTTCCAAACATATGATTCATAATCACATATAGGTGATGGTAAATAAATAATTGGTTAAGGGAAATACAGATTAAACAAATTTAGATATTCATATCATTCACAATGATTAGGTGGGGTGAAAAACAGTACATTTTTTGTATTTAATAATAAATAACCTCAAGACTATTCTATTCATATTTAATAAAGTAAAACAAATACATAAATAGTTTTGGTCTATGATCACGACTATTCACATTAATGAAACAAAAAACTATTTAAAACCAATGGGCAATATTTATTTTAATTATTTCATTGTTATGGTAAAACATGTGTGAATTAATCTAATTAATTATCCAATTAATATTTTAATTCAATTTATCTTCGTCTAAAACCAATCATTCATGGATAATATAATCTAATATGATTTTAAATAATTTATTCATATTGATTTTATTTAAAATGTAATAAATCATGTAAATATCATGTACTTGGAATCAACTAGATGAGTTTTTATCCGAACCACTCAACATAGTCCTTGTTATATAAGATACAATTCCATGGATTATAGCATATATAGAATCTTTTTTATTTATATAGCATGTACAATCAATAAATTTAATACATAACTATTGGGTAATGAAAACTTGGAAAAGGAAATTGATGTTATACATGAATTTGGAAAAAGAAGAAAAATAATTCGAATGATGAATTGAAGTAAAATTATTAAAAAGAGTGAATTTGTAAAAGGAAGAAGTGAGACTATGAAGTGGGAAACCCTTTTGCAGATCACCTCTCTTCATAGTGATCTGTTCCGTAGAGAGGCCCACAAACTGAATAGTTCATGGGAAGTAGATGACGGTGTCTGTTTCACAGATCATATTACATAGTTTATGGGATGAAGGTGGAGAAAATTTCCCTATGCACAACATCCCTTGTGAACTCAAAAAGTGCACGAGAAATTAAACTCTATTGGCTCCCTGAAAACGAAAATAAGTCATTAGTGGGACTAGGGAAGTGATTCTCAGCTTTGTAGATTATTAACTCACAGCCTCCGTCGACTACGTCATCCGTGGGGCCAGGTAATGGCTCTGGGATTCTGTAAAAGGGGGATCATAAACTCATTGTAAATAACTGTCAACACTAGTTACCAGTTCCACATTTATCTATATATAGAGTTATAGGGTTTAAAATAATAGTTTTAAAGATTGTAGGGGAGTCAAATGGTCAGAGGGAAGAAGATAGATACATCTATAAGTCCACAAAATATGGACTCACTCGACAATTCCCCACAGGTAAAACCCCATTGCATAGCGTTATAAAAGAGATTAAATTAAAATTGGTAATCCACAAACTAAAAATCCATCGTGGGTTACTCCCTAAGAGGTAAAAAACCAATGCTCCTCTAACAACCCGACATCCCTCATAGAAAAAGGCTATGTAGCTGGAACCTTGGCCCATGTAAAAATTCAATATGTGAGAGAAACTCGACCTTTCATGGCCATACACTATGAAGAGGGAATATGACCTACTTAGCCATGTTCTACACAGACTCAAACCAGGTCAACATACCATAATTGTATGCGGACATTCCCTTTACCCACATAGAAACATGGTACATGGATGAATCCCTATCCTGCATGAAATTCTGTTGTGTGAAGGGGTGTACCCCATGGAGTTCCACTATATGGCCCTGATCATTCCATTCTATTGTGTCATCCACTACCCATGTCGGATCCTCCACAAAACACTCTGATGGAATTAGGCCAAGGACTTTTCTAAAGATTCCAGACCCATATGATAAAACCATTGGATGCATCAGGGTTTACTTTTGTGTTTACATACCTATGGTAATCATATTCATGTAGGTCATTCATGTGCCAAGAAAGACCCTCGGTATGAATGTATGTTTATATTACCATGGTAATGATTATTCAAACCTTGGGGTACTGACATGAATCTCCCAATTTCATGTGGTAATGGTGGGGATCAAACTTGTGACTTTTTTTGATAAGAAATTAGATCCTTCCCCATGGAACCAAACATTTAATAGGGCACTCCCATTAAGGTAAGCCCCAAGACATTCTTACATGATTTGGATCCTTCGATCCCCTTTCCCCTCACATGGGATGTGGTCAAGTAGATCAATTGGAATGAATATCTGGGATATAAAAAGAGATAGGAGACATGAACACTCAAATTTCTTTCCCTCTTCCATTGGGATCCAGAACCATCTATTAGCTGATGAGGTAGGACATGGGATCTTCAAATCTACTACCTCTTCTTGTTTCTCACAAAGAGTTTGATTCAAATGTGTTAAGAGGTTGTTAATGATCAAGGAATCCACATGATCCCAAATGACGAGTCTTCAACATATAAGTGATCCCCAAATTTGAATCCATATGGGCCTCTTAGAAGGTATAATCCTTAATCACGTATTCTCAAATGGGCAGTTCCCATGAATTTTTCTCAATCATTCCACCTTAATGGGCCTCTTATGAAGTGTAATTCCCAACATAAATTAATCTATGGGGGATTTTATTACCAATAAACGTGGATACATAAGAGTCCTCCCTAAGGTCCAAACTCGACAACCAAATTACCGTAATATTCTACAAGAAACATTACTTATATGCTCATATCCACCCAGGAGAATATCTTTTCTTGGCATCTCAGACCTCTTTGGAAAAATTCCCACACCACCCTTGACCATCCAAACATTATCCTAAGTGTTCTAGGCACATGACGCTAAACTATATGGTTGGTTCCTTGTCACATGAACTTAAAAACGGATGTGTATAGTAAAGAAACATTAATCTACATGGGTTAATATTCCTTTCATAAGGATATATGGAAATCACATCTTATGGGTTTGATATCGACATCAAAATAACTCTTCCCCACCCTAGGATGATGATAATCTTCATAACATCATCCGATATAGATTAAAACCACCATTATCACAGGGAATGACCAAATAATCCAGAGATTTTTCTTGAAAGGGGAATGTCGATAGAGAGCCTAGAATACATAAAGATCCATCCATCAATAGAGAACCTTAGATACAAACATGGGAATCTAAAACCATGTGTAATTCTGATTAACTACAACAACATAGGTATACTATCAACACAATCCTGGGACTGAAAAAAGGATTCATGAACATATAAACATAGCTGACATATATAAATGAGTTCCAAAATATACAATAGTTCCCCCAAAAGGGTGATGAGATCCCAAGTTCCCATTCTCTTGACCAATGTGAGTTCTAAATTGTCGTTTTCCAAATAATCCAACAAATGATATCCATGGAAAGATGGTCCATTAATCTTGGATGAGTGAGTTTTTTGGTATTTCTATCTTGGTGAATGAAACCATTTGAGAAAATTGAAAATTTGATAATCAAATCTAGTTATTTCACACTAATTAACCCCTATAATCGAACCAATAGAATATATTCACCATAAAAAAAAATATTTCTATCAGAATAAAAAATGGTGAACATGACGAGAATCCTTAACCAAGGTGGTTATATTAACTCACAAAATCCCCTTTCTCAGTCAACAAGAAATAGGGCCATGTGATATTATCAACTACTCATGTCATCATGAAATACTACTTTGGTAGGGTTTTCATTGACTATTCTTGTCACATATATTATAGGTATTGTTTAGAGTTAACTTTAATCCAATGAAATCCCATAAGTTTTCGAAAATGTACATGTCAAACATTTCATTAGCTAAGTCATTCAAAAAGAAAAGAACATTGTCGTGTAACCAACATCTTCACCTCTGGGTTTAAAATGCATAGATTTGGGAATACCATCAAAGCTGAACTCTACCAACACTGGATGCTACAAGGCATGCCCTCCAATTATTGAGAGCTCACTAGCTTCCACTTCACTAGTGGATGACATTCCAAAATTGGGCGGACCATCTATCTATCTAAAATCATATTGAGATCATTTCCTTGAGATGTGACAATGAGTACCTCCCTTATTTCAGGGATGTATATGAGGTCCTCCTTGATGAATTCATCTCAATTTCACTATAACCTTGCTCAAAGGCCCATAATAGAAGAATTAATCACCAACACCACAATGATTAGATTCCTCACTCCAAAAAGAAATCTTCTATCTGGGTTCCAATAAAAGAATGTTAGAATGTTGTTCCTTTAGTTTCCTACTGAGGAAGTCAAACATATAATCCGGAGCATGTCATCACTGTGATCTTTGAGGAAGATATCCTCCATAAAAATTTGATGGAGTAATATTAGAATATATATATATATATATATATTCATGATCCATCTTCTGAATTCCACTATGAAAATATGATGGAAAACCAAAAGCAAGCGTATATTCCAGCTTGTACTCATCAAACACACAACACAAGTAGGGTGGAAATTTATAGGTAAATGGAAATCCCTACTGATGCACCTATATCCCGTCATCTGAAATGAATGAAAACAATCTATAAGAAGACATAAATCCCTATTGAAGCATACCAATCCTATCCTCCAAATTCGGTGGTGAATTATAGGAAGTCCTATAACTATTCCATTGAATACGAAGACCGACAGTCAAATACGATTGAAATTAACTGGTTGATGAAAATTCATGCTTACCAAAACGAAGTCCACCAGTAAAATATAGTGGAATGAAAATATATAAAGAATCAAATTCTTATGAATGAATATGAAATCTGTTAGAAAAACACAATGTAAAATGAGTAATTGTGAATCCATTTTTTTAAACACTTAGACCAATAGTCAACTATTGTGTCCACTAGAGAAAATCTTTGTAAAATACTTTCTGTGAATTAGGGGAAGACTCTTCACCCTTCCCCGAAACAAGTGAAATACCAATAACCACAATCCAAACATAGTGGACCTGAGTTGACATATATTCTTGCTATGAAATCAAAATAGTCATACATAGTCATTCCATCCATCGATGTTTCTTAACACATCATAGATATGATGTAGGATCACACATCAATTCCTAACCATATCCCCAAAATTTGTCAAGACAAAATCATTTCAGAAAAAATAGTAAGGATCCGGGCCCAAAACCCCATCTACCCATTCGGGGTGAGTCTCCCAAAAAATAGGATGGTAACTATAGATCATACATGCATTAAGGTTCCATTCCAAGAGGTTCTTCACCCATATTACATGATAAATAGAAAACCATATCGGTTAAAAATACCCATTTCAACTGGGTGACGCAGGTCCACCACAATGGCCTTTCTATGGCCGACTTATATCCCTGACAAAAATCAAGATGCTCAATGTTGTATCATAGTGACATCGTGGGAACCACTCATATAGAAACCCATATATGAATTCTATTACGAGTAGTAGGTGGACCTAGTCTCCCGAAAGAGATCTCCCAAAAATAAAATGTGCCAATGGAAACTAGAAAATGAAGAGTACATTTGTGGCCCTACTCTAGTAGAAGCAATAGTTATTGATGACATCAAAAACTTATTTATATGGGCTTAGGATCTTTTCGATCTATTAAAAAATTAATAAAATGTCAGTAGAAGTTGTAAAGATTCTTCCCGAAATGTTTTTACCTATATCTCTAAAGGTCCTCCTCGGGGCACCCTTCAATAAGGATTACATGGTGGGAAAAAAATGATCGACCATGAAAGCCTATCTCCAAATGGGCATCTGGTTAACCCTCTGTGTAACCTGAATATTGATCAAAAAGGAGGTCCTCACCCTATTTTGGTCTTCCTGTATAGTCTTTTCTATAGTATAGGCTACAAAAATTCCCCCTATAGTCTTACATAAAGAAATAATGGTAGTCCACACCATTATCATAGTCATGGAAAATGTCCTCCCTGCAATGACAAAACACATCAAGAAGGTCGTCCCTTTTTTGTAATCAAATCGGAAGGTCCGACTCAAGATTCACACCCTGGAAATTATTTCCAAGAACGCATACCAAGATAAGATGGTAGTCCTCACCATTGTCACAAAAACTGTGAAGGTCCTTCAGATGTCATGTTTCATATCTGGATGAAGGTACTCCCCTTGCGGAATCAAATGAAATAAATCCCTCATATAATGAGGCACTTGGGAAGATTCAATCATGTATGTTAGAAACCATGACAAAAATAAGTGATATCCTCTCTCAATCAGGAGATGGCCCAAGTCAATGATCATCCTCAAAACCACATCTGAATTGTTCACATATTAACGAGACTCCTACTAGCCACACTATTTTGGATAATGTCCTCAAGAAATTTCCAAGTTGTTATGATCAAATTGAGGAATATCTATAGAAAGGAAAAAAGGATATACTCTTTATGAGGATTAAATTATCCAAGGATAAAATACTAGTTATGTTTTGTCCCATCACTACTTCTCAAATTGACATACAAAGTGAATTGTCAGAGGAATGCATAGATAACATTCAGCTCAATCTCTGAACAACACTATACCACCTGAAGGAAATATTTTTTTCCCTATGATGGGTACATAGAATAGATCAAAATATTGGCCCAGAATAGCTGAAAAATTGACATGGATGATCTTCTATCTGTGCAATGGCCACAATCAAAACGGTGGAAGAAAGATCCTGAACTAACCTACCTCCATGCACACCAAAAGTTGAGTTGCCTTATCTGGGACACCCTATTGATTGTTCATATTGGAGGTTGGGGATAGCATGTAGATATTCACTTCACCCCACTTTTAATCCTACAAAAACAACTAAAAATTACATCATGTAATGAAATTATTCCAAGATATAGATGAAATGAACTCTCTGTTCAGAAAAGGAAACGTGTTTAGGAATAATCGGCCTTGAGTAAGTCTCCAATGCACCAGACCTGAAGAGAGTGAGACATTAAAAGAATCATCAACAAGGGGATTGATAATATTGAACATTCTTCTCAACTAAGGAAATCCAATCTATAATCATTTATCATGTCCTGAAAAATATGTAATTCATATATATACCTGGTACCATATTTAGATCACACTCGAATGAGAATGAGCGTGATCACGAAATATAAAAAAGAACTAGAAATTAATGAAATATGGGATGAGCCTTATCTTATAGGGTTGGGGTAATTTTTGACATAAAGGTTCCCCATAACCCAAATAAACCAGCGCTGGGAAATCATAATAAAGAAATATGAGAAACACCATTCTAAAGGGTTGGGGGAAATTTTTATCTCAATTACCCATAAAATAGAAGTCAGTATTTTCCCATCTAAGGAGGAAGATAAGTGAAAAGGTCATATGGCCTATCCTATCTGGTTATTTAGTTCCCTAAAAAATAAGGTGTATGACCAGGTTTCATAAAGGTTTCATATGAACTACTCTTTACAAAGAAGTGTGAAAATAATATTGGAACATAAGGATAAGATCTAACAAAATATTCAAAAACAATCTTCCATATAATTCATTAGCGGATATGCCACCCACAATATGTTATGAATTAGTGAACATTATGGAAATAACTCTCACTGACCATAACAAAGAGGGAGAAAGTGAAGAAGAGAAAGGACAGGGTGGCTCCGCCTAGAATCCAATCTACACCAAACCTGATGGCATGTATACTTGGAATCAAGGGTCTTCCCTAAATATGATTTCTCCTTCAGAAAATACATCATTAACTAGTTTTAAAATAACCAATAAAGAGAAAAATAAAACAAGGTTACATACCACCCACCTCATCCTCACAATGAAAAATAGTCTTTTGGGATTCAAGAGATATTTCTCATTAAAAGGAAGAAATGAAAGAATTAAAGAAAATCAATGTAGAGTTACTCTCAGGAGCCCGTCCTATGGAATATGATCCTCATGTTCCTCTAGAAGAGCCTCAATGTACACTAATAGAATGTCTACCTCAGCCAAAAGGGTTTATCCTAGGGGGTGAATAAGGATAAGAATATTCATCCAAGATAGATCTAGGAATATCAGTCTACCTGAATCCAATTGCAGAAGGATATCAACATTTCCCTATATTTTGGAGTCAAATAAATCTTATATAGGAAAATCCAAAAAGGATATATCTGCTCAGGTATCCACCTCATGTATTGCAGTCCTGACATGACTAATGATGCACCTGACTACACCTTCCCTTTACCGGGTTCAACATGGCACACATTAAGGTATCAAAAATACCATTGAATCATTGGAATCTCAATTGAAATCCATGGAAGGAAGATGTGCTCCAACACAACCATAATGTAAACCTTTCCCTCACTGGTTGCATAATGTTTTTCCACCACCAAGCATCGTGAAACACATATTCCCAGTATTCAGTGGATCAGGTGACCGAAAACAAAATTTCATTCATTAAGAATCCTATTGTGATCCCATCATGGAAACCCCCAAAAACAAGATGATGGAAACCATAGATGCTTCATATGAACTCTACATGGTGAGGCATTTGTATGATATGCCTATTTTATAACTAAGTAATTTATCAGATAGGATGATCTTCAATGGAATGTACTTTTCTAGTACAGATAAATGTTCCCAAATAGAACAACAAGCGACCTATTGAAATGAAAAATGTGGGAGAACAAGATAGTTTCAGATGTCCTATCCTGATGGAATGTTCCATCCTTCTCTCAGAACTCGCCACTTCCCCAGATGAGATTCCCAATATGTGCATTGATAACCTCCACGAAGAGCTGAGAATACCACTAATCTCAGTGAAATATTTGAGGGGGTTCTGGGATTTCAATATTATTTCCCAAGGAATAAAATATTCCTTAAATCATATTAACCTCAAGTCCTAAGTATCCCCACCAGTCCTATGAAACAAATTGGGAAGAGTTGAATTGAAATCTGTTATACTTATGAAACCCCCTTCACCAACGCCAAATCTAAGGAATAAATTGAATCAGACATGACCTCAGGGTAATCAACATCATCCCGTGAATCAATAAGAAAAGTGGAGGCAGGCAAAGTGAAATGAATTCGAGGAAAAGAGAAATAAAGTGTTCTCATTATTTGATGACCATGTGTGTGGATACTTTGTAGATGCCATGAATTGAAATTTTATCCATTTAACAGAGAAAAAGAGGGCTAGTGAAGTCAGTATGAATGACTAGCCATATTTTTCTCCCTTCCACCAGATACTGGTATACACCATGCAATATTGCTTCATCTTAAAATACCTATTGTAAATGATTATAGATTTTAGAAATGTTTAAATGGGACCACCACCAGTACAAGTGGCATATGTTTCCACCATTGATTCTATTGAAGGATATGAGTGGAAAAAGGTAGTTAGAAAAAAAAAAGTAGAATTTATATATGTGGATGACTCAAAATATAGTCTACTGAGATGATGAAAAGTTCAAGAATAGTTTAAGTAATTGACTATTCCACAAAAAACCATAATGCAATGAAACTGACATCCTCATCCCTATAATCATCCATAATTCAATTGTCCAAAAAGCAGTTTAACAAGAAATTTTGACAGAATGTGCAAGAATATGATCCCTTGTCAAGGTCAAATCTAGATTTGACACTTGTAGATTTTAGGCCAGTAGATCTGAAAGCCAAGAAACCACCCAACCAAATGGAAGCAACAGAAGATGTTAATCAAGAAGAATCATAATTAGGTGAGGAACTTATATTTGGCTTCATTAATTTCATTCACTTAGTTGATCCCTTATTTGATGTAGAGTATGTATATGAACCCAAGTTCACTGAACCCAATCTAGATCCCATAGGAAGAGGGAACATAAGCTGAAGATACCCATGAAGACATTGTAGTGGAAGAAACCAAATTTATACCCGCACCCCAATTCAGACCATCAATTTTAGATAATCTCATGGATGTTACCTTAAATAGACCCAATAGGAATAGGAAAATTATATTTCCCCTTATGAAGAAATTTTGGCTTGATCATCATTGAATATCCATTAGTATAAAAACAAATTTCTAATAACCCATGAAATTTAGGAATGGATTCCCAAAGAAACCCATAAGGCACAAAATGACCTAAAGATCCTATCTCAATGGTCGAGACATCATCATCAAACAATCAAGTTCCTAAATCACATGTGAAAGAGAATCCCATGTTTGGAATCATTGGACTTTATATAAGAAATATGACGTTATAGAGAAATTGGCTTTAGAACCACCCAATCTATCATTCCTAGATGCCTTGAATTTATCAAAAGATCGTAGGGATGTTCTTATAGAAGCTTTTCTAAGCCTCAAAGTGTTTAATGTAGAAATGGCCTCCACTTAATTATATCATATAGGTAAAAATTCAAAATAATTCTAGGCGGTTATCTCTATTAAGGATCATGATGAAGAAAACATTATGTAGGGACACATCAAACGTCTATAAATGTCCGACATGATAAATGGTATTGATTTTTGAAAAGTCTTCCATGATATTGGATTTGGAGTTAATATTTTCCAAGTGAGAACACTTCGTCATCAAGGATATAGAAAAGGTAACTTGACACTATTGGACATAACTCTATTGAGTTATGATAAATGTTAGTAGAAACTATTGGGTCAAATCATGTTCAAATCAGGATTTGGAGACCTTGTAGTTGACATAAATTTCAAGTGGATTGAAAAAACATGTACTTCAATTTTCTTCTCAGAAGACCTTAGTTTCATCAACCCAAGTAGATTCCATAATACTACCACTAGTGCATCAAATATTTCACTAATGGAAAACTGAGATGCTATATGCCGATAATGCTCCATTTAAATGTTGTGGTTCTCACTATATTGATGCAGGATTCTACGAATAGAAAGGGAAGCGACCCTTAGTCAATGGTATTGATGGGTCACCACCATAAATGGTCTATATATGGTTCCCTATAACGTTATCAAGTATCTCAATGAATAATATTTACTACCCAAAAATCATGTGTAGAGCATGAGTAAAAATTCAGATGCATATTCGATAGTTGTCATTATTTAAGTCATGGCTACAAGCCTAACAGTATAGAAAAATACAATGGTCTCATTTATAATTGTGAATGATCGAATGGAGTTTCCATTAATCCATCGTCAGAGATCTAGATAATCACAGCCTCACTAGATAACATAGAATATAAAGAAGACATTCCTTCATCCATCACTCCATTATCCATAAAAAAATTATATTGTTAATTGGGTCAGAAGACATCACCTCAACCTGTGAATGCCACAAATTGTGACTCTACTCTTAACTCTGAATATATTATTTCAAGGATAGTTTCCCCACTAAAAGATAGAGAAAATGAATATGTGGAAGAGGATGATGAAGAAGAACTTATGGGTTCCCCTTCAGTTTTTGAGTAGGGTGCCTCTACCACCACTGATGAACTCATGAAAATAAACCTGCATACAAAAGAAGACCCACGACCCACTCTAATTAGTGCAACCATGTATTTCGAAGAGAAAGAATTATACACATCTATTATAAGGTAATATTAAGATGGTTCCTTCATATACTATATAGAAATTCCATTCCACTATCCTAAAGGGGACACTCACCACATGGGGGATCAAGAAGATCATCATGGTGACAAAAAAGTATCCAGATGGACGTACCTGACACATGCTGCCAAAATCATTGTTGAATTTGAAAATATCATTTGAGATAACTTCATTAGGGACTCCCAATATCCCATATGGTCAGTTAATATTGTTCTAGTAAAAAATAATAATGATTAAATCATAGTTTGAATTGATTTTATGGATCTCAATCGACACTACCCGTAAGATGACTTCCTAGTCCTGATCAAAAAATTGATGATCAATGAAAATACTAGATATTAGGATATATATTTCAGGGAATTCTGTTTTGGATATAATAAAATATGAATGGCCCAAGAAGATAAAGAACCTGCATCCTTCAGCGCCACCAAGGGTGTTTTGTTTCTACAAGGTAATACCCTTCAATATGGAAAATGCTGGGGCCACATATAAATAATCCACGCATCGCACCTTAAAGACCTTCCTAGGAAATTTCATTGAATTCTATTTAGAAGAAATGGTGGTTAAATCATGAAAATTCTTGGACCACTTATCTGATATTGAAGTCTTCTTCAACAAACTACGACAACACATTCTAAAAATGAGCCCCTTGAAATGTTCTTTCAGCATTACCATAGGGAAATTACTCGTCTTCATCATATGATATCATGGCATCGATGTCAGCTCTATAATTACAATTTATATCCTTGGTATGTCTCCTACTCACAACCTCATAGAGTTGAGAGTACATCAAATAATTTTGGCCTACATTAGGTGATTCATAGGCAACATTGCAGGGAAATGTTTTCTCCAAAACAAGTTGATGAAAAATGGGGTTGTATATAAATGGACTGATGATTTTCCAAAATCATTGGGAATTTCTAAGAAATATATCTTATGTCTTCCGGTGGTAATGCTCCCTGTCGAAGTAATAACACTAGTCTAGTATGTGACTACCTTGGAGCGATCATTATGTGCCTTCCTCACACAAAATAACAACATCATCATCTAAAATAGCCTCTATTATCACATCAAAAACAAGATTAATGTTTAGAATCATTACTCAAATGTCAAGAAAAGGTGTTTGACACTAATATTTTATATCCACAAATTGAGGAATTACATGAAACGTCCTGAGGTCCACTTGGTCTGTTTTAGAAACCTGGTCAAGTACATTCTCTACCATACAATGTTGATTGGAATTCTGTAATGATGGGAGGTCATCTTGAAACAAATTGAAATAAACTTATCGCCTCAAAGAGATCTCAATGGACATGAATTAGCCAATTTTTTAGAAAAAATCCCCTCAAAAGAAATAACTCCATTGGATGGTGAATTACCTGATGGAAAGGTTTTCTATGTTAGGGTAGATCCCAAAATTTGGGAGATTCATTTTGAGGGCTCATCTAAGATGATTGAAAGTTAAAAGGATATAAGATACCAATATAAATAAAATTGTTTAGGGATTTTTAATCTTATATGTGGAAAATAAAGTCTTTAATTACTCGTTCTTGCTATCGGAAGGATGTAAAAACAATAAAGCAGAGTATGAGGCCCTTATTGAATGCCTAGAATTGGAACATCAAGCACAAGTAGAACAATTAATGATAAAGGGTGACTTGGAACTAGTCATCATGTAAGTCAATGAAGATTATGTTAGAAAAAATATAGATGTAATAATTTTTTTGACCATCAACAATGGTTAATTGAGGAATTAACCTCAGATCCGACATTAACTCATGTCTCCGAGTCACAAAATGCACATAGAGTTTCATTATAAACATCATCCAAAGCCCTATCTATCCTGAACTAGGATGAGATAGTCATCAAAAATGCCCACCATCAGATGGTCTTACAACTATTTCAATCCAACATGGAATAAAATGACAAGATCTATCCCATCCCTGATTCATATAGTTCAACTACGAGTTGGATGACTCCCATTATGGGTTAACTTAAAAAGGGATAACTCCAACCAGACAGGGTCAGAAGGAAGAAAATCTTGAAACAAGAAATTATTAATGTTCTATATAATGACACAACTCAAAAAAGGATATCTAAAAGTGAGGTATTGATCTGATCCTAATCAGATGTATTAAGGGATTAGAGACCTCCACTATTATGAAGTGGGTGAATTCCGGAGCTTGATTGTTACACCAATCAAGAACCAATATTTCCCACCAATTTTGAAGGAATAGATACTACTATGACACAATGATAAAACATTACACTAAATTCAATAAGATATTCCATTCATTCCATGTTCAAGATATCTTCATCCACAATCCCCTAGAGTTACTCCACACAACTAAGTACACATGTCCATTTCCAATTGGGGAATGGATGTACTGGGACCATATCCTCTTTCTATACCTATAAAATCCAGGAATATCCTCACAATGAACGACTTATTTACCAAATGGGTAGAAGATGTACCCTAAAATATTTTGGGGAAACAAGCTTTGTAGTCTTTTTAAAATCCAACATCATCACCAAATTTGGTGTCCCTCATTAAATACTGACAAACAACAACACCAACTGATTTTCTACTAAATTTGAGAAATTATATCTGGAGTATGGAATGAAGACCAACTGTTCATCCTTCTACCTTGCAATGGAAAAAGGATATATAGAGGACTTCAAAAAGACCATATCCAATATACTCGAGAGGAAGGTATACAAGGAGAAGAAATCATTTCTCAAAATGATCCTATATACTCTACAGGATTACCAAATA
Organism: Viscum album; assembly: GCA_963277665.1. Classification (NCBI taxonomy): domain Eukaryota; kingdom Viridiplantae; phylum Streptophyta; class Magnoliopsida; order Santalales; family Viscaceae; genus Viscum; species Viscum album. The sequence goes on from OY728125.1 coordinate 976,885,438, forward strand.
ACAACCCACACCACCACTCAAGAAACCCCATATACATTAGTACATGATTATGAGGAACCTATACCCATCAAGGATTCATTACCCTCACTCTGTATTAACTTCTGTTATGAACTATCCACATATGTGAAATCCCAAAAAACGGCTCAATGAGTTGGAGTGACTGGATGAGATAACATTTCATACCATGAATCAGTTAAGGATTTATCAAAAAAGGATAACATGAGCCTTCAAGGAAAATGTTTTCCTTTAGTATTTCCTCAAGTAAGAACTATAGTTAGTCCGTATAACTATGAAGATCCTTCGAAATAAAACCCTAAAATTGGAACCAATGTAAGAGGGTTCTTAGGTTTTATACATGTTTTACTCCATCGGAGGATATTCCTTAAAATAAGTGGATGGAAAATTATTACAGCTCCTACCAATGCTAGGTTCTTGAAGAAACACTTCATGTAGCGAGAAAGCACATCCTGCCCGCATGACGTTAAACTACATTGAATACATCCTGAACAGATGACATTAAAATACATGGAATACATCTTGATCGAATGACTATAAACTAAAGGGTAAAAAGTCCTCACTATATGATGTTAAATTAAATAGTGTGTATGTTCTTACCAAATAACCATAAACTGTATGGAATTCATTCGAACATCATGAAATTGAATTGTGCTTCCAATGTCCTCCCCACAGGATGTTAAACTGTATGGTAAAAATGTACATGTTGGACGGTGTTAAACTGAATTATATCACAATTCTCTCATATGAGAGGAAATTGCATCTAGAATAGGTCACCTACCATTTCATCATCATGAAATATGTATGCATTGATTCCAACCCTCATGGGATTCATATTGATTCCTAGACCCTATGTCCTAGGCCCAACCACCATAACAAAATTCCCCATCCTTGTGCATGGGACGAACTTATACAAATATTTTTCTTCACATAAAAATGTAAGTCATGATTCTTATTTTTGATGAAATATGTAGAAATGCTTGAATATTATATCATGGTCCAACAACCACTTAAAACTATTATAATTCATTTGGTGTACCCTCAAATGACTTTGTGTTATGATAGGAACCATATATATTGCTTATTTCTCAAACAAAACATAGATCACACAAGCTTTGGAATGACATGTGAGGGTTTCCCCCCACAAAAACTAAGGGTAAAGGCACATGAATGGTCCATAATATCAAATAAATTTTTGAACACTCTGCATCCATATGCATGGATAAAACATATCCAATGAAATTCTAGAACTATATGTGGCTTGATTACATCCCTCACGGGATATCTAGTTTCAACTAGATTCTAAATTTTGGTGCAATGACAATCTAAAAAAAATTAAAAACCAAAATCCACCCAATGTATAGGTCATACATGCATGGAAAAATTCATAAGAATATGTCTGTAATGATTCTTGTCTAGGCAAGAGACATGGTTACACCCAGATCTCCAAAACCTGGACCAAATTTGACAAATGATCGAAAGTAAAATGACTCCATCTCCTACACACAAATCAAAATCTATGAAAGATATTCCACACCCTAGATACAATAGAAACGATTTTTTGAAGAATCATTCACCCATACATGTGAGTCCGATCTATGTAGGGAAGTCCATGCATCAGGACTAACTATGTACTTGACTATTATTTCAGGTTAGGATACACCTCTTTCCATTTATGAAATTCTATGTTTTAGTTAATCGGGTGTCTTCAAAAACCTCCATGGCCATCAAAACGTGATTGTCAATGTCCTAATGACATCTTTGTTTGACTATGTACAACATGGTATGGTGGCTCTGCAGAAGTTTCCCAAAAAAAGGAATGTCAACCAAAAACCAATATTAAGGAGAGACTTTTCCTACATCCACACACTCAACGGCTTCCATTCCCCATACTATATATCCTGATTTGAGAACCCCTAAGACCATGGTGTATACTTTCTTTACCCTAGACATCCAGATTATGCTATAATATCCCGGCCCTATTAGCCTCTATTCACTCATGGTTTCTATAAAAATTCATCCCCACAACATGACATTAAATCTTTCTACCCACATCCTTTCCACATGAAGTTAGAATCAATGGAAAAATGTCTTTATCAAATGATGATAAACTCAATGTGAAAAATTTCTTTATAGTGCGATGTGAAATAGAATAACACCATGATTTTATCACCCGATAAAACATTGCTTCCGAAATTTTTCACCTAACATATTATGTCATAGAACATCGTATTACTTGATTCCAATCTACACAAAATACATAGAGATTCCTATATTTTACATCTAGTTCCAACCATGTACCCAAACAAAAATCATTCCTCTTACCTATGTACATTTCAACCCTACACAGGGAAGATCAAGAAATATGTGCAACTTGATTTCTACCCAGACAGTATATGTAGTGATTTATGGATATCACATCCTATCCCATCCAGTCCCAAAAACATAAAATACCACCTTCCATGCATATAATCCAATTTTATGTAGGGTACTTTTAAATTGGTTCTACATGAATAACCACTTCACAAATGAAAATGCCCCCACATTCTGCACATGAAAACAGATTTATGAAATAGATTTAAAATATGGATTCCACATTAAGGATCTATTAGAAAATTGAAATTACTCTACATATGAGTTAGATATGTGTAGGGAGATTCATATATTATGGACAATTATTTTCTGGATGTTTCTTGTGTGTCCAGAAACACCATTTCCATTAACCAAACTCTGCACCTTGGAAATATTATATCTTCATAAACCTCCATGACCATTAGAAATGGGTGTTCAGTGTCCTTGGATACCTCTTCTGGAAAATGCACAATATGTGCCTATGGATCTTCATATGTTTCCCACAAAAAATCATTTCAACCAGAGAAAAATACATTCTCATGAGATGATTTTCTTACCTCCATACACCTTAATGGTTCCAAGGCACTGTATCAATCCTCCGAATAAAATAGTTCATGGGATCACATATTACACCATCTCCACCCTTTTTGTCTGTAGCATGCCTAAATATCCTTTCCTGATCTTCCATCAATTCAATCATGATTTCCTTGTCCATTATATCCTTTTACATGACAATAAATTGTGTTGCCACTGTCCTAACCGAAATAAAATAAAATACTTGTCTAAAGTTATAATCGCATGGTGTTAAACAACACGATGTCGAGGAATACATGTTTATTGATTCTACCATGATTCCTATGTATATGAATCATTTTACAATCACTCCCTAAATTGAAAATGATCGTCTCCGTATTTATGCGGAAGACTCATGTAGGGAGTTTTAACGTAAAAAATATTTATATGGATTGACTCTTGTCCTCACAAGATACAAAGTGACACAGAAAATTTATATTTTGGGTCATTCTATAAGACATAAATGTACCCACTACCACTATAATCCAAATCTAACCAAAAATTTCAAACAAACAAAGAGTATTTCCCCTCATGCTCCCATGCATGAAATAAATCTGCATCATGGAGTCCAATGTGATCTTCTCTTCACTTGTAGGATCATGCTCAAACATTGTACCAATACCCTTAATGAGACAAATATTCATGGGAGGATGTTATATATGTGGGTTCATTATTAAATGAAATTACACTAAAAGGAAAATGATCCTTCTTAGGCATTGGTATGTCCCGCACATGGAAACCTCCCACCCCAGGGTAGGAAAACATCTCTATCATTTTCAATAATAAATCATGAATTGTATGTCCCTATTCATGTTCAAATACAATCCTTTTATAAACCAAAATCTATGCTAATAAAGGTGTGAATCCCCATAACATCCCACAACCATCAGAAATAGACAGTTATTGTCCCAAGGAAATGTATTCTTGACTATTCACAATATACCCTAATGTCTCTACATATGTTTCCCACAAGAACTAACATTCAACCAGAGACAAGTTCATCATCAAGAGTGGATTTTCCTACCTATGTATTCCCTACAATGTTTATTTCTTATATCATTCCTTGGATTTGAAAACCCCCTGAGTTATATTTTACATCATCTCCCCCTGTAATGCCTAAATATTATAGAACATTCCTAGTTAAACTACCATGAAAAGGTGAATAGTTTCTCACATGTTGGGTAAAAATAAATGGGTAGACCCTAAAAAAGTCCCAGTTTCAAAATATTAAACATCAACATGCTTCAACTCTCCTTTACACAATCCAAATTCATGTAGATATGGCCTTCTATTAATGATTAATGTTGACTTGAATACCTTCATAATTTTCAAACACTGATCCTTTGAAAAGGGGACCTCATGGATCCCAAGCCCCATGAAATCACCACATCCATTGGAAATGGACAATCAGTATCTTGAGGAAACATCTTCTTGAATATGCTCAATATGACTTGGCGACTCCACATAAGTTTCCCAAAAAATTTCCTTTCAAAAAAAGAAAAACTCTTACTTAGGAGAGGCTTTTCCTCCGACAATACACCCCAATGATTTCTATTCCCTATACAACTTGTCACACCCCAAAATCCAAAAACTATAGTTATGAAAATTTCCTCACTCGCATCTAAAAAATATTATGGTGTTACATGTCAATATATCATATTGGGGTCGTAACCCCACAAAGTCATTCGCTTAGATGTTCAACATAAAACATTCGTACTGATAGTCTAGTATTGATGACATAAAAATGACCATGGAAAGAGACCCAAAACACACCCTGTTGAAAACCTATAAAGGGATCCATGGGTAAAATTCACGTATCAGCTCACTAGACTAAAAAAAATTATTGTGTTGGAAGGGTATTGAGAAAATAAGAAATAAGGAGACAAAAATATTTGAATGTCAAAAACACCCAAAGTGTGTCCTAAAAAAATAATTTTATGCCTGCTATGTTGGCATCATAATAGGATTAGGAAAAATTGGGGTTATAATAGAAAGGACTCAAATTTTGTAGGGTTTCTCAAGTGACCCTAATTATATATTAGTTACACTTGATGAGTCCTTCTAAAAAGGTTAAAATGAGGCCATAATTTTATTATTTCAATTTAATTACCCTAGACCCTGATCCAAGTCAATATCTGGTAAGGATGATCATATGAGGAGAAACTAATGGAAAAACATGGAGAAAAAAATTAACATTCATTTCAGAACAGAAAAAGAACATATATATTTTGGAGTTTCTTTTTGATGATTTTATGATCAAAATTAAAACTAAAATAAGGCAAAAAAAATGGTTATAGTAAAGACCAGATCACTATTGTCAGCAAATAGTTCATTGGTTGATATAGAACATCAAGAGCCTTTCCATATTTATTCTCTTCTTAGACTCAATCTTGGTCGTTGGAAATATTTTTCTAACATTGGTCCTAATATCCCAATATCCCAACTTAATATAATTAGGATTTTTAGTTGTTGATGATAGATATGGCTTCATCTTAGAATCCTGAGCCTCAAATTCTCACAACTCTACAATGTGAGACATCACATCTTTATAAGAATGTTTTTACTCGATAACTAGGTGATGTAGATTTGTGGTAATAAAATGAAATGCCTCTATTTTTATAATGGGGGCGTTTAATTTTTCAAGGTCGAGTTCATAAATAGATATATCCTCTCAATCTATAACAATTTGGTATGAGAGAAGGTGAATATGTTGATAATTAAAACCACCTGAGCCCAAACCAATTAATAGTTTCTAGAGGATGTCCCCCTAGTCTAAAAATTATTCCAGAGGGGTTTCGATGTTGATAGTACATATTTGATGACATTCCCATCTCCTCACAACTTGGTGATCCTATATAACATTTGGACTTCATCCCTTCTCACACATTGTCATGGGAATATAATCTAAAAGTTCCAACATGGACAATGGAGTTTCTATACATTGTGACACCCAAGAAGGGAGATCTCCCACCTCTTTATATGGATTACCACATAAAGGTATGCATGGGGGTTTACCCCCGAATTCATGAATTCCCAGTTATGTTCCACTTGGTCCAGCTTCAACAAGACTGTCAACAAGGTCAACCAATGATAAAGGATCTCAATCACTCTCCACAGATATGGGGCATATGGATGATGTCCCCTCCAAATTCTTGTGAAGGTGGACATATAACCTTCTTATTGTGTGATCATGGGGAGATGAAACAAATGGTATTGGATTGGAAGAATTTAATGGGTTTTTCACCAATCAAACTGACTTTTCCAATACTCTGTCATGGTAACAAGCCACCAACCATTTATCTTTTTACCATGATAAGAAAGATGAGTCAATTATAGGGGGGTAATGACTTTTATTCTAGATTCATTCCATACCATCATCAATCATAATTGGAGAAGGACTAGGAGATGGGATTCCCTATTAACCATAGTAACATGGACCGGTGTGACATTGTTAAGGAATCCATATTCCTTGGAAACCCTATAATAAGTATATGTCTCACAAATGGTTAATCTATCGATATGAGAATTCAATATTACATCATGAAATTCAACAATGTGAGAAACTTATTCTGAATATTTACTCCTATCATCCACCACTGCACCATGATGAGTTGGGTGATGTAAAAAAGAAAAGAGATAAAAACCACTCAGTAATTTAACATCGCAATCAACATTCAGGGCGTTGGGACAGACAACAAAATTTTTGAGTAGATCTGGGTGGATGATAAACGGAAGAACTATCACAGTATTTTTAAAATCATAACAGTACAAAAGGTATGCTATACATCCATATAAAAATTAAAAAGGATATATAAGATGATGAAGAGGTCTTCCCTCATGTATCTTCACCAATAACTCATAAATTTTTGAAAGGGTTGGAATGGCTAAATTAACAGGCCGCCTTTTAGCCAATTCTATTGAATAATCAATGTGAAAACACTAAAAATAAAATAAACAACATGAGAAGGGAAAAACCATTCACTTAAGAACACAAAAAAGAAACCCTCTAATTTGATCTTAGAAGATATGTATGAACACATTTCATAACCATAGGTTTTATATCGGCCCACCTTAAGGGTAGTGGAATAAGAGTATGGAATATGTCAAGATATTTGGGTTGGATGTGTTAGGCTATGGTGAAATTTTTGCCTTGTTATGTTCACATACATGAATAATCTTGTCCAGTACTCAAATAAATTGAGTGATTGAGCATGAAAAGTATGACCAAGTATTCTCTCCACCATGATCTATAATTCTCCCTTTAGTGGGGATACTTGAAAAAAAAATTACCCAGGTCTTGGTCACCAGAAAAAATTCATCGTACATATTTTTAAGGATGGTCAGTCCACTATCTCTTATATATCCCATAAACTCATTCCCAGTTCACCATGTGATAAGTGGAAGATATTGGTTATTGGACACCATCCACTGAGTAATTCAGGCAGTATCTCACATGTTGAATAAATTTATAATTTGGAGACACACACTACTTGGTATAAATTTACATCCACCAATGCATCTGGGGATTCCAAACAATATATGAACTGTGAATACCTAAACCCATTCATTAGAAAATCACTCTCTAGATTGTATATTCCTCTTGTAGATCATCCATCTATTAAGATTACCACATGAAATGTTTACAATGGTTTGATAATTATTTGTAACATAATCCGAAAATTTTTCATCGATATGATGATTACTTTGAGTCCATGTGGAGCTACTCAAGATGAACACATTTCTTCAGCCCGAACTAGATGTTATTTCCCTCATAAAAGATGCATTTTCTAAATCATAACCCTAATACATCTCTTGGTGGACAATATGAATATTTTGGCCATTGATGGATGAGGTTCTCCATCTTGATGTCAAAATATATAATGCCGATTTTGACAATATAATGGATATGAAATATATTCTGATGAAAGGAGGTCCTTTATAATACCCTCATGAGGAATGATGTGAGAAAAGATGTCATATTCAACATTCTCAGCCCTAGTCTCCCTCCTTCTAGTCCCATACATTTAATAAATAATTAGAGCTATTTTTTGTTTCTGTATCCAATGAACATGAAAAAAGAGTTATCCTACAAAATTAAAAAGAACTAAAATTGTTTTATATATTTAACTTCCCATGATTGAATGTTCCATGTAAGATACCATCCATGAACTGACGGTTCACGGAAACTCATGAGGTGCTGGCCCGCGAAGTGTTAGCTAATGAATTAGTAGTTCAAAAAATAAGAAAACCACACATAGAACCCCAGTATGAATAATATGGAACACACCATTCATTGATTCAAATATTATATTTGAGGATTTTATGTTTGGTTCGTAGATGAAGTACTCCACAAAGGGATGTAGTATGTGGAAGAAGGCATATGAGAGAGATTCACGAGAGCACATTTTTCACTGAGAAATACAGTAGAGGAAAAATGAGCTAGGTCCCATTTATATTATATTGTTCCCAATATTATGGTTACACCATCATACAACAAACTGACTCAAATCAGGGCTACATTCTACATCGGAATAACCTATTCTTCATACCCATCAGAACGAATTCTCTTGGGGGGAAATTTCTGGGCCCTGAAAAATTTGCAATGTAAATTACAAATTTCCCATTAATTTGGAAAAATAATTAAAATATGAACAAGTAATAATATAATTAAAAATATTTAATGGAGAAAATTTTGATACGAAAGAAGCCAAACCATGAAGTGAGAATCCCTTTTCAGATTATCGGTATGCATGGTGAATCGCTTCATGGGGACACCCATGAACTCAAACGGTCCAAGAGAAAGAAAAAATTGATGGATCCATGTAAAAAAATGAATTTTTTCATGAGAGTGAGGTAGTTATTCTCAAATACATAGATTATGAACCCACAACATCCACGGGCTATGTCATTTCCAGGCTGGGTAATGGTCATGGGCTTCTACAAAAGGTGGATCACGACCTCATTGAAAAAAATAGGCTTCACCATTACCCAGTTTCCCTCTTCCCTAAAAATATAGTTTGATGGCATCCAATGAGAGGATCAAATATTGAAGGATAGATCAATGTATTAGAGGGAAGAAGACCAACAGATCGATATCTCCACAATAGACTGACACACTCAGAATTCCCCCACTGGTAAAACCACTTTTCAAATTTTTAAAGAGGATAATAAATTAAAATAGGTAATCTGTGAATTAAAAATACCTCATGGGTATACTCACTGAGAGGTGAAAACCCAATGCTTCTTTTGAAACCAAGAATTTCACAAAGAAAAAACACTATGAAGAAGGAACCTTCCCCATGTTTTAATTCACTATGCAAGATGAACATGATCAGGCGTGTTCATACGCAATGTTGAGGGAACCCATCCCCACACATCTATGTGATACGTTGACTCAGACTAGGTTTTTGTACCACAATGGTGAACAGATACCCCCCATTCCCCCATATAAACATAATACATGGAGTAATACCTATCCAACATAAAATCCCGTTACATGGAGGGGGGTAACCCATAGAATTCCACTCTCTGACCTTGATTATTCCCTTATTTTATGTCATCTTCTCCCATGTTGCATCCTATGAATACGTGTTTAATGGAGTTAGGAAAAGGCCATTTCCAATGAATTTAGATCCATATGATAAAACCACTAGGTGCATGAGCGTTCCCCTTTGTGTTAACCTACCCATGGTAAGAGGATTAATGATTATTATCTCTATAGATAGGAGGAACCGTGGAATGTCCATAAGTTTACATTCCCATGGTAACGAGGATTTTGAACCTGGTTCACTATAGTGAACCTTTACATTTTGGGTGGGAATAGAGGGGATCAAACTTGTTTTTTCATTTGACACGGAATAAGATCGTTCCACCTGGAACGAATCACTCAATAGGGTACCTCCATTAATTTAAGCACATAGCCTTTCCTAATGGAGGTGGACCCTTCACTCCTTGCTTCCATTTCCTAGGATGTGTTCTGGTATATCTCTACACATTACTGTCTAGGATATAAAAAAAGGTAGGATATAGGCACGATCAAAGCCCTTTATCTCTCCCGTTGGGCTCTAGTGCCGAATATCAGTAGATGAGGTGGGATGTGTGATCATCAGGTCCACCGCCTCCTCTTATTGTTTACATTGAGAATGACTCACATGGGCTTCAATGTTGATAGAAATCATTAAATACATATGATCCTAAAATATGGGGCTTCTCTATAGATGAAATCCCCAAATTTCAATACAAATGGGTCACCTCAAGGTATAATCCCCAATGAAGCATTCTCAAATGGTAGTTCACATGCGCAAGCCCCAATCATGCCCCATTAATGGGTCTTTTCTATTGGGTCAGTCTGAACTCACCCTGAACTACAAGGCCTATGATTCAAAACAAATTGGTATATGTAGGAATCCTTTTTGAGGTCCAAACACAAATCCAAAATTAACCTAATGTTCTCTGGGCTACATTTTCGATAGGGTCATATCCACTAAGAACTATATCTATTCTGGGTTCCTCATGCCATTTTAGCATATGTCTGACACCACCCATGACCAGGAAACCATTAACATGAGTGTCCTTGCTAAATCATGTTAATTTGTACAGTTTGTTCTTTGTCACAAAACCTTAAAATGTGATGTGTCTAGTAAAGAGAAACTGAAGTATGTGGGTTCTGATTCATTTCACAAGGATATGTATTTAGCCCATCTTATGGGTTCGATCACAAAATAAAAATAGATCCCATCCCCTCTATGTGACGATAAACTCAAAAGCTATATACAATATAAATTATATCAAACATTGTCTTAGGGAACAACCAAAGAATCCATGATTATTTGATAAAAGGGTAACATTGATAGAGAACCTCGAATACATACTATTTATTCCATCAATGGAGAACCTCAGATACATATAGGTGATTCCATACCCATGTGTAATCATGAATAACTACAACCCCAAATATATTCTATGGACAGATAATTGGGAATGAACATAGGATTCATGAACATATGAATATAGCTTTAATATATAATAGAGTCATGGAATAAGAGATAGTTTTCCCATAAAGGGTGAGATGATCCAGATTTCTCATGCATTCGACCAATGTGAGTTCTTAAGTTTAATAATCCAAATCATACAAAAAACTACTACCTTTTGATATAAGGTCCACATATCAGGGATGTGAGAGCCATTGGGTGTTTTTATCTCCATGAAAAAACTAGTTTAAGACAATAAAAAATGTTATAACCGATGCTGGTGATTTCATAGAAAATAACCCCTATAATAAAAAAAGTGATATATTCTATGTCAACATAAAACAATAACATTTTTTATCAAAAATAATAACCCATGAAATTCATGTGTTTTTAATACTTTATTGAACATTAAATAAATAGTATGTAGTGACTAAAAACAATATGAAGTATAAATATTTACAAGAAATAAATTATGAAATTAATATCATATAGAGACTACCATAGAGAATTTACATTAAATATCCAAAAAATAAAAAAAATAATCATTATTTATAATATAATAATGAATGAATTTTTATTTTACCACATTATAATATAGGGAACACAACATGTATAGTCCAGTTACATACTTTGTATGTCACTTCATCTTATATCTAGATTATGTTTCTAAGGATAGGTAATGTAATTCCATATGGATATTCATGAGTTTGACATTGTACGTAAATAGAACACATAATTAAACCTCCATATTTTGATGTTTACAACCAGTCTATTTTGTGAAATAAATTTCATGATATGTCTAGATTCTACATTATACCAAATGAAAATGCATAGATTACAAGATGTGTAAGGGGGTAACATGGAGTTTTGTTTGATAAACTATGTGTCTATCCTGAACTGTCGACACATAGTGTGAATTAAATTAATTCCACGTGTTTTTTCTACATCATGATTATAAATCTATGTAAGTGTCTGGGTGTAGTTAAAATGGGTCCATGACATGTAAATTTGGGCTATATTCATTAAACTATTGTGTTTTCTAACCAAAATTCCATACACCATTAGAGGGATTATTTATATGTTTTATTCACTTATTACCATTCTAGGTAATATATTAGAGAAATGATTATAGGAAAAGTGATCTTGATAACTTGATTATAAGAACAAATCAAATATAAATAAAAAACTATAACAAAATGCATAAAATAATTGTCAATAAATAAAAATTTATAAAATTAAGTGTAATATTTTTTATATAACTTGAATGTTATAGATGCATCAAAAAATATTTTTTGGGTTATTTCAAAGTAATTATTTTTTCTTATTCAATATATAACTCATTGTTTTTATGATATGGATTCCATTTCAAATAAAACTATTCTAATAGAAGTAGACAAATATCACCAGAACTGAAATTTATCAACTTTTATTATTGAATATATAATTTATTTATATAAAATGAGAAATGTAATTTTCTTATTTTATTTCTTTATTGATTATGTTTATCAAATGAACTATATTTATCTGTTACCATTTTTTCAAAACATGTTTATGTTGTACCTTCGTTGAGCTGTGGAGAACCTAATGTAGATCCCCTCTATAGGTGACCCATATATTCCCCTTTAATCACATTATTCTGTGGATTATACTATAGGAGACATCCCATAGGTATTAATCTATTTGTTTAATTACATTGATTTATACCATGATTCTTTCAATCTAAATGGATCATCTTAGTCTCCATGACTTGATTTGATTGACAAGGAAGATGAATGTCACTTATCCCACTATTGAGAGAATTCTTTGAAACGTCCCTAGTATAGAGAACCCTTAGTAGGATGTTTTTTTTGTTGTGTATAATGTCTAACCCACTCTCAAATGAATTATGGAATTATTTCTAGAAATAAGGATAGAGATCAATATTAGTTTATTAAAATAGGACCATAACAATATTATAAACCCCTAAAATTCAATATTCCATTTAATAATAATTTCTTCTGTATCACACAATGATGAATATTATTTTACAAACTAATAAATTATTATTATTTTTGTTAGGCCTCATCTCAGGTGTATTTTCTGCTTAATTATTTTTAATTTTGAATTAAATATTTAAAGAAGTATTATTTATTTTAAAAAATAATTATACTGTTAGAAATCTAAAGAGTGAATATTTATTAAATATTCATAAAATTTAATATTTTTTTGGAATATTTACAATTTATTACCTTAAGAGTACCATGAAATAAATAAATATTATATAATTTCATAATTAATTTTTTTTCCAAAAAATATTTTTTTTAACAATTACTATCAAGAAATCATGAATAATTGTTTTTTAAATTTAGATAATATTACGTATTCAAATAATGAAATTCATAATTAAATAACTTATATATTTATAAATAATTCTTGTGGTACCATTTAGACTTCTTCCCCATTAACATTAGAAATATCTACCAAAAGTCCAAGATTACTATCTGGAAATGGGTGAAATTGGAAGAAGATAATGCCAAAACTTTGATAACTACATATTAACTCTTACTATGAAATATAATATAATTTTTGAAATATATTTAATCAATTGAGTATCAAACTCATGTCAATATCCCATGCTCATGATATATGTCTCATTGACTATCTAAAATGAACACATCAAACGTTGTGGCATTGAGATTCATTATAAAAATCAATTATAATAAAAGGGCTCAAAATAATATATTATTTAATAAAGAAACAAGAAAATCATTCATTTAATTATTCATGAAATGTACAGTATTCATGAAACAACAAGCATAACCAACATGGACATGAACTGATATTAACACATTTTGTGACTATGCATAAAAGTGTGTGAGTCATGAGATGTATTTATAATAATATTCCATTCAATGGACCATTACACACATTCATATATTGGAATTGTAACATTTCATGGAATCATGACCCATTATATTTCTAATATTGGAAATTAGAGGTGTTTTGAGGAGGCATGAGGAGGTTATGTAAAGGATGTGGATGAAAAAGTACTATAGTAGGTAATTGAAAATGTAAATGGTATTCACAACATATGTTTTTAGTTTATGAATCATGTAGATGGTTATATTCAAGGAATGTATATATAAAAAAGGAGAGTATGTGGAAGGGATTATCATCCTTACATTCTAATTCACAATGTGTAATAAATTATGGCTGAGGAAACTGATTTTTTTATAAAAACAAAAATATTTCAAAATTCATGAAATAAAATGTATTTAGGGTGTGTAATCCCTAGCCCTTGTGGAATTCATGTCATGAATCAGTAGATAAGAACATTAAAATAAGAGGATTTTGTTTTATATATATATATATATTTAATATTTTATAATTTAGTTCAGTTTTATCACGCAAACTATTGATTGTAGAAAACCCAAGACTCCATAAGAACATCTTCTAGATCATCCTAACCCATGTTGATTCATAATATCCGGTGGTTGGTGTTTGATGATTAGTATAAATAACTTATGTATTTCTTGGTTTTTTAATCTCTTAATTCTATCAAGGATACACTATGGTAGTGTGGTTTTCATTTGGGTAGTGTTTGGGGATTAATTTTTGATAGCCATTGATGAGGTGTAGGTTTATCCATCTATTTTTCATGCTGTTTTGGTTTGTGGTAATTTATTATTCACCCAATGATGCACAACGTTATTATAAAACTAATTTATGATAGGAAATCCCATGTTTCTAATAATTTTTTATCTTGAGAAAGGGTTTTTATCTTATTTATTACTGATAAGATTGCTTTCATAGTCATTAAAAAGATAATTAATCTGTTGAATTGAAATTATAGGATAAAGTGGTTTAAATGGATTATTTTTATATCTTTTATATTATCAAATATATTGTGATTGAAATTAACCACCAATAATGGTGGTTGTAGAGGAATTTATTATTTTTGTATTTTATGAATTACTGAACACTTGATGTTATGAGTGTTTGGAATCATCCTATAATGGAAATTGTTTAACCAATTATATTTTTATAACAAATGGTTTCCTTTTTATTTATAGAATTTTGTGAATTCCATAAAAAAAAAATTGAATGTTATTAAGATATACTTTATAGATATAAAAAACTATGTGATGTTCTTATCGTTTGGTTGTGTTAGGGGGAGACGATGTGTGGTTGAGTTGTGGGGCTGTTATACGATGTGTGTAGATATATTATTGTTTCATGGAGAAGTAAGCTATGACCATTTTTGGGGGTGGTGACGTGTGACCCTGCTATTGTGTGGAGAATCTTGATCATGTTGTGGGGTAGTGAGGTATGAAATTTCTATGTAGAAGTGATGTATGCCTGTGTTGTAGGTGTGATGAGGTGTGACTATGCTATGTCAAAGTGTTTGTGTGTTTGTTTTGATATATTATTTTTCATATGTATTAATGGAATTGGTTAATAATGATTAAATTTAATGGGATATTTTTTTATTGAATTTTGGATTAAAAGTATAAGTGTGTCAAATGTTGTTTATGTTTAATAGTGAATAAATATCATTGAAAAGGGAATTGATGGGTAAATTTTAAATGTGACCTATAGTTTTATGGTTTTTTCATTAAGAGGTGACATTAGCAATAGTGGTGTTGCGAGTTCGTTTTTTCTTTTTCATGTACCCATAATATGGACTTATTTGTGGTTATTATATAAGCATTGTATGATTCTTTTGATTTTTAATAAACACTCCACCCATTCTAGGTACCATGTCTCGAAAACCATATATATTTATATGTAGGATATTTTTTCAATATCCTAGAAATGAGGATGGATGGATGGATACCTATTATTTACTACTTCAATTATATGATACATTGACATGTATGGGTGGTGACATATAGAAGTCAATTTGGAATTTTCTAGATAAGGTTGTGGTGTGTCGCACAAGGTATCTATGGGAAATATCTTTTGTGACTCTCATCTTGTGGGGTGATGATACATGATGAGACAACTTATGGTGGGGTCATTCTTGGTAGGATGAGGGAATAGGGTTTATTTCATTCATGTTCATCATACAGTGTTTATTTTGGTCATGGTTGTGATGGGTTATCGTGGTGTCTATGGGAGAGATGTGGTGTGATGGTCATGATATTAAGGAGGGAGGGTGAGATGTGATGTTATACAAAAGATATGGGTGTTTGAGGATGTACACCATTGGGGTGTGAGCATGCTAAATGAGTGGGAAAATAGTGCAGGATAACATTTATCGATGTGATTAATATTTTTTCATTATAAATGGCTTGTACTATTTGGAGAGAGATACTTTCTGAGGATGAGGTTAGTATTTTGACCTATTTAAGTATTTTTATAGTTATGTTTCTTTCCCACAAGTGCATTATTATTCTCCTTTCACATGTGGATGAGAGATTTTTGTTTTCCTTGTGGGCATACTTTTATGATCACCCTATGTCTATAGACATATTTTCAGTTTTCCTATAGAAATAAATGGACCATGATAGATATTACTAACATATATCCTTGAACTGTTTCTATGTCACTACATTAATATTACTTTTTTTATTTACTTTAGATACCATTATTTTTATCTGTTTTGTTTGTATACGTGCATTATGCGATGGTTATTTATTTCCTTCATATTATGTCAGGTATTTTTTATGCTTGATTATCTTATCTCCAGGTCCTATTTTTTATAAGATAATTCATCCCACATTGATATTATCATTAACCCAAGGTGCTAGCAACCATCCTAGGGCCTATTAGAGGCAAGAGTCCAGGGTCATTATCTCTCTCTACCTGTATTACTGATTATTTTGGGGAGGGTATCATGATTAAGTGTAATAAAAGGGAGAATGGGTGAGAGATAAGATGGGATTTGGAGTTAGTCATAGTGAGGATTGCATGTGTTGGTAGGTAAATAGTGTTAGTTTATCTAATTCTATGACATAGGCCAGAGAGAATGACTATGAAAGTATAATTTAGGTCCCCCATGATCCAGTGTATTGAAATTGAGCTTATTAAATTTCCAACTAAGGTGAACCTATTTAGAGTGTATATACCTATGTGAGGTAAATTCATCCTGATAACTCTTGTTCATATCTAAATAGGTGGTTTTCTAGTAATGTTAAATATTAATTAAAATGAATTAAATGAATCTTGGAAGAATTTTCAAACACATTGTCTTAGGAAATCCATATTTATATTTCAGATATGGATCGTTGTCATCATCTATGTGATGTTTTGGAATTAGAGGTTCAGAATTAAAATCTAGTAGATTATGAGAGGGCTAATCTGGTTTAAGAGGATGTCTAATGGCAGAGATAATTTTGTTCATTTTAGTGGAATAATTTAGGGATGTATGAGGGTAATGTTTTTGATGTAGAGACAAATAGTTGGTTGGAGAATCTTGAGATATCATTTTGTTTGGTCATATCCCAAGAAGTGTATGGGGAACATTTGGATGTTATTCATATGTGGGGAGATTCATTACAGTGGTGGATGTTATAACCATATGAGTAAAAGAGTTAAGATGTTTCATTAGTCAACATTCAAAAAGAGTTTGGAGTTGTGTTTCTTTCATTGAACATTAAGGAAGAGAAGTGGTTGGAACTTTTATCCTTTAAAAATGAGATTATATCACTTCATATGATTTATATCATGGTCAATGACAATATATATTTTTTCTAATATCATTTTTCTGATGTGGAGCCACATTGAAGATTCCTTATGAGGCAATCTGATATTCTTTCTAGTATTCAGTTACCAATTTTATTTATCCAACATATTTGGAGGTTCCATATAAGGTTGAGGTGATTGAGAGAACATTGTTCTGAGGAGGTTTACTGAGAGATTTGAATCATGGGGGTTTCTCAAGGACCATAATATTTAGTGGAAGTTCTCAAGAACTGGGAATTTTGAGGTTTTGATCAAGAGATAATTGACCTCTATGACTTCATTTCCATCCGTCCAAGGATAGTGGATTCTGTTTTTTTATTTGGGTCTCTATGCCATTGTTTGTCATATGTGGGGTTCGATGCCATAATCAAAATTAGAAAAACATGTTTCTTCATGCTCAGTTTTGTTGTGGTGGTCACTTTTGGTGTCAAACTCAACATTAGATTCTATTGAGGATATTTTGATAGCATATGAACCATAATTATGATTCAATGAGTGGATATATAGTATGTAAGGGTAGGTCATTGGATGTTCCACTTCATCAGGGACCATAAAATGTTTATATTTACAGAGGTGGCTATCAGTAGAGAGATAGAGGAGGTATTAATTGTCTATTGTAGTTAATGGAGGTTGCAGTTCCAAATGGTCCAAAGATTAATTGTGGTAGTCTAAGCTAATAATATACTCAAGTTTCTCCCTTGTTTGAATATATATCTTCAAACTCTTTTATTACACTTGATCTATTCTATTCTCTAAGACTAGATTTTTGGAGGATACACTTTCCCCTAGTGTGAAAAATGCTAGTTTGGGGGAAAGAATGACTTATTTGATGTGTTCTAGGGGCGTATACTAATTGTGGATCCACATCATTCTGGGGGGGGGGTATCATTTCATTCTCTAGATTTGGCCCAACGAATTCATTCAAGTCACCGACTAGTTGTATTTTTTTTGTTATAAACATTTTTAGGCAGATAGTCATGTTCTCATAAGTGGATGAAAAATGTGTGATTTTCATTGGCGAGTGGAGTTGTAAGGTAGGAATTAAGTGTTTCGAGTCATTTATTTATTTTATGGATACGTATAATGTTGAATTAGTGGGTTCTAAGATGGTGGAGTCTCCTAGGGTTGTTTGAGATTTTCTATATGTCTTTCCCAATGAGGTTGGAGTGATACCCCATTAATGTGAATTTGAGGTTAGGATAAACATAAAACCTGTTAATTTTTTAATTTTGATGTCTCTTTATAATATTTACCCTTTTGAATTTTGGGAGATATATATTCAGTTTTATAATCTGAGATAGAAGGGTTTAATCTGACCTAGTGTGGCATCATGAGGTGCACCAATGTTATTTTCTTTGATGTAAGGTTGTAGTATTAATATTTATATAGACCTATAAGAGGTTGAATTACATGATGATCTAAAATTGTTACCCTCTCTCAATATGAAATATATTTCTTTCCTTTTTATAGATTCTATTTAGTTTCTTATGATTTATATGTTTTATGAGTATATACCGTTTATGGTGAATGAGGATGATTTCCTGAAGACGACATTCAAATGCATGTATAGTTTCTTTTAGTTTATTTTACTATTGTTAGCTATCACATACACACCATATGTGATCATGTGACTCATGAATTCCTTGTTTTTTGAATTCATAGACAAGTCCATATTTATTTATTTTTAATAACTATTAACCTTCTTCAATTTGTCGAAGGAGCATGTGAATCATCTTAGATTTGTATTGGATGTTCTTGGAAACCACCAAATGTATTAATTTTTTTGAAAGTGTGAGTTCTAGATGAGATAGGTTTTTTGTAGACATGTGATGTCTCAACAGGGTGTGGTTTTACACCCATCAATGCTGGGGTAGTTTTTTATTGTTTGGATCCCATGAATGTTGAAGAGTTACATAGCTTCCTTGGTCTCGTAGGATACTTTTGATGTTGTGTTGCATATTTCAATTGAGTTATGAAAAAATCTACAGTGTTGACCTATAAGGGCCAGTGTTTAATGTAGATTTATTAGTGTCTATAAGTGTTTAGATACCTAAAGAGGATTTGGGTCATTTCCCTAAGGAATCATGTTCTAGAAGAAGGGGTGTTGTTTGATGTGTTTTGTGATTCATCTCATCAGGGTATGTGATGTGTTTTGATGAAATCTAAAGAGGTGGTCAGTCATGGATACATATATTCATTCCCTCATGCATTTAAATATTAAACCCATGATATTGATTTATAAGTGGACTTTTTCATTGAAGGTTTTGTAGAATTATCTCAATGTGGAGATATTTATGTTATTCACGGACCACAAGAGACCAAGGTATATCTTCTCTCAGTGTGATCTAAATCTATGAATATGGAGGTGGATAGAGTGTATTTTATATTATGATTTATATATATATCATACAAATATCTAAAGGATAATGTTGTGGCCGATTCTTTTTCTATGAAATATGCAAAAGGATGTCCTTCCAGAGTTGGAAGATTCTTAGAGAGAAATTATGGAGCCTGAAGACTTGCACATGGTTGTAAGGGTGGTTTATGGAGGTAGTTAATTATTCCATATGATAATGTAGTATTATAGGATGTATACAGAAGAGGAATATTAGTGGGAGGAAATAGATATATAGGTGATGAATGAACATCTAGTCCATAGTTATTCTCTGATGGGGGTGTTCAGAGGAATGGTCAGAACTGGATGTTGTTTATGGGGAGGATGATTTTTATGATAACAATTCATAATCGATCCATTCATGAGTTTCACAGATCACATTGGTGATACACACAATTTTTTAAAATATTTATTTTTTCATGAGGTTGTAGTTTTAGTGGAATGGAATGAATTACGTAGTGGCGTAGTTTGTGGATTACTGTTTCATCAGTCATTTTGTAAAGGTAGAGCACCATGTTCATAGTAGTTGTTTGTATCCCTGGTATGTTATTGAGTTGAAATGGGATATAATATTAATAGATTTAATAACCATGTTATAGATGTATTAGGAATGATATGATGAAATCTAGTTAATAATGGAACAGTTGACGAAATTATCCCACATCTTAGCTATCAGGGAGTTAGGCATCATGGATGTTTTTCTGATGAGGTATGTGGATGAGGTGGTGCAGTTTTAAGGATATAAATGGTCAATTTCTATGGTTCGGGAAACATGTTTTACTTGATGATCCTTTTGGGGATTAAATAATTATTTTTTAATCATTTATATATTATCACTTCTTTCAAGCCTCATGTAGATAGAGTGTAATATCCAGTTTCTAAGGGAGAAGTTGCAGCCTTATCTCCTAGACTTTGGAGGATCATAGACACAAAAAATTCCTTTAGTCACGTTTTCATACAACAAAATTTATCTCTCATCCATTTTTATGACATAATTTGAGTAATTTTATGAGTTATAATTTGGTTCTATGTTGTACTAGATATAGTTTAGGGAATCATTTTTTCCTGTTCTTGATGTGCTAAAGGGTGTAACTAAGAAGACCAAGTGGGTTTGAGAGATGATGGAATCATTCTAGGACTAGTATATTTATTATGGTGATCATATGCGGAGGTATTTGGAGTTATCTATTGGGGAACATATGTTCCTGAGAGTCTCCCTTCAAAATCGGATATAGTGTTTGGGCATGGGGATTAAACTCTCACCATGGTTTGTTAGTCCCTTCAAGATGACGAGGAAAGTTGTAAAGGTGGATTTTTATATAGAAATTTCTCCATGGATGGATTAGATTCAGGAAGTATTCCTCATATCTTAGCACTATATGTATCTTCATATGGACTCCCACATCATTTAATGGGGCTGGTTGGATATTAATGATGAATCAACATTCATGGATTGAGTAGTATATATATAGTATCATCAAGAGAAGGTGTTGATTGGATTTAACATTCCCATGGTTATTTTTTGTGGTGAGGAATGGTGTCCTAGATGAGAATACATAGGAGTGAGACATAGATATGTGTTCCCAGTACGTAAATCTATTTTTTATTTTTTAACTTATAAATTGGGTGTTTTTGGATGATGTGATGTTTGGAATTTGGGTTTTTCGAGATACATTGTTATTTTTTGTGTTGTTTTTTAGTGCTCTGATGTCGGATAAAACATATAACAAATGAATTGGAGATAACATAAATAATAATTAATAAACATTATGCTTTTTTGCGATTGAAACAATGAAGGTGAGTTAATGATTCCCAAAATTGAGAGTATCTTGATATGGAAGACGAGATTCCCAAATTTACTAGTTTAGTTTGTATAATGTTGTGTGTTGGTTGTGGTTGTGGTTGGTTTGGGACTTTATATGGTTATGTGTTAGTTTCTATATATTATTGGATGAAACAATGTCATCATCAAATGTAACTTTTTATATAAAACATAGAAGAGTTCCAACATACAAGGATGAAACAAAACCATAAGACCTAAGGCGGTCTAATGTAATAGAGTCTAAGAGCATCACCTCTAATCAAGTTCACCCCGTACGGTTTCACAAGGAGAAAACCAGGAAAGAAAGTGACATTAATACCCTGGTCCGCCACAACCATATATGCAATGTTATCCTCCACCTTGTTACCTTCCCACAATGTATGGGTTACCTCAGTATTATTATCAAGGAGATGTTTAAATCACCTAATGTTGTATATAATTGGAAAATGAGTGATAACGTTGTCTTGAATGGAGTCGTGGATGATCTTGGAATCAGTATCAACCAGATAAAGATTCATGTTCACCAGATCACATAATTTATGGCCTGTAAGAAATGCTTTATATTCTGCTTGAAGTGACTTTCCAAGGCCATAATATGAAGAGAAATAAACAACGACATTACCTCTGTAATTTAGAACAACTCCTCCCCCACGGATGTGCCCTTCATTACATGAATCGTCAATATTAAGCTTGAAGCCAGAAGCGGGCGGATTACACCGCACCAACTGTCCACCAACACCTCCATTGCTATGAGTATTGGGTGGAGTATTGCCCTGCAAACACCGCAAAGAAGGCACCTCATGCCATTTTCTGATACCACTGACCATATCCATGAGCAGAGATTTAATTATAATAATAATAACTCTCTAATAGGCGGGAATTACTTCATACCTGGCCTTGTTTTTAGCCTGCCAAATACACCAGCAAGCTGCGCTCATAATAATCACTGGAGCCATCCTTTCAACTATTGTGATGTTAGTGCCGTAAAACCACTTCTCTAGATAGTTTCCCTCCAGAATATTCATAAAATGCAGCGCCTGAACAAACCCAAGGAAACTCCACACATCATGTGCCCAGTCACTTTCAAAAGATAAATGGTTCATATCCTCCACTTGATGACACTTGCAACAACAACATTTAGAGGCAATATTAACACCCAGATGCTTGATTTTTTCATCCGGCGTGACTGCGTGGTTCTTTATTCTCTAGGTTATGAAATTATACCTCGTTGGACTTTTGTTTCCCCACACAACATTGTTCAATCTGTCAGTTTTCTCTTGTTGGATAGTAGTTCCGCGAAAATACCTTATGGCTCTGAGTTGGTGCTAATGAGATAAAAAATTCTTCATTGTTCTTCATCTAAAACCGCATGAAGAATGCTTCTATAATCCAATCGTGGATCTCTCCCAGTTGTGATGCCAAAATAGAATATTTCCCACGCCCACAATCCACCGAGAGTGCTTTCTATGATCCGACACCATAGGTAATCACATGGACCATACATGGGAACTGTAGGCTCTCTCATTACCATTGTTATCTTTTTCGATTGAAGACATAACCTTACCCCATAGAGTACGTTCTTCCACAACCTCCCAATAAAGTTTCTCTTGAATTCATTGCAGTGTATTAGATAGTTTCCTAACATTGATCCCTCCTTCGATGACTGGTCTTTCCATCCTTTTCAAGGAAATCCAATGGTGCATGCCTTCAGATAAAGCATCCCATATAAAATTTTCTAGGATTTTATTAATGTCCAGGATGACCCCCTTCGGCACTTTAATTGGTGAAAGAGCATGGATAAAGATTCTTGAAAAGAAACTATTAATCAAGGTAATGTGTCCCCCAAATGAAATAAAATGGTTTTTCTAGGTAAGCACCCGACTCACAACCTTGTTGATAATCTGATCAAAGTATTTATTGAAATTTCTCCTAGGAGAAACCAATGTGCCTAAATACTCCAAGGGAAAGGATACCTTCTGCATGTTCAGCTCGCTGCACAAGAGTGAAATCTTACTAGACCTACATTTTTTGGAGATGTACACTGTGCTCTTGGTTCTGTTGATCACCTAACCACTCTAGGATCAGTATTCATCCAGGACATTTCTCATACTATGTACTATTCGTCTATTAGAATTACTGAAAATCAAGAAATCATCAGCAAACATTATATTGTAGATTTTGGGTATATTCCTTTTCCTTTGAAATAGAAGTATTTCCCCATAGAGAACTTATCTATTGAGGAAATGGCTAACTATTTCTTGCATGATAATGAAACTTCCTAGGGAAAGGGGCCACCTTTCCTAAGCCCCCGAGTAGCCATGGAAATTCCAATGGAATTACCCATAATAGATACTGCCAACCATGGAGAACTCACACATCTAAACTGAATATCAGTATCCAAGACCGAGAGCCCATGGTAGAGAGAACCCTGTTGATAAAACCCCATTAAATTCTATCATAAGCCTTGTTCATGTCCATTTTGATAGCCATGTTAGAACCGCACGTCTTGAGGTTGAAATCTATAATCATCTCATGCGCCAGATAAATAACACTTTGAATCGACCGACCTTTCACAGAACCATGCTGCTCAAGAGATAGCCACCGTAGAGTATGTTTGGATTTCCCTGAATTTATAATGGTGTAAATAATCTTATATGAAATGTTTCACATACCCACCAGCATGTATTGGGGAATGGAGGACGAATCATTGATCTTAGGTAAAAGAATCAGTGTAGTGGCTATTGTGAAACTGGGAAGTGTACCTCCACGGAAGATGTCTTAAATGGCAGCGACTATATCCACCTTAACCACCTCCCAAGATATCCTTTAAAAATAACCAAGAAAAACATCGGGGCCCGGGGCACTGTCCGAGTTGAGGTTTGACATAGCTATGAAAAACTCTTCCTCCTCAGGAATGGTGTCAAAGGATGCATTATCATCACTAGATACCTATCTTGGAATCACCTCGAACAACTCTAAGGATCCTGTGGGATAAACAGTATCCCATACCAATGTAGGACCCACAAGTAAATTCTGAAAGAAAGACAAAGCATTGCTTCTGACCACATCCCTATCATTTGAGCAGGATCCATCCTCCAACCTGATATTGGGCTTAACCTTCTGACTTCTCTCCTTTATGCATGCATGAAAAATGCGGTGTTTTTGTCACCTTCATGAATCCATTTCACCCTGGATCATTACCTTGCAAAATGATCCTATTAAAGTATATTTTTTTCAAGTAAATCATTCTTGTTAGACAACTCTTCCTAAATTTCCTCATCCAAAACATCCTCCAAACTACCCTCCAACCATTCCACTTTCTGTTTGAGTACGTTCAAACCTATTTCACTGGATGGAATCCCTTTCTCCCATGCATGAAGTTCGAGTTTGAGTCTCCTTAATTTGATGTGAATAAAAACCCAGGAAAATCCCTGAACCGTTTCATTCCAGATGTCACGCTTGATTTGATGGAATCTAGGAATACAGGAACAGTACTCTAGAATCCTGAAACAATCACTCCACTCCTTCTTGATGTTTGAAGAAACTATCAAGGGGGAATTATAAGACACCCCACATACCAGATGGGCAACCTTAGCCTCAATGTACTTGGAAATGGAATGTGAATTTTCCAAGCACCGATTCAGAAGAATCCTGCATCGCCTACTGCCTTTTCGATTGTTACACCATGTGAAACAGTCTCCATTGTAACCCAAGTCCATAAGTCCCTTACCAGCCATGAAATGGGAGAAGTCGAGACTGGAACAACGATAAAATGTTCCCTTGCCGCGCTTCTCCTCTGGATCGGAAATGATGTTGAAGTCACCACCAACAATCCAGGGACAGTCTGCCAGATCAAACATTCTAAGCTTCTGCCACAGAACATATCTCCTTTGCGCATCACAGCTCCCATACACAAAATAATTGAAGAAAGTATCATCACTACAGTATTCCCTCACTGTGATAAATTGATCTCCGGATTCTACCATATCCACACTAATCTTATTTACCCAAAAAATACAGATGTGATTATTAGAGTGTTCTACATGCATGGCCGCATGCAAGTGGATTCGGTTCGTGAAAGACATGATCTTTGTAGAGCTCTATTTGTGCTCCAAAACAGTGGTGACGCCAACCTTGTGTTTCTTAATCTATATTTCTAGGAAATAGGTTCTATCCCACACCCCAAGGCCATGGGCATTCCATATTAAAATGGGTATCATTGAAACAGGGGAATCCTGGCTCTAAGGATGAGAATTATTTGAGAGGTATCTAATCTAATGATGTATGCCATCCCATTTCGTTACACTATAATTTTGAGATGTTAGAGGTGTTAATAGGATACATGAGGATGTTTTTTGGAGGTTATATCTAAAATAATTCTCAAAAAGGTAATTCATATTTTTTAAGGTACTCACAATATGAGTTGGCGGTTCATGGACTGTGAAAGTGTAATTTTTAATATGTAATAAATTTGTGTTTAGGTGACTATATTTTTAGAAAAAAAATGAAAAATAGATGGAATTTCACAACATAAATAGATTCTTCACATTTCATCCATATCCCACAAGTAATTCTTATCAAGAATTGACTATTCATGAAGTGAAACAAGTGGGATCTAGGTTTTTATATCGTTTTTCATCCATATTTCTCTTCATAAGGTTTTATCCCTCCCTATATCAATTGTGATGAACCATAGATACCATAAAAAAATCTTTCATCGTGTATTATATCAAATTGTTACCTAGTATCTGATTGTTGGTTATTTCCAATTATTGGAAATGCATTCCCTATTTATTGGTTTTTCAACCTCATTCTATTTTTGGGTAT
The DNA here is from genome assembly GCA_963277665.1 of Viscum album. NCBI lineage: Eukaryota > Viridiplantae > Streptophyta > Magnoliopsida > Santalales > Viscaceae > Viscum > Viscum album. The sequence goes on from OY728125.1 coordinate 976,912,058, forward strand.
CCAATTTAGTTCGTTGGTTTTGGTTTGGGGATATTTTTGGGTTGTTTTGATATAACCCATAACGTGTCTTAGGTAAATCATTGTATTTTTGTGTGTAGTTGTTGTCTGTGGGCATTTCTCCTTTTAATTGTGGGGAATAGTAATATTGTAAATGATCTTTGTGGTAGTAAATCCCTTGTTAAACATTATTTTGTTACATAGAAGAGGATTTATATATTATTTTATCATTGTAAATATTGTATTAAATATATTAATATATATAATTAATCAATAAAATTAAAATAGAAGTGTAAATAGGGGTTAAGTTGAATTTTTTATGTTTTTGGTGTTATTGTTAATGTTGTGATTGTTTTAGCTAAATGAAATAATGAAAATGGAGGCCATTTTAAGATTTGTTTTCATTTTATTTGATTAATTGTGGAATCATTTCTTCTTATTATTTTTTATCACCATTCTGATATAGAAATAGGACAAAAAAATATATTTTTACAATAAAATGGTATTCTCATGATTTATTGATTGCGTGAAGATTCCCTAATTGATGAAGTTGAATGTTATAAAAAATTCCTTTGTTAAATATTAAATAAAATCATGTTCTGTGATTATTGGGTGGATGATTTGTGGGATGAATATGTTTGGTTGATATGTGGGGGAGGTGATGTCAAGTGTGTTAATATATTATTGTACTATGTGGTAGTGATGTTTGATAAGGAATTATGATGATGAGGTGTAACCCTGCATTGGGTTAGTGAGGTAGGATTGTGTTTTTAAGTGCTGATATATGACCATGATGTGGGGATGTGAGGTGTTACCATGTTGTGGGGTGGTGTATGTGTTTTTATATTCTATTCTCTTGGGGTAGTAATGGAATAGGTAAATAATGGTTGAAATAGAATTGGATAAAATGGTTAATGAAATTTTAATTAAAATGAAATGTGGGGATAAAATGGTTGATGCTTAATAATAAAATGGTTGGTATGGATAATGGAAATTGGGGTTTAAATGTGAAATGTGACTTTTGGATTATCTGGTGTTGTGAATTTAGTGGTGGCAGTAGAAGTAGTTGTTTTTTCAGTTGGTAACTTCTTTGTGGTGAACCCTTAGGATGAGATTATGTATGGCTATTATATACACATTTTTTGTTCCTAGTGATTATCTATAAGCATTCCATCCATGTAGTGAACATTTTTTGGACACCCATATATTTATATGAGGATGTTTTCCACAGTATAATAGTGATGATGATGGCTGGTTGGATTCCTGTTATTACTTGCCCTATCTTTTGGGTGATGCTAACATGCACATGCTATTATGTCCTGAAGTAATATGAGAATCATTGAGATATGGTTCTGGGGTGATGGACAAGGTGTTTATGGAATATATTGGCGTGATTGTACTCTTTTCGGGAGGAAATATTTGATGATTAGAATTATAGTGGAGATCGCATCATAAGAGGAGGGAATGAGGATTATTTTTTTCATGTTCCTGATACCCTACTTATTATGGTTGTGATTTGGTGGTCTAGGTTCCTTTGACAAATATGTGTTGTGAATTTTTTCATATTAGATGGTAATATGTGATGTTATATAGAAGAGATGTACATGTTAAGTTATAAGACATTTGGTGTGTGATGATGACAAATCAGTGGAAAATTAGTGGGGGTACCCTTTATCTATATGATTCATATTATATCATTATACTTGGATTTTTTATTTGGTGAATGATCCCGGGTGAGGATGGGGTTGGTTATTTTGCTTTTTTAGGTTTTTTAGTTCATTTGTTTGCCTAAGGGTTCATTAGTATTCACTTTTCACATGTTCATGAGATACATTAGTTATCCTATTACTCATATACTCACACTACAAATATAAACTGGTTTTTAGGTTTCTAGGAAGACTACATGGAGTGTGTTGGACATTACTAGTTCTTATCCTTTGATTTTTGTTATGTCACTACTTTATCATTGCTTTTGGGTGTTTATTTTGGAGACCTTTATTTGTATCTAGTCACATTATATACAGGCCTCAATCTATGGTTTTGGATTTCTTTCTTATATTTTCATGGAATTTATTGAGGTTTATTATCCCATATGATTGTCCTATTTTTATTTTAGTGGATATTCATTGCACATTGATATTTCATTTACCCTTGGTGATAGTCACCAAGCCAGTCCCTAATAGAGGTGCGACTATAGGGCCATTACCTCACTCCCCTTATTACAATTTTTTGAGGTAGGGGGAATGATAATGTATCAATTTACTAATGAATGGTACCTAGATCTAATCAAATAAACACAAAAAGATGAGCTAAAACATAATTAGATCTATTTAACCATAATTTTTATAGATAGTACCCCCGATAAAAAAATTTCAATATGAAGATGTTAATTATGCCTTTTATGTAATAGATTTCATGTTAAAAAATATCATATATCATTATTACCTTCCCAATTGGTATAGTGAACAAATTTACACAATTGTAAACCCCCAGGGCCAGATATTTTGGCATGCGAAGGATTAGAATTCCAAAAACTAATGGTGAAATTTTTAGGCCACCATGTCATGTAATTAAATACCAATGATTGATAATATCATTTATTGGATGATTTAACTTTTTTAAGATTTAATATTTAAGATAATAAAATAAAGTTTACCGATTCTGATGAATGATATAAATTTATTACACATCAATAATAAATCTAATTATATTAAATTATTAACATAAAAATAATACAAAAAACATAATAAAATATAAAAGATAATAAGATTCAATGTTATATGGTGTCATAGTTCTAGAAAATAAGATTAAACAAACTCCTAATCACCATATCCAAATGTATATGAAATGAGTATCAAGATGAACCACAAATGAAATATGAAATATTACCCTTACTTGTGCCCTAAAAAATGCTTTTTGAATAAGTACCATGGTGAATATTTACGGGTGAGTATAACGTATCAGTATGAAAATACGAATATATTTCTCATAAATTATAGTAAAACAAGGACAATAGAGCCAAATATATATATTGTAAAAGAAATGGTATGAATTATGTAAATCTATGGGGAAATATATATTTTCCAAAAATATGGAAACAACCCACACTAATGTACAAATAAAGAATTTACCCATGCATCATTTCAAAACACTTACCCCAATTCATCTTTTATCAATGATATCCCACTGAAGAGTCTAATCATGAGTGGAAACAGTCCCTTCTAGTCCCAATTCATCACTCGGTGGTATAATCTAGTGTTCCAAAAATGTTCCACATCCAATACATGTCAACCCCAAAGCCCTTCTCATGTGTATATAAATGAATATCAACCATTCTAATACTAATATCACACCCTCAAAAAATTATCTATATGAAATTTTATAAAATAATTTCATCAAATCAATATGGGAATCAACCACAACACACTGTTTTATGATAAACCAATAATAGAGAATTACAATTGATATTTAACAAGTGTTTTCCATATAAATAAGGATAATTTGTTTATTAAACAATAGGATTGAAATTCTAATGAAACTTAATGTTTAAGAATACACCTACAATGAATATGGTTTTTTATGAAGAATCTTATCTCAATATTATTGGTCTAGGATATTACATATATACCAAAAAATAATCCTAGAGTTGTTTCATTAAAATTAGTCATAAACCATATATTTTTTCCATAAACCCTTAATTTAAAATTCCATATTATAGAAAATGGGATTATTAATAAGAGAAGGTTGGAACAAGACTCTTACATTTATTTTAATGATCCGATTCTTAAATATTCATTAAAATCGAAATATGGTTTGGAAATGATAGAAAACATAACCAAAAGTGGGATAATGCTTGAGAATATACGTTAATATAATATTAATAAAGGATATATATGTGAAATTTAGTTTAAATATAATTTTCATACATAATTAATCATATCCCACTATTATGCTACGTGGTTGGGAAAATGGTTCCCCAACCATATGATTATCCTTCTCCTTTAAATATTATACAGTTTTATGATTTCCATATGGTTTGGCCAAACTATACACCAACCATGTTCCTAACCATATGAACACTCATATTCTTATCATTTTTTCCTTTTTAATTCTCATGATTTAATCGAACCATCATTAAAATTTGCACCCACTACAACTTGTCCATTTTTTATGAAGTCCCTAAAAAACATCACGAGGCCAAACCCAAAAATTTCATGACATAAAATATATATAAAATTTTAAAATTCATTAAACTAGGGGTGTTATTGATGTGAAAACTATTGTTATATTAAAATATATTAAATAATAAATCTATGTAAAATGTTATTATTCTTTCACCTAGCCCCCATTTTGTATGACTATATTTTTCATTTTATCTATATTTTAATTTTAAATTAAGTGGATTTTGTTTCAAAATAGAGGTTTTATATTGGATTTATTTGAAATAAATTTTATAAGTCTTTTAATTCATAACATTGGAATAGAAGGCCATTGTATTTGAGGAATTGGTTGATCAAGAAGTTGAATGTTTAGATGTATTGAACCCAGTTGGTGTTGAGGTTAGGGATCTAAAATCATTTGTCTATTTTTTTAGGATAAATAACTTAGCTTGAATTATTCAAAAAGTAATTTAAGAAATTTGAAAATTTAATTCATGAATGTAAATATAGTATGTTCAAATATTTTTTTTGTTGTACTAGAAATCCAAAAAATTATAAGTTTTGATGGCTATTGGAATAAACCATGTCTGAAACACAAGTATCAAGAAATGAATAGTATTCATAAATGATAGGAGAATGAAATGTATTCTTTATATAAGTAATATATTTGATTTCATTGATAAAAATCATAATAAAAATATATAAAACACACCATGTGTGATGTTTCACGAATATAGTACCGATTAATATGTTATTTTTTGTGATAGAATGTAATATATTTTAGATATATGAGGTAATTAAAATGTATTGGAGAAGCTCCACAAATATTGAATATATTTTTTTGAAGCTAATATTTTTTTAAGACAAAATATTATAAAAGTATTATTGGTTCAATTTTATATATAAGTTCTTTTCAATGATTACTTCTGAATATATGTTTTTTTGGGTATTCTTTATGGTTTTATTCTTTTTTAAAATGTTACGAGGATGACAAAGAATTATTATACACATCATTAATAACAAAATATAATTGATAATTACCACTTTATAAAGAATGAATATATTGAAAACAATCAAGAGTAAATGATGAGCACATTATGAAAAATTTTCCATTTTGGGAAGTGTATATGTACATTTTAAATGATAATTACTTTTTTAACATGTTCATGTTATAAAGAATTTCTATTCCAAAATAGGTTTAATGAATTGAGAAGATATGAAGGTCATATCTTGATATACGAGGGGATATAATAGAATATTTGAGTTGATTTTTTTTGGATTTGGTAAATGACAACGTATCATAGTGTGATGATTAATATCATTTTGGAATTTTTCTAAGGATATATAATATCAAACCATGATGTATGAGGACATGTAAAAAATTAGTGGTTTTCAGAATATATGTCAAATTAAATTTATGTATAAAATTAAGTGATGAAATTTTATTTTAGTAACTGAATTAGTTTTATTAATACCTTATGAACAAATCAAAACATGAGGTACACATGGAATTATCAATGATAATATAAAAGAATAAGGATTCATCTTAACCATTGGATTACAAGTTGGTGACATGATGTCTATAAAGAACTTCTCATATAAATTCTGGAAAAATAATGAGAGCTACATAGGATTTAATATCTAGTATTAAATAAAATAATAATTGTATATATTCATATATGAGATATATTTCAATACATGAAAATTAATGGATATATGTTTTAAGGAAGAATAAATAGTTATAATGATACATCTTACTATTGGAGAGTAATGAGTGTTGTAAGATAATTCCACTGATATATTATCTTTATATTCCGAATGTGCTAATACTAAGTCAATGTGCCATTAAAAGAAGAAAATCATTATAGAATGGGGATATTATCTTCCAGTATTGGTTAAGAAGAGATTAGTGAACACTAACATCAAGGTAACTATAATTATATATTTTTCATGAAAGTATAATTCCTTGAGGAATTAGAAGATACCCTCATAACTATAACCATTTTTTCTTTATAGTGTGTAGAGGAGAATGAGTGAAATTACCCAATTTGTTGATGTACTCCTTTCTAATACATTTTAAGTAATGACACACTACATAGTCACCATAATCGACAAACACACTTCAACTATATGTGACTATAATAATATCACGTAATCTGACATATCCCTTGGTGTATTGTCAATGGATTAATACATAGGTGTGAATGAATTACTATCCATGTGACTACTCTATACTTTACTTTAAACAATAATATGTATTATTTGGTGATATCAGTGATTAAATAATGATAGATTGAATATGTTCCTTACATCAAGGGAAAATATACTTATATACTAGTGGGAAAAAAGAAAAAAAGAAAAAATAATTATGTGAACCCAGATTCACCCCCGTCTTAGAATATTTTTAGGTATCTTGTACCCCATGCATGAAATATTTTTCAAAAATATTTGTCTTTATGTTCAATATATAAATAAATAGTTGTATTAATTTTTCTCATCATTTCAATGGTGGAGACTATATTATTTTAAAGAAAAAATCTTTATATTTCTTAAAAGTATATGTTTATAATTCAATGGACTTATGGAATGGGGGTTATGGTGTATGAAATCCAATATGATAATGTAAATAAGAATAATTAATGATTTGATGATGTAATGACATAGAAGATATTATTTTAATTAATGTGAAATATAGTATATAATAATTTCTATAATTGTGATGTTACATTTGAGATGGGGATATAATTGGATGTAATTTAAGGGAAAATTGTTAAATTGAAGGAGTTGATGAATGCATCCTAAAATCATAGTGAATAATATCGTTTAATAAAGGGAAGGATAAAATTGAGGGATATTAATAAGGATCCCATGAAGTCAAAAAATATATTTTAGATTAATAAATTCAATTATATTATTAAACCTAATTTTAATAATGTTTTAGAATGTGATTGAAATATATGAAAGGTCATTGTAAATTTGGATATTAAAAAATGCATGACTTTTAATGATTGAGTATAAATGATATCAATTTGGATATTTTGATAATTCTCATTTATTAATATAAATGAGATTAGACTCTAAACAAAAAATGGGTATCAATGGGATATTATGCATGGAGTTGACTATAAATTTATTACGGATCATTATATGGAGAAACAAACACTAAATAAACTGGTGGTAAATTTGAAAAAAAAAATTAAATGGGTAGAAATTTGACATACCAAAGTTTTTTACTTGATGAACTTGAGCATGATATATAAAGAATATATCCATAGAGAAAATGTTCAAATCTAGTATTATTCCACAAAAAATAAACATGATGATACGATAAAATATTTAAATTATGTTGGATCAAGGAAGTAACACATGGATAACAAACTAAAGGAGTTGGTTATGTTTTTAAAGATATTTATTCCAAAAAATGAAATAATGATAGAAATATTATGGATCATTCTGATCGAAGAATCAAAATGTAGGGTATGAAAAGATCCCAATTTGGAAATTGTAAATTAATGTAATATTCACTCTAGATTAATAATTGAATAATCTACAGATAATTTATTAACAAAATGATATTATTATGGTAGATTAGGGAAAAACATGAGTGTGTTCCAAGAATCACAAGGGCTCAATTTTATATGAATATTTATTTTAATATTAGATTAAACAAGATGATATTAAATAATTTATGTGTCCAATGGGAGATTTTTTATCTACACTAATAATTCATATATTTCTATATATTGTAGCAGGAATGGTGCTACATGTTTTATAATAAATACCTCTTGTTATATAAAAAATGGATGAAATGTTTCACAAAAAGAAAATATTCACTATTGGTAAACTGATTTACCATTTTGGAGTAAAATGATAGATCAAAACATAGATTGAACCAAAAAATGACAATGTATTTCTCACAGTGAACCTCCAGGAAGTAACAGATGTAATTTTAGAAGAAAAAGTTGGAATTTTCTTAAACTTAGAGAAAATTGAATGGACATGTCATAAAAAACAACCCAATGATGAGTAATTACAATATAATTGTTATATATATTGAAGAATACATACATGAATAATTCCTAAGATTCCATATAAATAAAAATCTAAAAAAATAAGTGATGATTGGTGGATGTTCCCCATATTATGTTAGAAGCATGATAAAGGTTAAATCTAATGGGAATCAGAGTATAAAATATTAACTAGTGATATTAGTCTAAAAATGAAGATAAATTTAAGTATAATAAATGAAAATATTAAAGAATGAATATTTAAGTGATTTTTGTACAAGAGGTATTACTATAATGTCCCTGATAAATGTATAAAATAATGATTGAATAAAAGTGTTGGCCCGTAAAGAAAACTAAAATTCATAAGCATGTGGATTTATGAGAAAAAATATCATCCCATGTATCGACATTTTTTTACATTTCATTGAATTAATGTTGATTAGATGGTATGTTATGATAAATGGGGGTGCTTCTTCTGAATAGACTACAAGTATATGTCAACATTGAAAGGAGATAAATACAATAAGTGGGGTTCGAGTTGGTGTAGTTATACATTTTTATCAAAACATTATAAAAGGATTAAGTGGGTTCAATGCCTTATTTGACTCAAAAAGTATTATTGATTACCACATTATATTTCTAAGGTAAATAAATAGTTTCTTGAATGGATAAATATATTCTAATGTTATACATCTATATCATGTATCTAATTTGAGTTAATTTCTTACGTGAAATATGTAGCATTAGTAATCCAAAAATGATGATATAGAATTGATATATTTCTAAATATTAGGTATTACCTATAATCTAAAAGAAGAATAAGAAAAATTACAAGTAGATGTATTAGCATTATTGAATCCCTGTTTATTTATTCATGTATTAAATATATAAAAATAAGATAATTATATTTATTGATAGAGAAATATATTGGGATTTTGGTTCTATAAATGTCATATAGCTTTCCTTGTGTTAAAATTTATATCTATACTTGGAGTTATTATTGGAATACATTCATGGGGAGTTTATTATAAGAAGAAAAAATAAATTTAGCATTATCTAAAAAACAATGAACCCTATAAATGAAGTAAGTATAGTTAATATAATGTGGTATAAAAATTTCTTCCTAGTAAATTTATAAAATGTGGTTCAATATTTGGTATGGATGTAGCTCTTATTATTTTAATTATTATCATTATTTTTTTCATAAGTTTGATTTAGATCAAGAGAATAATTATGGATGAAAATACAATTTCATGATTCACATGTTCATTGAAGTGAATGATATGGATAGAATAGATTTTATTAATAAATAACATTGTTTCCAAAATAGTTTTATAACTCATTGATATTGGATGTTTTTCAAATTTCTCATTTTAAATTTTTAATTCACTAAAAAAATTATTCTGTAAAATGATGCTAAAATGTGGAAATGATTTGGAGCATAAAAGGTTAGTTAATTGGAATGTTTTTGTTTCAACTATGTTATTATGGATAAATTAAAAAATATAGAGCTATACTAGGAAGAAATAGTACCAACATTTAAATTATTAAGTGGTTTGGAGTAAATAAAAGTGTAAATGATTTAAAAAAGTATAAATTCTAAATATATGGTTTATTTGAATGTTATTCAACATTGATAATTTGTGCGATGATAAAATTCAAATGGTTATAGATCCAATTTGGTTTAAAATATCAAATAGTATAATTATGTGGGTTTTGGGGATGTTATAGTTTCTTGAAAACCATGAAATATCCCAATATAAAATATTATGTGAAATCATTGCATGTCAAATAGAGAGATATAGAGAGAACACATTCAAAATATGCTATCTAGAGTTTGTTTAGGGTCAATATGTATCAATAGGGACTAGGTATGGACCATTTAATATCTAGAGAATGATATTATACAGATGAATATGAAGTATATTTGATGTGGTACACATGTATAATTTAGTGATAAAGGGGGAAAATGAATATAAAAATATGGAAAGTAAACCGTTTCATTTTATTGATAAAGGGGAAGTGAGAATAATGTTCTAGAAATCTATACAAATTTCTAATGAATTTGGTGTTAAAATTTTGTGTAGGATTTATATTATTATTGTTAAAATAATAAAAATGGGATAATATTTAAACTATGTGGTTGTTTTTTAGATTTTTTTAATTATAATTGTAGAGGATTCTTGAATACATTATAGTTAAAAATAGAAATATATATTTATCATGATTAACTAATAAATAAGTTATGTCTTTTAGATATAAAAACATATATATTTATATGGTAAAATATCATATAGAGGTTGTCAAGAAGTTTTTGAGGTTCCACATACTGAATTAATTTTTTTGGAATATTTTATTGAATATTTCTAAAAATAATTCTTGAATGATTAAATTGTAAGTTTTGAATGATTATTTTGGTAGTTGTAAAACTATGAATGTTATATATTATATAACTTTGAAACATAATACACAACACAAAAACATGTATCATGTAATTATTAGAATCCATATAATATTTTTAAAGGAAAAATCCATTCTTCCAAATGTAATATTTTTGAGTTACTGGAGAATGATTTTAATGTTATAATCATAGGTTCATGAATTATGAATATGATAATTCCATGAGTAAAGTTTCTTGTATTTTACAACAACTTATTTTTGATGTTTCTTTGTGAATATGTAATATGTTTTATTAAAAATAAAAAATAAAATATTATCAGGGAAGCTACCTGTATATGCAATTTTTCGAACATATTTATTATTATTTTATAATGATATAAAATTGGATATTTCCAAGAGGACTCTATATATATGAAATATGTTTTTATAGTTTCTATTTCATATATAATTTATTTAACTTATTTAATGTTTTTTACATGCAGAAAACTTTGATGAAGGAAAACAAGGATTATGATATACAATTTAAATTGTAAAATACTACTAATAATACCCACCCATATGAGAATGAACATTGAACAATTTATCAAGAGAAAATGTGCATTACAAAGTGAAATATTGTCCATTTAATAAATAGGACTATATTAATTTAATTGATACTATATATTTATAGGTTTCCAAACTATGGAATAATTTAGCAACATAAATTTTTTTATGAAACAAGAATATTTGCAGAATGATTCCATTATTTTTAATGGAATTAAATAAAAGATTCATGTTGATTTTTTGGATCTATTTATTTAATGTCCATCATTCCTCAAATATTTATATCATTTAAAGTAGTATTAGAGTAATGGGATACCACACCATGATGATGGAATTAAATCCATTAATAAGTGGTTTCTAGAAAATTTAGTTGATTTGATTAATGACTAAATTAAAAATATAGAATGATATTTTAGGAAGGGGACATGGTTTAATTGACATATTATGAAAAAATAATTTTTCTATCACACTTAAAACGACTATAAATAATTTATAGTATAAAGGAATGATTCCCATCTTATTTTGAATGGTTTATGACATGAAAAAAATTTATAATCTACTCATATATATTCCAAAATATATATATAAATATAATTAAATAATATTGAATATATTATTTTATAGTGATTAATAATATGGGAGAGTGAAATAGGGGTTACATTACTATACTAAGATGCTAAAGAAGATAAGGGTTGAAAAATAAAAAATAGTTACACTACAACATCATACTTTTGAAGAAGAAAAACTACAATAAGTTAAATAAAGTATGGGTTTTCCTTTATCTTGAGTAAGTGTTTAGGTTATGTGAATGTAGAATAAAAATAGTAAAATCATAATACAAAAAATAAAAAACTCAATCATTTATTTTTGATGAGGATTGAAACGAATATGGAATTCAAAAAAGCTCAAATTTTTGATTTATGGAATAAAAATAATTCAATTATAATCTAGAGGGGAACCTTATTTAAATAAACAAATATTATCTTCCAAAAAATATGTTTAGGAGGTTTAGGTAAGGGATTGGTACTTGGATTAAATTTGTATATATCTAGAGTATTCTAAAGGATGTAAGATTTGGTGTATCTTAACAGTGACCTAATGAAATGAATCCCCCAAGAGGGAGTGTATTGAATTATGGGACACTTTCACATCACCATGTGTATGCTCCTTGAAATATCCCTTAGTGGTGAGCCATGTAAAATCCCAATGTATCAGGTGTATTTTAATTTCTTTATTTTTAATTATTTTCTAATGTGATTTGTATTGTAAAAATGAGGGATTGAAAGTGTTCAATAAAACAAGGGGACAATACATATAAGGAAAATGGGAAAATATTATGAGAAATTTATTAAACATTTTTTCCAAAAATTTACCCCACTACTAGGTACATTATATGGATATTTCTCTTAACAAATTCACATATGTTAAAATAAAATAAAATTTTATTCTAATAAGATTATATGAAATGAAATGAAATTAATGAATTATTTATAATATATTATGAATATTTGAACACCAAAAATCATATATTTGTGTTTAAATTTAAGACATTAAAATAATATATTTATATATGAAATGAATGAAAAAAAAATTCATGGAAATACACCCAATGATATAGGAAAAATATATTTTATTGTCAATATCAGTAATACAACTTTGAATTATTAATTATCATAGAGAAAAAAATCATGATAATATCATATAGAGACTAACTCTAAAATTTGGTAATATACTAGTGAAGTGTCGTTTTTTGGATTTATAAATTAATTATTTAAAACGCAATATTACATATAAAACAATAGTGGAAAATTTTATAGAGTTGGGTGGATTCTTCATACTTCTAATTATGTATTTTGGTTTAGATGTATATATATATATGTATAATATTCTCAACACCACGATGCCTTATATATATTATAATAAATTATAATATATAATGTGTAAAATATTATATATTTTAGTATATTTTAAAATATATAATGTTTTCAGTTAAAATTTATGATTATTAGAACTCGTCTGTCATGTTTTAATGATTATTTTCAGTTATGATATTAGATTTACAATTCATCAATGATTTAAAAATCCTAACCATTTGCAAAATAATTTGAGAGAAATATTTGATACATAATTTCAATACTTTTGTGGTATTTAGGCTAGTCATATTTTTTTAATATTAATTAAACATAGAATTTTATACTATAAAATATATTAAATTAATGAATAATTCATTTTACTATTTTTCCCCCACAGATCAGAATAAAGAGGTTCATTCTTCAATAGGGAATTTGATGAAAGTATTCTTTTTGTATTTTAAAAAATTGAGTACCAAAATATTAAATTATAATTAAGACAGGGGATTAATATATTAGTGCGGAATAAAACAAAAAATATTATTGTGATTAATAAAAACCAAGGATCTAAAAATATCTTTAAAAATTCCCCAGAAGTCATTCCCTTTTGGATAACTAGTCTACATCATTTGTTTAATGTACACACTATATAAAAAATTGAAAATAATTGAAGGTAAAAATTATATAAATGATAAAATTGTAAATATTCAATTTTAATGTATTGTTACTAATTTTTTGCTATAGGAAACTCGATTATCAAAATAGATTATTACATATAATATATTTCAATAAAAAAATTATCCATGAAATACTTATAATTAAGAAATAGTTATGATTTTAAATAATTATAAAAAATATTATGTATTGTATACAATAATAAAATAAATTTGAAGAAAATGATAAAGACAGTATATAAAAAATCTTTTATTTATATTAAAGGTATAAGAAAAGAAATTTAAACGTAGTGGAAATTAATATTGATCATTCTTTTATAACGCCATAACCAATGTCACTAAAACATTTTGTACCATTATCCATATATTCAGTCCTAAAAATTCTATTCATTATTGAAAACCTCTGATATTTTGATACAACTTGTTTATTTACTTAAATTCCCCCTCCCAAACATTATTATGGTGAAATAAATCATCATATTTGAAAATTGTCTGTCTAATAATAAATACGTGGGTAGAAGTTGTAAATATAAAATTGTAGAGGGTCATATTTTAATTTAATTGTATTTATTTTTGAATTTATTTTTATTTAATTTATAATAATTTATCCATTTTAAACATTCACAATTTCAATCATCCTGAATTTTTTTTATAATTTACAACTTTTCAAATATTTTATTACTAAAAATAATGTTTAAATTTTTATGCTCTGAAGTGGCATTCTGCACTATATGATATTTAACAGGATAAATGTTTGTTTGATATAAGTTATTATCCATAGAATAAATAAAATAATAAATAACTAAAGAATCCATAATAAAATCATTTTTTAGGCCTTTTTATTTGATGTTACATTAGTTGGAATTGATTCGGGTGATCTAGGTAATGTTTCTTTTATATATTAATTTTTTGTGGTAAGTGATGCCAATTTTATATATTTCTATATATGTGTGACAAATATTGTTGGAGATACATGAATAAAAATCAGATTATCATATTTTTTTAAAAAAATGAGTCAAATTTAAAAATAGAAAATCCTTTCCAAAAAACATCAACGGGTTATTCAAAATATTCTCCATCAATACAAATTTCACTCTTCATTGATGAAAATATAAAACATATAATTAGATTAAAAAACAATATAATTCCACCATTATATATTATTTTATATTTTCTGTTGGAAAGGGATTATAATTAATCCCATTATTTTCTTTGTCAAAAATAATGGTTGTAAAAATGTTAGAATTTTAGATAAGTTAAAGAAGAAAAATAAATTATTTCATTAAAATATCAAAAATTACTTATTAGACTGTTGTCCCTTAAAAAAGTCATTGTTAGAAAATTTATATCTATTACCAATTAAATTACTAGAGCCAAATCAGCTACTTTTTTAATCTACCTTCTATCACAAATTATAATGATCCCATTTTATAAAAACTGGTTATTTATATCCATATTATTTATTTTAAAGTAAAAAATTGCATACTATAAGTTCAAATTAATATCATTTTATTATAATTTCAATAAGTTAATTAAATATAATCATCTTACAAAATTCTTAAGAGTATGTATTACGTATAATCCTCTCATAAGGTCCCTTCTTGTAATCCTCCTCCATATCCTCATCCCTAACTAAATAAATTCTATCTTCTTTACGTGATGATTGTAAAATAATAATTCATAGATATATTTAGTATTTTCAAAAAACTATAATGATATAAATTCTTTATTTCTATATGAATATAAAATTTTATCTTGTTATCATGTTATAACATCATCTTGACAATCCAAACATCATTTATCATATTTTTTAACTAGAGTTTTATTTTAGATCATAAAAACATAATTATGATAAAACTTCACGTAATAATGTTTAAATACAACTCTCCTATATGAAGGTATATTAATATTGATATCTAAGATATGTAACACTTCTATAATATCCTTAATAAAGTAAACTACATAAAAAATTAAATATCTAAAAATATGAAATTTAGATATCATATATTAAAACTATATAAATATCATTATTTTTAGGTATAATAAATATTTGAATTAACATATATGGATTATATTTTTAAATTTAGTGGAATAATTTGCAAAATATTAGGCCTATGAAAAGATAAAATTATGGATTTTTTATTTAAAAATAATTATAATCATCCTATAACCATATTTATATTTAACAAACATTAACCTCAAATATCAAACCCAATTATAATAGAAAATTGTTATATATTTGTTGAAAACTATGTATTTATATATTTTAAATATAGAATCATACTCCTATTAGTATATCATAATTCAATAAACTATAAAAATGGTACACATGTTCTTATTGGAAAGCGGAAGAATTATAATTTGTAAGTATGATATTATTCTATTTATAAAATATTTCAACCTCCTTCATCAATGATAAATTGTTATTTAACCAATTATAGATTGTAAATATTTTTAGATGATATTATTTAATGGAGTATGGCTATGATTTGTTTCATTGTTAAATAAAATATAAAGGGCTTGAATGACTTGGTTTAAGTATAAAATATTTTTAGAAAATGTAAAATGAATGTGAACTCAAGAGATATAAGTTCTATATTAAATTTATTCGATTTTGAACTCTTTTATTATGTGAAATACTTATCAATAATACATAATTTATAACGAAATGTTTTATTAATATATTTAATTTATTATAATATAGATATACATATAAAATTTATTTCATAAAAATAATCATATACGTAAAATTAATAAATTGAGAATCTTTCAATATATAGTTTTTTATTTTTGAAATAAGGTGGAAATATATTAGTTAACTCTAAATTATATAATTTTTTTTAAAAATATATATGTTTTCATATAAAGTTATTTACATATTGAATCCATAGGTGTTCAATATTCTAATAATATTCATTCTATTTTTTATGATTATATTTAACTGAAATGAGTATAATATTACTTTTCAAAAAAAATCCACTCCATCTGTATTAAATATTTTTATTTATTATTTTTGATATAAATTGAAAAATATAAAATTTTTAATTTATATTAAATAGTTCAAAATTTATATTTTATAATGTTTAATTTGTAGTGGTCAGTACTTCAGTAAAAATGATAGCAAAATAAAATTCCATTCCTATAAATACCGGATTTTTATCTTATTTTTATGTGTGATTAAAAATATAGTAACATATGAAATAAATATACATTTCTTATTGATGAATTTTTCAATCTTATTGAAAGTGAAATGTTAATTATTTTTTCAGACATATTTAGAATTTTAGTTAACATGAAATAAAATTTAGAAAGGGTATTCTTCATATACAATTGTTTCATACAATAACTTCTTACCAAAAAATATTTTTCATTTGTAGTGATAATTGAAATAGGGTTCCTCTTCTTACCAAAAACATATATTAAGGATTTTTGGAAAAAATTACATATTTTGGGTATACATTATCATTTTACACTCAATTATATAAATCTAAAATAAAAATAAATTTTATGAATGAAATCATATATATAATTATAATAAAATTTATTATTGGAAGTTAGTTTTTTATATCATGAGATCCATGTTCTAATATTCAATATGATTATTTTATAATTTCTCGAAAAAATAAAGAATTCATAAAAAAACATAATTTTTGTTTGGTTTTCCATCACCTCTAGTATATATTTTGACATTTCTATCAAATAATCTAGGTATATTAATTTTCCATCCTCACAAAGATCTATAATTTGATAACCACCTATTGGATTACCAGTACTAGAAGAATTATCTATACCAAAATTATTTAAAATATTTTTGGTATACTTGTGTTTTGTAAAAATTATTGCTTTTAGATTTTAATTTTTTTAAAATTAAGGAAGAAGATATCTTCCCCAATAATAGTAATCTAGGATTCACATTTTATATCTATAAAAATTAACTATGAAATATATTTATAGGTATATTTTAAGATTATAATATCATAATTGATAATGAGTATTAGGGTGTCTCTAAGAATATTTTTCTCAAAAATAATTTGATCTTTCATTTAAATTATGATTTTTTTAAAAAATAAACATTAGTAAACTATCTTAATATTGTCATTAATATTTTTAACTATATATGGTTGTTTTGAATGTTTAAACAAATGATATAAATAGTATAGATTCTCAAAATGTAGATGCATTTCATTATAATATTACTCTTAAATAAGTCCATTCAAGAATAAATTTCTTTTCAATGAACATATTTTTTTTATATCCTTTAATAATTGATATAACATTATTGACGAAAATGATACCATTCTTATTAAAAATAATCTAGAAACCCAATTTAGTTTCTGTAATTTAAAAACCATATGGGAATTCCACCAATGACCACTCTATTTATTTTAAAATGATTAGTATCTTATTATATACATATCACCTTAATTTTATCACCTAAGTAATCATATTCCAATTTAGTTCAAATTTTTATATATATGAAATATTGGAAAATTTATTATATTTGGGAATTTTAGTAATGATTGATTGATAAACACCAAACATAATTTTCTCAATTATATGATATCTTTAAAATATTTTACAAAATTTAATATAGAATATTGATCGTATTTCTATAGAATATAATTTTATGATTCATTATACTACAATTGCTAAATTTAATATCTCTGATTGTGTAAGAAAATTTTAAAATTCCATTTATTTTTTCATCAAATAGATGTTTTGAAAAATATTTTCTTAATAAATAAATCTCATCAAATTTAACATAAAATATTTAAAAAATGTGATTTTTTTTTGAAGACATGGTAGGACTTCGAGTGGACTAATAAAAAATAACACTTTATCAATTTGTTTTTTAAAAATAAAATATTATAAAATATTAGTTTAAATTGGATATTTTCATTAAAAACCCTTGAAAATCTAAATCATCAATTTTTTTCAATTCAAAAGTTTTTGAAATGTTTTTAATAAAACAAGACAGAGTAATACATGATCTATTGTTCATGAAATGTACACATAAACTAAATAGAAAATTATTTTTATAAGTTTATATTCAGTAAACATTATCTATGACATCAATATAGTTGTTGTAAACTTGTTTTTAACAACATTATTCAATTGTAAAATTTTAGACATAAAAAACTTATTTGATATATTTTCATTATAAGAAGTTTCACATTCAACATTATCAACATAACCCACATGATAACTCTATAATGTAATTATATATAGGTTTTTTTTGTTTAAAATAATTATAAAAAATTTAGAAAACATAAATTCTTCTAATTTTTTAAAAAATATAAATATCAATTATAACTAACAAGGTCATAAATAATTTTATACCCTTATAATTTCCTTTGAATCTTATAACATATATATATATATATATATATATTAAATGTTATATGAGATCATGCTAAAAATAAAAAAATGTTGCAACAATATTTATAGGTTGAAAGATGAACTTATATTACATTCGATATTAAAAAAGAAATAAAATTTTAATAAATTGATTTCAATTTATAGTAAGTCCTTTATGAGGACCATTAAAAAGATCCATGTCATGATATAATGGTTTTGGTGTCCTTAAATTCTAATTAATTACCATGTGTTTTATTTAATTTCATAATGATATTGAATATTACTCAAATCCAAGGCAATTATTTATACAGTATTAACATTATATTTCTACTTTTATAATAATATAATATCGCATTATGAATTTGTAATAATATATTTATTATTATAGTAGTTTATGAATCTTCATCACATATTTGGATAATAATAATGATACTGTGCTTCAAAACCAAAACATAAAGTGTATTTAAAATTAAATACTTAACTCAGTTAGAGATTTCACATAGCTCTATTATCTTCCCTATAAGTTTTCTCTTAATGTTATGAATCTATTCTTAAATTACTCATTTTTTGTATGTTGGGCATCTCATAAGTTGTATATTTTGAGAAAACACTACCTATGATATTAATATTTTCCACTAATCACAATTTTTTGAGAATAATGGAAAATTTTATCATCTAATATAAATTAATTTAAATACATTATCATGAATTTATCTCTATAACACTGAATATATAATAAAATATGATAACAAATACTAGAATATAAATATATTATGGGGTTATCCTTGATTAAAGATCGTCGTATTGGGGTTTTCTTTATATATTAAAATGATTATAAGTAGGATCAACTATATAGTGATACAACTGATTTTCTATGGGATATTATCAATTGATATTCTATTAAAATTAACCCTTTTTAAATTACATCATAAGGATTATCATATATGTGTTATTGGGTCTAGTTTTTTGGACATTAGATATGGATCTTTTGACATAAGGCTATCAAATTTGTTCTCTAACTGTGAGGATTAATATATTGATACCAATTTAATTCTATTTGAGAATATATGAAAATAAAAGTTCATTTGATACACTATTAATTAAGAAGATTTATTTTATTGACAAATATTGGATGTTTCAACCCAAATTATTGGATGTGAAATAATTAACCTCATTTTATTTTTGATTATGTAGGTACATATGAACAGAATATTAAATATGATTGATGTAATTATATGATATTTAATAATCATGTTATTTTCAAAAAATATAAGATATATGGGATTGAAATTGTTAATGTATCATTCTTAGTATAATTTTTAAAGACAAAGGTTCTATCCCAACATACTTGTGGGGGATTAGATCACACCTACCCCCTTATTAATTTGGTTGTATGTAACATTTTTGTAACTATCTCTCTTAGGCTAAGATTATGAAATAAATTAATGAAAATTTATATCTTAGAAAAGGACCCTTAGATTCTGATATTAGATTGAGCTAGTTAGGATTCATCGAGATAATTTGATTAGTACATGTATTGTAAATATTATCTTTATAATAATTTTTTTGTGTTTTAATATTTTTAAATATTTAATTAAATAGTATTTATTTAATTCAAATAGTAATATTAAATTATAATATAAATATTAGTAATTAATATTATTAATATATAATCAAGAAGATATAAAAAATCCCAAATGAGGTTTAATATTAAGATTGATGTATGGGATTTCATATCCCATTATAAGAGTGATATTCAAATACCAACCTGAAGAGGCCATTTAAAAACCAAATTTTCAAACGTTAACTATTTTAAAGGTTCATTAATTCACCTCCAAAAGTTGTTTTAGTATTATATCATTTTAAGAAATTTAGAAGTCAAAATGACCATTCACGTATAATTATTTTCCCTTTTTGGATTCATAAAAAATTATCTTCCTTTAAGGATATTAATTTCCCATGTTACTAAAATTATGATGTAGGATTATAATATTAATTCTTATGAGAGAAATAAAGGTTGTCCCTTAGAATTTTCTATTGATCCTAATCAATTATAGTTCCCCATTTTTTCACTTCTAAGTGGTTATCTAATATTATTATTTAAATATATTTAATAAAATTTTATTTTATAATGACTATAATACCCAAGATTAATAGAGTATTCCTCAAAGAAATTTTTTATTAGTGATATTGGTTGATAAAAAATTTTTGTTGAAATTTTCAATTTATTTATAATTGAAATATTCTAACTGACACCTAGTAACATAAAAGCATCAACATGTGATGAAGTGTGACCCAATTCACATGTGACACATAGTTGATTCTATGATAATAATATCCCATGAATCATAGTAATATTCGTGATTTAAATGTTTATATAACTTCCATAATAAATATCATCATGTGAGGGATAATAACTGCCACCATCTAATGGTATCAGTTCGACACATGATAAATGAATTTTTTTTAAATAAATGATTAAAACTTTTATAAACTTATGATATATTCTATAAAAATAAAAATTATTAGCACTCATAGATTTTATAAAATATTTATCATCAAATAAATTCAATTTCATTGATATATTTCATTAAATGGAGCATAGAGTATAAACAACCATGATATATTATTGATTTATTTTTTAAATTTTAAAGTTACCACATAGATGTTAGATAGAAGAGTATAAATAAGAGAAAATAAATTATGAAAACAATTCATTTATTTTTAAAATTAATTCATGGGTAACCAATTGGTTACAATAGAAAATAATATAATTTGAAAGTATAAAAAGACATATATTTATGAAAAACTATTTTTACATATGCATTGTGTTTTTTTAAAATTAAATTAATAAAAATTGATAATTTATTTTACGAAAATTTTTATTTATTATAAAAAATTAATTACTTTAATATTAATTGAACATATTTTACTTGGTGAATAAGGAAATTAAACTCAATTTTATTGCTAAAAATGAATTTAGCTATAATTTTTTCGTTTCTTTTTTACATACAAACATTAAAATTCATTTCATCCAATTATATAAATTTAATATTTTAAAATGGATACAATATTTTTAAACATGTTCAACATAATTCTCATTAATTTTGAATAGTTACAATGTAAATAAGTCAGTTACCAGAGTAAGAGTTAAAACTGGTGAAAATGGTTAAAACTAAAATGAAAATGTTTAGAATGAATCGAAAATATCTAATATTTTCAGTTTTTTATTACATATAAAATATATTTTTTATGTTTATTCATTGTAGATATATATTTATTAATTAATATAATAATATATTTTAATATTATGAAAAATTATAACTGTTTCTATAATAAACAAAGCTTCCACGGTACATTTTCCTTTGAATAATGTAATAGATTGCGTTGTACGCAACTTCGAGATTCAAACACACCACGACCAATAAAACTAGCCATTATGAACAGTAATACCCACATTTTAAAATTTAATAAATTTTGTCGTTCAAAATGGACTTCAGTTTTTGTTTCAGAATATTGAAATTAGCTTAGGGTGAATTTTTGGTATTTTTCTGAAAACATTCAATTTTTTATGAATATTGAAAAACACTGAGTTATAGTTTAAAACCGAATTTTTATTTAAATAATTATTTTTATTTTTATTTATTTATGGTCAAAATAGATACATAATACCTATATAAGTTTAATGTAATTCATTGGATTCGGTTTCTAATAATCTTGGATATATAAAAATTTTATTAATATTTTAAACCATTTTTTACCCACCTCATAGGAGAATTTTCAAATTCACATAAAACATAATTTTACCGCTTCTGTGAGTGAAAATTGAAAAAACCGAGAGACACGGTTGATATCATAAATTAAAATTTTTTTCAACAAGATAAAAATATTTTTTGGTGAATAGTTACTTTTGACTTTTATTTACGACTGTTAAAAGTAAATAGTGTAATTAAGGGTGAAAATGATATTATTATTAAACTAACACATGTCATAATTCTATTTTATAAGAGTAATTCAACCAAAAAACAATTTTAGGAACAAAATATGAACTTTTTGGTCCACTTGGATTAGATTATGACGTTTATTTTTTTATTTAAAGAAGAGTTAAAAGAGTCAAACTCAAAGGTTAATAACTAAAACATTTTTAATATAGGGTTATAAATAAGAAAAATTTGATTATAAATAATAATTAAAAATCCAGATAGATTTAATACATAATTTTATTTTATTTATTTCTTTTACACATTATATAATTTAATTTATTAATGTAACAATGGTGATGAAATAATAACCTTATTAATGAAATATTAAAATAATTGATATTTTAAATACCCAAATAAATTTAATTTGAGACTTTTGTTGAATTCCACTAATTATCAAGGTTAATATGACATATTAAGGTTGATTTAATGAATTTTGATTGAAGTAGTAATTATGTTTTAAATTTAACGGAAACAAAATACAAAATAGTCTCAAAATTGACATAAAAGAGTTTTTTTAAAAATATTATATTATTAATTGATATTCCATTACTAAATTACTAAAGGTCGGCCAACTGACTTATATAAGGTAATATATATTAATAATGAACCATTTGGGGTTATCTTGTCTTGTTATAGTATGTTTATTAACCATATAATATAAAAATACAAAGAGACATGGTAAATGTCAAAATATTTAA
This sequence comes from Viscum album, assembly GCA_963277665.1. Lineage (NCBI taxonomy): Eukaryota > Viridiplantae > Streptophyta > Magnoliopsida > Santalales > Viscaceae > Viscum > Viscum album. The sequence continues at coordinate 976,935,728 of OY728125.1, forward strand.
CTAAGAGTTAAATATAAATGATAAGGTTAATATGGTAACATGACCTATCTAAAATCTATTGATTAAAAGGATTTTAAACCATATCCACCCTAGCCTCAAAATAAGTCCCTTAAGAGCCATTATAAATTGAATATTAATTTATTATAAAATAATATTTTATGTTTTTCCAAAGGTGCCCCTCACCCCTCTTATAAAAAGGAACTTACCCATCTCTCAAATTCACACCTTCAAAGCCTTTTAGATCAAACAAACCCTACCCAAATACCCTCTCAACTATCCTCCCTTAATATTATACGACTTACTTTAGTTAAAAAGCCATCTAATGGTTCCCTTTTGATCAAATCAAAAGGAATAACCCGAAGAAGCGGTAAATATTTTATCACATCTTTCAAGTTCTTTTCTTCTTCCACTTCCTCTTCCTTTGTTATTTCCATTATAAAATTATAACTCTAGTATATCCTATATAATGTGATGTTATCATAAATATGGTACAACGATATTCATTATTCTATCCATCTTTTAAATGACATGTCAACATACGTGCGTATGTACGGCTTACCGTCTCCACGTCGTGGTGTAATTGTTATTCAATACATTATTATTTGGATGGGTATAATAATGATGTGTAATTGATGTAAATAATAAATATAACATGATAAATATTCTTCATATATTATATAACATCCAATTATATATTATTTTAATATCAAAATAATTATATTTTCGCTCGTGCATATCTACAGATTACCGTTCTCACGAAGGTGATAAGATTCAATCCCCATCGTATCCATTCATGACTAATTTTCTTGTGATGAATAAAAATAATATTTAGAGACATGATATAATTCTGGATATGAATACGATACATCTTATCCATAAAAAATATGACTCACATAACAAAGAATATAAAGGAAAACAAAATCCGTTAACACCCGAAACGACGATAATACTAAGATATTATTATCAATGCAATGTTAAAAGATAATATATGATATCATATTAATGTATATGATTATTTTATAATTTAATAACAATTATTTCACCAATATACAGGTGGTTAACCTACCCTCAACCAAGGAAATGTACAATGTAAAGGGTTTCTTATCTCACTTTTAAATTCGTGAGATTTCCAATGTTCACCACTTATTTATTTCATGTAGTGTGTGTACTTACAATGATTGTATTCATTATGTAATATACATTAATTTATGGATATTTACATCATCATTATATGATCCATATTTCTTGTGATGTATGTTTCTTATTTTACCAAATTGGTAAGGGTTAATTTCACAATCTCTTTATTATCTGAGGTTCTTTTCATATAAGTATTTATTGGGATCTCTTTATCATCCACATCCATGATTCGTAAAAATATATTCCAAATTTTTTTTTACTTTTTACTAGACTATGGGTTAAAGTCATTTATACCCTTGTTTCACTTTTTATAAAATGGTTTGAAAGGAATCTTTTCGTTATTTTCCAAACACAGTACCTTTTAACTTGTTCAACAAATTTATGGTAAGAATGTCTTTATTTATCTTATACAGCGGGTGAGGCTATTTTCCTCCATTATAAATTCGTCAAAGCTTCCCATACAAGCTAATAAGAACATTTTTCAAAAAAAATGTTCTCTTAAATGATTTCAAAATATTAAGAGATATTTATCTAAAGAAATGTTTTTATTTTATCTTTTTCAATATCATTTGATGGATTTTAAGCTTATTTGAAGTTGATTTATTATGATACAAAACATGCATATTATATTGAAGGTTTTGTGGTATCTTTTAATATGGATGTGTTATTTTTATACCATTCATTATTTATGGAGAAATTATTTACATTTTGTATGATGTTTTTAATACGAATGTTTATGTTATGTTTAAACCTGTTCATATGAGGAATGCATTGGGCATAGTAAGGGATGTGTGGAGCCCGCTATAGCTCCTCGAAGCATCTTTTGGTATAATGAGACAAAATAGTGCGTTGGAACAAGGCCTTGACAAAATCTTATTTATTGTTTTGGCACAAGGTCTTGACTATGTGGTTATGAATGTCTGTCATTATGCATTCCATCATTATGAAAGTGGTTATTGATATTCCATGTGATTATTCGATTAGTAGAATATCCATGTGAATAATTAAATGGAATTATTTTATTTTATTTTTTCCATATTATGCTGAAGTTCATGTTTACAAGTCTTTTGTTTTATTTATACATTGCCTTAAATTTTTAAGCTTATTTATGAATGTTTCTGCTATATTGTTATCCTTACTGAGCATCTGAGCTCACCCATTTCTATGTTTTATTTTTACCTAGATGCAAAAAGTATATTATGACGGACCTACAAGGATAGTCTATGGGATCTCAGTGTTTTCTTTGGAAACAATGTTGTTGTAGTTTTCCATTTTAAGGTGTAATTAAAACCTTATGAATGTATCTAGTGTTTAAAAGGCTACTAAACTAATCGGTCTTTCGAGACGTTATATTTTTCGATCATGCCAATGATACATAATAATTTACTAACTCTGGTATTCTGGGGTCAGGGCATTACAGTTGGTATCAGAGGAAGTTTAGTACAAACCTGGGAAACTATGTTTAGACAAGCTAGGATTAGAACACATAGCCCTAAGATATAATTTGAGGATTAGTAGAGAATAAATTCATAAAATTATGGTATTGTAGATATTTTATGATTTATCCAAGAAATACATCCATGTCTGGATACTAGTAAGTAGAGGAGGCTCTGGCACAGATGTACCTATGGGTAAAACTCAAAAACACTGCTTTGAGATAGACTCGAATGAGAACCGGTGTACGACAATGGGCCTTGCTGCACTCTTGGTTACGACAATCCCGGGAGATATGGATAGGATAATTACATTTTCAATACAAACTGATTTTACTCATTTAAATATAAGATGAGAATGTATGACCTTAGTTAATCCTAAGGTGTTTTAAATTGAAAATATGTTGTCATGATATTCTCTAAATGATTTTATGACTACTATTACTCACACAATGCATTCTGGTTTTAGTTAATGGCAGGATTCCAATGAATTCATAGTATCATTGAGCATTATGTATAAGGTGGTAACTCTGGTGAAAATGATCAAAAAATGGAATGTTGATAGGCATAAAAGATATCGAGTTTTTTCCAAATCCGTTTTCCAAAAATATGATCAAAAAATAATATATTATCCAACTCCTGGACTCAACAAAGCAGAGAAAGGTGATGAATGACAAAAGATCCAGTAGTGGAACCCATAGGGAAAAGAATCCTCAATTTCCATATTGCAGGAAATGTGGAAGGAGACACCAAAGAAAGTTCCACAATGGAACAAATTAATGCTTTACATGTGGAAAAAAGGACATAAAGTAAAGAATTGCCGATGGAAAATGAAGAGTAATATGGAAGAAAAAAATGGTCCCAAGATTCCATTTACAGTAATTTTCCTTAAATTTAGTGGACCTAGACATTTCCCGAGTGAATAACCTATTTTATAGGATATTTTCTTGGAAAAAGAAGAAGATATGTAGAAATAAATGGTTGGGGAAATGTTTAAAAGAATTAGTGCTCCTTGTTGGTGGGATTACATTAGAATAATTATCTCTTGTATTTGTAACCCTGCAGTTTTTCATGTGAAATAGATATTTGAGGAAGAATTATCTTTTCTTTTTTGGATTTAGTTATAAAAAACCAATTGGTTTTATATGATCAATTGGTTTGAGGAAATTTCAGTTTATTATATTATTGGAATGGAAATGCAAGGTATGAGATAAAATTTGTGGTTAAATTATTTTATGGTAATTTAGAGGAATTTGTCACATTTTGGAAAGGTTATAAATTATAGTTTTTGAAAATGGACAACACACAGACCTTGTAACAACCCGTAATGTTAGACAATGTTGTGGGAATCAAACCCACAACCAGAGTGTGATTGGGATTTATCGCATACCACTGGACTACGTGAAGTACCTGGTTAGTGTGACTAACTATTTTTAGTTAAATGATTTTACTGATCAAAAATAAGTTGATTTGGGATCTTATGTCTTATAAAATGAATACCCTTACTATAAAAAAATGATTTGGTGATTAATTGATAAATTTAATTTTGGAAGACGTTCGCTATGTTGGGAACACTATATGCCTAAGGAAAATAGAATAAAATGAGATTTAAATTGAGGAGTAATAGTGGAATTTTATCTAAGTTTTTATTTTGGATTTATAGTGATATGGTTTATTTATTTAAATAATTAACCTATAATAAACAATATGTGATTAGGTTAATTACTTTTAGGTTTTTGACTTTAAGAGTAGTCTATGTCATTTGGAGATATAACTTAACATGGAAGACTAAATAACCAATTTAATATAAGTTGTGGGTTTGTATATTGGTTTGGCTTATATTTAAGGATTTTAAGGACAATTGTTTATTGAATGGTATTTATTTAGCTTTGGTGTATTGTTGGTTTAATTTTAGAAATTAAGATTAGTGTTTATTTCTATAAATGAATATCATTTTGGGGGATCATCTAATCTTGTACTAACCATTTTGGTTAAGATTAGTCTCTATAGACAAGGTAAATATATAATTTAGCCTTAGTAGATCATGTAATTCTATAGAAGTTGATTCTAGCTCTTCCAGTGTGACCAAGTCATCCTGAATACTCATCGTTTGAAAAAATATATCAGTTAGTGGTAGAAATTTATTAAATAATGAAAGTGTACATAAAAATTAAGTATATATCTTTGTGTTCTTAGCCAATATAATAAATAAATTCCTCATCTTTATGAAATGAAACTTAAAAGAAAAAAAACATTGTCTGTATACTTTTCCTACTGGGTAACTAATGACTGTTTGTCCTATCAAAAGATTGTGGTTTTCTTGTTGTTAAATATCTCTTGATCATGTTTTCTATCCCTCTACAGCAGAACTTGACACCTATTTTATCATCCATATCCATGTTTTTCTACGTGGAATCCTAGTATGGGTTATCTCATGTGATCTTTGCACTTCTCTTTCTTTCTTTTAAAGTGACAATTTTATTGACTCTTTTTCCGATTTGAGACTTTCAATTATGTTCCCATGCCAAATTTAAAATATTTTGAGGATGTAATTTCCAAAAGGGGTGAATAATTTAACACCCCACGCTTCCACAATACGTTTCCTTTTGAATAATGTAATAGCTTCCATTGTACGCAACTTTGAGATTTTAACACACCGTGACCAATCAAACCACCCGTTATGAATAGTAATACCCACTTTTTTAAATTTTATAAATTTTATCATTCAAAATGGACTTTCTTTTTGGATTCCTAATATCGAAATTAGGTTAGGGGGAATTTTTGGTATTTTTCTGAAAACTTTCATTTTTTGATGAATAGTGAAAACACTGAGTTATTGTATAAAACAAAATTTTTATTTAAATAATTATTTATTTTATTTAAATATATTTTAGGTAAAAATATATACATAATACCTATATAATTTCAGTGTAATTCATTAGATTCATTTTATAATAATTATATATATATATAAAAATTTTATTTAACTTTTTAAGTGTCTTTTACCCACCTCCTAGGAGAATTTACAAATTCACATAAAACATAATTTTACCACTTCTTTGAGTAGAATTTTAAAAATCCGAGAGACACGGTTGATATTAGTATATAAAATGTGGTTCAATAAGTTAAAAATAATTTTTGATGAATAGTAACTTTTGACTTTTATTTACCATAGTTAAATGTAAATAGGGAAATTATGTGTAAAAATGATATTACTATTACCCAAACACAAGCCCTAATTCTACAGTATAAGTGAAATTAGATGGAAAACAACCTTAGGAATAGAATTTGATCCTTTAGGTCCACTTGGATTAGATTTGGAGATTTATTAATATTTTATTTTAAAAAATAGTTACAAGAGTTAAAATCAACGTTTAATTACTAAATATTTTTTATATAGGGATATACATTAGATAAATTAGATAATAAATATTCAATAGAAAGAATATAAAATTTACTACATAATGTTTTTTTATGTTTTATTTTTAGACATTACATAATTTAATAAATTTATGACACAATGGTGATGCAGTAATTACCTTATTAATAAAATATTAAAATAATTGATATTTTAAATACCCAAAAAATGTAATTAGAGGTATTTAATGTATTAACCTAATGTTTGAGGTTACATGACATGTTAGAGTTGATTAAATGATGTTTTTCAAAGTAATAATGCTTTTATGAATTTAACAAAAATTAAACACCAAATAGTGTCAAAATTGACATCAAATAGTTTTTAAAACCAATACTTTATTATTAATTGATATTCTATTATTAAAAATATATGGTTCAGCCAAATGACTTAGATAAGGTTATATATATTAATAATTAACCACTTGGTGTTCTCTTGGTTTGTTATAGTAATGTTTTTTAACCATATAATATATAAATACAAGTGGACATGGTAAATGTCAAAATATTTAACTAATAGTTAAATATAAATGATAAGGTTAATATTGTGACCTAAACAAATCTAAAATCTATTTTCTGAATTTATTTCGACCCATACCCACCCTAGCCTCGAAATAAGTCACTTTGGAACCATTATAAACCGAATATTAATTTATTATAAAATAATATTTTATGTTTTTTCAAAGGTTCCCCTCACCCATCTTATAAAAGGAACTTACCCTTCACTCAAATTCACACCTTCAACGCCTTTTGGATCTACCAAACCCTACCCAAATACCCTCTCAACTATCCTAACATCATCCTAGTGGCCTTAATTTATTCATATATTCAACCTAAGTAGCCCTTTTGATCAAATCAAAAGGTAGAAAACCGAAGAAGAGGTAAATATTTTATCACCACATTCAAGTTCATTTCTTCTTCCACTTCCTCTTTCTTTGTTATTTGCATTCTAAAATATTAACTACAGTATCTTTTTATACATTAATGTTATTATAATTGTGGTACAACCATATTCATTATTTTATCTACCCTTTGAATGACATGTCACCATATGTGCATATGTACGGTTTACCGTCTCAATGTCAGGATGTAATTGTTATTCAATACATTATTATTTGGATGGATATAATAATGATGTATAATTGATGTCAATAATAAATATAACATTATAATGATTCATTATATATGATATTCAATACAATTAAATATTATTTTAATATCAAAAGAATGATATTGCCTCTCGTGCGTACGTACGGATTACTGTCTCCATGAACACGATGAGATTCATTCCTCATCATATTCATTCAAGAATAATTTTCATTTTATGATTAAAAATAATTTTTAGAGACTTGATATCATTATGGATATGAATAAGATACATCCCAATCATATCAAATATGACCCACATAACAAATAATATAATGGAAAATGAAATTTGTTAACACATGAAACGATGATAATACTATGATATTATCAACAAAGCAATGTTAAAAGATCATATATGATATCAATTAATGTATATGAGTATTTTATAATTTAATAATAATTACATCACCATTATACAGGATGATAACCTACCCTCGACCCGGGAAAAGTACAAAGTAAGCGGTGTCTTATCTCACTTTTAATTGTGTGAGATTTCCATTGTTCAACACTTATTTATTTCATGTGGTGTGTGTACTACCCATGATTGTGTTCATTTTGTAATATACAATAATTTTTGGATATTTACTTCATCATTGTATGATATATATTTCATGGGATGTTTGTTTCATAAGTTACCAAATTGATAAGGGTTAATTTCACAATCTCTATGTTATCCGAGTTTGTTTTTATATAAGTATCTACTGGGACCTCTTTATCATCCACATCCTTGTTTCTTTAAAATGTATTCCAAAACATTTTTACTATTTACTAAACTATGGGTTAATTTCATTTATACCCTTTTTTTACTTTTTAAAAATGGTTTGAAAATAATCTTACCATCATTTTCAAAACAAGGTACCTTTTAACCTTTTCGACAAAATTAAGTTAATAATGTCTTTTTTGACTTATACGGTGAGTGCGGCTATTTTCCGCCATTATAGCATCTTCGAAGCTTCCCATACAAGCATATAAGAATATTTTTCAAAATAAATGTTTTTATAAATTATTTCAAAAAATAAAGAGATATTTCTAAAATTTTTTATGATTTCATCTATGTCAACATCCTTTGATGGATTTTAAGCTTATTTTATGATGATTTATTTTGATACAAAAACTATATATTGTATTGAAGGTTTTGTGGTATGTTTTACTATGGATGTGTTATTTTTATACCATTAATGGTTTATGGAGAAAGTATTGACATTTCATATGCTAGTTTTAATATGAATGAATATGTTATGTTTAAATATATTCATATGAGGAATGCATTGGACTTAGTAAGTGATGGGTAGAGCCCGCTATATCTCCTCTATGCATCAGTAGGTCTAATGAGGCAAACTATTTTCTTGGCACAAGGCCCAGAAAAAACCTTATTTATAGTCTTGGCACAAGGCCTTGACTACATGGTTATGAATGTCTGGCATTATGAATTCTATCATTATAAAAGTGGTTTTTGATATTCCATGTGATTATTCGACTAGTATAATATCAATGTGAATAAGTAAATAGAATTATTTCATTTTATTTTTTCCATATTATGCATTTGTTATAGTTTAAAAGGATTTTTTTTAGATATAAATTTCCTTAAATGTTTATGCTTATTTATGAAAGTTTGTACAATATTTTTATCCTTACAAAGCATTTGAGCTCACCTCTTTCTATGTTTTATTTTTCCCAGGACATGAAGAAGTATATTATGACTGAACTACAAGGATAGTCTATAGGATGTCACTGTTGTATATGGAAACAATGTTGTTCTAGTTTTGTATTTTATGATGTAATGAAAAACGTATAAATGTATCTAGTGTTTACAAGTCTACAAAACTAATCAGTCTTTCAAGACTTGATTTTTTCTGATCATGCCAATGTAATGTAATAATGCACCGACTCTGGGATTCTGGGGTCGGGGCATTGCAGTTTCATTTCCCTCACTTATAAAACACTACCACCTCTACTCTAATCCACACATTTATATATCCTATTTGAGAATCCATTAAAATAATATATCCTTTATTATAATACCTAAAAATATATTATATGTCTTTTTTATCACAATACCATCTTAAGAATGCATTATGTATTAAATTATAATTATTTTATGAAGAAGTGGTACAGTTCATATTCGATTCTTTTCTTCTATTTTTTTATATATGATTTAAATATTTATATACCCTGATGAATTAAAAAAATCATTATATTTTATATAATGAGATGTTAATTTTTTTATTTTTTCAAATTTATTCATGTCCTTTTCCATTGAATTGAAAATGAGATTACTTCTCATGTGTATTTGTGGACTCCCACCTCTGACTAGTGATGTGATTAATTTTACATCACTATAATTCATTTTTAGTTATTAAAATGGATTGAAGGTTTATATTTGATAATTATTTAAGAATTATTTTTTTAAATTATGTTTTACTATCTACTTTTATACATTTCCATCTATTTTGAGATGATAATGTCGCTCATGCGTACTTGTGGATTACCTCCAACACGAAGCGTTATGATTAATTTCACAATTATAGTATACATTAATGGTAATAAGGATATATTTAATGAATACATATAATAATTATTATATAATAGTTATTCTCAGGTAGGGAGTTATTGGTTACCTTTCTTTTATTCCATCAATCTAAAATTGGAATCATCACTCGTGTGTTCTTAATGATTATCAACTCCATTGAGTGATGTAGTAAATTTATTAACCCTATATTATATGAATAGATATGTAAGTGAATATAATGGTTTTATATAATACCTAAGGAATCATTAACATTCTATATATTAAAGAAATTGTAAAAAATTATAGAGACTATTGCTTCTAAATCAAACCAATGATGTAAAATGAAATGTTATAACATAGAACGTTGATTTTAATAAATAATTATTAACAAATGTGTGATAAGATGTTATAATTAAATAATATATAGAATAATATGTATGAAAATGGCTATATAATATATTTATAATAACTATATGTTTAATATACATGATGTTTAAATGAATACTATGTGGGAAAATTCATGATGTAAGGGTTTATGTTAAAATATCATTTTATTTTGGGATTTTGTATGATAAATTTTTGGTATGGTAAATTATATGGATATTATACTTTAAGACCATTATATTATATTCTCATTAGATTATTCATTAAAATTTTGGCAATAATACCAATTTTCACTCATTAGTACTTAAAACGACAGAGAAAATATTTTGAAGAAAGATGACATTATTTCCTCTTTGATCGGGAATCTTCCTCTTCCCTATCCTTATTTTATTTAAAATATTGTCAATAATGACTTAAATTCATTTTTATCCATATTTTCATTTACTAAATAGTTTTAAAATTGACCTTTTTTTCATTTTCTGAATGAGTAACTTTTTATTGGTTTGAATAATATATTTGTATAAAGATAGACCACATGAATTAATATTACTTCCTTCATTAATACTTTTTTTCATTAATAACTCTATTTCATGATTCTATGGTTTATTTAAAAGAAAAATATTTCTATATATTTTTGAAAAATTTCCAGTTATAAGTAAATTGTAGCGAAATGAAAAGTGTATTTTCCATAAAAATATTCCAATGATCTTCTAAAGGCCTTTTTTAGTTTGGGATAACATCCTTTTATGTTACCTATGATTCAAAAAAGATATGATTCAATGACATAATGAACTCATTTCTATATATGCATTATTATGATGTAGTTTTATATAATATTTTTTAAAACTTGTTACTTTTATATGTGTTAACTAATCTAATTTGAAATCATTCTAAACACCATCTTTTTCATCAGTTTATATTATGATGAAATAACGTATGTTTTTATGATCATGTTTTACATATATAGTTTAAGGTTATGTTATGGGTGGGTTCATTAAAACCCCCCATTAAATTGGGTAAATAAGGATAACTCATGATTTTACTATGTTATGTTTGAACCCAATTATAAGAATAAAATAATATTCATGGACCTAATTTCATGTATGTAATATTATGTGTGAACCTAATTTCATTTCCATATGTTTTTTGTTAGGACGTGATTTCAAATCCTTAAGTAAATGAGTTAACATGTTTCTACATGTACATATTCATAATGTTATAATATTATGTGTTTTCACATATCTATGTTCATGATGTTTTCTCATAGACCATGATTGATTATTGATGATTCCACAATCTTATGGAGTTTAAATTTTCTTTATAAAAAGTCTTATACCAAGAAAAGTGATTAATGAAATTTAATTAAATATGTTTGCATTTATTGTTTTATGATCATGTTTCCAAGATTTTATAATTATATACTATAATTGATTGATATTTCTTATGTTTACCCTTACTGCACCACTGAGTTCACCCTTTCATATGTTTCTATTTTTTCTAGTTTTTGAAGAATGGTTTTGGGTGGGGAATGATTATTTAATTTCAAATGAAAGAATATAACTTTTATATATGTGAACATCCACTTTGATATAAGATGGTTATTTTTCCAGTCTCCAATGAAACCAAACCATTATGGTTTTTGGAAGTGTATAATTGTGATATATATTTAATATTGATCAAAAATGATTTAATAATTATATATGTTACTAGTGGGTTTTCTCAATAGGTATTAGAGTATGGTTTAGTAATATTTACAAATTATGAATTGAATATTTTTTGTGAAAACCCTTGAGATAATTTCACATACAGTGTATCATAATATGGTTTCAGTGAAGTTGATGTTGTGTGTTTTCCAAGAAAATAAATCCTCATTTGGACAATGAAAAGTGTATGCATTTGTGGAAGAAATACATCTATGGGTAACAACACTAGATGGTGTAAATTAAAAAATAATAATATTTTATTTGGGGCATGATGATTAGACCCCAAAATGAATTCCTGGATAGACACTCGGAGTTTATAAGCTTTGGTTAATTCACGATTCCCTTTTTGATCAATTATGAAGGATTTTAATAGATTAATGTTGTACCTCTCGAACCCCTCGCGGTTTAATTTTCAGGATCACAATCACCCTCTTATTTTACTAATCTTGTTTTAAGTGTTTTTGGATGATAGGCATGATTTCAGGTGGCCAAGGAAGCAACAAGGCAAAGTGGACTGAAATTCAGTCCACCGGCCAACCGATGGAAGAGCACCGGCCAGCCGATGGAGGCCTGGACAGAAGGCATCCTTCTGTCCAGACCACCGGCCAACCGGTGTCACACCAGCGGCCAGCCGGTGGCACCCAGCCCAAACAGTGGAAGCTACTGCCTCACCACCGGCCAACCGGTGGCCTCAGCACCGGCCAGCCGATGGAGCCTGAGCCCGAGCCCTCCTCTATTTTGCACACACCGGCCAACCGGTGGATCTGTACCGGTCAGCCGGTGGAGCCAGTCAAACTAGCCGTTGGGCTTTTGACCAGCCTGTCCACTTGCCTCCCAACGGCTCCGAAAGCCTCTCCAATGTCTCCAAAGGCCTCCAACGGCCATATGAGGGTTCCCCCTCTATAAATAAAGGACCTTGATCCCCCGGAAGCCTAAGGAACATAGCCAGAACTATTGGAAGCCAACAGACACATTTCCAATCATTTGGCGAACCTCCGGCAGATTCCTCCAAGGGAACCCCACTTGCTCCAACACACTTCCACATCCAAGGAACACCTCCAAAGAAGCTTGGGAGCACCCTTCATCAGCTCCATCAATCCATTGGCGCCCAAGACTTCCCCATTACGGTTTTTATTGCTTTATTTATTTTGAGCATCATTTTGGGTTTGTGCCTACAAACCCCATCTCTTTCTCTCATCCTTTATTTTGGGTTTTCACATCACCTTTAAGGTGTGAAGAGGTTAGTCAAGCCTTTCCTTTTAAAAGGCTTGAGTAAAAGGTGAGCTAGCCTTCACCCTTAAAAAGGCTAGTGGGTTTCTTGCTCAAACCATTAAAAAGCAAGCTGTAATAGGTGAGCTAGCCTTCACCTGTAAAAAGGCTAGTGAGTTTCTTGCTACAACCATTAAAAAGAAAGCGGTAGAATCTCTCAACGGTTGAGTTGGGAGTGGAGACGTAGGCCGGGTTTTAGGCCGAACTCCGTTATCAATTCTTGTGTCTTGCCTCTTTATTTCCGCTGCACTTTCACTTTGATTTTTAATTTGTTAATCATTTTTTAAAAGGAAATTCACACCCCCTCTTGCCATCACTCCCTTTTTCTCCGCCCAACAATTGGTATCAGAGGCAAAATTTGAGTAATACCCTAACCGGTTTCAAGTTCAAGATCTTTTTTTGTGATGGACTCAACCTCTTTCGCCCCCGAAGGCTATTCCTTGGGTCGTGCTCCATTCTTTGATGGAACCGACTATAATTATTCGAAAACCCGCATGACTACTTTTCTTAGAAGTATAGGTTATCCCATTTATAAAATTGTCATGCAAGGTTACACTCTCTCTTCCCCCGATGAATCCAAATGGACTCAAGCCGATATAAAAAATTTCGAGCTTGATGGCAAAGCCATGAACGCTCTACATTGTGGCCTTGATCGTAATGAGTTCAATTGAGTTTCCACATGCACCTCCTCACATGAAATCTGAAAACTTTTGGAGGTTACCCATGAGGGGACCAACAAAGTGAAGGATACTCGATTGGACATGTATCGTCAAGATTTTGAGTCATTTTCCATGCATCCATCTGAATATATTTCTGAAATGTTTACTCGTTTTACTGATGTTTGCAATGGTAGAAAGTCTCTTGGAGATAATATTTCTGCAGAAACGATGGTCAAGAAGATCCTATGGATCCTTCTAAGCACATGGGCACCAAAAGTCACAGCAATTCAAGAAGCCAAAGACATCAAGAACATGCCGGTCGAAGAGCTCATCGGATCCCTCATGACCTACGAGATCACCATGAGGAGGCAAGCTGAAAAGGAAGGCAAACCGATCAAAGTTCCAAAGAACATCGCCTTCAAGGTACAAAAAGAAGAAAGCTCATCCTCCTCCTCATCTTCTTCCTCTTCAAGCGGCGATTCCGAAATGGAGAACCTTGCCCGCAAGATGCACAACTTCATGAAGAAGCACAAGAAGAAGAAATCCCGCAAGGCTCAACCCAATGAAAAATCCGAGCCCAAGGTAAAATGTTACGGGTGTGGCGAGAAAGGCCATTACAAGCCCGATTGCCCACTCAACACGAAAAAGGCCAAGAAAATGGAGAATAAGAAGGCTTTCAAGGCCACATGGAGTGATAGCTCCACATCCTCCTCCTCCTCCTCGAGCGACAACGGTAACAAATGCCTAATGGCATTCCATGAGGTAACATCTTCCGACTCCTCATCCTCTTGTTCTTCAAATTCTTTAAATCATTTGTCATATGAGGATCTCCAACATGCTAGAGATTAATTGGAGGAAGGTTTTCACGAAATTTCTTCCAAATTTGTTTCTTTAAAAAAGAATTTCAAAAAACTCTCTTTCGAAAAAGAACAACTTCTCAAAGAGAAGGAAGAGTTGGCCCTCAAAATCCAAAATCTTCCCGATTTTGATTCCATGGAATCAAACATCAAAGATTTAAGGGAATCCCTTGCCATGTTCACCCAAGGGGAACAAAATTTGACCAAACTCCTAGGTTCCCAACGCATATCTAGAACCACCGAAGGGCTTGGCTATTCCAAGAAAGCTTCCTCTTCTCATGTACCCACTATTTTTGTAAGGGGGAGCTCTCAATTTAAATTTTGTAATTATTGAAAAAAACCCGGGCACTTAATCTATGAGTGCAATTGCAAAAATGCCCGGTATGGTAGGCACAAAACTTTTTTCTTTAACGATGAATTTTATAGTAGAAGACCCGCCACAAGACAAGTATGGATTGAAAAATCCCTTCTAGCGAGTCTCTCCGGGCCAAAATTTGTCTCGGTTTGATAATCCTCTCCCCGGAGTTTTGTTGTTATTATTTAGGGGGAGTTAGGATCGTTTAAACCCTTTTAATTTCAATTTCAAAATTTTCGATTCAAACTTTCAATTTCAACACTTGGTTTCAAAATTTTCATTTCAAAATTCTTGATTCAAAACTTTCAATTCAAATTTTTCATTTCAATTTTCTTTTCAAAACTTTCAATTCAAACTGTTATTCATTTCTTGATTCAAAACTTTCAATTCAAATTTTTCATTTCAAAATTCTTGATTCAAAACTTTCAAATCAAATTTTTCATTTCAATTTTCTTTTCAAAACTTTCAATTCAAACTATTATTCAAATTTTTCATTTAAAACTTTCAATTCAAATTTCAAAAATTTCAATTGGTTTAAAATCTCGTTCTTGTTTTTCAAACATTTCCCTCAATCAAGTTTTATGCCCCGTGCTATTTTGATAATCACAAAGGGGGAGAAATTGTTGATTGATTGGGGGAAAAATTCTTTAAAGCATGTTTTTCATTTCACTTTCTACATTGTTTGTTTTGGTGATTGTGATCATGAAAATAGGGGGTCATTGTTGTACCTCTCGAACCCCTCGCGGTTTATTTTTCATGATCACAATCACCCTTTTATTTTACTAATCTTGTTTTAAGTGTTTTTGGATGATAGGCATGATTTCAGGTGGCCAAGGAAGCAACAAGGAAAAGTGGACTGAAATTAAGTCCACCGGCCAACCGATGGAAGGGCACCGGCCAACCGATGGAGGCCTGGACAGAAGGAATCCTTCTGTCCAGACCACCGGCCAACCGGTGTCACACCAGCGGCCAGCCGGTGGCACCCAGCCCAAACAGTGGAAGCTACTACCTCACCACCGGCCAACCGGTGGCCTCAGCACCGGCCAGCCGGTGGAGCCTGAGCCCGAGCCCTCCTCCATTTTGCACACACCGGCCAACTGGTGGATCTGTACCGGTCAGCCGGTGGAGCCAGTCAAACTAGCCGTTGGGCTTTTAACCAGCCTATCCACTTGCCTCCCAACAGCTCCGAAAGCCTCTCCAACGGCTTCAAAGGCCTCCAACGGCCATATGAGGGTTCCCCCTCTATAAATAAAGGACCTTGATCCCCCAGAAGCCTAAGGAACATAGCCGGAACTATTGAGAAGACAACAGACACATTTCCCATCATTTGGCGAACCTCCGGCGGATTCCTCCAAGGGAACCCCACTTGCTCCAACACACTTCCACATCCAAGGAGCACCTCCAAAGAAGCTTGGGAGCACCCTTCATCAGCTCCATCAATCCATTGGCGCCCAAGACTTCCCCATTACGGTTTTTATTGCTTTATTTATTTTGAGCATCATTTTGGGTTTGTGCCTACAAACCCCATCTCTTTCTATCATCCTTTCTTTTGGGTTTTCACATCACCTTTAAGGTGTGAAGAGGTTAGTCAAGCCTTTCCTTTTAAAAAGGCTTGAGTAAAAGGTGAGCTAGCCTTCACCCGTAAAAAGGCTAGTGGGTTTCTTGCTCAAACCATTAAAAAGAAAGCTGTAATAGGTGAGCTAGCCTTCACCTGTAAAAAGGCTAGTGGATTTCTTGCTACAACCATTAAAAAGCAAGCGGTAGAATCTCTCAACGGTTGAGTTGGGAGCGGAGACGTAGGCCGGGTTTTAGGCCGAACTCCGTTATCAATTCTTGTGTCTTGCCTCTTTATTTCCGCTGCACTTTCACTTTGGCTTTTAATTTGTTAATCATTTTTTAAAAGGCAATTCACCCCCCCTCTTGCAATCACTCCGTTCTTTCTCCTCTTAACAATTATGACCATTCATGACATTGGTTGAACATTAAGCTTCATTGAGTTATAATTAAATGTCCTAATTCATGAAATTTTAGGAATGATTTCAAGAAATATATAACTATTCCCTCTGATTATGGAATATTCATTCTTAAACATTTATTTTGGTTCTAGTTAATGAATAGATCAATAACAAAACAAGTGAATACAAAATGTGATGAATTATTCAGCAAATGTACTATTGAGTAACCAAAATTCATGGGCGATGGGGTGTAATATAATGCCCCGACCCCAGTTACCCAGAGTCGGTGAATTATTACATAACATTGGAATGATCACAAGAAAGATCAATTCTCTAAATACGGATTAGTTTAGTATCCTTGGTAACACTAGATATATTAATAATGTTTACATTACTTCATAAAATGAAAAGTAAAACAATATAGTCTCCATATTCCACACTCTTATACCCTTATATTATCCCTGCAATTCATTCATAAATTATTTGTTCACATCCTGTGAAAAATAAAACATAGAAAAGGGGTGAGGTCAAATGCCTAGTAAGGATAAAAATATAGCGGAAAATTTCATAAATAAGAATTAACATTTAAGGCAATGTATAACTATAAAAAGCCTTTTAAACTTGAACTTCAACATAGTATGGCAAAAATAAAATGAAATAATGCCATTTACTTATTCACATAGATATTCTACTAATCAAATAATCACATGCAATATCAATAACCACTTCCATAATGGTGGAATGCATAATGCCAGACTATCATAACCACATTGCCAAGGCGTCGTGCCAAGACTACAATTAAGATTTTGTCAAGGCCTTGTGCCAAGACACTAGTTTGTCTCATTAGACCTACCGATGCATCGAGGAGCTATAGCAGGCTCCACCTGTCACTTACTAAGTCCAATTGATTCCTCATATGAACATGTTTAAATATAACATAAACAATTTTATTAAAACTAGCATACGAAATGTCAATACTTTAACCACAACCCATGAATGGTATAAAAATAGCACATCCACAGTCAAACATAACTCATTGGATACAATATGGAAGATTGTATTGTATCATATTAACCTCCATCGATAATAATGAATGATATTGACATAGATGAAAATAACCATCAAAACTATTTGAGAGAAATATCCCCCTTTTCATGAAAACATTTAAGAGTCACACTATTTGTCAAGAAGCCGTTTAAAAAATAGATTTTTGAAACAATGTATCCCATACCACTTTGAATCTTTTAAAGGATGTTTTAATTTTAAAACATTAATGTCCATATAAATAAATCATTAAAACCATTTTTTAAAACATTGACATTAATGAGCAAGATTTAGAAGAATAAGTCTTAAAAATTTTAAAAATGGTATTTTAGTTAGAGTTTCTAACCAAAAGAGAGACACTTGAATACAAATAATTTAGGTAATCAAAACATTGTAATATAATGAGAATAAAGGGATCCATGATATACTATGTCAAAGTACATTATATACACCACATAAAAGTGATTTGGTGTATAACAACAAAGAAGTCTCAATGGAATGTAAATTGAGATTAAATCTCTCATAAAAGCCATATTCATAGGTTAAGGATAAATAAACGACATAGTTATGTGTGAAAAATATAAATACTCTAAATATGATTGGATATTTAGTGTAAACAATCAAAGTACATTCACACATAATCTTGTAAAAACAACACCAATGAATTGGATGTTTAACTCAACAAATGGAGAATGAGTTAAAATTACTCTTATCAAATTCATATCAATGACTTGAGAAATTATCAATGGAGGTATTATGTGTATAAAAAGTATATCCACATAAAAGGGGACTGGAAATTATGACATATGAAAATGAATAGTGATTCCACGCATAATCTCGAAGTAAAATAAATAATGAAGTTTACCTAAATTCGAATAAATGGAAATTGAAATTTCAAATTTACTTATCGATTAGATAACTTATGAAACATAAACCCATGAAAGAAGGATCATACAATGATGATGTAAATACACATAAATTAAAGTATATTACACAATGAATACAATCATGGGCAGTACACATACACCACATGCAATAAATAAGCGGTGAATAATGGAAATATCACGGATTTAAAAGTGAGATAAGAAACCCCTTACATTATAACTTTTCCTAGGTTGACGGTAGGTTAAACTCCTGTATAATGGTGAAATAATTTTTATTGAATTATACAAGAATCATTTAAATTAATATGATATAATATATGATATTTTAACATTTATTTTTTAATAATATCTTAGTATTATTGTCATTTCAGGTGTTAACTTACTCGTTTTCCTTTATATTCTTTGTTACGTAAGCCGTGTTTGTTATGGATAGGTTGTATCTTATTCATATACATAATTCCATCATGTCCTTAAACATTATTTTTAATCATCAAATGAGCATTATTCTTGAATGGATACGATGGAGAATGAATCTCATCGCGTTCGTGGAGACGGTAGTCCGTACGTACGCACGAGCGACAATATCATTCTTTTGATGTTAAAATAATATATAATTGGATGTTATATCATATAGAAAGAATAATTATCATGTTATATTTATTATTTATATTAATTTCACGTCATTATTATATCCATCCAATTAATAATTTATTGAATGACAATTACACCACGACGTGGAGATGTTAAACCGTACGTACGCACGTATGGGGACATGCCATTCAAAGGATGGATAGAATAATGAATATGGTTGTACCATATTTATAATAACATCACAGTATGTAGAAGATACTGGAGTTATTATTTTCTAATAGAAATAACAAATAATGAAGAAGTGTAAGAAGAACGGAACTTGAAAAAGGGTGGTGAAATTATTACCTCTTCTTTGGGTTCTTTTTTTTGATTTGATAAAAAGAGCTCCTTAGACTGGATTTATGATCAAAATAAAGCCTCTAGGTTGTAGTGAGGGATGTTTAGAGAGTATTTGGGTAGTGGTTGGCTGATCCAAAAGGCCTTGAAGGAGTTAATCAATGAGAAGGGGGGGGGGGGTGCCCTTTTATAAGAGGGGAGAGGGGCACCTTTGGAAAAGCTAGAAATATTATTTTATAATAAATTCATATTCAGTTTATAATGGCTCCAAAGTGGATTATATAAAGGTTAATGTGGTGATAGGTCGAAAATCACTAAACAAATGGATTTTAGACAGGTTTGGGGCACTATATTAACATTGTCTTTAAGTATTAACTCTTAGTTAATTAGTTTCACTTTTACAATGTCTCTTTGTATTTTTATATTTTGTGGTTAATAAAATTACTATATACATCCAAGAGACCCCAAAGTGGCCCATTAATGATACACCTATCATGATATAAGTCACTTGGACGAACCATAGATTTTTAGGAATTGAATATCAATTAACAATATAATATTTTTTTTAAAAACACTTTTATGTCAATTTTGACACTATTTGGAAAATTGATATTTGTGAAAATCAGAACTGAATGATTACTTTGAACAAAGTTAATTAAGTCGATCCTAAAATTTCATATTATCCTAGAAAATTATTTTAATTCATAAAAAGTCTCAAATTATATTTAGTTGGGTATTTATAATATCAATTATTTTAATTGTTCACTATTATGGTAATTACTGCATCATCATTGCGTCATAAATAAATTAAATTATTTTTTGTCTAAAAATTATAAATAAAATATTATTATGTAGTAAAGCTTTTTATATTTCTAATTAATATTTACAATAGAATTTATGTTATCTATAACCTTATATTAAAAATGATTTAGTAAATAAACGTTGATTTTAACTCTTTTAACTCTTCATTGAATTAAATATTAATAAATGTCTTAATCTAATCCATGTGGACCTAAATGATAATATTTTAATCATAAGGTAGTTTTCGGTCGATATACGCTTGTCCAATAGAATTAGGACATGTGTTAGGGTAATATTAATATCACTTTTACCCTTAATTACCCTATTTACTTTTAATCGTGGTAAATAAAAGTAAAAAAGTTACTATTCAAAAAAAATTATTTTCATCTTATTGAACAACATCTTACTCCTTGATATTATCCGTGTCTCTTGGATTTTTGAAATTCCACTCACAGAAGCGGTAAAATTATGTTTTATGAAAAATTCAGTTTTTTAACTACCACTTAGTGGTTTCACTATTCATCAAAAAAAATGAAGGTTTCAAGAAATATACAAAAAATTAGGCCTAAGATATATTTGATATTATGAATTCAAAAATGATGTCTATTTTACCAAATTCAAAAAATATCAGTTGCATTAATTAATTTAAAAATTAATTTCCGTGGTCAAAACAAATAGCATGTTTTTAAGAGATAATAACTACCAAAAGATTGACAGTTGTTTATGTCTGGTTTAAATGTGTAATTACATCCAATGACAAAAATTGAATTAAATGGTAAAAATATATCATAAAAATACATTAATACCACTCAAATTAATAATTTATTACTTCTAATTATTTCGATTAAAAAAGTTGTTTTTAATTAAAATTCAGTAATTTTCTCTATTCATCAAAATATGAAAGTTATCCGAAAAGTACCAAAATTTTACCCTAAGCTAATTTCAATATTACAAATCCAAAAATGAAGTCCATTTTGAGAGATAAAATTTTTAAAATTTCAAAAAGTAGGTATTACTATTCTTAACTGCTAGTTTGATTGGTTGTGGTGTGTTAGAACTTGATGTTGCGTACAACACATGCTATCACATTATTCAAAGAGAAGCATACCGTAGAAGCATGGGGTGTTAAATTCTCCCCTACATCAAATAATTTTGTACTCGAATTTTCTAGAATAATACCGCATAAAAAGACTCAGGTGGTTCTTCATCAAAAGATCCTCGGGTTCCCACGTTTCCCCTTCCATCTTATGGTTTCTCCACAAAACATTTACCAGACGCGTCGTCCCGTTTCTCAGTACTTGTTCTCTCATATCAAGAATCCTGACAGGCTCTTCGCAATAAAAAAAGATCGGGTTCCAGTTCTAATTCCTCATCGGTGAGTACATGGGTTGGGTCAGGCATGTATTTCCTCAATAGAGATACGTGGAACACATCGTGAACTTCGGAGAGACTTGGCAGCATTGCTAATCGGTAAGCTACAGCCCCAATTCATTCTAGAATTTCGAAAGGTCTGATGTACCTGGGACTCAATTTACCTTTCTTACCAAAATGTATGACTCCCTTCCATGTAGATACCTTCATGAAAACATGATCACTGACTTGAAATTCCAAATCCTTCCTTCGATTATCGGCATAGCTCTTCTGCCTACTTTGAGATCCTTTGATGTGATTTTGGATTACCTTCACCTTTTCCATTATTTCCTCCACCAGTTCTGGACCTACAAGTTTTCTTTCACCAACGTCATCCCAATAGGTTGGTGTGGGACATCTCTTTCCTTATAATGCTTCATATGGTGCCATGTGAATACTCTAATGGAAGCTATTGTTATAGGAAAATTCTACCATAGGTAAATATTGATCCCACATACCCGAAAAGTCACGTGAGAATGATCTCAACATGCCTTATAAGGTTTCAATAGTCCGTTATGATTGTCCGTCTATCTAAGGGTGGTAGGCAGTGCTCAAATGAAGTTCAGTATCCAGGGATTTCTGAAGACTCTTCCAGAATCTTGAAGTAAAACAGGGATCACGATCAGAAACAATCGATAGGGGTACTCCATGAATTGTAAAAACATCATTAATATATAGTCTTGCTAGACGTTCCAGTGGTAGATCCACTCTTATAGTAAGAAAATGTGATGACTTGGTAATATGATCAACAATAACCCATATTGCATCGTTCCTTCTAGGAGTATTTGGTAGCCCCATGAAAAAGTCCATCATAATATTGTCCCATTTCTACTCCGGTATGGGAAGAGGTTGCATGACTCCTTTTGTTGTTGCCTTCCAGCTTTCATTTTTTGACAATCTATACATCGTGACACAAAATAAGAATTCCCCCTCTTCATGTTGTCCCACCAAAAATGTTCCTTCAAATCTCTATACATTTTGGTGCTCCCATGGTGTATAGAAAAATTGGAACTATGAGCACCATACAACAATTCCCTTTTTAGATCAGGTATATCGGGAACACAAAGTCTCTTCCCAAATTTCAAAATCCCATCTTCATACACAAAGTCTCCCAATCTCCCATCATTCACAACATTAATCTTCTTTTGAAATTCTTCATCATCAGTATGAGAACTCTTAATCCTTTCTAGTAAAGATGGTTTGGAAACCATTTGAAAAATAATTAATGTTTCACCTTCCATGGTTATTCCAATAGAGAAAAAAACACTAATCTTAATTTCTAAAATTAAACCATCAATACCCCAAAGTTAAATAAAAACCATTCAATAATCAATTATCCTTAAAATCCTTCTATGTAATCCAAACTAATATTGAAACCCAAAACTTATAAGAATGTAGTCTTCCACGTTAAATTGTATCTCAAAATGACATTAATTACTCTTAAAGTCAAATACTTTAAAGTAAATAACATAATCATTTCCATAAATAACCCAAATCACTATAAATCCACAATAAAAACATAGAAAAAATCCACCTTTACTCCTCAAATGAAATCCCATACTATTATATTTTCCTTGGTCATATAGTGTTCACAACAATGCGAACAACTTCCAAAATAACATCTATCACTTAATCACCAAATCATTTTCCTATACTAAGGGTATTCATTTGATAAGACATAAGATCCCAAATCGAATTATTATTGATCAATAAAATCATTTAACTAAAAATAATAGTCACACTAACTGGTGACTTCATGTAGTCCAGTGGTAGGTGATAAATTTCAATTGCACTTTGGTTGTGGGTTCGATTCCCACAGCTTTGTCCGACGGGACGGGTTGTCACATGGTCTGCGTGTTGTCCTTTTTCAAAAACAATATTTTATAACATTACCAAAATGAGATAAATTCCTCAAAGTAACCATAACATAATTTAACCACAAATCTTATCTCATACATTGGATTTTCATCCCAAATTATAATAACTTTTAATTCCCTCAAACCCAATGATCATATAAAACCAAATGTTTATTTATAACTATATCCACAATAGAAAAGATAATTCTTCCTCAAATATCATTCTCACATGGAAAACTAGAGGGTTAAAAATACAATAGAAAATTATTCCAATGTAATGACATCAACAAGGAGCACTAATACTTTTTAAACATTTCTCCAACCATTTATTTCTACATAGCTTCTTCCTTGATCAAGAAAATATCTTATAAAATAGAGCATTCACTCGGGTAATGTCCAGGTCCCCTACATTTACAGAAAATGACTGTAAATGGATTCTTGGGACCATTTTTATCTTCTTCCATGATACTCTTCATTTTTCATTGGAAATTCGTCCATTAATATCCTTCTTTACTGCACGTAAATCATTTCTTTGTTCCATTGAAACACTTTCCTAGGTGTCTCCTTCCACATTTCCTACATGATGGAAATTGAGGAGCTTTTTCTCCATGGTATCCAATACTATAGATCTTATCATTCATCACCTTTCTCTTCATTTTTGAGTCTGGGAATTAGTTAATATATATATTGTTGATCATATTTTTGGAAAATTGATTTGGCATAAAGACGATATCTTTTACGCCTATCAACATTCAATTTTGTTGCTCATTTCCACCACCATTCCCACCTTGTACATCATTATCAAAGTCACTATGACTTCCTTGGAATCTAGCCATTGACTAAAACCATAAAGCATTGTGTGAGTAATAGCAGTCATAATATCATTTAGAGAAAAACATGTCACCATATTCTAAATTTGAAACACATTAGGATTAACCAAGGTCATTTACTCTCATATTATATATATAGTACTTCAAATTGGTTTGTAAAGAAAATGTAAATTATCCTAAGAATATCCCCCAAGAGTGCAGCAAGGCCCGTTGTCGTGCACCAGTTCCTGTTCGAGTCTAGCTCAAAGCGGTTTTTTCAGGTTTTACCCCTAGGAACATCTATTCCAGATCCGCCTCTACCTGCTCGTATCCAGACAAAGATGTATTGCTCGGAACACTCCCAAAATCTCTACAATACCAAAATTCTAGGATGTTATTCTATAATAATCATCAAAGTTCATCTTTGGACTACATGCTATAATCAGCGTTTATCTAAATCTAGATTTCAAGGTTTGTACTAAACATCTTCTGATACCAACTGTAACGCGCCGACCCCAGTTACCTAGAGTCGGTGCATTATTACATAACATTGGCATGATCACAAGAAAGATCAAGTCTCGAAAGGCTGATTAGTTTAGTAGCCTTGGTAACACTAGATATATTAATAAAGTTTACATTACATCATAAAATGAAAACTACAACAATATAGTCCCCATATTCCACACTCTTATCCCCTCATATTATCTCTGTAGTTCATTAATAAATTACTTCTTCACATCCTGGGAAAAATAAAACATAGAAAAGCGGTGACCTCAAATGCCCAGTAAGGATTACAATATAGCGGAAGCTTTCATAAATAAGAATAAACATTTAAGGAAATGTATAACTAAAACAAAAGCCATTTAATCTTGAACATCAACATAGTATGGAAAAAATAAAATGAAATAATGTCATTTAATTATTCACATGGTTATTCTACTAATCGAATAATCACATGCAATATCAATGACCACTTTCATAATGGTGGAATGCATAATGCCAGACTATCATAACCACATAGCCAAGGCCTTGTGCCAAGACTACAAATAAGATTTTGTCAAGGCCTTGTGCCAAGACACTAGTTTGTCTCATGAGACCTACCGATACATAGAGGAGCTATAGGGGGCTCCACCTGTCACTTTCTAAGTCCAATGCATTCCTCATATGAACATGTTTAAATATAACATAAACATTCATATTAAAACTAGCATACGAAATGTCAATACTTTAACCTTAAACTAAGAATGGTATAAAAATAGTACATCCACATTCAATCATAACACATTCGATACAATATGGATGATTTTATTGTATCATATTAACTACAATAGATAATAATTAATGATATTGTCATAGATGAAAATAACCATCAAAACTATTTGAGAGAAATATCCCCCTTTTCTTGAAAACATTTAAAAGTCACACTATTTGTCAAGAAGCCGTTTAAAAATAAATTTTTGAATGAAAGTGTCCCATGCCACATTGAAACATTTAAAAGGATTTTTAATTGTAAAACTTTAATGTTCATATAAATAAATCCTTAAAACCATTTTTTAAAACATGGACATTAATGAGCATGATTTTTATGAATAAGTCTTTAAAATAATTAAAAATGGTATTTTAGTTAGAGTTTCTATCCAAAAAAGAGACACTTGAATACAAATAATTGAGGTAATCAAAACATTGTAATATCATGAGAATAATGGGATTCATGGTATAATTTGACAAAGTACATTATATATACCACATAAAAGTGATTTGGTGTATAACAACAAAGAAGTCTCAATGAAATGTAAATTCAGATGAAATCTCTCATAATGGTCGTATCCTTAGGTTAAGGATAAATCAATGACATAGTTATGTGTGAAAATATAAATACACTAAATATGATTGGATATTCATTGTAAAACAATCAAAGGACATTCACACATAATCTGGTAAAAACAACACCAAGGAATTGGATGTTTAACTCAATAAATGGAGAATGAGTTAAAATTACTCTTATCAAATTCATATCGATGACTTGAGAAATTATCAATGGACTGATTATGTGTACCAAAAGTATATCCACAGAAATGGGGAGTGGAAATTATGACATAAGAAAATGAATAGTGATTCCACACATAATCTCAGAGTAAAATAATCAATTAAGTTTGCATAAAGCTGAAAAAATGGAAATTAAAATTTCAAATTCCCTTATCGATTTGGTAACTTATGAGACATACACCCATGAAAGAAGGATCATACAATGATGATGTAAGTACCCATAAATTAAATTATATTTCACAATGAATACAATCATGGGCAGTAAACATACACCACATGTAATAAATAAGCGGTGAATAATGGAAATCTCACAGATTTAAAAGTGAGATAAGAAACCCCTTACTTTTTACTTTTTCCTTGGTAGATGGTAGGTTAACCTACTGTATAATGGTGAAATAATTGTTATTTAATTATAAAAGAATCATTTACATTAACATGATGTTATATATTATTTTTTAACATTGATTGGTTAATAATATCTTAGTATTATCGTCATTTCGGGTGTTAACATACTCGTTTTCCTTTATATTCATTGTTACATAAGTCGTGTTTGTTATGGCTAGGTTTTATCTTATTCATATCAAGAATTAAATCAAGTCATTAAACATTATTTTTAATCATCAAATGAGAATTATACTTGAATGGATACGATGGATAATGAATCTCTTTGCGTTTGTGGAGACGGTAGTCCATACGTACGCACGGGCGACAATATCATTCTTTTGATGTTAAAATATTATATAATTGGATATTATATCATATAGACAGAATAATTATCATGTTATATTTATTATTTAAATTAATTACACATCATTATTATATCCATCCAAATAATAATTTATTGAATGACAATTACACCACGACGTGGAGACGGTAAGTCGTACGTACGCACATATGGTGACATGCCATTCAAAGGATGGATATAATACTGAATATGGTTGTACCATATTTATAATAACATAATAGTATATATATGATACTAGAGTGATTGTTTTAGAATAGAAATAACAAAGAAATAAAAATTGGAAGAAGAACGGAACTTGAAAACGGGTGGTGAAATTATTTCCTCTTCTTCGGGTTCTTCCTTTTGATTTGATCAAAAGGGCTCC
Organism: Viscum album; assembly: GCA_963277665.1. Lineage (NCBI taxonomy): Eukaryota > Viridiplantae > Streptophyta > Magnoliopsida > Santalales > Viscaceae > Viscum > Viscum album. Next base: position 976,963,435 of record OY728125.1, read on the forward strand.
ATAGGTTGGCTTTATGATCAAACTAAGGACTCTGGGTTGAATTGGTAGAAGTTGAGAGAGTATTTGGGCAGGGTTTGGAAGAACCAAAAGTCTTTTAAGGTGTGAATTAATGATAAGGGGGAGTGCCCTTTTATAAGAGGGGTGAGGGGCACCTTTGGAAAAGCTAGAAATATTATTTTATTATAAATTCATATTCAGTTTATAATGTCTCCAAAGTGTATTATTTAAATATTAAGGTGGGGATATGTCTAAAACCACTCAACCAATGGAATTTAGATAGGTTTGGGGCACTATATTAACCTTGTCATTAAGTATTATCTCTTAGTTAATCAGTTTCACTTTTACAATGTCTCTTTGTATTTTAATATTATATGGGTAATAAAATTACTATATACATCCGAGTGACCCCAAGTGGTCCATTAATGATATACCTATCATGATATAAGTCTCTTGTACGAACCTTAGATTTTTAGGAATTGAATATCAATTAATAATATAATATTTGTTTTAAAAACTCTTTTATGTCAATTTTGACACTATTGGGAAAATTGATTTTTGTGCAAATCATAAAAGAATTATTACTTCGAAATAATTTAATTAATTCAATCATAACATGTAATATTGACTCATAAAAGTAGTGTAATTCATAAAAAGTCTAAAATTATATTTATTTGGGTATTTATAATATCAATTATTTTAATTTTTTACTATTATGGAAATTACTGCATGATCATTGTGTCATAAATATATTAAATTATTTATTGTCCAAATATTATAAATAAACTATAATTATGTATTAAATTATTTTAGCTTTCAAATGAATATTTACAGTCGAATTTACCTTATGTATAACCCTATATTACAAATGTTTTAGTAAATAAACTTTGATTTTTACTCTTTTAACTCTTCTTTGAATTATATAATAATAAATGTCCTAATCTAATCCAAGTGGACCTAAATGAAAATAGTTTACTCATATTTTTGTTTTGGTCTAGATACACTTGTCCAATAGAATTAGGATATGTGTTAGTGTAATATTAATATCATTTTTACCCTTAATTACCCTATTACTTTTAACCGTGGTAAATAAAAGTAAAAAGTTACTATTCACCAAAAATTATTTTCTTCTCATTGAACCACATTTTACTCCTTGATATTAACCGTGTCTCTTGGATTTTTGAAATTCCACTCACAGAAGTGGTTAAATTATGTTTTATGAAAAATTCAGTTATTTAACTACCACTTAGTGGTTTCACTATTCATCAAAAAATGAAAGTTTTCATAAAAATACCAAAAATTATGCCTAAGATATATTTGATATTACGGATTCAAAAATGATATCTATTTTACCAAATTCAAAACATATCAGTTTCATTAATTAATTTAAAAATTAATTCATGTCATCAAAACAAATACCGTGTTTTTAGAGATAATAACAATCAAAAGATTGACACTTTTTTATGTCAGGTTTAAATGTGAAATTACATCCAATGACCAACATTGTATTAAATTGTAAAAATATATTATAAATATACTTTAAAACCAATAAAATTAATAAATTATCACTATTAATTATTTCTATTAAAAAATATGTTTTTCAATAATATTTAGTAATTTTCTCTATTCATCAAAATATGAATGTTATCCGAAAAGTACCAAAATTCCACCCTAAGCTAATTTTGATATTTCAAATCCAAAAATGATGTCCATTTTGAGAGATAGAATTTATAAAATTTCAAAAACTAGGTTTTACTATTCATAATGACTAGTTTGATTGGTTCTGGTGTGTTATAACTCGATGTTGCGTACAACACACGCTATCGCATTATTCAAAGAGAAGTGTTCCGTAGAAGCTTGGGGTGTTACATGTAATATATTTTTACTATTCTCAGTAAAAATTCCCATGATATGGATATTAACATCATTCATGATGATAATTTTAATGCACCATTGAGGGCGAAACATGATGCATATAAATTTATATGAAAACTTCCAACCTGTTTTTTGGGGTATTATGATTCACTAGTTTATAAACAGTAGATCAATGTGATGGAAAATGGATTTTTTGTTCAACATTGGTTAGTCCCTGAGAAATTTTTATTTTTTGTCTCTCTTTTATAAGGTGATCTGAATCAATGGTGGAAACATATAATGAATATAAATAATGTTTATGAAATCAACTATATTGAATGTGATGAGGTTAAAAAGTTATTTCTCAATCTGTTCTTTACGAATGATATTCATAATAAGACGGAGAGGAACTTTATGGAGATGAATAATAAGGATGATAAATTCACCAGTGCTTATGGAGTAAATCTTACATGTCATTCATGATATGATTCTAGATATATCATTTACCTAAAAATCATGAAGGATAGATTATTTGGGGATTCTAAACCAATTCATAATAATACATTAACCTTATAGAAAATTAGAATATATTAATAGATTGGTCTATATGAACTCCAAGTACAAAAGGAAGCTATAAGAACTCATTTTAAAGGTATTGATGAAAGAAAAAGGAATAAATATTATGATGGGAGCTCTAGTGGTATGTCCCATAGAGGATAGTAGAAGATTCAACCTAATACATGTCACGACCCGTCCTTTGGGCCCATGCCGTGACTACCCCAAGCCCGTCTCTCATAGGCCAGGGGCTGGCGACTTGCACCAAGGCATAAATCCCAACAAAAAGGGGAATGCATTGCCTTTATAAAGTAAACAAACACCACAGAGTAAGAAAACAGAAGTAAACACTAAGTAAAACTGGGTACAATAGTAGTGCGGAAAAGTAAGTGTCCCAGAATACAAACCCATAATGAAAGTAAAGTACAACTGGAAAGAATGTACAGTAACTGAAAGTAAAGAAGAAATGTCGAGCCGTCCAATGGAAGTCCCACCTGAATGGTGGGTACGGATAGCCTCCTCAGCTCCTCGGGTCCAGCCATCTGCTCCGTGTACATCCCGCCTAGTTGTCCACCTCCAGGTACCGACCTGCTCCACAAGCCTCAACCACGATCAGCGCTGTCTATTGTCTGTATCCAACACAACGTAGTGCGGGCATAGCTCGTGCAGGGGTGACTATATGCTACTCAATAGGGACCCCGAGACCCCCGTAGGTATCCAAGAATCCACAAAGGAAAACCAAAAAGGAAAGATACAATCACGAAGTAACAACCAAAAATACTTAGGTATATGCCCATACATATACCTAAGTCATCAATTCCTGTTCGTCTCCAACATCTGAGCCCAAGTTTGATCACATCCACATTGGATAGTACAACCCAATCCACACAAGAAAGCACAACACATTTCACATAGAGAATCAAGTCATTCATATCGAAGATAATGATTGAAAGTAAAGAATCAACTCACACAGGTATACTTATTTCTTAAGGTGATAGAGATGATCAGATATAGCCACTGATTCATCTAAGTCGGGACCCACGTAGGATTCTAAACCAGCTAAGCTTTCGGACCCACATAGGATACAGACCAGCTGCTCTGCCAGACCCACAGAGGATAACAAGAACAGAGTCATCGCCGTCGAACCCAAGAAGGATTTCAGTATGATCTTCATTGATACCAAACCAACAGAGGATTTCAGTGCAGTATTCATCGTCGTTGAACCCACGGAGTATTTCAGTATGGTCTTCATCACATCCGAACCCACGAAGGATTTCAGTGAAGTCTTCGTCGCCGTCCAACCCATGGTGTATTTTAGTATGGTCTTCATCACTGCCGAACACACAAAGGATTTCAGTGTAGTCTTCATCATCGTCGAACCCACGAAGGATTTCATTACGGTCTTCATCACTGTCGAACCCACGGAGGATTTCAGTGCAGTCTTCATTACTGCCGAACACACGAAGGATTTAAGTGCAGTATTCATCGCCATTGAACTCACGGATGATTTTAGTATGGTCTTCATAGTCGCAGCCAGCTCTAGGGTTCCTACACTTAGCATGCTCGTTTCCAGGAGGTTCTTCTCCACGAGTCAAACGGGGTCGATAAATCGATTGACACGTAGTCCGGAGTTGATGTATTCTATTGTTCTGTCTTCATAAAGGGAACTCAATGCGACAGATGGTACGGCAATCAGATGCCCGATCTGAGAGTTATTGGCTTTTTTGTTCTAGGGGCCTGGATGGTTTTTAAGTCAAAACCAACCTGACCACACTCCAAATACATACAAACCTAGAGCGGAGTAAGCAGAAAGGTCTGTCTCACTAAGAGGAAACCAACAAAGACGACGACACGTCAATCGGACGTCCGAGGCTCATGTTATAAGCGTTTCCGCTCTGAGGGCCCGGTTGGTTTCGTGTTCGGACCATCCTAGCTGTACCCAACGTTCTCCGAAACCTTGAGTGTAATATTCGAAAAAGACCGCCTATATCCAAGGATTCAATCACAACTGACTGTGCGTCGATCGGAGGTCCGTAGCCCATGATATGGGCAAAAGACCGGAAGTGATCTGAAAATGGGGGTTATGGGCCCGGTCCGACTCGGCCCAACCCCCTGGGTCGACCCGAACCGGGTCCGGCTCCGACCCGGCCGGGCATGGCCCAGACCGGCGGGTTGTGGCCCGGAATGGCAGGGCATGGCCTGGCTCGGTCCGCACAAGCCGGCCCGGCCCGGCCGGGGGGCACGCTGGCCCGGCCTGCGAGCCGAGCGGGCGTCGCGGTCCACCGTGGCCCTTGCACTCTGCGGACGCAGCGAGCGACGCGTCCTGCTTCCAAGGATCTCGTGCAGCCACGGGATCCGGCTGCCTGCCGCCGTGGCTTCAGCCGTAGCAATTCCTCCTGGCGGCGCGCCGGTGACCCACGCCGCCGGTGACGTCTGCGGGCCACCGGAGCTGCTTCAGTGGTCCGTTTTTAATTCCGTCTTTTCCAGTGTTCATATCAAGTTCCGTACTTTTCTACGGAATCATCAAATCGCCTATGTGGCATGTTCCGTCATCGCCCATTGATCCGCACTTCAAAGAAACAAACTGCGGAGTCTTCGAATCGCCTCTGCGGCTCTTACTCCGGTCGCGGTTCCGTTCGGCCTCAACGGTGCGGCACGATGGCGCCGTGCTTCTTCGCTCGTTATTCATTTTTTCTGTGCGGTGTCGTTGCACCAGGCCGCCATTTCTCATACCGCAACAAGTACAATCATAAAAGGGGGAGGAGTTTCAGCCGTGTTCGTGCGGTCCGACCTCCTCTCGTAATTACGATAATAGGCAGCCCAAATAGAAGTTGATGAACTACAAAGAAATAAATCACGGTAAAAAACTATTAACCCCTACCTCAAAGTGTTGATGAACGAAGGTTTTACGTTGAAAAAGGACGTCACAGAAGAAGGCTCTGTAAGCGTCTTCGGCGTCGCGGAGAAGGGGATCGTCAGCATCGTGATACACGACATCGCATCTTCGATCTCTGAGGAACTAGCATTCTTCGTCGTCTTCCATCGGAGGCCGACGTTCTTCGTCATTCTTCGCATTCTCCAACAAAGAAGATGAAGATTCAAAGTCATTGAGAAAATCCTCTCCCAATTCTTCTCACACAACCAAACTAACCCTTAATTAAAAAAGACTTGTCTTATTTTATTAACACACACGCAAGCCATTAATTTGAAAATTCAACAGATAACATTCAATTAATTGAATTAATTGAGGAGCATTTAATATTGAAATTTATTTTGAGGGTTGAATTTCCATTAAAAAAAGTGTTCGGGTGAGTTACCAAATTAAATGCTCGTGGGAGGTGAAATGGAAATAAAGGGGGTGGGGATCGTGTGGGACCCACCTCACTAATATCCTACCTAGGAGTCAGGGTATTAGTGGGTCTCACTCCAACCCCATGCCTAGGTTATCATTACTTAGAATAAAAATAAAATTGTAGCACAATATTTTATTTTTTATTATTTAGTTAACCCAATTAATTAATAAAATCACCCAAGAAAACACGACTCTGGAAAAGGTGTTCATAATAAATTATCAGCACTGCACATCCATCGGTTCGCTCAGATTTCGATTCTGAGCACCAATTCAAACTTTGGAAAACCCGCTTGTTCGTTCACTAAATATACCCGTGCTAATCTTTGGAACATGATTCCAGGCACACCGGGCCTCAGAATCAAGTGCCGTTAGAAACTGTGTTCTTGTAAAAATCCTAAATAAAATTAAGAAAAAAAATTTCCCTTGAATTTTAAGAGTCCTTACATTACTCCTACCTCAGAGATTTTTGTCCCCGTAAAGAAAAATCATAAACTAGGGGAAAAAATGTGGGTACTGTGCACCGATCTGAGCCTCTCGCACCCAAGTGCTCTCCTAGAGGTTCCCGTGCTGCCATCTGATGCGTACTAAAGGAATCGACCCCCACTTAGGACCTGTTCCTGTCGATCCTTGATCTCCACCAGGACCTCTGCAAAAGTCGCCCCATTGTTAAGGTCTATATCCCCATGGTCGATGATATATGTCGGGTCGTGCACGTATCTCCTCAGATGAGATACGTGGAAGACGTCATGCACCCGGTGCAACTGAGGTGCTAGAGCCAGGAGGTAAGCCACCTCACCTTTCCTGCTGAGAACCTGGAATGGTCCGATGAAGCGTGGAGATAACTTGCAACCTTGGCCAAATCATCATAATCCACGTCGAGGTGAGACCCTCAAGAAAACGTTGTCATCATCCTCAAACTGTAGTGGCCTCCGCCTCCTGTCAGCATAAGAATTCTGCCGGCTCTGAGCTGTCCTCATCCGCTCATGGATGACCTGGACATTCTCTGTCGTGGGCTGGACCATCTCCGGTCCCACAAGTGCTAACTCCCCAGGGTATGTCCAGCATAGAGGTGATCTGCAAGGTCGGTCGTACAATGCCTCGTATGGTGCCATCCTGATGGTGGAGTGCTAGCTATTGCTGTACGTGAACTCCACCAAGGGTAGGTGGTCCTCCCAGCTACGACCAAAGTTGAGGACACAAGCACGGAGCATGTCCTCGAGAGTCTAAATGGTCCTCTCCATCTGACTATTTGTCTGAGGGTGAAATGAGGTGCTCAAACGTAGCTGCGTCCCGAATGCCTCCCGCAACCCCTTCCAAAGCTGGTAAGTAAAGCGAGCATCTCGATCAGAGACGATAGATGATGGCACACCATGAAGCCTTACGATCTCCTAAACGTAGAGGCGTCCCAAGCTCTCCACTGAGCCCTGCTCTCTGATGGGTAAGAAGTGAGCTGACATGGTGAGTCGGTCGACAATCACTCAAATGGTGTCGTGAAATCTAGAAGTACGTGGGAGTCCAGTCATGAAATCCATAGATATCCTGTCCCACTTCCACTCCGGGACCTCCAAGGGCTATACCAAGCCTACTGGTACCTGGTGCTCTGCCTTCAACTGCTGGATGGTGAGGCATCTAGAAACGAACTCTACCACAACCTTCTTCATACCCGGACACCAGTGCTGTCGTCTGAGATCCTGGTACATCTTCGCCACACCTAGATGTACCACTAAAGTGGAAGTGTGAAACTCCATTAGCACCTCCTCCTGTAAAGCAGCCATTACCATGGTACATCCTCTGAAAAGAAGGATGTGCTCTCCTCCTATAGAGAATCCATCAGGTGCCTGTCCTGAGAATATCTACGCACGTCGCGTCTCACAGTCAGTGTATCCACGCTATGCCTCTCCGACCCACTATAGTAGTGGAGGAGTAACTGTGAGTGACTAAATAAAGGCTCTTCCATCTCTATCCATGAAGGATATCTGCAAAGCGGCTAGCTACTCTGTCGCCTCCCCGAGTAGCTGAATGCCCGTCCTCCTGCTGAGAGCATCAGCTACTACATTCCCCTTTCCATGAGAATAGACTATCTCAAAGTCATAGTCCTGGAGGAACTTGAGCCATTACCATTGTCTCAGGTTAAGGTCCTTCTACGAGAATATGTACCTGAGACCCTGGTGGTCAGAGTAGATTGTAAAGCGATCGCCCATCAGATAGTGTCGCCACATCTTTAGAGCGAAGACCACTGCTGCTAACTCCAGGTCATGGGTAGTGTAGTTCTGATCATTCTAGCTCAACTAACGTGATCCATAGGAAATCACATCCCCCTCCTGCATTAGGACACATCCGAGTCTGGTCCCTGATGCATCGCAGTATAATACGTACCCCACTCCCTCCTCCGGTAGCCTCAAGATAGGCGCGCCGTTCAATCTCTATCTCAGCCCCTGGAAGCTCTGTTGACATCTTTCTGACCACACGAAGGGTTTCCCCTTCTTCTTCAAAGCTAATAGTGGTGCCGAAACTCTTGGAAAGTCTGGCACAAATCGCTGGTAGAACCCATCTAGACCCATGAAACTCCGCACCTCCACCACACTCTTGGGTGGCTCCCAAGCTAGCACTGCCTCGATCTTCACAGGATCCACCGCAACTCCCGCCTCAGAGATGATGTGTCCCAAGAAGTGGACCTCACGTAACCAGAACTGACACTTTGAGAGCTTGCCATAAATCTGGTGCTCTTGGAGTGTGTCCAGTACAACCTGCAAGTAGTAGGCGTGCTCCTCCTCAGTGGTCGAGTATATCAATATGTTGTCGATGAAGACCACGGCAAATCGATCGAGGTATGGCTGAAAGATCCGGTCCATGAGACTCATGAACACCACAGGAGCATTGTTTACATCGAATGGAATAACCACGAACTCGTAGTGTCTATACCGACATCTAAAGGTCGTCTTCTGCACGTCCTCAACTCGAACTCTGAGCTGATGATAGCCTGACCTGAGGACTATCTTCGAGAACCACCGTGCTCCCTTGATCTTACCGAAGAGGTCGTCAATCCTCAGTAGAGGATACACTTTTCTCATGGTCACGCGGTTCAGGCGATGATAATCGACACACAGTCGCAAACTTTCTCCCGCCTTCTTTGCATACAAAACCGGGAAAGCCCAGGGTGAAACACTAGGTCTTATGAATCCCTTTCCCTGCAAGTCCGATAACTGTACCCATAGCTCTCGAAGCTCAGCGGGGGCCATACGATCTGCTGGAGTGGATATCGGGGCTATCCCGGGATACATGTCAATATAAAAGTCTACCTCTCTGCGAGGAGGTAGTCCTGGAACGTCCTCGGGGAAAACATCCGCATACGGATCCACCACTACAGGAAAACTCGGACTCCGCACAACAACTGCTCCTAGGATTAGGCTAGCCAACTGATGAGTGATGGGATTTTTTCTCCACTACGTGAGTCCATCCTGTGCTGCAAGGACTCCCTTCTCACCGGTGAAGGTGAACCTACTCCCATCGGTGCGAACACATCACACCTTGCACCTAAAACAGTCGATCTGAGCATGGCATGTGGATAACCAATCCATGCCCAAGATGACTTCGTAAGGCCTCGACGCAGCTAAAAGAAGATCCCAGCTGATGCTCTCTCATCCTAGAGTAAGATCACACTACTGACACCAGTGTGTAATCGTCGAGTCTGATCTCATATGAGTCTCTAGCCGTAAGGATTGAGCCAACGGCTCCGTCGGAATATCCGAGCTCCGAAAAAGGGTAGAAACAATAAAATAATGACTATCTCTTATGTATATAAGAACTGAAGAAAGGGTGGAGTAGACACAGATAGTACCTCGAATCATCGCTGGCGCACCGTGTTCATAGGCCTCCGCTTCCTGAAGCTGAGCCTGTCTCTGCCCTCCAGCTCCCTGTGGTCGGGGTGGACCTCCTGGTGGTGGTGGTGGTAAAGCTTCAATGCGTCGCCCACCACCTGATGCTCGGCCAGTTCCCCTGCCTCGTCTGCCTGCTCTCGGTGGACCACCACAGTTGACATGTTTCCTCTGCCTGGGTGGCCCCTCAACCGTCTGTTGCTCCTCTGCAAGGAGGGTCGGGCAGTTACCAGCCATGTGGCCCTGCCCGCCGCATGGTTAGCACTACCTGCTCCTTGGAATGCTGGCTCTACGCCCTGTGACCCGCACCTCTACGCTAGTGTCCTGAGGTCGTCTGCTTGATGGTCCGGTCCGCCTGGACCCCTGTGACATCTATCAACTACCAGCTGCAGACAACCTTGCTACGTGCCGCCCTGTGGTAGGTCTTGCTGCTGGTGTAGGCTCGGGAAGAAAGCTCTCTTTGATAAGGGATCTCTCCAGTAGTCATGCCTGTGTCGGAATGCTGAGGGGGATCATCGATACCCTGATCTCATTCTTCATTCCCTGTTCGAAGGTCCGGGCCCAGAAGAATGGGTCCCGTACCATGTGCGTCGAATAGAGCGAGAGATCGATAAATCTCACCGAGTACTGGGTGATCGTCATGCTACCATGTCGCAGCTGTAGAAGCTTCTGGATGTGCACCGAACGGAGGGCGGCTGGGACGAACTCCGAGCGGAAGAGGATCTCAATGTTCGTCCATAGGAGTGATGCCTCGTCGTGCACCTGGAGCAGCAAGATCCACCATCTGCCTGCTGCCGTGTGTAGGAGGCTCACTGCGAAGATCACCATGAGGTCAGATGGTGTCCCCACTAGCCTGAAAACTTGCACAACCGCCTCCAGCCAATCCTCAGCTGCCTGAGGGTCCGTCTCCCCATAGAACCTGGGTGGTCTCTGACGCTAAAACTCATGAAGTGCACTAAGGCGACGTGCACTCTCAGCGGCTGGGGCTAGTAGCAGCAGTGGCTCAGCGGGTAGAGGTACCACCGGTGCCACCGCTATTAAAGGGCCCTGCACCGAGGCCTCGTCGCTCGGTGGGTTGTTGTCTCGCTCAAATCTCGGAAACCTAGCTGGCTGCCATCGTGGGGCCATCCTGAAAAGAAACAGGTGCGCCATGGTCAAACAGTATACCTGGTGCGCTGACACAAAGTAATCACAAAGAAAACTTTTGAAACACACATGCAATAAATGTTTTTGTGCATTGAGTCGAAAATCAGAAGTCAGGGTCCGGGTGTATGGATACGTCGGTCTTCGTACCAACACTGGACTCCCTGTACTGATAACCACACTCAATACCCTAAAAAATATTGCATCACATAGAAGAAAGATCAGAGTCCTGAGTTCTGCGGTAGAACCGAACTCCTCTGATACCAATTTGTCACGACCCATCCTCGGGGCCCGTGCCGTGACTACCCCATGCCCGCCTCCCATAGGCCAGGGGCTGGTGACCAGCACCAAGGTGTAAATCCCAACAAAAAAGGGGAAGGCATTTCCTTTAAAAAGTATACAAACACCACAGAGTAAGCAAGTAGAGGTTAACACTAAGTAAAACTGGGTACAATAGATATGCAGAAAAGTAACAGGGCTAGAATATAAACCCAAAGTGAAAGTAAAGTAAAACTGGAAAAAAAGTACATCAACTGAAAGTAAAGCAGCAATGTTGAGATGTCCATTGGAAGTCCCACAAGAAGGGTGGGTACAGATAGTCTCCTCAGCTCCTCGGATCCAGCTGTCCACTCCGTGTACGTCCCGCCTAGTGGTCCACCTCCAGGTACCGACCTGCTCCACAAGCCTAAACCACAATCAGCGCTGTCCGTCGTCTTCATCCAACACAACGTAGTGCGGGCATAGCCTGTGCAGGGGTGAGTATACGCTACACAGTAGGGACCCCGAGACCCCCGAAGGACTCCCTGAATCCACAAAAGATTACCACAAAGGAAAGATACAATCACAATGTAACAACCAACACTACTTAGGTATATTCCCATATATATACCTAAGTCATCAATTCCCGTTCGGCTCTAACATCTGAGCCCAAGTTTGATCATGTCCACAGAGGATAGTACAACCCAATCCACATAGGAAAGAACAACACAATTCACATAGGAAAGCAAGTCAATCACATCGAAGATAATGATTGAAAATAAAGACTCAGCTCACACAAGTATACTGTTTCTTAAAGTGATAGAGATGATCATATATAGACACTGATTCATCTAAGCTAGGACCCACGTAGGATACTAAACCAGCTAAGCTTTCGGACCCACATAGGATACAGACCAGTAACTATGCTAGACCCACGTAGGATAGCAAGAACAGAGACATCACCGTCGAACCCACACATGATTTTAGTACAGTCTTCATAGCTGCCGAACCCAAGGTGGATTTCAGTGTAGTCTTCATAGCCGTCAAATACACGGAGTATTTCATTATGGTCATCAGCACTGCCGAACCCACAGAATATTTTAGTGCAGTCTTCATCGTCGTCGAACCCATGGAGGATTTCTGTACGGTCTTCATCACTGCCGAACCCACAAAGGATTTCAGTGTAGTATTCATCGCCGTCGAACCCACAGAGGATTTCAGTACGGTCTTCATCACTACCGAACTCAAGGAGGATTTTAGTGTAGTCTTCATTACTGCCGAACCCATGGAGGATTTCAGGGTAGTCTTCATCGTCGTCGAACCCAAGGAGGATTTTATTACGGTCTTCACAGTCGCAGACAGCTCTAGTGTTCCCGCACTCAGCATCCTCGTTTCCGGGAGGGTCCGCTCCATGAGCCAAAGGGGGTTCGATACATCAACTAACATGTAGTCCGGAGTTGATGTATCCCAAAGTTCCATCTCGACAAAGGGAACTCAATGCGACAAACGGCGCGTCAATCGGACGCCCGGTCTGAGAGTTATTGGCTTTTTCGTTCGAGGGGACCGGTTGGTTTTTAAGTCAAAATCAACCCGACTACACTCCAATTGCATCCAAACCTTGAGAGGAGTAATCCAAATGGTCCGGCTCACTAAGAGGAAACCAATAAAGTCGACAAAATGTCAATCGGACGTCCGGAGATCATGTTATAAGTGTTTCCGCTCCAAGGCCTCCGTTGGTTTCATGTTCGGACCAACCTGGTTGTACCCAAATTTCTATAAAATCGTCAGTATAATATACCGAAACGTCCGTCTCGATCCACGGATCCCATCGAAACTGACGGTGCATCGATCGGAGGTACGCAGCCCATGATATGGGTAAATGACTAGAAGTGATCCGAAAATGGGGGGTCTCGGCCCAGTCCGACCCGACCCAACCCCCCGAGTCCGACCCGGCCGGGTGCGACGGGGCGCGGCCTGGAACGGTCCGCGCCCGCCAGCCCGGTCCGGCCGGGTGGCACGCTGGCCCAGCTAGTGAGCCGAGCGGGGGACGTGGTCCCTCGTGGCCCTTGCGATCCGCAGACACGGCGAATGCTACGTCATGATTCCCCGGATCTCACGCGGCCGTGGGATTCGGCCACCTGCTGCCGCGCTTTCATCCACGGCAGTTCATCCTGGTGGCGTGCCAGGGCGCCGCCACCTCCGGGAGGTCGGCCGGTGCGGCCGCGCCAGCGACCCGCGCCATCAGTGACGTCCGCTGGCCCCCAGAGATTCTTCGGTGGTCCGTTTTTAATTTAGTCTTCGCTGGTGTTCATCTCGGGTCCCGTAATTTTATGTGGAACCATCATATCCCCTCTACGGACCATTCTGTCATCGCCTGTCGATCCGCATGTCAGAAAAACAAACTGCAGAGTCTTTGAATCGCCTCTCCAGCCTCGACTCCAGCTGCGGTTGCGTTCGGCCTGAACGGCGCGGCGCGATGGCGCCGCGCTTCATCACCCATTCTTTATTGTTTTTGCGCGGTTCCGTTGCACCATGCCACCTTTGCTCGTACCACAAAAAGTACAATCATAAAAGGGGGAGGAGGGTCGGCCGTGTTCGTGCGGTCCGACCTCCTCTCGTTATTACGATAACAGGCGGCCCAAATAGAAGTTGATGAAGGTCAAAGAAATAAATCACAGGAAAAAACTATTATCCCCTACCTCAAAGTGTTGATGAAATAAGGTTTGACACAAAAAAAGGACATCACAGAAGAAGGATCTGTAAGCATCATCGGCATCGCAGAGAGGAGGATCGTAGGCATTGCGGTACATGGTGTCGCGTCGTCAATCTCTAGGGAACTAGCGTTCTTCATCTTCTTCCATCGGAGGCCGGCGTTCTTCGTCGTTCTTCACGTTCTCCTATGAAGAAGATGAAGATTCAAAGACTTTGAGAAAATCCTCTCCCAATCCTTCTCGCACAACCAAACTAACCCTTAATGAAATATGACATGTATTATTTTATTAACAGACATGCAATCCATTAATTTGAAAATCGAATAGATCACATTCAATTAATTGAATTACTTGAGGAGCGTTTAATATTCAAATTAATTTTGAGGGTTGACTTTCCATTAAAAAAAGTGTGTGGTTGTGTTACCAAATTAAATGCTCGTGGGAGGTGAACATGATATAAAGGCGGTGGGGCTCATTTGGGCCCCACCTCACTAATATCCAACCTAGGTGTTAGGGTATTAGTGAGTCCCACTCCAACAACCATGCATAGGTTATCATTACATAGAATAAAAATAAAATTGTAGCACAATATTTTATTTTTTATTCTTTAGTTAACCCAACATATTAATAACCTCACACAAGCAAACGCAACTCCGAAAAAGGTGTTCTTAAGAAATTACAAGTGCTGCGGTTCCATTGGAGCCCTCCGATTTCGATTCCGAGCACCGGTTCAAAAGTTAGGAAAACCCGCTCATTAGTTCACTGAACGTACCTGAGCTAAAATTCAGAACATGATTCCGGGCACACCGGGCCTCGGAATCAGGTGCTGTCAAAAACTCCATTCTTTTAAAATCCCAAATAAAATTAAGAAAAAAAATTTCACTTGAATTTTACGGGTATTTATATTTCATTCCATTAATTTGGTAAGGTGTACACATGTGATTTATTGAAATAAATTAGAATATATATCATGTGTGAGAGAAAAAACCACTGAGAAAAATAATGTCAAAATTATTGGAAGAGGTTAGTTAATGAATTTAGAGGAGATAATGGATGAATATAAAGCACCCACATTTCAGTTCTATATATTCTAGTTGTTTGGGAATAATGAAAATCATTGCCTTAATTCAAAAGCTAATGAGGATAAAAATACTTATAACCCTCTAAAGGTGAAGGATAAATGAAAATATTATGATATAATTTTTTTAGTGTGTACGGATAATGATGTGCTGAAATTTACACTTATAATACACTCTAATATTGAATTGTTTTTATTTTATATTAGTTCCAACCACTCTTTTATAGATGAATAATTTTGTATTGGTATCATATGTCCACCTAAATGATTAGTTTTTAGTTTTAAATGTATATTCCTAATGGTATAACGATTTCCTATATTTTCTGTATCACCTATGTAATAGAATGTTATGATAATGTGCTTCCAAAAAATTTTTTATTCATCCTCTAGTAGAATTTGATGTTATTTACTGCATGCATTTCCTCTCTTAGACAAGACACCATATCAAATGCTGAAGAAAGTATATGATATTTTATAATCTTAATAAAATTTAAATTGCATATTATTTTGAGGATGTACCTAAAAATCTAAAGGAAATTACTTCTATTATATGAGGTTTATTGTATACTCGGCGTTGATGTGCTCAGCTCCGGCGGATCTTGTTCCTTGCTCGGCTTCATCCTGGATCGACCTCAGCCATGGCGTGCTACAGTTTTCTCAGGGTTGGCTCCAATGGCATGGAGGGGGGAGGACTTTTGATTTGGTGGTTTTTGGTGTGGATGGAAGCTGTTTTGAGGTTCTGATTTGGTGAAGATGGGTTTGTGTTTGATCGATGGCCGTTCGTTCTGGATTTCTAATTTTGTGATTGATCTGTTTTCGGGAAGATCTCTGGAATGAAGTCGCGGTTGCAGTAATTGCAGTGAAGATATGCTGTTGAAATCTGGAATTTTTGATTTTTTTGAAGATGATGAACTGCTGGTTGAAGTGTTGAATCAGCGTATGGGTCTTTGGTTTTGAGTGTAATGGTTTGGTTTGTAATTGGCTATGTTTGGTGGGGACTTCTCATTGGGTTTGGGCAAGATGTTCGCCCTCATCCATCTCCTTTTTTACTGCACTTTTTTTTTCTTTTAATAAATGGTCAGAGGTTATTCCTCTGACTGAACATTCCTGGTTAATGTATTTATTAAGAAAATTCATAGTCATACCTTGAATTTTCAATTTCTGTTCTTAAGAGAAATCATTCTAGGTGGTAAACCAATTTTTTGGAATCCTTGTATAATGGACCTAATTGATATGCACGAATTATAGATGAATGTCTCAGAAAATATAGAGAATTGACACATTCATCCAGGTGCATAAAAATCAGGTGTACCTATTCATTTTATTTAAAATAACGCTGGGTCAATGTGATTTTGAATTTATAATTAGGAATGTAAAATGATTATTACTAAGATAATGTATTATATAACATGTATCTATAATCTTTTTTTCAATTACATATAGATAAATATTTTTACATGATTGAAATTTGATCATTATATCAATAGCTAATGATGAATAAGTATGATATACCAAAGATTTATTTCTATATGATGTATGGAAATTATTATTTTTTAGTAATACCATTTGGATATAATAGTACTCTTGTAAATTTTATGGAATTAATGAATAGTGTCAATATATAATATCATCATGAGTTTTTTTTGAAACCATTAATGAATATATTATCATGTATTGTAATAGTAATTAAGATCATCAATAAAATTTTAGTATTTGTCTACTGAGCCCAAGGAAGCTGAATCTATGTTGAAAATTTAAAAAGTTTTAGTTTTGGCTATAGAAACTCTCACTCTTGGTATATCTAATTTCATGATTGTGTAAATTAGTGGATCTTTCAATGATGAATATTATTTCATAATGGACCTGAACTACCATGGTGATTGATAACCATAATTTTATTTTCTTTTTTGAATGACATAACTAGTGTTTGAATGAAATTATAAATGACTATAAAATCCACTAACCACGTCAGCATAGAAGAGATTCATGTTATTATAGAACGATTTGTATGACAAAAAATATTGAGGAATTGAAGATATGGCTGGTCAGGGAACATTTGATTATGGAACACTTTAGTGAATAAGGTCCTGTAATCAATATTTATGTATTAATGTAGGGAGAAAGAAGTTTCCTCATGTGGGAATTTATAGTGATAAAAAAGGACTCTCACATATTAAAAATAAAAAATAAAATTTACATGAAAAATGATTTAAAATAAGAAGTGGTAATATTTTAATTTACATGAAGAAATATAGGCACTATCTATATTGAAAAATGTTTGATATATAAATTAATAATAAAATATTGAATTATATATTCACAAATATATTTTTTAACATAAACATATGTTGGGAAAAATTCCCTCAAGGTAACATTGCAGAATTTTTGGGTTGATGGTGTTTGTTGACAAAGCAGGTTTCCATGGGGAATTATCATGTTCCAGAGATGTTGTTGACAATTAATGTTGACAGAGAACCAGGACAAAGGAATGGACGATTTGGAGGCGGTATAAATGAACACATACAAGGGGTGTCGTTTCACATTGTTTGCCAAATTTTTGGGGTAAAAAATTTGGAGATTGGTGAGCATCATGAAAAAAGGATTTCTTTGAAGATCTCCTTAAAATATGGAAAAGGCATGAATTTCACGAAGATAGGCTTCTTGTTTTGGATTTTGCGAAGAGCATATGAATGTAGACTGTGATTATTCGTGATTATCTCAAGCTTTGTGAATGGAAGAGTTGAAGATCATTGTTGCAGAAAAGGGAATTGCGATTGGAGATTCGCGTAGAAGGTGTGAAATAATTGACGGGAAGTTCCGTGATTATGACGAGCTCCTCGATCAAAAAATTTTGGTGGTGCTTTTCTATTTTAAGAGAATTTCGTCGGGAACATCAGAGCTTCGTGATTTTGAGATGATGTGGCATTGAATAGAAGATGAGGGTTCGAGGGTCAATGGAATCGCCTCTAAATAGACCTCGAACCCCTTAGGAGAATTAGAGAGTTTTCAAAGAAAATATTTTTCTCTCTGCTCATGAATGGAGTTTGCGAGGGCAGTGTGATTCAGGAAAAAAAGAGCTTCGTGGTGGCTATTCTAGCTCGGCAAAAGTTTCAAGATCCGCGTTGGTTTAGTGGGCTTTGCAAGGTAAGATTCACTGCGACGACTTGAGCTTTGTGAGAGTGCTTAGCAATAAGGCAGATTCTTTTCGAAGGCTTTTTTGAGCATCGTGAAATTGTGAGCTTTGCGATGTATGGTGCTTTACGACGGTGTTTCCAAAGGAATTGCCCAGTGTTCAGGGGAAAATGGGGTATTCATCAGTGGATGATGTTTGGACTTCAAATGAGAATCCATATATAGTGTAGGATGCATTCATTATAGGTAATGAAGAGATCTACATGTCAATAATCTTTTAGTGGATCTCTTGAAGAAGTTATGATCTCACTTTTGTTGAGAGAGCAGTGAGTTATCAAATTATGAGGGGTTTTAATCTAGGAGGGATAGTGAGTCCACTTCAAACATGTAAAAAAAGTGCACTTATAGTGGAATTTGTACATTGACATACTACCGATGTATACTCCTTGGATGTTTCCTAGTGAGGGTGAAACATTTAAAAATCGATTTGTATTGTGCATGATTTAAGGTTTATTCATACTCTGCATCGGCAAGAAGAGAGATGAAAGATTTGTCTAATAGAAAAAAAAGATCTAAAGGGGAAGTTGTTTTAATCTATCATGCCATAATACACCCCCCTTTTAAGGTATCTAGCCAAGTAGACCTAACAATTGATATCAGTTAGAATGGTTGATATTAGTGTTTCTCTCTCAAATAGAGGTCAAAAATCACAATGGGATTTCGATCTTCAATGGAAACAATTTATATATATATATAGTCAGATTCAACACTACTTCCGATCATTAGGATGTGATTTGTTCACATCCTCAATGCATGGAATAATAGCCTATATTATTAGTGGTGCATTATCAGAAGCTGAGTCTAGAGAGTTGGATGCAGATGCCAAAAAAAATAATGCCTTAGGGGGAGCCTTATCCAATGCTATCTATAAAAAGGTGATTTCATGAAAAAACATCTCATTCCATGTGGGAAAATATATTCAATATATATGAAGGATATATAAAGGTCATAGAAGCAAAGATGCAAGTGTTGTGGAAAAAGTATGAATATCATAGAATGAACCCGAATGAATCTGCTGATGTACTCATTGATAGGGTAAATTTTGTAGTCGAAGACATGTGAGGTCTTGGTGAACATATTTAAGACATAAATATTGTGATGTGCTTCTTATGGAAACTCCTATGTCGGTTCAATTTGAATGTTTCAGTTTTGGAAGATAAAGACCCGAAAGAGCTGACATTGGATAACGTACACAACACCCTTGTTGCATATGAAATGAGAAACGATGATAACGATGATGTGGAAAAGGGTAAATCCAAATAAGTGGCATGATAGTCCATAAATAAGCTCACCATTGAAGATTTTCAAGAAGAGTAAGAGACAGATGATGTGATGTCATTCATCTCCTCAAACCTACAAAGTGGAAACAAAAGATTAAAGGGATGCTTCCACTTGCTTGTTTTCGATGTGGAAATGATGGACATCTTGCGGCAAGGTTCCCTCAAAAGTTATAAGTGGATGATGATGCCGATGAAATATAAATTCTCAAGAAGATGTCACCAGCCTATTGGAAAGGAAAGAAACAGTTCAAGAGAAACTTCTTAAAGAATAATAACTTTCTTTTAAAATAATAGGATAGTTCAGATGAGTACAAGGTTGAGAAGGTTGAAAAAATAGAGAACTGTAGAGATCGTGGACAAAATTCTATCATGGTAGTTGTCGGTATTTCAAAAAATAAAAATTAAACTGAAGCTGATGAAGAAGAAGAATAAGTTGAGGGAAGAGTTGATATGAAGGCTGAGTTAGAGGCTGCTCCTAAAGAGATAGATATTTGGAGAGCCAAAACATAGAAATTCAACAAAGTTTTTCATGACGCGAAACTCTATATGCAGCAGCAGTAAGATGAGATGTCTGAGTTAATGTAAGAAATTGATAAACTCAAGTCATCAACATCAGAGAACTCAGAATCTGTTAGTGAGTATAAATTAATTATTTAAGAAAAGAAAAGAGATATCGATATGTTGAATAACAGATGGAAAGATATAATAAATAATATAAATGAACATTAAGGAGAAGTTTTCGGTTTGCAAAAACAAGTTATGGATCAAGAAAAACTCTTGACTCCTACTGGGACATCAAAAAAGAAAATCACTCAGAAAACTAAGAAGCTGATAGTGAAGAAAAGTGGTTCAACAGAAAGGAAGCATTAATTATGTTCAGATGCTAAGGGTGATGGGGGGATTGATCAAAAACAAAAATTTATGAAAATTAAAGTCAAACCTCAAGCAACAATTCCATGATTTAAGGTAGATTTAGGCATAAATCACATTCCAAATATTCATAGATTCCAAGGGAAAACTAGAAGTGAAAAAGTGATGGGATGGAATCCACCTTATATTAGTTGACATTGATGTGGAAATATGGGACATTCATAGTATGTGTGTTCCATAGTCAAGATATATTGAAGGGAACAAGAACAGAGGTGGCAGCCAAACAGAGATCAATTCTCTAGAACTTATTTTGATGGAAACTATTTTTGGTGCTGAAGATTTGGGCACATGGCTAGGTATTGTACTTATACCATATAGAGGAATGTGCCAAATGAGAATCCACATGATTATATGTAACATTTCAATGAACCAACAGGTGATTTAAAAATTCAAAATAGATTTACATCTTTGCAAGATGAAGCTGATCTATCATACTCTAAGAAAGAACAGAAGTATCAATCCATGCTAAGTGTTAATAAAAATATTTGTACTAATAAAAAAAGTATGAGGAGCCAGTGGTTGAAAAAATTTCCCTTAATGCATCAGATTGGTCTGGTGCGTGGATCCTTGACTGTGGTTGCACATCTCACATGATAGGTATTAAGGATCTTGCTACAGGAATAAAATATGATAAAGAAAATGTTTTCATGTTTGAAAATGATGAAGGAGTAAATATTATTGGTTTAGGGAAGGACATGTTTGGGGGAAAAGAGGCGAGTCATGATAATGTCTTATTAGTTAAAGTCCTCAATCAAAATTTTCTCAGCGTCAGTCAATTATGTGACTCTATACATTCTATAAGGTTTACTAAAAACATGTGTATCTTAAAAGGAAGAGACAAAATAGTGGTTCTACTGTGATAAAGGACAATGTAAATCTCTACCATGTATGTGGAGAAGAAGATATGTGCTTTCTGTCCAGAGAGGAAGAAAACAAGTTGTGGCATAAATGACTCAGTCATATATTCCAACCATCCCTGGATGATCTGGTAAAGTGTGATGTAGCAAGAGACATCAATAAGCTATCACGTGATCGTACCCAAAAGTGTGATGTATTCCAAAAAATTAATATCCTCATAAATAACTATAAGACAAAGGAATAGATGTTAAGAGGACTGCTCATTTTGGTGCATGCTGATGTTTGTGGTCCTATCACACCAAGGGAAATTGTCAGAAAGAGGTAATATATTCTTTCCATTCATGACTATAGTAGAATGGAATGGGTATTTGTTATTTCTCATAAGTTGTATGTGTTTAGCTGCTTCAAAAAGTATGGGAGGGAGTGCAAAAGGATGCTTGGATAGAAAATTCAGATGTTTTGTATTGATAATGGCATGGAATTCACAAACAGTCAAGTGGAAGACTATCTCGAGAAACAAAGTATAATGCATTACGTTTCCTCAGTGAGAACTCCACAACAGAATGGAGTGGTTGATAGAAGAAATCAGGTCATCAAAAACATGGCCAGAATGATGCTCATAGAAAAAGATCTAGTGGAGAAATTTTGGAAGGATGCTATTTTAAAATTGGTCTACATTTTTACCAGAGCTCTATTATGTCTGAAAGAAGGAAATAATCTGAATGAGATGTGGTATTTAATAAATCCAACATTTAAATAATTTTGAATATTTTGAAACAAGTTCTTTTTCCCCAATAAGGAAAAACATAGGAAGTATGAGTCATGCAGAGATGAGGGGATATTCATAGACTACTTATGAAAAATAAAAGCATACAAATGATTTAAAAAGGCTAGGGAATGTAGTTCAGAGAAATGATGTAACTATTGTGGAGAATGATGGGATCATTCAATAGCACAATGAATGATTTCCCGATAAAAGTGATGAGGAAGAATGAAACGTATGGGGAGTAGAAGTGGCTAATGTTGATTCAGAAGAAGATACATATGATGATCATGGGGAAGTAAAGTCCATATCTACACAAAATTCAAGGAGGCGAGTAGAAATTGATAAAAAATATCATTGGTTATCAGTCAGATCTAGTTTAGACAAGGAGAATAAAATCACTGCAGGAGACATCGTTTTAATCTCAGGATGATCCTAAGTGCTTCGCTGATACAGCTTAAGATGAAAACTGCCTTCAGGCAATGAATTAAGAGCTTGATCAAATAGAGAAAAATCATACGTGGGATATTGTTTCAAGGCTAGTAGATAATAATGTCATCTGGACCTAATGGGTCTATCGCAACAATATTAATGATGATGGCACAATGATTTGGAATAATTCCAGACTAGGGTGAAACGGATACTCCAAGATAGAGGGATTAGATATTGATGATACATTTGCACCGGTTGCGAGACTAGAGACAATCAGATTATTCCTAGACATTTCAGTGCAACAAATGTTCAAAGTCTTCCACATAGATGTAAAATCTACATTATTGAATGTTATTATAGAAGAAGAAGTTTATATTGAGTATCCAGATGGTTTACTCATTCATGATGATGATAATATGGTTTTAAGACTGAAGAAGGCGTTGTATGGGCTGAAACAAGCACCAAGAGCTTGGTACTCAAGTCTTGATCAGAACTTGATGAGGTTTGGTTTCCAGAATGGATCAGTTCATTAGAGTCTCTATTTCAACAAGAACAGTAATCAAAGGATAATGGTCCTGGTTTATGTGGACGATATAATATTTTTTCGATCTGATGATGCTCAGTGCTGATAATTATCTGAATTCATGAAAAGTGAGTCTGAATTGTCAATGATTGGAGATCAAACATTTTTCCTTGGTCAACAGGTGACACAAGGAAAGAAAATAACCTTAATTTCTGAATACAAATATGCTAATGAGGTTCTTAGAAGATTTGGAATGGAAAATTTTAAATAGGTAAAGACTCTGGTTGCTACCCAGATGATACTGTCCAAAGATAAGGACGGAAAGGAAGTTAATATCACAAAATACAGTCAAATAATTGGAAATATATTGTACGTAACTATGACAAGGCCTGATATTGTATTCACCACATTCTAGGAAGCGAGATATCAGAGTAATTACATTGAAATCCACATGCTTGTAGTGAAAATAGTACTTCATTATATCAAGGGCACAAAAGATTTTGGCCTAATATATAGTGAAAAACCTCAGTCACAATTATTGGGATATATTAATACATATTTTGTTGGTTTAGTGGATTATAGGAAATCAACGTCAGGAGTTGCATTCTATCTTGGTGTCTTGTGTGTTTTTTGGCCAAGAAAGAAGCAAGATTTCATTTCATTGAGCACCACAGAAGCTGAGTATATTGCAGCCACTAAAGCATAACCAAAATTATTGTGGATGAGGTTGCAACTTGATGACATGGGATTTGATGTGAATTCTCTATCAGAATCTAGTGTGATAACTCAAGTGCTATAAATCATAGCAAAAATCTCATTCATCACTCAAAGACAAGCACATTGAGATAAAGTATCATTCTATCAAGGAGAAGGTTAAGCAGGGAATCACGAAGGTGGAGTATGTGCCAACAGAACTACAGGTTGTAGAAATTCTGAAAAAGGCCTTACCCAAGGAAGATTTTGAAATGCATCATCTAGGTCTAGGATTTTTGTCAACTCCCTGCACTGGAAAAAGTGTGGATATGGAACCCTCCCTATGATTCATTGTGTGTTTCTCCCTAATGTGCTAATCTGTGTTATTTCCAATGTTGCAGAACCCAAAGGGGTGACCTTTGGGTTCGGTGACAAAGGGGGAGAAATCGCGACTCCTCAGGGGGGAGAAACTATTTCTAAGGAAGGGTGAAAATAGAAAATGCTTTAGTAAAAGACATGGGGAGAAGATGACATGTCGAGCAGCGAGATAGGGTGAGAGAAATGAGATAGGGGGAGAGTTTTAAATCTGACGATATTATAAGTGACAGATCAAATATTAGATATCATGATAGCTATGGATCATGATAAAATCAGAATAGTGAAGTTGGAATGGTGTGATAAGGGTTCCAGCGATCAACAATTGTTATCAATTTTAAAAGTTGTAACAGTTTGGTGTCAATGGATGGTGTCCAAAATAATGTGATTCATTTATGATCTTTCCATACAACTCTTGTTTCTCATGCCGATCATTACTCATCTGGTCTTAGAGTATGTGGTGAGTGAATCTTTGGTCACTCTCGGAATCGCAAGAGGCGAAGGATGGATGATGATGAAAGGAGACACAATGAGGTATCAACGTGCATAAAATCATTCTAATAAGAGTTTTCAAGAAATCCAAAGGGAGAGATTGTTCGAAAGAAATCTATCAGGGTAACATTGTAGCATTTTTGGGTTGTTTGTTTTTGTTGAAAAATATGGTTTCCATGGTGAATTGTCATGTTCTAGAGATGTTTTTGAAAACCAATGTTGAGAAAGAACCATGACAATGGAATGGGTGATCTGGAGGCGGTATAAAAGAACATATACAAGGTGGCGCTTTTTCCTAGTGTTTTCCAAATTTTTTGGGTCAAAAATATGGAATTTGGTGAGCATCGTGAAATTAGGATTTCCATGAAGATCTCGCGAAAATATGGCAAAGTCGTGAATTTCACGAAGAAAGGCTTCCTGATTTGGATTTCTTGAGGACTATATGAATGCTGACGGTGAATCTTCATGATTACATCAAGCTCCGTGAATGGAAGATTTGAAGAGAATCGTGGCTGAGAAGGGCATTGTGAGTGGATCATCCTGGAGAAGGAATGAAGGATTGGACTGGATGCTCCGTGATAGAAAAATTGTCATGGTTCTTCGTGATTTTGATATAATTTCGGCAGGAACTTCGGAGATTCACGATTTAAGATGGCGTGGTGTTGACTTTCTGAGGAAATTTCGAGGGATGGTGGAATCACTAATAAATAGTCCTCAATACCCTCAGGATAAGTAAAATGATTTCGAAATAAATATTTGGCTCTTGACTCGTGAAGGTAGTTCGCGAAGCCAGAGTGCATCACAATAGAAGAGCTTCGCAGCAGCTAATCTAGATCTATGAAAGTTGCGAGCTCTCTGTTGGCTTAGTGGGCTTTGTGAGGGAAGTCTCTCTATGATGACTTGAGTTTCGCGAGAGTGATTCGCAAGAGTGCTTCACGAAAAGGAAGGAGCTTCACAAAGGCTTGTTTGAGCTTCGCGAAATTGGGGACATGTAAAGTAGGGTCTTAGTGAAAGTCTTTCCAAAGGAATTGACCAGTGTTCAGGGGAAAAGGGCTATTCATCCGTGGATTTTTTTGGACATCAATAGAGCATCTACATACAGTGGTGGATTAATTAATTAGTGGTAATGAAGAGATCTACATGTCTATAAACTGTGAGTAGATCTTCTGGAGAAGCAGTGAGCTCAATTCAGTTGAGAGAGCACTGAGTTCTCAAATTGTGAGAAGTTATAAACTAAGGGGGATAATGAGTACGCTTCAAACAGGTAAACAGTAGTTCACTTATAGTGTAATTGGTACATCAACACACTTCCGGTGTATGATCCTTGGATGTTTCACAGTGAGGGTGAACCAAGTAAAAATCTATGTGTCCTATGCATGTTTTAAGGATTATTCATACTCTACATCGGCAATGACAAGGAAGTGAGTTTTGTCAAACAGCAAAACAAGATCGAAATGGGTAGTTGTTTTAATCTTTAATACCCTGATTCACCCCCCCCCCTCTCAAGGTATCTATCCTAGTGGATCTAACCACATAGGAAATGGTTGGAATTGTTTATAGATTATAATTGATCAATACACTACTCAAATGGGATGGACAACAATGTGGCCAATGATCTGATTTAGAATGAACACACTTGTCTGTAAATTCAAATGATTAATAAGGATATAATATATATATATATAATTTAATTATTTGAATCTTGAAATAATGTGGAAAGTGGACATATCATATCTTTTATAGATGAATGCTCGACTATCCATCCATGTAAGAATTAATGTGGAGTTGTAGGATGATACAAAACTATAAATGAAGGTGAGAAATTTTATATGGTTAAATCATGACCATAATGGAATAAAAAACTCTTGAATTGAGTATGTTACGTTTCAATACCATAATTGGAAAATGAGCTATTATATGATGCTTATTGTTCATTATTCTTTATTCATCCAAGATGAATAAATATTTACAGTTATTTGAATGAAGATTTATAGTTGGATAAAATCAAAACGAATATTGTAGAGTATGTATATTAGTACCTAGTATGTCAATATGTTAAAGCTATGAGATTTAATTATAATTTAATGTTTTAACCACTCACCAAACAAAAATGGAAATTGAAAAAATAATTCCATTGATTTTTTCATCGGAGTCCCGAAAACACATACATAGAAAAACATTATTCATATTTTTGTTTATCATCATAATAATTCAGAACCTTTCTATGAAATATAGAAATTATTCTCACTTAATTATTCTTTTAGGATATATAATAATAAATTTGGAAGGTTTCATTCAGTATAAATCATAATTGAATCTGATCAGAATATGAGGTTTATATTGATGTTCTGGATAACATTCTATCATTCTCTGGATATAGTACTGATTTTTAGTGTTGTATGTCATCCTCATATAAATAGTCATTCTTAGGTGACCCTTCAAACTCTATCATACTTGTTAAGATCTTTATTAATGGATTTCAATGATGGTTGGAATCAATACTTTTCTTCTACCATATTTTCTTACAGTAATTGATTTAATTCAATCATTTAGATCGATCATTATGAAACCATATATTAAAGTAAGTGTATAAATCCATTTTAATGGGACAAAATTTTAGAAATACAATATATTGGAAATTGAATCACCTTTGGAAATTGAATATAACTTTAAATCCATTCTATAACACATTAGAGAATCTCACATTCAAAAGAATATTTTTAATCATGATCATCAGTGAGATCTAGATTTACAATCTAGTGAAATTGTATTTCTATGAATATATCCATGAAATAATGTAATTTGATTTGTAAATAAGTGAAATATAACAACTATATATATTGTTCATTCAAATTTTATTTATTTTTATAATATTGTTTCTTATCTCAACGTACTTCCACTGAATAGCTCCCATGTTCATGATGTGTTCCACGTATCTCTCCAATGGAAGTATAAAAATGATCCTCCAAATATATTGAGCTCAATGCCCATACATATAGTGAATAATATGTATTATGAGGAACAACTGGTGTAGAATATAGATGTGATTGGGAATGTTATGTGAAACCAAAACCCTCACCTCGTTTATGTTTTTTTTGTGAAAAAATAAATTTGAGGAAACAAATGGGAACCCACAATGGTTATAAAGCAGATGTTTCTATAGTTATATGTATTAGAGTGAAATAAATTCATTGGTGAAATTATTATAAGGGGTTATAAAGTGGAAACCTAATATTTTAGGATATATTTATCTTTATATAATTTTAATTTCATAAATATCTTGTATTACGTGAAACAGATAGATTAAATTAACATTTATATGCAATTGAATTATTATTATTATTTAATGAGATAGTTATTACAATGTCATAGGATTATATTTCAATTAATATAACTACATAAGGTACAAATAATTATTTTTTCACATGTATAAACCTAATTCCATGGTTATCAATTAGATAGAAAATGAAATAATCACATTTAAATGTAAAATGTAGACGGTTGTCTAAAAATATTCATTCTGAAACATTAAATTAATAATTATTGGTGACTATTATTAATTATATTGGTAGAATATATATTCTATCAAATATTTTATCATTAATTTGATAGTTATTAATATAAAAGGAATAAACGTTTACTCATTTTTATCTATACAATTACTTTTTTTACAAAAATAGTTTTGTTTTGTTTAAAACACTTATTTTTAATGAATTTATTATATTTATAGAAATATATTCTTTTAAAATGGATCCATTATTATAAGTTAACATAATTAAATTCTTTTATTGATTTTAACACAAGTTTTATTTTTTATTAACTGAATCCTTGGTAAAAAAACAAGTTACCAAAGATAGAAATAATCTAGGGAAAATGGTTTTAAAATCTATAATGGATAAATTGACATATAAAATTCTGGATAATATTATATAGTCATATATAGAACCTATATCACCTAATAATTTTGGAGGAATATGTTTCTATCTATTAGGATTGAGTAGGACATTAATAATATTTAGTCATTCCAAAAATTCTATGTGTGTCCTCTACATCACTTATAAGAGGATACAACCACTCCTCTACTATACACAGTTAAATAGACTATAATCCCACCCAATACATAACCATATCCATTACTAAAAACCCTCACCATTTCCTATTCATACTAATCTATTAATAATTCCATTTTAGTATTGATATTACTATAAATATAAGGTGGTTCCCTAAAGAAGATGTGTAGTGTTGAAATTAGTGTTTTCATTATATTTATTGTCAAAACTCTATCAATTATTTTATATCCAAGATGATAAAAAACTATCTGCCATATTATGAGTTTTTTGTATTTCAATGGAACAATATTTTAATCTCTTTTTTTAACAGTTGATAAATTAGAGCATCACTCATGTATATGTGTATACTACCTCCTCCATGTAACCATATAATTCAGTTTCCATAACCATTGTTCATGTTTTATTAGTATTATGGATTTGAGGTTTTTATATGATATCTATGAAATAATTTTTATATTTTCATTATATTATCTTCTATACCATTTTACCTTACAATTCATTTTGAAACAATAATGTTTCTCATTCATTTATTTAGATTATCACCTCTACAAAGAGATGTGATTCATTTTTCATTTCCACTTTAAATTGACGATTATAAGAATATATTAATTAAATATATATTATATTTTTAATATAATAAGGTTTCAATAATTATAATTTTGTATTTACCATTATATTTTTCCACCCATAAAAAAATGGAAACATAACTCATCTGAGTTTTTTAATTACAGTATATATGAAGTAATGTATTTCATTTTCATAACCAATTTATAAGAATAGTTATAAAAGTGAATAAAATTATTACATGTGATATTTAAGACATTATTATCATTTTGGATATAATTCAACCATGTTTAATGAATAAGTAACAGTATTGTTGAATCGAAACAAGAATGAAAAATGCTATTGTAATTAACATGAATTGTTATCTTACACTAGATCAATTAATAAGTTAGTGATATGATATTATATATAAAAAATATATGGTAAGATATGTATTTATATAGTTATATAATACATTTATAATAAATATATAATTTTTAAATAGGTGTTTTGAATGAATATGAATAGGATAAGTATTGAGGAAAAGGGTCAATGTTACAATCTAATGTTTTTTAGTAATATATATGATAAATTTCATGTAGAATTAAATATATATATATTATCCTCTAAAACACATAAAATTTATTCACTGTGGATTATTCTTGTCATAGTAACACTTTCCAGTCTGTTTTACAAAAAAAATACTGATGTAATTGTCTTATAAAGACAACATTTTTTTCTCTTTGGTCAGAAATATTTGTCTTCTATATAAATAATACCTCTAAAATATTTATAATATGGTTTATAATTTTTTTTAATGATTGATTAAATTTATTTTTATCCCTTCATAACATTATATAAAATGGTAAAAAATGAACATTCTTATCATTTATTGAATAAGAAACTTTTTAAATGAGTAAACTAAATATATATTGACATGAACCACATGAACATCTCTTACCACTATCATGATTAATATTTTATTTTAAGAATCATTTATAATATTAAATTATTCATTTGAATATAAAAAATATTATTGTTTTTAAAAATTATTTGGTTTTAGATATGTGATTTGAAAAGTAAAATTTTATTTTTCATATGAAATATTGAAATAATCATTTAATGGATTTTTTTATCTATGATAAAATCCAATGAGGATACTTATTTCTCCTGGGGATATGATCCACTGATTCCATCCACTTATTTTTTCAATATGGTTTATAATAGTAATATTTATCGATAATTCTATGAAACTCATAACTTTTCTATGTTATAACTATATCAGGATGTAATCTTACTGTAAACCATTTCATTTATACATTTTATATTATGATGAAATAATGAATATTTTTATAATATTACGTCACATTTATTGATTAATGTTATATGATTAGTCAATTCATTATATGTGTCCAATGATGTAATGACCCGAATATTCATGAATAAGATTCCATTTAATTTAATGTCTTATAGACATAAAAACAAATGCACCCTTTTTATTATTATAATTATTATGTTTCAATGAATATTAAGTATCATAACCATTGAAAATATATCCTCTAAATATTGATCACACAGATGATTTAAATTTATGGTTTTCAAAAATAATCCTTTCAAAACTGGAAAAGGAGAGGATGTCGTCATCTGATATACTCGGGTTGTATGAAGCAAATTTTTCATATCTAAGAAAGGAAGTAGCGTTAATGGGCGTCACTCTTGAAAAATCCCAAGATAAACTTTAACACATTAAGTTTGAATATAATTTCCTACGAGAGAAGTTCATGTTAATAAAGATTACCACGCAGGCAATGTTATT
Organism: Viscum album; assembly: GCA_963277665.1. Taxonomy (NCBI): domain Eukaryota; kingdom Viridiplantae; phylum Streptophyta; class Magnoliopsida; order Santalales; family Viscaceae; genus Viscum; species Viscum album. The sequence continues at coordinate 976,994,225 of OY728125.1, forward strand.
TGACCCGTCCCAAGAGTCAGTCACCATCGCACAACTTACCCTTAACTCTTATGTGGGTGTTATAAGGGGTTATGTAATAAGTCATTAGTTACATATTTCATAATCCTTTTTTATAAATAAAATTCTTATTCCATCAATTCCTTTATGGGAATAGTTTTTTTCCTAAAAATATTATGAATTAGATAATTTTTTTCTCAGATAAAATAGTAATTTATAGAAATATATAAATTATTTAATTAAACTGAGGTTTTATTAATATTGTTATTATAATAGTATTATAAGAAATTTTTTATTATTATATTTGATGATTTTATTTATTATTCATTGTTTTTTCTCTATAAATGATTATGTATTCAGTTTCATATGAATTAAATTTTCATATGATAAAATCAAAATTGCATTTTTAATTATAGAATTTATTTTGATGAATTAATGAATTTTCAGAATAAATAAATATTTCATAATTTTTATTAAATATAAATGAGCATATAATTTTTATGATGTCAAATGTATCTTTTATAAAGGTTTTTTAAATTGTTTTTTCCAAACTTGTCAATTTTCAATAAATGAAAAATTTTATTTTAAAAGTGAAAATTCACATATTTATAAAATTATTTAGATAAAATGAAAATTTTCTTGAAAACAGATTGTCAAAATTATCTAATGATGAATTTTTCATAATTTTCGGAGACTAGAATTTTTGGATAAATTTTAAATACTGTATAAATATATAATTTGTTTTATGACATCATAATGACCCAATATTGATGTAATAAACTACTATAAAAGGGATATTCAGCCAATATATTATTTAACTTTAATATAATTTGTTTATATATTAGTTTGATTAATTATATAACGCCTTAGTGCACCCTCTAAGACATATAAAATATTTTAAAATTTTAAAATGATTTCCTTGAGAGTGTGACTCACCTCCACCTAAGAATGACTAATATTTTGATAAGTTTGGAATTTTTCATAATAATGTAATGTTATAAACTCCCCATTGGAAAACACTCTGGGAAAAAACCAGTGTAAGGTTTGTGGTTTTGAAAATTTAATTATATTGATTCCAAAACCTATGTTTGTGAAATAATAAAGATTTCCCCTCTCATTTCACATATAATACCACCCAAACCTCAACTAATCCTCTCTCAAAATACTTGTTTCACCTTCATATTATACCCTCATATCTCTAGAAACCTATCTAGCCTCTCCATATTCCCATGAAGCCCCTTCTCAAGATCTCTAAGTCACACAATGAAGTGAGGGATTTCTTTCTTTCTCATTTTTGTCCAAGTTTCTTTATATTTTTATACCATTTTAATTTCAATTAAAAAAATTTCGGTATGATTTTTCACCTCCCCCATAATACACTACTTATTTTTTAATGATGATCAATCTCTTTATCATTCATTTATCATTCCATATACACATGTTACCATGCCAAACCTTTGTAAGAGTTATTCCATTTCTCCTCTTTTGTCAAGTTTCCATATTATGTTATGTCTTCTATTTCAAAATTCCATGTGTTGGGAAATGTATCTATATGACCCCCATAGAGTTCATTTCATGTACATATGATGAAATACCACTTCCTCTCTCATCACCCATTTTTATGAACTTTTATGTCATGTAGTTATGCTTCCAAAATTGCACCATGATTTTCGCTAACAAAATCATTGTGTAGTGAATACTATGCCCATTTTTCTATCCAAGGTATTCACCTTTATGAACATATAATTATTGATTATATAATTTCATGTATGTATTCCATATTCCATTATCTTGGAATGAATGCTGATGTTCAATGAATCCATGCTATATGATCTGCGTGGAACACTAATGCTTGAAATGAAATATTTATAAATGATGTGATTTAGTAGCACTCAAACGGATTGAGTAATGTTTAGTATCATGATATCCCATGTGAAGTGAGGGTTTACTCAGGGTAGTTTAGGTAAAATAAGTTGTCACTCATTCTAATTCCTGTGCAATTAGGGTTTACTCATTTTAATCCTTGTGTAATGAGTCTTGGCTCATGCTAATATCATGTTGTATATTATTGTCACATTTCCATGTTATGATAATCATGATATAACCTGCCATAATGTTCATTATTCTCTTGTGCTCCATTGATATGAATATTTTCTAACATATAATATATTCTTTATATTTTTCCTTGTGTACTCCCTTACTGAGATTTATAGCTCACCATTTTCTTATTTATGTAATCGGATTTTCCCAAGCAATGATATGTATGATGGAATGTTGCAGCCCTATAAAAAATGTTTTCAAAAAATATGTTGTATTTTACATATTAAGTTTTCATTTAATGTTAATAATCTCCCAAGACACTACACCTCTTGATCCTCAGAGTTGTCTTAAGTGCGTGTTAATGTAATAAAGCATGTTTAAATTTTTATATAAGAGCATGGTCGTTATAATTGGAATCAAAGGATTGGTTTAGTTATTTTTGGGATTAGGGTAATAAACCATAGTGAAAGCCTTAGGTATGATACAAATTATAAAGAAAACATTACTAAATATTTATGGGTACAGAGTATGTGGTTTATTAAGAAAATACATCTCTGTCTGGATACGAACTGGAAGAGAGGAATATGGAATAGATTTTTCTCAAGGTAAAACCAGAAAAAATTGCTTTGATCTAGACATGAATGAGAACTGGTGCACGACAATAGGCCTTGATGCACTATTATTTCAACACTCTGGGGGATATGATTTCATTATATCATAAGCCTAGTATGAACCATTGCCAAGGGGGAAAACCACATATGAATAAAAATTAGGAGATAGATCATGTATAAAATTTATTGAAGCCTATACATTTATTAGTTAAGGATATACATGTAATTTAAATGTTATCCCTTTAATTTTATAGGATTCCCCACTATTTGTCAAGATGTTTAATATAATCATAAATAATTTTACATTTGTTCTAGATAATGGCTGATTATATGAGGTATATGGAATTTAAAAGGATACAATATTCTTATATTTGATGAGTATGGACATGGGAATCATTCGTAAGAGAACATCATCAATCCATTCACAAATTATTGCTCAAATACCACTTTTGGAAAGGTAAAAGGATGCTCAAAAGGATGATGTGGGAATTCAAAAGAAAGATAAAACTATCAGAAAAGGGAAATCCTCAGAGTTAAATGTTAATGAAGAAGAAATTATGATATTTGTGTCATGAATATGTTTTCTATAAAATCTAGAGTTAATGAATGAAATTTTTGAAGAGGTACATAGTTTGAATTTATCCATTCACCCAGGAAACACATAGATGAATCGATATCTCCAAGAGTATTATAGGTTAGATTATATGAAGAGGGATATTTTGGAATATACAACAAAGTGAATAGTATGACACTATGTGAAGGCTAAGAGGTAGAAGTATTTGGGGATGATGAAACCATTACCCTTAAAAACATTGAAATGGGAAAACCATATCATGGACTTTTTCACCAGAATTATAAAGACATCCAAAGTAAACAATGTTATATTGGTTTTTGGGGATCATATTATAGATATATCATACATCATTGAAATTAGAGACGATTTTTCAGTCGATCTCTTGGAACTGATATACATTAGAGAAGTGGTAAAGCTGTATGGAGTACCACTAACAGTTGAATCTGATTGAGATCCAAGATTCACCTCTATGTTATAGAAAGGACTCCAACATGATCTCAATACTGAGGTGAACATCAATACATCTTGTCATCCTCAAACTGATGTCCAATCTGAGCAGACTATTAAAACACTTGAGGGCCTGTTGAGAGCATGCTCAATGGAATTCCTAGGAGGATGAGCTCAACATCTTCCTCTGGTTGAGATATCATACAACAACAGTTTCCACTCAAGAATCCAAATGGATATTTATAAATCCTTTTATAGGAATAGGTGTAGAACACATGAATGTTGGGATGTAGTTGGGAAGAGAAAACTCATAAGTCCATAAATGGTTGAATAAGTGTTGGATAAGGTTAAGACCACCCAACATTACATTAATGTAGCTTAGAGTAGACAAAAGGGTTGTGATGATAATAATCGATGAGACCTAGAGTTTGATGTTAGAGCCATGGTATTCCTCCACATATCACCATGGAGAGATTAATGAGACTTGGGATGAAGGGATATCTGAGTCCAAGCAATATTTACCCTTTTGAGATCCTTGGTTCCATTGGAGCAGTGTTTTACCGAATAACACTCCCACCGAACCTGTCTCCAGTACATGATGTATTCCATGTATCACTCTAGAGAATGTACATACCTGGACCATCACATGTACTGAATCCATAGGTTGTACCATTGGATAATTTACTCACCTATGAATAAAATCTATAGAGGACCTTAGATAGTACAGAAAAAAGTTCTATAAAATAGGATCATGCTCCCATCAATGTGTTGTGGAGAAAACAATAGTTTGAAGAAGCAATGTAGGAACTGGAGGAAGTGATGAGGAAAAGTTAACCTCATTAGTTTTTGTGTGGAAAAATAATTTTTTATGGTAATATTTCTTAATGGGGGACTGTTGTAACGACCCAAACTCTCATGATTAAAATTACCTTTCTTTTAATGTATTAGGGATATAGAAAACTAATGCACTCTTATTATTGTAATAATTATTGGGTTTAAAAAACCATCATTTATCATTTATGTTCATAATATATAAAATGAATAGTGATTACACGATTGATATAAATTTAAGGTTTTTAAAATGAATCATTTTGACACATAAAAAAGAGAGGATAACCTCATCCGGTAGACTCAGGACATACGAATATCATTTGTTGGAGCTCAAAAAAGAGGTAGCATCACTAGTATTTTATCTTTACTGAGTAAAATCCATGATTCGACACATTAAGCTCCAATGGAATCGAATACGAGAGAAGTTTAAGTTAATATAAATTACCACTTAGGAGATGTTATCTGAGAAACCCCAATAGTAAGTCAACATTGCACATCTTACCCTTAGGACTTATACCACTATTTGAAGGGGTTATGTAATAAGGAATTAGTTAATTATTTTGTAATCCCCTTTTAAAAATAAAAGTCTTTTCCCATAAATTTCTTAATGTGAATAATTTTTTTCTAAAAAATATAATGAATTAGATAAATTCATTTTTAGAGAAAAATGGTACTTTTTGGTAAATATATAAATTATCATATTAAACTGGGGTTTTATTAATTCTTTTATTATAATAGAGTTACAATAACACTCCTTTTAATTAAAAGCAATGTTTATATTTATTAATTATTATTTTATCTCTATAAATGATTAAGTATTCAGTGTGATAAAAATTATATTTTCAAATGATAAAATGGAAATTTTGTTTTTAATAAACGAATATATTTTAATGAATTAACTAATATTTTGAATAAAAAATATTTTATAATTTTTTTAGATACAACTGATCATATAATTTTTATGATGTCAAATGTAATGTTTATTAATGTTTGGAAGCTATTTCTGTCAAAACCCATCAATTTTTCACAAATAAATGTTTTTATTTTAAAAGTATAGATTCAAATATTTTGAAAATCATTAAGGTAAATTGCATATTATTTATTGAATCAGGACGTCAAAATTATCCAAAGCATAATTTTTCATAATTTTCCTAGAAAATCCACTTATTGTGTAAAAATTAAATACCGTATAAATATATAATTTGTTTTATGACATTATAATGAAAAAATAGTAATGTAATATAACACGATAAAAGTGATATTATGAAGTTATATGTGTCACATTTAAAATAATGTGATTTTATATTTTTTTGATTAATTTTATAATTCCATAGTGGACGCTCTATGACTTATCAAATAATTTAACATTTTAAAATGACTTCTTTGAGAGTGTGACTCACCTCCTCATAATAAAGGCTAATATTTTAATAATTTTGAATGTTGGACTTATAAAATAAGTTGTTACCCTCCACTTTGGGAAATACCATGGGAACAAACAATTGTATGGTTTGTGACTTTTAATATTTAATTATATAGATTCCAAAACCTACATTATTGAAATATTAAATAATTACTTTATCATTTCCTGTATAAACCCACACATTATCCCTCTTATAATCACTAAAAATATTATTAAAACATACCTAATAATCCATAATATCTCTATAAACTTCCCAACGTGCCCCAATCATTCAATAATCCCATCCTCAAGCTCTTGAATTCACACACTCAAGTGAGGGATTTATTCCTTTCTCATTTTTCCTAGTTTCTTTATGTGGTTATACCCTTTTATTTTCAATTAAAAAAGATGGGGTATAGTTTTGAACCTCTCCCATACATAGCTCCTTATTTTTGAATTATAAGAGACTCCTTTATGTATCATTAATCCCTCCCATGTACACCAGCTACAATGTTAATAATTTTTAAGAGTTATTTCATTTCTCACATTTCTTCATGTTTCTTTATTATGTTATGACTTTTGTTTCCAAATTCCATGTGTTAGTAAATTTATCTATATGACCCCCTTACTGTCTATTTATTGTAAGTATGATGATATACGCATTTATCTCTCATCAACAATTTTTATTAATTTTTATGTCACGACGTTATGTTGTTCATATTGCACTGCGATTCTCCATGCCAAAATCATCATATAATGAATACCATATTCATTTCCCAATCAAGGTAGTCAAATTTGTGAACATATACTTATTGATTATATAATTTCAGGTATGTATTCAACATTCCTTTATCATGGATTAATTTATAATGTAGAATAATTCCATGTTATATGATCTATGTGGCACACTTAAGCATGAAAATGAATGTGTATAAAGGGTGTGCCCCGATAGCGCTCCAATGCATTGGGTAATATTTAATTTCATGATAGTCAATGTCAATGAGGGTTTAATCATGATAATTCATGGGAAATTAGGGTTTAACCATTCTAATTCATGTCCAATGTTGTTTTACTCATGCTAATCCATGTGCAATAAGCCATGGCTCATGATAATATAATGTCCTATGTTGGTGCCACATTTCCATGTTATGATAATCATGATATATCATTCATTTATGTTCATGTTTCTCTTGTACTCTATTTATATGCCTATCTCCTACAATGTACTATATTTTTCTTGTAATTTATTGTTTAGTCCCTTACTGGGATTTATAGTGTACCATTTTTTTATTTATGTCCTCAGGTTATCCCATGAAATGCTTAGAATGAAGGATTGTTGTGGTCAGGTGAAATATGTTTTCAATAAAGATATTTTAAATTATGTATTATGTTTTCATGTAATTTTTCTAATTTCAAAATACATTAGACATCTCTATCCTCAGAGTTGTCTTAAGTGTATGTTTTTATAATAATTCATGTTTAAATATGTAATAAAGAGATGGATTTCTATAAATGAATTGGGTAATGTTGGACAAAAATGTGATATCTATATTATTCATGAACCTAATTTCATGTACCCAATATTATGTGTGGAACCGGATTCATGGAAATTAGATTATGTGTGGACTGAGTTACAAGTACACAATATTATATGAGGACTTGATTTTATGTTCTCAAAAAAATGTGTGAACTTGTAACTATGTTTACATGTTAAAATTGTTGTATGAATTTATTTTTAACCCGTATTCATTTTATTTTATAATCACATTGTTCATAATTTATTATTGATGAGTCTTAAATCATTTTAAATGTTTCTATTTTTATAATACAAATATATTCCAAGAATAATGTTGAATACCATTTAATTGACTGAGAATTACTTTATTATGTTATTATAATGTTATCATAACCTTATTCTTTCTTATGATCATTGATTGGTATTTTAGAGGTTCATTCTTATTGAAAATCTGAGCCAATCCATTCCTCTATTTCTATTTTCCCAATGTTTTTATCAAATGATTTATGTATGAAATTAATGTTGAAAGTATTAAATTATTATAACGATATAGGATATGTGAATATTATTTATAAACTAATATATTTGTGTATCTAGTATCTTATGAAACTACACCGTTAAATTTTTAGAGTTTTTATAATTCTGTTCTGTATTGAATATTCACAAAAAAATAATGTAATAGATATTCACGTTCTTATCACGTCACATTAGTTTGTCTTGTTGAATGTTTTAGTTATTTATAGAGATTATGAATATAAAAAATTTCTAAATATCTTCTGGATAATTTTAAATTTAAAACAACATCTGTATTTTTTATTAATAGAACATTGTGTGTTATTTAGAACATACATTAATTTATAGATACTTGTAAGTGAATGACGTTATGAAATAGATAACTGTAGGAGAAAAAAATCTGAAAGGAGAAGATTAGTTTTATACTATTTTGGAAGATGATGGAAATAATTTTATATATTGTGGTTATTTTATGATGTTGATTCATGTAATGGTGCATGGATTGAGGTTCTCACTACCCTAGGATGTTAAGGTGGTGTATATATCATGATGTATTTTAAATTTTAAAATTTTGCTCTTTGGAGTCCTCAGTTTTGAATCATGAATTTGGTTTAATGTCAAGTCGGTGTTGAGGTATGTTATTTGAAATAAACAGTTACCATTTACCATCAGTATGCTTTTTGAAAATAAAATTATATAGATTTAGAGGCATTAAAAAGAATTGAATAGATGATGTCAGTTGATGATGTAGCTAAAATATAATATGTATATGGTTAATATAAGTTTTTATTATTTTGGACATCTTCATAATAATTTCTTTTTTTAAATGAATTTTAAATTTAATTATTATATCTTGGTGATTACATTTATGTTTTGTTTTAGTTAATGGTGTGAACCAAAAGGAATCATGTAAATGATGATTTTGATGACCAATGAAATGGTTGTACTCCTGAGTAAACAAATGATGTGAAATCTAGGACACAATATATTATGACTATGATAACTCAATATTCCCATATTATGGGTGGTAATGTGGACCATATTGATATGTTTAATGCACCAATGGTGGCTAAATATTCCATTAAATCTTTTATTCTATGACGTATACACTATTTTAATGGGTATTTTGATCCACAATTTTCTAAACAATTAACTAGATATTATGGAAAATATATTTTAAATTAAAAGTGCTTATATGATGACAATGTTTCCTTATTAATCTACCCATTTTAAAGTGAAGTGAATCAATGGTGGACTCTTACAAATAATACATGGAATATGGAAGAAATAAACTTATATTTATGTGAGGATTTTAATTGGGTATTTATTAGTATGTAAATTCACCAAACTCATCATACTAAAATATAGAGGAACATTATCTATTTTGTGAATAATGTTGATGAATATATTGGTACATATGAAGTAAATATAATATGAATTAGGAGGTATGATTTTGGTTTTATCATAAACCATAAAATAAATATTAATCAATTAATTAGTTGGTTGAAGGAAATTATATGAAATAAATTTTACATAAAAAAATTTAGAAGCTATAATGAAATTGTGTAATGTGAAATATATATGAAAATGGAATATGGGAAACCTCAGTTAAATTCTTTATGTGATATGGAATATTTTATGGAGTTTCATGGGAGCTCTTATGGTATCTAACATGTAGTTAAAAAGATGTTTCATCCTCTTATATTCTAATAATGTTGTATGGATTAGTCAGGTAATTTCTTAATTGTCACTATATGATTTTACATGTTTGTTTTATCTATCTGTCATTAAAAATAATGTCAAATAGAATTTAAAATGATAATCAATGAATTAAATAGAGAGAAATCACAACATCATACACCACCAAAACATTATTACATTAGATTAGAGAAGTTTGTCCATTATGTTAATCAATACGTAATCCAATTATTTATAAGGATAATAATCATCCAAAACCAATGAAGTCAAAGGAATAAAAGAAAAGATTATATGATCACAATGAATGATGTTATTCAGAAGAATTATGTACTGAAATATACACTTTTCATTTACTTATTAATTGAAGATTATTTATTTTTTAAATGTTATAAGAAATATTTTATATTTTAATAATTTTTAAATGGTATCACCACAACACCTCAATGATTAGATGTTCAGTAATTATTTAGAACTCATAATTTTATATTGATATCATATATTGTCAATATATCCTATACGATATAATTTTGTGAGAATGCGCTTGTAAATATTCATCTAGATGAATTTAAAGATTTCTGCACATGGAGTTTCTCTCATGGTATAGATAAAAATTCAATTTATGAAAAATATATGTTATGTTATATATGTTTAATCAATCTACATACATATAGAGATCGGATTATGAACTTGAAATCCTAATGGAGATCACTTTGATAATATGTGTTTACTACCTATGTATGTAGAATATTTATCTCAAATAGTTGGTAGAAAACAAAACATTGAAATTTTTAATATTTTATTGTTGAAATTATGATGAATTTCATTAATACATTCCAAGAATTTCAATGTATCATGAAGGTTCATTTTAATATATATCATACCTAGTGTGACACCAATTTTGAAGACATTATAAAGAGTGTCCATGATTATCTTGCAAAATTTGAACAAGAGGAAATATGAGAATCTAAATTACAGATTCATTTTTAATGGTGAGTCACTAAATGGAGTAAATATTTGTTGTTTATGAATACTGGTGGAAAAAATAATACATTAAGTGATTGTTAGAAACAAAGGAAGATCAATATTTAGAACAGTAATCCTCTTCCCTGTATCAATGATTTATTTTTTAAATTACAAATGGATCAATATTTCTATGATATTTATATTTTATATGGATACTATATACTAATTTCAAGAGAGAGGATAAACAAAATATATAGTTATATAAAATTCATGATTTTTATGAATTTATAGTAATTTAATTTGGACTTACCAATGATTATACTATCTTATTTGATTTAATTAATATAGTCTTTATAGATTACCTTCATTGGTTTCTGCTAGTCCTTTAATAAAATATTCATATATATTTTATGAGAAAAAACGGTAGAGAAGAATAAATGGGAATTGTGTCAATACACAAAGGAACAAAATTATATATTCTTAATTTACCAAGTTTAAATTCTGTCTACATAATGTCTCATTCTTGATATTTTAATTTGAAGTAAGGGTATTTCATTGAATCCTTTAAATATGGATGTTAATGAACAATGCCACTGAACATCCATGGTGACTTTGATCTATAGTTTCCATAGGATTTCAGGATACTACCAAATCATTTTGGGAAATTTTCAATAGATTCAAATTCACATACCATTTTACATGAAAGGGATCTATGTTCTTAAGGGGAATATGAATGTGAGGATAATATGAAGGAACTAAAATGAAATATTTTCATCAAATTTTTTTCTTACACTTCCATATTGCAAGGAAGGGTTTTTCATATATAGGGATGAATCAATTAAGGTAATGGGATGTATCCACATGAAGAATAATATTGATATATCTTATGCCTCTCACTAATTAAAAATTCATAAGAAAAAGTTCATAAATCATGATTTATAGTTGGTAATGGTTATTTGTGCAATGATGATTTAGAGAAAATATCATTGTTGTGAGAGGTGTGATATATATACTAATCATAAAATATATAATTATATATTCACATAGAAATATTAGAATATTAGTCAAAATTTATGGTTTTAAATTATTAAAGATTATAAATTCTCAACACTCTACCACCCTAGGAAGAAAAACAATGTGGACGATGCTCTGATTCGGAAGAAACAAACCTGTTTTTTCATGATGAGGATTAAAAAAGATCAAATAATTATGAATTTTAATAATATGGAACATTAAATAATGTGATAATAGGATATATTATATCTTTATCAGAAGAATGTTTAACCATCCACCCATGAGAGGATTAAGGAGGCACATAAGTGGTACATAAAACTATGGAAGAAGGTGTAGAATGTTCATGAGTTCAAACATGATAGCAATAGAAGGAAAAGGTTCAGGAATAATGTATGTGTGCCTTCAAAAAATTGAAGTAGGAACTATTATATGATGTTCATAATTCATCATCATTAATTTATCCTATAAGTATAAAGACACATGTAGATCTGAAAGAATATATTTTGTGGGATAAAATCAAAAGAAATGTTATAGAGTATATATATCAATGATCGATATCTCTAAATGTAATGTTTGAGAGATAGAAAGCTAAGGATATGTTATAACCATTACATATACTGTAATGTAAATTAGAAAATATTAACATTTATTTCATCATAGAACTCACTGAAACATCAAACGTGAACAATTTTATTTGGGTCATAGTTAGTCAATGTACAATGTAAAAAAGATTTCATTACAATAAGAGATGATTTCTCACATGAAAATATTTTCACAATATATAGTAAATAACTAATAATTTTATTTAGAGAATAAAATTAAATTTTATCTAATCATGATATGAATTTTAACTCGTTGTTTTATACTAGTATTCACTAGGATTGGGATCAATAATTGACTTTCAGTACTAAATATATTACTAAAAAAGATGGTTAGTCTGGTAGACCCATTGAAACTATATTATAAATTTTTATATATTGGTTTATGTATTTGAATGTGGTTAAGGATCAACACATTTCTATGGTTGAGTTTTCATACAACAATATATTTTAATCATGTATTCATGTTGCTATATATAAATTTCTCAGTCGAATGAAGTGCACAAAAAATATTTTGTGATGAATTTGGATAATGAAATATATTAAAACATAATCGTGTTTAGTAAATTTTACTGAGTGTCTGATCCATTCGATTACACCTCACGATATCTTAAATTCAATAGTAAATTTATTCTTAAAATCATCGTTGATATCTAGAGTTAAATGTTGGTTATAAGGTATTCATATTAATTTCTCCTTAGATTAATGATATGATATTTTAAAATAAGGTTAAGATAATCTCTACATATATACGTACCTTTTAAATTGTTTACCTTATTTGTATTTTTTATCACTTATTTCTTTATGGTACATCTATGAAGTTCATGATGTGTTTCATGTATCACATATAAAGAAGTACATACTTGATCAATCACATGTACTAAACTCATTGGTCATAATTTCAAATAATGACCTCTCTAATAGGGATTTAAAAGTGGGGATTCAATATAAAATATAATTTTTTTTCAAATCAAGCGCTCTCACCTTCTCAATGTATTGTGGAAAATTTATAAAATTGAACAAGCTATATAGTATCCTGATATTGTTATTATGTTGAATTATCCTCAGTTGTTTTTGTTAGGGTGATATAATTTTCGAGGAAAATTATATATAATGTGGGTCAAATATAACACACTAACATTTGATGATATATTTTTCTATAAATAAATAATTTTCCTTTAATACATTTCTTTACACTCAACAATGAGTTTAAATGAACCATGATATTCAGTTAAATTATTATTATTTAATATCATAGTTATCCACTAAATAATGGTTTTTTATAAGACAAACTCAATTATGAAAAATTATTTTTTAAATATATAAAAAATGATTTTAGTTCTTATCAATTGTATAGAAATTAAATTAAAATCATTTGATTGTAAAATCCTATTTTTTTTGAAAATCATGTATTTTTTTGCACTCGATGTCATTCTAAATTAAGAAATAAAAATAATCACTATTGAGGAATGATTTTAATGAAATATAATTATTATATTTACAAAAAAACATTTTAACATTATATTGATAGTTTTCAATCCATATATTGAAAGTATACTATATTTTATTTTTAAAACTGAATTTTCCTAAAATAGGGTTTGTTTTCATTTTGCACAATTATTTCAAAACTAAATTTGAGACATTAAATAAATTGAATATTTTAAAATAGATCCTATATTTTGAATCTAAATGTCCAATATTTGATAATAATTTCAAATTATTTTTGGTCTTTATGAATTGTAATATTTGTAAACAATTATGTTTACTTGGTAAGAGTTAAAATGTCTTAAAAGGGATAAAATGAAAGTTATAGGGGAAATAATTTAGTAATTTGTTTCTATATCCTATTATACTGTCATTTATTGACCATATCTCATATCAAAATTGAATTTGATTTAATTTTGAGTCAATTTTCAAGTATAAGACACTAATATAATTTAATTTATTGAAAAATTACATGTGTGTCCTCTCCCTCACTTATAAAAGGATACCCTCTATCCACTATTATAACCTTTTTAATATAAAATTATGTTGGAAAATAAAAAATTAAATAATTATAACAACCCAGTATTGATGTACATGAACATTACAGGTCTTTTAAGGAATACATAATATATTACATAGATCGACGCCCAAATAAAATATTTGTTTAGTGTCTTTAGAAACTCAGAACAAATTCTTTTAGCTTGGTGAAAGATCATCAACATCTCCCATAATGATCTTCCCCATTATTTTTCTTTTTTAAATCCTTTATTTATATCTCAGGGAAATGAAAACTTAAAAAGAGTTAGCGTAAATGCTATGTAGGGGTAAACATGAAGATCATCAGACAAAACATAAAAATAATAATGTTAAAACAACAGTATAAATTAGGAATATCAAAATCATGAGTCAGGAATTATGTCTTTGAAGTTCTTAAGGAATAAATCACAAATGAATGCGAAGTAGGAAAAAATAACATTGTAATAAATCATATAAATATGAAAAACAAATAAGAACATAATATGATTTCCATAGTATACATTGAATTTCTGCCAAGACTATCATATTGGACAATGTCTATTACTGAACCTGTTTCACTTGTTGTTCCATCCATATATTAATGAACCATATTTACTTTCTATTCCATCCCTATATTACTTAACCAGAATTACATTCCATTCCATCCCTATATTAATAAACCAAATTTAGTTTCATCTATATTCATGTCTATCTCATGTGATATAAATATTTACTCAATGCATTGGAGGGAGATATAGTTCCTACCCACCTCATAATAAATCATTCTTCCAAGTACCAAAAAAATATAAATTATTCATCATAGCATAACCTGTGAAATAAAATGGGGTTCTTAAACATCATTCTATCATAATTCATATAATATAAATTGATTTCATAAAATTTATTCCATCATAAACATAATAGAATAAACATTATAATATAGATATAAACATAACCCAATGTCATCATAGATGTAATATTTTCCTCATAAAATACATCAACTTCATTCTTGAGGAAAATAACATTTCTTTTTTAGAAACATTTTCTTTCCTCAAAATGGCATGAAATTTTGAAAGGAATGAATTTAGTGGAAAATAAAATTTAAATCATTTATAGGAAGCTTCATGGAAATAATGTTTCATGAAATAGTAAACATTTATTAATTCTATATAAGTTAAAAAAACACTCTCTTAATACTTTTGTCTGAACATCAAATAGTACCTCAAACTGAATAATGACAAACGATTCCTTTCACACCGTTTAATAAAAATTCATCGAAGTTTCAAATTAAATTTTAAAAAATGTATAAGAATATAAATAATGATACATAATTAGGAAGCATGAACGTGGATGATAAATATTCTCCTATAAATACTTATGTATAAACAATCTTAGATAAAAATGAGATTGTAACATTATCCCTTAAATTAGGTCTGATTTCTTCCACATGTGTCCAAAGATCCCATATTGTGGGTTTAAATATAATATTACCTTTTAAAAGAACTATAATAATATTTATGATATCATATATGATTCACTTATAACAATATAAAACCCGTTTATTTACCAATCTGATTTTAAAGCAACATTTTAGGTAATAATAGGTTTATTTATCATACGTGTTTTGACATGTTATTCTTGATCATATTACATAGATCATGATTTAAAAACATTCAGAATTTAAAACATGATTTATATATATCATAAATATTCAGTATAGAAATATATATTATAGATAGATATATAAAATGGAATACGTCGTTTATGGAGACAGAAGGACTTACGTACGCATGAATATTGTTTCTATTTCCTTATTGAATTTAACGAAATAAAATAATTATATATATATATATATACATATACATAAATCTAGAAGAATTATTATTTCATATATTTAGTGCTTACTTATTATATATATTTTATAATCATTCATGAATGGTTAATGGGGAGAATGAATCTAATCATGCCATTGAGACGGTAAGTCGTACGTACGCACTAACGACGATATAAATTGCTTGATTGTTTAATGGTATAGAATATTTATGGTATATGAATTTTATAGAAATAATATCATATCATATTTATTGTTTAAGTAATTTATATTCATAATTATACTCAGCTAAATAAAGTATAGATGAAAAATAGTTTACACCATGGTGTGGAGACGGTTACCCGTACGTACACACGAATGTTGATATTGTTTTTCATAGGATGGGTGAAATAGAGAATATGGTTTTACCATAATTAAATCATCATCTAGAAATATAATATATTATGGAGTTATCATTTTATTATAGTAAAAAATTATAAATAAGAAGTAGAAGAAGAAAATGACTTTGAAATAATGGAAAAGATGATTACATCTTTTTCGGTGTCTCCTTTTAATTTGCACAAAAGGACTCCATAAGTTGGTTATATTCCCAAAGGGTGGTCTGTAGGAAGAATTGAGGTAATTTGGGAGGAAATTTGGGAAGGGGTTGGAAAATCCAAATGGCTTTGGATGTGTGAATAAATGAGAAGGAGAAGTGTCGTTTTATAGGAGAGGTAATGTGTATATTAGAAAAGTCCTGAATATTAATTTATTATAAATTGATTTTCAGTTTCTAACAGATCCCAAGTGATTCATTTAGAGGACAAGATGTGTGTAGGTTACACTACTGTCAACCAATAGGTTTTAGATAAGTTTCTAGCAGAAAACTATCCATATCTTTTTTCATTAACCCTTAGTTAAAAACATTAACTCTTAACACAAATTATCTTTATTTTCATAATATATGGTTACTATTGTTAAAATAAAATGCCAAGAGAACCAAAATTGGATGATTAATTAAATTTTACAAATTTACTATGTTTGTTTTATGAATCAATTATTATTTTGACTATGATAATATTTAATAAAATATTTTTTGTTCTAAAAACTCCTTTGTGTCAGTTTTGACACTATTTCGTAATTGATTTTTGTTAAAGTCATAAAAACTTGATACCTTCAAACCAAAGGCATTAACTTATACATCATATTTTAATATCATAAAAAAATTCATGGATTGAATATGAATGTTAAAATAAAATTTATTTTAATATTTATAATATCATTTTTTTGAATTTTTCATTAATAAGGGAATCACTACATCATCATTGTGTCATAAATAAATTTATTTATTTAATGTCTAAAAATTATAAACAATATACCATGATGTATAATATATTTTTTATATTGTTAAATACAATATATAGTAAAATTTATCAATTATATAATCACACCTTAATATTTTTTGTAAAAATATACATGTTTATTTAATATATATCCCTTTACATTAAATAAATTATTAGAACATGTCATTTTCACACCCAAGAGGTTCTCAAATGCAAAAAATTTATCCTAAGTGTTGTTTTGGTTTCTTATAACTCATCCAACAAGATCATTACATGTGTTAGGGTAGTTTTATATTATTATAATATTATTGTTACCCTTGTTTACCTAATTTACCCTTTAATCGTGGTATATAAAAATAATTACACAAGTTACTATTCAAAAAGTCCCAAAATAAAAGGGACCTATTTAAATAATTTATAATGTATGATTACAAATATGTGATCCATTATTATAAATTCAAAACAGGAAAATTGGTAGAAATTAGATTAAAATTAATTCTCTTTGGAAAAATCAGAAAGAGTGTTTTTAGGAAGTAAAAACTATAAAAAGACTAACTTGTGTTTATGCCCAATTTAAATGGGAAATTACTTCCAATAACCAAAATTGGAATAAATTATAAAATCATAATACAATAAAACATTAAAACTTGTTTAAATGATAATATTACAATATAAATTAATTATATGAAAATATATTTTTGAATTTTAATATAGTATTTTCACTATTAATTGAAATATTAATTTTATCAAAATAATTCTAAAAATATATCCAAACTAAATTTTTTTGTTCCTTTTCTGAAGAAGAATTTAATTTAGATAAATTTAATATATAAAAGTTTCAGAACTATATTTTAAAATGGGTTTCCATCAAAAATAGGTAAAATTGTATTGTTTTGAAACGAATACTTTTTTATCCAAAAAATTGATTTTTTTATATCATATATAGAAAAATATATTATGAATTTAAAAAATAAATTGAATATATTACATATATATTTAACTAATAAAATCCTTAAAGTGTGATTTTATTATTTTATAGACTCCCTTATTTTCATTTAAATTGTTTCTTAGAAGGATTTTAATACTATTAATACACTCCCATATGATGATTAGGTTATAATATTTAATTATCACATATTATTGGTCTTTTGTGAAAGGAATTCTATCAAATGAACTCGAAATTTTGTGTAACACAATTCAAGAATAGTGTTGTGTATACTGCAACCTAACAAAGTGTCATATATAGTACAATGTATTCTTAATGTATCATAAAACACACGACATCAATGAAATTAAAAACAACATATCTCATAAAATATCCGGATGTTACATTATACCCCCATTAAAATAAATTTATCACTTTAATTTTGCTTTGGTTATAAATGGTTTACTACTTGAATGTTTTTTCATAGAAACCAACATCGTATTAAGTAATTGTAAACATCATTTAAAAATGAATGTTAGAAATATAGATGTTACCCAATGTAACTGAAAACTAGGTTTCCTAATATGAAATCATTTGTGGGAAGTGAAAACAAGAATATAAAAGAAAAATATATACAGACTGTTCTGACGGATTGTGTTAGGGAACAAGGTTTAGAGAAACTTAATAACCCAAAAGCCATAAATTAATGATGATTTGATGGAAAATATAATTCATTGGATAATAAGGTACAAATATAATAATTTTTTATTTCAAGAACATTTTCCTATAGTTTAAGAACATTAGAAAAAAAATAATTAATTGATTTCAGTAAAATCATGTCATTGGTAAAGCCCTGAACAATTTCCACTTGATCTCTTATTTGAAGAAATGAAGTTGAATTTATCTATCCTAAAGTTTTATTAGATCATGTGATCCATAAATTTAATTATAGGTAATACCATATGTATTTATCATAGAAAGGTTATCAAAAATATCAAACATCCATGAGTCCATATATTTACAGATAATACTTTATTTTAACAATCGTCATCGGATGTTTAAATATAACGTTCCTAAAAATCTGATAACCTTACTATACTTTTGAAAGATGAAAATATAAAATTATAGAAAGCGGTTCATAAAATGATCTTAAAAATTATACCCCATTTTTTATATGGCATCTCTTGTTTTTCACATTCTTAAAATGTTAAGACTTTCATAATTTATTCTCTTGAGTCACTGGAACAACCTGAATTATCATATATCATTATTGAAATTTTCATGTCGTCTTATACCAAAACTTATTGGATAGATTCCATAAATCCCAAAATTTTGTATACTTCATCCATTATATCATAAACCTCTTATCAATAACTCTTTAATTAGATCGCAAGAAACTAGAGGCATCCAATTTTCTTATTCAAATCCAATATATATTTAGCCAACCACCATTTTCTTAACATACGGGGCATATTAAGGGTTATTTTACCATTAATAATGTGTTCTAAAAGAATATCACATTACCCTTATATAACATTTCTATCTCCTTATAACTATTCAACATATCCTTTCCAATTAATAATTAATGACTTATAATGAAAAAATGTATATACATATAATGATTCAAAAAGAATAATCATTGAATTCCAAAACATATACACCTCAATCATCCAACGTAGTTCATACATCATTACTTAGGATCCATCATATTCATCTTCCCTAAAATATGAATCATGTATTAAGGTTTCTCAACCTCAATATTCATAGGTTTAATGTAAAAATACTGGAAGAACAACACATATTGTTCGCATGTCATTTAAAATCTCTTTATCTTCAATAATATAGACAATACTCATACCATCAACATGATTTCCTTCATGATATTTTTACTTTGGAAATTTATCTTTATAAATAATATAATTTTCACATCTAAAACATTAAATGGTTAACAATGTTATATGTAGTTATGGCTATTGACTAAGACCATAAATAAAAGAGTGAGAAATACAAATCATAGAATATAAAAACATAAGTAAGGTAAATTATTTACAATATTACAACATTTCAATCTATTATATCATCATTTTAACCATTGTTTAGTCATGATTATAAAAAAAGCCCTAGGATTGTAACATATACAAGACTTATCCATAGGATATCCCTATACATATCCTTAGACATATATCAACATATCTCACTAATGTTTTCATATCCATGCTTCCAAAGGTTAAATAAACCATCGCTCTAAGACCAACTCTAATGGTCAGGAATTATTTTTAGTGGACTATAATTGATACCTATTACAGTACTCCATGAGCAGCTACATCCCCTGGGTGGGACAAACCACCATCCTTGTGGCAGCCATTTCCTCATGAAGGCCTTGGTCAGAGATCCATGATTCATCCAATGTTCACACGTGAAAGTTCCCAAGGATTGAATTCATATCTACCTCCTTTGCTATGATACCAACTATAATGACAGAAGAATGACATACAAGGACATTACCATTCTATTCAGGAATATATAATTCAATACACAAATAGAATTTCAAATACTGTTTTAGTTTAGTGACTTTGGAAGCTCGAAAAACATTCTTCTAGCTTAGTGAAAGATCATCAAAATATTCTATAAAGATCTTTCCCATTAGTATTTCTACCTAAAACCATTATTTATATCATAGGGGAAAGAAATCATAAAAATGGTGATCCCAAATTCTCAGTAATTCTAAACATGAATAATATAAAACAAAACATAAATAAAAGTATTTAAAAACATGAACATAAATTTTGAATATCAAAATCATGAGTCATGAAATAATTCTTGGTAGTTAGTTTGGCATAAATCATATATGAACACGAACCATGATAAAATAACATTGAAATAAATCATGGAATTATGGAAAATAAATAAGAACATAATATGACTTCCGTAGTAGCAAGGGAATTACATCTAAGACCATCATAGTGGAAAAAGTACACTACTTAACCGAGTTTACTCTCTATTACATCCATGTATTATTGAACTGGATTTACATACCCTTCCAACCATGTATTACTGAACTATATTTACATACCATTCTATCCATGTATTACTTAACCAAATTTATTTTCCATTCATTTCATGTTTATCTCATGAGATATAAATATATACCCAATTCATTTGAGGGAGATATAGGTCCCACCCATCTCATATGGAAATCATAATTACATGTTCCACAAAAACGGAAATCATTCATCATAGCATAACACATGAAATAAAATGGTTTTTTTAAACATCATTATATCATAATACATATAAAAAGAATGGATTTCAAAGCAATAATTTTATCATTAACACAATCAATTCAACATAATACCACGTATAGAAACATAACCGTATGAAATATTAGATGGAAAATAATTTAGATAAAACACTTGAAATTAATTCATGAGAAAAATATCTCTTATTTTACAAAAACTATTCATTTCTCAAAATGCCATGAAAATTTAAAAGAAAATAATTTACTTGAAAATAAATATGAAACTGTGTAGAGGAAGATTAATGGAAATAAATTTTCATGAAACAAATAAAAATCTTTCATTTCATATAATATAAAAACATTATCCTTGTAATTTTTCATCAAAAGTCAAAAAGTTCCTCAAATCGAATAATAATAAAAGATTTCTTTTAACCATTAAATAAAAATTCACCAAAGGGTACAATTAAAATTAAAAGTTTTTAGAACACTAGAAATAATGTTAAATAAATATAAAAATATGATTGTGTGTCACGACCCGCCCTCGGGGTCCGTTCCGTGACTACCCCAAGCCCGCCTTCCATAGGCCAGGGGCTGGCGACTAGCACCAAGGCGTAAATCCCGGTAAAAAGGGAAGGCATTGCCTTTGTAAAGTAAACAAACACCACAGAGTAAGCAAGCAGAAAGTAAACACTAAGAAAAAGCAGAGTACAACTGAAAGTGTGGAAAAGTAAATGGGCCAGTATACAAACCCAAACTAAAAGTAAAGTACAACTCGAAAGGGAAAACATCAACTGAAAAGTAAAAGCCGCTACACCGAGGTGTCCACTGGAAATCCCACCTGAAGGGTGGGTACAGATAGCTCCACTGCTCCACGGGTCCCGCTGTCCGCTCCGAGTACGTCCCGTCCAGTGGTCCACCTCCAGGTACCGTCCTGCTCTGCAAGCCTCAGCTAAGATCAATGCTGTCCGTCGTCTGCAACCAACACAACGTAGTGCGGGCAAAGCCCGTGCAGGGGTGAGTATAAGCTACTCAGTAGGGACCCCGAGACCCCTGAAGGTCTCTCAAATCCACAGAGGATAAACCACGAAGAAAGGTACAATCACGAAGTAACATCCGAAACTTCTTAGGTATATGCCCATACATATACCTAAGTCATCAATTCAAATACACTCCAACCTATGAGCCCAAGTACAACTCAGTCCACACAGGAAAGTAAACGTATTCCACACAGGAAAGCAAAACGTAATCCACACAGGATTGCACAACCCAATCCACACAGGAATGCAATAGGATTCAGCTCACACAGGTATACTTCTTCAAAGGACGATTAAGATGATCTCTGATCCATCTAAGTCGTCGGACCCACGAATGATCGATAGGTAACTAACCCCCGCAAAAGACCCACACAGGATCGGGCCCACGTAGGACCTGTAGGCGCTGGTTCACACAGGACCGCTGAGCGCAAAGACCCACACAGGATCGGACCCACACAGGATCAGGCCCACACAGGACCTGTAGCACTGATCCACGTAGGATCGCTGAGTGCTGAAGTCGTCGTCGACGAATCCACACAGGATCTCTGTACTGTCGTCGTCGCAGTCACAGTAGCAGTAGTAGCAGTAGTAGTCACAGAACAGTCGCAGCCAGCACTAGGGTTCCCGCACACAGCAAGCTCGTTCGGAGGGTCCGCTCCACGAGCCGAGAGGCTGATACATCAACTGTCACAAAGTCCAGAGTTGATGTATCCAAAAGTTCCGTATCGTCAACAGGAACTCAACGCAACAGACGACGCGTCGATCGGACGCCCGGTCTGAGAGTTATTTCCATTTTCGTCCCCGGGGCCCGGTTGGTTTTTAAGGAAAAACCAACCTGACCGTACTCCACCTGCGTCCAAACCTTGGGCGGAGTATTCCAAATGATCTGTCTCACTAAGAGGAACACAACAAAGCTGACGGCACGTCAATCGGACGTCCATAGCTCAAGATATGAGCGTTTTGGCTCCGAAGGCCCGGTTGGTTTCGTGAACGAACCAACCCGGCCGAACTCAAAGTGTTCTGAAACCTTGAGTGCGATATATTGAAACGACCGTCTCGATCCAAGGATCGCGTTGCCGCAGACGGTTCGTCAAACGGAGGTCCGTGGCCCATGTTATGGCCAAAAGACCGAAACTGATTCGAAACGGGGGGGTCCGGGTCCGGGCCGACCCGGCCCGACCCCCCCTGGGTCGGCCCGAACCGGGTCCACCCGAAACGGGTCGAGCCGACCCAGGTCGACCCGACCCGGGTCCGACCCAGACTGGCCGACCGGCGGCGCGGCGGCGCGGTGGCCTGGCGGCGCGGTGGCGCGGCAGCCTGGCGGCGCGGCGGCCTGGCGCCGCATGGAGGCAGCGCGCGGGGGGTGGGGGGGGGGGCAATGCCCCCCGCTTCTTGGAGTGGCGGCGCGGCATACGTGCCGCGCCCTTTTGGAAAACGGCCCCCCTCATGGGGGCCTGCTTGATTAAACCGGGGGGCCGCCTGCCCCCCCAAAGGAAACCTCCCCCCTCTTAAATGAGGGGGGTTTTAGAGCTGGCCGGGGGAATTTATTTCCCCCGGCCTTTGACCTTCCGTCCGGCCAACTGCCGGTCGGTTTTCTCCAACGGGACCGGAAAATCCGGTCCCCTTTTCGGCTTCCGACGCCGGCGGCCCGGCCGCCGGTCTTCTCGTCCTGCTGCGGCCCGGAACCGGCCGCGGTGTTCGTCGTCCGGCGCGGTGCGACGACACCGCGCCCCTCCGCCGCGCCTTTGATTTCCTTCAACGCGGCGCGACGGCGTCGCGTTCTTGATGATTCTCCCATGGCGCGGCGCAACGACGTCGTGTAATATAATTGTACGATTATCCATGTGGTGCGACGGCACCACGCCACCTTGTTTCCACCCGCAAGATAAATCAACAAGAACGATGGAGGGGGTTCGGCCGTGTTCATGCGGTCCGGCCCCCTCACGTTAAACAATAACACAAATTTATAATCCTCATGTTAGTCGTGCTAGAACCACGAACAAGGATAAATAAATAAACAATAACAACAACCCCTACCTTGGGTATAGGTTCGAAGATTTGTCAACGTCCCGCGGAAGACAACGTCGCGGAGGTCGGGCGCCGCGGTAGTCGTTCGTCAAATCCGATGATGAAGAGGTACGTCCGAAGAGATATGTCGTTGGCGAATCTTCGTATTCCGACGAAGGAAGTCCGAGGAGGAAGCGGCGTTCCCTCTCGTTGACACGGAATACGAAGAAGAGAGGAGCGACGTTCTTCGTCGGAGCTTGAGCGTTCTTCGTCAAGCTTGAGCGTTCTTCGTCAAAGATTGAAGAATGAAGAAAAGCTCTCAAAAGCTCTCAAGATGGAAAAAGAGTTCTAACCCAACAAAAAAAAGATAAGAGCTTATTTTATTCACAAACTTAACAAATGATTTTCAAAGGTTTTAAATTCAAAAAGGATAACTCCAAAATTAAATATCTCATGTCATTTAAAGAGGGGTTAAGGGAGTTGGGAGAAGATGAAAAGTTTAGGGATCGTGTGGGCCCCACCACACTTAATCCTCTCAAGGGAGGTTAAGTGGGTGTGGGTCCCACCCCTAACTTCCTTTGAGAGAATTTAACTAATAAGTTTAAATAAAATTTTGTATTTCACAAATTTTATTTAACTTAATCTAAAAACCCAAAAACTAACTTTCAACCCGTAATAAACGCAACCTCCGAAAAGGTCTCCTTAAGCGAATATCGGGGCTGCGAGTTCATCGGTGCCCTCGGATTTCAATTCCGAGCATCGGATCAAAAGTTAGAAATACCCGCTCGTTCGTTCACTGAACGTACCCGAGCCAAACTTCGGAAATTGATTCCGGGCACTCCGGGCCTCGGAATCAGGTGCCGTCTGAAACCGCGCTCTTGTAAAATTCCAAAGAAAATTAAGAAAAAATTTCCATTTAATTTTACGGGTCTTTACATTACTCCCACCTCAGGGCTTTATGTCCCCGTAAAGATACATCAAAAACTAGGGAAACAAATGATGGTACTGAGCACGCATCTGAGCCTCCCGCTCCCATGTGCTCTCCTGGAGATTCCCGTGCTGCCATCTGATGCGCACAAGAGAAATCGATCACCCACGCAGGACCCGCTCCTATCGATCCTCTATCTCCATCGGGACCTCCGTAAAAGTCGCCCCATCGTCAACGTCAAGCTCCCCATGGTCAATGATGTGCGTCGGGTCGTGCACGTATCTCCTCAGCTGGGATACATGGAAGACGTCGTGCACCCGGTGCAACTGAGGTGGCAGAGCCAGGCGATAAGCCATCTCGCCAACCCTGCTGAGGATCTGGAAGGGTCCGATGAAGCGCAGAGATAACTTGCCGCCTTGGCCAAATCTCCGAATACCACGTCGAGGTGAGACCCGCAAGAAGACGTGGTCGCCATCCTCGAACTCTAGTGGCCTCCGCCTCCTGTCAGCATATGACTTCTGCCGGCTCTGAGATGTCCTTATCCGCTCCTGGATGACCTGGACCTTCTCTGTCGTGGCCTGGACCATCTCCGGTCCCACCAGTGCTGACTCTCCAGGGTCTGTCCAGTACAAAGGAGATCTACAAGGTCGGCCGTACAACGCCTCGTACGGTGCCATCCCGATGGTGGAGTGGTAGCTGTTGTTGTACGCAAACTCCACCAAGGGTAGGTGGTTCTCCCAGCTACGACCAAAGTCGAGGAAACATGCGTGGAGCATGTCCTCGAGAGTCTGAATGGTCCTCTCTGTCTGACCATCCGTCTGAGGGTGAAAGGCTGTGCTCAGACGTAGCTGCATCCCGAATGCCTCCTGCAACCCCTTCCAAATCCGGGAAGTAAAGCGGGCATCTCGATCGGAGACGATAGATGATGTCACGCCGTGGAGCCGCACAATCTCCTGAACATAGAGACGTCCCAAGCTCTCCATTGAGCCCTGCTCTCTGATGGGTAAGAAGTGTGCCGACTTGGTGAGTCGGTCAACAATCACCCATATGGAGTCGTGACCTCTGGAAGTGCGTGGAAGTCCAGTCACGAAGTCCATAGATATGCCATCCCACTTCCACTCCGGAAGCTCCAAGGGATGTACCAAGCCTGCTGGTACCTGATTCCCTGCCTTCACCTGCTGGCAGGTGAGGCATCGAGAAACGAACTCTGCTACTACCTTCTTCATGCCCGGCCACCAGTGCTGTCGTCTGAGATCATGGTACATCTTTGCCACTCCAGGATGTGCCGCCAAAAGAGAAGTGTGAAACTCTCTCAGCACATCCTCTCGCAAATCGACTGGTACCATGGTACGTCCTCTAAAAAGGATGTCGTGCTCTACTCCAAGGGAGAAACCATTAGGTGTCTGTCCCGAGGATATCTATGCACGCTGTGTCTCACAGTCAGCGTCCCCACGCTGTGCCTCCCTGACTCGCTGTAGTAGTGGAGGAGTGACTGTGAGAGACTGAAGGAAGGCTGCTCCATCTCTATCCACGAAGGATATCTGCAAAGAGGCTAGCTGCTCTATCGCCTCCTCAAGTAGCTGAATGCCCGTCCTCCTGCTGAGGGCATCGGCTACTACGTTCCCCTTCCCAAGAGTATAGACTATCTCAAAGTCATAGTCCTGGAAGAACTCGAGCCATCTCCGCTGTCTCAGGTTCAGGTCCTTCTGCGAGAAGATATACCTGATACTATGATGATCGGAAAAGACTGTAAAGCGCTCGCCCATCAGATAGTGTCGCCATGTCTTCAGAGAAAAGAGTACTGCTGCTAACTCCAGGTCATGGGTAGCGTAGTTCTGCTCATGCGGCCTCAACTGACGTGATCCATAGGCGATCACTGCCCGCTCCTGCATCAGAACACATCCGAGTCCGGTCCCTGATGCATCGTAGTAAACTACGTACCCTACTCCCTCCTCGGGAAACCTCAAGATAGGTGCGCTAGTCAATCTCTGTCTCAGCTCCTGGAAGCTCTGCTGACATCTGTCTGACCACACGAAGGGTTTCCCCTTCTTCATCAAAGCTGTGAGTGATGCCGCAACTCTAGAGAAGTCTGGCACGAATCTCCGATAGTATCCAGCTAGTCCCAAGAAACTCCGAACCTCAGTCACGCTCCTGGGTGGCTCCCATGCTAACATAGCCTCGAGCTTCGCGGGATCCACTACAACTCCCGCCTCAGAGATAACGTGTCCTAAGAAGTGGACCTCACGTATCCAGAACTGGCACTTCGAGATCTTACCATAAAGCTGGTGCTCTCGGAGTGTGTCTAGTATAACTCGCAAGTGATAGGCGTGCTCCTCCTCTGTCGTAGAGTAAATCAGAATGTCGTCGATGAAGACCACGACAAACCGATCGAGGTATGGCTAAAAGATCCTGTTCATGAGAGCCATGAACACTACTGGAGCATTGGCTACACCGAAAGGCATAACCAAGAACTCATAGTGGCCATACCGACATCTGAAGGTCGTCTTCTACACATCCTCGTCTCTGACTCTGAGCTGATGATAGCCTGACCTGAGGTATATCTTCGAGAACCACCGTGCTCCCTTGAGCTGATCGAAGAGGTCATCAATCCTCGGTAGCTGATACTTGTTCCTCACTGTCACCTGGTTCAGGCGACGATAGTCAACACAAATTCACAAGCTCCCGTCCTCCTTCTTGGCGAATAATATCGGGGTAGCCCAGGGTGAAACACTGGGTCGGATGAACCCCTTGCCCTGCAAGTCCTCCAACTATACCCGTAGCTCTCGAAGCTCGGCGGGGGCCATCCGATATGCTGGAGTGGATATCGGGGCTATCCCGGGGTACAAGTCAATATAAAATTCTACCTCTCTGCGAGGAGGTAGCCCTGGAACGTCGTCGGGAAAAACGTCCGCAATCTGATCCACCACTGCAGGAAAACCAGGACTCCGCACGTCAACTACTCCAAGGATGAGGATAGATAACTGATGAGTAATGGGATGTCCTCTCCTCCGCAGAAGTCCATCCTGTGCTGCTAAGGATCCCTTCTCGCTGGTGAAGGTGAACCTGCTCCCGTCGGTGCGTACACATCGCACCTTGCGCCTAAAACAGTTAACCTGTGCATGGACCGTAGATAGCCAATCCATGCCCAAGATGACGTCGTAAGGCCTCGACACTGCTACAAGAAGATCCCAGCCGAAGCTCTCTCCTCCTAGAGTAAGCTCACACTGCCGGCACCAGTGCGTAATCGTCGAGTCTGCTCCCGTAGGAGTCTCTAGCCGTAAGGATCGAGCCAACGGCTCTGTCGAAATCTCCGAGCTCCGAACAAGGGCAGCGGCTATGAAAGAGTGACTCGCTCCTGTGTCTATAAGAACTGCAGCAAGGGTGGAATAGACACAGATAGTACCTCGAATCATCTCAGGTGCGTCGTGGTCGTAGGCCTCTGCTGCCTAGAGCTGTGCCTGTCTCTGCCCGCCAGCTCCCTGTGGTCGGGGTGGACCTCCTGGTGGTGGTGGTGGCAGAGCCTCAAAGCGTCGCCCACCACCGGCTGCTCGTCTAGCTCCTCTGCCTCGTCCGCCTCCTCCCTACGGAACGCCACGGTCGACCCTCTGCCTCTGCCTCGGTGGTCCCTCAACCGACTGCTGCTCCTCGGAACGGCGGGTCGGGCAGTCACGAGCCATGTGGCCCTGCCCGCCGCACGAGTAGCACTGTCTGCCTCTCGAAAGACTGGCTCCTCGCTGTGTGCCCCGCACTGCTGAGCCAGTGTCCTGAGGTCGTCTTCCCGAAGGTCTGGTCTGTCTGGACCCCTGAGTCATCCGTCGACTGCCTGCTGCAGATGACTCTGCCACGTGCCGCCCTGCGGTGGGTCGCTGCGCTGGTGTAGACTCAGCAAGGAAGCTCTCGATCAGAAGGGCCCGCTCTAGTACTCCTGTCTGAGTCGGTGTGCTGAGGGAGATCAGCGATGCCCTGATCTCATGTGTCAAACCCTGCTCGAAGGTCCGGGCACGAAATAATGGGTCCCGTACCATGTCGGTCGAGTAGCGCGAGAGATCAGTAAATCTCGCCGAGTACTGAGCGACCGTCATGCTGCCCTGCCGCAGCTGAAGAAGCTCCTGGATACGCACCGCACGAAGGGTGGCTGGGACGAACTCCGAGCGGAAGAGGCTTTCAAAGTCCGTCCAAAGTAGAGATGCCTCATCGTGCACCTGGAGCATGAAGCTCCACCATCGTCCTGCTGCTGCGTGTAGTAGGCTCGCAGCGAGGATCACCATGAGGTCTGCTGGTGTCCTCACTAGCCTAAACACTCGTACCGATGCCTCCAGCCAGTCCTCTACTGCCTGGGGATCTGTCTCCCCGCGAAACCTGGGTGGTCGCTAGCGCTGAAACTCATGCAGTGCGCTGAGGCGACGTGCATCGTCAGCGGCTGGTGCTGGAAGCATCGGGGGCTCGGCCGGTAGAGCTACCGCCGGTGCTACTGCTGACAAAGGGCCCTGCACCGAGGCCTCGTCGCTCGGTGGGCTGTCGTCACGCTCGACTCTCAGAACCCTAGCTGGCTGCCGTCGTGGGGCCATCCTGAAAAGGAAACAGGTGCTCCACGGTCAGAAAAGTATACCTGGTGAGCTGATATAAGTAATCACAAAGAAAACTTTAAAACACACACACAATCAATGTTTTCGTGCATTAAGTCGGAAATCAGAAGTCAGGGTCCTGGTGTACGGATACGTCGGCCGCCGCACCAACACTGGACTCCCTGGACTGATAACCACACTCAATACGTTAAACATTATTGGTTCACATAGAAAAGATCAGAGTTCGCGGTAGAACCGAACTCCTTTGATACCAATTTGTCACGATCCGCCCTCGGGGTCCGTGCCGTGACTACCCCAAGCCCGCCTTCCATAGGCCAGGGGCTGGCGACTAGCACGAAGGCGTAAATCCCGGTAAAAAGGGAAGGCATTGCCTTTGTAAAGTAAACAAACACCACAGAGTAAGCAAGCAGAAAGTAAACACTAAGCAAAAGCAGAGTACAATTGAAAGTGCGGAAAAGTAAATGGGCCAGTATACAAACCCAAACTGAAAGTAAAGTACAACTCGAAAGGGAAAACAGAAACTGAAAAGTAAAAGCCGCTACACCGAGCTGTCCACTGGAAATCCCACCTGAAGGGTGGGTACAGATAGCTCCACTGCTCCACGGGTCCCGCCGTCCGCTCCGAGTACGTCCCGTCCAGTGGTCCACCTCCAGGTACCGTCCTGCTCTGCAAGCCTCAGCTAAGATCAACACTGTCCGTCGTCTGCAACCAACACAACGTAGTGCGGGCAAAGCCCGTGCAGGGGTGAGTATAAGCTACTCAGTAGGGACCCCGAGACCCCTGAAGGTCTCTCAAATCCACAGAGAATAAACCATGAAGAAAGGTACAATCACGAAGTAACATCCGACACTGCTTAGGTATATGCCCATACATATACCTAAGTCATCAATTCAAATACGCTCCAACCTCCGAGCCCAAGTACAACTCAGTCCACACAGGAAAGTAAACGTATTCCACACAGGAAAGCAAAACGTAATCCACACAGGATTGCACAACACAATCCACACAAGAAAGCAATAGGATTCAGCTCACATAGGTATACTTTTTCAAAGGACGATAAAGATGATCTCTGATCTATCTAAATCATCGGACCCATGAAGGATCAATAGGTAACTAACCCCCGCAAAAGACCCACACAGGATCGGGCCCACGTAGGACCTGTAGGCGCTGGTTCACATAGGACCACTGAGCGCAAAGACCCACACAGGATCGGACCCACACAGGATCGGGCCCACACAGGACCTGTAGCACTGATCCACGTAGGATCGCTGAGTGCTGAAGTCGTCGTCGTCGAATCCACACAGGATCTCTATACTATCGTCGTCGCAGTCACAGTAGCAGCAGTAGCAGCAGTTGTCACAGAACAGTCGCAGCCAGCACTAGGGTTCCCGCACACAGCAAGCTCGTTCGGAGGGTCCGCTCCACGAGCCGAGAGGCTGATACATCAACTGTCACAAAGTCCAGAGTTGATTTATCCAAAAGTTCTGTATCGTCAACAGGAACTCAACGCAACAGACGGCACGTCGATCGGACGCCCGGTCTGAGAGTTATTGGCATTTTCGTCCCCGGGGCCCGGTTGGTTTTTAAGGCAAAACCAACCCGACCGTACTCCACCTGCGTCCAAACCTCGGGCGGAGTATGCCAAAAGATCCGTCTCCTTAAGAGGAACACAACAAAGCTGACGGCACGTCAATCGGACGTCCGTATCTCAAGATATGAGCGTTCCCGCTCCGAAGGCCCGGTTGGTTTTGTGAACAACCCAACCCGGCCGAACTCAAAGTGTTCCGAAACCTTGAGTGCGATATATCGAAACGACAGCCTCGATCCAAGGATCGCGTTTCCGCAGACGGTTCATCAAACGGAGGTCCGTGGCTCAAGTTATGGCCAAAAGACCGAAACTGATTCGAAACGGGGGGGTCCGGGTCCGGGCCGACCCGGCCCGACCCCCCCTGGGTCGGCCCGAACCGGGTCGACCCGACCCGGGTCCGACCCGGACCGGCCGACCGGCGGCGCGGCGGCCTGGCGCCGCATGGAGGCAGCGCGGGGGGGGGGGGGGGCAAAGCCCCCCGCTTCTTGGAGTGGCGGCACAGCATACGTGCCGCGCCCTTTTGTAAAACGGCCCCCCTCGTGGGGGCCTGCTTGATTAAACCGGGGGGCCACCTGCCCCCCCAAAGTAAACCGCCCCCCTCTTAAATGAGGGGGGTTTTAGAGCTGGCCAGGGGAATTTATTTCCCCCGGCCTTTGACCTTCTGGCCGGCCAACTGCCGGCCGGTTTTCTCCAACGGGACCGGAAAATCCGGTCCCCTTTTCGGCTTCCGATGCCGGCGGCCCGGCCGCCGGTCTTCTCGTCCCGCCGCGGCCCGGAACCGGACGTAGTGTTCATTGTCCGGCGCGGTGCGATGGCACCGCGCCCCTCCGCCGCGCCTTTGATTTCCTTCAACGTGGCGCGACGGCTTCGCGTTCTTGATGATTCTCCCATGGCGCGGCGCGACGGCGTCGCGTAATATAATTGTACGATTATCCGCGTGGTGCGACGGCACCACACCACCTTGTTTCCACCCGCAAGATAAATCAACAAGAACGATGGAGGGGGTTCGGCCGTGTTCATGCGGTCCCGCCCCCTCACGTTAAACAATAACACAAATTTATAATCCTCACGTTAGTCATGCTAGAACCACGAACAAGGATAAATAAATAAACAATAACAACAACCCCTACCTTGGGTATAGGTTCGAAGATTTGTCAACGTCCCGCGGAATACAACGTCGCGGAGGTCGGGCGTTGTGGTAGTCGTTCGTCAAATCCGATGACGAAGAGGTACGTCCGAAGAGATACGTCGTTGGCGAATCTTCATATGCCGACGAAGGAAGTCCGAGGAGGAAGCGGTGTTCCCTCTTGTTGACACGGAAGATGAAGAAGAGAGGAGCGACATTCTTCGTCGGAGCTTGAGCGTTCTTCGTCAAGCTTGAGCGTTCTTCGTTAAAGATTGAAGAAGGAATAAATGCTCTCGAAAGCTCTCAAGATGGCAAAAGAGTTCTAACCCAACAAAAAAAAGATAACAGCTTATTTTATTCACAAACTTAACAAATGAATTTCAAAGGTTAGAAATTCAAAAAGGATAACTCCAAAATTAAATAACTCATGTCATTTAAAGAGGGGTTAAGGGAGTTGGGAGAAGATGAAAAGTTTAGGGTTCGTGTGGGCCTCACCACACTTAATCCTCTCAAGGGAGGTTAAGTGGGTGTGGGTCCCACCCCTAACTTCCTTTGAGAGAAGTTAACTAATAAGTTTAAATAAAATTTTGTATTTCACAAATTTTATTTAACTTAATCTAAAAACCCAAAAACTAACTTTCAACCCGTTATAAACGCAACCTCGGAAAAGGTCTCCTTAAGCGAATATCGGCGCTACGAGTTCATCGGTGCCCTCAGATTTCAATTCCGAGCACCGGATCAAAAGTTATAAATACCCGCTCGTTCGTTCACTGAACGTACCCGAGCCAAACTTCGGAAATTGATTCCGGGCACTCCGGGCCTCGGAATCAGGTGCCATCTGAAACCGCGCTCTTGTAAAATTCCAAAGAAAATTAAGAAAAAATTTCCATTGAATTTTACGGGTCTTTACATTGTGTATGATGAAAATTCCCCAATAAATATATACGTATAAACAACCTCGGATAAAAATGAGATTGCAACATTATCCCTTACCTTATGTCCAATTTATTCAGTATGTGTCAGAAACTTTTCATATAGAGGGATTTGACATATTAAAAACTTGTAACGAAACCGTAATAATATTTATGATATCATATTTGATTAACCTATGACTTTATATGATCCATTTATTTATCAATTCTATGTTAAAGCAACATTTTGGGTAATAATCGTTTTATTTATCATAAAATATTTGAATTGTTATTCGTGATCTTATTACATATATCATGACTTAATTAGATATATACTATAATACACGATTTATATATCATAATTATTTAGTATAGAAATATATATAGTATATAGATAAATGAAATGGAATACATTGTTCATGGAGAAAGTGGACCGTACGTACGCATGAACAGTGTATTCATTTCCGTATTTAATTGAATAGAAGCAAGTAAATGACATATATATATATCCTAAATCATTATTATATATTATATTTCACTTTTTTGTTATTTATACGTTATAATCATTCTTGAATAGTTAATATGGAGAATAAATCTCCACGCTTCGTGGAGACGGTAAGCCGTACGTACACACGAGCGATGATATCATTCCATTAATGGTTAAATGGTATTGAATTGTATAGTATATGAACTATAAAGAAATAATATCATGTTATATTTACTATTAATATGCTTTATATTCATAATTATACCCGTCAAAATAAATTATAGATAAAAAACGTTTACACCGTAGTGTGGAGATGGTAAGTCGTACGTATGTACGTATGGGGATATTGTTTTCAGTGGTTGGGTAAAAGGAAGAATATGGTTTTACTATAATCATAACAAAATAACAAAATATAGTATATTATGGACTTATTATTTTAGTATGGTAATTACTTCGGAAGAGGAAGTATAAGAAGAAAATATCTTTGAATGAAAGGGCAAAATAATTACCTCTTCTTTAGGTGTCTCCTTTTGATTTTCACAAAAGGACTCCTTAATATTTTTTTCTTCCTAAATAGTGTTCTCTATCATGAAGTGAGGGAATTTGGAAGGATATTTGGGAATGGTTTTTCCTAACCATAGGGCTTTGGTGGTGTGAATAAAAGAGAAGGAGAATTTCCCTTTCATATGACAGGTGAGGGGCACTTTAAGAATGTCTTGAAATTTCAATTTATTAAAAATTTATTTTTGATTTATAACAGATAAAAAGTGACCAATTTTAAGGATAAAATGAGTATATGTCGAAATAGTCTAATCCAATAGATTTTAATCTTGTTTAGGACAAAAAAAAAATTCTTATCATTTAGCATTAGCCCTTAGTTATGAACATTAACTCTTACCACGCCTTCTTGTATTTTCATAATATATGATTATTATAGTTACTATAAAATTCCTAGAGAAACTCAAGGGGATAGTTAATGAATTTTTTAAAATTAAATATGTCATATGGGCAAGTATTATATTTTTATGACTCTTATATCATTTAATAATTTTTTAGAACTCATTTTTTCAATCTTTACACTGTTTAGTAATTGATTTTTATTGAATTAATAAATACTTGATTCCTTAAAACCAAAGTTCTTAAAAAATCTCTAACATTTCAATTTAATCAAAAAAAATATTGTATGACATCAATATTATCAAATTACATCTCTTTTATTACTTATTATATTATTTATTTTAATATTTAATTAATAAAGAAATAATTTCATCATCATTGTGGCATAAATAAATTTAATTATTTAAGGTCTAAAAACTATAAAAAAAACTACCATGATGTAGAAAATATATTTATTTTTACAATGACTATTTATATTTAAATAGAGAAATTATATAACTCCACCTTAATTTTATTAGTAAAATGATATATGATTATGTTATATTTCCCTTTAAATTAAAATTATTATTATAACATGTCATTTTCACACTCAAGTGGTTCTCAAATGCAAAAAATTCATCCTGAGGATTTTTTTGGTCACTTATAACTCATAAAATACTATTAGGACATATATTATGGTAGTTTTTAATATAATATTATATTTACCATTATTTACCTAATTTACACTTTAGCCATGGAGAATAAAAATAATTTCTGAAGTTACTATTTATAATGTCTAAAAATATATGGGACCTATTTACATAATTTGGACCTTATGAATCTAAATATGAAATTCATATTTATAAATTCAAAACAAATAATTGGAAGAAATTAATTTAAAATTAATTTCTATTGTCAAAACCAGAAATTAGGTTTTTAAGAAGTAACAAAAATCAAAATATTAACAACTGTTTATGTCCAATTTAAATGTGAAATTACTTATAATAGGATAAATTGGATTAAATTATAAAAAATTAATCCAATAAAACTTTAAAACAAATTAAAATGATTATATAACTATATAAATAAATTAGATGAAAAGGTATATTTGAATAAAAATACTTTATTCTTCACTATTCATTAAAATATGAATATTATTAGAAAAATACTAAAAATTTATCCAAAATATTTTTTATGTCCCTCTTCTAAAGAATAATTTAGTTTTTTTTATTTAATATATTAAAGTGTCATAAAATATATTTAAAAAGGGTTCTCTGTCAAAATAATGAAAAAATGTAGTTTTTTTTGGGAAAAAATCATCATTTATCCAAAAAATTGAATTAGATCTTATATCAAATATAGAAAAAATATAAGATAAATTAAATCCTTAAATTGAATATATTACATATATATTTCACTATTTAAATCCATAAATATTGATTTAATTATTTTATATAGTCACTTATTTTCATTTTAATATATTTTTTTAGAAGGAGGTTAATAATATTCATAACCGCCATTAAATTGAAAATTTAGTAATATTTAGTTGTCACATGTACTCGATAATGTGGAAAATAAATTTTATCAAATGGAAATAAAATTGAGTGTAACACTACCCAAGAATTGTGTTGTGTATACTACAAGCTGATACGGTGTCGCATATCGCGCAAGATAATATTGGTGTAGCATACAACAGAAGAAATCAATGAAATTAAAAATTATATATCTCATTAAATATTAGGTTGTTAAAATATATTTATGAAATCCTTATCCACATCATAGTTTTCTTGGTTTGATCATAATGTCATTATATGAAGGATTTAGGTATAAACCTAGGGAGGTTATCCGGAGAAGTGGTATACTTCTTATTTGAGTGTTTTTTTATTTCTTCTTTGTACCTCATTAAATTAATTTATAAATCATATTATATAACTAAATAATTACATAAAATATACCGAGATATTATGATTTTAATTTTTAAACCTTTATTCATCTCCATATTCATCAAATGGGAAATGAAAATATTACTCATGCATACATGTGGACTACGACCTCCATGTAGTGATATGATTCATTTTCTATCACAATCAGTCATGGTTGGTTGTTATAATGGATGTGATGTATATATATTATATTTATGAAATAATTATTCTTATTTAGTTTTATAATCTTATCAATATTCTAAACATTTCATCCATTGTGAAACGGTAACATCGCTCAAGTGTATGTGTTTACTACCACATCCATAAAGCGATGCGATTGTTTTTTAATTTGTTCTTTACGTGGATTGTGATAACTATAAATTCAATGAATATATATGATATATATGATATTATAATTATTTTATATAGATTAATTTTTCTTAACCTTTCAATTCTTCCATCCATCTAAAAGTGGAAGCATCACTCCTGTGCATGTACAAATTACCATGTCCATGAGGTGACATAATATATTTTTCATAACCACATTTTGTAAATTTTTATAAAAGTGTATATAAATATATAATATGAAAATAAAAAAATATTAAAATAATATATATTAAAGAACCATGATCAATACACAAGGACCTAAACTACAAAATCAAAACATGCATGAAAGAATGAAATTGGTATCCCCCAAAATAATGAATTTAATAATGAATTATTTATAAATGAGAGATAAATTTTTATAAGTAAATAACACATGGTATGATATTTTTATGTGTGTTTTTAAATATATTTAATGTAAACATATATTTTTTATATAGGATTTTTTAAAACATTCGAAGTAGGATTATACTTTATGTAAGTGTTTTTGTTATAAACTCATTTATTTTTGGGGTTCAATATACTAAATTATTATTCTAGGGAATTATTTGAGTATTATCATTTATACCTCGTATATATTAA
Source organism: Viscum album (assembly GCA_963277665.1). Classification (NCBI taxonomy): domain Eukaryota; kingdom Viridiplantae; phylum Streptophyta; class Magnoliopsida; order Santalales; family Viscaceae; genus Viscum; species Viscum album. The sequence goes on from OY728125.1 coordinate 977,032,175, forward strand.
TAAAATATATAAATTCATGGAAATTTCTACTTATGGAGCAATTTTCCTCTCTTTAGTACATAAAATTACCTGTAATGTTTTTAAATAAAAATTCAATTATATATCCACTATGGTCATGAATATTTTTATTACATGTCTATATTTTAATTATTAATTTTTTAAAAAAATATAATATTATATAATTATTAATTAAATTCATTTTTATCAATTTTTTATTTTCAACAAACAATTAAAGAAAATATTTGTTTTGTTTTTTGAACGCAGTTCATTTTAATGTTATGAAAAAACATTATTTTATCGCATAAACCACATATGGATTTTCCCAAAATCATGAATACTATTTAATTTCAAACATACATTGAAATATTATTTTTTTTCAAATAAATTTTCTCCCTTAATATTTTGAAATTATTTGGTTTTAAAATAAGTAATTTCAAAAGTAGAAAGGTATTTTTTTAGGAATTAGTCCCTATCTCTTTTATAGTCGTATTTAATATAGGATAACATCCTTAAATATTACTTGTTCTTCACTAGGGATACAACCCAATTATCCCATCAATATCTTTTATTAAGATGTTTTATTATGATGTTGACTTATGGTTGATTCTATTTAACCAATTAGTTTTATAAATGTTAATTAATTTAAGATAATATCACTCTGAAACTTTTTTTGGGGGTTATACTATGATCAAAGAATTAAACTTTTATGATCATTTGAATCATTTATGGTTTAGGGTTATTTTATGAGTGGGGAAATTATATCCATCTAACACAATGGTTAATTATAGATAACTCATGAGAAAAATATATTATTCGGGAACCTAATTTCACGTTCACTATATTATGTGTGAAGCTAGATTAATTTCTAAAAGATTATGAGTCAACTAGGTTTCCTATCAATATATTTATACGAGGATCTGATTTTATGTCCTTAACAAAATTATTAAATCTGTTACTATTTATAGGTTTTCAAAACATTATAATATTTTTTTCTATATTACTATGTTAATGATAATGTCTCATGGATCATTAATGATTATTAATGATTCTATACTCCAATATTTTTTGTCTTATTTTACGAAAATCTTTATGGGATGTCTCATGAGAAACGATATTAAATATATAGTGAATGAATTTCTTATGTTATGATAATTTTCTCATAACATTTTTCTTAGTTATGTTCACTGAGTGATATGTCAATAGAATACTTTTACATAGGTTTTCATTATGAAAGGTACTACAATATATCAATATTCAAGGATATGTGATGATCCTGTATGAAATAAAATGTTTTTTATATAGAAACAAATTATATTAAACACTTATAGTTCTTGGTAGTTCATAGTTATGTCATTCATGTAATTCATATTAAATTATGTAATATTAATTTATATTATGATATTTTCACCCAAAAACCACTTAATACTGACATGAAATACATATGGAATGTTTGTGGTTGTAATAAATTGTCTTTAGGGTAATTATTATTATTATGTTTTTTCATTGTCCCAGTTTAAAATATATTATTCTATTTTCTCTACTCATCTATAACCTTAATAATTCAATATATTTTTTTCTAACCTAAATTAATAATAGGAAATTAAATTTTTAATTGTAATTTTATAAGTTTTCTAAACATTATATGAGAGAAAAATATAAATGAATTAAATAATTAATATTCCTATGATATATTGAGTATGTATATGATACATTTTATCCATTACTATGAATAATGTTGTATAGATTGTTTTTATGATACATATAATGGTAATATAATGACCTAATATATAATAAATCTTAAACATGCATGTCTCAATTTAAATAAAAAAATCACATCTTTAAGCACATTTCTTTATCAAATAGATAACTCATGATTACCAAATAATCAAAATTCTTACTTATGATAGAAAAAAAGTGTCAAAGTTATCCTAATGAAAATTTTGGGAATAACATGAATAGGAAACTCAATTAGATTGGAAAATAGATGTAAAGACACAAATGCTAATAGGTCAGTGTGAGTGGTTACTTTATTACACTGGAATATGATACAAGAAATCACATCTTGAAGGATTCAATATATTAATAGTATTGGTAAACTAGATAAGTACATGAAAATCACATTATATTTTAGAACATAAAATAAAAAAAATTATTTTCCTAGTTAACGGAATTATTTCCCATAACATATCCATTCCAATTATTTTCCTAGAGAATGACATTATTTTATTCGAGAATGATATTATGATCAACATCAGATTAAGATCTTGGACTATAAAGACAAAAATTTGTTGTAATATCCCAGGTAAATAAAGAAATTTTCCATTTTTTATTTCATAATATATTTGAATTAAATATTAATTTAACTTTAAAAGTTTTTCTATGTTTTATGGCATACCCGATACGCAACCATAGGTTTCTTTGAAATCTTACATTGCACAATAATAATATTATATTATTATTTTAAATTGTAGTTAACCCATACCCGCTGTATTGGCTGTAATGAACAAAACTAACTACAATATTATTATACATGTTTGTTATTTTTTTTTTACATTTATCCAATAAATGTTAGAGGCATAAAATGTTAATGAAACTCATTTAAGCAGAATTTACTTTTAAATACAGATTTTACACATTTTGATGGAGAATCATCATTAAATCTTGCATTTTTCACTTTTAAATGTCATATTTGACAAAATAATATTCCTATTTAGAATCGGGATATCCAAATATAATTTTGTTGATATTTTGGTATTTTTTTGATAGAGATCTATTTTTAATGAATAGTAAAAAATGATGTATTTTAATTCAAAACTGCCTTTTAATATAATATATTTATATGGGTAGATAATCTTTTTAACTAGTTTTAAAATATAATAAGATTATATTTTAACTATTTAATCCATGTTTTTTCATTGAAAGTAATTTTACATTGAAATTGGACATAAACATGTGTCAATCTTTTGAAAGTTATTATTTTTTTAAAAACATGCCTTTTGTTTTGAAAACATGAATTAATTTTAAATTAACCTTTTCCACTTCTGTGTTTTGAATTTGGAAAAATGGATTCCATATTTGGAATTAGGAGGTCTAAATTTTAAAAATATGTAAATTTTATTTTTATACATTACGAATATTTACTTCAATACATATTTTATTTACCATGGTTAAAGGGTAAATCGGATAAATAATGGTAAAATATTACAATAATTATATACAATTACCCTAACATGTGACCTAATCATATTGGTTGTTACACTTCCAACCATGGTAATTCTTGGGTTGATTTTGGGGACCTCATGGAGGCACTTGGGAGTTATAAGGACACTTTATTGTAATTACCTTAAAGTAAAGACAAAAATGACATAAACAAATATCTTTTTAGTAAATTTATTTTTACATATGGTTATATAAGATAATTTTTTGATGATAAATATTATTTGGAAATATAAAAATTTTTACTACATAATGGTATTTTTTTAGAATTTTTAGACATAAATTAAATTAAATTATTTGTGACATAATAATGATGCAGTGTTTACCTCATTAACAAAAGATTTAAATAAATAAGATTATAAAGATTAAAATAATATCAAATTCTATCCAATTATAATTGGCTGATTTTATTTAACCAGTAATCATATTATATATTACTTTAATATGTTATGGACATTTATAAACTGAAATTCATTATGTAATAAAATAATATTTCCACACATTCCTAAAGAGTCCCTCATACCCCTTATAAAAATCCCTCACCTCTAACCCATTACTCACTCCTCTCAACACATTGTCTCATCAAAACACTATAAAAATAAGCTCCCTATATCCCTCTATTCCCACTGGAAGACTTAAATTAGTCAGAAGACACTTTAAACAACCATTTTAGTTCAAACCAATGAGAGTTACGTGATTTAAAGGTAACAACTTCCCTAAAGTACTTTTGTTTTATTTAATATATCCAACCCCTAAACTCTTTTTATTACATTATTTTATATAATAACCAGTATCCTAAATATACTAGGATATTGTTATGATAATTATTAGAACTACACTTACACACACCGTTAACTAATCGGTAAAGAACATACTGTTTTTGTGGATAGAAAACTAACGCCTCACAAAACGATGATTGATCAATTATCTCCTACCGCATCTCATGGTGGCCATAATGATGGAAATATATTTATATATGATATATATTATGTTTTTAGTTTTTATGATTTTTTCTTTTCTATTTATATCATACCATTATGGTTTCAATTATGGATAAACGTGATAATTTCTATTGAGGAAGTGCAGACTACCGCTCCCTCAAAGTGATATGAGTCCTTAATGACTTATGTGGGATGTATAAAAGATGGAGTTAATGATATTATATATGATATTATAGTAAAATTATAATATACATATGTATCATTATTATTTAATTCATTTAAAATAATAAATAGAAATAAATGTTGCATTCATGCGTACGTACGGCTTACCGTCAACATGAACTGTGCATTTCATTTCATAACTCTAAATTTTATGTACTATTATAAATACATATATATATTAGATTTATATGATATATATGATATCAACATCATGAATATCATTCTGGATATAATGTATATTTGACCACATGAACAAATTATAATTTTAAGAAGTTCTTTTTTGGCTCAAGTACCAAATATCGACAAAACGACTATTGTTAACTAAAATGATTACATAATGTTTATAACATTTTAATAAGCAATATAAAAAGAATAATAAGATTTTAAAATGATCTTAAAAAATTATAAATTAAATTTAGTTTATTGATCTGGATATTAAAGAATGAACAGGTCAAATTAGACACGAGGTAAGGGACTCGTCTCTATCTCTTTTCATTAAGTCATATTTTGTTTTAATAAATGAATTTATTATATTTTCTGTATAAACACCTTTGACATTTTATTTTATTCAAAGTTAATTTGTTTTCTAAGCATAGTTTTAATAAATGATAAAAAAGAATGTTTATTGTTAACTTAAGTGGTGAAAATGACCTTTTCTGCCGATGCCAGTATTATTTGATCTCTAGCTTCCTTTACAAGTCATAATGATTTTAAAAATAAAATAAATAGCATATAAACATTTACATGTTTTGGTATTGAATTTTTTTTCGATAATGGTATTGTTAGGTCAATATATTTAAATGATATATATTGATTGCAATGTGGATATGAAATCTTTCCTTTATTTTTGTTTTATCTGCTATGAATATGTTATGTTTCATGGGAATTGTTTATGTATATGGGTGGTTCTGTGATAATCCTAGGGTGGGTGAGCCTAAGATAGATCTATAATTCATTGGTTAATATGGAAGAGGTAAACGTGAATGTTTCTACCAAGTGATTTATAGAATATACTGTGATGGGTATTCCAAATGTAACTTACTACATATCCGTGATAGCAATAATTTGTATATGATAAGGATTCCACAAGTGAAATTTATGATTTATGATTTGAATTTTTTATTTCTAAATTTTATGATTTCATGAGTTATGTTAAAGAGATTATGTTTTGTATATAATGATGAACTAATGTTTTCATTCATTGTTTTATAACCCTTATTGAGCTTTTTATGCTCATCCCAATTTTTGAAATGTTTTTCATTGGACCTAAAGATGAATAGGGTCAAGGATGGGATCAAGGAAAATTCATGATATCTAAAACATGGGATAAGACATGAATATTTTTTTCAAGAGTTTTTATTTTATGAAAAAATGGAAGCTAAGTAGAAGTGTCTACCTTGTAATTTATTACATGTATTGTAATAGTTATGGCCTAATTGTTTAAAACAGTAAACCTAAAAAGATCCACAATGTGAATTATTCATGTAAATCAAGATTATGAAATGTTTAATTATGGGTCCTTATAGTTTGTATCAGAGGTCAGTTTAGATAACTTTAGAAGTTATGATATTGTTAAATTAATGTCTAAAAATTAATTTATGATGTGATTGAAGTGATATAGAATTTACGAATTACCATGTTTCATTTCATTAAATATTTTTGTGTTAAAGATGGGTTTTCGTAGAGGAAATAGTGCATATATGTTGGGAAGACCATATGAGGTATACAACATTCCATATCAATAGATTGAGATGGTCAGAATCAGAACTGAACAGTTTGTTGCAGTGATGGCACAATTGACTCAGGATATAAATGGTGGTGGTATCCTTGCATGAGATATGCCATATCAACCATAGAGGAACATGTGAATAATATAGCTTTTCATGAAACAACATAAACCATCTATCAGAGGATCATCTGAACTTGTGCTAGTAGAAGGATGCATTAAAGGACTGAAGAATATTTTTGATGTTATGGTGTGTTCATAACATCAAAAGGATAGTCTTGTTGTTTATTATTTATAAGGTAAAGATGATCAGTTGTGGTCGATGGTAAAAAATATCATAGATATTGATGATATTGATACTATTGATTGGGATGAATTTAAAGGTATGATTTTTGAGAAATATCTTCCTAAGGTGGTTCATCATAGGATGAAAAATCAATTCCCATAATTGAGGTGGGAGGATGAATCAATGGCTGTATATGAAGAAAAATTCACTTGATTGGCATGGTATGCTCCAAATTTCATATGAGACATTGATAGAAAAATCAAACATTTTTACTCAGGATTAAATCTAAAGTATATAAGGTCTTTAGCTTCTCATGAGTTAAATAATTACGAATATTTTTTATGTGCAGAGACTGTGGAAATGGAGTTTTTTGATGATCAGGTCTTCTTTGAAAAAAAATTGAATAACATGTCAAGCTGGCAGGTGAAAGGGAAAAACTCTTCAAAAAATTCTTATGGTAAAATACATAAGTTTAGAGTTTGTGAATATTATGGTAAATGGCATGCTGGGTAATGTCTTTTGAATTATCGTAAATTCTACCGATGTGGTAAAATTTGACATAAAGCTCATATTTGCACTGAAAAAGATCATGGTAATGGTAAGACAAGATATGATTTACAATCAGGAAAATGTTTTTTGTGTAATGAAATGGGTCATTATGTAAATGATTGTCTTACAAAGAACTCAAATGAGGGAATGTAACCAGATTATATGCAAAAAGGGGTGGTGAAGTCCTTTGCAACTACTTCAACAGATGTTGGGCCATGAAATGAAGTAGTATCAGGTACACAGTTTGTTTGTTCAATTTATTCCAATGTGTTGTTTGATTTGGGGTCTACACATTCATTTATTTATGAAAGGTTTTATATTAAATTAGGAATTCTATCCCAAGATATGAATGCCAAACTTATGGTAAAAACACCAGGAGGAAATGATGAAACAAAATGAAATTATAATAAACTTCATGTCTTTATGTGTGGAAAGAATCCAACTGCAAACCATATTGTTTTGCATCTAGTAGAGGTTGATGTTATTTTGGGTATGGATTGGCTTTCTGTTTATCATGTTGATATTGACTGTAGAGCTAAAGAGGTTTCTATACAGAATAATTTTTAGTTTGTGTATAATAATGAACCTTTTCTTTTGATAATCTATAAGGAAGATGAGAATCTGGAAAAAGATGGAAATGAATATTACCTTGCATATGTTGTTGAAAACAAAAGAACTATTCATATTAATGATGTTCTAGTGTTAAATGGGTACCTTGATGTTTTTAATCATGAGTATTCTAGTATTATACTTGATCAGGTAGTTGAATTTACTATTGACTTAGTTCCTGATGCTATGACAATTTCAAAACCCCCTTATCAAAAAGAACAAATTTAACTATTATAGTTAAAGAATCAATTGTAGGAGTTATTAGATAATGGTTTCATTCGACCAAGCACATCAACATGGGGTGGTCTTGTCTTTTTTGTTAAAAAGAATGATGGTTCAATGAGACTTTGAATTGATTTTAGAGCATTAAATAACATCAATGTTAAGAAAAAGTATCCTTTACCTCATATCGATTATTTGTTTGATCTATACTGGGGAGCTCAATATTTTTTGAAGAATGACTTGAGGTTGAGGTACCATCAGTTAAAATTAAAGATGGAAGACACTCTAAAGACCATATTTCATACTAGATATGGCCAGTATATATTTTTAGTTATGTCATTTTTGAACCAATTCACATGCTATATTCATGGATCTTATGAATATAATTTTCCATGATTTCATTGATAAGATTGTGGTTATTTTCATTGATGTTATTTTGGATTATTCTTAAAGTTAAGAGGAGCATGAAAATAATTTAAGGGTTGTCTTCAATGTTGAAAGTGGGTGCCCAAGACACAACTATTATTGTAATTTTATTACCACTACATGTATGTCGTTTGTTATAATACAAGTGTTTATATTTCTATAATAGGGTAGATACTTTTTCATCCACTTGGTTTATGTAAATTTCCTTAGATTACCTGTCACATCTAAGTGTTATAGTAGATCCTGGGCTATAATGAGAACCCTGAGATGCCATGACAGTAATCTTAATGTAACTTCCTATGGTCAAGTTACATCATTCTGAATGGAAATAGATGATGTGTGACCATTAGGTGCTGGGGGCTCATAAGAATTGAGACTTATCCTCATTAAGTTCTCACATGATGATCTATAGTTGTTGAGATAATGAGGACATACCCGCATAATAGGAACAATAAATTTTTTAGGTGTCATTGGTCGTTCCTATATAAAGACATGTGTAATGTTCTTTATACTTGAGATCATTGTGAATGGATGTCATTTAATTACGTAAATTTGATGCAAGCCAAAAACCATGGCAACAAATTCGTGGAGAGGTAGTTTGTATCAGGTACGTCATTAATGGAATGGAATAGATAGAATGATCAAGAAAGAAATTTTCGCTTCTGAGTTTAAGAAGATATATCTCGGGACAATATGATTAGGATGTTTTCACCTTTTTTAAATCCTTGTCCATTGTAGTGGGAAGGTAAGACCATCCAGACAAATTAAAAAATTAAATAATGCAAAATAATGAATTATGACACTAGTGTGGATTCTGATTTATTGAGATATCGATGATGAAGATATTATATTACATGGACCATGTTCGTAGGAAGGATGTTGTTTCTTTGGCTTTCCCTTATCTCTATAGGGTCCTCAATGGGTTGCTCGACCCTGCTATAGGTCGGTGAATAATATTCACTGCTATTGAGGCATGTCCCTAGAGGGTCACAAACAATAGCACCTTGAGATTCTGCCCTATTCTGGGAATTGGAAAATAGAACTTGGTGTGCACCACAAAAGGGTTGGAGCACTGAAAAAGTTCTATGAATCACCAAAGAATATATAAATTCATTTATTATTCATTTTTAGGAAAATATGTTGAATTTATTTGTAACATGTATTTACAAGTTATATAGTAAATACAAGTATTAATATTATTCGAATGGATTTTAATATCCTAGGTTTGTTTAATATTCGAAGGAGGTGTGAGTCGAGTTAAAGACTCAAATTTATCACAGAATATATTTATATACTATTAGTAAGTGATAAATTATAAATATTATTTATGGAATAATTTTATTTGTCCAAAATAATTAATTATAACACATATATAAGAGGATTCTATTACATGGGGGTTGGGAATCTATACTTCATGTTTTAAGTACTCCCTATATAATTGAGAGAGAGGATCTCCCATATTTAACTATTTCATGTTTTGGGATTGATAGCTTCTCTCTTCTCCAGGAATCTCTATAGAGAGTATCTCAAGTGAAAGACTATATTCATGTTCATTCATCACAGATTAATCGATCTTGTCTTCTAGTGATAATCGTTGCACAGAAGTGAGCATTGAACATCTGTGCTAGCACCTGGACTTGACGAACAGTGTGTGAGTAGATTCGATAGTCATGTGTAGATGATCTAGAGGGCATCTATGTCAGATTATTCAAGCAACAATCGCCGACACCCTATGGCGGACTTGAACACGTCAAATCTGAACTACGTACATGTTTACTTTATTTTTTTCTCTCCTTACACTTTGCGAGATCCTCAGAGAAAACTGGGAAAATATCACTGGAGTTGACAGCGTTATGTAACTATGGTGATGCATTAAATTTTAAATTCATGGACTACCTGCTTCCGCTGCATCGTCCTGGTACCCTATAATGGTATCAGAGGGAATCACACGGTTTTTCTAAGTCCAAAAAATTAAGATGCATTAAATTTAAGTGTGGGGTGTTAAAACAGTTCATTAGTATTTGACTGCGCATCATTTCTTTTTCAAATGATCATGATATGATCATTTAGAAAATTTATTCGGATCGATGTCGTAATTTTTTACTATTTATTTGATGATAATCATAATCATTATTGAGATGAAATTAAATGTAATATTTTATTATTATAAAATATATTATAATATTTTATTATAAAATATTTTCCACAAAAGGGGTGTGGAAAATATTTTTCACAAAGTCCTCCTCTTTTTTATTTTTTTATATTTTTTTAAAATGGGGAGACTAAGTCAACATCATGGGCTCTTCTACCTTTTATTTAAAAAAAGGGGTGGTGGCTTTTTTTAAGGACAAATGAATAAAATATGGAAGAACAATTTTGGGGCCTCCTTTTTCACATGGGGTACAAGGGGTCCATCACCCCCTTGGGCACCCTAGTCGCAACCCCCCCCCCCCCCCCGAGTCGGCCTCCCCTTCACGTCTGACCACCGACTCCCATTCGAACACCTCTCGCCGGACCGTCACGCCGCTCCCACCCATCTTGGTTGTGCCACCCTGAGCCCCACTGGACCGCCATGCCATGCCGCTCCAGAACCTCAGCCGTAGTCTCATCAAATGCTCCTGGATCCACCGAACCAAGCTGTTGCCGGTCCAGGCTGTGCCGGACCAGCCCTCCGCCTCGTCGGCTCGCCAAAGCAATGGGTTGTTGACCATATGAATTTCTGAAATGCTCTCTGGCCTCCTCCTGCTCCCTTCGAACCTCACCAGAAAGTCGGTGCCACCGTGGGAGTTGTTGGATTGAGCGGTCTCGCTGCAGTCACGTTGTGGTCATGTCGCGGTCATGCTCCAGTCACGCCATGGTCATACTGAAGTCACACCGTGGTCACGCCGCGGTCACGTCTGTAACACCCCAAGCTTCCACGGTACGCTTCCCATTCAATAATGCAATAACTTGCATTGTACGCAACTTCGAGTTCTAAAACACCGCGACTAATTAAAGTAGCCGTTATGAATAGTAATAACCACTTTTTAAAATTATAGAAATTTTATATTTCAAAATGGACTTCATTTTTGGATTCGGAATATCAAAATTAGCCTATGTTGAATTTTTTGTATTTTTCTGAGAACTTCTAATTTTTATGAATAGTGAAAAATACTTTAAAACAACTTTTTTAATCAAAATAATTTATTGTGATAAATTTTACTATTTAGTGGTTTTAAGGTATAATTATAATATATTTTTACCATTTTATCCAATGGTGGTCATTAGAATTAATTTAACATTGAAATTGGACATAAACAATTGCCAATCTTTTGATATAAATTGTTTCTTAAAAACACGCTATTTGTCGTAACAACGGGAATTAATTATAAAATTAATTAATGAAACTTATATGTTTAGAATTTTGTAAAATAGACATCATTTTTGAATTCTGAATATCAATTATATCTTAGGGTGAAATTTTGGCCTTATTCTGAAAAACTACAATTTTTGATGAATAGTGAAACCACTAAGTGGTAGTTAAATAACTGATTTTTCGTTTAAATGAAATATTACCACTTCTGTGATTTGATTTTCAAAAATCCGACATACATGGTTGTCATTAAGAAGTAAAATGTGGTTCAATGAGATTATAATAATTTTTTGGTGAATAGTAATTTTTAAGTTCTTAATCGCGATTAGAGGTAATTAGTGTAGTTTAAGGTACAAATAATGTTTTAATAATATGAGATGAGCATGACACTTGTCCTACTCCTATTGGATGAGTCATGGCCGACCAAGACAACCCATGGGTCAACTTGGGGACCCCATGGAGCCACTTTAGTTGGAAAATGTCATTAATATATATTTATTTAATGTAAATTAAATTGACACAAACATGAGTTATTTTACTAAAACAGTTTTTAAGTGGGGTTACACAAGTCCAAAATTTGACTATAAATATTCATTAGAAAGCTAAAAAGATTTCCTACATCATAGTATTTTTTCTATAATTTTTAGACATTAAATAAATTAAATTATTTATGACATCATTATGATGCAGCGATGAACTCATTATTTAACGATTTAAATAAAATGAGAAGATAATGCAAAATCCAAGGCTTACACTTGTCCAAAGCCTATTGGATGAGGAGATTTCGAAACCTTATCACCATATCCTCTAATTATATATGTGTGGGACCTTTATAATCCGAAAAGCATTGTGAAATAATATAACATTTCAATCTTTCCAAAAGTGCCCCTCCTCTCCACTTATAAAAGGCCCCCACCTCTCCCACCTCATTTACACTTTCAAGCCATTTGGCTCGGCCAACCTCTGCCCAAATACTCTACCAAATTCCCCCTCTTACTCCTAGAAGCCTTACTTTGGTCAGAACTCTTCCCAAGGAAGCCTTTGTCTCAAATCAAAAAGAGTTACCCGATTTTGTAGGTAATGTCTTCTCTAATGTTGTTTTGTTTCATTTTTCTTCTCCAACACCTTAAACTCTTTTAATTCCTTTATTTTGTAACAACAACAGTATCTAAAATATACTAGGATGTTTTTATGATAAGTATTTGGTTTACACTTACACACACATTCTTCTAATGGTTAAAGAACATACTGTTTCTGTGGGTGGCGAAATATTGCCTCACGAAACGATGATTGTTCAAATTCTTTTAACACCTATAATGGTGGCTATTTTTATGACACTATTTTCATATAGGATATATATATTATGTTTATTTTTTCCTTATGCTTCTGTATTTCTCATTTATGGCATACTTTATGATTTCCATTATGGGTAAACACGATAATTTCATTTTAGGAAGTGCGGACTACCACCCCCTCAAAGTGATGTGAATCGTTAATGCCATATGTGGGATGTATAAAGGATGGAGTAAATGGTATTATACACTATATTATACTGTAATTATATTATAAATTTATATCATTATGATTTCATTCCATTAAATACGAAATAGAAATGAAAGTAGCGTTCATGCGTACGTACGGCTTACCGTCTCCATGAACGGTGCATTTCATTTCTTACCTATAAATGTTACGTAATATTATAAATGAATGTATATACTGGATATATATGATATATATGACATCTAAATCATGAATATAATTCTGGAGATAATGGATATTCTACCACATAAAACAACTTGTAATTATAAGAATTTCATTGTTGACTCAAGTACCAAAGATCGACAAAACGACCGTTATTAACTTAAATAATTACATAATGTTAATAACATTGTAATAAGTGATATAAAAAGGATAATGAAATTAAAAATGGTTCTTAATAATGTATATATTAACTCTAGTTTATTATTCAGGAGGTTAAAGAACGGTTGAGTCAAGTCAGACACGAGGTAAGGGAACTTCTTAACCCAATTTCCATTCTTTGGGTTAATCTCCTACTTTCAAATTATGTCATGATATAATTATGTCCTATCTTGTATTTATACTTTCATTATGTGTAAAACACATAATAGATCTATGTTATTTTAAAAATGATCTTTTTAAGGAATTCGTCTCAATCTCTTTTCATTGAGGCATATTTGGTTTTAGACACAACTTTCTTTTATACGGTGTATAAACCCCTTTGACTTTTACGTTTATTCAAAAGGAATCTTTTTTATACGAAGTGTTTTGCTAAATGACAAAAGGGAATGTTTTTCTTTCCGTACTCATGCGGCGACAACAACTTCTCCGCCACTGTGACCATTATTTGAGTTTCGGCTTCCTCTACAAGCCATCATTTTTTTAATGAAAAATAAATACAAAGTTTTAACTTTCCTTTATTTTGGTATTGACAATGGTTTTGAAAGCATTTTTATTATATCAATGTGTTGTATTGATATCTTGTGATTGAAATGAGGAAATGTTATGTTTCCTTTATGAATGTTTTATGTGATACGATTATGTTATGGTTTATGATATGTTTAAACCTATTCATATGAGGAATGTATTGGACTTAATAAGTGACGGGTGGAGCCCGCTATAGCTCCTCGATGCATCGGTAGGTCTCATGAGACAACTAGACGTGGAATTGGCCGAGGCCCATTCCCAATTTGATTTGTGATTTTGGCCGAGGCCTTAATCATTATAGATGTCTTGGCTGAGGCCTTGACAAAATGTTTCAGAATGTCTGGCATTATACATTCCATCATTATGAAAGTGGTTATTGATATTTCATGTGATTATTCGACCAGTATAATATCCATGTGAATAAGTAAATGGCATTATCTCATTTTACTTTTGCCATATTATGTTGATGTTCATGGTTAAAAGGCATTTTTTTGAGTTATACATTGCCTTAAATGTTTATGTTTATTTATGAAAGCTTCTGCAATATTGTTATCCTTACTGAGCATCTGAGCTCACCCCTTTCAATGTTTTAATATTTTTCCAGGATGTGAAGAAGTATTTTATGAATGAACTACTGGGGTAGTCAGAAAGGGATATGATTGTGGACTATGAAGACCATGTTATTGTAGTTTGTTTACTTTTTGATGTAATGAAAGACTTATGAATGTATCTAGTGTTTCCAAGGCTACTAAACTAATCGGTCTTTCGAGACTTGATCTTTTGTGATCATGCCAATGTTACGAACTAATGCACCGACTCTGGGTAGCTGGGGTCGGGGCGTTACAGTTGGTATCAGAGGCAGTTTAGTACTAACCTTGGAAGCTAGATTTATATAAACTCTGATTAGAGCACATAGCCCGAAGATAGACTTTGAGGATTAGTATAGAAGAACTTCCTAGAATTTTGTTATTGTAGAGATTTTGTGAGTTTTCCGAGCAATACATCCTTGTCTGGATACGAGCAGGTAGAGGCGGCTCTGGCACAGATGTACCTAGGGGTAAAACCTGAAAACACCGCTTTGAGCTAGACTCGAACGGGAACTGGTGCACGACAACGGGCATTGCTGTACTCTTGGTTACGACACTCCCGGGGGATATGCTTAGGATAATTCTCATTTTCTTTACAAACCACTATGAAGGGTTATGAGTATATACATCCTCAAAGGAAACATTTCTTTTTATGATTATGGATTATATCCATAAATAGGTCAATTTATGTAAAGTATTTTACAAATATGGAATTATGTATTTTATTTCATAAACTAATCTAGTTTATGCAATTGTTTAGAAATGGCGCCTAGTGGAAGAAATGGAAACCGTATCAATGCACGCACTCCATGTAGGGATTGCCCTCCTGCTCAAGATAATTATAGTGGGGCTGGTGATGCAACTGGTGCCGATCAGCTAATCACCATACTGGGACAACTCACTCAGGTTATGAATAATAACCTTACTCGTATGGAGCACCCTGATCCGCAACGTGGAGGATCAATGCGAGACCGTTTCATGAGGCAACAACCACCAACCTTCAATGGGGGTACAAATCCGTTAGTAGCTGAGCAATGTATAAACTCCTTAGAGAAAATATTCCATGCCTTGGGGAGTAGCGAAAGGGAGAAGGTTGTCATGGCAGTTTACCGCCTCACTGGAGATGTCGATCAGTGGTGGTCGCTGATTCAAAACACAAAGGAAGATGATGACGTATCGAATATGGAATGGAGGGAGTTTAAAGATCTGTTTTTAGAAAAATATTTTCCTCGTGACCATCGAGCAGATATGGAAAGGCAATTTCTGAGTTTGAGGCAGAAGGGGGATGACAATGTCGCAAAGTATGAGGCTAACTTTACAAGGTTAGCGAGGCATGCTGCCGATTATATACGTAACCCAAGGAGTAAGATTGATCGTTTCATTGATGGGTTAAAACCATTTCTCCGTCGAGCTTTAGTATCACAATCCTTCTCATCATACGAAGATATTGTCTCATGTGCTGTCAAGACAGAAAAGGAATTCTCTAAGTCTTATGACAACAAAGTAAAGCAAGAGAAGAAGAGAACGGGGGAACAAGAGACAGATAAAGGGAAAAAGGGAAAGAAGGATTTTCCATTATGTGATAATTGTGGGAAGAATCACCCTGGTACGTGCCTAAAAGGAATGGGAGTTTGTTATAAATTTGGAGAAAAGGGTCACCAGGCTCGTGATTGCAAGGGAAATAAAGAGGCTATCAAAGTTGAATGTTATAATTGCAGAGAAATGGGTCATTATGCAAATGAATGTCCTAAGCGTCAGGGAAACTTACCTCAGAAAAAGCCAAGGAATCAAGGCCAATCTTATGCTGTGACTACAGTTGAAGCGGAATAATTAATGTATTGGTGCTTTTGGACTCAAGGATTATATTCTGGTTATAAGAATAATGTGATATATATATATGGATTGTACTGCAGTACTTGTTGATTTCAGTAAGGTTTTAATATGATTAAGGTAATCATATTTTTAGTATGTGACAATAAGAGAAACTTTTCTTTGTTTGGGGAATCTGATGTTACAATTGATTTTGGAATTTAGAGACCTTTTAGAGAAAGTCTGGACGGAGGTATTTTGGATAACTATTAAGGTTGGAATGGATTAAGTTGAACCATGGATAGTATTGTTTAAGGTTAAAGAATTTATGAGGATTATTTTTGGAATATTATAATACTATAGTTTTAGGAAAAGGACAACCTGCAGGGTGGGGCATAACCCGTCGCGTCGGACAAAGCTGCAGGAATCGAACCCACAACCATAGTGCGACAAGCCTTTATTTCCTACCACTAGCCTACAGGAAGTCCCTGGTTATTACAAAATAGATTTACTAATCTAAATGGTATGTGTTAACATTTTGACCCTTATACAATTAGGATATATAGAATATTTTTGAGTTCTGTTACCATTTGGAGTAAAAGTTGGGTTTGTGGTAAAAAAATTTATTAACGAATGAAAGTATACATAAAAAGTATGTATATTCCCTTACGTTCTTAGTAAATCTCCTAAATAAATTCCTCAACATTATAAAAGGTAACTTAAAACAAAAATGTTGTCAGTTAAATTTTCCAACTGGGGATTCAATGACCGTTTAACCAATCACAAGTTTGTGATTTTCTTATGGTTAAACTTTCTCCTAATCCTGTTTTCTATAACTCTCCATCAGACCTTGATGGTTTGTTTCTCCTCCATATCCATATTTTCATATAATCCTAGAGTGGGCTATATCGGGTGACCTTTGTACTTATCCTGCTTTCTTTTAATGTTATATATTTATTAACCTTATTTCCGATGTGGGTTTTCCTCAAAGGTATTTTCTCTTATAAACCTTTTATTTTCAAAGAAAAATTTCAAATTGCGAGGACGCATTTTTTTGAAGGAGGCGAGAATGTAACACCCCGAGCTTCCACGGTACGCTTCTCATTCAATAATGCAATAGCTTGCATTGTACGCAACTTCGAGTTCTAAAACACCGCGACTAATCAAAGTAGCCGTTATGAATAGTAATAACCACTTTTTAAAATTATAGAAATTTTATATTTCAAAATGGACTTCATTTTTGGATTCGGAATATCGAAATTAGCCTATGTTGAATTTTTGGTATTTTTCTGAGAACTTCTAATTTTTATGAATAGTGAAAAATACTTTAAAACAACTTTTTTAATCAAAATAATTTATTTTGATAAATTATACTATTTAGTGGTTTTAAGGCATAATTAGAATATATTTTTACCATTTTATCCAATGGTGGTCATTAGAATTAATTTAACATTGAAATTGGACATAAACAATTGCCAATCTTTTGATATAAATTGTTTCTTAAAAACACGCTATTTGTCGTAACAACGGGAATTAATTATAAAATTAATTAATGAAACTTATATGTTTGGAATTTTGTATAATAGACATAATTTTTGAATTCGGAATGTCAATTATATCTTAGGGTGAAATTTTGGCCTTGTTCTGAAAAACTTCAATTTTTGATGAATAGTGAAACCACTAAGTGGTAGTTAAATAACTGATTTTTCGTTTAAATGAAATATTACCACTTCTGTGATTTGATTTTCAAAAATCAGACATACATGGTTGTAATTAAGAAGTAAAATGTGGTTAAATAAGATTAAAATATTTTTTTGGTGAATAGTAACTTTTATGTTCTTAATCGCGATTAGAGGTAATTAGTGTAGTTTAAGGTACAAATAATGTTTTAATAATATGAGATGAGCATGACACTTGTCCTACTCCTATTGGATGAGTCATGGCCGACCAAGACAACCCATGGGTCAACTTGGGGACCCCATGGAGCCACTTTAGTTGGAAAATGACATTAATATATATTTATTTAATGTTAAAATTAAATTGACACAAACATGAGTTATTTTACTAAAACAGTTTTTAAGTGGGGTTACAGAAGTCAAAATTTTGACTATAAATATTCATTAGAAAGATAAAACGATTTACTACATCATAGTATTTTTTTTATAATTTTTAGACATTAAATAAATTAAATTATTTATGACATCATTATGATGCAGCGATGACCTCATTATTTAACGATTTAAATAAAATGAGAAGATAATGCAAAATACAAGGCTTACACTTGTCCAAAGCCTATTGTATGAGGATATTTCGAAACATTATCACCTTAGCCTTGAATTATATAAGTGGGGGACCTTTAGAATCCTAAAAGCATTGTGAAATAATATAACATTTCAATCTTTCCAAAAGTGCCCCTCCTCTCCACTTATAAAAGGCCCCCACATCTCCCACCTCATTTACACTTTTAAGCCATTTGGATCGGCCAACCTCTTCCCAAATACTCTCCCAACTTCCCCCTATTACTCCTAGAAGCCTTAATTTGGTCATAACTCTTCCCAAGGAAGCCTTTGTCTCAAATCAAAAAGAGTTACCCGATTTTGTAGGTAATGTCTTCTCTAATGTTGTTTTGTTTCATTTTTCTTCTCCAACCCCTTAAACTCTTTTCATTCCTTTCTTTTGTAACAACACCAGTATCTAAAATATACTAGGATGTTTTTATGATAAGGATTTGGTTTACACTTACACACACATTCGTCTAATGGTTAAAGAACATACTGTTTCTGTGGGTGGCGAAATATTGCCTCACGAAATGATGATTGTTCAAATTCTGTTAACACATATAATGGTGGCCATTTTGATGACACTATTTTCATATATGATATATATATTATGTTTATGTTTTCCTTATGCTTCTGTATTTCTCATTTATGGCATACTTTATGATTTCCATTATGGGTAAACGCGATAATTTCATTTTAGGAAGTGCAGACTACCGCCCCCTCAATGTGATGTGAATCGTTAATGCCATATGTGGGATGTATAAAGGATGGAGTAAATGGTATTATACCCTATATTATACTGGAATTATATTATACATTTATATCATTATGATTTCATTCCATTAAATACGAAATAAAAATGAAAGTAGCGTTCATGCATACGTACGGCTTACCGTCTCCATGAACGGTGCATTTCATTTCTTACCTATAAATGTTACATAATATTATAAATGAATGTATATACTGGATATATATGATATATATGACATCTAAATAATGAATATAATTCTGGAGATAATGGATATTCTACCACATAAAACAACTTGTAATTATAATAATTTCATTGTTGACTCAAGTACCAAAGATCGACAAAACGACCGTTATTAACTAAAATAATTACATAATGTTCATAACATTGTAATAAGTGATATAAAAAGGATAATGAAATTAAAAATGGTTCTTAATAAGGTATATATTAACTCTAGTTTATTATTCAGGAGGTTAAAGAACGGTTGAGTCAAGTCAGACACGAGGTAAGGGAACTTCTTAACCCAATTTCCATTCTTTGGGTTAATCTCCTACTTTCAAATTATGTCATGATATAATTATGTCCTATCTTGTATTCATACTTTATTTATGTGTAAAACACATAATAGATCTATGTTATTTTAAAAATGATCTTTTTAAGGAATTCGTCTCAATCTCTTTTCATTGAGGCATATTTGGTTTTATACACAACATTCTTTTATATGGTGTATAAACCCCTTTGACTTTTACGTTTATTCAAAAGGAATCTTTTTTATACGAAGAGTTTTGCTAAATGACAAAAGTGAATGTTTTTCTTTCCGTACTTATGCGGCGACAACAACTTCTCCACCACTGTGACCATTATTTGAGTTTCGGCTTCCTCTACAAGCCATCATTTTTTTTAATGAAAAATAAATACAAAGTTTTAACTTTCCTTTATTTTGGTATTGAAAATGGTTTTGAAAGAATTTTTATTATATCAATTTGTTGTATTGATATCTTGTGATTGAAATGTGGAAATGTTATGTTTCCTTTATGCATGTTTTATGTGATACGATTATGTTATGGTTTATGATATGTTTAAACCTATTCATATGAGGAATGTATTGGACTTAATAAGTGACAGGTGGAGCCCACTATAGCTCCTCGATGCATCGGTAGGTCTCATGAGACAACTAGACGTGGAATTGGCCGAGGCCCTTTCCCAATTTGATTTGTGATTTTGGCCGAGGCCTTAATCATTTTATACGTCTTGGCCGAGGCCTTGACAAAATGTTTCAGAATGTCTGGCATTATACATTCCATCATTATGAAAGTGGTTATTGATATTTCATGTGATTATTCGACCAGTAGAATATCCATGTGAATAAGTAAATGGAAATATCTCATTTTACTTTTGCCATATTATGTTGACGTTCATGTTTAAAAGGCTTTTGTTTTAGTTATACATTGCCTTAAATGTTTATGTTTATTTATGAAAGCTTCCGCAATATTGTTATCCTTACTGAGCATCTGAGCTCACCCCTTTCAATGTTTTAATATTTTTCTAAGATGTGAAGAATTATTTTATGAATGACCTACAGGGGTAGTCAGAAAGGGATATGATTGTGGACTATGAAGACCATGTTATTGTAGTTTGTTTACTTTTTGATGTAATGAAAGACTAATGAATGTATCTAGTGTTTCCAAGGCTACTAAACTAATCGGTCTTTCGAGACTTGATCTTTTGTGATCATGCCAATGTTACGAACTAATGCACCGACTCTGGGTAGCTGGGGTCGGGGCGTTACAATGTCGCGGTCACACTGCGGTCAAGCCACGATCAAACTGTGATAATTACATGATTTGGCCCAACTCTAGAACAAAACCCCGTGGCAGCATACACACTTGCCGGAATCCTCATAAGAGAGAAGTAACCCTTCTTGAAATCAATTTTAATTAATTTAATTACTTAAATTAAAGTAATTAGAGTTAAATTGGGTAAATAATTTCATTTTAATCCAAACTATTAATTTAATTTAATATTAAAATTAAATTAATGGATTAATTTAATTTTTAGAATTATAATTAAATTAATAAAAAGAACTGATAAATAAATTATTTGAATATAATAAAATTTATTTAATTTATTAGAACACCCTCTCACTATTTAATTTTTTTTCAATTCAATTTTCATGCGCACATTTTACCTCTATTGGTCTTGAGAAAGTGACCGAACTTTCTATGTCTGGTGTTTATTTTTTTTATTTAATTATTTATTCAATGCATGTGATGATTTTAATAATTTATTAGACAAATGATAGTCTGTGAATCATTCTTTTAATTTTAAATATGTATAAGGGCATGCGTGTTTAATGAAAAAGATGCATTGTGTACCCCTAGACCCCCTAGCCAGCGTGCGAGTATATTTGTAATTAAATGATGATTCGAGATGTAGAACCAACCAAGACAATGTAGTTAATTAGACAGAAGCCAAGAGTATTACACTAGGCTAGATGCGACGTGAGTCAAGTCATGACTCAGGTATGGATGTCCCTAGGTCAAAATTGATCCGTTACAAATAGATATTTTTAGAATTCTCAAGAAAAGTCAAATAACATGATTTACCTTATTAATTGTTTATTATTTTATGTGTCTGCATGATTATTACCTGATCACAAAGAATAGTAAACAAGATAAAATGCATAAAGATGTGATGAATTATATTCTATTGCATGTTCACTTTTGAACGCGACAACCTAGTTTGAACATAAAAAATAGAGAATGATTATATTTGTCAATAAATACAAAAATCACTCAATAATATATTAAGTCCAAAAAATTCCTTCCATTTTTCACATCTAAACTCAACCGGCTATTTGAGGTGCTTGTTAGCCTTAGTTGAGAGTTCCTATTACTAACGGGGCATTTTCATGAAAAAACTGGGTTGACATTTCTAAATTGAGTAGTCAAGGATTAACCTTATCTAACTTGCTATCACTTTAGAGGCAAGATGTTGAGGGAATCATGTTCTGATTCCAAAAGCTGGGACATTACTCAACAACACAAGGATTCACAAGAACAAGTGGTTGGCCATCCTAGTGCCTACCTTGAAACCCTCCATGTAGTGGTGTAGCCTTTCTTTTAGA
Organism: Viscum album; assembly: GCA_963277665.1. NCBI lineage: Eukaryota > Viridiplantae > Streptophyta > Magnoliopsida > Santalales > Viscaceae > Viscum > Viscum album. Next base: position 977,054,719 of record OY728125.1, read on the forward strand.
ATACGAGGAGGTTTCAAGGATCCTTTCCACTAGAATACTCATGCGATAGAGTATTCTGAATCTAATAGTGGGGGATATTAAGGTTCGCTAAAATAGTGGGAGACATTAAAATGATATAATATGTTATTAATCATTAATGTAAAAACGTAATCATGAAAATGTACTAACTTATTAAGGTTTATTTGATGTAGATTCAAAATAGAAATCACCAACACCACAAGTACTTTATCATTGTGATCGATCTTGGATAAAGAAAATATCCTGACCGGCAATAACTTACAGGAGTGGTACAGGCACATCTGCATAATACTACACAATAAAAGGAAGTTATATGTTTTAGAATCCCCAATTGTTGTTGAGAATCGTTAGGGATAATGTTAGGTGGAAAATTATTAATGTAAAAAGCATGTAGAGGATGCTCTTGATGTACAATGAATCATGTTGGCATCCATGTCCAGCCAATTATGAAAAATGCATGAGGATGAGGACTCCTACAAGATTCTTTCACATCTTTAAGAACTATATGAGGAGAGGTCCAGACAAGAAAGGTATGAGATCTCAAGTGCGCTTTATAAGTGCAGGCTAGCATAAGGGAACCAAGCCAGTCCTCACATACTCATGATGATTTGTTATTTTGAGAGGCTTGAATCCCTTGGCTTCAAACAGAACCAAGAACTAGCAGTGGATCTCATTCTTGCCTCTTTACCATCTAGCTTCTTGACTTTAATAGTCAATAATAATTTTAATGATGTGAAAAGTCACTTCAGGACATTTTGGATTTAGTTCTCCAAGATGATTAGGATATGAAAAATACAAATTCATCTGTCCTTATGGGGAACATGAAAAACAAGGGAAATCCAAGGAGTATATGTCCAAGTCAAGGCCTAAGAAACCAATGCATCATCCAAAAAAGAATTCAATGATTCAGAGGCAATGTAATGAGCAAGAAGATATCGACTTTGGATGTGGCAAGAAAGGCCACAAGAAGAAGAATTGTAGAGCTCGGATGAAGAAGCAAGCTGATGCTTCTACTTTAGCTATTTGTTTTCATTTAATGAAATCTATCTTTATACACAAGTTGGGTATTGGATATGGAATGTGGCTCACACATTTTTATTCATATATAAGAAAAAAGTAGTTTCAAAAATATTAAAAAATTTCATGTGGATATCCGAGCTGCAAATGGTGAAAGTCTAGAAGCCTTAGTATTGGGAGACTATCACATAACCATTCCAACTGGTTTGGTTATTGTTTAAACAATTTCTATTATGTACCTTCCGTTACCAAAAACATTATCTCTGGGTTGATTCTTGACAATATGTGTTTTTATTTAATGTTTTCAATTAAATTTTTTCTATTTTATAGGGATAACATGTGTTTTGGTATGGCACATATTACCAATGTTTTATAGATGTCGTAACTAGAAAAATTAGTAATGGAAATCAATGGAAAAAAATCCAACAAGACTGAAATATCACCCACCTATTGCACTTTAGGCTTGTTCATGTAAACGAGAAGCGATTACAAATATTACCTCAATATGGGTATGTAGACTCCATATAGATAGAACCCTTAGATGAATGTGAGGCTTGTTTACAATGAAAGATGACCAAAGCACCATACTCAGGAAAGGGAGAAAGAGACAATACAGTGCTAGAATTAATACATACGGATGTATGTGGTCCATTTCCAGTAGAGGCAAGGGGAGGTTTTCTATATTTAATTACTTTTACCGATGACTATTGTAGGTATGGATATATCTACATAATTTGGTATAAGTTAGATTCCATTCAGATATGTAAGGAATACCAAAATGATGAAGAATATCAATTTCGTAATAAGATAAAATCACATCACTCAGACTGAGGCAGATAATAACTTAACAAAGATTTCATTGATCATGTGATGGAGTGTGGGATAGCATCCCAAATCTCTACTCCTTATACGCCACAATGGAATGGTGTTAGTGGAGGGAGAAAAAGGACCTTATGGTCCAATCAATGTTGAGTCATGCAAACCTTCCTTTATCCTTTTGGGGATACGCCTTGCAGAAAACAACATATACCATTAACCGAGTACCAACTAAAGATGCAGATGGGATTCAATATCAGTTATGGTATGGAAAAAAAACCAACCTGACACACATGAGTGTATGGGGGAGAATGGAATTTGTCAATAATTTACCAAGTGAGAATTTAGCGTCCAGAATCCCTAAGTGTATCATTATATGTTATCATAAGGAAACTAGAGGATACTGCCTATATAACCCTTTAGAAAGAAAAGTAATTGTGGCAAGATATGCCACATTTCTACAAAGGGATCACATTTCTATAGCATATAGTGGGATTATGATTGACTTCAATGAAGTTAATTCTCTAGATGCACAAGAGTAGGTAGATGTACAATCTCCACAAGAACAAGTGGAAGAAGAAGTTGTTCTAGAGACACAGATACTACGTAGGACTAAGAGAGAGGTTAGAGAACCAGAGCATAATGGTTTTATTGTCACCGAGTCAGGTGACACATTAGTCCTTGAGGATGATGAAACTCTAACCTACAATGAAGTAGTTGAAGGAAAAAAGATGCTATATATTAAGAAGACATGAATTCTGAGATGGAGTCCATGTTCCAAAATCATGTATTGATTTTGGTAGAACCTCCAGCTAATGTAAAACCAATTATATGAAAATGAGTATTCAAGAAGAATCCATACATGGATGGTGAGGTTAATACCTTTAATGAAATACTGGTTTCATGGGGTTTCAGGCAACGTCAAGGCATTGACTATGATGAAACCTTCTCACTAGTAGAAATGCATAAATCAATCAGAATATTTCTTGGAATAGAAGCCTTTCATGATTATTTAATTTGGAAAATGGATTTGAAAACTAGTTTTATAAATGGGAAGTTGGATGAAGATGTCTATTTGACTCAACCTGAATGGTTTGTTAAGTCATAGAATGCCAATAAAGCATGCTATCTATAGATATCTATTTATGGATTAAAGCAGAAATCAAGATCATGGAATGTTCATTTTGATGATTCCATAAGAGATTTTCGTTTTGTAAAAAATAAAAGAGAGACTTGTGTCTACAAAAAGATTGAAGGGAATGCCATCATTTTCCTAGTATTATATGATGATGACATAGTAATTATGGAAAAAGAGATGAATGTATTAATTTCAGTTGAGACATGGTTAAATGAATGCTTCTCCATGAAAGAAATAGGTGAAGTAGCCTACATTCTAGAGATCAAGATCTATCAAGATAGATCTCAAAGGCTGATTGGGTTATGTAAATGTACATATATTGATAAGGTACTCAAAATATATAGTATGGAACAATCCAAGAGAAAACTATTATCTATGTCAGATAGTGTAAATATTTATATGAAAATGTGTCCACAAACACAAGAAGAGATTGACTGAATGAGTAGAGTCCTTTATGCTTTAGTAGTGGGTTCTATCACGTATTCCATGCTATTTACTAGGTTTCATGTCACCTTTTCTTTAAGCATGGTGGGTAGATATCAAGACAATATAGGAGAGATGCATTGAAAATTTGTTAAAACTATCCTAAAGTACTTGAGGTATACTAAGCATATGTTCCTGGTGTATGTAGGACATGAGGAACTGGATGTGATGGGATACACTGATGCTAGTTTCCAGACATATCATGATGATATGAAATCATAGTCTAGATACATATTTTTCCTGAATGGTAGTGTAGTGAGCTGGAGAAACTCGAAGAATGATTTGGTTGTTGATTCTACAACATAGTCCGAATATATTACAACTTCCGATGCAGCAAAGGAAGCAGTCTGGATATGCAACTTTATCTCAGACATTGGTGTTGTACCTAGCATCATAGAACCAATTTCAGTATATTGTGTTAATACTGCTGCGGTGGTACGTGCCAAAGGGCCCATGTATCATTAGAGGACAAAGCATATTCTTTTAAATTTTCATCTCTTGAAGGATTTTACTCAAAGAGGAGAATTGATAGTTAAAAGAGTGTTAAGAGAGGAAAACATGGTAGACCCCCTGACTAAAGCCATTTCTCAGCAGAATCATGACTCTCATGTGAGAGCTAGCAGATTGAAACTAGTTAGCAGTTGGATCATGTGAAAGTGGGATTTTTGAATGTGGGTTCCCAAGACCCAACTTTTATTGTACTTTGATTACAACTAAATGTATGAAGTTTGTTATAATACATGTGTTTATCTTTCTATAATAGTGTAGATACTTATGCATCCACTTTGTTTATGGCGATGTCCTTTGATTAACTGTTATATCAAAGGGTTATAATAGATCACATGCTATAATGAGAACCTTGATATGCCATGACAGTAAACTTAAAGTAATGTCTTATGGTCTGGTTACATCATTATGAAAGGGCACAGATGATGTGTGACCATCATGTGTTGTGGGATCATAAGCATTGAGACGTTTTCTCAGGTAATTTGCACTTGATGATCTTTAGTAGTTGATATCATGATGAGAGACCCACACAATTGGAACACCACATGTTTTAGGTTTCATTGGACATTACTATATACAGACATGTGTAATGGTCTTTAGACTTGCGATCATTGTCAATGGATGTAATTTAATTACATACATTTGATGCATGGTGAAAACCATAGAGACAAAGTCGTGGCGAGGTAGTTTGTATCAGGAACGTCATTAATGTCATGACATTGATTGAATGATCTAGAATGTATTTGTCACTTCATAGTTCAAGAAGAGATATCTCGGGCCTAGTTGATTTGGATGGTCACACGTTCATTAAATCCATGGCCATGGTAGTGGGAATGTATGATCATCTGGACAAATCAAAAAATAAAATAAAGCAACATAAATAATGATGGCACTAGTGTGCATTCTGCTTTAAAAAGATATCAATGATGATGAGATTATATTTCATGGACCATGATCATAGAAAGGAATTTTTTTCTTTGACTTTTCCTTATCTCTATAGGGACCATGATGGGTTGTTGGACCCCACTCTAGGTTGGTGAATATTATTCACTACTATTGAGGTATGGTCCAAGAGGGTCACACACAATAGCGCCTTGAGAATATTCCTATTCTGGGAATAGGAATATAGAACATGTTGGGCCACACCAAAGGGACCGACCACTATTAAAGTTATATGGATCAACAAAGAATAAATTAATTCATTAATTATTCAAGTTTATAATAATTCGTTTAATTTGTTTATAACATGTATTTATGAGTTATATACTAAATACATGTATTAATATTATTTTAATGTATTTTAATATCATACTTTCTTTTAATATTAACAGGAATGGTGAGTCGAGTAAAAGACACAAATTTATCACGTAATATATTTATATATTACAAGTATGTGATAAATTATAAATATTATTTACGACATAATTTTATTTGTCATAAATAATTATTTATAACACTTATATAGCATATTTTTATGACACGGGGGCCTAGAATCCATACAACATGTTTTAAACACTCCCAATATAAGTGAGAGAGATGCTCTCCCATATTTAACTATTTCATGTGTTAGGATTGAGATATTCTCTCTCCTCCTTGAATCTAGAGTAAGATTCTCTCAAGTGATGGAAGGTATTCAAATTAATTTATCACATATTCAAGGATTTTGCCTTGTGGTGATTGTCGCTGCGCTGATGTGAGCATTGAAGATCTGCGCTAGAACCAAAATATTGATGAACGATGTGTGAGCATATTCGATAGGCATGTGTGGATGACCTAGAGGGCTTTGACATAGGAGTCTTCGAACAACGATCTCCGGGATCCTGTGGCAGACTTGCGCGCATCAAATCCGAACTAGGTACATGTTCAGTCTATTTTTCGTGCTAGTTAAACCTTACGAGATCCTCAGACCAAACCGGGACAAGATCCCTAGATATGACAACATTATGTCTCTCCGATGATGTTAAAATTTTTTTATCCCCGGCCTACTGACTTCCTCTGCGTCGTCCCGGTACCCTACAATGAAAACCCTAAAAAAGAAACTATTTGAGAAATTTATCAAGTGAGAGTTTTGGTTACAAAAAATTTCTTTCCAGGGTCAAATTGTTTAAAAAATGTCATAATTGTTGATCCTTTTAAAAATATTTGTTGAAGAATGGACAATACCCACTAATATAACCAATATCTGTAGTTTTCTTTGTTTGGTAGGTTATTATGGGAGGTTTGTTGAATATTTTTCATGGTTATCTAGTCCAAAGACTATGTTAACTCAAAAAGGTTTTAAGTTTGTTTGGACAATATAATGTGGTGATTGTTTTCTATAATTGAAATGATGATTGGTGAATGCATTAGTTTTGGCACTACCATTCATAAATGGTGAGTTTTTTTTCTATAGTGATGCTTCGTTGAAATTAATTGGTTGTGTCCTTATGAAAAATGATCAGGTGATTGCTTGTGCTTCACATGAGTTGAAACCTCATGAGGTAAATTACCCTACACATTATTTAAAATTATCTGTTGTTGTTTTTGCTTTAAAAATTTAGAGGCATCATTTTTAGAGATAATTGTGAAATTTATACTGAGAACACAAGATTTATGAATAAATTTTCTCAGAAATAACTGAACATGAGACAGAGGAGATGGTTGTAATTAATCGAAGATTATGATTGCACAATCCTTTACCATCTGAGAAAATAAAAAAATGTGGAAGACGCTTTGAGTAAAAAAAGTAATGTTTCATTAACCATGCTACATTTGGAATTATATCCTTTGGTTTTTGATTTGATGTTCTTTGGCGTAGAAGTTGTTAGTGGAGTAAATTATTCTGTTTTGTTTCAGGTGTCCATGAAATCATCTCTATTAGACAGAATACAACAAGCATTAAAGGAAGGCAGTGAGTTTTAGAAAAATGTAGAGTTGGTTTAGAAGGGTAATCTTCTTAAATTTACCATTGATAATTATTTGGTTTTCAGGTTTGGGAAAAGATTATGTGTTCTTTTTGATTCACAGATAATGAATTTTTTTATGTGAACCTCATAGTTTCCCATTTTTAGTTCATCCTGACAATACTAAGATGTACAGAGAACTTCAGGAGAGTTATTGGTGGGATGGAATCAAAAGAGATATTGCTGACATTATTATGAAGTGTTTCACTTGTCAACATGTTAAAGCAGAGTGGCAGTTACTGAATGGCATGCTTCATCCTTTACCGGTACCAAAGTGGATATGGGAAAATATTTCAACGGACTTCCTTGAGGGATTACCAAATACCTCTCAATATAATAATGAAATATTGGTTTTTGTTGATCGATTGAATAAATCATCTCACATCCTTTCTATTTAGGAGACATTGTCTCTAGATCAACTTTTTCGGTTGTAAGTTAAAGAGATAGTCAGGTTGCACAGTGTTATCCTCTCCATTGCATCTAATCATGATCCTAGGATTACTTCCAACATTTGAAAAGGCCTTCAGAAGTTATTGGGAACTAAATTAAATTTTATTTTAGCTTTTCATCATCAATCAGATGGGATGTCAGAATGAACAATTCAGATCTTAGAAGATATGATATGTGCTTTTTCACTAGATCACCAGGGAAGTTGGTACCAATATTATTCTTTGTTGGAATTTTCATATAATTTCAGTTTTCAGTCTAGTTTACAGATGGCTCCATTTGCGGTAATATATGGGAAGCTGTTTCAAACTCCAGGTTTTTGGAATGAATTAGGTTAAAGGAAGCTGATGGGACTAGGATTGGAAGAAGAGATGGCATAAAAAGTACATTCGATATAGAAGCACATTAGAACCACTCAGAGTAGGCAAAAAATTTATGCAGATAATAGGAGGAAGGATTTTTCTTTGGAGGTAGGTGATCATGTCTTTCTCAATGTTTTCCTATGGAAAAGTGTGATGTGTTTTGGTAAGAAGGAAAATTTCAGTCCGAGGTTCATTGGACCTTATGAAATCCTGGAGAACGTTAGATTTCTTAGGTACAGAGTGTCTTTACCTTCATGTTTATCCCAGGTACACAATGTTTTTCAGGTTTCAATGTTGACAAAGTATATGCAGAATCCATCTCATGTATGGAGTCCTGAGATAGTTCGGTTGGAAGAGAATCTCTTTTACGAGGAACAGCCGGGCCAGATTCCTGACCGAAAAGAGCATGTATTACGGAATAAATTAATTCACCAGGTAATGTTTTCGTGTTAAAACCATATGGTTGAAGAGGAAATGTGTGAATCTGAAAATTATATGAGGGATAAATACCCCCATTTATTAGATATGTGAATAAAATTATGAGGACGTAATTTTCAAAAGGGGGGAAGTATTTAACATCCTAGATAAATAAAAAAATATGACATCTTCATATATATTAATATTTTTGAATTAAATATTAATTTTACTTTTAATGATTTTATATGTTTGATGATGTAATCGATATGCAATAAAGAGTTTCTTTTAAATCATACGTTGCAAAATAATAATATAATAATATTATTTTAAATTTTAGTTAACGCCTAGATGTTGTATTGGCAGAAAAGAAAAAAACTAACTACAATATTATTTTACATGTTTGTCAAATGTTTATACATTTATCCAATAAAATTTAGAGGCTTAAAATGTGAATTAATCTAATTTTAAACATAATTTACATTAAAAGGTTTATTTGCCGCCTTTTGATGCTGAAACCTCATTAATTATAGTTTTTTCCACTTTTATATGTTCTATTTTGAAAAATAATATTCTTCTTTATAATCAGGACATCAAAATATAATATGGATGAAATTTTGGTATTTTTCTAATAAAGATCATTTTTAATGAGTAGTGAATAATAATGTATTTTAATTCAAAAATACCTTTTAATATAATTTATTTATATGGTCAGATTAACATTTAATTATAATTAAATTGAAATTACATTATATTTTTAGTATTTAATTCAATTTTTCTCATTCAAAGTAATTTCACTTCGAAATTGGACACAAACAAGTCTTAATCTTTGGATAGATATCATTTTTTAAAAACACGCCTTTTGTTTTGACAGCGACAAATAATTTTAAATTAATTTATTCCACTTATGTGTTTTTTAATTTGGAAAAATGGATTGTATATTTGTATTCATAATTTATAAATTGTGTAAATAGATAAATTTTATTTTTAATCATTATGAATATTTACTTCAGTAAATATTTTATTTACTATGGCTAAAGGGTAAATCTGGTAAATAAGGGTAATCATATATTACTATATTAATATTAAATTACTATATCATGTATCTTCATCCTATTTCTTGATACACTACTGACCATGTCCATCATTAAAACTATTTTGGGACCTCATGGGGCCACTTGAGAGTGATAATGACACTTTATTTTAATTAACTTAAAGTAAAGACAAAAATGACATAAACAATTATCTTTTAGTAAATTAATTTTTACATAAGGTTATTTAAGATATCATTTCTACTATAAATATTTTTTGAAAATATAAAAATATTTACTACATCTTGGTATATTTTTATAATTTTTAGACATCATATAAATTCAGTTATTTGTAACACAATAATGATGTAGTTTTTACCTCATGAATAAAAGATTTAAATAAATAAGATTATAAAGATTTTAATAATATAAAAAACCTATCCAATTATAATTGGAAGATATTAATTCTACCCTCATTCATATTATCTTTGAATTTAATAATTTTTGGTCATTTAAAAAACGAAAATCATAATAAAATAATATATTCACACTTTCCTAATGAGTCCCTCCTCCCTCTTATAAAAAAACATCACCTCTAACCCATTCCTCACACCTCTCAAGCCCATTGGATTTTCCAATTTCTAACCAATTAATCTAAATATATCCCTATACTTCTCCTAGTAACCTTAACATGTTATAAGGCACTTCAACAAACCCTTTTGGTTCACACCAAAGGGAGTTACCCGATTTAAAGTTAACGTCTTCTCCTATGTTCTTTTGTATTATTTTACTTCTCCAACCTCCTAAATTAATTTTATTACATTCTATTATAACAGCACCAGTATCCTAAATATAATATTTTGTTTATTATTAGAAGGATTAAAACTACACTTACACACACCTCCAACTAATGGGTTAAGAACATACTGTTTTTATGGATGGAAAACTAACACCTCACGAAATGATGATTATTCAATTATCTCCCATCGCCTCTCATGGTGTCCATTATTAGGGAATTGTATTTATATACCGTATATATTATGTTTATTTATTTATTTATGCTTCTGTACTTTCCATTTATTTCATACCATTATGGTTTCCATTATGGGTAAACGTGATAATTTAATTTGAGTAAGTGCGGACTACCGCCCACTCAAAGTGATATGACTCGTTAATTCAATATGTGGGAGGTATAAATGATGGATTTAATAACATTATATATGATATTATAGAAGATTTATAGTATAAATATGTATCATTATGTTTTAATTCCATTAAAATAATAAATAGAAATGAAATTAGTGTTCATGCGTACATACAACATACCATCTCCATGAACGATGCATTTCATTTATTATCTTTAAATTTTATTTAATATTGTAAATACATACATATACTAGATATATATGATATATATAATATCTATATCATGAATATCATTCTGGATATAATAAATATTTGACCACATGAACAAATTGTAATTATAAGAAGTTCATTTTTTTACTCAAGTACCAAATATCGAAGAAACGACCGTTATTAACTTAACTGATTTCATAATGTACATAACATTGTAATAAGTGATATAAAAATAATTATAAACATGAAAAATGATCTTAATAAATTAGAAATTATCTTTTTTATTATTATTCATTATATTAAATAATGAACGGGTCAAATCAGACACAAGGTAAGGAACTTAATCTCAATCTCCTTTCATTCATTCATATTTTGTTTTAATAAATGACCTTCTTTTACACAATATATAAACACCTTTGAATTTTTATTTAATTCAAATAGAATCTTTTTCTATGAAGCATTTTAATAGACAACAAAAAAAGAATGTTTATTTTTAACATAAGTGGTGACAACAACCTTTTCTGCCACTGTGAATATTATTTGATCTATGGCTTCCTTATCAAGGTGTAATATTTTTAAGAGGAAAATAAATACCATATACTATATAACGTATTTTGGTATGGAAAATGGTTTTGATATTGGTTTGGTTATGTCAATATATTTAAATTATATATTGTGTTTGCAATGTGGAAATGTTATCTTTCTATTATGTTTGTTTTATCTACAATTAATATGTTATAGTTCTTGGGAATTGTTTATATATACGGGTGGTTTTGTGATAAACCTCAGGCAGGATAGCCCGAGATACCTCTCCAATGCTTTGGGTAACGTGATGGAGGTAAATGTGAATGTTTCGCCTATGAGATTTAGGGAATATACTGTGATGGTTACTCCAAATGTAACTCCCTACGTAGCTGTGATAGATACAATGTAAGTATGATATGGATTCCATGAGTTTCCTTTATGATTTGTGATTTCTATGTGTTATTAAAAAATCTTATGATTTAATTAGGTATGTTAACGAGCTTATGTTATGTATGTTATGATGAACTAATGTTTTCTTTCTTATATTTATAACCCTCACTGGGATTTTTATGCTCTTCCAAAATTTTTAAATGTTTTTCACATGACCTAAAGATGAATAGGGTCAAAGATGAGATCAAGGAAATGTTGTGCTGTCTAAAACATTGGACTAGACATTACTCTTTTTGTCAAGTGTTTTTATTTTATGAAAAAAGTTGAAAATGAGTAGAAGTGTCCACATTTTAATTTTTGAGATGTAATGTGATAGTAATGACCTTATTCTCTAAAACACTAAACCTAAAAATATACTCAATATAAATTACTTATTTAATTCAATATTATGTAATGTTTAAGGATGTGTCTATATATCTTTGCAGCAAGACAACTCACCTAGTCAAAGTAATATGGTGGAAGTATAAGTTTGAGGAGAATAAATTAGAATAGGTATAAAAAATTAAATAGAAGTCCCCTAATATATTATCCCAAATAAACAAGGCCTATTGATCCTTATGTTGTGTTTATTAAATATTCATATTAAATATATTGTTATAATATTTTTTAAGGACTTGCGATGTTATATGAAAGGTATAGTTGAGGTGAAAATACCAGCTACGAATAGGAATCTTGAGTCGATCCATGGTAAATGTTTGAACAATGGTAATTAAAATGCATAATTTTATAATATATTAATCTTGCTTTCTTTCAAAATTATTATTGAATGTAGTATTTATCCTTAGTTTTTATTCCATTTTGGGGGTCTAAAATTTATAGGATGAAAAATGTTTTTTGGAAAAGTATATATTTTCATATAATTATAAAAGTTTTGAGAAAGGGTGAATATGACTAATGAAGTCTTTAAAAAGTCATTTTTCATGTACACCTCATTAAAAAATTTATAAAGAAAGTGTATCATAAATGTGTAGATGTTGCGTGAAAATGAGAGATTCATGAACCCCTAAAATAAAGATGGAGATTTGTGATTCTGGTTAGTTTCACAATAAATTAGATTATAAATACAAATGGACTTTCATGATTATGGCAAGTCTCTTGCTAAATAAGATGAAAAACTGATTATGTTAATTGGAATAGAAAAATTTCAAATATGTTAGGTGAAGTAAAAGAGTGATTTGAAAGTGGGTAGTTGCGTCTATGAATTCGTGGCTACCCCTTGCCCATTTGGAATTATCTAAAATTTCAATAAATATCTGAAGGATCTTCTTCATAAAAGAGTATCTCAAAAGAGTATAATTATGTTTAGTTCTATCAAATAGAATGTTTTGATGTTTTTTAATATATTATTAAATAATTATTATATCATTTTTGAGAAGAAATTAACATGATTCTACTCAGAATAATTGAAATTGAAAAAAATCATATTTCAAGAAAGTGTATTTTCGGAGAAAAATCAAATGTTTAATGAAATAGTATGTATAGAGTTATGTGACTGTAATGTTCAAAATGTGGCTATTTCATGAATATTTTGAGTTTAAAAATATTTACTGTTATGTGAACCAAATGAATTTTAAATTCATTTCATGTTAAAAGTGATTTTAAATACACTTTTTCTGATGTATTTCCCACATAGAGTCTTATATTAATCAAGGACAAAGTCTTAGATTCAAATCTACCAAAGAGTCATATAAGAATAAAAATTGTGAAAATTCCTTCATGTATGTGGTTTGTGGGATCATATACGTGGATTTATTACTTGGGAGAAGAGTGATCAAACCTTATACATTGAAAAGGTAGTGTTCCATGAACTCAGTATCTATTGTCGTATTAATTGTAATATTAAAATATAGAAATTTTTAGTATATTTTTATATGAATGGAACAATTTTTGTGTATTATACATTTACTATACCATAGTGGTGAACTATTTAATACTGTTGTAGTATTTTCTTATTTAATAATATGGGATTTTGGGTGATTAATTGATTCATTCAAGCATGTTTAATGAGTTCTTATATACATGGGGACAAGATCTATTAAATTCGTCGAAAAAATTTAATACCCTGATTCACCACTCCCCTGTCATGGTGTTTTACATTCTAACAACTGTTATCAATTATATAGGTATATAATAGTTGAATTTAACATCAGTATTCGTTTTTATGGCATGTTCATATAATGTGAGTGGACATCCATATTTTTATGGGTGAAACTTCCAAATTTGGAAGAACATAATGTGATATCATTTTTAATATCTTGAAATGGAATATCTATTCGTCACAGTTCATGTGATTCTATTCAGACATGTAATAGAAATATATATGAGAAAATTAAATAAGAGAATTCGTTATATATATATAAATTCTCAAAATAATTTTACAATAGCTTTTTCTAATCAAATGTATTATATGATAAAGAGTTTAGCTTCAACAAAGTTAATGTGGGAAAAAATAACAAATATATAAGAATGAAATAACAATGTGAAGAATGGAAAACTAAATGTTTTATAGAATATTTTTTATGATTTAATAATTCATTGGTATGATAGTCAATATTGTTTATATAATCAATATACTGATGTTTTTAGAATGATTCATTGTCTTGGTAATGAAATAATGGATAATGATATTGTAAAGTAAATATTGGTAAGCTTTCCACCAATTTATATTCTAAAAGTGTCTTATCTTAAGAAATGGAATTTATATAATATTTCAATTTATAACATATGATGTAATATATTGACTAGTGAAATGATATTTAGACCATAAGAAACAAAAATTGATCCAATTAATGTGATATATTTCAATGCTACAAAAAATCATGACATTGATAAAGGTAATGATGATGGAAATGATATTAATGATGAATTTCATTCTCCTATTTCCAAAAAATTCAACATTTGAAAAAATAATATTCATAGGAAATCACCCTTTGTCTTGTTTTCAATATAGAATTGTAGGGAACATTTCTACACGATTGCTCCCATGTTAATGTGCGTCAAATTTGAAATTGTTTTTACAAGAATATGTAGCATATTCCAAGAAACCTAAGGTCGTATCTAAATGGATACAATATATAATTAATTAAAAATAGGCTTTGATTAAATATTTATGGAATAAGTAATCAGTTGAAATTATTATGGGGTTTATGATTGTCTTAAAAAAAATAAACAATATTACTATGTGAAATAAATAAGTTGGAGAAATCATGATCAACCCGGGTTAGTGTCCCATGATTATCATCCATCATAGATCTTAGGGGAAGTGGTAAATATAAGTAATTCCTTGATTTATACACACAAAAACCAGTATGTTATGTGATTAATTACATGTTTAATACATCATATTTGACTGATCAAAGATATTGATTACTTGAGACCTCTCAAAATAAATAAATAATTATATATACATATATACATATATATCTATTTATGAATTGAAATAAACCATGAATCACCTCAACACCATGATGAAATGACCATATTTTTTTCATTGATAAATTTTTCAGAGGAAATGAACATTTATATTCGTGTGTTCAGGCTTCTGGATTTTACTAATTGATATTATCCATCTACATACCCATCAGAGGGAAGGGGTGGGAAAAGAGTTGAACACACTCAATTCCTCAAAATATCCAAGGTATGTACGAAACCATATGGATTATTATTAATTTTATTTTTATATGATCATACAATAATAAAAATAGTAAAAAAAGGTAAAAATTAATAATAATAGATTTAAAATGTAATTTCAATTACCTTTCAATAATTATAAGCATGGAGATTAGGATTACAACCTAGAACACCCCCCAAATTGATCACTATGAGGTTTAAAGTAGATAATAGAGAAGTGTGGTAAAATTAATGAATAATTCTATATAATTAGACACGCTTTTACCCATAGTAGCTAAAACCATTATAATGAGAATTTTTTTCTTATAAAGAAAAAATTATCTATTTGGATTTAAGAAATGTTTATGGTCAATGTGTGTAGAAGAGATATTAATTATATATTTTTTAACCATGTTTATATGATTTATTGGAAGTATTAACCATGAATTAGCCTAATTGGAGGTATGAGCCACTAGTAATGTCCCAAATAAAGAAGGATGGTCCAACCATTATTGCCTTGAATTTCATCACATTGTGGGACTCTTTTGGGTTTCAAAATGGTTGAATTGGGCACCATGGTCTTCTAGAGAGATCTATCCTTTATATAAATTTTAAAATGAACACCAATTTCTAGTCAAATTAGAGAACATATAAATCCACCTTAAAATTTTAATTCCCCGTCAATTATGGGGATCTAGTGGAGTTCAAGCCATTTTATTATTACATTTCATCATCGACACCCTAAATTACCTCCACCTAAAATAAAAAAATAAAAAAAAATGAAATTCAAATTCAGTGCAGTAATAAATATTAATTTAGTAAATCAAAAATGAATTTAAATTTGATATTATAATTGTAATTTTCAATACATAACCAATTAAATAAAAAAGATTATGGGTGGAAATGAATAGAGAATCGTTACAAAATCACCCCCAAACCATAATATTTCCACCCCTACGAATGGTCACATTAAAAATACATGATGCATTAAGATATTCAAAACTTGATAGAGATATTAAATTCAATAAAATTATAATAAAAGAAATATGGAGAATGAAAAAACAACACCAAGGCGTTACTCATAGTTAACATGAAAAAGATGTCTCATAGATTATATTTAAACACTCATCAAGAAGTTATATGATAACAATTCGAGAAAGGATTTAAAATTTAAGCCTTCCACTAACTCTCATTATGTGTGTGTTTGTGTGAAAACCATTTCATGCTATTCATTCCACATTATATCAAGTAAATATCTGTTATTTAAATATTTTTTACCCAATTCACTCCATTGAACCAACCCTACATCCTTTAAAATCAAAATTTAATACCCACTCATGTATGATTTCTTGGAGGTCAAACCATAAACTCCGGAACTATATATCCCCGTATTTTTTACATTTCATTACTCCCCTCATTATTATTAATATTATTAATATTATGTTTTTTATTGTTTTTCACTATTCTTTTCTGAGGGTATACAATAGTTGGATAAAAAGAAAAGATCCATAGGTCATTTCAGAAATGTAATAAAATAGATATATTATGAAATGAACATATGGAAATATCATTTTGAAATAATGATAAATATTAACCTATCTTATATTTACCTTTGTTTATGTCAGCATTTTTCACACTTCATGGATGGGTGCATAGATGTGTGGAGATATTATATGACACAATATTCCCATAATCTACATTCCAAACAAATAAAATTCATCTCAAAAGAATCATAGTGATAAATAGTGTATATCATTTAAAAATAACATATTTACTAAAATTCACAACCCAATGTAAAATTAATGATAAAATTTACTTTCGAAAACTAAGAAAAAAATTCATGAAATGATAAAAAAACATGGAATCAGAAATTTGGACACGAATTATTAATAATTTCCATAATATATAGGGAATTATAGGATTAAAAGAGGAAAATACCATGTAGAAAGAATGATAAAGAACAAATTAAAAAGATTAAGAAATTATTAATAAACTCAATAAGGCGGGGAAAAGTAAAATACTATGCATCCAGATAAAAAGGGAAGAAATAAGAAATATGATGAAAATCCTCTTAAAACAAGGAATATAACCAAGAATACAGACTTGAGTGTGCAGGTTCCTCACATTAATAAAAAATAATGCGTTATGGATGGATAAAACATGTTGGGTTTCATTGGTATGTTTATTATTGAAAGTGGATTTCTATAACCATGTGCTTTATAATGTCATCATATTTTTTTAACACTATTCCAATTGATGTTAGTACTTTTAAATATCTTCTCATAAAAATCATATATTGTACAAAAAAATAACCATTAATAATATTTTAAGGATTGATCCATCACGAATAATGATTTCCAAGATGGATCTACGGTCTATAATTGTACACGAGGACCCTGTAATCAATACGAATCTCCTATTTATGAACTGTATCATCATGTTTTTTTATTATTTTTCACTTTATATATTATAAAATTTTCATTTACATCATGAAACATTTCACCCAACTCATGAATATTCAATTTCTTAGGGTCAAATACGTTTTAAAGATTAATATTTCCCTTTTTAAGATTGAAATATGCATGGTTCTCTACCTCTAATCAGTGGTGACAATTCTTTTTAAACACAATTCTATATGGTTACATTTCTATGGGGTTTTTAGAAGTTGTACTGTATGCCCAAATTGAACCATCCAACATAAAATTCCATTTATTCATATTTGGTTGTACAATTTTTTCCAAGATTCCATTATCATTTTGGTATGATATTTATATTTTTATATTAGTTTGCGGGGTGATATGAAACAATTACTCATGAAAAAACCCGTACGTATGAATAATTTTTTTAATGATAAGATTGAAAAAATGTGAACCCTGATAACTAATGATAAATATTGGAAATACAAAACATATAAAAATATGAGATCTCAAAATGTTGAAATCCACTCAAGAGACATCAGTCGTAGTATCATTTTTCCTCCTATTTAGAGATGTATTCATAAGCTAGTAAAAATTACAAAAATCCAAATGAGTATTTAAAAGTCCCCATGATTTCAATGGAACATACATAAATAATTTAAATAAATAACATGGGTTGTTTAGGAATTTCATTCCTCTTGAATATATTCCTTATGAATTGACACCATATGGATAAATTAAATGACTAATGGGAATCTATATATAATTTTTTCCAATAAATTTTAAAGTCATGGAACATTAGAGGTATATGTTAAAATCTAAAGTGGACTTTAAAATTCAAATCATATTAGAAGCAAAAAAATATAGGTGAACTAATGGTCATGGATACACTGATGAACAACCAGATCATTAAAAATTCACCACAAGTATGAATAATCCCAAATTCAACACCATTATTCCTATTTAAATCTCTATTATAGTGAATTTATAATATTATTTGGGATTCTAGACAATGCTAGAAAATTCAAAAGTCCTTCATACTATGGTGTAATGTCTAAAACATCATAATGGTTCATATGAGAGAAGAATTCATCATTGGGGAGGAGTGATTCAACAAGATGGTCTAATGTTTGGGAGATCCTACAAATGTGTCCCTCTATATCATTTTCACTCCTATTGTATCTAAAATATCAATGTTAAACACCGGAATTAGGGGTAACCAATTAATGATACATGGATTAGATTTATGTTTCTTAAAGGGAAAATAAATAGAAACATCATCAGAGAAAACAACAATTTTTGAACAAAGATGAAATGAAGAAATTTGTTTCTAGAAAAAAACAATAGAAAAAAGTTATTTTTCATTGGTTATGTTGTTTTATTAGGCATGGTCAAGGGTACATGAGGTATAAACAATGACATGATGAGCCCTCTCAAACCATTGTTATAAAACTAACCCAACTGAAATGTTCAATTCATTACATATAAGTTCAATGGGGAGATCCCCCCTCGGTGTTTAGATGATGGGAGTTGATGTGAGACTACTTTTAGTTAATTTTATGTATCCCCATTATTTTTATAAAAACAGAATCATAATACTTTTAGAATAAATAATACAAGGTAAGGGTGATCTTACAAATTTATTTAATAAATCAGAGGTAAAAACAATCAGGAGAAAATAAATATCACACCTTCAGAAGGAATTTTTGAGATGAAGGGGATGAATTTAATTATTATTTTTTATTCTCCACTTTAGTTCCTTCATTTAAAAAAATACCAAGAAGTGTCACCTGATAACCATTAAATGAATTTTTTCATAATTAAATATGAGATCTGTTTCCATGCAATGGTGGTGGAAAACACCAATGTGTTGCAAATAGACATCAAATAAAGATTCAAAAAATATAAAATAATCTATAAAAACATATAAAAAAATTATATGTACTTATGAAAAATAATCAATATACATTGAATAAAATTACCCAAAATTTTTCAGACCAAAATGAATCCTTCAGAATGAAATATTACTAAATGGATTGGTAAATGATCTATTTTCTTAATCTTATATTGATAAAAAGACTATAATACAACCCAAATATTTATTAATGAAATAATATTGGGATGTACTGACCAATCGTTCAACCATTTGATCAACAAATTCTATAGAAAAGTGGACCTTTCATGTAGATTGATTCAATCCATGGTAGTCAATAAAGATATGCCAACTATTTTTACACGGTTTGTAATCGATTCATTCTTTTCAATTGAAACTACTATTATTACATTTATTTTTTTCATTGTTTTAACAATGCTAACCCATTTATTATTAGATATGGGATAAATTATCCCTATAAAAATCATTTTAAAAAAAATTAGTTTTAAAAAATGAAGGAGGTTGGGATTTAACGAGTGTTATGGTTTCATAATGGGTGTAGAAACATCTTATAAAATTATATTGTGCATGAAAATATATGGGATAATCTTGTAAATATCATCCAATATCCATACTATATCATTTTTTACACTCTCTGAAAAGGAATAGTTATTATGATTCTTATTATGGAGAGTGTTTGTTGGAAATAATGTTGTGAAATTTTTCAATACCCTCAATATTGGTTTATTTTAAATATTATTTTAGTGGTTTTAATTCCAAAATAATTGGTATTTGGATTGAGGGGGGGCTTTCGGTGGAATCGGGTTCATGAAGCTATATATATATGCTTTTTTTATTCTTTAAGGAAATAAAATCAATAAAAATGAGTTTATTTAGAATCATCGATAGTCATTGGTTTCTCAGAGTGAACAAAAGTTTCAACTAAAGAACAAAATTTATACTTTTATGAACCCAAACAAACACTAAAAAAAAGATTCACATAACAATTTATCTATGACTTAAGAAGGGTAAAATATTTCATAGTATGGGTTAAGAAGATAATGTTTTTTTGTGTGTAGTTAGATAATGCATAAGTCAAATAGAATGTAAGAGTGGAGTTCTCCTCAATGGGGTGCCTCATGGAATCTAGGATTTTGAAACATAATGTTTCCCTACTATACTCCATTGGAAACATATTTTTCTAAATGTTGGTGATCATCTTAACTATTTTAAGGAATGTACATTAAACTATTAGAAGAGAATTTGCTTCGGTTTAGGTGTTTTCTATCTCAAAAATGTTGAAATTTGTAGGGAAGATGAGATTATTTAGTATTAAAATAGTTCCATTGAGCAATCATTATGGGTGTGTTATACTCTAATTGGAAAATTTCATGATGATGCCCAATTTTTTTAAAGAACTCAATCATGTAGATAAGTATACATGGTTTGATGCATTACATTAATAAGAGAACCTAAATTGTTAATTGCATCTAAAAATAAATTTTCCGTTATGGTGAAAGGTATCATAAATATTATAGGATAACTGTATTTGGTTTTATCATGGTCGCACCATTACATCCAATGATGAATCTCTCATTCCCATTCAGTCAACTTCTATTAGTGTAATGTTCTATAAGAAATTGATAATAGTGAGTAAATGTATCTAATAAAGGAGAGATAAGTATTAACATTTTAAATGATTCAATTATTTCTATATCAAAATCATTATCAATATATTTCTTATATTTATATATTCTTTTTGGCAAACGAAGATGAATTGGTTTTTTAGAGTAATCCTAAATAATAACTTGTTTACTCTATTGGATATTTATTATTTACTAAAATCATTTGCTGGTAGTAAAAGAGAGATTTTATGTGGAGGATATACCAGTTGTGTAAAATAATTGTAATAATAATCTTATTTACAACAACAAAGTTTGATTTCACTTGAATTACATTTCCATTGTGGATTAGAAATATGTTAGGGTGGTAGTTTTTTTATAACAATGCATATTTATCACACTAATGGTGATTTCTAATTGTCCCACTTGTTTATATAGCTATTGAATATCTTATTGTGTAGTCTATAGAAATTAGGAGTTCTTGGATTCCATTTTATTCATCATATCCTTGTGTATTAGTTTATATTTTGGAGTGGGAGGGGTTTTATTGAGATGCATAAGGATAATAAGGTTGCATACCTTGGACTTGATGATACATGTTTTTATGGTAGTTCATGCATACTCCTTGTCAATATTGTGGTTATAAATTCCACCTAGGATTTATATTTTGATGAAGTGGTTCTTTATTAAAGCTTTCTGCTTATTGAAATTCATTCTCAAGAAATACTACTATACAATACTCAAATAAATATTGATATTGGGCCAACTAGTCCAAAATATTTTTATTATTATAACAAATACCAAAATGGGATGGAATTAGATGAGATTACGAATTAACTTGATTTGGCATATTTATCATATAATTTTATGCATATCATCAAGTTTATTATCTACCTTTTTTAGGGGTTACTTAAAATCCGAATTAACTTCTCAAGTTGTTAAAATTTCTCATGTACCAAATTTTAGGGAATTTTTTTCCATGATGGCTAATAAGTCTTAGGTGGAGAAAAGATTTTTATCAACTAGGGAATCACCAAATGTTTTATATATCATTAAAATATACATTGTTAAAATTACCTCATACAAGTATATAACTAATAATTTATATCTAATTATTTGGTGGGGTATACTTCAAAAATGCGTTTTGAATCTCTCCTTATATTCATGAAGGGTATCTCCTTGTGATTTCCTAATGCAACAGATTTCTTGTCTAATTGATGTAGTTTGGAGGGCATGGAATAAATTCACTCTAAATAGTCGTTTATGGTCATCATATCACCCATTTTTTGTATGAAGATATTATATCCATTGTTTTTCTACACCATCAAGGGAGAAATGTGAGGCCCTAAACAATATAATGTCCCAGAAATATTTTTTGAATTCATAGAAGATCACACTATATAAAATTCCTCATGATATTTTTTAGGGTCCTCATCATAAAGAACATGGAATTTTAGAAGGAAATGGGTGAGTCCTGATCTCATATCAATGTTTACTACTTCCTCAAGGTATTGAATGTACGCAGGTTGATACCACACATTAGAGGTAGTCAATTATTTTAATGTTCGATTATTTTTTGCCATGTTTTTTGGGGGGTGATTTGGTTTACTCAAAGATTATTTTATGAAAACATGAGGTTCAAAAATGATTTTCTTAGTATTTCATTATCTTACTACTCTAGATGAACTAAATTTTTAAAGAAGGTTCATTTAAATTTCTAGGTCTATTTCAAAAGGTATTTCTATTTTTGATTGGATCATGCAGATAAGTTGAATTTTTTATTATTTTTTCTCTTTTTATGAAATATAAATAAACTAAATCAAATTATGAATAATGAGAAAAAATAAATTAAAGAGAAGTAAATATTACATAATTACTGGTAGAGAGAGAGAAAATAAGAGGGAGATAAATAGATAAAAACACACAAAAGATAACAAAAAATAACAAATATGAAAAATATCCAAAATGAAGGGGGAAATATTGGAAGGATACAGAAATGAAAAAATAGGATAATAAATTAATAATGAAATAAATGATATTGACTCCCCAAAAACAGTGCTAAAATTTGATTTTGTTGATAATCCTGTCAAATTAGATATTTTGTTTATTATAATTTCTATAGTATTCAAGGAACCCTTGGTCATCACTCAATAGACATAGATAATTAATTTAGAAAGAAGGTTTTGAGTATTTTTTAATAAACAAAAAATGGTATGATTTTTTTGGGGGTTTTTTGATTTTGAAATATAAATTAAAAATATATTACAATGTGTTAGAAATAAGTGGGAGAAATTGGGATCAACCGGGTGAGTGTCCCTTGATGCTCTTCTGTCACCGCTCCCAAGGGAATTGGAAATGCAAATTTATTCCTTGATTCATAAACACTAAAAAAGTGTGTTATGTGATTTATTATGATTTTTACAACTATGATTTTATTTATAAATTAAATTTATTACTGATGGCCACACTAAGTGAAAACAATTGTGTCAATTTAAGAACCAATCCCAATCAATGAATCACATAAATGACATGATGTGATGAACTATTTTTTTAGTGATAATGTTTTAAAAAATAAAATAATATTATCATTCATGCTATAATTATTTTCAATTTTATTAATTGATTTAAATCACCCACACACTCATGAATGGGATAAGGGTGAGAAAAGAGACAACCAGGCTCAAATCATTACATGATTCGAGTTATCCATGAAATAATGAGGATTCAAATAACATTGTTTGTTATTTTATTATACCAGAATAAAAATAAAATTAATAGTTATAGATTAATAATAATATTAGTCCAAAAAAGGAATTTAAATTACCTTCCAAATATTAGAAGCGTGGAGACGGTGGTTAAAATAAATAACACCGCCCAAATTGATTACTAATATGATTTAAAGTACATGATGGATAAGATTATTAAAATTAGAGAATAAAGCTACAAAATTAGACTCAACATTAGAAATATTTTTTAAAACCATTCCAATGAGCTATTGAGTGATTTTGAAGAGGAATTTGTCATGTTTGATCTCAGAAGAGACAATAGTCTATTAGTATAGGTGATCTGTTCATGAAATATTTTCCTACAATGTTTATTTGGGTATTTGGATATAGGAAATGTGTTAAATTTACTTAAAATTATTTGGAAATATGTTCCTTCAATTTATTTATCTAATTAAAGATTAATCAACCGAATTTTATGTCTGATTCCTGAGTTATGGAAAAAATATAGCAGAAAATTTCAATAAGAAACACCCATAATTTCTTCACATTGGGGGACTCTTTTTTGAATCTATATGGATATATTTTACTCCATGGTATTATAGTAAAATTTACCCCACATCTTTTTAACCTTTACCCCAATTTTATCGCAATTATATTCATGTATTATCCATAGTAATAATTAAATTCCACATGTATGCTTGGATGACTACGTTGTTTAGTCCCATTTTTCTTGTATTCTGTAATAGGGTCTCCAAATCACCTCCACCTATAATGAAATAATAAATACAAGATAAATTATCCTTTTTAATATTTATAAATATTAAATTATTGAATAAAATATGAAGAGAATTTTTTTATTATATTCATGATTATCAATAAAATTCTAGTATAATATGGTGGTGTAAGGGTGGAAATGAATAAGGAATCATTAGGCAATCAATGGTTCTCGTGAATATTGGATAGTGTGGAATGTGAGGTAAAAACCATATATAAGGCATTAATGATATTCCTACTAAAATAGAAAATAAATTGAATAGGAATATATTTAATATCAAAGAGGGCCATGAATATGTTGTATTTTTAGAAGAAAAACATATATTGCTTTTAGTTATAATGTTGAAGATTACATTATGGGTAAAATTTAAAAGTCCGAGCCTATGAATGAGGGATGTAATTGGAGACAATGGGTTGTTGATATCATGGTGGAACAATACAGTCTATTTGTAGAACCTGAAATTAAAATAAAGAAAAATAATAATATTAGTACTGTTAAAAAAACTATCATTAGAGTTTGTGGACCTGCATGAAACATATATTGATTGATTGAATGTAGACGAATAAGAACACTTAAAAACAGACGAATGATTAAGAGATGATTTAATTACACAATAAATCATTTATATCATGTAAGTATTATCAATTAACATAATTCTACATTTTAATAGAATGATATGATAGTTGAGGACTGGGAAAAATAAACTCTTACCTTAAAAAGTAAAATGGAAGATTTAACAAAATCATAGGAATAAAATAGGAAAATATACATTGTTATTTTCACCCATAAATATCATCTAAAAATATCCCAACATTCACCTAAAGGAGTAGGGAAAATTTTAAATGATAAAATTAAAAAATTTAGTGGAAGAAGTAGAAATAATTGTGATTTAAAAAAACATCAAAGGATGGAAATGATATGGGAAAATAAAAAAGGTAAAACAATTTTGTTATATATATGACATTATAAGGGTAACAAAAGTTATAATAAAGACAAATTAAAATCTAATTGAAAACAAGGATAAAAATAATCCTCAAACATCTAGAGATAACCATCGAATAGTGACCTAAATTAATGTAATAGATATCTGGAGGAATTAATGTGATAAGATATCTCCAATTTTAAAATATCTATTCTATTGAATTTTTTTCCATCTAATGTCTTACTATGATGAGTAAAAGATTTATCTGAATAGGGATGTATCTAGAATCCAATAAAATATATTAAAAACCATATTCATATCATATATAATAAAAAAATTATATTTATATTATTTTCATTATGATAACTTTTGGAATAAATTCATTCACTGTAAGTAAATAGAAGGAGGAAAAAATATATATATAACACATAGATAAGTGAATACACGTCACCCATGAAAAATCACCTTAGAAAATTGGTACATTTAATTACAATAATAATATGAGTCTGATTCTATCACAAATATTTTTGAAGGGATTGGATATGACATCTTATGCCTCCACTAAACTAGGTATCAAATTGAATGGGAAAAACATTATTTAAAATTTTAACTAGTTATATATCACAATCAAATCCAAAAATAATAGAATCCACAAAATTATTGTTAGTTTATTCCCATCCCATATTATATGATATGTAAATTTATATAAAACTGTGGTAGAATGAATTAACAAAACAATGTAATTTAATAATGATAGTTCCTTAAACACCAACGGTAATGGAAATATCAATTTTTAAAGTAGTGAGTTATATGAAACACATTTTCTCTCTTTGGATAGTATTTGTGAGAATAAACTTAGTTTTAGTGAAGTGTACATTTATAACCGGTGATGAAATTTAATCATAAGGGATTCACTGTCAGAGGTAATTAAGGAATGTCACCTATGGAAGGCTTGTGTAAGAATGGAAATTTATAAAATGTGTAATTTAATTATCAATACTAATTCATAATAATTGTAGAGGAAAAATTCAATTGGATATTAAAGTTGTTTTAAATTTATCAATATATCATAGATAACATGTCCATGGTGATGGTTTTTTGGTAAATCAAAAATATAAAGAATTATCAATAAAAAACAAGTGATAATTGAATATAAAAAAATGTTTTTGGATGTTATTATTGACCGATGATCCAAATGGCATCAAATTTGTTTGATATGGTCACAAATGTTGGGTGCGCTCAAATATATTTGACAGGTACATTAAGAGATAGGTTCTTTATTCTTTTTATTTATTATTTATATTGTGTTTTCTCTAAATCCATTTTGGCGTTGATGGTGACATAGTTTCTAGTGTCTTAAAAAAATTGGATTCTAAACATTTGAGGATGTATAAGGTGTTTTTTTGAATGGTAATAATTTTCTTGAAAAAAAAAATATTATTTGTTATATGATTTTCCAAAAGATGCAAAAAAATTGATGTTTTGGGCCACCACATAAAAATATGAAAAATTAAACTGTCTCATGAATGTTTTTATGTTTTGAACAAAAATCAATGTTTCATGAACCAGTGTTATATAGATGGATTTGTGTGATAACATTGAGTTTCTCAGAAATGGTTACATCAAATCTCAATAAATTTGCGTGATGGTGGTGAGTTGTGAAGTAAAATTAATGTCAACCCTGCGATGCTCTCTGAATAATGAATGGTGGGTGAGAGTTCGATCACCTGTAAGAATGTTATTTGAAGGGATAATTATATATATAAATAGATAGTTACCCATATTTGGTTTCATCCAGTCCCAAAATGGTGATTTGAAGGCTCTAAATCATGAAATATTTTTTATCAAGGGTTTTGTGTGGTATATTTTCATGATGTAGAGTAATGAAAAGTTATTTATTAAATGGTTCGTTAGTTACTTAATATATTTTTTTAAGAATGTAACAAGATTCTACTCCGAACAACTGATATAAGATAAAATTTCATATGCTAAAAAAGATCGAGTTGTGTGAAAAAATTAATATTTCATTAAATACTCATTAAATACATATATGAATATATGTTTCATGAAGTCAATAGTTCATTAAAGATATTAGTTTCACGAAATTGGATGTTATGAGAATAGAATGAAATGAACATTAATTTCAAGTTTAAAGTGCATTCAAAGAGAATCGACTAAAAAATATGAGGAACATAATGGTTCATGATAATCAATGGTGGAGAGTTGTATTTTAAATATACTGTAGAGACACAGATATCTATAAACTATGTATGTTTCATCATTTAAGTAGTCATTGGAATTGGAGAAGAGGTTGTGTGTGTTGGGTGAGTACAGGCCAAACACTAAACCTTATAAATAATTTTTTCATTTAATAAAATGACATTTTATAAATCAATTATAAACTAAATATCATGGAGGCATTGTGTATTGTCATATTACTAACACACTATTAGAATATTCTCCTCGGGCTAGCCCTTAGTGGGGACCCAAGTGAAACAATGGTATTGCGTATCAAATTTAATCTATGTCTATTGTTTTATTGAATAAGTCATTCAAGTTTGTTTCATAAGCATTAACTGATTTTGGGAAAAAATACATCAACTTAAAATACAATTTTTACACCCTGATTCATCCCTCCAATCTCAAGGTGTTCTAGGGTATAATAATAGCTTTATTGAAATGTGGTCACTCACGATGAAAACCATAGAAACGTGCAGGCATCCACAGTCAGTAGATTCATATATACCAATGTACTGGAAGTAGATAGTGTACGGTAGAGTTTTTTTTCCCTTTTAGGATGTGTAATTATTTTATATTGGAGATGTCATATTATCTTTGGAATATATGCGAATACTCACACATTGTACTAAAATAGAATATATCCCTTTATTAATTTCTAATTAAGAAACAATAATTCATCAAATTCAACTTCATAATTGGCCAGTATCTCCTCCATCATTAGAGGTCAAAATTTATTATAGTGTACATTAGATATATCTATAACCATTCATGTTTTTAGATTGGTATCATCATATATGTGGAAAATTAATATTGGAAATTTTCATGTTAGGTGTCTTCCTTAAATGATTGGTAAGTTATACTTCCTCACATAGCTCTATGTGTATAACATAGAGATGATTTCATGAAATATTTTATTTAAATACTTTTTATTCTTTAGTAGCTTTCTTTGAACGCAATCTTGAGTCTAAAGTAACCATGGGATGTCCTTAATGTAAAATTATCATTATAGCATAGCCTTTAGGATAGCGGGAATAACTATATCTAAAATATGAAAATGCATTATGAATTCATTGGCTATAAAATATTTAAAAAAAATATAAATCAATTATATTTTTATATTTTTTGAATGAATTGCATTTAGAGAAGATATTTATTATATATTTGTGTTATATACTTAATAATGTTTATTGATATTCATTCAATTAATATTTTATTCATAGGGTATGAATGAAACAATTTTTTATGTATAATATCCTATTTTTTATAAAATGTTAATTTTATACCTTTGAATGGTTAACCCGTTTTAAATTGAAATTTTAACACATTAATAATTTATATTTAACAATGCAAACATTCTATTTTGAATCAGGATATAAAAATTTACTTTTGATAAATTTTTGATGTTTTTTTTATATCTTTCTCGTTTTGATGAATAGAAAAAATACACTATATTTTAATTTGAAACAACTTTTTTAATTAAGATAATTTATATTATTATATTATTATATTTAATGTTTTAAAGTATAAATATAATATATAATTACCATTTAACATAATTTATTTCATTATCATTAATATTACATTGAATTCATAGGTAAAAACATATCAATCTTTTGCAATGTCTTAACCATTAAAAACTTGTATTCTCATTTCAAAAACAAAATTAATATAAAATCAATCACTACAACATCTGTATATTGTATTTGGAAAAATAGATTACATATTTTCATTTATAATTTCTAAATTGTGTCAATAGGTACCTTTTATTTTTTTACAATATGAATAGTAACTTCAGTAATTATTTTATTTACATTGGTTAAAGGGTAAATCTGGTAAATAAAGGTAAAAATAATAATTTAATAATATAATACTACCCTAAAACGAGTCTTAATACTATTGGACAAAATATTTATATTCACGGCCATCCATGGGTCGATTTAGGGACCCCATGGATTCACATGGATGTTAAAATGTCATTTTATAAGAATTATATTAAAGTAATAATAATTATAACCTAAAAAAGTATATTTTACTAAATTGGTTTTAATATAGAGATATATAAATGAATTCTATGATTATAAATAGTTATTGTAAATAAAAAACTATTTCTTACATCATGGTATTTTATTTATACTTTTTAGAGATTATATAAATAGTTTTATTTATTACAAGAATATGATGTAGTGATTACTACATTAATGAAAGATTTAAATAAATGAATTTAGAAATATTAAAAAAAATATAATTTTGTTATTTTGATGTCATCCAAGAATTTTAAGGATGAAATTGAAATATTATCTTTGAGTTAATTTATATTTTCTAAGTAAAAATGTTTTTATGAATTTTTAAATTCATGTATGAGTAGTGTCCAATATTGAAACAATTCTTAACTGAAAACATAAAATATTTTATTCAATGATATTAAAATCCAAAAAATATAATATACGTCCAAATGGTTAATATAAGTCCAAATATTTCATAAATATCATTTTGGGTTCGTTTGACATGATATGATAATCATATTAACCCATAATGTGTAAATAACCTGATATCATGGTAAGATTATAAAGGGTCCAATAAGGGTTAAACCAAAAATATAACAATAAAAAAATATTCTTAAAATGTTTAAATATTATTATATGATAAGTATTAGAACCAGAGTCATCTTATAATTTAATGAAATAAATATTTGGACCATTTTTAGTTGAAATTGTTTTTATTGTAAATTAATATTTTTGGGAGTTTCCTTAAGTGCATCTCTCGTCTCTTATAAAAGGGCACCTCCTCCCTCCCCTATTCACTCCATTTGAGACATCAAGCTAAACCAAACCCTGCCAATATCTCTTATAAAAGTTTCTAGTTACATTATAGAGTTGTTTTTCTTCTCAAAAGGCCAACTCTACTGTCTTAAGAGAAAAATTAAAGGAGTCACGTTGAGGAAGATGCAATCTATTCTACCAATTCATTCACATTTATTTCTTCTTATAATTCCCATTATTTAATTTTTTTATTATAAAGTAATAAATTCAGTATATATCATATAATTCTATGTTATTATAAATATTTAACAACCATATTTCACCTTTTATCCATCATACGGAAAATAAAATCACTGCACGTGCATACATACGGCTTACCGTCTCCACGTCGTAGTGTATTATGGTTTTCCCTATAACCTTATTTGGATGGGTATAATAGTAAAAATAATAATTATATATTATTAATATAATATTTTAATAATTTTTATATACTATAATCCATCCAATTCAATACCACTTGACAGTTGTGGGAACAATACAGTTGGTCGTGTGTGCATATGACTTACCACCTCCACGGTGCGATGTGATTCATTATACTCAATATTGGTGAAATCATGATTATATAAATGAATTTAATGGATAAATATGATATATATTTTACTAACACCATGTTTTAAATTATATAACTACAAAAAAAAAATTTTGAATAAGAACTTATCTTACAAAACATACATAAGAACGTAAAGCAGTTAATGCCCGAATGACGAGTAACAATTAAATGTAACTAAAAAACGGATGAAAATATAATTCTAAATGCTATCATAAAAATTATAATGATTCAGGAATAAATCAATAACATTATTAAAATCATTATACATGAGGTTCATATACTTATGAATCATATCTGACATAAGGTAAGAGAAAACTTTTCCAATCATGTTTTATCCGACTCTATTTATTCGTAAGTACCTATAGGGAATTTATTTATCATCCATGTACTTACTTTAAAAAAATATTCTCATAACATGTTTACTAATATTATATGTATGTTTAATTTTAATTTTACAAATTCTTACTTTTACTACATGGTTTTGAAGGACTTATCCTTTTGTTTACCATACGAGGTACTTTTTGACTATTCCCTAAAAATTACGAGGAGAATGATTTTTTTAAATATATAGAATGAATGAGTTTTTAGATCTTTATAACTCCTTATTTACGTGAATCATACACTACACATTAAATGTGTATTTTCTAGTAAATTCTTTTTTAACAAATTTCCCAACATTTTGAGAAAATAAAACATTTTTGAAGAAGAAAGGATATTTTCCTCAAGAATTAATTTCAAGTGTTTTATCAAAAGTACATTTCATATAACATAACATAGTGTTATGTTTCTATCCCAATTTTTACTTTAATTTGATTACGTTTATGATGGAATTAATTTTATGAAGTCCATTTATATTCAATGGATTATGTTACGAAGACATGTTGTTTAAGAATCCCACTGAATTACATTGGTTATATTATGATGAATGATTTATGTTTTTGTGGAACACATAAGAATATTTTCATTATGAGATGTGTGTGACCTATATCTCCCTCCAATTCATTGGGTAAATATTAATATCTCATGATATAGATATGGTTGTAACAACAAGTAAATCTGGTTCAGTAAAACAGGGCTTGAACGATGAGTGAACTCGGTTTAGTAATAGATTGTATCTGCTATGATGGTCGTGTAAATGAGCCTTGTCTAACATGAAATGATTTTCTATGATTATGTGTGAATGAAAGAACGTTTAATGCATTATGTTATGATTATTGGTATTATATTTCCCTTATATTG
This sequence comes from Viscum album, assembly GCA_963277665.1. Classification (NCBI taxonomy): domain Eukaryota; kingdom Viridiplantae; phylum Streptophyta; class Magnoliopsida; order Santalales; family Viscaceae; genus Viscum; species Viscum album. The sequence continues at coordinate 977,087,018 of OY728125.1, forward strand.
TTAATATCCTGAAATGATATGATGATCTTTAATATGCTGGATATGATTTTCAAATGTTATATGTGATTGATATTTCTTTTGTTTACAGTTACTAAGAATTTTTTATCAACCTTCTATGTGTTTTTTCCAAGATCAGGAAGAAGGGTATTATGTATGATATGCCAAAAAGAAGTCTAGTTATGATGAAATAAATGGGAGAAAATGTAGATGTTTTATAAACTAGTTGTATATGTTTCCCAATTTCTAAAGGCACTATAACTACACGGTCCTATTATGGTTATGATATATGTTGTAATAAATATAATTCAATTATAAAGTAATATAAATGTATATAAAGTATGGGTTATTATAGTTGGTATCATAAAAAGGAATAGTTAACCATTGGAAACTCGAATGAGAATGTCTTAGTAAGAACCATAAGGATATATCTATGTATAGGAAACAATCCTAGTGTTTTAGAAAAAACCAATAATAAAATAGGATAAAACCTGATGATTACTAAATGAAAATTTTATTCCTGATTATGTGGTTTTCCTATTATGATTATTGTTGCTCACACTATGCTTTTTAGTTTTAGTCAATGGATGGAACCCAAAAGAATCACTTTAATTCTGAATGTGATGGGGAATGAAATGATTGTCCCCTCGAGAAACCAAATGTTATGGGAGATAGAATAAAAAATATTTTAACCATTCTCACACAACATTTTTAAGATATGAATCATGTAGGACATCCAAACGAGAAAACAAAGGAGAAACATTCTATTAAATCTTCAAAAGGTAGCATCCACCTTCATTTAGTGGGCCATCTGATCTATTAGAGGTTGAACAATAGATCAGTACCACTGAAAAGATATTTTCATTTCTACACTGTTCTGAACATGATAATTTCATCTTAGTAGTATATCGTTTAGAATGTGTAGCTTATTAATTGTGGAGTCATATCAAGAACACGGAAAAAAGAGATGAAATTGAGTCCATGAAATTGGATGTGTTCAAGAACATATTTCCCAATATGTACATTCCTCATTTTCATTGAACAAATATGGACAAGGAGTTCCTTTTCTTAAGAAATAGGATGATGAATCTGTTGGTACCTACGAGTCACACTTTAGAAGAATTTTAAAGAATGCTGATGGAATTTTTATCCTACCTAAGAGTAAGACTGATCAATTCTTTAGTGGATTAAAAAAAATTCTCCAAAGGGCATTATCTATAAAGGACATCAATAACTATGAGGAAAATTGTCAATTTTATCTAAATGTTGGGATAGATTTTGGAGTAAACCATTAGTCATATGGGTTTGGTAATAAGAAGAAAATGGTATTCAAATGAAAATATAAAGGCCACACTGAAAAAAAGACGATTCTTCCCTTATGCTCAATGTGTGGAAAGAAACAAGGAGGGAAATGTCATAATGGTACTAGTAAATGTTTTAATTGTGGAAAAGATTGTAATTGGGAAATTGAATGCCAATATAATAGGAAAGGATGTCTAATCACATGAAAAAAGAAAATTCTACACAGAATACACCTCCTACTCTTCAATATTACAAGTGCAAGGAAATGGGGAATTATATTATTAAATGCCCTAATACATTGGTTATTGATAATGATTGATGAAACAAAATCTTAATGCCATATACAATGGAAAATCACATGCAATTACAATCATCGACATGGAGTACAATAATGAATTATTCAAAGGCACCCTTACCATCATCTCTAAAGTAGATAATGTTTTATTTGATTCCAGATCAACCCACTATTTTATTTATGAATAATTTTCTAATGGTATCTCCATATTTCCTAAACTATTAGATGTTGAGTTAGTTGTGATTGCTCATAATGGCACAACGTCCACATAAAAAGTTTAAAATTATTCTCCAATTGACGTTTGTGGGAATCTGCCTCTTGAATATCTTGTGATCCTTACTATAGTGGAATTTAATGTGATTCTTAGCATGGATTAGATTTCTTTATATGGAGTTCACATCAATTCTCAATGAAGGGAAGTCACATTTCGTATTCTAGATCAATCTATGATCATCTATTGGTGCAAGGATGAAAATAACTGTCCAGTGGGTATTTCATCCATCATATGGGTCTTTATTCCAATAAATCAAGGTTATTTATCTCAAATGGTTGGGGATACACTCAGGATTAAGAATACAACCATTGTTTTGGAGTTTGATAATGTCGTTCTGGAGGAATTTCCAGGCCTTCCACCAAAGCGTGAAGTTGAGTTTCCAATAGAACTCATACTGAGGGTTATTCCTTTTTCAAAGACACCATATAGAATTACCACAATTGATTTAAAGGAATTTAAGAAACAACTCCAAGAGAATGTTGATAAATGATTCATAAACAGTAGTGCATAATCTTTCGGAGGACATGTTCTATTTGTTAAGAAGAATGTTGTATCAATGATTCTTTACATTGATTATCGAGAACATAAAAAGATCACTATCATTGTCAAATATCATCTTCCCTACATTGATGACTTATTTGACCTACTATGTAGAGATAAATATGTTTTCAAGATTCATCTTCATTCAGGATATCATTAATTAAGGGTAAAAAGGAGGACACACCAATGACATATTTCTATATAATGTATAGACACTATTTATTTGTAGTGATGCATTTTGGTCTTACTAATGCCCCTACAATATTCATGGATATGATGGATAGATTCTTTAGAGAATATCTTGATCAGTTTGTGGTAGTCTTTACAGATGATATTCATGTCTATTCAAAGATCATGCAGGAAAATGATGATCACATGAGAATTGTATTGAAGACCCTGAGAAAGGAGAACCTTTATTCCAAATTTACCAAGTGAAAATTTTGGCATAAAATAGTTTCATTTTGGGTCACATAATCTCAAAAGAGGGGATAGCTAGGAATCCATAAAAAACAGAGGTTATTGAAATATTTTCGTGACCAACAACGGTAACTAAGATCCGAAGTTTTCTTTGTTTGGTTGGATATTACCGACATTTTGTGAATTATTTTTTTAAATTATCTAATCCACTCACTATGTTGACATAGAAAGGAGTTAATTTTGTTTTGATAGAGGAATGTGAAGAGAATTTCAATGAGATAAAAAAAGGTTACCCATTGTACATGTTGTCACACTTCCATGTAGTGGAGAAAGTTTTGTGATCTATAGTGATGCATACGAGAAGTGGATGGGGTTTGTTCTCACGCAAAATTACTTGGTGATAGCTTATGCCTCACCATTATTGAAAATCCATGAGAAAAAATACCAACTCATGATTTAGAGATAGATTCGGTAATCATTGCAGTAATGATATAAAGGCATTATCTTTATAGTGAAAATTGCAATATATATACTAATGGTTCATGCATTTCATCGACAAGGCCATGCCAGTTTAACTATGATGAGTATCATGAATGATAATTTTTTTTGGATTTTCAAATTATTGATCTTGAAATTAGTACGGAAGTGGAGAAATCATATCTTTCTAAAATTAATGTTCAACTATCTATTCACGTGTCGATTAATTAGGCATAGAAGAATGATTTTGAGTTGTAAAAGTCATTGAGAAATATTCATGATTTCATCCTTGATTGTGATGATGTACTATGGTTCAGGAATTAGATTTTTATTTCTCCCAAACCACAATTACAGAAGGATCTATTGGATGGGGCTCATAGTTATTTATTGTCTATTCATAATATAATTACAATGATGTACAAGGATCTGAATGAGTAATTTTTTTGGGATTGAATGAAAATAGATTTCTACAAACATGTCTCCTGATGCTTGTTTTTTTTAGAATGTTAAGGCAGAGAGACAGATGTATATGGGTATTTTTATCCATTGAACATACGAGAGTGAAAATGGGAAAACATCACTATAGACATTTTCATCAAACCTCTCAAAACATATAATTGCAATTATTCTATCAAGGGTATAGTTGACCGACTTACGATGTCGGTACAATTCATTGCTATTAGACATGATTTCTATGTAGAGACCCAAACTTGATTTACATGGAAATTAATTACTTTTTTGGAATACTTAATAAATAAAAAAAGACACATATGGATCATAATATTTTAGTGTCTTTGGAAACTCGGAACATAATCTTCTAATCATGGTGAAAAGATCTTAAACATATCCAATAAAGATAATCCTCTTTTTTTTCTTACCTAAAACATTTCTTTATATCCCGGGGAAAGAAAAAATTTAATGGGTGATCTCAAATGATCAGTAAGGGTAAGAATTGTGAGAATAAAACAAACTATATACATTTGAACTTAAAAACATGAAAATAATGTTTAAACATCAAAATCTTGAGCAATGACATAAAACATGGAAGTACGTAAGGAATAGATCATAATCGAATATCAATAATGATAAAATATCATGGTTATAAAAAATGTAATTGTGGAAACCATTTATCACATGTTATTATTTCCATCATAGCCAATTCATTGATTCCTAGTCCATCATAGTTGACAAAGTCCATTACTGAACAGGCTTTACTTGTCGTTCCATCCCTGTATTACTGAGCTGGATTCACTTGTCATTCCATCCAAGTATATCTCATGAGATATAAATATTTACCCAATGAATTAGAGGGAGATATAGGTCCCATCCATCTCATAATGAAATCATTCTTACGTGTTGCACAAAATAATCTTAAATCATTCACAACATCCCAAAAAATAATATGGGTTTCATAAACATCATCCCAACATAAAATAATCCATATAAAACAAATGGATATCATATTAGCATAAGAAAATTCACACCATGTAAATAATACAGACATTATACTTGAAACATGAACATATTAAATATTTTCATTTCATATAGAAAATAGTATTGATAAAACACTTGAAATGAATTCTTGAGGAAAATGTCATTTCTTCTTCAAAATCAATTTTCTTTTAACAAAATGCCATCCAATTTTAAAATAAAACCATTTTGTTGAAAATAATAATGAACTATTTTATAATAAGGTTCATGAAAATTAGGGATTATGAAATCTTAAAAATCCATTCACTCTGTATAAATTAAAAAAACATTGTCCTCATACTTTTGCTGGAAAAGTAAAAAAGTTCCTTGTGCGGTAAATAAAAGAAAGATTCCTTCCATAAAAAAATTAAAATGTAAAATATTAGTAAAAATTAAATTAAAAATACTTGGACGAATATGAAATACTTTATGGAAAACATTTTTATGGACATGGATGAAAATATATCCCTAGAAAATACTTATGTATTAGCAATCTTAAATCAAAATGAGATATGAAAAATTATGCCTTACCTTATGTCCAATTTCTTCCATATGTGTTTCAGACTGTTGTATAATGGGTTTAAAAAAATTATTATCTTTTAACAGAACCATAATAATAATTATGACATCATATATGAATCACTTAAGACATTATATTACCCATTTATTTGTCAATTCCATGTGAAAGCAGGGTTTTGGGCAAAATCGTTTCATTTATCATTCGTGTTTTGACTTTTTATTATTCATATGATTACATAGATAATTATTAATAAATTCTAGAATGTAAAAATTTATTTATATAAAATATATATTCATAATATATGTATATATATAATAGATTGATAAATGGAATGAAATACACCGTTCAGGGAGACGGTAGGCCGTGTGTACGCTTGAACGATGTTTTCGTTTCCTTATTGAATTGAATGAAATTAAATAAATGAAACAAATATGTACGTAAACTAAGTATCATTATTATGTAAAATCATTCATGATTATTTATTATATATACTTTATAATCATACTTTAATGGTTAATTATAGAAAAAGATTCTCATCGAGTTCGTGGAGACGGTAGTCCGTACGTATGCACGAGCAACCATATCATTCTTTTGATATTAAAATCATATATAATTGGATGATATATAATATATACAGAATAATAATAATGTTATATTGATTATTTATATTTTTTATTCTCATTATTATACCAATCCAAATGATGAAAATGTTTGAATAACAAACTGCACCATGACGTGGAGACGGTAAGCCGTACGTACGCATGTGTGGTGTCTTTTTCATTCATAGGAAGGAAAAAATAACTAATATGGATGTACAATTTTAATAATAACATCACAGTATATATAATATACTGATGTAATTATTTTATAGTGGATACAACGAAGAAGGTGGAGGTAGAAGAAGAAAGGAACTTGAAATAGGTGGTGAGATATTTACCTCTTCTTCGGGTTCTTCCTTTTTATTTGATCAAAAGGGCTCCTTAGGTTGGCTTTATGACTAAAGTAATGCCTCTAGGATAAAGGGAAGACAGTTGATAGGGTATTTCGGTAGGGTTTGGACAAACCAAATGGCTTTGAAGGTATGAATTAGAGAGATGTGGGAGTGCCCTTTTATAAGAGGGGTGAGGGGCACCTTAGGAAAAAACATAAAATATTATTTTATAATAAATTAATATTCGGTATATAATAGCACAAAATTGATTTATTTCAATGATAAGGTGGGAATGGTTCTAAATACACTCATATAATAGGTTTTATACATGTCTAGGTAACCATTTTAACCTTATCATTTAGATTTAACTCTAATTTAAATAATTTAACTTTTACCGCGTCTTCTTGGTTTCATACACTATATGGTTAATAAACGTACCATAAAATTCCAATTGAACCCCAATTAGTTCATTAATGTCATTTATATTATTATATATGTCCTTTGGCCTATCCTTATATTTTTATTACCATTATATCAATTAATAATCTAATATTTTTATTAAAAACACTTTTTTGTCAATTTTGTCACTATTTGGTATTTTATTTTTCATAAATTTATAACATCATTATTACTTCGAAAAAAATTCATCTAACCAACCATAATATGTTATATTAACCTAAAAATCAGTTTAATTCCTAAAATTTCTCAAATTACATTTATTTTTGTATTTAGAAAATCAATTATGATAATATTTCAATTATAAGGTAATTACTGCAGCATCATTCTGTCATAAATAAATTAGATTATCTAATGTCCTAAAAATATAAATAAAATACCATAATGTGGAAATATTTTTAGATTTATAATTAATATTTATATTCAAAATTATCTTATGTATAACCCTATATTAAAAAATTTTAGTTATTAAACATTGATTTTAACTATTTTAACACTACTTTAAATAAAATAATAATAAATGTCCTAATCAAATCCAAGTGGACCTAAATGGTAATATATTATTTCTAAGGTTGTTTTTGGTCGAACTAAACTAATCCAATAAAATTAAGACATGTCTTAGGGTAATAATATGATCATTTTTTACCCTTAATTACCTTATCTTAATGGTGGTAAATAAAATTTAAAAGTTACTATTCACCAAAAATTATTTTCATCTCATTGAACCACATTTTACTTAGTGATTTCAACCGTGTCACTCAAATTTTTTAAATTCAACTCACAAAAGAGGAAAAATTATGTTTTATGTAAATTTGCAAATGTGTCTAGGAGGTGGGTAAAAGAAAGTAAAAAGTTCAATAAAATGTTATATATCTAATATTATTATAAAATTAATCCAATGAATTACATTGAACTTATATAGGTATTATGTATCTATTTTGACCTAAAATAAATTAAAAAAAGGATTATTTAAATAAAAAGTCAATTTTAACAAAAAACTCAGTGTTTTCACTATTCATCGAAAATTGAATGTTTTCTACAACATAACAAATATTCACCCTATTCTAATTCTGATATTATGAATCCAAAAAAGAAGTCCATTTTGAATGATATAATTTATAAAATTTCAAAAAGTGGGTATTAATATTCATAATGGTTAGTTTATATAATATTTTAATAACATATCATTGTTTTTTGAAACTCGGTATTGCGTACAACGCAAGCTATCGAGGAAGGTTTCTCTTGCAAGTAACGCAAGCCAAGAATAGAGTTTCATATACTACAAGCTAATACGGTGTTGCATATAGTAGATGATAATCTTGGTGTAGTGTACAACATAATAAATCAATAAAATTAATAATATTTCTCATAAAATCTCGGGGTGTTACATTCTACACCCCATAAAATAAATTTCGCTCTCGAAATTTGTCGGGGTTATAAATGGTTTAATACATGAATGTTTCATAAATAGAAAACAACTTCATAAAAAGGATTACTAACAATTAATTTTAAAAAAATAATGTATGAAACATAACGGTTACCCTAATTAACTCATCACTCAGTTTCCACATAGGAGAACATAGGTGAAAATGTGGATATGGAAGAGAAATCTATCCATCATGTTTTGATAGATTGTGGAAGAGAAAATGGCTATGAAAAAGCCAAAAATCACAAAGCCAAAAATTTGTGATGATCTAAGGTGCCATCTAGGACAACGTTTTTTCTTTTCATGATCATTTCCCTAATGATGAAAAAAAATTGGAAATAAAAGAAATATTTAATTTATTTTGGTACAATCTCCTCGTTGCTCGTTCCGTGAACAATTTCCACTTCATATCATAATGAAATGAAGTTGAATTTTTTAATCATGAAGTTGTAGGAGATCGTGTGATAGAATTATTTTCCATTCCATCTATCTCAAACTAATGGTTAGATAAAGTTATTAAATATACATAAGTCCATCTATGGTGATATTAGTCGTATATTGTTCCTAAAATGGACTTATACTTCATCTATCATACAAATTAATAAAATAAAACCAATTTCTACAAACCAAGGACTTCCTTTAGGCCTGTGGTAGGTGATAAAGGCCAGTATCACTTCGGTGTGGGTTCGATTCCTGCAACCTTGTCTGACACGACGGGTTGTCGCCTATCCTACGTTTTGTCCTTTTCATAAAACTATACTATTATAAAATTCCTGCAATAATATCAAAAATGTTTTATCCCTAAAAAATACTATATGATGTCTAACCTAATTAATTCCAATCTTTAGTCTTATCCAAAATACTTTTGTCCAAGATCATAGTATAATGAAAACGACTACTAGAAATGTCATGGACTGATCATATGAATACCATCATTTACCCCCCATATATCATAAGATATATCTTGTTGGTCACAATCGAAACATGTGAATACCTTAATCATGTATTCTCTTGAAACATGAATTACCATAGAATCTTTGTGAAAACATGAATGTTGTCAAAAGTCAACTCTTTCCACATAAAAAATCCCCAAAATTTCTTTATACTCAAACCATGATATCACTTTGTCCTTATATCAATCATTATATCATTAATACAATCAAACATTTGATTATCTCTTTATCCCTTCATTATGTTCATATCTTCTCCTTTCCAAAAATATTTCATCAATTTTCATGGTTACTCATACCATATAATTATTGAAACCCACAACAAACCAATACATAGATATTCCAATATTCCACGATACCACCAATGGGATTCCACAACACTATTTTGGAATATCGTTACATAAAACTTAATCGTTCCACCACTTCATTTTCATATTCAACATCACCAATAGTGATCGCATGTGAATTCCCTTTTTCCTTTTCCTTGAGAGGTTGTTGATATCGATCATCATTAACTATTGGATTAGGGAATTAGTTATCATAATGCCACATTTCCTTTCACTTGAAGCATTTATGTTTTGGTGGTGCATTCTCTATAGTATTTCCTCTATTCACATCATTAGATACATTTTTCAAATTACTTCGGCACTCAGTTGCTCGATGACCATATTTTCCATGCATAAAACATTTTCTAGTCCCATTAAAACAATCTCCATTATGCCTCGTTCCACTCTTTGAGAACAAAGAAACTTTGGTATTATTTTCACCATTGTTTTGAGATTTTTTCATGAACTCCATCTTTCGTTTCTTGTCCAAACCATGATATGGATATGTAAATCCAACATCCAGTTCTACCTTGATAGAACAATGCACAATTTCTTCATAGGCACTAAAGTCTCTTATAGCTAATTCCCTTCAAAGACTTAGTTTTAACCACTGAAGAATCGATCAACTTTACTTTCATGTTGGATGATAAATCCAGATTCATACCTTGAAAGCCTTGTAAAAGTTACCTCGTATATACCAAAAGATTCATCATCCTTTTTCTTAAGATCAAGGAACTCCTTTTCCATCTTTGTTCAAAAAATACGAGGGAAATACTAATTGAAAAACAAGTCCTTGAACTGATCCCATTCCATGGATTCAATTTCATCACGCGGACTTGTATTCTTAATTAGATTTCACCACTACTCTCATTTCCATTCTAAATGGTAAACAACGAAAATGAACATTTCATGCTCTGAACAGTGATGTATAGAAAATATCTTTTCAATGGTCCAGATCCATTGTTTCAGCAACAAGTGGATCAGAAGACCCACTGAAAGTAGGGGGACGTTGCCTCATGAAGGACTCAATAGAATATTGTTCCTTTCTCTGATCATTTGGAAGTCCAGAATGATTCATTTCTTGTGTAAGTATAGTAATAATATTTTTCACTCCATCTCCCATAACATTGGTCTATTCAGGAGGACAATCATGGCATCGTCCATTACATTGATTAACATGGTTCCTTCGGGTTCCATCCATCATCTAAAACCCAAAAAGAATAGTGTGAGAGGAAAAAAAATCATACTAGGAAAAAAACATAATCAAGGGGAGTAATTTCAATCTCTAACATATTAGGTTTAATTATAAGATAGTTACCGTAATTCTAGGACTATAACCTATACTTATACGTATCCTTAGAGAAGTCCCTAGATATACCATATAAATATCTCTAGGGATTTTACTAAAGTTTTCGCATCCTAGTTTCCAAAGTTTAACTAAACCTTTCCTCTGATACCAACTATAGATACCCAAACTTTACATACATGGACATTAAACTAATTTTTCGGAATAAATAAAACATAAAAAAATAGACACCCAAGCACCATAATAGTTTAGTGTATTTGGGAACTCAGAACATAATATTCTAATCATGGTGAAATGATCTTCAATATCTCCCATAAAGATCTTCCCCATTTTTTTTCTTACCTAAAACCATTCAGTATATCCCAAGTAAAAAAAACATATAAAGGGTGAGCTCAAATGATCAGTAAGGGTAATCATGGAAGAAAAAAATAAACCATATACTTTTGAACATAAAAACATGAACATAAAGTTTAAACATCAAAATCCTGAGCAATGACATCAAACGTGTTAGTACGTAAGGCATAGATCACAATAGAACATCAATCATGATAAAATATCATGGGAATAAAACATGTAATTGTGGAAAAAATTAATAACATGTTATGATTTCCATAGTATCCAAGGCATTGCCTCCAAGACCATTATAGTGGACAATGTCTATCACTGAACCGAGTTTACTTTCAATTCCAGCCATGTATTACTGAGCTAGATTCCCATGCAATTCCAGCCATGTGTATCTCATGATATATAAACCTTTACCCAATGAATTTTTGGGTGATATAGGTCCCACTAATCTCATAATTAAATCATTCTTACGTGTTCCACAAAATAAACATAAATCATTCATCACAACCCAAAGAATAAAATGTGTCTCATAAACATCATCCCATCTTATCATAATCCATATAAAACAAATGGATATCATTTAATAATAAGAAAAATCACACCATGTAAATAAGAGAGAAATTATACGTGAAACATAAACATATTAAATAATTTCATTTCAGATGGAAAATAGTTTGATAAAACACGTGAAATGAATTCTTGAGGAAAATATCTTTTCTTTTTCAAAATCAATTTTATTTTTATAAAATGCCAGTAAATTTTAAAAGAAAAGAATTTAGTTGAAAATAATCAGGAAATATTGTAGAGGAATATTAATGAAAATTAGGCTTTATGAAATCTTAAAAATCTGTTCACACCGAATAAGTTAAAAAACATTCTCCTCGTACTTTTCCCAGAAAAGTCAAAAAGATCCTCGTATGGTAAATAAAAGAATGATTCCTTCCAAAACACAATGTAAAAGTCAAAGAGGGGTAACCATGACTCTAAAAATACATGTAATAATATTAAACACTTTATGAAAAACATTTTTATGGACATGGATGAAAATATAACCCCAGCAAATACTTACGTATAAGCAATCTCGTATGAAAATGAGATTTGCAAAATTATCCCTTACCTCATGTCAAATTTATTCTGTATGTGTCTAATACTCCTATATATTGGGTTTAAACATATTATTAACTTGTAACAGAACCATAATAATATTTATGTTATCATATATGATTCACTTAAGACTTTATATTATCCGTTCATTTGTCAATTCCATGTTAAAGCAGAGTTTTGGGTAAAAATGTTTCATTTATCATCCGTGTTTTGACTTGTAATTATTAATATGATTACTTATATCATGATTACATACATACATAATTTAGAAAATGATTTATATATAATATATATTCATAATATTCAAATATATAATATATTGATAAATGGAATGAAATACACCATTCTTGTAGACGGTAGGCCGTACATACGCAAGAATGGAGTTTTCATTTCCTTATTGAAATGAATGGAATTAAGTAAATAAAACATATATGTATATAAATCTTATATAATTATTATGTAATATATTTCATTATTATTTAATATATATACTTTATAATCATAGTGAATGGGTAATTATGGAAAATCAATCTCATCATGTTCGTGGAGATGGTAGTCCATACATACGCATTAGAGAAAATATAATTTTTTTGATATTAAAATAATATATGATTGGATGGTATATCATATATAAATAGTCATAATAATGTTATATTTATTATTTATATCAATTATACTCATTATTATAACCATCCAAATGATGAAAATTTTGAATAACAAACTACATCACGACGTGGAGCCGGTAAGCCGTGAGTACGCACGTGTGGTGACTTTTTCATTATTAGGAGGGATAAAATAACTAATATGGTTTTAAAATTTTTATAATAACACAAAAGTATATAGAATATACTAGAGTTATTATTTTAGAATGGAAACAATAAAAAAGCAGGAAGTGGAAGAATAAATGAACTTGAAATAGGTTGTCAGATATTTACCTCTTCTTCGGGTTCTTCCTTTGATTTGATCAACAGGGCTCCATAGGATGGCGTTCTGACTAAAGGAATGGCTCTTTAATAAAGGGAGGATAGTCTAGAGGGTATTGGGGTAGGTTTTGTCTAATCCAAATGGCTTTTGAGGTTTGAATTAGAAAGAAGGGGGAGTGCCCTTTTATAAGAGGGTTGAGGGGCACCTTAAGAAAAACGAAAAATTTTATTTTATAATAAATACATAATTGGTTTATAATGCCTAAAAATTGATTTATTTCAATTCTAAGGTGTGAATAGGTCGCAATAAACTCATCCAATTGGTTTTAGACATGTTTAGGTTACCATTGTAACCTTATCCTTTATATTTAACTCTATGTTAAATAATTTAACTTTTATCGTGTCCATTTGTATTCTTACACTATATGGTTAATAAACTCACTATAAACTTCTAATATAACCCCAATTGGTTCATTAATGTCATATATATTATTATATAAGTCCTTTTATGGAACCTTAGATTTTTAGGACCATTATATCAATTAATAATATAATATTTGTTTTAAAAACTCTTTTATTTCAATTTTAACACAATTTGGTATTTTGTTTGTGCTAAATTCATAGAAACATTATTACTTTGAAATAAATTCATCTAATCAACCATAATATGTTATATTAACATATAAAATTAGTGTAATTCATAAAAAGTCTACAAATTACATTTATTTAGGTATTTATAATGTCAATTATGTTAATATTTCATTAATTGGGTAATATTGGGTCATCATTGTGTCATAAATAAATTAAATTATATAATGTCTAAAAAATATAAATAAAACAAAATTATGTTGGAAATATTTATATATTTATAATTAATATTTATAGTCTAATTTATCTTATGTATAACCCTATATTAAAAATGTTTTAGTTATTAAACATTGATTTTAACTATTTTAACTCTTCTATAAATAAATTAATAATAAATGTCCTAATCTAATCCAAGTGGACCTGAAGGGTAATATTTTATTCATAAGGTTGTTTTCGGTCGAGCTAAACTTATCCATTATAATTAGGACATGAGTTAGGGTAATAATAATATCATTTTTTACACTTAATTACCATATTTACTTTTAACTGTGGTAAATAAAAGTTGAATGTTACTATTCACCAAAAATTATTTTAATCTCATTGAAATGCATTTTACGTACTGATATCAACCGTGTCTCTTGTATTTTATCAATTCAACTAAGAGTAGTGGAAAAATTATGTTTTATCTAAATTTTCAAATGCTACTAGGAGGTGGGTAAAAGATGGTAAAATGTTCAATAAAATTTTATATATGTAAAATTATTATAAAATGACTCCAATGAAATATATTGAACATATATATCTATTATGTATCTATTTTGACCTAAAATAAATTTAAATAAAATAAATGAATATTTAAATAAAAATTTGGTTTTAACAAATAACTCAGTGTTTTCACTATTCATCGCAAATTGAATGATTTCAGAAAAATACAAAAAATTAACCCTAAGCTAATTCCTATATTCTCAATCCAAAAATGAATTCCATTTTGAAAGAAGAAAATTTATAAAATTTAAAAAAGTTGGCATTACTATTCATAACGACTAGTTTATATAATATTTTAATAACATATCGTTGTTTAATTAAACTCGGTATTGCGTACAACACAAGATATCGGGGAAGGTTTATCTTATTTGTAACAGAAGACATTAATAGTGTTGCATATAATACAAGCTAATACGGTGTAGTGTGTATCACAAGATAATCTTTGTGTAGTGTACAACACAATACATCAAAGAAATTAATAAAAATTCTCATAAAATCGCAGGGTGTTAAATTCTATCTTGTTCATCTTTCAAAGATTTATGTAAATGAAGTGGTAAGATTGCAAGGAGTACCAATTTATATTATATCTGATAAGGATCCGAGGTTAACCTCAATGTCATGGAGAATTATTTCGAATGCTCTGGATACAATGTTATGTTTCAGCACTGCTTATCATCCTCATACAGATGGTCAGTCTGAGAGGACATTTCAATCTCTGGAAGACATGTAGAGATCGTTGTCTCTGAATTTCAAAGGTGGTTGGGATCAACACAGACCACTGGTGGAATTTTCATACAATAATAGTATTCAATACAGTATTCATATGGATCTTTATGAATCCCTATATGGAACGAAGTGCATAACTCTAACTTGATGGGATGAAGTTGTTGAAAGAAATCTCTTAGGACCTAATCTTGTTAATGGAATAATAGAAAATATTAGAACTATTTAACAACACATAAGAGTTAATTAGTGTCAACAAAAAAGTTTTGCCGATAAATAATGAAAATACCTAGAGATTTATGTTGGTGATAAGTTGTTCCTATGAATATCTATCTGGATGTGAGTAATGAGATTTGGAAAGAGGGGCAAGCTGAGCCCTACATATATCAGTACTTTTGAAATTATAGATCGTGTTGGGAAGGTATCTTACCAATTGGAACTTCCAACTAATCTCTCTCCTATTATATGATGTGTTTTAGGTATCTCTCATGAAAAAGTACGTACTCAATCCTTCATATATACTATGCTCAAAATTTACACCGTTGGAGAAAAATCGTTATTATGAAGAACAACCAATAAGGATTTTGGATCGGAGAGAATGAGTTCTACCAAAAAATACCACTCTCTTGGTTAATGTTTTTTAGAGGAAGCACCCATTTGAAGAATCTATATGTGAACTTGAGGATATAATGACAGATATTTATCCTTTTTTTTATATTTCCATGTAATGAATTTTGTGGGAAAATTTATTTTGAGGGGGGTATAACGTAACACTTGGATGTTTTATGAAGTATTTTAGTTAAATAATTTTTATTCATAAGTATCATTATTTGAAAGAAATAAAGAGTTTATACAAACCCTGATATTCTCTTAATATAAAATTACCATTATATCCTAGTTTTTAGGTTAGCAAGAATAATTATATCTAACTTATGAAAATGCATTATGAATTCATTGGCACTTAATTATTTGTGAAAATATAAATAAATAAGTTATTTTTATTTTTGGAGTAAATTACATTTGGTAATGAGATTATTGAGATATATGTGTTATATAATTAATAAAATATTTTTGATATTCATCCAACTGATATTTTAGTCATTGGGTATGAATAAAATCCTATTTTATGTATAAGAACCTTTTTTAAAAAAAGTTTAATTTTACATCTTTGAATAGGAAACCCATTTTAAATTAACATTATGACACATTAATAATTTTTATATGAAAACATAAAAATTTTATTTTTATGTAGGATATAAATATTTTCTTTCGAGAAATTTCTGATATTTGTTTTGAGAAATTAATGTTTTGATAAATAGTAAAAATATGGTAAATTTTTATTAAAAACAACTATTTTCATTGAGAAAATTTACATGATTAAATTATAATATTAATGGTTTTAATTATAAATAAAATTTTTATTACAATTTAATATAAATTCTTATATTATCTTTAAATTTATATTGAATTAATATGTAAAAACATTTCAATATTTTTTAATGTTTTATATTTTAAAAACCAGTATTCTAATTTTAATAATGTGATTAATTTTAAATCAATTACTTCATATATTGTGTATTAAAACTGGAAAAATGTATTCCATATTTGTAATTTTAATGTCCAAAATTTTTTGAATAGATACCTTCAATTTTTGGAAATTATGATTAGTAACTTTAGTAATTATTTTATATACATTGGTTAAATGGTAAATCTTCTCAATATGGGAAAATAATAATAATTTAATAATATACTACTACCCTAAAATGTGTACTAATCCTATTAAATGAAATATTTATGACCAAAGGAATCCTTGGGTCTATTTTGAGACCCCATGGATTCACATGGATGTGAAAATGACATTTTATAATAATTAATTTAAAGTAAAGATAATTATCCCCTATACATATACCTTTTAGAAAATTGATTTTAATATAGATTTTTATAACTGATATCCATAATTATAAATTATCATTATAAATATAAAAATATTTCTTACAATAGTGTATTTTATTTATAATTTTTAGAGATTATATATACAGTTTTTTTAATGGAACCTATATGATGTAGTGCTTACCTCATTAATGATGGATTTAAATAAATGAATTTATAAATATTAAAAAAATTATAATTTTTTTATATTTTATCTCATCAAATAATTTTATGGATTACATTCCCAATTATATGTGATTTAATTTCTTATTTTTTAAAGAATAATATTTTTATGAATTTTCAAATAGTCAAGTATGAATAATGTCCAAAATCGACACAATTCAAATATTAAAACATAAAATATTTTATTAAATGATATTATATTTCTAAAAATATAATATTTAGAAAAATGGTAATGTTAATTCAAAATATATCATAAATAATTTTTTTGGGTCATTTTACATGATATGGTAATTACATTAACCCATAATGTGTAAATAACATGATATCACAGTAAGATTAAAAGGGTAAAATAAGGGTTAAACCAAAAAGATAAGAATAAAAAACATCCTAACCTTGTCTAAATAATATTGGATGATGGTTATTCAAACCCCCATCGTATTATATTTGAATTAAATAAGTATTTTATCATTTTTAGTCAAAATCTAATTTAGTATAAATTAATATTTTTGAGAGTTTTTTAAAATGCTCCTCTCCTCTCTTTTAAAAGGGAACCTCCTACCTCTTCACTCCACTCCATTTTGAGACTTCATGTGTAAAATCCCAAGTATGTAATAAATAATAGATATTTTTATCTATGTCTATTAATGAATAAGATAGTGTTTTAGAGGCTTAAAATGAAAACAAATCCAGTCTGAAGCATGGAATACACTAATATTTTTAAAAGATTGTTTTACTGCCTTTTGATGGAAAACCATTTTTAAATCTATCTTTTGAAAATTTTATAAGCTATGGTTGTCAAAATAAACTTATTATTTATAATTGTGACATCAAAATTTACTTTGTGTGAATTTTTGGTATTTTTTTGACAATGTTCAATTTTTAATGAATAGTGAAAAATACTGAATTTAAATCAAAACTGCTTTTTAATCTAATTTATTTATATGATTAGATGATATTTTCAATTGGTTTTAATGTGAAATTAGAATATATTTTTAGAATTTATTCCAATAGTGGTCATTGGAATTAATTTCACATTGAAATTGGACTTAAACTAGTGTCAATCTTTTGATACTTATTGTTTCATAAAAACACACTATTTTCTCTGACAGCGGTAATTGATTATTAAATTAATTAATGAAACTTATATGTTTTGAATTTTGTAAAATAGACAACATTTTTTAATTCAGAATATCAAATATAGCTTAGGGTGAAGTTTTTGTTTTTTTCTGAAAAACTTCAATTTTTGATGAATAGTGAAACCACTAAGTGGTACTTAAAAAAACTTATTTTTCGTTTAAATTAAATTTTACCACCTCTGTGTTTTGAATTTAAAATATCTGACATACATGGTTGTCATTAAGAAGTAAAATGTGGTTCAATGGGATTAAAATAATTTTTTGGTGAATAATAACTTTTATGTTTTCAATCGCGATCAGTGGTAATTAGTGTAGTTTATAGTAAAAATAATGTTTTAATAATATGAAATGACTTAGAGACATGTCCTACCCTTATTGGATGTTTCCTGGCCAACCAATAAAATCCATGGGTCAACTTGGGGACCCCATTGAGCCACTTTGGTAGGAAAATGACATTAATAACTTTTTATTTAATGTTAAAGTAAAAATGACACAAACATGAGTTATTTTACTAAAACAATTTTTAAATGGGTTTATAAAAGTTGGATTTTTTATTATAAATAGTCATTGGAAATCTAAAACGAGTTCCTACATCATGGTATTTTTTTTATAATTTTTGGACTTTATATAAATTAAATTATTTATGTCATCATGATGATGCAGCGATTACCACATTAATAAAAGATTTAAATAAAATGAAATGATAATATAAATTCTAAGACCTAAACATGTAAAAAACCTATTGTATGGGTGTATTTAGAACCCTTATCACCGTACCCTCGAATTATTTCAATATGGGACCTTTTGAATCCGAAACTCATTTTAAAATAAAGTAACATTTCTTTACTTTCCAAGAGTGCCCCTCCTCTCCTCTTATAAAAGGCCCCCATCTCTACCTCCTTACCCACACTTCCAAAGACTTTGTCTCCTCCAAACTCGGACTATTTTGTCTCTCCACATCCTTCTCTTACTCCTTGAAGCCTCACTTTGGGCATAAGTCTTCTCAAGGAAGCCATTGAGCTCAAACCAAAGGGAGTTACCCAATTTTAAGGTAATGTCTTCACTTGAGTCCTTTTGTTTTATTTTACTTCTCCAACCCCCTAAAATCTTTTTATTAATCTTTTTTGTAACATCTCAAGTATATTCAATATACTATGATGTTTTTATAAGAATTATTCGAGCTACACTTACACACACCTACATCTAATGGTTAAAGAACATATTGTTTCCGTGGATGGCGAATTTCGGCATCTCGAAACGATGATTATTCAACATTATTTTAACACCTTCAAAGGTGGCCATTAAGATGAAACTATATTTATATATGATATAATATATGTTTATGTTTTCCTTAATCTTCTGTATTTTTCATTTTGGGAATACCTTTATGGTTTCCATTATTGGTAAACGCAATATCTTCATTTAAGGAAGTGCGGACTACCGCCCCCTCAAAGTGATTTGATTTGTTAATACCATATGTGGGACGTATAAAGGATAGAGTTATGAAATTATATATGATATTACACTGGAATTATAATATTCATTTATATAATTATGATTCCATTATATAAAATACGGAATAGAAATGAAAGTAGCGTTCATGCGTACGTACGGCTTACCGTCTCCATGAACGGTGCATTTCATTTCTTACCTATCAATGATTATGTAATATTATAAATGCATGCATGTAGTGGATATATATGACATAGATGATATCTATATCATGAATACCATTATGGATATAATTGATACATGAACAACTTGTAATTATAAATGGTTTATTTTTGACTCAAGTACCAATGATCGTTAAAACGACCGTTATTAACTTAAATAATTACATAGTATTCATGAAATGGCAATAATTGATATAGAAGGAATAATGAACTTGAAAAAGGTACTTAAACAAGTAGAAATTAATTCAAGTTTATTATTCAGGAGATTAAAGAACGACCGAGTCAAGTCGGACCCGAGGTATGGGACTTCGTCTCAATCTCCTTTCATTGAGGCATATTTTGTTTTATACACAACCTTCTTTTATACAGTGTATAAACCCCTTTGACTTTTATGTTTATTCAAATGTAATATTTTTTATACGAAGCATTTACTAAATGATAAAAGTGAATGTTTTTGTCATACGTATACGACGACAACGACTTCTCCGCCGTTGTGACCATTATTTGAGTTTCAGCTTCCTCTACAAGCCATACCTTTTTTTTAAAAGAAAAATAAATACCATGTTTTACTTTGATATTTAAAATGGTTTTGATAAAGTTTTTATTATATCACCGTGTTATTGATATCTTGTTATTGAAATGTGGAAATGTTATGTTTCCTTTATGTATGTTTTATGTGAAACGATTATGTTATGGTTCTTGGGAATTATTATGAAGACGGGTGGTTCCATGATAAAATAATGGAGGGTGAGCTTGATATAGCTCTCCAATGCATTGGGTAATGTGAATAAGTGAAATGTTAAGGTTTCTATGAAGAGATTTAGGGAATATACTATGATGGGTAATCGAAACGTGACCAAGAGGGTTACTCCCTACGTAAGAATGTTATGAATGCCTCAAGTTACCTTTATGTCTTATGATTTCTTTGATTTATTGATGATTTGATGAGGTGTGTTAAAGTGATTATGTTTTATGGGTAATGTATGATTTCATTATTATGTATATATGAACTTATGTTTCCTTTCCATTTTTGTATAACCCATAATGTGCTTTTTATGCTCATCCCGAGTTTTTTTGAAATGTTTTTCACATGTCAAGGGAAATGCACATGATATGATGATAATGTCAAGGAAGTGTCAAAAATGAATCCATTTTTTATTTTAAATATGTTTCCATTGATGGGAAAAATTAATACTATCTTTACGTAACCACTTTGTTTATATGTGGAATGTATTGCAAGTTTTATGTTCTAATTCTCTAAAACTCTAAACCTGAAAATATCCTCAATGTGTAATCTTGTAATAACTCAAGATTAAGTAACGTTTAAGGATGGGGCCTTATAGTTGGTATCAGAGGTCGGTTTAGATAACATTAGGAGTTAGAAATATATTAAATGATTATCCAAAAATATTTTTTATGGTCAAATTGAAATGATATAGAATTTGAAGATTACCATGTTGCTTCATCTAAGACATGTTTGTTCAGAATGGTTTTCCACAGAGGAAATAGGGATGCAGTGCTAGGAAGGCATACAGAAGGAAATAACCTTCCGAATCAGCATCATGAGATGGTTGGAATTGGAACTGAACAATTTGTTGCAGTAATGGTGCAGTTGACTCAAGCGACAAATGGTGGTGGTATCCATGCACGACATCAGCCAGATCAACCGCAGAAGAAAATGTCAGTGGTGGAACATTTCATGAGGAAACATCCCCCATCATTCATAGGATCATATGACCCTGTGCTAGCTGAAGGGTGGATTAAAGCACTGGAGAAGATTTTCGATGTCATGGGTTGTTCAGACAATCAAAAGGTTAGACTTGCTATTTTCCGTTTGGAGGGTGAAGCATATCAGTGGTGGTCGATGGTTAAAAATATCAGGGACGCTAATGAGATTGATGCTCTCGACTGGGATGAATTCAAAGGAATTTTTCTTGAAAAGTATTTTCCTAAGGCTGTTCGACTTAGGATGTAAAAACAGTTCTTTCAATTGAGGCAAGAGGAAGACTCAGTGGCTACCTATGAAGAAAGGTTCACTTGATTTGCAAGGTATGCTCCAAATTTTATCTGAGACCTTGATAGTAAAATCAATCATTTTTACTCAGGATTAAATCCAAAATATTGAAGGGCATTACCTTCTTGTGAGTTTAAAAGTTATCAAAAGCTTTTTCGATGTGCTGAGAAGGTGGAAATGGAGTTTTCCGATGATCAAGTGTTCTATAACAACCAGAAGAAGAAGAGACCAATGTGGCATGAGAAAGGAAAGAATTCTTTAAAAAGGTCTGATGGTAAGAAAACTATGTTTCTAGTTTGTGATAAATGTGGTAAAAGGCCTGCTGGGGAATGTCTTCTGAATTCTGGAAAGTGCTGCTGATGTGGTAAGATGGGACATAAGGCTCGTGATTGAACTGAAAAAGATCAAGGTGATGGTAAGTCCAAATTAGATTTACAGTTAGTGAAATGTTTTATGTGCAATGAGATGGGTCACTATGCAAACAAGTGTCGGAAAAAGAGCTTGAGTGATGGGAAGAAGTTAGACTACAAGCAGAAAGTGGTGGTGAAATCCTTTGAAACTACTTCAGCAGATGTCGGGCCATCAAATAAAGTTGTATCAGGCACTTTGTTTGTTTTTTCAGATTATTCCAGTGGGTTGTTTGATTCTGGGTTTACACATTCTTTCATCTTTGAAAAATTTTCTAGTAAAATGGGAATACCATCTCAAGAAATGACTCCTAACCTTTTGGTAAAAACACATGGGGGAAATGTTGAGGCAAAAAGAATTTATAAGAATCTTCTTATCCTTATATGTGGAAAAAACCTACTTTCAAACCTTATTGTTCTAACTCTAGTAGAGTTTAATGTCATCCTGGGTATGGATTGGCTCTATATGTACCATGCTAAATTGATTGTAGAGCTAAAGAAATTTCTTTTCAGAAAGAATTTCAGTTTTTGTACATGAATGAACCCTTAATTTTGATAATATATCAAGAGGCCGACAAACTTGTAAAATATGTAAAGAAATGTTACCTTGCACACATCGTTGAAAATAAAGGAACTGTTTAGATTAATGATGTGCCAGTGGTAAATGAGTATCCTGATGTTTTTCCTGATGAGTTTCCTAGAATAATACCAGATCAGGACGTTGAGTTTACTGTTGACTTAGTTTCTGATGCTAATCCAATTTCAAAACCCCTTTATCTAATGGCTCAAATTGAACTTTTAGTGTTGAAGGAGCAATTGCAAGATTTATTAGAGAAATGTTTCATTCGACCTAGCACATCACCATGGGGTCCTCCTGTTTTATTTGTTAAAAAGAAATATGGTTCTATGAGACTTTTAATTGATTATAGAGCCTTGAATAACATCACTATTAAGAACAAATATCCTTTGCCTCATATAGATGACTTGTTTGATTAGCTCCAGGGAGCTCAGTTTTTTTCAAAGATTGACTTGAGATCGGGGTACCATCAGCTGAAGGTAAAGAAAGGAGATGTTCCGAAGACTGCATTTCATACAAGATATGGCCATTATGAATTTGAAGTAATGTTTTTTGGGCTAACCAATGCACCTGATGTATTCATGCACTTAATGAATAGAATTTTCCATGTGTTATTGGATATGTTTGTGGTGGTTTTCATTCATTATATTTTGGTGTTTTGTAAAAGTAAAGAGGAGCATGAAAGACCCTTAAGGGTTATTTTGAAAACCTTAAAAGATAAGAAATTGTATGTGAAATTAAGCAAGTGTGAGTTTTGGTTGCAAAAAATTTCTTTCCTTGGTCACATTGTTTCAAAAGATGGGATAACTCTTGAACCTGCAAAAACAAAAGTTGTGGAAGACTGACCAAGACCCACAAATGTAACTGAGCTTCGTAGCTTCCTTGCTTTGGCAGGATATTACCGAAGATTTGTTAGAAATTTTTCATGTTTATCTATTCCAATGACTAATCTAACTCGGAAGGGTGTTAAGTTTATCTGGACAAAAGAATGTGATGATTTGTTTCATGAGTTGAAAAGAAGATTGGTGAATGCTCCAGTTTTGGCACTACCTTCGAGGAATGGTGAGATTGTTATATACAATGATGCTTCATTGAAAGGACATGGTTGTGTCCTAATGCAGAATGATCAGGTAATTGCTTATGCTTCACGTCAGTTGAAAACTCATGAGGTAAATTACCCTACACATGATTTGGAATTAGCTTCTGTTGTTTTTTCTTTAAAAATTTGGAGGCATCATTTGTATGGAGTAAAGTGTGAAATATATACCGATCAAAAAAGTTTAAAGTATATATTCACTCAGAAATAATTGAACATGAGACAAAGAAGATGGCTAGAATTAATCAAGGATTATGATTGTACAATTCATTACCATATGGGAAAAGAAAATAAAGTGTCTGATTCATTGAGTTGAAAAAGTAATTCTTCATTAACAATGTTGTGTTTGGAATGTGATCCTTTGGTTAAGGATTTGATGAACTTTGGCATAGAAGTTGTTGGAGCAGGAAGTTATTATGTTTTGATAGAGGTATAAGTGAGATCATCTCTATCAGATAGAATCAAGAAAGCACAGATGTAAGATAGTGATTTGCAGAAAAAGGTAGAGCTGGTTCATAAGGGTATGTTTCCTGAATTCAACATTGATAATGATTGTGTTTTGAGAATTGGGAAGAGATTGTGTGTGCCTTGTGATTCACAGTTGAGGAGAGAGTTGTTATGTGAAGATCATAGTTCTCTGTTTTCAGATCATCCTGGCAGTACTAAGATGTATAGAGATCTGTGGGAGTATTACTGGTGGGATGGAATGAAAAGAGATATTGCTGATTTTACTGTGAAGTGTTTGACTTTTCAACAGGTTAAAGTAGAGTGGCAGATACCGAAAGGGATGCTTCAGCCTTTACCAGTGCCATAGTGGAAATGGGAGAATATATCCTTGAACTTCGTTGTGGGATTACCGAAGACATCTCGAGGTAATAATGAAATATGGGTTATTGTTGATCACTTGACTAAATCTACTCATTTCCTTGCTATACGTGATACTTTCTATCTAGATCAACATTCCCGTTTGTATCTTAAAGAGATAGTCAGGTTACATGGAGTTCCTCTCTCCATTGTATAAGATCGTGATCCCAGGTTTAATTCTAACTATTGGAAGGTACTTCAGAAGTTGTTGGGTACTGAATTAAATTTTAGTACAGCTTTTCATCCACAATCAGATGGGAAGTCATAACAAAAAATTCAGACCTTGGAGGATATTCTACGAGCTTGTTCGATAGATTATCCAGGAAGTTGGGACCAACATCTTTCTTTGGTTTAATTTTCATATAATAACAGTTTTCAATCCAGTATACAGATGGCACCATTTCAAGCATTATATGAGAAGCGGTGTTGAACTCCAGCTTTTTGGGATGAAGTGGGTGAATGAAAGCTGATGTGACCAGAATTGGTAGAGGAGTTGGCAGAAAAAGTTCAGCTGATACAGAAACACATGAGAACAGCTCAGAGCAGGTAGAAGAGTTATGTGGACAACAGGAGGAAGGATCTATCTTTTGAGGTAGGTGATCATGTTTTTCTCAATGTCTCACCATGGAAAAGTTTGATGCGATTTGGTAAGAAAAAAAAGTGGAGTCCAAGGATCATTGGACCAAATGAAATTCTGGAGAGAGTTGGATCAGTTGCTTACCGAGTGGCTTTACCTCCGAGTTTATCTCAGGTACACAATTTTTTTTCATGTTTCTATGTTAAGAAAGTATATGCCAGATCCATCTCATGTTTTGAGTCCAGAGGTAGTTCAGCTGGAAGGGAACATATCTTATGAGGAACAACCGGTCCAGATTCTTGACCACAGGGAGCAAGTGTTACGGAATAAGGTGATTAATCATGTATATAATTTTAGGAAAAACTACATGATGGAAGAGGCAACATGGGAATCTGAAAATGCAATGAGGGATAAGTACCCCCATTTATTCGATAAGTAAATAAATTATGGGGACACTATTTTCTAAAGGGGGGAAGGATGTAATATCCCAAGTAAGTAATTAATAATAGATATTTTTATCTATGTCTATTAATGAATTAGATAGTGTTTTAGCGGCTTAAAATGAAAATAAATCCAATCTTAAGCATGGAATACACTAATATTTTTAAAAGATTGTTTTACTACCTTTTGATGGAAAACCATTATTAAATCTATATTTTGACAATTTTATAAGTTATTATTGTCAAAATATACTTATTCATTATGATTGGGACATCAAAATTTACTTTGTGTGAATTTTTGGTATTTTTCTGACAATGTTCATTTTTTAATGAATAGTGAAAAATACTGCATTTTACATCAAAACTACTTTTTAATATATTTTATTTATATGATTATATTTTCCTTTGAATTATTTTTAAAGTGAAATTAGAATATATTTTTACCATTTAATCCAATAGTGGTCATTGGAATTAATTTCACTTTGAAATTGGACTTAAACTAGTGTCAATCTTTTGATACTTATTGTTTCATAAAAACATGCTATTTGCTCTGACAGCGGGAATTAATTATTAAATTAATTAATGAAACCTATTTGTTTTGAATTTTTTAAAATATACAAAATTTTTGAATTCATAATATCAAATATAGCTTAGGGTGATGTTTTGGTATTTTTCTGAAAAACTTCAATTTTTGATGAATAGTGAAACCACTAAGTGTTACTTCAAAAAACTGATTTTTCGTATAAATGAAATTTGACGTCCTCTGTGTTTTGAATTTAAAAAATCTGACATATATGGTTGTCATTAATAAGTAAAATGTGGTTCAATGGGATTAAAATAATTTTTTTGGTGAATAGTAACTTTTCTGTTTTTAATCACGATTAGTGGTAATTAGTGTAGTTTAAGGTAAAAATAATGTTTTAATAATATTAAATGACCTAGAAACATATCCTACCATTATTGGATGTGTCATGGAAGACCAAGAAAATCCATGGGTCAACTTGCGGACCCCATGGAGCCACTTTGGTAGGAAAATGACATTAATATCTTTTTATTTAATGTTAAAGTAAAAAATGACACAAACATGAGTTATTTTACAAAAACAATTTTTACCTGGGGTTATACAAGTCATATTTTTGATTATAAATAATCATTGGAAAGCTAAAAATATCTCCTACATCATAATTTTTTTTTTATTTTAGACTTCAAATAAAATAAATTTTTTATGACATCATGATGATGCCGCAATTACCTCATTAATAAAGGATTTAAATAAAATGAAATGATAATGTATAATCTATGACCTACACATGTCCAAAACCTATTGAATGGGTTTATTTAGAACCCTTATCACCTTACCCTAAAATTATATCAATATGGGACTTTTTGAATCCGAAACTCATTTTAAAATAAAGTAACATTTCTTTACTTTCCAAGAGTGCCTCTCCTCTCATCTTATAAAAGGCCCCTACCTCTACCTCCTTACCCACACATCCAAAGTCTTTGTCTCTGCCAACCCTTGCACATTTTGTCTCTCCACATCCCTCTCTTACTCCTTTAAGTCTCACTTTGGGCATAAGTCTTTCCAAGGAAGCCTTTGAGCTCAAACCAAAGGGAGTTACCAGATTTTAAGGTAATGTCATCACTTGAGTCCTTTTGTATTATTTTACTTATCCAACCCCCTGAACTCTTTTTATTCATTTCTTTTGTAACAAATCCAGTATATTAAATATACGAGGATGTTGTTATAAGAAGGATTCGAGCTAAACATACACACACCAACATCTAATGGTTAAAGAACATACTGTTTCCGTGGATGGCGAATTTCGGCCTCCCGAAACGATGATTGTTCAAAAATATTTTAACATATTCAAAGGTGGCCATTAAGATGACACTATATTTATATATGATATAAAATATGTTTATGTTTTCCTTAAGCTGCTGTATTTTTCATTTTGGTAATACCTTTATGGTTTCCATTATGGGTAAACGCGATATCTTCATTTAAGGAAGTGCAGACTATCGCCCCATCAAAGTGAATTGATTCGTTAATACCATATGTTGGACGTATAAATGATATAGTTATGATATTATATATTATATTACACTAGAATTATAATATACTTTTATATCATTATGATTCCATTCTATAAAATATGAAATAGAAATGAAAGTAGCGTTCATGCGTACGTACGACTTACCGTCTCCATGAACGGTGCATTTCATTTCTTACCTCTAAATGATTATGTAATATTATAAATGAATGAATGTACTGGATATATATGACATATATGATATGTACATCAGGAATACCATTCTGTATATAATGGATACATGAAAAACTTGTAATTATAAAGGGTGTATTTTTTACTCAGGTACCAATGATCGTTAAAATGATCGTTATTAACATAAATAATTACATAGTATTCATGACATTATAATAAGTGATATAAAAGGAATAATGAACATGAAAAAGGTTCTTAAAAAAGTATAAATTAACTCATGTTTATTATTCATGAGATTAAAGAATGACCGAGTCAAGTCGGACCCGAGGTATGGGACTTCGTCTCAATCTCCTTTCATTGAGGCATATTTTGTTTTATACACAACCTTCTTTTATATGGTGTATAAACCCCTTTGACTTTTACGTTTATTCAAAAGGAATATTTTTTATACGAAGCATTTTCAAAACGATAAAAGGGAATGTTTTTTTGGTACGTATACGGCGACAACGACTTCTCCGCCACCGTGACCATTATTTTAGTTTCGGCTTCCTGTACAAGCCATACCTTTTTTTAAAAGAAAAATAAATACCATGTTTTACTTTGGTATTTAAAATGTTTTTGATAATATTTTTATAATATCACTATGTTATTGATAACTTGTGATTGAAATATAGAAATGTTATTTTTCTATTATTTACGTTTTATGTGATACGATTATGTTATGGTTCATGGGCATTATTATGAAGACGGGTGGTTACGTGATAAAATAAGGGCGGGTGATCCTAATATAGATCTCCAATGAATTGGGTAACACGAATGATTGAAACGTTATGGTCTCTCTGAATTGATTTAGGGAATATACTATGATGGGTATTCCAAACGTAACCAAGAGGGTTACTCCCTACGTAAGAATGTTATGAATGCCTCAAGTTTCCTTTATGTCTTATGATTTATATGATATATTCATGATTTGAGGATGTATGTTAAATTGATTATGTTTTATGGGTAATGTATGATTTCATTCTTATGTATATATGAACTTATGTTTCCTTTCCATATTTTTATAACCCATACTGATCTTTTTATGCTCATCCCAAGTTTTTTGAAATGTTTTTCACAGGTCAAGGGAAAGGTACGTGATATGATGATAGTGTCAAGGAAGTGTCAAGAATGAATCCATGTTTCATTTTAAATATGTTTCCATTGATGGGAAAAATGAATACCATCTTTATGTAACCACTTTGTTTATATGTGTAATGTAATGCAATTTTTATGTTCTAATTCTCTAAAACTATAAACCTGAAAAGATCCTCAATGTGTAATCTTGTAATAACTCAAGATCAAGTAAGGTTTAAGGCTGGGCCTTATATCATGCTCGAACAATCATTGTTTATTTTTTTTCTAAAATTCCCTAGTTACATTTTATAGGTTCTTATCTTTTCAAAAGACCAACTCTAGTGTCTTAAGAATAAATTTAAAGGAGGAACGTCGAGGAATAGGTCATCCATTCTACCAATTCATTCAACTATCATTCTTCTTATAACTATTATTATTCAGTTGATTCATTAAAATATAAAACAATGAGTATCAATAATATACTGATATGTTATTATAAATGTTAAAAAACCCTATTTCATCATCTATCCATCCAATGAAAAAATAATTCAGCGTGCGTCGGTACGTATGGTTTACCGTCTCCACAGAGTGGTGTAATCTATTTTTCACCATCACCGTACTTGGATGGGTATAATGGTGGAAATAATTACAATATATGATTAATATAACATGATAATATTTCAGATATACTATAAACTATCCAATTAAATACCCCCTCAACATTTGTGGGAATGATATCGTTGCTCCTGTGTATATACGGCTTACCGTCTCCATAGTGTGATGTGATTCATTCTACATAATTGTCATTAAATCATGATTATATAAATGAATTTAATTAATAAATATGATATATATTATATTAATTCCATTGTATAAATGATATAACTAAAACCAAAAGGATGATAAAAACTTATCTGACAAAACATACATAAGAACGTATAGAAGTTAATCCCCGAATAACGAGTTTCAATGAAATGTTACTAACAAACATATAAAAATAATATCCTAAATCATATCAAAAAAATTATTATGATTTAGGAATAAGTAAAAAAAATTATTTAAATTATTATACAAGTGGTTCAGATACCTATGTAGCATATCAGACCTAAGGTAAGGGAAAACTTTTCCAATCTCATTTTATCTGAGAACGTTTATTCGTAAGTATCTATTGGGAATATATTTATCATCCATATCCATGTTTTATAAAAATATAATCATAAAATGATTAATATTATTTTAAGTATGTTGAAATTTATTTTCACCTTTTTTTACTTTTATTACACTGTTTTGAAGGAATCTTATTTTTAATTACCATACGAGGTACTTTTTGACATTCCTGACAAAAGTAAGTGGAGAATGTTTTTTTTTAAATTATATTGCATAAATGAGTTTTTACATCTTCATCACACCTTATTTTCATGAAGCTTACACTATATGTTTACATGTGTATTTTTAGGTAAATTATATTCTATTAAAATTTCATGACATTTTGAGAAAATAAAATGTTTTTGAAGAAGATAAGATATTTTCCTCAAGAATAAATTCCACGTGTTTTATCAAAATTAAAATCCATCTAATATGATTTCAGGTTATGTTTCTATCCCAATTATTACTTTTATTTTATTAAATTTAGTATGGAATTATTTTTATGAATTCCATTTAGCTTCCGGGGATTATTTTATGATGGCATGATGTTTAGGAATCCCATTTTATTACATGGTTTTTTCTATGATCAGTGATTTATGTTTTTGTGGAATAGATAATAATTGCTTCATTATGATATGGGTGGGACCTATATCTCCCAATAATGCATTGGGTAAATATTTATATCTCATGAGATAGAAATGGTCGGAACAACAAGTAAATCTAATTCTGTAATACATGGGTGGAATGAGGAGTGAACTCGGTACAGTAATGGACTTTGTCTGCTATCATGGTCTTGGAAATGAGCATGGACTAATATGAAATGGTTTTCTATGATTATGTGTGTATGGAACAATGTTTCTTATCTTATTTTATTAATCTTGGGATTATATTGTACTTCTATGATTTATCCCATTATATGATATTATGATATCTTATATGTAAGACATGATTTTATAATTTTATATATCATTGATATATTCTTTGTTTACCCTTAGTGAGAATTTGATCTCACCCTTTCGTATATTTCATTTCCCTTGGCCAGGAAAAAGGGTATAAAGTATGATATTCCAAAAAAAAGACTAGTTACAATGAAATAAATGGGTGAAAATTTAGATATTTTATGAACCAGTTGTTTATGTTTACCAGTTTATGAAGGCACTATGCCTATACTATACTGTTATGTTTTTGTTATATGTTGTACAAAATATACTAAAATTCTGAAGTAATATCAATGTATATAAATTATGGGTTGTTATAGTGCAGGTTTCATTATAGGTAAATTATTATCCATCATGTTCTATAGTGGTATAATCTAACCCATGTAATTATTCTTTTTGTTTTTGGTGACATTCACTAAAGAATATTGAATGGATATGATTTTATCATCACCAACCTCAAACTTCCCCCATATATGCTACATCTTGGTAGCTTGGCATAGCTTGTGGTCCCTTCATGATTTTATCATTTATTCTGTTGGGTCCTTTTGAAGTGTCTTGTGGATGGTAATTAAAATTATGTCTTCAATATTTTAGACTAAACATGTTCTTAATGGTGATATAAAATCATGTATCAGAGGAATCTAGGAATATTCATCTTATGTCGTTGATCCCAACCATAAGAATAATGAATTTCATAAATGATGTGTTAGAAATATCCCCATACATAATGGATAGGCTTGAATTAGTATTTCCACCATTAAAAACTCATTAATTCTGGTTATCGTGATCCTTGATGCTTTGGTGGTGGTACAAATGATGATTATTCCGCCATCCATATCGTTTGGGTTTGTTCTTGGATTACTCATTTGGATGTTGACAATAATGATTTGTTATCCTTTTAGGTAATTATATATATATATATATGTGTGTGTGTGTGTTAGATTCATGTTATTGACTATGTGTGATCTTAAATTATTTCAAAACCATTAAAACACCTCATGTTTTCAGAATTAAAGTTATCTTCGATATTGAAAAAGACATGTAACACTGATCATAAATGCCCTATTATATCTTACTATTTAAATATAAATGTTATAACCTAACTATAAAATATTAAAGTAATAATAAAAAATAAAATATTATAAAATATATAATTTTCACAAATTTATAAAATAAATTCAATGCATATCAACTGATTGGAAGTGAAAATAGATATCACTGTAAATTAAATTAAATGTTTATCAAAAAATATTTTTCTATCCGTGATTTTTTTTTCATAATTAATTACTTTAATATCTAATTTTCAATGATTATAATTCTATTTATATATTTTATATTAAATAAAAGGTTTTAATATCCAATTTGTAGTTTTTATAGTCTTTCGATAAGAGTTATTATATTTTTACTATTAAAAAATATTTCTAAAAAGTACATTTCTCTCCTTTTTCACATTTATTTAAAAATTTATATTTTATGAATATATAAAATTTATTTATAATATTGACTTTATATATGAATTACAATTGAAAAAATTATATAATAGTGAATTTATGATAAATTTTTAATAAAAATATTGTTTTTTCAATGAATAGGGAAAATTACAGATATTTATTCAAAATTGTATTTATGATTGAAGCATTTAAAATTAAAAAATTTATATAAAATTATTTATTATATAAAATAAGTTTTATTATATTATATATAATCCAATTTAGTTTATTGGAATCATTCTTACGTCGAAGATGGATAGAAGAACTTTTTATTCACGAGGAAACTTTTTCTTTTGAAAACGGTTTTATTCAATTTTGTGGGTTTAATTTATAATTATATTATACATAATTTATGAATAAAATTTGATAATATGGGATCAATATTTATAATTATAATAATAAATATTATGTAATATTGATTACTGGATTTTTTTCATTATGAATAGTAATAATCAAAGATATTTATCACCATGGTAAATGTAAATCAGATCATTATAGTTAAAAATAATATGATAAGGATATAAAATTGACTATAAAATATTAAATTATAAAATTGGTTGAATTTAATTAGTAAATTTATATAAAAATCATGAATATATTCCCACTTGGTTCCATATTTTTTTGATTTTGACCTTTATAATATTTAAATTGAATTTGAAAAAACAAAATGACACTTTCTTCATTTTAATAACTATAATATTTTGTGATAGGGATAAAAACAAAATAATTTTTTTATGAATAATAATTTTAAATATAAATGATTTTTTATTATGATGTTTATTTATTTCTAATTGTTATTGAGGAAATAATTTCTTTAAATGCGTTTAAAATGCTAGCACAATGTTAATTTGATTAAAATAAATAAATAAAAGATTATAAAAATCATAAATGTTTAATAATTTCAATGAAATATTATATTACATAAATTTATTGTATTCAATGAACATATTATAAAGGTTTTAATGGAATAGAAAAAAATTCTTTTTCTTTTATTTTGTTTTCTAATTCAAATAAAATTAATAGTTCCAATATTCACATTAATCATATTTTATAATAAATATTATTTTATTAAATTATCTGAAAATTTTAAAAATATTATATTCGACAATGTTATTTGGATATATTTAAAAATATCCACCATGTTCCATTTGTTGGAAAAATTCAAATTTATATTTTTTTACCATTTTTTCAAAAGATAAAAAATATTGTTATAATGATAACCGTAAAAAATGGTTAGTGCAAATAAAAAACATTGAGATTAGGGTAAAAACCGTATTTAAACGTGTAAAACATTTATTATACAATATTATTTTGATCCATCCACATCTTGTATTCAAATTATATTGTTTTAAATCCATTTTAAATTTAATATTAATTTATGTTAATTTAATCAATTAAGTAATTGGAAATGTTCCCCTCCTTAGCTACTAAAAGGTAACCTCCACTCTTATTTTATTCACACTAAAATAAAAATAAAATTTGGTCCCTATACGAATACTTTAATTACATCACTATAAAAATCCTAGAGACCATGGCTATATCAAAATTATAATTTAGAATAGAATTATTTCTAATTGAAATGAGGTTTTTCAAAGCATATATATATATTTTAACTGAATGTTTCTGTTTTTTTACTCCTTGTTAAAATCATCTTCAAAATTTATAAAATATAACAAATATATCTCCCCTATAATTTTTTTAAATTTCATTACCGATATCTATTTTTACTATTATGTTTGAAAACATGAGACTATTGTTCGTGTGCACGGAAGACTACCACCTCACAAACTAATGTAATTCATCATCCATAAATGACTCTAAAAAAATTAATTATGGATTTAATGATTATATATGATATTAATGAAATAATTATCATTCTATATTTATAATATATAATCTATTTTCATAAATTTATATTCATTTGTAAAACTATAATGTCATTAATGTATACATGTGGATTTCCACCATCATAAGGAGATATGATTCGTTTATCCTTACCACATAACATTCATGGTATATTTAATTATATTTATATAATTAATATTATATTTATGATATATTTTTAATTCTAGATTTATAACATAATACTTGCCTTCCTTCC
The DNA here is from genome assembly GCA_963277665.1 of Viscum album. Classification (NCBI taxonomy): domain Eukaryota; kingdom Viridiplantae; phylum Streptophyta; class Magnoliopsida; order Santalales; family Viscaceae; genus Viscum; species Viscum album. The sequence continues at coordinate 977,122,065 of OY728125.1, forward strand.
AAAGTGATCACAAAAATTTAAAATGTTATTTTTGTGTACAAACAGTCTGTCGTTTGCATGATTGTAACACAGTTCAATTATCATAAAAAAATAAATTGGTGGTTTAAAAAAATAATAAATTTAATTGGTGATAATTATTTATAGACTATTTTTTTTGTTGTTATTTAAATATTATAACATTTTCTATTATCATAATAAAAAATTTATTTTTTAAAAATCAATTGAATATCATCAAAACATCTGACATGAACATAATTGATTAGTACATTTTGTATAACATTCTTTAAATACATTAAAATTAATAATAAACATGAAAAACGTTCTTATGAAAGTAAATAATTAACATAATTTTATTATTATTGATGTTAATGAATATAGATGATGAGTAGAACCTATGGCGAGGAACATCCTTTTATAAAAAAATATTTTAAAGTTTTACTTATAACATTTCTTCATCCACGTAAATGATCTTAAACAATTTTAATAAAAAAAATAATTTACTCTTAAAAGAATTAATAAGGTTGTTTTTACGATATTTTAAATTATTTAAAGTGTATTTAAAAATAATTATTTTTGCTGTTTTATATATTGTACAATTGAAATTAAAATCCTCATTTTAAATTTTTTTTCGATTTATTTTCTAAATAATTATCCTTCATGTCATCTCATAAAAATAATTTATCATTTATTTTGTATGGAAATAAATAAATGTTAAATGAATTTTTTTGTCTCTTTTCAATTTATTTTACACGTTTTCAACATGTATCTTTTTTATATTTTATACGGAATGTTTTGAAATTATTTATAAATGTCAAAATGATTGTTCTATTTTATCATATACAAAATAAACGTTTTTTCCCACCCCCAAAACCATTATTTTATTTTTTTATTTCATTATATGGGTATGATTTCTCTAAAAATAAAAAAAATCTTCCCCCTTTTCAAATTACATTCAAATAATTCTTTTAAATGCAATGTGTACTTCATCATTTGGAAATAATTTTCTTATGGGTTTATGGGATCTCTCTCTGAACCAATATTTATTGGATTGCCACTATTTTCTATCTAACATCCTTAATATTCGAATTATAATTTATGTAATTCTTTTAAATTATTTCTATTTTTCTCTCACATATATACATATATTAGTATCCCTTCATTTACAGGGAAATACATTACTCATGTTCATTTATCAAATTACTTCATTGTGAAATTTACTTTGATTATTAATGTGAAAAAATTATGAAATTTGTTTCTTTCAATGATTAAATAATATGTTTTTCCTTATGATTTATTTTATTTTGGACACACATAATCATGAACATGTTATGAAGAGGGTTCATATGATTCACTACAATTAAATGGTTAATGTTTTTGTCTCATGAGTCTTTGTTTATGGGATTAGTGTCTTAACATAATCCATTATGTAACTATATCCACCATGAGATGTTGTATTGGTATTTATCATTAAAATATGATTATTACATGTTTTATATTTGTGAAATATTTATTATATTTCAATGATATCATGATACCATATTATTTATGATATGTACCAATGTGTGTACTCATGAGGATATGTTTGATGTAAATCTTGTTCTACTATGTATGGGTGGAATATATTTTTCTTTTTAAATGTTTTCAAAAGTTCTTTTGGAAATTTTAATGGTACCATTATGAGTTTTATTTTTTTTTCATTAATAATTATTTTGAATAATTTTATGAAAAACATTGTGTAGAAAATTTGATTTTTTAATGAAATATTTGTTTTTACCCATTTTTTTGTTTTTTAAAAATATAAATCGTGTATAAGTATTCATTAACTAAAGAGAGGTTTCATTCTCCTCATGTAACATACTAATATTTTTTCCTCATAAAAAATTGTAAACTTATTTTCAAAGGGTTTTATGGAAGTTTATGAATAAGGATAAGTCCATAAAAACAATTGTCAGTATAGGTAATGAGAAGAATGATTTTTGTATAATTAATGTTTTATTATTTTGAAAAATGAGAATTAAGTGGAATTTTTCACTTGGGAATAAAATATTTATTTTTGTATGGGTGATGACCTAATTATGAAAAAATGAAATTAGTTATGGTCCTCAAATGTTGGGTAATAAATTTTTGACTTATGAATCAATATTACATAATGTTTAAGGTTGGGTCTCTATAGTTAGTATCAATGGAATGGTTTCAATAACAATTGTGATTATGATTTTTTCGTATGAGGTTAATGTAACAATTATGGACACAATTCTGGGTTAAAAATATTAAGGTTGATAATATGATCTTAGTCTTAGACACTCAATTATAGGTTTTAACTTATGGAATTGAATGTTGTCTAATGAAAATTTTGGAGGATATTTATTAGGTCAAGGTATAAGTACCTTTGTTGTATGATGTGGTTTGACATGAAGTTTTACTAGGGGAGAATGATATTAAATTTTTTGAGATTTCATCTAAAGAGTATGATATAACATTTAAGGTAAAACATTCCTTAATTTTTATGTTGTTTGGGCTTATTTTGGATATAGGGTTATTTACTTGTTGAATTATCTATATTGAAAATTTGATGTATTTCTGGATTTTAGAGATTAATTTATTATTTATTGGCATAAACGTTTATAAGTTATGGATATTATTATCCATCGCTATAACCATTTAATTATTGATTTATTTCTAAATATAGTATGAATATATTTTTATACATTTGTGTAATTTTTTGATCCATTAAAAGATGATTTTAGTTTTTTATGCATGAACAATTATTCTTTCCTACTCATTTTTTAGAGAAATAAATGAGATAGTGGTTGAAATTGATCTATAGGATGAAATTCCACTTTTAATGTAATTATATTCTTTTATATTATTTATCTGGATTGTAAAGTAAATCATCATCTCCAAGAAAATGATCTTGAAAAAAATGTGTTCTCTTATTACCTTCAATTTTAATGAATCAGTGGCTATTTTGACAACTCATCACATTATGGTTTTGTAGTTGCTAGTATTTTATTAGTAATTTAATTTATCATGATCATCAATATCTATCAATATCAATAATTGTTTGGACACTATTATTTTTTCTTATTACAAATTTTCAATTCTAAATAATTTTTTCATATTTGGAATCCATGTTATGTGATGACCTATATATTTCATTTTCCATTTTTCGATGTGAACTATTATTAATCCATGTTATGATGTGGGATTTCAACAGAGGTATTTCAAGACATCAGACCCTTTTTTACCAAGCATGATATAAAATTTCTAGGATGTAATTTATTAATAGAGGGAAGAACGTGACACCACATGTTTTTTTAAAAAGAATCTGTCTTAGATAGTGTATTTGACATGAAACACTGAGCCTTAATGGAGAATAAAATACTACTATTTAAATATTACCAATATAACCGAGAAGTTAAATAGAATAATACTAATAGAAATAACTAAATTGTGGAAAGTATATTTAAAAAAATTATAATAAAAATTATTTTGTTATAAAATATTTGTAAATAAAAAGAAAAATTAGTTGAAAGTAGAAGAAATCATTATCTAAAGAAAATTTATACAGGCAATATGTTTTTATTTTAATAAAATTAATTACTCACTATTTGTGTAATAATTTAATAAAATTTATATAAAACATATTGAATTTAATGTTTTTAATTCATACAATATGTTTTCTAGGAAAACAAATAAGAATTCCAGGTTTATGCTCAAAAATAAAGTTTATCAAAAAAGTGTTGTAATAATTTATTTATTTTTAATTTAAAATTTTTATTTTTCAATTTAAGAATGTCTTTTTTTAGGGAATAACAGTTATTTTTAAAAAAAACATATAAATTATCTTAGGATAATTTGTTGATAATTTTTTTACAATAATAAATTTTCAATAAATAGTAAAAAAGAATAATTTTTTTTATTAAAATATATCTTTTTGATTAAAGCATCTAAAATTTTCTATTTAAAATAATGACATAAAACGAAAAAAAATATTATTAATTATCTTATTTTGGTTATTATAATTAATTTTATCATAAATTTCATTAAAATGTACTTAAGAAGTCTTTTTCATTGGAAAGGAACTTTTAATCACTTTTACTGGTTGAATTTTAAATTACATTCCACAACTTAAAAGAATTTAATTTCATCAAATTTATTCCCAATTTGTAATCATAATAATTTATATTTTTAATTATGGTCAAATTAATATTTATTCATTTTGAATAATATATATATTGAATTTTTTTACCATGGTATGGATAATTTGAGTAATTAAGGATAAAAATAACATCATATGAACTAAAAATTCTCCATACCACTTTCCTTTATCCAATTGAAAGATGTTAAATATTAAGTTTTTATCCATGTCTCGAATATATGGAAACTTGATTCCATAATTATTTTATTTTGATCATTATAATATTTAATTAAAATTTGAATGGAAAATTTTCACATTCCCACTTTCAATAGCTGTAGTATTTTTAACATAAATAAAGAAACATATATTCGGTTATGAATATTAATTTTATAGAGAAATTATTTTTTTATAATGTTTATTTTGTTCTAACTTTAAATAAGGAAATAAATACATTAAATTCCCAAATAATAACACCATGGTATTTATTTTATTAATAAAAATAAATTCTATAAATATTGAAATTAGTATAGTTTGAATGAATTATTATGCTCAATGAATTATATTTAATAGATATAACATATTAGAGTTTTATTGATGGAAGATATTCTAATTACTACGTTTTCTGGTTATTTTCAATGTAATATTAATAGAATCGTTCCAAAATGACATTAATAAAATTTCATAATAAATAATATTTTATTGAATGACTATAATTTCCTAAAAATCTGACATTAATCCAATATATTGAGACATTGGTTCAAATATAAGTTTTTCCACCTTTATTGAAAAGTATTTATATTGTAGTAACTATCATTAACCCTAAATATTAAAAATAAATTTCTCCTGGTAATCGTAAAAAATAGTTTAAATGAGTTAAAAAACTGATAAGGTTAAAAAACTTATATAAAATTGTAAATATTTTATTGGATTATATTATTTCTACCCATACTCACCCAATATTCTAATTATATCATTTTTGTTAAATTTTATTATGAAAATTAATTTATATTAATTTTATATATTTTGAAATTTCAAAACTACCCCTCATCTTAGTTATAAAACATATCCTTTTATCTTCTTCATAAAACATTAAAAACCATTTAATTTTACGAACACCTCAAAAAAATAATTTATATACATCCCTCGCCATATCATAGAGACATTGGATTGATCCGAAATACAATATATGAAGTATTTACCTATAATCCTAAAGAGGTTATCCAAAGTATACGTATATCATTTAATGGAATTTTATTGTTTTATTCCCTATTCAAACTCTATAAAAATAAAATGAAACAATAAAAAAGAATAAAATTAGTATATTGAATATAATTATATGTTTTTATGTTAATTTGAGGGCCTATATTAATGTTGTATCCCATCATGTGGGAAAAAATGTTATTCACATGTATCACCGACTATAACCTCGTAAACCAATATAATTCATTCCCCACCCCACCCTCAAATGGAAAGTTGTAATGATGAATTTAAAGTATATATATCTTATTCATTATAGTGAACCAGTAATAACATAAATGGATATTCCATCATTTCATAATAATATTTAATACACTTAAAAAGTACATTCCCAAGGACCATAATAGTTTAGTGTCTTTGGAAACCTGGAAATAAAATATTCTATCATGGTGAAATATCATCAACATATATCTTATATATTTAAACCATTATCATTTCAACCTAATACCATTCTTTATAACATGGATAAAGGAAACATAATAGTGGGGTGAGCTCAGATGTTGAGTAAGGGTAAACAAGAGAGACATGTATGCATAAAAAGGAACATAGTAGTACAATAATGATATCGTAACATTTAGGGATTGTACCCTACATATCAAAGGTCATAAAAATGGGCTATATGATAAAGCTTGTAATTAAATAAGACATTAATCCGAAGGAAATAAACATCAGGATCCATGAAATCATAACCAAGGAAAAAGACATAGTATATGTGGTAAACATATATGAATATAGTATTTTATGTCATGGCAACCAACCCTATCATTTATAACATGTTAGGCATGGGTTAAAACATATGTACCTAATTTGGGATTGGAAAAGAAACATTAGTACAAACTTCATTTCATGATCTATCTACAACCCATGTGCCTTATTGTTTTCGGGCATGGGCTACTACCTATGATCTATATTTCATTTAAGAATGGCCTATAACCCATACACCCTCTTTCTTTTTGGGCTTGGGATATAACCCAAACAACCTTTTTCTTTTCAGGATATATCTACAAACCAAAAACCCTCTTTATTTTCAAGATTTGGGGTTCAACCACTGTCCATTTAGGCTCATATAAACATTTCATTACCAAATGGATTGGAGGGAGATATAGGTCTCACCCATCTCACAGTAAAATCATTCACATGTCTTTCACATGATAATAAAAAATTCATCATATCATGACCTATAAAAATATATAGGTATTATATGCATGAAATAATAACCCATAAAATGGAAAGGGCATCATTAACATTTAATTATATCATAACCTATGGAAAATAGATTGGTTTCATAACCATTTCATTGAAAAATAACATGTGAATGAGAAATATGTTTCATAAAGATGATGAAATTAAGAGTATCCAATTCAAAGAAAATATATGAATGAAACCTTTAAATAATTTCTAAAAATTCATGAGTCACATCAATTAATATCATCATATTTGAAAAATTGTTTTCAAATATCTTTCCAAAACATTCTTTGAGGAAAATATCCTTTCATCATTGAAAAAGGCTTATTAATGTATAACATCATTTAAAAATCATTTTCTCAAAAAATACCTTGAAAGCTTACAAATAATAATTCAAACCATTTTAAAATATTATTTTATTTTATATTACTTCTCAAACAATTTAATACATATGAATATTTTTTAAATGAAAAATTATCTTCAATCGGATGATTGTGGGTAAATCTGTACATGTCATATGAAGTAAAAAAGAGAATTCATTTTGTATGATAAAAAAGGTTAGAAGGAATTCCTTATTTGGAATGCGATACGAATAACCCATTGAGGAGAGTGGTAAAATAAAAAATGGTTAATATTTTCTTTAATTTTTAATAGGATAATCAAATAATATTCTTGGAAACCCTTTTTAAAAAACATAGATTTCTAACCGAATGGAGCGTAAAGTCAGACTTTCCTATTAAAATCTTATTAACTATCTTATGTATCAAAGATTAGATAATGGCACGAATACATAATTTTATAATTAAATTAAATTGGAGTAGAAAAAATATAAATATTCTTGGGATATGGAAAATAATATTTCATTAAATTAATAATAAATATAAACAATCTTGAAAAGAACTAACATTGTATCAATAAACTCTTATAACATGGTATATTGGGATCTTGCTCTCCTTGTAAAGAATTGAAATTAAAATAATAATAGAATATAATTAAAATATTGAGATTCATTATATGGAATGTAAAATTGATGTAAATTCATCTCGAAGAAGATTTTCGGTGCAAAACAAAACATGAGTCTCAAAGAAACAAAATTGTGACATGTTTTTTTCCAATTTGGAAACTTTTGAAACATAATCAACATGAAAGAAGGATAATAAAATTTTCATGGGAATAAACAAAAAATTATGTATAGGATACATATAATACATTCATGTTATGTAAATACTCCACAAAATTGAAACATTGTTAAACATAACATTTATCTAACAGAAATTAAAAGTGAGTTGAAATCTACTTAACTTGCGTATTGTCTATCTGTACTCATGAAATATTTCTCTATAATAAATATAATTTTATGATAAATATTTTATAGATGAATATTATTATATATATTACTATACATGGTCTAATTATAACTTTATATTTCTCACAGGTTAACTATCTTATGTTAAGGTTTCCCTTTGAGTAATGTTCACTTTATTCCTTGCATGTGTCTTAATTTGTTACATCATTGGTTATTATACTTATATCATGATCCCATAATGTATAAAGTTATATAAATATTAGTAATATAAAATATATTTATATGATAATAATCTATATCATATTGATGTATGTAATAAGATACACCATTCAATGAGATGGTAAGCCGCACGTATACATGAACGATGTTTTCCATTTTTATTGTCGTATTGAAAGAAAGTATGTAAATGACACACACAGAGATATATAATTCTTAAAATATCATAAATATATCATATAATATCACTAAAACCATCCTTAAAAACATTCTATGTGTTTTGTGAATGGATCACATCGCTTCGAGGGAGCGGTAGTCCAGAAATCCCCAATCAGGATTATATTAATAAAACCAAATATAATGTAAAAAGATGCATTTTTTAAAACAAATGAATAAGATTAAATATATAATAAATATAATAAATTAAATAAAAAAATTTATTTTTCAACATAATGGACACCATGAATGGTGTTAAAGGATAACTGAACAATCATCATTTCATGAGGTAGCAGTTCACCATAGATAGAAATAGTATGTTCGACATCCATTATATAGAGGTGTGTGTATGTGTAGGTCAGAACCATTTCATTAAAACATACTAGTAAATGTAATATACTTTTTTTCACTCAATAATGTAATAAAGATATTTTATGGGGTGGATAAGAAAATAAATGAAAGGCACTTGATAGAAGACGTTACCTCCAAATCGAGTAACTACTTTTGGTTTGTGCTAAAATGCTTTTTTAAGGGGATTTATACCCATAGAGATGCATTAAGGAATAAGGGAGGATCTTTTTGAGTTTACGTGGTCATGTATTTGGATATCGTAAATGGTTTTAGAGGTGTGAGGAATGGGTAGAGGTGGTTGCCTTTTATAGGGAAGGAAAATGACTCACATGGTGTTTTTAGAAACAAATTAGGTGTGCAAATTATATTAACTAAAAAAAGAATACAAAAAAACAAAAATATGTAATTGATGGTTTATGGTGATAAAATGTAAATCCAATGGGATTTGTAAAGTATTCTAGGTCTTTTGGGCCCTTAATTTTAGGATTATACCCTAATTAAGCTAATTTTGTCCTTAACTGCTGTGATTAATTTTAATTACTTTTACTATTCATTTTTTTGAAAAATTAACATTGTCTCATTAGAGTCTAAATTAACTGGGTATCATTAGAATCCAAATATTATATTGAATAAAACTTTTTATGTAGATGTTTTGTAATTTCCATCACAGAAGCGGAAAAATTAAGATTAGTGTTCATCATGCAGAAGAGATGAAATAACAAGGTTTTATAAAGTAAGAAAAAAGTTCAAAACTTTGTTCGAATTTTTTATTCAATTACACTGTAAAGTTGATCCAAATGAATTAAATTATTTTAGTAGAAATAATATTATTTTAATGTGACCTGAAAACCTATTATTATATCATTTACAATTAATAGATAATCAATAAAAAAGAACTTTTTTAACTAAAAATAAATATTTTGCAGTATTCCTAAAAAATGATGTTTCTGAAACAAATTCAAACAATTCACCCTAAGATAATTTAAAAATTATTAATTAAAATATTATGTAAATTTTATCAAATTAAATTTCTAAATTTTCCTAAAATTACTATAATTATAAGATAGTTAAATGTTGTTTGTTTGAGAAAATGATATTTTTTAACATATTAGGACTTTACCAATAATCATAACTTTTATTATAAATATGTTTTATTTATATAAAAATATTATAAAAAATGTTGAGAAGTAGTTATTAATATTTATAGTAGCATATTTTAAATTTTAAAATAATAAAAATAAATGTTTTCTAGAAACTCAATGTGACATGTATCATACGCCAACTTAGTGTTGTGTGCATCATATGCCTGGTCGGTGTTGCATGTAGTAGAAGATACGTTCTTATGGTGTGTAGTATAAGAGAAGATGGTATTGATTGAGAATGGAATTTCAGACATAGTTTCATATATATATATATATAACAATTTCCAATTTCATGTGAAATGAAAAATATTGAAAAATTAAATTAATTCAAAAAACATTGTAAAAATATTAGGGTGTTATATTCTACCCTTCCTGAAAATGAATGTTTCCCTTGAAATTTATTTGGGTTATCAAAGGTAAAATACTTGAATGTTTCATTCATAAAATTTCAAAACGTAAAAATGGAAACTAAAACTTCCGTTAAAAGGGTAAATTTGGAACCATAAAGGTTACCCAAAGAAACATATAATTTGGTTTCCACATAAGAGAACATAGGTTTGGAGTGAAGACTATACAAAAAAGGCAAAAAGTAAATATTTATAAGGAGTAATGGAGGTCATCAATCACAAAAAAGTGAATAAAAATGTTAAGGGCCTCAATGTTATAAATCATTGATGATTCTAGAATCCATTGGTTCAATAACAATTATGGTGTTAAGAAAAACATTTTTTCTATCACATTCTAAACATTGAGTAATTTTAGATAAAAATCTATATTCAAAATTTCATTCATGGGGTTTTCTTTGAAATATTTCTAGTACATCCATTATCTCAGAGAATGAATATATATAAATTAACATTGATGGATAAAGCACTAAAATATGATTTTAACGTATCTTAAGGCCTATAAAAGAAAAAAAGTATAAATATTTGTCTCTTAAAAAAACATGAATTAATCTATTTAAATTAACACTAATAGTTCATAATAAATATTTAATCATTAAAAATTCAATACACATTAACTATGACATCCTATAGGTGAGTGGTAGGTGAGAAACCCTTATCATCCTATAGTCATGGGTTCAAGACCCATAGCCTTGCCCGACATGATTGGTTATCAGCCGACATACATGATATACTTTTTAAAATTTCACTAATATAATATATAAGATTGAAACCCTTGAAATACGGTTAATTAAAAATATCCTTTTACTAAGGTTTTAAACACAAACTCGGTGCATAAATACATCCACCATTGTTTAACTTATGTTGTACATGAATGAATAACCTAATAAACCTTCAAAAATATGAAAATACAAAACCATATAAGATGAGTCATGAAATAAATTTAACATTGATTACACTATATCACGGAGTATCACTTGTTTATAACATTCCAAACAGGGGAATATGGTTATTTTATATTCCCTTGAACCTTGGTAACAAACTAAATTATCATAAATACTTTTGGAAAACATTTATGCTTCCTTCTTCAAATGTATATTTGATTTACTAATTAAATAAAAAATGTAGAAAAATTCCTTAGTTCTAGAATAAACAACGTATAAGTAGGTGTTTACTTAGTTCCAAGGTAATTAGTTGTATCCATTTTACTTATTCATATCCAAATTATCTTTATCCATGAAACATTATCTTTACATAAATAACACGTTAAGGGTTACCTTCCCTTAGTCAAAATGATAACATTCTTGAGATAACCTTCCTAGACCATCGTGACCATTCGACATATTCTTGTAAATCGTTAGAAAACATATAATGAACAATCCATACATAGTAAAACTTTCTTTATTCTGGGATCCAAATACATAAATAGTTTCATTACATTATCCTTAATCCAATAATGATAATACCTATTTTTTATGAAATTTCATTAGTAGTCTCTTCATCATCTAAAATATAATCATTACTCACACCATCTTACGAATTCTCATCAAGAACATTCCTCTTGAGAAATTGTTTTGCATAATGACCATATTCTCCATATTTTATACACATAACCTTCAATGATGATATAGGGAGGACAAAATTATTATCGATTTCATCTAATAAAATCTTCAATTTTTCCATTGAAGACACTTGATTTGTTCCAATATTTTCCACATTCAAAAGACATTGATGTTCCTCTAAGACATTCACATAGGTGATTCTTTCCACATTTTTGACAAAAGGAAACCAAATCATTATTCCTCCATGGCTCCATTACCCAAAATCTCAGCAAACTTCTTCTTTCTCTTACATGATGAATATAAGAGCTTCTTAAGGTAATTATTCATAATCATATTCTTTGAAAATTGATTGGGCATGACCCTGATATAATTCACTCTGGTGATCATACCCCTTGAATACTCATCATAAAATCTACTATCACATTTAACACTAATCAAGATCCTTCTTGTTTCCTCTATTGACTAAAACCATAAGCATAGGTTGATCACTTATCGTGGCATAAAATCACATTTCCATGAAACAAATTACTCATAGGATGTCTAAATCATGAATCCTTACTTAATTTTTGACAATTTTGGTTTATCCTGGGTTATTTATAGCTAACTTATATCTACATACATTGTGAAGGTTCATGAAGTGTTTGTGAATTCTCAAAGTATATCCCATGAGAGTGTCAAGCCAGGTGTGCAGCAAGGCCCATTGTCATGTACCAGGTTACCCCAATACATGCTCAGAACATCATGTAAGAGTCATTACCCCTAGGTAGATATGATCCAGATCCACATCCACCTGTACTATCCAGACATGTTTGAATTTCTAGGACACCACTCACTCTATCCATTACCTAAATTCTAAGACATTTTCCTTAACTTTACCTCGTCCTTATTATTATCCTTAGATACATCCCTAGAAATTTCCAAAGAAATAAACCTTGGGATCTCACTAAGGTTTTATCATCCTAGTTTCCAAAGCATTACTAAACCTTTCTTTTGATACCAACTATATTAATCCAGGAATAACATACATGGATATTTCATCATTTTAGATTAATATTTAGTACATTTAATAAATACATTCCCAATGACCGTAATAGTTTAGTGTATTTGGAAACATGGAAACAAAAACTTCTATCCTAGTTAATGATATTCAACATATCCCCTAAAGATCTACACCATTATCACTTCTACTTAAACCAATTCTCCATAACCCAAAGAAAGGATACATAAGAACGGAATGAGCTCAGAAGCTCAATAATGGTATACAAGGAAGAAATGTAAGAATAAATATGAACATAGTAGTGTGATAACACGATCCTGACATTATGAGATCTTACCCTACCTATAAATGGTCATAAACATGAGTTATGGGGTAAAGAGTGTCAGTTCATTAGACATGAATCATAATGAAATAAAAATCATGAGCCATGAAATCAACACTATGGAATAAGACCTTGGATTTGTGGCATACATATAAGAATAGAAACTTTTATGATAGTTATACCTACCAAGACCTTTATAACATGTTAGGCTTGTGATAAGTCCATTGTACATACTTTTGGATTGGGATAGCATCATGTGTAACCACATTCATTTAGACATGTGCTACAACCCATGTAACTTCTTGTTTTCTGGTTTGGGCTACTACCCATGAAAACTCTTTCAACTATCCATGCTCTATAACCCGTACACCTTCTTTATTTTTTTTGTTGAGTCAAAATGTGTTTTGAAATTCCCATTGAACTTTTTGTTTTGTAAATCACAAATTACTTCCTATCATTTTGATATATGTTGTTTTTTATTATAACCACATATATCGTAATCATATATGTTGTTTTCTTATCATAATCATATATGCTTTCTCTAATTGTAGTTACATATATCATAATTATATATGTTGGTTTCTCATCTTAATCACATATATTTTAATCCTATATGTAGTTTTCTCATCGTAATCACATAAATCATAATCATATGATGATTTCATTGCATCATATCCATATATAGTTTCTTCGTAACCATATGTATCATAATAAAAATATGCATCGTAATAATGATATGGATAGTATTAATGATATGTATCATAATAATATGTATTGTAATTAAGATATTCATTGTAATTAGGATATGCATTTCAATCATGATATGCATTGTATCCATGCTATGCATCGTAATCAATTAATGTATCCATGATTTACATTGTAATTATGCTACACATAATAATCACTTTATGAATCATAACTATGCTATGTTTTGTATCATGTTATGCATCATAATCATGTATTGTATACATTATATGAATAATAACCATGTTTTTTATCGTACTCATGTAATGCATTGTACTCATATCTTACTCAAATATTGCATAAATATTTTTCATTATACTTCACATTACTCATTGTTTCAAAATTTTGTACATTATCATCAAACCAAAATGATGTCATTAAGATTGTTATATATCAATCAAAATGTGGCATATGTTCTGTTTTGTTTTGACTCTTATAATACCAGGTGTCTATGTCCCTCCTAATTTTCTGAATAAATATGACAGTAGGAAAAAATACGATTGATCAAAACTGAGGCCTATAATAGGAGGTCATTCAAACTAGAGTAATAAGCTATTGAATCATCCATGTTATACAGAGTTATTTTGTAAAATCTCTCCAACATCGTGTGAAAATCCTTGAAGATATATGATGTGAACATATTTTTCCTAGTTCATTTATTTCAATAAGATTTTGGTTTTGCATTGTTTGACCGATCATTGTGATAATGATCAAGTACGTTCGGGGATAAGAAGACGGTGCTTCCAATTGTTGAATAGAGGGAATTCATGTATTAGAAATGTAAAGGTATATATTTCCTTTTTAATGAAGGGATTTCATGGATAAGATGACAGATGTGCCGATCATCGTATTGAGGGCTTCCTAGGGTGGTGGTAGGACTTTCCTTTTATCCTAGGTGAATGGATACCCTACTCTTTGGGATAAATTATTTTCAATACATTTATTTTATACTGCCTTTTTTAATATAAAGGGAATCATTTTGTTTCAACATTCTATTCATATTATATTCTATTGTAATTGTTTTAATTATGATACATTCATTACATATTGTATTTAGATATTCCATACTATATATGTTAGAATCAATTATATTTGATATAATCAGATCATTGTATTCAATAGAAGTAAAATTGTTTTTGATTACTTGTGGTACCATATTATATCATATCCATTGGATTCTAGATCAACAGATCATCGGTATTGTTTGTGAACTGTATTAGTATAGGATCACATGAAATAAAATTCTTTTGAAGGGTTTAAATAAAATGTTTTTAATCCTACAATTTACCCCTCCCCCTCTTGTATTGTGCCATCTCATATACATTTACATTAATATATTGATCCAACAATTGGTATCATAGCATGTTTCCACAAATTTGTTTTACATTCATTATTTCAATCTTTAAGATAGATATATTTTTGTTAAAAACACTTTGTTTATAATTACTTACTACAATAATGTTTGGAGTGGAAAAGTGTTTCATTATAAGTTGACATGAATGAATATTGGATCAATTGAAAATCTGTACCAAACTAGACTACATATTTTTTTATGGGAATAATTACAAGTATTGGAGATATAGGATAAATAATGTTTTAATTAACACTGGAGGAAAAAACGTTTTCATGCTTATTGGATATTACAAAATTTTAGACAAGGAAATCAAAACCATCACCAACCAAGAGAATCTAGAATATCAACTAAATTACAAGGTACACAATACCTTGTTATGTTCAATGACTGGGAATATATATATTCAGATATCATCATGTGAAGCAACCAACTATATTTGGAAGAAAATGGACTTTACACACTTTGGAACAACAAAAGTAATCGAAACTAGGAGATCCATTATCAGAGATGAATATCATGGTTTTGTTTTTCCTTATGAAGAATTGGTATGAAAAATTCACCAAAAAATTATGACAATCATTAACAGTCTTAAATCTATGGGAGAAAAAGGTCATGATGATGAATTTATTTTTGACAAGATAATTAATATAATTCATGAAGAGTATGAATAAAAAAGGATATCTATTGATGACAACATCAAAATTTACACAAATCACTATCAATGAACTACTTCATACTCTCTTATAGAGAAGACAAGAATGGAAAGAGATGAAGATTTTAATAAGAAGAATTACGGTAATGAATTTTTAGCATTTAATACCACATACAAATACAAGACACCAGAAATGGTTACAATATCTAAAGATAAAAAAGTTGTTGTTATTTCAAAATCAAGAGGAAGTTATAATTTAAAGAATCGATAATTCAATCGTGTTCAAAGAATATAGAAGATTGTGGGAAAGAAATATTTTCTATAAAAATTCAAAAATAAATATGTAAGTGAAAACAAAGTCATGAAAGTATCTTATTATGAATGTAATAGTGAGGTTCATATTAGACTATATTGTCCTTTTTTTTAAAATAAAGTACAGTAAAGAGAAACATCTTGAAGGAAATAATAAAAAGTATTACAAGTATAAAAAAAATAATGTATTTGATGAAAATGATAATTAGAGTTCATGTGGTGGGGACTCTTTATACAAATATTCATAATATGAATCCTCTGGTCAGAATAATACAGGACTTATAGCAAGACTACCTATTGAAAATCATTGTCTCATGGTTAAGGTACACAGTTTAGAATATATTACAAACGTTTCTTTTAAATTCCTATTATCCTAATGAAAAATAATGTTACTCTTCAGATGAAGAATCATACCCATCAGAGGATAATATTACCATCTTTTGATGAAGTATCTGGATTTTCCAATAATCTTGAGAATTAGAATATCATACTCACGAAAGAACATGATGAGGAATATTATAGAATAAATATTCTTACAAAAAAAGTATTATATCATTCAAATGATCTTCATAAAAGTACTATTTCTTTAAAAAATATTTCAAAAACCCTTATGTAAGTATATTTTGATAAGTATAAACATTCTATGGACTTTAAAAAACATTTTTTAGAGAAATAAGTATTTGAATCAAAAAATAATTTCAAAACAATATCTTGTGAGAATGAAAATTTATTCGCTAAAATCTGCAATTTTTTCCTTAAAGAAACTTTTATCAAGTTTCACTTATAGAAGGAAATAATTTGGTAATATTTATTCAAAACGTTTTCCTTGTAGAAATAATTATGGATTTGGTTATACTCATTTAAAACCAATTTGTAGTAATAACTATTTTGTTCCCAAAAGTGATCCTTTTTGCACAAAATATAAATGTGGTGGACATTGCGAGAGAAACATTTCTTTAAGAAAAACATGTTATTTTTGATTTTATAAAGCTAACTTTTTTTTAAAAAAATGTAGATTCCTTAAGTTCATTTATCTAAAATTTCTGGATCCAAACATGTAAATAATTTAAAAATATAATTTTTTTTATTTTTCAGGGAAATAAAGTGTACCAACAACATGAATATTTGGTAAAGGGAAAGTGGATGTTCTCTGAACATGACTAGAATTAAATATTTCATTGATAATATCATTGAAATGAAATGTGGATGAGTGGACTTCAGAGACAATTCTCAAGGTAAGATCATTTATCATGACATGTCCTCATGGGATTGTGTCGTGACTACCCTAAGCCCGCCTTCCAAAGGCCAGGGGATGTTGACTAGAAGAAAAGGCGTAATTCCCTAAAATAGGGAAGGCATTGACTTTATATCCTATAAACACACACAACAGAGCCCACAAATGGATACAAAATAGTATGTACAACTGTATAACAAAAGAGTGTTGAATGTAAAATGTTCTATAATACAAGCCCAATAGTAAAGTACAAGAAACCAAAAGTACAAGTACAACTAAAGAAAATTAAAACAGCCGCTCAGTCATCCTACAAAGTCCCTACCTAAAGGGTAGGTACTAATCGCCTCATCTTCACTCTACTTTCTTTTTTCTCCTCTGGGTACCAACACACCGTATGGTCCACCTCCAGGTACCGTTTGGTCCTAGTACTCTTAGCCACTGTCAGTGATGTACGTCGTCTGCATCCAACACTGTGAAGTGCGGGCATAACCTGTGTAGGGGCGAGTATAACAATACTCAGTAGGGAACCCAAGACCCACTAGGTCTCACAAAATCCAACAAGTATAAAACACAACGAATGAAATCAACATATAACTCTAATTAGATATATGCCCATACATATACCTAAGTTATCAAGTGATCAATTCAATCATGTGGAAAACACAGAAAAACAGACTCAGCTCAACCAGGATTTTATTCTAGGGGTAATATAAAGTATCACCCATAGTCAATTGTCGAATCCTTAGCTACTGGAGAACTCCTCAACTATCGATTATGGTGGGTATGCCGTATCACACAAAGGAGCATCCCACTATCCTTTGACTGCTGAGGAACGTTTCCTATTGAGTATTGTGGGTCTACCATGTCACACAGAGGCACTCCCCGCCATGGGTATGCCATTTCACACAAAGGCACTCCCCCTCGTATCTTGTAGTGGTACTCCTATTGTCGAGTACCATGGGTCTTCCGTGACACCAAGGCGCTCCTCACAAAGGGTTTACCGCGACACCAAGGCTCTCCCCACTGGTCTAGTAGAGTCACCCAGAGTCAAAACGGTCAACATTCATCAGGTCTCATCCAACTACTAGGTCTCTGCACTACGCTCGCTCGTCTCCATAAGGATCCTCTCCACAAGCTACTAGTCGATACACCAACTATCATGAAGTCCCATGAAGAAGTATATTAAAATTAGGCCACGTCATAGGGGTCTCAACGCAAGAGAAGGTGCATCAATTGGACGCCTGGTCTGTGAGTTATTAGCATTTTAGTCTCGAGGGCCCAGTTGGATTCATTCTCGATCAAACATGACCGTATCTCAACTATACCCTTCAACTACAATGGGGTATACTCAAAAGGACAGTCTCACTCTATGATTTCCAGTGCCGCTGACGGTTCGTCCAACAGACGTCAGGTGCCAATGATATGGCCGAAGGGGCGTAAATGGGTTGTAGTGGGCCTCGGTCTAGACCGGCCCTATCGAACCAACCTGGCCCGACTCAGCCTGGGTCGACCCGGCCTGACTCGTTGGGTTTGGACCGACCCGTTTTTCAGGCCCGATAGTTGGGTTCGGCCCGTCCTGCTCGGCCCAACCCATCATGCCGCGAGAGGTGGCGGAGAGAGGTGAGGGTGTGGACCGTTCGTGGGTCAACATGAGTGAAGTTTTGCCGGGAGGGTGTTGCGTGGGAGTCTCGGCCCGGATGTCGACTCGACCCGCAGGGCACCGCGAGGGCAACTCAGCCCGGGAAGCGGGGCCGGCTCGGCTCGAGGGACCATGAGGGTGCGGCTTAGGGCAGCTTGGGGTAGCTCAGCAAAGGCCGGTTCGGCCTGTGGTTGGATAGACCAGGGCCAGTTTGGTTAGGTGGCTAGAGCAGCCTGGGTGGCTTGGCAAGTGGATGGCGTGGCCAGGGCGGCTTGACCAGGATGCATAGGTGGCTGGGGGCCGGAACAGCCGGAATTCTGGGGTTTCTGGGGGCCGGTTCAGCCTAAAGAAAGTGGTGGCATGGGACCAGCGGCGGATGGGGGGTTGGTTTGGACGGGACGCAGTGCAGCGTGGCTCGAGGTGCTACAAAAATGAGGCGTAGTGCGGTTTGGATCCAGTTAGGCCAGCGGTGGTGTAGGGATTGTTTGGCAAGGTGGTTGGAGCGCTGCGGTGAGGGGGGTCACAGATGCTGCGGTTGGCAGCGCGGATGCCTTCGTCACCTTCCTCCATTTCGAAGAACACTGCAAAACAACACAAGTGTTACGAATATGACGAGGCATGTTAGTTTGGCCCACAATCTCCACATTAGATTGGTAACAAGAGGATCACTAGAACAAATCACATAAAACCCTCCCACAATGATTCTTCTCAACCCGCAAAAAAAAAGAAGTGGGGTGTACTTGTGAATTGATAAATAGATAACATTAAACCCCTACCTCGGGTTGATACGTCGACAGATTCACGGAGAAGAAGATGAAGTTTTCATCATTCATCACGTCAACCAGACAACTGTAATCTTGAGCTCGTGCATCAGTTCATCGAAGAGGAGGACATCCCATGTCGGAGGATGTCCCAAAGAAGAAAGTTGAAGGAGGTCGGCGTTCTTCGTTGGGGAGCGCATTCTTTGTTGTAGAATGCTTTCACCATTGGACAACGTAATCCTCTAAGTGTTTGGTGTCACGTCACTTTACCAGTGTTTCGCCGCTTGGTGAAGACATCCCAAATCCTACTCCCAATCTCCATATATTTTGGAAAGGAGTGTAGATAGGTAACTATGATGGTATTTTTTATGGTTCATTTATTAGGAACATTTCTAAATTCAATGACGCTATTACTTAATTTAATAAGGCGGCAACCTCATTAACTATGTTGGGCCAATTAAAGGAATGTGCATTGGAAAAATTAATGTTGAGGTAGCCAAGAGGCTCCTCTATATAAATGACGGTGGTTGAGAGTTTCTCTCAATTAAAGGGGGGTTTAGTCCCGGGTGGTCCCCACCAACATAACTTATCATGGGAGGTTATGGTTCGGGTGGTTTCCACCACCATAAAATCTCATGGGTGCTTATGGTCTGGTGGTCCCCACTTCCAACTTCCACATGGAGGTTTAGTTATGGTGGACCCCACCTCTTATCATCCACATGGGGGTTGCAAATAAAAATAAAAAAATCACACACTTTTATTTTTATTTTATTCTTATAAGAAAAACCCAAAAACAATCATTCACACTCGACCCACTGTCATCAAGGTGAAAGTCTCCTTAAGTGAATATTGGCACTGTGAGTTCAACGGTGCCCTCAAATTTTAATTCTGAGCACTGGTTCATAAGTTAGAAAAACCCTCTCTCATGTTTACTGAACATACCCAATAAAATGTTCAATATTTCATTTTGGGCACTCTGGGCCTCAGAATCACTCAACGTCAATTTTCACAAACTCGTAAAATTCCGATTTAATTAAAACAATTCATGGAAATTCCATGTCTTTACATTATCCCCACCTTTGACATTATGCCCCCGTAATCCACAACACAATATAAGGGAACAAGTGGTGGTACAAAGCACACATTTGAGCCTCCTGCTCCCATGTTCTCTTCTGGAGGTTACCGTGCTGCCAGCGAATGCACACCAGAGGAATCAACCATCCATGAAGGACACTCTCTTTTCGATCCTCAATCTCTAGTAGATCCTCCAAAAATGTCACCCCATTACCGACGTCCAGCTCTCCATGGTCGATGATGTGAGAAGGGTTGTGCACGTACCTCCTCAGCTGAGATAAGTGGAAGTCGATGTGCACCCGATGCATCTAATGTGGAAGAGTTAAGCGGAATTCCCCTCACCAACACTGCTGGGGACCTAGAAAGGTCTGATGAACCATGGAGATAATTTTCCGCCTTAGCCAAATCTCTGCAAACCTCATTGAGGTGAGAACCGTAGAAAGACGTGGTCACTATCTTCGAACTCTAGAGGTCTTCGTCTCCTGTCGGCAAACGACTTTTGCATGCAGTGTTCCATTTTCATCCACTCCTGGATGACCTGCACCTTCTCTATGGATGCCCGTACCATCTTTGGTCCCACTAGTGCAGACTACCATGGGTCATTCTAGCACAAAAGTGATCTGCAAGGTCTCTCATACAACGTCTCTAAAGCTTCCATCCCAATGGAGCAGTGATAATTGTTTTTTATGAAAACTCCATCAATGGAAATTAATCCTCCCAGTTAGTTCTGAAGTCGAGGACACAAGCATGAGCATGTCTTCAAGGGTCTAAATGGTCTGCTCACATTGACCAGCCATCTGAGGATGGAAGGCGGTGTCAAACGCAGCTATGTACCGAAAGTCTCCTTCATCCCCTTCAACAGCTAGGAAGTAAAACATGTATCACGATCAGAGAAAATTTTCATGAGTACTCCATTCATATGAAAAATATCCTACACATATAGGTGACCCAAGCTCTCTACTGAACACTACTCTTTGATCGGTAGAAAGTGGGCTGACTTGTTGAGTCGGTCGATGATCACCCAAATAGAGTCATGTCCCCAGGATGTTTTTGGATGACCTGCCATGAATTCCATGGATATCCCATCCCAATTCCACTGTGGGACCTATAAAGGGTGATCCAAACCTGATGGTACTTGATTCTTCACCTACACTATCAGATAAGTGAGGCATCATGAGAGAAAATTTGCAGCTGCTTTTATCATTCCTGGACACCAGTGCTGTCATTGGAGCCCTTGGTACATCTTTGCCACTCCTGGATGTACATCTAGAGGGGTTTTTTATAACACCCTCAACACATAATATTAATGTGACACTGGGACCATGGTATGTCCTCTGAATAGGATGATGTGCTCCCCACCTTCAGAAAATCCATCTGGTTCCTGTCCTGCAGATATTTGAGCACATGGAGTCTCGCTGTCAGCTTGCCCTCATTGCGGCACCCTAACATGCTGAAGAAGTGGGGGAGTGACTATAAAAGCCTGTATAAAAGCTACTCTGTCTCAATCCACAAAGGATAACTGCAAAGCATCGAGTTTCTATGTCACCTCACCTAGCAGCTGTATACCAGATCTCTTACTGATTGCATCTGCGACAATGTTCTCCTTTCCCAGAGTATAGACTTTCTAGAAGTCATAGTCTTGGAGAAACTCAAGCCATAATCCATGTCTCGGGTTCAGGTCCTTCTAGGAGAAGATATACCAGAGACTCTTGAGATGATAGTACACTATAAATCACTCTCCCATCAGATAGTGCCTCCATGTCTTCAATGGGAAGACCACTACTGCTAAATACAGGTCATGGTTTGGGTAGTTCTGCTCATATTGTCTCAGCTATCAAGAACCATAAGTGACTACTACTCGCTCTTACATCAAGACACATCCGAGTCTTGTCCTTGATGTGTCGCAATATACTACATACTCTATGACTTCCTCTAAAACCTCAAGATGAGGG
This sequence comes from Viscum album, assembly GCA_963277665.1. Lineage (NCBI taxonomy): Eukaryota > Viridiplantae > Streptophyta > Magnoliopsida > Santalales > Viscaceae > Viscum > Viscum album. The sequence goes on from OY728125.1 coordinate 977,144,886, forward strand.
CATTAGTCAGCCTCTGCCTCATCTCCTGAAAACTCTGTTGGCATCCCTCCGACCAAACTAAGGGTTCCCCCTGTCTTCTTCAAGGCTGATAGTGGTGCTTCATCTCTGGAGAAGTCTGGAAGAAATCTCTGGTAGTGTCTAGCCAAACCCAAGAAACTACGTACTTCTGTCACACTCATGGGTGGATCCCAAGAAAGTACCACATCAATCATTGTTGGATCCACTAAATATCTAGTCTCCAAGATGACATGTCCCAGAAAGTGAACCACTCTGATCCAGAACAAGCACTCTTAGATCTTACCATAAAGACAGTGCTCTCGGAGAGTGTTCAATACTACCTGAAAATGATAGGCATGCTCTTCCTCAGTAGCGGAGTAGATCAGAATGTCATCACTAAAGACTAATATGAAGAAAACAGGGTATGGATGAAAGATCTTGTTCATGAGTCCCATGAACACATATGGAGCTTTGGTTACGCCTAATGGAATAACCAAGAACTCGTAGTTTCCATACCGACACCTGAAGGCATTCATCTGGACATCCTCGTCTCATACTTTGAGCTGGTGATAGCCTGATCATATGTCTATATTTGATAACCATTGTGATCCCTTCTGTTAGTCGAATTGGTTGTCAATACTCAATAGTGGGTACTTGTTCTTCAAGGTCACCTAGTTTATGTGCTAATAGTTAACACAATGACTCAAGATCCCATCTGATTACTTGGAGAATAGAATCAAAGATTCCTAAGGTGAAACACTGGTCTGAATAAATCCCTTCCCCTGCAAGTCCTCTACCTATACCCGCAGCTCACGAAGCTCCGTATGATCCATTTGATATGATGGTGTAGATATCGGTGTCGTCCTGGGGTACAAGTAAATGTAAAAGTCCACCTCTCTGCAATGAGGTAGACCTAGGACATCATCAGGGAAGACATCCACATAGTAGCCCACCACTACATGATAATTCATAAATTAAACATCCACCGCACTAAGGGTAAGGCTGGTCAACTAATGAGTGATCAACTGCAAACTCCTTTTAGAAAGTCCATCTTGTGCTTCAAAAGGCTCTCTTCTCGCCGGTGATGGTAAACCTAGTCCCATTCGTGTGGACACACCACACATTGCACCTAATACAGTCTATTTGACCACGGACTGTAGATAACCATTTCATAACCAATATTACATAGTAAGGCCTCGAAGCCGCTATTAAGAGATCCCAGCTGAAGCTCTCGCCTCCTAGAGTAATATCACAATGCCAGTACCAGTGTGTAATCATCGAATCCACTCCTGTAGGAGTCTCTAGACGTAAGGATCCAACTGACGACTCTGTCGGAATCCCTGAGCTCCAAATAATGGAAGTGGAAATAAATAATGACTAACACCTGTGTCTATAAATATTTAGTCTATGGTGGAGTAGGCACATATCGTACCTCGTATCATCTCTAAAGAGCCATGATCGTAGGACTCAGCTTCCTGGAGCTGTGCTCTCCCCTACCCACCTGCTCCCTATGGTCGGGGTGGACCTCCTGGTGGTGGTGTTGGTAATATCTCAAATCATCACCCACTACATGATGTACGACTATCTCCTCTACCATGTCTTCTTTCTCCCTTCGGACCTCTTCGATCAAATCTCTTCCTCTACCTAGGCGGTCCGTCGACCGTCTGCTGATCATCTGAATGGTGGGTCAAATAGTCATGAGCCATGTGACCCTTCCCACCACATGAGTAACTTTTCACACTCCTGGAATGACTTTATCTACTTCGAGTGCCCCACACAACCGATCCTGAGTCATGTGGTCATCCACTTGTGGGTCTGGTCCTTTTGGACCTCTACGACATCTGTCTGCTGCCATCTCTAGAAGAATCCACTATGTGTTTACTGGTAGTGGGTCTCAGTACTAGTGACTACTAATCAAGGAAACTGTCCACCAAGAAGGGTCTCTATAACACCCCTGCCTGCATTGGGATGCTGGGTGAGACCATCGAAATTCTAATCTCTTACCTGATTCCCTACTCGAAGGTTCGGGCCTTGAAAAATGGGTCCCACGCCAAATCTGTGGAGTAGTGTGAGAGGTCAGTGATCCTCACTATGTACTAAGCCATAGTCATACTACCCAGTTGCAGATGAAAAAGATCATGTATGCGCACTGCATGGAGAGTCGCTGAGATAGACTTTTCCCAAAATAGGCTCTCGAAGTCTTCCCAAAGAAGTGTCACCTCGTCGCAAACCTGGAGCATCATGATCCAAAATATGCATGCTGCTACCTATAGAAGGATGGACGCAAGGATCACCATTAGGTCTACTAGTTTCTTTACCAGTCGGAACACTGTCATCATAGCTTCCAGCCAATTCCTCACCCGCATGTGGGTCCATCTCTCCCCTAAACCTGGGTGGCCTCTAGTGTTGGAACTCATGCAATGCGCTCAAGTGGTTTCCCCCATCTTCTTCTGGGGTAGGTGGCATCGGTGGCCCAATGGGGAGTGGTACCACTGGTGCCTCCGCTAGAAAAGGTCCTTGCACCAAGGCCTCATTGCTCGGTGGGATATTTGTGTGTACAACTCTCTGAACTCTAGCCAACTATCTTCGTACATGCATCCTAAAATGAAATAGGTGTGATATGGTTAAAAGTTATACATGGTGAGCTGACCTTTTGAGATTACATAATGATAACTTTTTAAAACACACACACAATTAGTGTTTTTGTGCAATGAGTTGGAAATCAGAAGTCAAGGTCCTGGTGTATGGATACGTCAGCCTCCGCACCAACACTGGACTCCCTGAACAGAAAACTGCACTCACTACACATAACACTATTGCATCACAGAAAAGAAATATCAAAGTCCTATGTTCTATAGTACAACCGAATTATCTAATACTAATATGTCATGACTCGTCCCCCATGACCAGTTCCGTGACAACCCCAGACCCTCCTATCATAGGCCAGGGGCTGGCGACTATCACCAAATGAAAAATTCCCTAACACAGGGATCGTATTGCCCTTATAACCTATAAACACACACAATAGAGCCCACAGCTTGATACAATACACTAAGTAAAACTGTATAACCAAAGAGTTATAAATGTAAAAAGGGCCAGAATACAAGCACAACAGTAAATTACAAGAAAATAAAAGTACAAGTACAACTGAAAAAATTCAAAACAGCCATTGGGTCATCAACTAATGTTCATACCTGAAGGATTGGTATAGATCACCTCCACGGAACTCTATGTTTGTTCATCTCCTTTGGGTATTGACACACTGTATGGTCCACCTCCAGGTACCATCCAATCCTGGTACTCTCAGCCTCCGTCATCATTGTCTGTCATCTGCATCAAACACAATGAAGTGTAGGCGTAGCTCGTGCAGGGGTGAGTATAACGTTACTCAGTAGGGACCCCGAGACCCACTAGGTCTCACAAAATCCAACAAGGATAAAAAAATAAAAAAATAATAAAATAATCCTACATAGGTATATTCCCATACATATACCTATGTTATCAATAGATCTTTCTCAATCATGAGGAAATCATAGAAAAACACACTCATGTCAACCTGATTTTTATTCTAGGGGTAGTATATAGTAACATCCCCAGTCACATTGTCGAATCCTTGGCTGCTAGAGAACTCCTCCTCTAATGAGTACAGTGGGTCTGCCGCTTCACACAGAGGAACTTCCCACTGACCATGGACTGTTGTGGTACTCCTCCTGTCAAGTACCATGGGTCTGCTGCATCACACAGAGGCCCTCCCCACTATAGGTTTGTCGCCTCACACAGAGGCACTCCCACTCGTATCCTGCTGAGGTAATACTCTTGTCAAGTATCATGGGTCTATCGAGAAACCAAGGGGATCCCCATTGTGGGTATTCCGAAACACCAAGGCGCCCCCACTGGGCTAGTAGATTCACTCTGAGTCAAAAATGTCAGCATTCCTCAGGTCTAAGCCAGCTAGAAGGTCTCTCCACTACACTTTCTCGTCTCCGATAGGATCCGATCTTCCAGTTACTGTTTGATACACCAGTTGTCACCAAGTCCCACGAAGATGTATCTAAATGGTCTTCCATGTCATAGGGGTCTCAAAGCAATAGACGGTGCATTAATCGGACACCCGGTCTGTGAGTTATTATCCTTTTAGTCATGGGGGCCTCGTTGGATTCGTGCTCGATCAAACTTGACCGTATGTCAACTATACCTGAAACTATGGTGGGGTATACACAATGGAATCGTCATGCTCTATGATTTCCAGCACTACTTACTATTCATCAAAAGGTCATCTGGAGCCAATGATATGGCCAAAATAGTGTAAATGGGTCGTAGTGGGCCTGGTTGCGGTCTGACCCGGCCTGACCCATTGGGTCTGGCCCTGCCCGTTGGGTTCAGCCCAGCCCACTGGGCCCAGCCCAGCCAGCCACAAGGGACCACTAAGAGCAATGAGGGCGTGGACCAGCCGCAAGGGAACTCACCGGTCGGGGGTCACCGCGTGGGCGGCTCGGCCCAGAGGGCGCCACGAGGGTGGAATAGTCCGGGGTATGGTGCTGGTTCAGCTTCGAGGGTCGTGGGGGTGCGGCTCGGGGTGGCTTCACCTAGGTGATAGGTTGGCGCGACCGAGGCTGGTTAGTCCAGTGTGTGGCGTGACTATGGCCGGTCCCGCCAGGAGGCCGGAGTGGCCAGGGAGGCTCGGCCGGTGGATGGCACATCCAGGGCGTGTCGGCCGAGAGGCTGGGGTGGCCGGTGCTAGGTTTGGCCTGATGGCCAGGGTGGCCGGAGGCCGGTTCGGCTGGGAAGCAAGGGTGGCGGTCGGCCTGTTTAGTCGAAAGGCTTGGGTTGCTGGTGGCCAGCATCGGTGCGGGGCCAGTTTGGCCGGGACGCGGCGCAGTTGGGTCGCGACATCGCTCGGGGCGCGACACGGATCAGGGCCAGTTCAGCTAGCAGTGGTGTAATGCCAGTTCTGCTAGAGAGCTGCAAGGGCAGCTTGGGCCGCGGAGGCCGCGGGTGGCGGTGACATTTCCTTCATCTCCTTCATCTCCTTCCTCCATTTCAATGAACACTAGAAAACAACACAATGGTTACGGAGAAGGCGGGCGATGTTAGTTTGGCCCACACTCTTTGAATTATAGTTGTAGAAAGAAGTTAAAAAGAACAAATCACATCAAACCCTCCCACAAATATTTTTCCCAACCCACAAAATAAAATGGAATGGGGTGTACTTATGAAGTGATAAAGAAATAGCATTAAACCCCTACCTCAGGTTGATATGTTGACGATGTCGCAGATAAGAATATGAAGTTGTTGTCGTTCATCACATCCGCCACACACCTCCAATCTTGAGATCGTCTGTCGGTTCGTTAATGATGAGGATGTCCCACTGTAGAAGAAGTCCTGATGATGATATTTGATGTAGTTTGGTGTTATTTGTTGGGTAGCTCGGTCGTTGTTGGAGAACGTGTTCTTTGTTGTAGAGTGTAATCCTCCAGGTGTTGGGCATCGCGTCACTTTTCCAGCGCTTCTGCTCTGGGTGAAGCGATCCAAAATACTCCTCCCAAGCTTCATATATATAGGAGAGGGGGTAGGGAGGTAACGATAATGGAATTTATGATGGTTCATTTATTATGAAGCTTCCTAAATTCCAAAGACGTTGTTACATAACTTAAAAAGGGGGAAAGCCAATTAATTAAGTTCACACAATTAACGGTATGTGCGTTGGAACAATTAATTTGGAGGAAGTCAAGAGGATCCTTCACATTAATGATGGGTGTTTAGATTTTATCTCAATTAAAGGGGGTTTAGTCCCAGGTGGTCCAAACAACCATAACCTCTCATGGAAGGTTATGGTTCTAGTGGTCCCCACCACCACAACCTCTCAGGGGAGGTTATGGTTTGGTGGTCTGCACTTTAACTTCCACTTGGAGGTTTAGTTCAGGTGGACCCCACCATTCAACACCGACATTGGTGTTGAAAATAAAAATAAAATTTTCACACACTTTTTTTTTATTTTATTCTTATACGAAAGTAAAAAACAATCATTCACTCTCGTCCCACTACCGTCGAGGTGAAAGTCTCCGTAAGAGAATATGGGCGCTACGAGTTCAACTGTGCTCTCAGATTTCAATTCTGAGCAATGGTTAAAAAGATAGAAAAACTCACTCGCACGTTTACTGAACGTACCTGATATAATGTTCACAAATTCATTATAGGAATTACGAGCGTCAAGAACATGTGCCGTCAATTTTTGAGGTCTCCTAAAATTTCTATTCAATTAAAAAAATCATGAAAATTCTAGGTCTTCACATCATGGGTAAATGTAATAATTTTTTCCGCAAAGATTTAATTTAAAATGTATTATTTGTTAAATTTATTAAGAACAACCTTATAAGAATATGTCAATTATGTGATAAAGGATACCTTGTGAATTTTAGGAATGAGAAATTTGTAGTTCACATTCCAATGATGAATTCATTATTTCTTCCCATAAACATGATAATATACACACGCATATCATAGAATACCTTAGGAGCCAGGAATTACCTGGATTATGTGAAATGGAAGACCAATCATGGTTATGGAATAGAAGGTTAAGAAACTATAACCTTAGAAACCATTGTAAAATCTCAATGATAAGTCTTGTTAAAAATATACTAGACCATATAATTGATTCTTAAAAAGTCTATGAATTTTTTCAATATGGAAAGAAACATAAAACAAGCTTTAAATCAATTAATTTTGTTTCAACTACTAATGCACTATAGTTAGTACACATGGATATTTTTTTCCTATACCAACTGGAAGTATTGGAGGAAAATATTATGTATTTTTTTAGTTGATGACTACACCATATTTACATTAGTATATTTTATAGAAAATAAATATAATGCCTTTTTTTATTTCAAATCATTTATATCACAAGTTAAAATTGGGAAAAATCTATAACTGATAATAATTCTATGTGATTATGTTGGATAATTTAAAATTTTGGTTTTTAAAACATTTTTTAGTAAGAAAGGTATTACTCACAAATGTTCACATCTAAGAACCCATCATGAAAAAATGATTTTGTTGTAATAAGAAATCATGGTCTTCATTAAATGAAAAGAACTATGTTGAGTGAATACTCAATTGCTAATCATTTTAGGGCTGAAGCTGCAAGTAATTCATGTTATACTATAAATTGAGTTTTAATTAGACCATTTCATAATAAAACTCCTTATGAATTATGGACACTCTAAAAACATAATGTTTCATAATTTAGAGTATTTGGGGAAAATGTATTCATTTAGAATAATAAATACAATCATCATAAATTTTAACCAAAATCCAATGAAGGAATCCTTCTAGGTTATTCAAATACTTATAAGACATATAGAGTTTTTAACAAAAACTCATGTACTATTGAGGAAATAGTGCATACTAAATTTGATGAAACATATCATTTTTTTAAAAAAACCCCTACCTACATCAACAGATGTGTTTTCAAAAACATATTATCAACCTTTGATTGAAAAATATTATGAAAAGTTAAATACTGTAGAAAATTTTTCTAAAATATTTACCCTATAAGAATTTATATCTTATGTTGGTGAATAGGTTTTATAAAACCCAAATAAATTATTTCGTAAGAATCATCCCAGTGATAATAACATTGGTGATGTAAATCATCCCATAAGGACTATAAATTCATTGAGTAATATAATAGAACATCTTTCCTTTTTTTTCAAATTTGATCCTAAAACTTCTAACAAGGCCTTAGATGACGAGGATTGGATTAAATAATTGCAAGATGAACTGAAATAATTTGAGAGGAATAATGTTTGGACATCGCTACTACAAAAATGGGAAAGGGAAGCACTACCCATTTATCAGTGCTAAAAAATTCTGATAAAGGGGGCCTTTAATAGTGCTAATAATAAGCACTGTTAAATGTGAACCTTTCATAGCGGTTTTTTAATACTGTTAAAGGGGACCCCTTTATCAGTTCTTTTTTTAGAAGCGTTGATAAAAGGGGGTTTCATCAGCACTTTTTCATTGCGCTGATAAAGTTTAAGTTTTAAAAAAATTAATTTTCCATGTAAAATAATAGATTGTTATATAAGTATATTTATATAGATATAAATATAATATATATTTTTTAAATATGTGTTATATAAGTATAAATAGACTATTACATTTATTATAAAATATATTTAGTTAAAATGGATTTACAATATTTTAAAAAATATTATTAATTAATAAGTTTTTAATTATTATCGATTGAAAATCATTTAATAACAATTTGAAGACACAAAATATCAAAACAATTAATAAAAGATCTAAAATAAGTTGAAAATGTAACTCAAAAATCAAATGGCCATAATTTTTTATCCGGGTGTCCGTTTGAGCTCTATAGTATATCAAGTTAAAGCCTGCTATGAGATCTATGCGCTTTCGATTGAGGCAAAGCCTCTGTCACATTTTTCATGAAAAAAGGGCCCAAAAGGCCTCCAAAACTGAGTGTTTAGTCGGGGTACTTTGATTTTTTAACATTAAAAGAGGTATAACTTCTGATCCGGATGTCCGTTAGACCTGTACCACAAATCATATCAATGATTTTTTCATTTTCTTATATTTGACTGGTTGTAAAGTTTAACACAACTTCTGGATTAGAAGTTATGGTCGTTCTAACATTCTATGACTTTTCAAATACACATGTATAGATGTATTTATTCGTAAATATATATATATCTGTGTGTGTGTGTCTTTGTGTGTGTTGTATATATATATGTATGTATGTATTTATTTATTTATATGCACACATAAAAAACATATTTTATATATGTATTTAAAACTAATCTTATAAATGTATATTATTATACAAATAAAAAATGGATAAAAATTATAACTAAAAATACATATATAAATAAATATAAGTATAAATTAATATACGAATAAATATATATATATATATACTAATATATGAATAAATATATATGTATTAATATAAATAAATATATTAATATTAATATGAATCTATATTTTTATATGAATAAATATAACTATATATATATAAGTAAATAAATATTAATATTAATATATGAATAAACATATATGTATTAATATAATTAAATATACTTATATTTACATGAATCTATATTAATATATGAATAAATATTACTATATATATAAATAAATAGATATATCATTAAATAAGAAAAAAACCAAATGGCTTAGAGGTAAAGGTGTAGGCACGCAAGGGGGAGGTCGCGGGTTCGAGTTCCGGTGAAAGCAAGGAGGTGCGTGGGGGGGCATGTGATAGATGCACAGGAAAGTGCAGTGCACTGAAGTAGTCCACCTAGCACTGATAAAGGGGCTCAAGCACTGTGAAAAGATCCCCCCTGAATTATATATATATATTTAAATTGTTTAAATGTTTTAAATTTTTTTTGTCTTTTATCAGCGCATCTTTTTAGCTCTGATAAAAGGGGTCCTTTATTAGCTCTTTTTTTAGATTAGATAAAAGACCCCTTTATCAGTGATTTTCTGATCACTAATAAAAGGGACCCATCCTTTATCTTTTCCTCGATTTACAGTACTTTTTATAGATGTTAATGCCCTTTTCTAGCGTTGATAAAAGCCATATTTGCAGTAGTGCAGTAGTTGAATGTCTTAAAGAAAAAATATTATAGAGTAAATTGGATTTTCATAAACAAATGTTTGAAAATCGAGTCATTATAATAAATAAATAAAGACTTGTGGATAAAGGGTATAATTAAGAAGAGGGAATGGACAATGAAGAAACAAATTCTCCAGTATCTAGAATTGAATCCATTTGTATTCGTTTAGCCTTTGCATAATTTTTTAACATCAATCATTTTCCAACGGAAGTAAAATGTGCTTTTTATAATATATTTTTACAAGAATAAGTTTTTTTAGAACAACAACCTGGTTTTATAGATTGAAAACATCCTGATCATGTTTTTAAATTGACCAAAACATTATATGGCCTTAAAAAGCCTCTATAGCATGGTATGATATACTAACAAGATTTATTTTACAAAACAATTTTGAAGAAAAATACAGATACAACTATTTTATTAAAATAGAAAAAAAAATTGTTCAAAATGTATGTTTATGACATTATATTCAGATCAACTCAGCATTTCCTAACTAATTCTTTTGAGAATCTCATAAAATATATGGTTTACATGCGTATGATGTGTGAGTTTACGTTCTTTGTAGGTTTTCAAATCTCTCAAAAACTAGAAGGAACCTATACATTCCAATATAAGTATATCAAATATTTAGTTAAAAAGTATGGATCTTGCAACACTAAAAGTATAAATACTCCAATTGGTACCTCTAATATAGTTGATCTTGATGTATATAGGAAATAGTAGATCCAACAACTTTTAGAGGTATGATATTAAGTTTGTTATACTTATCAGCTAGTCATACAAACATAATGTTCATAGTATGCTTGTGGGTAAGATATTAATATAATTCAAGGGGATATCAGTTAAAATAAGTAAAAAATATTGTTTCTCTACATAAATGGAACCATGTTTTTAAGACTACTTTATTCTATTGGAAATGATTTTGTTCTAAAAAGTTTTTTAGATTCTGACTTTTGTAGCTGCAGAATTGATAGAAAAAGTACATATGTGACTTTTTATTTCTTAAGAGATACATTAGTTTATTGGTCATTAAAAAAAATAGCGCTTTCCACAACTAACACTGAATATGTATCAGCTAGAATATTTTGTGCTCATGTGTTGTGGATGCAACACACATTCACTAATATGGCATACGTTTTATCAAAACTAAAATACTATGAGATAATACTAGTCTCATTGGTCTTAGTAAATTCCCTTCACAACATTCAAGAGAAAAAAATACATATTAGGCATCGCTTTCTTAGTTATCACACACAAAAATGACATATTATTTTATAAATCATTGGAATTCAAGAACAACATTATGAAATTTTAACAAAACAATTATCTTATGATATATTTGAACACATTAAACAAAAAATAGGAAAGATAACTCTAAAGTAATCATTCGCATCTATTAAAGCTTAAAATATTTCTTTACATTAAGTTACTCATTCTCAAAGGGAATGTATAGATATCTTTTTATCAATTTTACTTTTTATTGGTTTTACTTTTTATCAGTTTAATTTTTTATTGTTTTTAATTTTTACCAGTTTTAAATTTTATCAACATCACTTTTTATCACGTTTAATTTATATAGGTTCTTTATTTTATCAGTTTCATGTTTATGCATTTCATAATTATCAGTTTCATGTTGATCAGTTTCATGGTTATTAGTTTCATGTTATCAGTACTAGATTATATTATCGGTATTATAATATTTAATCAGTTTTAGAATTCATATCATTCTCATTAGTTTTTCTGTATTACATTTTTTTTTATTATTATCAGAAGAACATTATATTTAAATTCATATATCTATCCTAATACTCTATTAGGTACAGTTTTCAAAATCTTATTTTGTAAATTCAAACAGTTGTTTTTCAATTCATTCATTTAACTACTAGTCGTATTCATTATGAATACGATATTATGTAATGGAAAACCTAAAGTTTTTGAATTCATTCTAAAACATTGAATATTTTATATATAATGATGACTAACATTTATTTAAAGGAACCCCTACCTAGCCATCCCACATCAAATTCTCCTAAATTTTACTCTTTTCATGATGCTCTATAAATACCTAGCACGGTTCATAATCAGATTTTACCATATATTTTTTAATCTGTGAAGTCCTCAGCTTTTGTGACCAGAAAAACATCAAGGTTTGAGATAATATTTTTGGTTTGAGTCAATAGATTCATCTCTATAGAAAATGTCTCCAAAAGATTTATCCTCTATGACCAACTGAGGTGAAAGGCTAGTATCTCGATATTTTTATGAGTCTTTTGATTTATCGTTGGAAAGGATAATAAATTTCCAAAGGTTGAAATCCATTTTCGTGAAAGACCGGATTCAAATAAAAAATTTCTATTTTATGAGGAAGTATTACAATTCTATAAAAATGGAGATAGATAATGGACTCCGTATTTCCTTTTTGATTTATGATAAGAAATAAACAACCTAAATAAAATAAGAGGCCTCTTTTATATGAGTTCCGTCTGAGGGATATGCCTTCTTTCCTTCCACAAAATTACTGGAACTAGATGGGAATTTTGATAAGAGGAAAGCAGTGTAATCCCTTTTTGATATTCATGATGATAAAAGGGAGGTTAATCATCTACTAGCTGACAATAATCTCATTTTCCTATGGCAGAAAGTCTTTCTACTTATGAGAATGGTTGATAAAGAAACTCTAAAAGTTTCTAATGTTTAGGTTCTTGATTATTTAGTTAATTTGAGGATGTTCAAACTTATGGGAATAATTTTCTTGATAATTAAGAAACATAAATCGGGTTCCATAAATGCTCAGCTGATCATATTTCTTACCATCCTGAGCATGTTTTTTATAGAGTGACTATGTTTGAGAAATGTACCAATCAAGTCAGATCTGACATGTTTCAAGGAGCCTCTAGGCAGTAAATATATGAGAAGGAGACCTGAATTATGATTCAATACTAAATCCAAAAAAACTAATAATGTTCATGAATATGGGAAAGGAATGGATTTAGTTGAAGGGAGTGAAAAAACTTTCAAATCACTCCAAATAAACATCTAGAACAATAATGGTATTTAAGAATAAAGCTCCCAATAAATCAAATAAAGAAAAAGAAAAATCGGATTAAGTTTCAAACGAATGGAGGAAGAAGAATGAAGAAACGAAAGAACATGATCCCCAATTTGGTTTGGATCAAGATAATGATCTGGCAGTGAAAATAACGAACTGAGGAAACATTAAAAAAAATAAAGGATGTAGATAATGAATAATAGAAAGGATAAAGTTACTGATATTGATAATATTTATAAGATATCCAAGGAATCCATAACTGATTCATCATAAGGGAAGTACCAGTTCAGGCTGAATAGATCTAGAAGAGTAATATGAAGAGAAAAAATCATATGAACAATCAGCTACACAAAGACTCATTCAAGAATTTGAAGAAGAAGAAGAAGAATAAAAAGGGGAAGAATAACAAGGACAAGAAGATGAAATAGTGGAATAGAATTAAGAAGAAAACAAGGGAATTCATTCTGCAGAATCTCCAGAAGTTCCATCTTATAGTTTCTATCTCTTGATCCTCATCCATCCATGTAAGAGTCTCAAAGGATTTCTTAGAAAAAATTCCTTAAAATTTTATATAAAGAAGAATAAGAAGAATATGATAAGAATAAAAATTAGCCAGATGCTATTGTCATCACTGAATCTCATTTTGGATATCTCTCAGAATACAGTGAAGATACAGATTTATATCAAACAATCATAGTGAAGGGAATTAAATACACTGAATATGATTTGAATAGATTGGAATAGATTATTCCATTAATTCCAAAAATTGAGGCTAGGATAGAAATAATTTCATATAGTAATAATGAATGAACATGCTCTGTCAAGATTTTAATGGAAGGTTTATGAATCTTGTATCTGATTTCAAAATATTTAAAGAACGTTCGGCTAAGCACAGACAGTCCTGTAATAAGGTTTTCATGTGGTCGTAAAACATTGACGATAATATCATGTATCGTGTTGAAAAGAATTATTAATTGGAGATGTTGGTAAATGATCTCAATTTAATCTACCAAATTTTTTTCACTGATTTGAATGATAAACATGAAGTCTTTCAAACACTGGGTACCTCTTAAGAAATAGCCTTTAAAGATCTTGATAATCAAAATTAAAAATTGGAGAATGAATGTAATGAGGTTTTTTTAAATAGATTTTTAATCATAGATAATGACAATTAAAAAAGATTGGATGATTTCAACTCCCAATAAGCAAATCTCAAATCCCAAGATGCAATAAATCATCTTCATGAAGATAGGGTCTCGATGAATGAAAATATTATTGAAAAATAGAATGTAATGTTGAAGGCTTTGTAGGAAGATCTTGAAAAATTAATAGAGGATAGAAAAGTGTTCAAGAAGATAAATCTTTCTATTTTCAGCCTATTGGAAAAACCAAAAGTGAAAGAATAATTTTTTAACTCTTTTTGTAATGAAATCATATTTAATTCAATGTAATTTTTTTTGGTTTCGTACTCTATTTGTCTAACATTTTTGTAGGAAATGAATTTTTTCCATTATTTCATTTTGAAAATTATAAAGGGTGAAAATAATTTTTAATAGAAGAGATTAATTTATATAGAAGTATTTTCATCTGGGTGAACTCACAAGAAAAATTCAAGAGAATACGATCCCTCGATATTTTTTAACCTAGGGTGGTATTGGTCATATTCACTATTACATTCAGATGAGTTACTAAACTCAGGGGGAGATAAGTCGATATAATTTTTTTTGTTTTGTTCTTTCCAAATAGGGTGAGATTGTTGAGTCAAAATGTGTTTCTACTTTCCCATTAATATTTTTGTTTTGGAAATCCCAAATTAACTCATATCATTTTTATATATGCTGTTTTCTCATCCTAACCACATATATCATAATCATATATATTGTTTTCTTATCGAAATAATATATTTTTTTTGTCATCATAATTACATATATCATAATAATATGTATTGTTTTCTCATCGTAATCACATATAACGTAATCATATTCATTGTTTTCTCATAGTAATCACATACATCACAATCATATGCTGATTTCATTCCATCAAAACCATATATGTTGTTTTCGTAACCATATGTATCGTAATGATGATATGAATTGTAATCATGATATGAATTTTATTCATTATACGTATCGTAATAATATGTATCGTAATCATGATATGCATCAAAATTTGGCTTTTCATCATCATCATGATATACATTGTATACATGTTATGCATCGTAACTGTGTATCATATCCATGATAAACAAAGTAATTACTTTACGCATCGTAATCACATTATGAATCATAACAATGTTATGTTTTGTATCATATTTTTCATCGTAATTGTGTATTGTATCCATGATATGCATCATAACCAGGTAATTTATCATACTTATATAATGCATATTACTCATGTATTACTCTGATACCAAACATATTTTTTTCAGTTTATTTCATCTTACTAATTATTTCATGCTTTTTTACTTACTATCTTATAACCAAAACGATATTGGGAAGTTATTTATATATCAAACAAAATGATATCATGTATTCGGTTTTGTTTTGATAGTTACAATGCCAGGTTTCCAAGTCCCTCTAAATTTTCCATATAAGTATGTATGTTTGTGGAAATATGATTTTCGGAACCTGAGGCCTAAAAATCGGAGGTCTTTTGAACTAGAGTAATCAAATTTTGAATCATCCATGTTCTTGAGAGAGACTGTGTGACATCTATACTACTTCATGCAAAAATCCTTGAAGATATAAGATGTGAACGACTTGTTCCTTGTTCCATCATTTTAATTTGTTCTTTTTTTTGTTGTGTGGTTGATCATTGTGATTATGATCGAGGGATTCTAGGGATAAAAAGACATTGATTTCGATTAATGAATTGAGGGATTTCATGTATTTGAATGAAATTGGAGTAGATTACCTTCTTAATCGAGGTAATTCAAGGATAGGAATATAGACATCCTTAGGATCATATTGGGGGCTTAGCAGGGTGGTAGTAAGATATTCCGTTTTCCCTAGGTGATAGTATACAATACTCTTTGGGATAAACTAATTGTAATACCTTTCTTTTTTAGCCTTTTATAATAGATAATGAATGTTTATGTTTCCTTTTTTTCTATTCACGTTTGCTTCTATTGTAATTGTTTTAATTCTGATACATTCATTACACATTGTATAATGTGATTCTATTCACTATACGATATAATCATTTACATTTTTTATACAATGATCATTGTATTCAATACAAATACAGTTGTTTTTTTATTACTTGTGTTGCCATATTATATCATATCCATTAGATTCAATATCCTCTAGATCATTTGTATTGTTTTTGAAGTGTATTAGTTTAAGATAACATAAACAAATGTTCTTTTTAAGAATTTAAATAAAATGTTTTTAAACCTAAAATTCACCTACCTCTTTTATTGTAACATCTTATATTCATTTACATCTACTTATAGATCCAAAACTTCTGGGATTTGGTTATAATCCAAACACTCTATTGTTTTGGGCTTGGGCTATAACCCAAACACCCTATTTATTTTATGGTTTGGGTTACAACCCATATACCCTTTTACCACATTAAAACATATCATCGCCCAATGAATTAGAGAGAGATATAGGTCCCAACCATCTCATAACAAAAAAATTAACACATGTGCAACAAGATGATAAAACATTCATCATATCATGACCTATAAAAATATATAGGTATTATAAACATCAAATCATAACCAATAAACTGAAATGTGTATCATTAAAATTTCATCACATTACATCCTATGGAAAATATATTTGTTTCATTACAATTTAATCGATGAATAACCTGTGAATGAGAGATATGTTTTATAAAGACCATGAAATTATACATAACCAATCCATAGAAAGAATATGAATGGATCATTTAGTGAATTCCCAAAAAGGCATGAGTAACATAAATGTATGCCATCTTATATGGAAATTTTTTTTAATAACATTAAAATATGTTTCTTTAGAAAAATATCATTTTTTCATTGAAAAATGATTATTTAAACATAACACCATTTAAAAATAATTTTCGTAGAAAATACATTGAAAATATATAAATAATACCTGAAACAACATTGAAAAAAAAATTCCAATAAAAATATATTTAAAACAATATCTTAAAGATTAACCTTTTAAAAATGAAATGTAATATTCAATGTAATGACCGGGGTAAATCAATAAATGTCGTACAAAGTAAAAATAAGTACATTTAATTCAAAAAGTAAAAAGGTTAGAAGGATTGGATTGTTTGGAAGGAAACAAGAATATTCCCCTGAAGATATTGGGAAAATACATAAATTGTAAAAATTTCTTTAATAGTTTATAAACTGAAAATTTAATATTCTTGTAAACCCTTTAAAAAAACATATTTTTCTTATAATTGAGGGTAATGTCAGGAAATCGTAATAACAAAATATTAAATATCTTATATTCCAAAGGGTAGATAATGGTACTGATATATGATTTTATCATTAAATAATATAGAATAAAAAAATCATGAATATTCTTAATAGATATATCATAATATTTCATCAAAGGAATAATAAACAAAAACCATCTCGAAGAGAAATGTAATTGTCTCAATAAAATCATATAACATGGTATCTAGAGATCATGGACTCCATGAAAGGAAATGAAATTAAATTAACCACAAAATACATGAAAATATCTATATTCATGATATGGCATGTAAAATTTATTTATATTCACCTTGAAGAATATTTTAGGTTCATAACAAAACATGAGTCTCAAAGAATAAAAATTGAGACAAAACATTTTAAACAATTTGGTAAATTTTTAAACATAAACCCAAGGAAATATAGATCATAAAATGGGAATGTTAATAAAAATATATTTAAATATAGGAAGAATATAATAAAATCCTATTCAATACATACCCCACAAAAATAAAAGAGTGGCGAACATAACATTTGTCTCAAAAAAATGAAATGTGAGCTGAAATCACATTACCTTGTGTATTGAATCTCTCCATACTCATACAAGATTCCTATATGATAAATATAAGTTAATTATACATATATAACATAATAATATTGTTATATATATTTCCATATATGGTTTTATTATAACCATATATTATCTTCTTGTTATCATTCTTATATTATGGTTTCACTTCGGGTAATAGTCACTTTGTTCTTAGCATTTGTCTTAATTTGTTACATCTTTGGTCCTTATACATATATAATGATCCCATAATTTATAAAATGATATAATTATATGGTATATCCAGTATATTTATATTATAATAATCTATATTATAATGATGTACATAATTTAATACACTGTTTATGGAGATGGTAAGCCGTACATACTGATGGAAGTTTTTTCCGTTTTTATTGTCGTATTGACAGAATGTAAGTAAATTACATATCAATATATATATATATATATATATATATGTAATTTTTCAAATAACATTAATATATTTTATATATCATATAATTTCCCTAAACCCATCTTTAATACATTTTATGTGGTGATTGATCGAATCAACTCACTTTGAGGGGCGGTTGTCCACACTTTCTAAAACAGGATTTTCATATAAAATCAAATGGAAGGGGATTAGATGTTTGTCATAAAAGGAATATATATTATTAATGAAATAAAAAATAAAATATATTACATATATAACTAATTTAACCATAATAATGGCCACCATGATTGGTTGTAAGTAAGAAATAAACCGTCATCATTTTGTGAGGCAATATTTCACTATACACAGAAACATTATTTTCAACATCGATTAGATGGAGCTGTGAGTAAGGGTAGGTCATAAAATTTTCATAAAAACATACTAGTTTATTTATGATACATTTTTTGTCCCACAAGAATGTAATAAATAAATTTGAGTGGTGGATAAGGAACATAAAGGAAATGATCTTGAGAAAAGACATTACCTCTTAATCGGGTAAATCCTTTTAGTTTGTGCCAAACGGCTTCATCGCGAGGGTTTCTACACAAAGAGAGGATTCAAGGTCGAATGGAGTGTTATAGGGAGGATAAATGCTCATATCATGGATTATTTAAATAGTTTTGAGAGATGTGATGAATGGGTAGAGTTGGTGGCCTTTTATAAGGAAGGAAAAGGACTCCAATGGATGTTTTAGAAACAAATTAGGTGTGAACATGTTATTACATAAAAAAATCCAAAAAATCCAACCAAAATAAATAATATAGGTTTAATATAATAACTATTAATAGATAATGGTTTTTGGGAAAGTGTATAGTTCATTTGGACACTCATTTTTATGGTATTGTCCATAACTAAGCTTAATTTGGCATTTACTGTTGTGATTAATTTTAATCACATTTACTAATAATTATTTTCAAAAATTTACATGGAATTATTATACACTAAATATAAGATTGGATAATTAAATTTATGTAAGATTTTTTGATATTATAATCACATAAAAGTAAAAATTACGATTATTGCTAATCTTGTAGTGCAGATGGAACAATGGGGTTTTAAAGTTGGAAAAAAGACAAAGTTTGTTAATAATATTTATTCAGTTTCTAAATGAATTTGATCCTAATTAATTCAAATTTATTATTATATGTATAATTAATCAAATTTTACTGTAAAAATATTTATAATATAATTTATCATTAGTATATTATTAGTCAAAACGGTAGTTTTTAATTAAAAAGCAGTATTTTCACTATTCATCAAAACTGCTGTTTCTTAGAAAATCCAAAAAATTCACCCAATGATTTTTTAAAAATTATGAATTATAAAATAATATTTATTTTAAAAAATTATATTTCTAAATGTGTTTAAAATTAATTTCAAAATAAGGGGATTAAATCTGTTTATTTAGGAAAACAATATTTTTAAACATTGATGGAATTTACCAATAATCATATACATTATTATAAAAAAGTTTTATTTATATAAACAACTATAAATATATTTTAAAAGTATTTATTACTGTTAATATTAACTTTTTAAAATATTTAAAATAATAAAAATATGTGTTTCGTTGAAACACGATGTTGCCTGTATTGTACGCCTACTTATTGTTGCATGCATCGTAAGACATGTCGGTGTTGTGTATAGTGGATTTAAAGTAGGAATTGTGTGTAGTGAAATAAGATTTGGTATTTCTGTTAAAATTAATGTTTTAATTAGTGTTTATATATATATATGAAAAACTATTTCTAGTGTCATGTTCAATAAAAATACTAAAAAGTTAAATTATTTTGTAAACATATTATCAAAATATCAAGGTGCTATATTCATAAAATAATTAATCTAAATTAATGATAATATAACAAATATTTTATTACATTTATATTCATTAGAATATTAGAATTTCATTCATTCATATGTGTGTATTACCACCTCCCACGAAGCACTGTGTTTCATTTTTCATTCATACGTGCATACGACCTATTGTCACAATGACTATAATATTGTTCATTTTTTATAACCATTTATCTTGGGGCATTTTAAAATTATAAAATATATATTTTAAATTTAATTATATACTATTTATTACCATATAAATCATTTAATAATGACCACATTACCATAGTTAAACAAGTGAATTGATTTTGGACATGTGAACTGAATATCGTTAAAATGTTTAACATTAGATTAACTGATAATGTAATTAAATATAACATTATATTAAATAAAATAAATGAAATAAAAAAAATTAATAATTTTATTATTCAAGAAAAATATGAAAAAAGGATTATTATTTAGTAAGATAAAAAGATATGTCATGAGTCCGATTCAATGTAATGGATTGTTTATTATAAAAATCATCTTCTGATGATTCTAATAAAAATATTTTCTGTCCTAGACAATTTCATAAAAATGATTGTTGAAAATTATTATTTATTATATAATGGATTATAAATATTATTTTTAAACATATTTTAATTTATTTACAATTTTGTTTGAAATTTTTTTCATGGAATTTCATAAGGGACATTTTACTTTAAAAACCATCTTTTAAGAGTTTTCAAGATTAATTTTCTAAATTATTCTATTAAATATAAATATTGGTAAAATTATTGCATTGATATATTTATGAGAACATATGTTTTTTATAATTTATATAATATTTCTATTTTATATTCATTCAAAAGTTTATAATGGTGTTTTACAAATTTTATATAAAACTTATTGAATTTCATTAAAAATGACAAAATTAATGTTCTATTTTAATGTATAACATATAAAATAATTTTACAAACTCAAAAAAAAATATGGTTTTTAAATTTATTTATAATTAATTTTTTATTTGAAACATAAAACCATCATTCCCTTAAATATATTTATTTTCAATGAATTGTTCTAAATAGAATGGATATTTTGGTATCTCGAAATGTTTTTCCACATGGGTGTATGATATATCTCTCTAAAACACTCTTTTTCTGTTTTAACTTTTCTCTCAATTACATAATTTATCACTATATATATTATAATGTAAGGCTTATAATATATACATATATATTTATATTTATATTTATATTTACTTCTATAACATGTATACTTATCATATTCCTTATTTATTTGACGAGGTCATGTGTGCCAAATGTTTGTTTCTCAAATACCTTCATTATAAAAATTCATTATATTATGATACGAAGAAAAATTATTCAATCCATTTCTTTTTATGGATAATTGTTATGTTTATTCTTGATAATTTATTTTATTTTTTGGAAGAAATAATCATGAACATGTTATGATGGGTACAACAAAATAGTGATCTATTGTATTAGGTAATGTTTTTGTCTCATGAGACATTTATGTGTGGGATATGGGAGTAAAACAAATCAGTTACATGACTCGATTTTCCCTGATATATTGTCATTAGGGTTACCATTGTCAAATTATTTTGTTATATTATATGATTCTACTAAATTTCATGTGTTTCCATGATCTCACGACACTATGTACTTTATAATATGCACCAATGTGATTACTAGTGAGATTATTTTTAAGGTTATATATATTCAAATTGGTAAGGGTTAAATTCTTAACACCTTTTAAAAGATTTTATAAATTTTTTTATAAATGAAGAAAAAACAAAATGAGTATTAATATTTTGTAATGATTTATTAGGAAATGTTTGATGAAATGATTTGGGTAGAAAATTTGATTTCATTGTAAAAAAAATGTATATATTTAAAACAAAAGATAAAATTTGAAAATGAAAAATATTATATAAGTATTAATGAAATAATTGGTCTATTTAATTGATTTTTATGTCCCAAACTGAACACTGTTTTTATTGAACGTATGAAAAAGTTTTATAGGTTTTTAAGGATGATTAGGAATAAGGATGAGTTGATGATGAATGTTGTGAAGATATGTCATGAGAATAAAACGTTTATATCATAAAAGTTATTTTTTGTGAAAAAAATAAATTTTATGTGGATGAGTGAGTTGTTGGAATTAATATTTATTTACATAGTGGTGATGGAATAATTCACTAATACTATAATAGTTAATTATTTAAAAATTTAATAGAATGAATTGTAAACTTAAAACTTAAGGGAATTAATTGTTTAAGGATGTTTGCATAAAACATTCATGTATATAAAGACCCTCTTTTCCTTTGTTTCTAAGCCTTTTTCATATTGTTAGACTCTTAAACCTATTATTAGTTGATATATCATCACCACCGATCGTTATATTTATGGGGGTGAGTAGCTGTATGGTTTTTCTAAATGGCCAAGTTGGAATATGCATGCTCTATTCTCAAATCATCTCCTAGTCTGATAACATTACAAGTGGCCGCTCTTGATGGAATTTTTTGGCATGGAGGGAGATTGAAATGTAACCTTCGATAATACCCCAACCATTTTATCTAATAATAATATGATAAAATTGTTATTAATTTTTAATTATTTTTTTACTATCTAGGAATACATGGGGAAGATGTACGTGATACTTTTCTGATTTTGGATTTCACACCAATGAGATAGAAAACTGATTAATTTTACTGTATAGATTTATTATATCCATGATGTGGTCGGTGAACCCTTTATAAATTATATATTTCTTTCTATGTTCAAAAGGATAATTACATAAAAATATATATAAATTGTATATTTTATACACTTAATGTTATTGTAAAATCATATTGAGCATAGGTGATGGGACTAAAAATGAAATGCATGTTTCTTAATAGATAATTTAATATATCAATTGATTCAATGTCATCTTAGTTTCGATATTCCAAAATTATTCAAGACCATAAATGATGAATCCTTTCTAAATTAATTGAAAGATCATAACCAGTTGAATATTTATCAATTGGGAACAACGGTGTAGGATCTACCCTCATCATAGTTGAGGCACTGGAAACATGAGATTTTATACAAATTGTTAATGACATTGATTCTTCCAAAACCTATCAGTATGATGTAATTAACTACGGTGTGTTGAATGATATAGAATACAAATGTAATAATATAGTGTTGTAGTGGGGAGTATCTCCCATGATAATATCATGATGTGAGTCGTAGGGTAGATTTCTATCACAAACTTTTATATTACCACAACATGAATCATCATGGTTGTGTCATTAAAAAATTTTCATTCAGGTATGGTATGGGGTTCACCATGATTTTATTTTATTTCATGTTAGTTATTTGATTTTTCTTCATTATTCTTCCATTTGAAGGGTCATGGGTGTGGTTTTGATACATTTCTAGGGATTTGGGATGTGTTTTGTTTTTCTTCAAAAAGGTGGACTTGGGAATATATCTAGAAGAACTACATGGATACTATCAGCTGGCTACTAAGACCCACTAACCAGTCAATGTAATACTTGATGTGGATGATTCATATAGGAATCCCATTGGAATATTGGTGGAAACCCACAAACATCATATGGGGATTATAAAGGCCCATAAATTCTTCCCAGTTCCACCAACATTCCATTGGTAGCTAGTAGATTTCTATTTATTCTGATCTTCGTGAGATACATTCGAGATGTATCTATGTTTTATTACAAAAAATTACCATTTCAATCAAATTTCCTCTCCCTCATAATAAATTTAACCCCTAAAACATTAGAAATACTCATGTGGAGATTTTAACTCTTATATTCTTCAATCATTATATATGTAAGTGTTGATTATTACATTGAGTCTATGTTTTTATGTTTGCCTTAATCCTATTTTTAATTTTATTTTCCTCATTTATCTCATTGTTTAAGGGATTTGGATCCTTGTGTCATTAATTAATCTAGATATTGACTTGTGGAGTGGTATTCATGGATTCCATGTTTATTTATTCTAACCCTTCAACTATCCAATAATGTATCCCTTATTGGGTGATTGGTTATATTGTGAATGAGGTAGGTGGATTCATAATTCAATTCATATCAATTGAAACTATTTTTTGATTTTATTCTAAATGGATCTTATTTTGATTTTAAAATTATTAATTGAGCCTATTGATAAATGTTTTCAAAATTAATGGAATGTGTGATTCAACATCCTTAACAATGTCTTCCAAAATAATGTATTGATTTATAGAAAAAGTCAATGAATTGAATGAAATAATTAAAATATTGATTTTAATGATTATTAATAAGTAATGTTTCAGTTAAATGATTTACATGATTTAAATGAAATTGATTTTTTTAATAGAATGGTTATTAATAAAATTAAATTGATAATGGTTTTTGAAATCAATAAGAATGTTTGAGACAAGAATTGGGGTGTCCTGAATTATGATTCATTAACATTTTAATATAATTATTTTCAACTTTTTTGATTTCCCTAAATCAAAATGGACCATATTTAATTAATTTGGTTGTCCATGAAAGACACAGTAGTCATGTACTATCTCTACATAAAAATTTAATGAATATAAAAATTCTACTAACATTGATGAGGGTAGGGATTCCATTCATTAGAGTGGAATTATACTCCACCTAGGCCTAAGATATAGGTATATCAGCACACATGAAGTTGTATTTCACTAAGATGTCGAAGGATCCTTTCACTTGGATCTAACTAACCCCATGAAATATAACTATATAGGTATGATTGAAAAAGAAATTATACATTATAGCATTGTTTAAAATATTTATTAATGTCTTATCTATATAAAATCTTTCATTTTATATTTTATTACTTTCAATTGAAATTATTTGGAAAAGGATTAATTATAATGAATAATGAAATGATTACAATGCAATTATTTATATAAAAATTAAAAAATATGGTTTATTTGACATGGATATAATAAGTTGTGTGTATTGGGATACTACTGAGATATATTTTGAAAATATATTTATATCCCATTGGTAATATGTTTTCTTTTCTTTTACAGTTCTCTGAAAATGGAATGAACCACTAAGAGGTGGTGGGTTCTCTTGATAGTGGAACCTAGGGAGTTGGAAGTGATATGAGGATTATATAATCCACCCATTATGTGGAGATATATTGTGTGTTATCATCATGTTTTAGGTTATTTTATGGGTTGTTCTGTTTCTATTTTTGTACCTATATTGTTTTGTTATTTTATCTTATTGACATGATTGGAATACGAATTTTTTATGGATTCTTATTTGATTACTTGTTTTTTTAGTAATTATAGATCAGGAATCATTCCCCAAGATCATTATTGATACCATGAATAAATTTCTATCTTTTAGGGATCATGCTCACCAATCGAGTCATGTTAGGTCTGGATTGGGAACTATTTTAACGGGTTATATAGGTTGGTTCATGAGAAATTAATTTAAAATTGACGGTTTCACTCTTCTTTTATGATGATATACAATTTGGGATATTATTGTATATGATTTATAGGACTATTGGGACATAAAAGGTATGTTTTAAGTGATTTTATAACCATCTGTCATCATATCAAGCCTTAAGTTACCATGGGTCAATGGAAAAGGATTTTTTAATAATTTAGTACATCTGATACAAGAATTTTCTAAAATTATGATATGATTTTGGAGTTACCAATTTCTCTTTTAACTTTTATAGTTGATGTACCTATTCTACTTGAATGATTTTTCCTTATTGTATATTATTTTATTATTATACCATAACCCAAATAAATCATTCAATCAGTCTTTAAGAGGGATCTTCTAAAGAACCGTAGTAAGAAAACCCTTAAATCTCTTATAAACATATAAAGGTAGTAGTGTGAGTAGTCCAATATCAGGGAAAAGAGGCTTCACAAACCCTTGTATAGTTAACAAATATAGATCATTTATGGTTTTATTGTAAATATAGGTCTATTTTGTTTTATAATTAGAAACCACCACCATTCAGGGTAAAAAACATATATATGGAAGTAGAGAAGTTGTTAGGAAATATTGAATAATTATTCAGTTCATGGAGATCCTAGATTCCATTAAGTTGAAATGTCCCATATTGAATCTGGAGGGGCCTACCATGAGATTATTTTATTCAATAGATCAAGTGAAATAAATTATAAATTGGATTGGAAATACTTCATGAATCATTTTATAGAGTAATAATATCCAAATTCGATGGTATTATCCAAATCCATGGAGTTTCTCAACTGTCACCTTTGTTATTGGACAATAATGTAGTAAGATAATAATTTTTTTACCATGATTTGTTCTCATATTGGGGAAATTCAAAAAATAAGCTTAATTATTAGTTTCCTTAATTGATTCTTCAAGAAGATATTTATTCTCAAGTCATTCAAATAAATCTTTTGTCTTATGGTGATTTTTTCGATAAGGATATGACTGATGAAATTAAACTGGTCGGTATGTTAAGGTAGAAAGGCATTCCTTATACACATAACTATAGGATTAGTGGTTTTTTTAAGGGGAACATATATAGAAATGAGCCAGAAAGTGGGAAAAATTGGTTTGTTCCACATCAAAAATATCATATCTCTACTATAGTTTCAGTTAAATGATTAGTGAATTTTTTCCAATGTGGTATATTTGGACACCCAAAGTGTGAATTCGTGGAAGAATCAAGTATTTTTCTCTCATGATGATTATCATGTCACTTGTAAGGATTTTCTTATGATTTTACAACATTGTATAGTTGGATTAGGTCCTTAGTAAAGATGAAATTTGTGGCATAATTAGATACATCAAGAAATTTGGGTTCCAACCAACAACATCAAGAAAAAAATAGCCTTACATATTGGATGGATCACTAGTTTATATGGGATTCTTTTATATGGTAGTTTTAGTTACCATTACTATTTTTAGTGATAATTTTATTTTATACTAATTCCTCTCATTAGTTTATATCAGCCCACACTGTTGATATGTTGAATCTCTCAATGTAGATCATCCCTTTTGTGATGGGAATTGTAATGCCTTTGTATGTTAAGAGATAGACATATCTCATATTTTCGTCTTTTTCATTCTCATTATCAGTTATCAATCATTTTTATTATTTTATGTTTTGGAAATGAAACCAATAGATGAAAAAAATTGGATTAATGGGTTAAATTATCATAAGGATCTAATTGACTATTATCCTTGTGGGTGTCCATTACTTCCCTAGATGGAGAGCTCCTTGTTTTCCATAGAGAGTTATATTCAAGGGATAACCAAGTTTGATATTATCATAAAAATAGGAATAATGATAATATTTTTTATTATTGATCATGCTTATGAATCTATTTTTATTGAACACCCTCCAACCACTATGGAATTTTTAGATGTTTTCCCATTATAAATTTTTGGTTTACCTCTTTATAAGATGGTGGAGTTCATTATTGATTATTTTATAGAACACAACCTATATATATTCACTCATAATATATGGAACTCTAAGAAAAAGTAATTAAATAATAAATTTGATGACTTGAGGTCTAAAGGATTCATTTGACCTAGTGTTTTTCTTTGGAATCACTCATGCTTTGCTCCATGAATGTCAATATAACCCTTCACATTATTTTGATTACCAAAAGATTCATCAGGTTATGATAATGTAAAATAATTTCATGCCTTGTATTTATAATTTATTTGATTAGTTGAAAGGGGTAAATATTTTTTATTCTGAGAAAGATCTATGGTCTGATTTCCACCAGTATAAAATCATGGTTTCTGATATTCCATAGACCTCATTAAGGAGTAGAGATGGAAACATTAAGAATTTTATTATTCAATTAATCATAACCAAAACTCATGTTGTGTTAATAATATTGGTAAAGATTATTTTCCATAATTATATTATGTTTCATATCATTGTATTTGTGGATGAAATCATGGTTTATTCAAAAACTAGGGAGGGTCACGTAATTCATTTGAGAGAAGTTTTGACATAATAAGGGACCACTAAAATTACACCATTCAATAAAAGTTTACATTATATATTTCAGGGTTTTTTTTATTAGAGAACACGGTTTGGAACATGGTAAGTCAGTTCATCATATAAATTCGATGTCTTTAAGATCACAAGATGAATCATAGGACATTTTTTCAATTTATAGATTCTTGGGATTAATAGGTTATTAACATTATCTTATAAAAAATATATCCAATATAGATTCTATATTGACTATACTCACTTAAAATGGGGTGATGTTTATTAGGGATTTAAATGGGTACTATTAATCCATGGAACTGAATAATCATTCAACTTCAACTCATGTATTGACTATTCAAGAGGTCAGTTAGGGTATAAGTGATCTTTTGTGTTTCTTCACATTTGTATTTGAGTTGTTTTATTTTGTAGGATGTTTATGTGGTGTATTATCATGATCAATATGTTCAGAAAAATGATGAAAAATATCCACCAAAATGATTTTGAACTGAAATGAATAGTTTTTTTTAAAATAAGGACATATAACATTAATGATGATAATCAACAGATGTACATTTGCAAAGCCATGAAGGGAAATTGTCCAGCTAGAGTTTGTTGTCATCGAAGGGGCATGAGGCCGCCAGCTAATGGGCCACATTGTTTCAATCCATTTTGGTAAAGGAGAAGGTGTAGAATGAGAATCCTTGGTGAAGCAAGAAAATTCTCATGAGGATGAATCCAAATGACAAGAGTCCACCATTATTGTAGTAAATAGCATCGGTCATATTGAGTGAGTTAGACACAATGATGATATCAAACCATCCACAATCCACAGCAAGAATCATACCAGCAAGGATGGTAGAGGCCTAAACAACAGTAGGTTCCCAAAATCCAGGATGTGACTATTATTTTGAAGCAATGATTTTCCCCAGATGATTTCATGCCAGTATACCGAGAGAAAAAATCCCATCCTTGGGGAGAGACGCTTCCATGTTTAGATTATGAATCCATTCTGTTGGATGATTCCAATGAGGGGGACAAGATGGGGAAAAAACTGGCATATAGTTTCCTTTTTGGTCCTTCCTCCTCTCAATCCATGTAATGTCCTGTTCAATCCTGAATTCAAGAGGTTTATGAACGTGGTGAAAAACAACATCATTACGCAGAATCCAACTAATCCAGGCCAGGCTGCAAAGTGATCCTACATTATTCAATGCGAGAGAGGAGAGCCAATGCATCAGATGATTGGGGAGGTCAGAGGCAATGTCCAGCTACGCATATGAAACTGGACCCAATTTGTTCTAAATTTACATAGCTCTCGGGCAGTGAATGAGGGCATGAAAATAAGTTTCTATAATATTCATGTAGAAAGGGCAGGACTCAGAAATGACCATATGTCGGTAAATAAGAAGGCTCATGGTAGGGATGGTTAATTTTCACACCTGCAACCAAAATTGGCATATTTTTTTGGGGACGTTGTGCATCCAAAGTGATTTCCATGGTAGCTCTTCTAGGTCGACAGAGTAGATTCCAAGAGCAAGTCTGTAACCTGATCTCACCGTGTAGTCGCCCGAAATGTCATTGGCCTAGAGTAGATGGTCGGTGCCTACATTTGGGACCTATGGGATGCTCTAGACAATTCTTTGGTCTCTTTTTTTAAACCATTCATAGATCTTTTCCACACACCACCCTGGTCCCTGGCCTTAAAGGAGGCAGCTCACAGTGGCATCTTCAAGACCTAGTTGGGTGGGGGATATAGCCCGCATATCATCCTTATCGATTAGCCAGGTATCTGTATTTGAGGTAACTATTTGAGTATATATATTATTTTAACATTGTAATTACTTACACCTTTGGGGAAGGAAATTTTTATAATTATTCTCTTAAAAGTAATCTTTAATCCCAGGTCATGTTGATATCATCAAAGGAGTAGAATCTCATGATATATTTTTCTATTATGCATTTGGGATCCGGGGAGGATGATACCGAGATTATTCTGAAATATTTTCTATTAGAATACACTATCATAGATTTTATTATAATATGTAAACACATTTATGATGATTTTTTAGGTATTATAAATTAAATATATTGTAGGGAAAATTTTGATTAGGGGCCTTTATCTCTATATGGAATTTTTCTCCATCAGGAAATGTTATGTAACTTTATCACCTATAAGAATGGTTTTGATGGGGGACTGCCATCATTATGCATGGGTGGTTATCTTAGGAGATACTAAGATGTTTTATGATATCATAATTTATTTATAGTGTCCATTTTTGTAATCATATATCATTAATTATGTTTCCCATTATTATATCTTTCTTTAGATCGATGTTGAGAAACAGAAGGCATTATGTTTTCATAAACCCCATCCTAATCCTTATTTACGATGGGATGAATTATTAATGTATATTTTTAGGTTTTCATGTAAAGTTTTGAGAAATAAAGTGACTTTTGTGTAGATTGAATTATTGAATATGTCGATTTAATTTATTAACTTTCATGATTCCAACAATGACTATGATTTAATAAATCATCAAAAGTAGGATATTTTTAGGTTGTATGGAATTATGTCTTCCATTGATTCAAATAGAAAAACACATTTCAAATTTGGGTTTAAGAGTGTATCTATGAGTTAATGGGAACTTGGGTTAGTTTAAACACAACATTACATATTTAAACACATGTTTAGAAATAATGGGCTACACATATTATGGAAGATTCAAATTGTGCTAGCATCCTTTAGTTTAGTGGATAAAAAGTTTAAAATTTTGGGATGTTTATGTTTACATATCATATTATATACGATTTTCTATAATAATTTAACTCTTTTAGGAACTATATTTCCAACCTTGTAAATACTTACTCTATCGTTCTAAGGATGGCGATGTTTCCCTAGTAGGTCTAAGTTGTGTCCTAAAGATGAAAATGAAGATCCAATGGATTCTTTAGTGCATGGTAATGACTAAAGGATGTGTGAAATAATTTTTGGATCGAATATATAGATATGTATGTCTATTAGATGGAACAATACAAGAGGGGGTGAATTGTAGGTTTAAATCCATTGAGTTTTAGCAACTTAGAGATTAGTTTAAATGATCTTAAACTAATACAAATACAAACAACCACAATTTCATTGAATGTAAAAAGGTATGATGTATTGTAATACTAATGTAATTTAAAACAATTGTATTCATGATGAACACAATAATCAGAGTAATATAAAGATGAATGATTCTACCTTAAAGTGTATAGAATCAATCAATACAATATGTAATAGAATGATTGTAATTGAAACAATTACAATTGAATATGTAAAGAAGAAAGGAAACAATACAAATTCCTTTCTAATACAAGTAACAGTGGAAATGTAAAAGAATTACAATTCTTTTAACCCAAAGAGAAGGGTTATCCTTTCACCTAGGTTAAAAGGTATGTCTCACCAACACCTTGGTGAGCCCTCGATATGATGATCGACACGTCTGTCTGCCTATCCCCGGCAGCCCTCGATACGATGATCATCATGTCTGTCTGCCTATCCCTGGCAGCCCTCGATACGATGATCGGTACGTCTGTTTGCCTATCCCTGGAAACCCTCGATTTTGTAGGTAATCAGCACCTATGTCTTTAAATTCCATGAAAGCCCTCGATACGATGATCGGACGCACAAAGCAGATGAGATAATTCACAGCATATCTCTCTAGAATCTTGATTAAAGAAAGGTATCACAGTTGTTCCACACGGTCTCATTCGTTCTCTTTCTCAGCTTCAAATGACCTCCTATTTATAGGCCTCAGGTTCCAACGGTCAAGTTGCCTCCAACGGTCAAATTTCTCCGAAAAACTCGAAGGGACATGGACACCTGGCATCATAACGGTCATATTGAAACAGAAAGCACGACATCGTTTTGATTAGTTTGTAACTAACTCAACAACATCGTATTGGTTAAAACATGATATATATTGATGATAAGCAATGGTACGATTCATATGGGACAAGTGTTTTTGTTTAAGTACCAAAACAAGAAATGAACCTATGAATAACAGAGTTAGTGAAATACATTTGATAGAGTGAGTACGATACAATTGACAGAGTCAGTACGGTACGATTGACAAAGTCAGTACGGTATGATTGACAGAGTCAGTACGGTAGGATTGATAGAGTCAGTACGGTATGATTGACAGAGTCAGTACGATACGATTAAAAAGACATTTGTGATTTCCAAAACAAAATATAGAAGTCAAAAGATTACATTTGACTCAACAATCTCCCCCTTTTGGAAAGAACAACACACCAAGTAAATATAACAAAGAAAACTTATCTCCCCCTGAGTTATTGGAAACTCATCTGAATATGAATTTGAATACAACTAACTCCCCCTTAGGTATGGACTTCCTAAGGATTGTATTCGTAGATTTTCCGTAGGAGTGTTGTAAAGTATTCTCCCCCTTTGTAAACATTCTCCCCCTTTGTAAACATTCTCCCCCTTTGTGATTTACAAAATGTAAGGGGTAATCTTGAATTGTCTGAAGGAGTTAGAAAATAAACACAAGACAATGGATAAAAGAAAATAATCATAAAAGTTATTACAAAACAAAGACAGCTTTCAAAGAGAAACAAATATAAGACATTTGTTTTCTATTTCTTTCTCCTTTTTGATCAACTCATGAAGAACCACCTTCAACTTTTTTATCTCCTTCTTGTCTTCAGAAATTGATTCACCCTAAGTTCTGAGAAGCTCTTGTTGGTCCACAAAAATCTGATATTGATTCATGATAGTCTCCTCCTGGACTCTGATTACTTCTTCAAGGGTATCAATTCTGTCTTTTAGATTCTTGTTAACTTTGGATAACACAGAATTTTCTTTCTTCAACAAAACCATTTCATCCTTGAAAGATTAAACCTTCGATAATTCAGATTGAAAAGAATTAATTCTCTCTTGCAAGTCTTTTACTGAAGGAACATCATCTCGTTGAGAAGACAAAAGATTCAACCTTTCAACTATTTCTCTGTCAAGCTTATTGAATGCAACTGCAGGCTCATTTGATAGCCTTCTTATATCTTCAATTTCTATATCATGGTCATTGATTGAGCTCTCTGTTTTTATGACCACTTGGTCATCTTGTTGCGGGCCTTCTTATGAGCAACCGAACTTTCTGAAAGAACATTCAAATCGGCTTCAACTGAAAAAACATTCTTTCTTAACTCTTTTACAGAGCCAAACTTCTTATTTTTATTGTCAGTAATAAAATCAATCATCCCTTCCAACCTTGGGAAATATGGAATAGTCTTCTCAACCCTTCTCAAAACATGGACAATGTAATCACTCTTCTTGAGAGAGAATTTATGGTCTGAATCAGTATCTTCATCCTACGATGCCAATTCATTTGATCAGCTTGAGTCAAAAACTGGTTTTTTTCCTTTTCCTTTTTCTTTCTACATTCATTCTTCTTCCACTATGTCACTAATGAAAACAACTTTATCAGTCTGAGAGGATTCAGTACCTTGCTTTTCATGAGATGACATTTTGTCCAGAGTTCGTTCTTGATCGGCAAGAGTTTGTTGAACACCTTCACTCAGCTTTTGAACTGATTCATCCCTACCCTTCTTTGAAAATTGAA
Source organism: Viscum album (assembly GCA_963277665.1). Lineage (NCBI taxonomy): Eukaryota > Viridiplantae > Streptophyta > Magnoliopsida > Santalales > Viscaceae > Viscum > Viscum album. The sequence goes on from OY728125.1 coordinate 977,178,478, forward strand.
TAAATTCTAAAAGACAATCTCCTTCTTCCTCTTCCACTTCTTTTATCTCTTCCATATTTTGATTTCCTTTTTCTTTCTCAGGAAGGCTCTGTATGATAGGCTCTTATGCACTTCTGTGGTAAGTTGAGCACTAGTTTCCTCAACTGCTTTCAAGACTTTAGAGATATCAATGTCTTGATCCTTTCTTTTCAAAACAGTTTTCTTTTTCTTTTCAGCCTTAAGGGTTTCTTCTACCCTTATTCATTCTTCAAAAGACTCAGCCGGGTCAAGTCCGAACTTTGGATCACCTTCCTTTCTCTGTTCCTTATCCTTTCTCTGTTTGGCTACAACCTCCTTACTGTACCTTGGCTTTTTCTTAGGCTTTGAACTAGTTTGCGGATTAGACTTTTGAGTAACACCAGTGGATTGAAAGTCTTTGGCTGGAATAGGTGCCGATTGATTCTGAGCCAATTCAGCTTCTACATCTCTGACAAAAAGTTTTGAATTCTGATCAAAACAAACATTCAACTTCTTCATAGTACTTTTGGTAATCCAAGAGTGCTTCAAATCTTTGGGGTTTCCTTTCAAAGGAATGTTACAAAACTTCATACTTTCGAGAACGAACTTCGTAAGAATGGCTAGATACATAATCATTTGGGACTTAATCCCTCCTGTCTTGACATTCTTAATGGTTTCAAAAACATACCCCATGAGATTTACTTTTCTCATATTCACAAGATCGTCAAGCATAAATATATCAGAAACTTTCAGAGTTTCTCTATCCCCTTTCATTGGGATAAGAAAAACTTGCATCCACAAAGTGACAAACCTATTGTCTGGAGAATTATGAGACACTTTTCTCTTTTCTTCATTAACAACAAACAAAGACGTTTCAGCGCTTTCTCTATTAAACGTACCAAATTCTTCTGGTAGTTTATGAGATGGACAAAATGAATCCCCTTCTATTGGGTCATTCAGAAAATGAGCCACTTGTTTCACAGACATAGACAACATTCTATCGTACACAGAAAAATTGATAGTCATATCTTTTCCAAAAGATTCGGTTTTATAAAACTGACAAACTTCATCAAAGAGAACCGGATATTGAGAAACAGGTCCTTCAACACACAAATGTTCCCATCCTTGAAGGAGAATGATTCTTCTGATTGTGGAATCATAAGAATCAAAAAAGTCTCAAGAAACTAAACTTTCTCTATTAAATTATTTCTCTGTAAAAGTCTTTGAAGACATTTCGGCAGGAGTGTTAGTAGAGGATTGATACATAAAGGTGATGCCGATGAAAGATCATATGATGATTTAAAACCGGTGGAGTAGAGCTTCGCCAAAAAACCTGAAAACCCAATGTGGGTTTGGGGAGGGGGGATATTTATAGGCAAAATATAAGTGACCGATGATCTTCTACGGTCAGGATTAGAGAAAAACAGATCAATGGTTAGGATTAAAAATGAAGAAAAAATTGGAAAGTACCTTCCGGAGAACGTAAGGAGGTTGTTGGTTTTTAGGATTAAAGAATACACAATTGTACGAAATAAAATAAAATAAAAGTATCAATCGACATGCCTATGGAAAACAATCTCGTTACCATGAACTGATAGTACGATGGAAAACAATATCGTTACGATGAACTGACAATACGATGGAAAACAAACTCATTACCATGAACTGAAAATATGATGGAAAAGAAATTTGTTACCATCATCGGTCGATACGATGGAAAAGAAATTCATTACCATCATCAGTAGATACGATGGAAAATAAATTCATTACCATCATCGGTCGATACGATGGAAAAAAAATTCATTACCATCATCGGTCGATACGATGGAAAAGAAATTCATTACCATAATCAGTTGATACGATGGAAAAGAAATTCATTACCATCATCGGTCAATACGATGGAAAAGAAAATCATTACCATCATCGTTCGATATGATGGAAAATAAATTCATTACCATCATCGGTCGATACGATGGAAAAGAAATTCATTACCATCATCGGTTGATACGATGGAAAATAAATTCATTACCATCATCGGTTGATACGATGGAAAATAAATTCATTACCATCATCGGTTGATACGATGGAAAAGAAATTCATTACCATCATCTGTTGATATGATGGAAAATTATTAATAAGACTGTCAATATGATAAACAGAAAAGTAAATGATATGATAAAACTGTTAATACGATAAATAGAAAAACAAAAACACATACCAGGAGAGTAAAAGATCATAAAATAAAAAGAAACAAACAAAACATAGTAAGAGATGAACTCCCCCTTTCAAGAGGAGTTATTTACTGTAAAGATATTTGTAAAACGTGAAGTAGATATGAATGATTATTTTAATGTAATCATTCCTAGCTTCTATTTTATAAACTCAAACCTATCGGAAGATAATGGTTTTGTAAAAATGTCAGCAAGCTGTTATTGCGTTGCGATAAATTGTAAAATAATATCTCCTTTTTGTGTGTGATCTCTAAGAAAATGATGCCTAACATCTATGTGTTTTTCATGAGAGTGGTGTGCTGGGTTCTTACTAAGAGCTATGGAACTTGTATTATCACAAAGAATTTGATTTTTGGAGAAACTCAATCCATAGTCAGTGAGTGTGTGTTTCATCCGCAATACTTGAGCACAAAAACTTCTAGCTTCTACATATTCAGCTTCAGCAGTGGATAGTGCTACTGAGTGTTGTTTCTTTCAAGACCAAGAAACCAAGGAATCTCCTAAGAAGTGACATGTTCTAGATGTAATTTTTATATCCATTCTACAACAACCAATGTCAGCATCTAAAAAACTTTTTAAAACAAAATCATTCCCAGAAGAGTAAAAAAGACCTAATTCCATAGTGCCTTTTAAATACCTAAAGATTCTCTTTACGGATTTTAAATGAGACTCTTTTGGATTAGATTGGTATCTTTCACATAAGCATACAGAAAACATTATGTCGGGTCGTTTAGCTTTCAAGTATAGAAAACATCCTATCATACCTCTAAAGATTGTTTGATCTACTGGTTTCCCAGTTTCATCAAGATCAAGTGTATTTGAGGTACCAATTGGAGAGCTAATACATTTAGTTTTGTCAAATCCATACTTTTTGAGTAAGTCTTTAATATAATTATGTTGAGATATATATGTTCCTTCTGGTTTTTGAGAAATTTGAAAACCTAAAAATAATGTTAACTCACCCATCATACTCATTTCAAACTCAGATTTCATTAAATTTGCAAAAGAATCAGTTAAGGATTTCTGAGTTGGTCCAAATATTATGTCATCAACATAGATTTGAACAATCAAAATATTTTTTTTCCATTTTTATAAAAAGGGTTGGATCTGTTGTACCTTTTGTATAATTGTTTTGTAAAAGAAATAATTTAAGTCTATCATACCATGCTCTAGGGGCTTGTTTAAGACCATATAGAGCCTTGGTAAGTTTAAAAACATGACCAGGATGTTTTGGGTCTTGAAAACCAGGAGGTTGTTCGACAAAAACTTTTTCATGCACAAAACCATTTAGAAAAGCACATTTTAGATCCATTTGAAATAGTTTGAAATTAAAGTATGCTGCAAAGGCTAATAGAATACGAATAGATTCAAGTCTAGCTATAGGAGCATATGTTTCTTCATAGTCTATTCCCTCTTGTTGATTATAGCCTTTAGAAACATGTCTTGCTTTATTTCTTACAATGATTCCATTTTCATCACATTTATTTCTGAAAACCCATTTTACACCAATAACAGTTGTTTTTTAGGTCTATAAACTAAAGTCCAGACTGGATTCCTTTAAAATTAATTTAGTTCATCTTGCATTGCTTTTACCCAAACTTCATCACCTAAGGCCTCACTTGGGATTTTAGGTTCAAATTGGGAAAGAAAAGAAAGATGTTCTACTTCATTTCTTAAGGAATTTCTGGACCTTATAGGTTGATTTACATCACCATTGATGTTATCACGGGGATGATTTCTAAGAAACAATTGATTTGGGTTTTGTAAAACCTGTTCATCAACGTATGATTAAAAATCTTCTGTGGTAAATGTTTCAAGAAAAATTTCTTGAACATTTTCCTCAACAGAGTGATCTAATAATGGTTGATAAACATTTTTAGAAAACACATCCGAGGATTTAGGATTGGGTTGGTTGAAAACAAAAGGATCAGTTTCATCGAATTTTACATGTACTATTTCTTCAATAGTACATGTGTTTTTATTGAAAACTCTATAATCCTTAGATGTTGTATAATAGCCTAGAAATATTCCTTCATCAGATTTTGGTGCAAATTTGTGTAAAAAAAATACATAGTATTTGCCTCCAATGATTCTAGTTTGTGTGGGACCAAAAAGATCCATACGCACTACCTGTAATGCATTAGAAGTTGAAACGTCATTAATTGATTTAAAGCTTGTTTTATATTGCTTTCCAAATTGACAAGGATCACAGACTTTTGAAGAATCATATCTAAGGTCTGGTAGCCCCTTTACAAGTCTTTTCTTTGAGAGTTTACTAAGGTTTCTCAGATTACAGTGTCCTAGTCTTCTATGTCAAAGCCATTATTGGTCTTCTATTTCACTTAAGCAGGGTATGTTTTGGCTCCTAAGGTCTTCTAAGTTAATAGTGTAAACATTCGCTTGCCTATTGGCAGATAGAATGAACTCATACTTGGAATTGTGAACAAGACACTGATCATTTCTAAAATTCACAAGGTAACCTTCACCACATAATTGAATTATGCTGATGAGATTGTGCCTAAGACCTTTAACAAACAAAACAATTTAAATAAGAAATTTTCCAAGAAAAATGATATTACCTATACCAATCATCATTCCTTGAGAATTATCTCTGAAGGTAACTTTTCCACCTTTTGTTTTGATAACCTTTTCAAAGAGATCTTTGTTTCCAGTCATGTGTCGAGAAAAACCACTATCCATGTACCAAATATTCTTATTGGTAAACTTCTCATTTTCCTGAAAAAGAAACAATTTGTTTTTCGGAATCCAAACTTGTTTGGATCCAAAAAGGTTAGATAAAATAATTTTAGGAATCCACATTTGTTTCGAAAAATGAGCTTTATGAAATCCTAAAGATTGAGTTTTATTAAGAGAACAATCTATTCTCCAGTGTCCACCACATTGACACTTAGTACAGAAAGTGGTTTTTTGAGGAAAAATAGTTATTTCTAAAAACAGGATTGGAATAAGTATAACCAAGACCAAAACGATTTCTCAAAGGTCTAATTTGAGAATACATCATGTCAAGGTTTTCATTCCCATGAGTAAATTTTGACAAACATTTCTTCAAGGATAAAATCTCTGACTTTAGTTTTAAAACCACATTCTTATTTTCCAAAACATTTGAATTTGAACGAGAGTTAGGCTCTAAGATATTTTTCTTTGAAATTACAGTTTCAAGATCCTTAGAAAGTTTATCCTTATCAGATTTTACTTTCTCAAGGTTTTTTAAAATACTTTCAAAATCAGAAGTTTTCACATCAAGATCTTTAGAAAGATATGATACTTCTTTTGTCAAGATTGAAATTCTAGAATTTGCTTTTTCAAGTCTATTCTTGAGTTTAGAATTTTCATATTCAAGTAATTTAGCAAATCTAGAGACTTCTTCAAAAGAAGGTAATGTATCATCTTCTGATGATGAAAATTCATCATTTGAAGATTCATAATATCTATTATTAGTACAATTTTCATTTAAAGAGACATTTGTAATAGCTTCAGAATTATGTACCTTAGCCATGATACAATGATCATTAATTGGTAATATGGCTAAGAGTATGATATTCCTTTGTCCTGATGTCTCATATTCTGAAGAATCATCTAAGGAATCACTATCACTTGCACTCCACATATCGTTTTCCTTCAAGACAATCTTTGTCTTATAAAACCTTTTTTTTTCTTTCAGAGTGTTTCTCCTTTCTATCTTTCCTCTTAAGTAAAGGACAATCAGGCCTTATATGTCCTGCTTTCTTACATTCATAACAAGTTACCTCTGAATCTTTCCTATCTTTCCTATCATTATTTTTGAATCAATATTGGAAATCTTTCTTTCCTACAATCTTGTTCATCCTTCGAGCAAGATTGGCTGACTCATTATCCAAATAATTACAATCACTTGAATCAGATATAACAACTTTCTTGGATTTAGACCTTGTAAGTCATTCAAGAATTTTAGCTTTAGATGTAAAGGCTACAATTACATTCCCATTTTTCTTCTTGTTGAAATCAGCATCTCTCTGCATTCTTGTCTCGTGCTGTAGAAGAGTTCCAAAGAGTTCATCTAGAGTAATCTGGGAAACTTTTCTATTTTCATCAATAGCTATCCTTTTTGACTCCCATTCATTTGGCATTATATCTATAATCTTATCAACAATAGCTTCATAATCAAGACCTTTTTCTCCCATATATTGTAAACGGTTGACTGTCGTCATAAACCTTTGTGGCACTTTACATACTAGCTCTCCATAAGGAAAAACAAATCCATGATACTCTGCTCGAAGCATTGCTCTCCTTGTTTCTATAACCCTGGATGTACCAAAATGGGTGACTTCCAATTTCTTCCAAATACAGTTAGCTGCTTCACATGAAGGTATCTGACTGTATATATTCTTGGTCTTAGAGCATAATAATGTATTGCGTACCTTGTAATTCAGTTGATATTCTTGCTTCTCTTGGTTGGTGAATATACTGACTTCTTTGTCAGGAATTTTGTAACCTCCTGTAAGCATAATAAAATTTACTACACTAGTATTGATAACAAACGTCTTCATACGATCTCTCCAATACTCATAGTCATTCGCATCAAAGATTGGTGGTCTAGAAGGATTCCGATTGTCTATTGACCCAATATTCACTCCTGCCATCTAATACAACAAAAACTTTTCCACTCCACACGTTAGTGTAGTAAGTATTTAAGATAATAATATGAAATAAATAAAGCTAGTAATACAAATCAGTGGAAAACCTCCTTTGATACCAATTTTTGGATAAAATATATAGATATGTATGTCTATTAGATGGAACAATTCAAGAGGGGGTGAATTGTTGGTTTAAAACCGTTGAGTTTTAGCAACTAAGAGATTAGTTTAAATGATCTTAAACTAATACAAATACAAACACCCACAATTGTATTGAATGTAAAAAGGTATGATGTACTGTAATACTAATATAATGGAAAACAATTGAATTCAAGATGAACACAATAATCAGAGTAATGTAAAGATGAATTATTCTACCTTAAAGCATATAGAATCAATCAATAAAATATGTAATAGAATGATTGTAATTGAAACAATTACAATTGAATATGTAAAGAAGAAAGGAAGAAATAAAAATTCCTTTCTAATATAAGTAACAACAGAAATGTAAAAGAATTACAATTCTTTTATCCCAAAGAGAAGGGTTATCTTTTCACCTAGGATAAAAGGTCTGTCTCACCAACACCTTGGTGAGCCCTCGATACGATGATCGACACGCCTGTCTGCCTATCCCCGGCAGCCCTCGATACGATGATCAGCACGTCTGTCTGCCTATCCCTGGCATCCCTCGATATGATGATCGGTACGTCTGTCTGCCTATCCCTGGCAGCCCTCGATTTTGTAGGTAATCGACACCTCTGTCTTTCAATTATTTGAAATCCCTCGATACGATGATCAGACGAACAAAGAAGATGAGAGAATTCACAGCATCTCTCTCAAGAATCTTGATTGAAGCAAAGTATCACAGTTTTTCCACACAGTCTCATCCGTTCTCTTTCTCAGCTTCAAATGACCTCCTATTTATAGGCCTTAGGTTCCAACGGTCATGTTGCCTCCAACGGTCATATTTCTCTGAAAAACTCGGAGGGACTTGGACACCTGGCATCATAACGATCATATTGAAACAGAAAGCACGACATCGTTTTGATTAGTTGGTAACTAACTCAACGACATCGTATTGGTTAAAACATGATATATATTGATGATAAGCAATGGTACGATTCATATGGAACAAGTGTTTTTGTCTAAGTACCAAAACAAGTAATGAACATATGAATAGCAGAGTCAGTGAAATACATTTGATAGAGTCAGTACAATACAATTGACAGAGTCAGTACAGTACGATTGACAGAGTCAGTACATTACGAGTGACTGAGTCAGTACAGTACGATTGACAGAGTCAGTACGGTACGGTTGACAGAGTCAGTATGATACGATTAAAAAGACATTTGTGATTTCCAAAACAAAATATAGATGTCAAAAGATAACATTTGACTCAACAATAATATATGTTTTATCCTATATTACTTATTGAGTGATATTTTCCTAACCCTGTGTTTATAAATTATCTCATTGTCTAGGTAACAGATGAATCATAATGAAATGGAAGTTGGCACCAAGATAGATAGGGTTTTTTATCCCATTAAATGGATTGAGAATGTATAATACCATTTGGACTTTAATAACGCATGATATTTATCCATAATGTGGTTCACATTTCATAGAGAATGATATACCTTTTAAACCCATCTTAGTATTTGAATATGGAGGACCGGGATGGGGAACCTGTTATAATATTGACTGGTCATCCAGTATAGATTGTTGACTCTCAAATGAAGGATCTTCATGGGATATAAATATTATTGGTCCATGTTTTATGGATTAAATATTCAATTTATCACCATACATAATATCATGATATTATAATTAGAGAGTATTCGTGTCATCTCTATATCGACTACTCAACTTGATGATGAATTCAGCGCAAATAAAGCAATATAGGAATGGAAATTTTAACATCTTGACTCTTACATTCAGGTACATTCCAAGGTTGACCTTTTATCATGATAGTCATATATATTCCTAATTTTTATTTTGTTAGTATTTGGTATTAATGGTTAGTTTTGAGGTTTTTTATTCCATTCAAATGATTTTAGAGGTTTTGGGTGTTTGAATAATGTTTGATATTTTTTTGTAGCTAGAAAAGATACTTGTTATCGACCCTCTAACCAATTGGGCCCACAGACCATCCGGTGACGTGATGGTAGTGGTAGATTCCTATAATAATCCATTAAGTTATCTAGTGTAATATTAATAGGTAAATAGTGGTTCTTAAAAAGATCCATTCATTTTTTATCATTCTATTTCCTAGCTGGTTGCAGCCAACGACAAGCCGATGAAAATTATATGTCATTAAAATGTATCATATTTTTATTTCATGAAACACCAATTTTAAATATAATATCATCTTCCTAAAAATCTTTTTGACCACTATATTCATGGAGACTACTCAATTAATTTTTCATATCCAACAATGAATAATCATTGATCAATGTTCTTACTAAAGCATTGAAACACTTTCAGAAAGTGTATAATAAATCTAATTTTCAATTGTTGATTTCCTTCTCCCTATAATTATTTTGGGGATATATATCCATGTTTCATTGATAGATCATGATCTTCATCTATATTTTTTTTTAACAATCACCTATTGATTGATTTTGATCCCTGCGACTATCAAATTGAATTTCTCTTATTTGGTTCTTGATGATATTATAATTTAGTTAGGTGGTATTGTAAATGCAATTCCTATAAATTGAAACCATTTTTTATTTTTCAACTAAAATGTATCATGTTTTGATTTCCAAGGAATTATTTGAAACTCTTGATATATATTATAATGGAATATAATATTGGATCCAACCTCATGTAAAAAAGATTGGAAAATATTTTTTACTTTCATGAAGATTATTCTGGGTTTAGAAGAATGATTTTATAAAACCCTTTGATTAAATTTCATGACAATGAATGCATGAAATGGTCAGTAAAGACGAAATTAAATGGATTTTTCTGAAATGAATGTGTATTGTTGAAAACTATCTGATGTTTTATTTGAAACTAAATCGATTGATTGAAATATAAATTAAGTTTTCATTATTGATGATCTATGAATCCTATTTATGGTGGATTATTTTCCCCATTACTGATTTACATCAAGAATATGGAAGTGTACGAAGTTAGGTGGATAGTCTTGGAAAATAATTCTTTGTGTGTATTAGCTCTACCTAGAAGTTAATTAATAATGAAAACAAAACTAATTATTGATGAGGTTAGGATGTTTACTAAATTGATGTGTACTCAAAATCCCATTAGGATTGAGATTTAATAATGTTTCAAATCCTAGAGTTATATTTCACTGAGATGTGTGAGGATACATGATCATTAATCTGACAGTCCTAATGGATTATTACCATGTCTCAATAATTGGAAAATAAATTTTACATGCTACTATTTATGAAATGATTTATTCATTCCTATTTGGATGAAATTGTTTTCATACATTTTTTAGTACTATCCATTAAAATTATTTTAAATAAAATGATTTGTTATGAATTTTGATATGATTTTCATGCCATCTATAAATTAAAATTAAAAAAATATGGATTATTTTATATCGATTATATATGTAATGATTGGTGGGATCCTTCTCATCTAGTGTTTCTCACACAAAACATATGCACATAGGAATATTTATAATTTCTTTTACTATGTATAGAAAAAGGGAAACCACTCCATGTAGGCAATGTGAGTTTTTAATAGTGGAACATTGGGATTGGGAAGTGATAGGTTAGGTAAGTGATCCACCTATTAAGAGGAGAACATGTTGGTGTTTTTCAAGGTTTTATGTGATCCTGTGGGTAATTGTTCCATTTACTTTTAACTACCTATCTATTTTATGGTATTACACTCTTGTTGACTATATTATTATACTGATTATTTATTGATTATTTTTTAGTTCCTTATTATATCCTAAATTAATGTGGTAAAATTATTTCCATTAATCATTTATGATTCACAGACATTATCCGCATGCATGGGGCTATTGGGAATTCCCTTCATGACATGTCAATTCTAGGTCAAGCACCTATTTATTGGGTTAGATAAGTTGGTTCATGAAAATTTTGAATATTATCAACCTCATTTTATAAGAAACTTGTAGATCCAAAAGTTACTATAAAACAATGTTGAGTAGCTTACTTTATACTAACATTATTCATGTATGGAATATCATCCTACTATAGAGAAATATATTGTTCTCGATAAGATACCCTTCTATATACACTTGGTCAGGTGATTGTGGTTTCATCAGGGTGACAGTGATATCTTTAGGTTTCATTTGAAATATACTGACCAAGAGATTGACTATGGGTATTAGATGGCCCCTTGATTTTAATAATAATAATAAAATGTATTATTTATCTAGTACTATACTAGTATGACTCTGAGCCATTGGTGGGGATATGAGCCTATGCAAAGGTGATTACTAAAATATATTAATAATACCATGTTAGAATATGGACATATGTATGATCTAAATCTTCACTCATCACTATAATATGATGAAGAGACTCTACAATGGGTTAAGGATTATGTTCCCTCACCATTGTATCTTATCAAGTACAATGATGAAATTATTCATTAACCACAATCATAATATACTCTTGAATATTTTCTTGCAGTGGAATATGTAGATGGTAGTTATTTACTACTATATTTGGAATATTATAATATCTTGTCATGACCTGATTAGTGGTTTTAGTTTGAAATCCAATTATCACCATAATATGTGGCATATATTCTTTGGAACATATTGAAATATGGTCCCACTAATATTTTCCATCTGTTGTTGGAAAATATCGCTCGCTTTATTTTTCTGATTATGATGTGGATATTTACATAACCTAAAACAATATTTGGGGTATGATTATAGTATTAAATTATAATTAGAATATATGAATTATACTCTAATAAATTATTCATTGGGATATACTAAATATCTATTTGAAAGTGACTAATAATATGTGTCTTTTATTGATTAACATTTGGAATATTCTGATGAGTTTTTATTATGATGGGGGAAAGAATATGGACATGACACCAGACGATGGATGAAATATTTTCATGGACATCCTCCCTTGATTCTATGATATATTTACAATTCTGGATATTGTTTTGGGAATATGGATTTATTATGTTGTTTCCAAGATATGTTATCAAATATCCCCAATGGATGTGTGAATATGGGTCTCATGTTCTCCTTCAGATGATAGAATTTGTTGATACAAAACAATGGTAGAGGTTGATATATGTTTAAATCCCTCAATAATGGACAGAATATGCTAGGTGAGTGTTTCAGACGTACTAGAGAAAATATTAGTTTTCCAGATTAATATAAATTTTTACCCCCAGTGAAACATCATTGGAGAACAGGTCTATGTGGTTCGGGATAGGTCTACATAGATGGATTCATCAACCATTTTCTATGAAATGCGAACTATATATTGCTGATGGACTTGGTCGTTTAGAGTTGGATTCCTAGTAGGAAACTCCTTAGTGCTGGGGAGGATGTGGCTACCCTCCATCTCCATATCCCAATGTTTTATTGGAATCATGTATATATAATTTGGGGAGATTATTCTAAAGAAGGTTATAATTGGAATGGATTCCACCTAATTTCATACAATGATACCATTTTATTTGTGAGGGGGACACATGGATTTATATTTTCAATAAACTCACACATCACCTATAAAATTGGGAATATTCCAATATTTTTGTACTCAAGTACTAGTGCATTGGTAGCTTGGCATGGGATATGTTGTGTTAGTGATATGGACCTCTAGTTAGAATGGGTTTGAGCCTACATGGTGGTGGAATTATATGAACATATTCGTAAAAATTACATCAGTTTTGATATAAGGTAACTTAGATTAGGTTCTTTGAAGCTAGACAACACCTGGGAGATGAACACACACATATATGAAAACCTGCCAATGTAGAATCCCTAAAAAATTCATGTTTGAGTGATAAAATTCATGGATAAAGGTTCATTGAGTTTCAAATACCACAAAATCAACTTCCTTCTATTTTATTTCTCCATAGAGTGTTTCAATCAGCATAATTATTTTGTTAACGAAGTATTCACACTAGGTTTACTTTCATTATTCTATCTTTAGCGAGAGAAACTCAATAACATGCATTCATGTATAGAAAAGATGATTTAAGTGGATTGAAATTCTAAAGACATGTGTTGATTTGTACTTTCACCAGTTTAAATAGTATAATATGAATCAATTGATATGATGGGAGGTGTAACTCACAAAATTCTTTTTAGGGATATTATTTCCTACACCAAGTCCCTATAATTTTTTTTTTCTTGTTCATATATCCTTCCTGAATTTCAATGTGCATCTAGTTACCCGCATGACAATGATTTGGTCGAGGTTATGAATTGATGGTAACTACTATAGTTAAACGAATCAAAATTTATCCATTATTATTATTTACATATTTGATTATTGATGCTTGATATAGAGATGTTGTGTTTTAATTCCTCCCAGTTTAGAAATCTGGAGTTAATATCATCATGGGAAGTAGTTGGGGTTTTGATGTTTTCTTTAGGAACATGTGAGGGATTAATATGTATTACTAAAAGGGGAATCAGAACCCAGATTATAAAGTTCCACTTATCAAATAAAATTCTTTTAAAATTATTTTTTTGGACCAATTTTTAATACGTCAATATCATAGAGAATATACTTCTGTGTGGAAGATGTCAAGTAATTGATCATATGAGTCTTATACACTAGCATCATTTTATTATTAAAAAAAAAATAGAATTATTGACCACTGACGCTACATGGGTATTATAAGGAATATGGACCAAGGTGAAAGATATAGATATTCTCATGGAGAAGGTTGATTCTTTTGGTGGGGTGTGATTTTTTTGACAATATGTTCTGACAAAAATCTAATGTTTTGGATGTATGTTTTGAATCTTTTAGAGGAAAACTATTAACCCTAATTTATAAAAATAAAATCCCATATTGTTTGGGTGACATAGATTAAGGGATTATGATTGGAACTAAACCTGAAATTTAATTTCATGTTGAAAAGACATTTTTTCTATAAGTGGACATAAAAAATATTCCATGTGGTTCATGCATAGAAATTTTCATAATGCTTTGGGGTGAATATTCCCATCTGAAAACATATAATATGGTCATACAACTAAAAATGATTCCTAGTTGGGGAGTTTTTATCATATATGACCAACTATAACATCTAATACCACATGAGATATTGTTGGTGTGATTAGAATAGATAGTATATGTTCAATGAAATCATATAGGATTAAAGGTGAATGCACATTAAGGAATAAAAAATATGGATTATCAATTACTTATTTCGATATGAATTGATTTGGATGTTTTATTAGACCAATGTGGGGTATGTAATCATGATAAAGATGATGTGGGATTATGCATTATTAACCCCCTGTTTTGGATTAATAGGTGAATATAGTTCCTTACACTGATGTTGGATGCACTAATTTTATTTTTTTTGGGGCTTACACCATTATTAAGGTCAAAATATTATCTTAGAACATTATAGTAGTGAGTTTCTGGATTTAGAAGCCAAGGTAATATGTAATCCTATATAAAATAATAGGGGATTACATTAGAGGGATTCTGTTTCCTCAGGGAACATTATGGGTGATGGTATAATTCCCCAAAATGACCAAGGATTAGAGACTACTATGAAGGGGTTGGAAAATTCATTGATGAGTGGTTCAACAATTATTAATATGATAAGATTCCACATTATAATGGGAAGAAATTATCTTGATCACCCCATAGGCTTTATCTGTATTGATGTATTTCCTGATAATATATCCTTATTAAGGGAATTCATGATAAATGAAAGGCATACTGATGTTCCTAATTTTTTCATCTTGTATATAATGTGGTAATAGAATAGGATATAAAAGTCCTTTTGGGGTTTTGAAAATGGAGAATGTGTGTTAGAGTGTAAATAATCATTCCACACATTTGAATCCGCAGGAGGGAGAGCATAGACCCCCCACATGAGAACAACATGCATAATATGCATGCTATGGAGAGTTTATTGTATAGAAATTAAATGGAGAGAGAATCCATGTGCAGTGGGATAAAAAAATAAATAACACACATAGTCCACTTTTTAAATTAATTTTATGATCATAACGTATTTATAAATTTTATTCTATTATATATATATATGATAAAAACAATATTTTGAAATTACTATTTTTTATAATTTTTTTTCTTTTTTATTTGTTTTTTTCTTATATATATATAATTATGTTTTTAATATTATTTAAAATATTTTTAATAATTCTTAATTATAAGAATAAATGTAATACTAAAATATAACTAAAAGCCTCATCAGTGAAACCATTTTATAGGGGATAAGATGTTGACATCTCTTTTGGAATATGAATGTAGAATTTTTTTCACATATCCTTTACTTCAATAAAAATAAAATAATAACAATAACAATATAAAACCAATGAATTATTATTAGAATTATAACAAGTTAAAATAAAATATCGTCAGTGTAAATAATAATTAATATTATATATAATAATATGTAATAATACATTTGATCATTGTATATATTTTACGCCATATGCAATGGAAATAACAATCAGACCCCTAGGCCTACATGGACATGTAACACCCCCTTGAAGTGTTAACTCATTACATAATAATAATCATATGATTATTTCCCAAAATTCCATGTTTCCAAAAATCTATTTAAAGATTATGTATTCCCACTTACATCACTTCTACACAACCACCTACCTACATCAGCGATGTAATCACCTCATTCATTAAAAATTCCTTAATGGGGTATAGTACCCCCGGTTTCTAGTACATAACCCTGACACGTTTTATTTTATGTTTATAAAGTGTAAGGGTGAGGGTTTAAAGGTTTTGGGAGGATTTTGATTGGTTTTAGGGATAAAAAGTGGGGTGCACGATATGTGCACGGTTTTCCCAAAACATGCATAATATCTAGTTGAAGATTTGATTGTATGAGGTCATTGGACAGTATCCAACACATGGACTACCAGCGGTTTTCTGAACCACGCGGTGAGACCATTCGCAGAGTCAAAAGCTAGATCCATTTTTAAGAATTTGAATTTTTTTCTCTAATTAACATGTTTTGCCTTAAAAATATCCCTGATTCTATATTTCACTCCATATAAGGCCGGGGAACATTTTCTGCACACATTGGAGCTATCTCGGAGCTCTCCCTTGGTGATTTCAAGTAGGATTCTCATTGCAAGTGCCCAATAATCATTGGTTTTGTGTGATTTTAATATATCTATTTCCCATATATTCTTTTTTTATAGATCAACACTCACTGTGGGTAGATATAATATGTTTAACATCAAATAAAGTCATATATTGGGGTTTTAATTATTTAATAGGAGATCTAAACTGGTTTCATGGAATCTTGACCCCTATTCTTGGGGCACGTCTTCGTTCTTCATCATTCCTCTCACGCTTTCTTAGATCTACAAAGATATTATCTTATAATATTTTTTTAAATATATAAACCAATTATGGGTAGATATATGTTTAATTATGCCAAATAATTTGGGGTTTTGTCGTTATCATTCTCGGAGAATAGATCTAAGGAAATTTCATGGAGAATCGACCCGTTTTCTTGTGCATTCTTCGTCTGTTCAAGATTTTAATAAATACTATTATGGTAGGTGGATTCACTCTCACATCCACTTTCTAGAATTTATTGTATTTGTTTTAAATTGATTAAATTTAATGAAATTTATTTTTAAATTTGGTTTTTACATATGGAATAAATCTTTTTTAGATATACTTTATCGTTTTTGTGAAATTGGGTAATCTCGGTGAATTGTTGTGAAAATTGATTTAGTTTCTTTAATTTAAAATCATGTTTTTAAACTATTGATTTTATAAAATATCTAAATGGATTGTTTTTAATGGATATTTTAATAAAAATGGTGTTTTATTGAACGTTTTTAGTGTAGAAATGGTTTTGATTGGAATATGGCTTTCAATAAAATGGTGGTTTTATTGAAAATGGGTTTTGGCATGATCCATGCTAATATTTGTGTGTGACTTCATAATTAATATTCAGGTATTGGTTGAAATATGGAATAGTTTTTGGTGAGCCAAAGGAATAATGGATCATGGGATATAATTACCTTTTGAAGACTTTGTAGATCAATGAGAAACCGCTCAAGAGTATGGAACTGTCATCACAAAGCATGCATGTTTGATAGTAAGAATGTGTTGAAGGGTTCGAGTATGCCAAAAATGATAATGTGAAATGTTTTAATGAATTATTAATTTTTTATAGAATGATATATTTTTGGAAAATTAGTTTTAATAGAACTTTTTTACTTTCAGTTTCATTGGTTTTTGAAACTTATTCAAATTTATTTATATACTGTTTAGAAAAATTGTGTTATATAAATTATTTTATATAAATGTTGATGAAACTTCTATCATAGTGGAGTGAGTAGAGAAGTCATTGGGGAATCCCTAGTATGTTTTATAATTACCCCTGCATTGGTACATTGGTTCTTTTGCAGATGCAATTTTCTGGGACAGGGGAAAATGTAATATTTCAAATATTTTTATAACAACATTGTGACAATGTAGCTATTTGTTGATCATGGACCATGGAGCTTGGGGAGAATGGAGTCATTTAATATTATTAGTGTCTTTATTATTACATATTATATTTACTTGGATTGTAGTTTTGTCTTAAACATTTTCACACTTTGAATTTTTTTATCTCTAATAAAGTTGTTGAATTGACTTTCATTGTTCATGCATCATATATCGAGTTATTTTGTTTAGGGTTATTCTATTTATGGTTTCATTCTTAAATTAATATAATCCCCCACTTTTTTTGAAACCCATCAGCATTTATATCTAGACTTTGGCATTTTGGTGATGTCACATAAGGCCATGTAATGATTCGTTGTACTCTAGAGCCAATGGGAATTATCGGGTCATTACAAATGGTGTTAACATGTTCATTCCTTGCCTAACAAGTATTTTTTAGTGTTCTTGGTCTTGTAATTGAATTTTATTCTTTTATTTTCCATGGTTTGTAATCTTATAAAAGGAGTAGGATTGTCAGAAAATAAAATTTATAGAAAAAAATGATGTATATTACATATATATGCTGAACATCAAGTTACCAGGGAGTTTTCTAAAAAGTATTTTGATACACGTATAAGATTAATAAATCTCATTATTTTTTGTTTAGCCACTGATAAAATCATTCTATGCATTAGAGTAATTATATACCAATAAAATTTAATACATCATTTATAAAGATGATTTATTTTGTGTAAAAGTTTTCATTTTTGAAAGTGTACGAAATTATATTCCAAAGAAATGATTTTGAAAATAGAGATGGTTATGAAATTTTGAAAATGGTTTGATATTCAAAAGGAAAAATTGATTTAAAAAATGGATGAATTTGAAAATAGTTTTTTTTTTGGAAGACAATATCTTAATAGTTGATGTGATTTAATTTTAAATACTATTCCATAAATTTCTAGGGAGTTATAATTTCATTGTTTTTTGTTTAATTAGAATATAGCACACAGTAGGCATCGTATGAACAAATAGGAAGAAGATGCAAAGAATGTGGTTTCATCTAGGCTAGAGGTGAACCAATAACGATTTTAATGTATCATTCAATCATTTCAAGTTATAGACATAGGGAACCAGAGGTATGAGGAAAGAAATGTATATCATTCCATATATTTCATGAAGAGAAATCCACCCATATTTTAGGATGATTTGTAACTAAAAATGGATGAGATGTGGATGAACATGATAAATCGTATCATCGAATTCAATGGAACACCGTCATATATCAACGTAAATATGGTGACATACATTCTTGTGTATCTCTCATGCTAGTGGTGGGAACTAGTATTGCATGATAAAGTGGATCAAGACCTTACTAAGGTTGATTTTTAAGAATTGTCTAATAAACAATTCAATCGTCACATGTTTAGGATCTAGAGGATGAAGGATATCATTATCCTAAATTTGGAGAATCAATTTTTCCTTGAATATGAAAAAAAATCCTGACTTTTTTGTTCTTTGCAGCTTATGTTGTGGTGAGTCCATCTCTGATGGCATCCATCTTTAAATTAGGGATAATTCAAGAAATTCGGTTGAATATTGTGGTTATCCTTATTAATGACTATGAAGATATGGCGAACATAGTGGCGGTGGATGAGAGAGACATCTCAGGTCCAATGGGAAGATGAATTATGATGATACCTATTCTAAATGGTAGAAACTCCAATGATGGGAGCAATAGAAAGAGAGACACATATTTCCATGGTTGGAGTGGAAATCAGAATATGACAGTTGGATCTGTAAATATTCTTCCATGTCTATGGAGCTGAGAGGGATGCTACCAATGTGGTTCCTTTGACCATATAAATCAAGATTGTACAATACCACCAAGATCACTCCACAATTTCACTAATATGAGACAACTTAAGTGTTTCTGTCACAATGCTCCGAGGTCTGGTGCTCGAGACACTTCTTAGGTATCACAAGCATCGTACGTGTCGACAGGACGAGGATAAGAGAACTAGCCTCATCCATAGAGAAAGGTTGGCCATGGTAATTATTGAAATACCATTACTCCTTACTAAGGGAAATATCTTATATGAAATAAAGAGCAGCGTGCAATGATGAATCAGCTGTATGGAGTAGAGAAGATGATTTTTTATGATCATGCTGAACCATCTATAGTGAGAGGT
Organism: Viscum album; assembly: GCA_963277665.1. NCBI lineage: Eukaryota > Viridiplantae > Streptophyta > Magnoliopsida > Santalales > Viscaceae > Viscum > Viscum album. The sequence continues at coordinate 977,198,139 of OY728125.1, forward strand.
ATGATTCTTTTGAATTCTACCATTCTATAAGAACTTTTTGATACATGTGCATCAAATTGTTTCATTTTATCACATGTTGTTGACCTACTATGTTTAAAACATGAAATGATTACCTCTGTGATAAAACTGCAAACTCCCCATTCGTGAAAGAAAATGTCAAGCCTTTGGGTGTAGACAATTTTCTAAAATTGTTGAAGGATTTGAGCTGAAATGGGTCTTTTTTATGTTATAGATGGATGTCTATGATGTAATTATATGTATGGATTGGTAGAAAATGGTCAAGGCTCACATAAACTATTATAGAAGAACTGTTAGATTCACATCTGAGGAGGACATTGAGCATCACTTCGTATGAGAGAATGTTGTAACAAAAAGAGAAACAAGATTGTTGGCACCTGTAGTGTGAACGATATCTTACCATCTGGTAGGGTATAATTTTTCATCGAGGGAAGTGATCCATGATGTTACTTTTCAAACAGTTGGAGATAAATTTTTTTATTTATTTCCTATGAACTTCTCAGGGTTACCACATATAAGGGAAGTGGAGTTTACAAAAGATCTCATGTTGGGGTCGAGGCCAATTTCCCTTACATCATATAGAATACCACCAAAAGAGTCGATGTAATTGAAAGTGCATTTGGAGGAGCTGTAAATTAAATATTTCATTCATCCAAGTACGTGTCTGTGGGAATCACCGGTCGTGTAGGTCAAGAATTTTGATGGGATTATTTGGTTGTGTGATGATTATTGTATGATTAACCACGTAATGATACAGAATCAACATTCACTTCCGCACATTGATGATATGTTCGATCAATTGAAAGAAGCTCAATTGTTTTAAAAAAATGACTTGTGGTCCGGATATCATCAATTGCGATTTCAAAAAAAAATTCATTCTAAAGACATCTTTCAGAAGAAGATATGGCCACTAAAAATATGTATCCAAGCCTTTTGATAAACAAATGAACCAATAAACTTCATGGATTTGATGAGTCATATATTTTGGAAACATCTGGAAAACATTGGTGCTTGTAGATGAAATATTGGTGTACTCAAGGAAAATGGCTGAGCATGAGGAAAACCTGGAGATAGTGTTACAAATATTGAGAGATAACCATTTTTATTCAAAACTATCTATGTGTGATTTTTAAATAAAGTATTTTGGATTTCATGTCCATGTGATTTGTGATAGGGCTGTTTTGGTGGATCTTGGAAAGATAGAAGTTGTGATCTCATGGAAACCATTGATGAATGTTTTGTGATATGATGATTTCTTGGTCCAGTGAGTTATTAACAAAATATTATTCATGACTTATCACAACTTTCTTCACTAATGACATCTTTGACAAAAAATAATTCTCTATTTTAATATACATTGGAATATTGTAATTCATTCCATGAGATGAATTTTCATATAGTATTGGAACCTATCATTATTTTAAAATCCGGAGAGGGATATGTGGTGTACTATGGTACTTTTGGATCAAAATTATGCTTTTTTATTATACAATGATACTATGTTTTGTCTTATGGTTCAATCAAGTTGACAGTGCATTATAATAACTACAAAATACATGATTTGGGGCTAGCTGCATTCATTCATTATTTAAAGACATGGAATCATTTTCTCTCTAGTAAAAAATCATTGTGTTTATAACTCCTAAAAGTAAGAAACACATTTTATCATAGTTTGAATTCAATTTTAGAAAAAGGAGACAGATATAGTATCCCCAGATTTTTTACATGGACTAGATGTATACAATGGGAAAAGGGAATTGAGCGGAAGATGCATTGAGCAGAAAGTTATAACTCATATTTTGAAAGAATAATTAGATGAATGGAAGTTGATGTTATTCGTAGATGACATGCATATGATATATGAATACCTAGTTAATGTTGTGGTTTTATTTTCATTTATTCTTTTACCTAATTTGGTAAATATAGTCATAGAGGCACAAACAGATGATGAGGAATGCCTGGTAATGAGTTCAAAACTCAATGGTGGGGAGACCATACAGGGATGGAAAATTAATGATAGTTTAGTTTGGTGTTTCAAGTATTGTATGGTTGTACATATGGAATATCAGGAACAACCCCTTCATAATTTCCATCATTAGAGATGAGATAGACATCCAGGAACACAGAATATGTATAAGGGATTGAAGGCAATTTTTTGGTGGAGTGGCATGAAATGGAAGGGGACCAAGGTTGTTTCATGATACATAACTTGTCAGTAGGTTAATGAAGAGAATTAGCTACTTGTGGGTATGTTTCAGTATTTAACAATTCTAGTTTGGAAATGGGAGCACATTGTTATGGATTTTGTAACAGGTCTCCCATGAATGGTTTGGAAACATGATTCAATATGGGTGATAGTTGACCATCTTAAAATTTTGACCTATTTAATCCCTTTTCATGAAACTCATATGTTGTAGGACTTATCCAAAATCTATATTCAAGAGGAGGAAAAAGACATGTCATACCCATTTAAATAGAATTAGACAGAGATATGAGGTTCACATCTCATTTATGGAAATCCGTACATAAATCCCATGGAACTCAGTTAAATATGATCATGGTGTTTCATCCCCAGAAAGAGGAAAAATTCAAATGGATGAAAAGGACATCAAAATACATGATGCATGACTTTTTATTAAATTTCAGTGGTCCATGGGGGGGAACTTCCCTTAGTGGAGTTCTCATAAAATAATTTCTATTAGGCATCGATACATATTGCTCAGTTTGAAGAGTTCCATGGGATTCCTTGTTGTTATCCAACATGATACATGGAAACAAGATAATCATCATCAATCGAGAAGATCCTTCACTAAGAAACACTAGAGAAGATTCAGCTAATCGGAATGAGGATAGGGATGGCTTGACGTCATCAGAAAACTTATGCTAACCATCTTTGATAGCCAGTTTTGTTTTCCGTGAGTGGTCATTTGTTCTTTAGGATCTCTCTAATTCTTTGAAATTATAATTTTGGGAATAATTCACGTTATCTCTGAGACATATTGTCCCTTTTGAGGTATATGAAAGGGTTAGAGGGATGTCATGTCCACTGGCATTACAACCTTAGTTCAGTTCTGTGCATAATTGGTTCCATGTATCCATGTTAAAAAAGTATCATCCTGATCTTGACCATGTGATTAGATGGGATCACATTGTCCTAGAGTCGTATCATTTATTGGTACACATACTAGTGTAGAATTTGGATAAGAAAAACATGGTCTTTCATGGAAAAATCATTGGCCTAGTGTGGGTTTTTTTGGAAACATGGTCAGATTCAGGAAGCGACTTGGGAGCGCAAGAAGGAAATATAAGAGAAATGGTTGGAACTGTTACAATATAGTGATGGTTTAATACTTTACAAGGATGGAAAGGCCAATTGGGGGAGAATAATGTACCCCTATTTTCTTGTAACCCTTACCTATTTCTTATTATCTTTACAAGTTTTAATGGTGAAGGTTTAGAGTGTTTGGGAGGCTTCGAATGGGTTTTGGGGATAAAAGGTGCGGTGGATGGTCTGTTAACAGTTTTCCTATACTATGTGAAAAAACATGGTAAAACCTTTCATAGTTTAACTTATTTGAATGTATTCCACAAATATCCTACACACAATTTTCCTAACCTTGCAGTCAGACCGTGCACAGAGTCAAAAGTCAGATCCAATTTTTTGGAATTTTCTCGTTTTCTGTAGCTCGATATTTTTTCCTTCAAAATGGCCCTAACTAGAGATTTCACTCTATTGAAGGATGGGGATCACTTCCCACACACATTGGAGCCAACCCAACCTCCAACCATTATGATTTCAAGCATGATTCTCATAGTAAGTGCCCGACCTTCTAGGTTATGTATTGTTTTCTTATATCTCCTTCCCATATCTTCTCATTTTCATAGATCTATACTAGATTTTGGTAGTTATAATATTTTTAACATAAAATAATGTGAGATTTGGTTTTTTCTTAATATTAGAGGATATATATGCTGGTTTCTTTGTATACTGACCCAGATTCTTAAGGTAAGTCTTTGTTCTTCATCATTCCTCTCACGATTTCATAGATCTACTTAGACTTTCTTCTTTGATACTATTTATTTTTTTAATATACACATATTATGGGTAGATCTATGTTGTTGGATTCAAAATAAGTTGGTTTTCAGTAATCAACATTATAGGCGAAGGGATCTACATCTTTTTCTGGGATAATCAACCTGGCTTCTTGTGCATTCTACATCCATTGTCGAGTGTCATCAAATCCTTTGAGGTAGGTGGATTCACTCTCATATCCAATTATAAGAATTTATTTTATTATTTTTGAATTGATTAAATTAAATTATATTTATTTTGAAATCTTGGATTTACACATGGAATAAATCTTCTTTATTGGTGATTTATCATTATAGTGAAACCGTGTAATCACAAAGAATTGTTGTGAAAATTGTTTTTGTTTCTTGAATAAAAGATGATGATTTTAAACTATGGATTTAATATAACATCTAAATTGTTTTTTGGGAATGGTATTTTTAATAAAAAGTGTGTTTAATTGAAATGGTTTGGATTATGGAATGGTTTTGATGAGAAATTGGTTTTCAATAAAAAGTTTTTTTAATAAAAAGGTCTTTTGGAATGATCTTTGTAAATATTGGTTAGTTATTTCGTATTTTATATAAAAGGTTTGGTTGAAATGTTACCATGGCCCCAGTTACAAAGGTTTAATGGCACATAGGATATTCTGACATTGTGATGACTTGGTAAATCAATGAGAAACCGATCAAGAGTAAGGAACTGTCATAAAGAAGTGAGCATGTTTGATAGTATGAATGTTTGGAATGGTTTGGGTATGACAAAAATGATATTTTTAATTGGTTTTAAATTTTTATTAGTAATTTTCTGGACTGATAACATCTTATAGAATTAGTTTTAATATCATTTGATTAATATTGGTTTCAACTTTTTTTGAAGTTGTTTATGTTTATTAATAAACTATATTGGAATTTTTTAAAAAAAACTATTTTATATAAATATTTATTAACTCTTCTATCCTAGTAGAAATAGTAGGAAAGAAAATGGGGGAATCCTACTGAGTTTTATACTCACCCATGCTTTGGAACTATGGTGCTTTTTCTATATCTATCTTTCGGGACATGGGATAAGTTATTCTTCCACTCATTATTAGAAGCACTTCGTGATACTTGTGTAGTTTGGTGATCGTAGAGCATCGATCATGGGAATTATGGATTCCTGTAGTATTCTTAGAGTAATTAGTTTTCCTTATACTATTAAAATTAATATTCGGCTATTCTGCTGTTGTTGCACACTTTAAAGTTGTTTTATCATAAATAAAGTGGTCGAATTGTATTTCATTATTAATACATCATATAGTGAGAAATTTGGTTTTTGGTTGTTGAGTTTATGTTCTTATTCATAACAGGTAAATCATCCCCCACTTTTTTTCAAATCCAACAACATTTATTTCTAGGCTTTGGTGTCTTAGGGATGTCTCTTAATTCCAAGTAATGATTCGTCGTATTCTCAATCTAATAATTCAAATGTCTCTTGTGATATGGGTATAATGATGGTTGGAGGGGTTATTCATAATATAAGGGAAAGTTTAGTTGATTCTTTCAGTGAAAGGGATGGTCAAAGATACTCCCTTTAGGTGGATCTTGGGCCCTACTCAAAGGGATCGATCTCTGCATATCCTCTCACATTCATCACATAGAGTTTGAAAATGATTCTAAAATTATCTATAACACTCTTACAGATAATAAGGATAGTTTTTGACCTATTTTATACCTTATATATCAATGCATGAAACATATTCACAGTGGCACTATACTATTTCATACATGGCATGATGGTAACAAGGTGGAAGAATTCCTAGCTCCCCAGTTCACTCACATGGACGATCTAGTTTTATTCTATAGCATGGGATTTTTGCCTCTATATTTTGATATCATTTTTCATGGTGACAAACTTTGAATTCATTTCTATAGTCCCCCTTGAGCTAGGCCTCTCCTCCTTTCTTTCCATCTTTTTTGGTCCTTTTTTTCTATTCTTGTTTTTCTTCTAGTCATTCTACCATTTATTATAAATAAAATATTTTTTGTTGAAATATCAAGACAATAAGAATAAGAGGGTCATTTCAAGGGGGGTTATCGGATTAAAACCCTGATCTATTTGATGTGGTTGCCAGTGGTGAGCACTGTTAGGCCTTGAATCATGCGTCTATGTCATAATATAAATAATAATTACGAATATAAATGAAAAATAATAATATAAATTTCTATCAATAACATTATTAATTATTAATAACATAGTTAATAACTCAAAAAGGTATTACTATAATTGATATGATAAATAATAAATAATAAATAATAATGTAATTTTTTTTAGAAATTTATATTTAATAATAAATAATATAATTATTCATTTGCCTAATGTTTTTAAAAAATGATTATAAAAAATTAATATAATATTATTTATATTATTTATCTTTAAATTTATTATCATAAATTTATAAAACAATTATTAATTAAATGAATATATTATTATGGAGTAGAAATATAATTAATAATAGTCATAAACATAATGGGTGGGGGTATAACGGTGTCTGGTGTCAGAGAAAGCCTGACGATCTAGCTGGAAATAGGGTTATTAATAAAGGGTTGTCTTCCCTTATGAATGAATTTAATAAATTAGATGATACCCTTTTACATGTCATGAAAAATCTTGGAGAGTGAAATGTTGGATATAATTATAACAATTATAAATTAACTATGTCTTTACATGATGGTAGTAATAATAACATTAATGGAATTCATGATGGACAGAATAATCATCAAATTAATGATGCTAGAGTTGATACTAGAAATGAAATTGATTAATTTCTTGATTTAGGAACCTATATCACAAATTACATTGGATAACTATCCACATATGAGGTTGTGTGGATTCCAATTCATGAAACCATTTTGAATTAACTAAATGGTGTTCTCCATAATGTTGAATCCTCTATAACCTTGTGTAAATTTATGTTACGTCATATGAAGATGAAAACATCAATATAGGATATAAATTAAGGCTATTATGATTAATTTTCATATTTAAATTATGATAAATTCTAAAATTAATATTGTTTTATTCTCACTCATTGAAATTTTTGAGCTCAAAATATATTCTAGAATTGTGGATCATATATTCATCTTGTTGGGATACTATTTTTGGTCGTCCATCTTGGTCAAGTGGCATAATACTACATTAAAACATCATTTAGGGGGAGTGAGAATAGAGGACTAAAATATGGGATTTATTCTAAAAATGTACCTCCAAATTGATTTTCTAACAGTGGGCTATTATCATGAAGAATGTGAGTAGTTGGTTAGGTTATGTGAATGGCCACATCTGGGATTTTTTCATGTTTTGTGCTTGCTAGCATGATCATCTGTACTAGATCCTCGTCAATTTAATCACATGGGCCTACTAGGGGAATGAATTACCACAATAGGATTAACTTTTTGGATATATCTCATTATTCAAGGATCCAAGTGTCCTGTGTGGTATGTTTTCATTAAGTGATTCAAAATATTGGAGCACAAAATTCACCTACAGATCCATGAACTAATTCTTGTTAGAAAACAGTAATCTATCTTACCTTGAATTTATATCTGTTACTCATTATTTTTTACTTGTTAAATTTTGCAGTTCTTCTATACATGATTTTTTCCTTCATGGATCTTATAATTTTTTTCGTTATTTTTGAGCTCTACAATAACTTACCGGACCCATAATAACAAAACAAATCCAAATAATTTCAAATAATGTGTTTATTTATTTATTTGTGTTTTTTTTGTTCTTATATTTATTATTGGTTTCATCTCATATCGATTCGCCATTATTCATTCCTTTTAATGAATGTGTTTTTTTCACAAACCTTACTTGTTTTGTTTCGAATAATTTCTAGATACTTATTTCATATTTATTGCTCATGTGTCTTTATTAGGGAATTTTAATCCAATATATCCCAAAAAAATCTATTATAACCTACATAATTAAAATAAAATCTACTTTGTATGAAACAAATAAATATTTATCTTTTTTATATATAATATATATATAATTAGACACAAAATTTGTATATTTTATATTTTAACTATTCTTTTAGAAAAATTAATCCCCTCACATCATATTTAGTATTTTTATGTATAATATTATCTAATTGAAAAATATATGTATTAAATAATTTATAAATCTTGGAATCAAAATAACACATACATTTCCTTTTAATAAATTCATAATAAAGTTAAAAAGTATGATGATAATGACTCAATGTTGCATTCGTTGGGATATTAATAGTCACTCATGCACCTCTTAGATTGATGTTTCATGGGTTGTAAATCCTCTCCCTATTTTTCTAAAATATTACTTAATCAAAAAACACATGGTATATTCATATTTGGAAAAAAAATGGCATATTATAGGCCGTCTCCCATCTCATGGTTTGTAATTCATGTGTATTAAAGACTCTCTCCATTACTTTCAAATAATTGGTGAACTTGAAGCCCATGGAAATTTCATTCCAGGAACCATTATTTAGTCCCTCTCCCACTTAGAGGTTTTTACTTCATGTGTGGTTACCCTCTTGAATTAATACCTTCTAGGAATAATCATTATTCTTTTCAAATCATTTAATAATCCATGACTATTCATTGCTTTAATATTTATTCATCTATGGTTGTTCTTTATGTTCTTGTACATATTCTTATTTAATGGATTTTTTATTTTTTATTTTCTCTATCATTTTGTTTTTCAAATATAATATCTATGAAATCCCTTAAATAACATGGGATGATAACCATATAATTTATGAGCTATTATTCTATTGTTACAATTATTATAATTAATTTCCTTCAACAAATGGATTTTTAATTCTTTTATTTCTATGTTCCAAAATTTATTTTTAATTATTTATATAGAAAAAATTTGATTAAATATCATTACTAAATTGTTAATCATGTACCTAGACTAGAGGAAACAAAATTCAACTATCAAATGAAAAAAAAATTGTTCCAATTTTAAATTATTTTTGTTCCACTAATCATACAATGTGATAAAAATGCACTATAATAAAATTAAGTGAAAAGAGAAAATAAATGAACTATTGGTTGTAAAATTAGTAATTCTCCAAAATAAATGTTGTGAAAAATTATGTATAAATAAAAGGGACTCATGATAGACAATGCTGGGTGAACACTCCCACAACTTCACCAAGAAAAAACCTCCCAAATATCAATTTTTAATTATTGGAGAAAACAAACCTCACTAATATTCAAATTATGAAATTTTATTTGGAAACAATGATATCATGATTTCAAATTTATATATAAAACGTATGAAATAATGCAAATAATGATTAAACGTTGACATTTCCTTTCATTTTCAATAGTTTTTTACTAGGTTTTCAAAATCATTTCTTTCACAACACAATCTTACTGATTAAAAGACTATAAATACTGTGTTTATGTGGACTATATATTATGAAATGTAAATTTCATAATTTTCAACAATATTTTTCATTCATTGTTGAGAAAATGTTTCTACGCAGTAAATTTAAGCATTATTTTTATTCATTCAACTATATAAAGGGAAGTGTTGAGACCCTTTTTTGTATGGATTTTCTTGTTCACTATATAACTATAATCATGAAACATCAATGATAATAATATTAAAAAACATGAAGCTTTATGATATATGTTTTTCTCAAATCAATGTGCAGATACATTGAATTTAATTCTTTGGTCAAAGTGAACATGTTTCGTTACTTACAAAAAAGTAAATAGGATTTTTATCTTTTTTTGACATTTAATGGTTATGTGCTCATTATAATGAACATTACCATAATTTAAATGTTTTACAAATACATTTATCAATGCTTATTTAAAATAATAACAACTAATTTCTAGATATACTACCTTTATAATACATAGGTTGTTTCCATAATTTATAAAATAATTTATAACTATTTCATAATATATATTTTCATTAGTTATTTAGGCATTAATTTTATGATTAAAGGTAACAAAAGTGATTATTAATATTTTCTTAACACCATTACATAGGGTTTTTAACATTTTTAGTAAAATTTTGACACATAATATCATTCACAACAAGAGTTTTTGTCAAATTCGTCACTTATACACTAATTATTTTTAACCCCAATTCATCCATCCAAAACGATCTGGCCACAAAATTATAAATTCAAAAATTATAAATTTATCTATTAACAAAATTAGAACATGAAACCACAAAATGGTTCCTTTTAATACATATGTATATATATGAAATTAATAAAATAACATAGGAGCATAAAAGGAGTTAATGTAATGGGTTGACCATTAATCATTTTTTATTTTTACTGAAATAGTCTAGAATTAATTAATTGTTTCCTCGAACAATATAGATTCCAACATCAAAAACCTATCCTATAATCCTTTATTAATTAATAAAAAAATTACATAATTGTTTCCACAATTATTTTAAACATAACACATTATCAATTCATGCATGTGTAGTTACTGATGGAAATACTCATCCACAATATAATAGAGAATATAAATAATTAAGGATCATAGAGATATTGGTTTAGATCATTTTGTTTCTCTTTATATTCAGTATTAACTATCATCACACCCATTAGTGACACAAGATTAAGTCATGGAATATTTGTGTTATTATTTTTTTGGGATTCAACATTAGGTTTTTTTCGAGAGATCTGTAGTACACGAGTGTGTTATTTAGGTCGTCCATTTGTTCTATTGGCAAATTGGAAGCAATTTCATATTCAATAGTAGTACACATGGGAACAATTAAATCTCTATATTATATATTCTACAATATATGTAGATGTAAAATACAATACGATGATTTATCCAAATATCACAATAATACATGAACCCCAATAACTCTATAAATTACCCTAATAATAATGCCTTTGGAAATAATTCTTTATAATGTCTTTTATGATATATATGTTTAGTCATAATGGAATTTCAAGGGGATTGACCACTATATTTTAACAAGTTTATGAATAACTTATAAAGATGTTCTATAAAAGAAATATAGTCGTTATTGAAAACTTAATCGATAAACTATTTTTCTTAGTCAATTTACCATCACATTGACTAGGTATAGGTGATCAATGTGTTATTAATAATAATAAAAGAAATAAATACATCCATCTATATTCTCTTTTTTAATCCACATTACTTTTTTAGAGATTCATTCCAGGAACCAACCGAATTTTCACAATAAATTTTTAAATCATTAATAATTATTTCATTATGTAAATATTATTCTTATTTTTAACATTAATGTGAAAATTTCTATAAAATATAATATATATATATATAATAGTTATTAAAATTTTCTCAAATAATGATGTTCAGTATATTTTATACCAATATTCATAAAAATAACTCTTATAATGTTTTTAATATATATCTAATATGAAATAGATGATGATTTACTATTAGGTATAGAATAATTATATGACATTTAGGAATTTTATCAGCGTGTTCATACTAGATGTTACTCAATAGGTTATTATATAAGGATTGACCAACCAATTTAAATTTATATATTTTATGTGTAATATTATATTACCATTTTAAAATATGTATGCTAGAATATATACATAATATTATTATTACCTAATATCAGGAACCATGTTCTATGATGTATGAATTGAAATGGTGATGACATGTGATAATTAAGATGTATCATATAGTGGGATAAACATAAGTGAAATGAAATTATTTTAATATGGTATTAATGTATTTTACCATTCAATATTACTGAAAAAATATTTTTAACCCTATTCATGAAATAACTATTTCTAATTATATCCATATCCATGGAAGTGAAAAAAAATTCCCTAAATCCATTCATAACATATAATATGATAGGGCCTTTCATTGGCCACATAAAGTTAATCGGGAAGGATTTTATTCAAGGACAAGAAAATATTTAATTTAATTATATTGGGAGGTTGTAATCATATACATTAATATTTTTTATGAGAGTTAGGGCTTTACCAAAAATGAAAATACACTTTTTTGAATTAAAAAAATGTTATAGATGTCTAATAAAATTCTCATTAAAATAATCTCTTCAAAAAAATAGGAAATATCATCAAGTATTTCATTGAGCCAAACTATATCTAGAGTAGTAATCACTTAGTTGGAAATCCCAAAAGCGAAAGAGTTTTCATCCCTATAATATAATTCATTGAAAATATAGAATAAATGAATTTAATCAATTTTGTAGTTAGCTTCTATGAAATATTAATTGTGCCATTTTTATAGATTTCACACAATTTTTAGGGTCACATTCAATCCAAAAGTTAAATCATCCCCTTTACTTTTCCATTTCAAAAGCATTGATTATAAAAAATATTATATATTCAAAATATAAATTGAACCACCTAGACCACATATACATCCTATTTCATCTCCGTTATGATTTCTATAAATTCCACCATAACCATAAGGTCCTAGATTATTTATAGATGAACCATATGTGTTACATTTGATCCATCCTGAGGGTCTAGATATCCACATAGCATACACTGTTCTAAAATGGGTATGATAATTACCTCAACTTTGATAGATGGTATGCATGAAAAATTAATTAATAGAGTTGTCACAATAACCATTTTGAAGAAACTTTGTATTCATTATAGAATTAATAATTTGAGATATAGGTTATTTAATAACGAAAGAAGTAATATAATGAATAATGTTTTTTCTAAAAACCCAAAACACATAAATTAATTATGAACTATCCACTAAAATTATGTTCAAAAGATACATTTATAGAGGAAGGTAGATGCAAGCTGTAACATGATCTTGAATTCTAGATACATAAGGAATAACCTCTTAAAACTGATCAGCACAATCCTTTTATAAGGATACCTCATCCCAATATCATATCTATGTAAAAAATTCTTAATTTTATACCTATTTTGATTACATATGAGAAATTTAAAACTTAATTTCATTCTAACATACTCTAGAAAATCATCAGTGGAAATTTAATAATAAATTATCCTCAATTTAATAGAGAATCTAGATTGAAAAATCCAATTTATACTAAAAAATATAGACCAACTACTATTTTTCCCATTAATTACTTATCGATGCAATGATTTTGAGGAAACTAAACCATTGGAGCATGGTTCCCATACAAAAAACATCACTATTATTAAGGTTATAACCAATCACAATTTCTCTTACTTTAGAAAGAAACATGTACATGGAGGATTCAATGTTATCATTTATTGAATAATTAATATCAATTTAAATGTCATGAGAATTTAAGATATTAGAAATATTCATACATGTCTTGATGTCTGACCATAAATTAATTGAAGAGTTGACATTGGATATAAATTGAGATTTCATGGAAATGATAGAATAAGAATCTTTAAAGACTGGAAAATTAGAAGATTCCTCATAATTTAGATTCCCAATATTGACCATGTTCATAAAATTTCATCTCAAATAAAAATCCCATCTGTCATATCATTAATGGGAATCCACATAATATTATATGATAAATATTTATTGAATTTGTAGATATTTCTAAATCCAAGACCCCATTATGAATAGGATGTTAGAATTTCTTCCATAAGATAGTAGTAAGTCTTCACTGAAGTATTCTACCACTCCAAAAAATGTTCTAAAAAGAAATTATGATACTATTTATGAGAGAATCAGGTTATTTATGAACAATATATGAATAAAGACGTTTAGAAACAACAACCTATTTCACAATGCTAAACCGTCCTTCCATCAAAAATGTTTTTCATTTCCAAGAGGAAAATTGTTTTCTTATCTGACTCACAATATGGTATAAATGAGCAACCTATGGTTTTCCAAAAAACATATGGACACCATGATAATTAAGGGGAATCTCCCCTTATATAATTCCCAAGACTTTACTGAATTCAAATTTTATGGTCATGGTAATGTTTTTAAAAAAAAATTAATATGATTTATTCCAAATGGCCTCCCTCCCTTGGACATTTTCATAGTGAAAAAAAAGAATTTCTAATGTTCTTGACATTTATTTTATCACCAGGAGTGAAAATTATAATATAATTATCATAAAGTAAATGATTCCAAACTAATATAAAGGTTACCAGTAAATACATGGCTCAATAATAAATCTTGTGGCCTTTATAAAATAGGATATGCTATTAATTTTGGATGGGAGATCTCCTAAAGTGAAAACTACACAATACTCTTACTCCCCCAAAGTTATCTTCTTCCTTTATTCTTTTGATCTTATTTACTAGAATATGATGAATAAAATGATGGTGTTTTCAAATATTTTGGGTGATTTCTTGAAAACTATCAATACACGTTAAAGGGTAGAAGAACATGGTTAATATTTTGATATCGTTATCAACAATTGAATGAAGTAAATAACAATATATATTCTATATTGTAATTAGTGAGATTTTAATTTCTATTTTATGTATTATTTCTATTATAGTTTCTTAGTGTTATTAGGTGATGTGAAATTTGATTTAAATGAGCATTGATTTTATTTTTTTCAAATATAATGGTGGAAAATTTTTACTTGGAGAACCAGGGTGAAGGATTTGAGTAACCGCAAAAAAGAATTTATGATACCTATGAGTTTGGTTAAATAGGAAAATTTATAATATGAAGATATTTCTCTAATATATATAAAATACAAAATAATATTTGGCTACCCTTGAATACTAAGAAGGATAGAATCATGTTGGAATAAAATACATTAAATGTTTGAAGAGATTTTTTGTGTGGACATGAAATTGGACAACAATAGAATGAACCAACAATCAAATTTACAAGCTATTGAAAATAATGAATATTGAGATGGTTACTAAAACTATAATATAAGTCTTTGATAGATATAAATAACATGTATAAAATAGTTTTAATGTTTGGATATGATGCTAGAATTGATTTAAGTAATCCATCCATGTGTTACTATGGATATAGGTTGTGAAATAAGTGATGAAATACCCTAATATATATGATGATATGAATCGAAAGTGATGAATTAATTTCCCAATATATAGAAACTCAATAAATAGTTTTTTATTTTTTGATAAGTAATTGGATATTATCCTAATGTGTTCGAGATAGATTCATAAAATCTAAAAGGTGTATTAATGTTTTTATGAGTTGGTGAGAATCGTGTTAAATATATTGGAGGAGAATTGATTCAAAATAATGGATGTCAAGAATTCCTAATAATCAACATAAGAAAATGGTAAGGTATATATTTCACATAGCTAAATATCTCACATCAGATAATCCAATACAATATCAAATTAATACATGTGAATTTCAGCGTAATGGTTTTGGATCATGTACGGAAATTTTCATAAAGCTCAATTCAACTATATAGATAATTGACATAATTTGAAATATTTAGATTCTAAAAAACATCATAATAGAAAACCCATTTACCCAAATAATGAACCATATACAATAATTCTTTAAGTAAGCCCAATTTTCAAATTTGGATACATGATTTGCCACACATGGGATCCAACAACTCATATGAATTCCAAATAGTCTACTTCATAAATATATTCTATTTTGGAAAATTATTTTGAATTCTAGAAAATATTGGTCGATCCATACATACATGATATCCATAAGTACAAATTTTACATTGGTATCCAGGTAATGTAATTTGTATATATATTGGGTCACAATTCTATATTTTTAGATCATTTATTCTATAATTTAAAATGAATAGTAATAATACTAAAACTATTTATTCGTGGTATTAACATAAAAAATCATTGAATAGAATGTAATACATGAGTGAGACTAAGAAAAATCTGACATTTGTTCATGGATATATAAGGTCAAATACATGGTTATTATTTATTTTTATTCCATGAACATAGAGCATCACTGTCCTCAAAAACATTTTTTTCTTATAAAAAATTATGAAAATATAGAGTTTTAACCCAACAGATATATAAATTATATTATACAATTAACAGTGTCAAAACAATGATGTATGATTATGTCTCCTTAACTCAAAAAAGGGTAATGTTATCTTTAAAATTTAAGAAGATTCATAGTAATCCCAAAGTAAATATTAATTAATACACATTGTATACAATGGGTAGACATGATAGCGATAACAAATTCAATTATAAAATTAATGAAAAAGGAAATAAACATAAATAATCTAGATGTAATATGTTCATATCCAGGAATATATTGGTTACCCGTTACAATTGTGGAATTCCTATAGATATTAATTTATAATTTCACATTCCTAAAACGAATAAAAAATCAATAAAATATATTAATTATTGATTGTGTTTATATTCTATATATGATAGTTTTGATGTATCTAATTATTCTATGTATAACCTCACTAATGAGTAGGTTAAAAACTCTATTTGTTACATTCAAATGTATCCTAATAGACAGTCCATTATAGAGTTGAATAAAAGAGTGTGTGAAGTTATTATTGGCTAAAATAAGACATTTCAAGTCTAGGGTAGAGGATTTGGTTCGATTTATAATCATAACCATTCAATTTTCACCTTACATGATGTTTGGTGGGTCTTTGACCAACTGTGGAAATTGATCTTCCTAAGTGTGTTAAACAACATTGGGTTTTCATTCATGTTCAAATGTGGTTTTCATAATATCTCCAAATGACCTATAATACTTATCAGATTATATATTGTGAATGTAATTTATGTATTGATTGGGAGGACCCATTGCCGAAATCTAGGCAATACGTATGTTAAAAAAATAATAATAACATGATATAGGAATGGTGATTGTGGCATGTAATCTAGAATGGAGATTGGGAATAAGATAAACAAGGTATCGTGATATATGTAACACATAAAAAAATAACCATCTATTAGGATCATATAATTATGAAATCCAAAATATTCACATTCAGTACGTATTCTTTTAGGGAAAAAACCGTTGGAATACATCAATTATAACATATAGGCCCTTATTAGAACATATAATTGGATATAATAAATATTGATTGATTTCATAGAATTATGAGAGTCTTATGGAATTTTTAGAAACTGTATAGTGTCATTTCTCCAAATAAAATGTTTTATTTGAGAAAATTAACTACAACATATTAATGTGGGTCCATAGAAATCTTTCATATAATCTCATGCCAGAATAATTCTTCGATGAGGTTGTTATAAGAAAACCATATCACATAAACACATATCATTCTTGTGTAAATAAATTAAGAAACATAGAATAATTTTTTAATAATAATTCCCCTCCCCAAATTCTATTTGATTCTTTTTGGGTGTATAACTTATTCCCAAAATACAACAATAAAATAAGAACCTAGAGATCATAAATTTTTTTTAAAGGCTACTATACAGGGAATAAACACTATATGTTAGGGGTTAATAAACCTGGTTATGAGAAATTCATAATATGATGAGATTTAGTATTCTATGAATCTATTTTTTCCAAATCTAACTCTCTCAAAAATATAAAGGATCTTAGACCTCAAACTATATGTGTTGAGACTATCAACCAGCCTAATTTGAGGCCCACATAGATCAATATCCACCAGAATCTAAACTTCTGACCCAATATCTATAGAACTATTATTCAAAGTCGTATCCTGAGCCTCCAAATTATACTCGTAACTACCATTTTACCAGAGATAGATATGGTATGGTTATTAGGCCACCTGCCCATTTTATCCAATATGATATGGAATCATTTCATATAAACATTTTCTCTGATCATGGACTTATGGATCCCATAACCTATAAGAAAGCTATTAATGATATAGAAATAAGATAATAAAACATAAAATAAGATTAAATTCAATGATAAAGTGGTAGCCAATGGTTTTCATCAATGAGATGTAATTTACTGTTATAAAATCTTCTATCATGTGGTTAAACACTCAACTATCTGAATACTAAATTCTATCTCCATTTACCTTGAATTTTTTAGTGTATAGTATAATGTTAAAATGAAGTCTCTTCATTGTGATATTGATGATATGTATTATATTATTCAATATGATGGTTACCAGAATGACATCAAGAATAATCTAGTATACCTTTTAAATAAATCATTTTATAGTCTAAAAAATCCACATGATATTGGTACAAAAAATATGATACATTTTTGTTTGGTAAGAATATTTTTCGAAGAAAGCATGATATATGTGTTTATTTAAAATATATAATTATTTCAATAATTTTTCTAGTGGTATATAATGTTGATATTCTATCCATTTTGAATGACTTAAAAATCATTATTATAGTGAAATTACATCTAAGAAATTACGTTTTAAATGAAAGATGTTTGTAATACGTAGAACTTTTTTTATTGAAAATTGTTAGAGATAGAAATAAGACATTGTTACACATATTTCAATATTCCTAAATTTTGAATTATCTAATGAGATGCCTTCTCGATTACTTTCAACGTGTTAATGTTCAAATTTCATAACAATTATTGAATTAATTGTTTAATGAACCAATTAAAAATGTTAGTTTTCTATACATGTCTAAAATACCTTATTCTAAAATTATAGTAAACATTATATATATTATAATTTATACAATAAATAAGGTGGAAGTTTTTATTTTCACCCTTATAGGTTTATATAAAATTCGAGTAATCTAAATTGCCATTCCCTTAAATTTCTTACTAGAAATATTTCACAAACATCAACACATTCTTTCAATATTTTAAAATTGTTTTTTTATAAGGAATATTTTACTTTATATATATATATTAATATATGGTGTTAATATTGAAACTTTGGATTCCTTCAAGAGATAAGTTTTTACCACCTATGGAGTACCCATTTCAAGGAAGTTTAATATGTTGATTGTTTTGGAACTCATAACCACCAATGATGAATAGATTACCATAACAGAAGTTATAAAAGAGGATACACAGATAAATGGTTTACATTTATAACATTGTTTATATTATTCTATACGAACCTTGTAGTTTGATAAGATATTTTCATCACCATTTTTAAACATGTTTTCCATGGTATGCCTAAAAACATAGACATTAGCCTTCACGTTATTGTAGACATTATTAGATTTTTAGCATTGTATATCACTATTATACACAATGATAATGATTTCTCCAATATTTTTACTAAGGATGTAAAATTTTCTAAATTTTACGATTTTTTAAATATTTTGAATATGGTTCCAAATCAATAACAATAGGTGTATGAACATCAAAAAATTTATTTGAACTTTTGTATGATTTTTGGGTGTTTATTTTTATTTTTAAATTGATAATTAAAAAATACCATTGGTATTTTACATGATCTACTCATGTATATGAATTATTTATATATTTTTTCCAATAAATATTTTTTAGGCAACATGTTTTGGACTTCTTCTTCTAGGATCTTGTTCTATGCTATTGACCATGGATTTATTCTTTTATCAGACCACTAGTTTGGCCACCATGTGGTTCTCGTGATCTTGCATGATCACACAGCTATTTTCCAATAATTAATCAATAATAATAGGACTAATAAAACAACTCATCATAATCAAAGTGAGATAAAATAATAATAATAAATGTCATAGGAAATAACTTCTCACTGATTCCTATAATCAGTCTGAAACCATGTACTATACCCACTACATTCAAAACATATCTTGTTCTACCTTTGAATATGGAGACATTAAAAAATCATGGTAGTAATAATAAAATACATACTAAAAATGACTAATTTATATTTCAAATCGAATATTAATTAAGTATTCAAATACCTCTTCAAGGATTCTATTTTATTGATTAAATAAGATAATTTTATAAATTTTAAATTTTAACATCTATAATCATTTTCATTATTTTTTTCTGGAAACTATATAAATAGTGAGGTAAAATAGTAATTTGATTTGAAATATAATTTTATACTGGAATCATTTTATATACACCATAATCTATATCCATCTATTGAAATCCAAATGATTGTTGTGTTTAGTCAACAATCTCATACCATAATTTTCATGATATTTATAAATAACCATAACACAAAAAAATGTCAATAATACATAATATAAAACATATAATTTTATGTTTATCTAAAAAATCAGTAGTGTAGTTAATTTTAGATTCTCAATTTATATCATGTTTTGTTTAATTTTTTTATGTCCATGCATTGTATATAAAAATAGACCATTAATGTATCCAAATTGACAACAATGAGAATCCATTGTTGCGTACAAAAGGATGATGGAATTAATTTTTTTTTTATAATTAGATTTTATAGTTTTATCATTTTCTTTTATAAATTAAAAAGATTATATTTTAGTGATATATATTCTTATATAAAATTTTAGTAGTTCTTTAATTCAATTAACAGAATATATCAATTATTATGCACAGTAATTATCAAAATATACTATATGTATGCATTTACTGCTACGAATACCATCTTCTCATTCATGAAAATGGAATTTATACTCTCAATATTAATCATGTCTATAATAGACTCTCCATAAAATTATTAGTCATAATAAATATATGAAAAATTTCAATATATAATTTTTTTATCCATTTTAACATTAACTTGTAATAAATTTTTTAGTGGAATTGGTAGAGAAAATGTAATCTTAAAAGAATTTTTTTAGTTGGTATACTATGATATTTATGTTATACATTACATTTTCATTTATCTTCGAACATCAATAAGAGCATACCCAATTTTTTATATTAAAAAAAATAATTTTTTTTCATTTGAATGAAATTGTAAAGAACATACCAAATTACATCTATATATCTCCAAAAGTAAACTTCCCTACTTCAAGGGTTCTAATAGAATAGTATACCATGTTATCATATAAATCATCAAGGGGAATAAGAAACATGATTCTCATATCATGATCTATATGAATCCATACTCTCAGATCAAATTTATGAAGTACATTTTTTGTATAATATAACATTTGGTATTTTACATTTCAACCCTCACAACAAGGAGATACATAATTATTCATTGAAATGAATGAAATTAGATTTCATCACATAGAATTATATTATGTGAATGATAAAAATATTTTTTTCACATTTAAAAGAACTTATGGTGTGGGGATACAAAGATTCTCCCTTGTGATCCCCTTAGGGCATGATAAAAGAATAATTTTTTTTCACTTTGTGAATATATTTTACCAACATAATTAGATCCTCTAGTAAACAACAGTATAAATTAAGCTATATATGTGTCCCAGGTGAATAAGAACCTATATATCCTAATTGGATTAATGTCCACCTTGTTGTGGATTTGAAGTCTTAGAGAAAACCCTATATAAAAATTAATGGTTGAAATATTGGGGAATGGGTGTTTCTCATGGGCCTTTAGGAATGATAACCCTATTAACATATCATGGGTGTTTCATTATATGTCAATATCCTACACAAAAAAACATTATAAGAATAATTAGGAATAATATAACATTGGTAAAACTGTGTGTGACTCTACTTAGGGATACCTATACATGGCTCCACTTTGGGGAGAGATAGGAATAGCTCCACTTTGGTATAACCTAGAAAAAGAACAACTTTAGGCTAAACTAATAATTTCTACACTTTGGGATACCTTAGACACCATGGTATTGGAAAATTACATTAGGTTTTAAATCCTAATTCACCTATAGGATTATATTTAGTTTTAAATAATTCAACATAACGATATTTATAACATACTAATATGGCCTCCTTTGGAATTCATAATCCTTGTCCAATTTTTGTTAAAAATGTTTGGACATGAGTAGAAATTTTTGCTTTAGCCACAAACCAAAAGTCTAGCTATCGAGGTCAAACCCATAGATATAGGATATAAGCACCTTTTCAGCTAACTCTGGCATATATTTTCATAGATATAGATAAAATCTATAAGCACGGTTCTCTAAATCAATTTGCAAAGTTTTCAACCATGGAAACAGATCTATTGCTACAGTTTTGAAAACCATCGCAATAGCTCCTATTGTTGTCCACCATGGTAGTGGGGGTATATACATGGTTTAATACAATGGAAATAGATATATAGACACAATTTACAACCATGGATATATCCCCAATAAATCATGGTTATATCCCAAAAATAATATGCTCCCAACAAGATTCGATCTTTATACCTCTACTATGTGTACTAATTGCCTAACCACTACACCACAGACAAAATATTGTATATATAAATATATATTTTATTAAAAACTGTGGCTATAGCATGTAAACCATGGATATATCCCTTTTTCTTCGTTAAATCTTTTTCATATGCATGGGTGGGAGACATACAACCAATGTATAAAGAAAAGTGGATATATAAAGGAAAAAAATATTGTATTTCAATGGTTTAGGAAATCTATGTCAATAACCCTAAAAAACCACTCTTTAAAGATAGATTAATATAAATAGTGGCTATATCCCTTAAAAAAAACACTATAGCCACGATTTTACACCAACCATATCTATAGTTATTTGGAAAGACTATATAGCCACGTTTTTACACAAACCATGGTTATAACCCTCAGAAAAAGACCCTATAGCCACAATTTTACACAATCCATGACTATAGACCAAGAAAAAACATTATATATATCATTTTTATAGATCCATTTCTACAGCTATAGAAAAAACATCATATCCACGGTTTCACTGAACTGTTACAATATCCTTCAAAAAAATCTCTATAGCCACAGTTTTATATAACACTTTAGCAATAGCCTTTGTATAAAAACACATATCTGCGGTTTTTGAAAACTGTGGCTATATCCTTGTTTTTTAGTAGTGGGATATGGGTCATTTTTTCTAAAATGTCAAAAGGGAACCCATATATATACCCATTATTTATAGGGATAAACAAGTATTATTATTGGTGAATATGGTATCAATATAGAAGGTGAAATGGAGCACTATAGTTGGATTATCAAAGTATATTTGTATGTCTTTTTTCTCAATAGAAACCCTAATCCAATTGTTTCATGAGAAAATAAATCTTGTTCCAATAAAACATCATTTAAAAATAGTAATTTGGTATCATAAAAAGGATTTAAAAGACTTGAATGCAACGAACAATGTGAATATTCCTCCATAAAATCTGATCCAAAATTCTGAGGTCAAAAATTACCACCCTGATATAATCTCATAAATTTCACTCTTTGAAAGGTAATCAGGAACTGGGATTCAATCACTATACATTGGATTTATATAAGTATTGATATAATAAATTATTCAAATTCATTCAATCCTCGGATGTAACATTATCCATGAAACATTCCTAGAGTGTGCCTTTAATAGTCCAACTTCCATAGTTATATCAAAATATAACCATAGGAATCTACAAACATGATGGAAAAAATATTTAATGGATTTCATAGTCACCCATAATCAAGATTCAATAGCGTAGACATTTGTAATGAAATTACATAGTAATCATTTATCGAATCCCTGGTTAGTGTGGAATACAACAACACAACCTGATGGTATATGTGCATGTGAAGATACCTCATCAATGTTCATATTCATCCATAATTTAATTAGAGATATCCATCTACAGAAATTCAAAATCTAAGGCATCATGACCATTAAAGTAGCTCCAAATATTGTGAGTATGAGATGGGGGGAAAATTAATTCATCATTTCACATGTTTGACCCATGGATGATGTCAAAACCTCAATATGGATGGCAGTGATCCACACACCCAAAGAAGGAGTGTGAATTTCCTAAAAAAGAACATTTGGGCTCTCTAATTGTAGGTATTATATGCAAAACTTTTTGTGAGTAGTTTCCCCAGAATCTAGTCATAATGTATAGCATCAGTGATAGTTCTTATCATCCCATAAATGTTATTCATATCTAGACTGATGCTAAATGATTCTTGTATACATATCTATATATTTCTTGAAAATTTTCAATATAAACATATTTGTTTTATGGAATCTTCAGAGATGATGTATAAATAGTAAGTAGAATCAATATTCGACCCATAATATTGTATCAAACAATGATCAAGAAGTAACTTCCTCTAGATTCTCTATATTAGATGTGAAAATGGTGATAATGAATGGATTTATGAAATTCAGTATCCCAGAGAGAAGAAGGTATGATCCTTCAAAATTGACCGTGTAGAAAACCCTAACCCATAATAGGCCAATAGATAATTGAGACCAAATAAAATAATCTATATTAATAAGCAAATACCTTTGAATATCCTGAATGAAATTATAATGGCTAAATACATATATAGCTTCATTTTAGTGAACATGAGTAATAAGAATGTGTTCCATGGATTAGGTAATAGATAACTACTCTTGGATTTTCCAAGAAATCCAGGTTGTTCTCCAATAGTTTATAGTAGGAATCTTGCATACCATCCATCATGAACACTTAAAAAGATCATGATATGAATTATTAAAGGCTAATAAGATAGATGCGGATTTGTATATATAAATAACATGAATATTTTTTGGTAAATCTATTAAAGTGTAACTAAAACTACATTTCACTGGATATGATAATATTTCTAATTCCTTTAGTTAGGATATATTCATTAATGTTCCCCTGATCCATAATTATAGTGCCTCCCATATTAATGGGTTTGATACAGTCTTTCCTAGACATAATAACAACATTCTATTAATGAAATTAAGAAGTCTAATAATAATTTTGAATATGACATTATACCCCGTTAATAACAGTTTTGGGCCACCTATACAAAGATTATCCATCAAAAAAATAAAAATAGTCATATAAATGATTAGTAAAATTTTCCCTACATAATACATAGTTTTCCTAATATTATATTCCACATGATAAATAATCATGGTGAAAATATTATCCAAATGTAATTTTGATCCTACCATAGAATATGGAACCCTGAGATAGGTAAAATGAAGGGATTCTGTCTCCACTCTAAGAATACTGGATTACTTTTTTTAGATCTAAAGTCACTTTTCAGAGAGAATGAATGATTTTTTATAACTAATGACCTTTCAATAAACTTCTTTATAATTACATAAAATGAATTTCATGTAAGAAATCATTTTACTATCCTATTCTACAATGATCACAATCTCATTGGAATAAATAATATAAGATTATCTATAGATTTACCTCCTAGAATTGATTTTTTATAGAGACAATCTTGTATAAGATCATTAGGGGAAGGAATAAAAAACCATTACCACTCAAAAGAGAATAATAAAATGGGATCCACTTACCTGATTCCCATGGAGTACAAAAATCATCCTCTGTTGGACCCATTGGTAAAGCTATAGAGTCTAGAACATTTTTGGATGATGCTGACCAAGTAGATTAAATTTTGAGAGAATCTAATCTATCTATCAATTTAAAAAATGAAACACCATTTAATCATTTAAATCATATTTGAGATACTGATTTTCAAGGAATGTTTTCAATAATCCACCATCTTCCTCATGATATTTACACATTTTGAGGTAATACATGTAAAATTAACGATAATAATTCTAAAGACAACCCCAAACTGATTTGGGGAAATGAATCCCCTATAAATATATCCCAACTACGAGGAAATGATTTTTCTAATGTCCTTTAGAATTGTGTTCCCACTTGGAAGTGGCCTAATATCCTTGATGGACATATAATTTTTATTTATTTTAATAATTAAATGGAGAATGATTTAACTATATATGGAATTTATTTATGATAGAAATATAGAATCAAAAAATTTTACTTGTCATTATGAACAATTTCATATTCCAACATAATGAATGTTTTAGTAAAACCATCAGGTTTTCCCACACTATCAATATTAAATATCAAACGGGGTGCTCTAATTTCTCTCTCGATAGGGGGTTCACATAACCTCATATTTCTTATGAATTATTTTGGGGATTAATATTATATACCAACATATCAATGTATGTCCCTCTTCAACAAATACATGAATTCAAAATATCTAGTCTTAAAATTGAAAATTCCGTTTTTGTTTAAAAAACACTCATTACTAATGAGTTCACTAAATCCAATCCATGCCTTATTTTTTACTATGAATACAGTGAATGATTCTATATATCTATCTATAAATTTTATCTTTTTTATATTATATTGGATTCACGAAGCATTCTACTTGAGGAAAACAAAATTATCATGATTGGAGAGGTCATGGTCTCATCCTGAGTGGGTTCATAATTAATATGATTATTTTTTTGAAAATAAAGTTGGATTTGTTTTGAATCCTCTATGTTAATCTCAATTATAGAGAAATAATATTTTATAAACTCCTTTAACATTATTTTATTATTTTTATTATATTGGATAAAACATTGAGGGAGATTCCATGAATTAAAAAGCACATGAATTCAAAAAATATTATCGTTCTCAAAGAACCACGATCCATGCATTGATAAATTTAAATATTCAGGTTGCTAACATTTCTCATTTACTATATATTTCAACGATAAGAGGATTATGATCAGAGTTCCACTTAGAGAGAGTGAGTCCAGATACCTAGATATCAACATTCTTATCAAAAACCTAAAAAAATCATTCCAATTTTATTTTTTTCCTTTCTTTGAGGTTGTACATATTGTAAGAGAAATCATCTCCAGTAATGAGTCGTTTTTACAAGCTATATCTATCAATACAAGAAGAATATTCATAGGCTTCCAACTAATTTAAATGATTTCCAATTTTTCCCTCAAGACTTATCAATGTATTAAAGCCTCCAAAAAGAACCCATACTTAACACATTTATATTATATATATTCATTGTCTCTCCAAATGAATATTTTTTTATATTATAATTGGATTCATAGAAAATTTATTGGGAAAAGACACAACCCTGCAGTTGAAAAGTTATTTAAATATCTTGTTTGGATTTTAATAAGGAATGAAGATGAATAATATCATGATTTAAAACCAATAGAGTCTACACATTATTTTCTATGGAATTAAGTTGGGAAAGATTGTATCCAAGGGAATCCCATTTAAATGATTTCCATTTATCAAAAGTCATTTGTGGTGTAACAAGACCAATACACATGGTTTTTTTGGTCATAATAAAGTGTCTCAAGGCTATGACCATGAGATATTTCCTAATCCCTTGATAGTTACAATAATGATATTAATTTATTTAGGTATTACTTTACTCCAGTTCGAATCCCTACCTTCAATGAGAAATCTATTCTAGAAATATTTTCATTCCTTTTACTTTTTTCATTACATTTCCACTCCCCAAACAATCTTCACTGCTCTATAGAGATAGATTTCTATGAGAGTATCAATTGTGGGACCTATGTGTAGTAATCCCATATCATTCCACTGAGGGGAAGTTATTTTTTTCTAGGTACATTCAATCACCACATATTATTCTTCATTCACTCTTCTATTTTTTAATTTTCTAGGAACCACTTAGCTAAACGGTTTAACTCTCTCATGATGAGGGCCCAAAATTACAACATGGGTGGCTTGTGACATGGATTGGATTGGATCCTAAAAATTACATTATGAATACTAAACAAATATCTATTAGGATTACTCATGAATGTGATCATTTCTCATCTAAAGATCATTCATTATCTGAGTGGGAGAGGTAGTAAACCTATCAGACAAAATAATTGGCATGCCCAAGGATGTTATTGGATGGTTAGATGCCTCTTGGAGTTCCCCCATAATAAACACCACTATGTCATTCATAGTAGTTCACCTTAATGTGGGAGATACAACAACTATTTAAATATAAAATTCTTGAAAACCCCTTCTAGATTGGTAGGTTTAGTTTCTTCAAAAGGTGTGACATTATTCTCATCCAAAACATTCATGGGGTTCAACATCCACTTTCTTATACACATTTATATCCATCTTGACTTCAAATATTACAATCACTTAACTAAGATCATTCTTAGGATTAGAAGACTCCATGATACAATATAACTTCATGTCATCTACAACAAATAAGATATCACCTATTGAATGTGAATTTCATGGACAACTCCCTCCACCATCATCATTACAACTGGAGTAGTCATATCCTTGTTCAGTCCAAATCCCACCTCTTGAAAAGATGTAACACTATGATCAAAACATTTTGACTGGTAGGATGATTCTTCTATCATCTTTTTTAGGATTCCTCATCAAATATTTGGGAGTCTCACATTGGAATTTGTAAATTAAGGGAGCCTGAGCCTTTCTGTTTTCATCATTGTACCCCCTATAGTATGAAATAACTCACCCCTATTAATTTCATAGAAAACAGAATTTATATGTGTTGAATATAAGTATGAGATGTTCAAAATATTTAAATTCCTTGAAAAATATAGTCTTTATATTATATAAAGTATCTAATGCGAGGTTTTCATATCCGATTGTGTGGATAGACTCCTCAAAAAGTGTGGTAACCTTTTCAACCTCAACCAATACTCTTGAAAAGTACCAGAACCATGGATTATCATTTTTTTGTTTAACTTTGATTATAATTACAATAGTTGATAAAATTTCCCAAAGTAGATGAGGGTACCGGTCCAACCATGTGAGGATGTACATATAGATCAATACATATATAGGGGTTTTCCTAACACAATCGGGATCAAAATTCATACCCCACTCCTATATCTTAAGAATTCAAGGCTTCATGGGGATAGACTTGAAGCTCCACACCCTCCACATATGACCATCAAACCAAAAAACTGTATGAAATTATCCTCTTCCCATGTAAATGATTTTCTAGTTATGAAATTCTGAAATTAATGAAATTCTATTAGTTATATCATTAATCTTTTACATATTATACCCCCTTAGGGTGAGAATTTGTGCATTAAGGGAAAAAAATACAATAATTGATTCTCTGATAAAAAAAACCTCGATAAAATGTTTCATGAGTGATACACCCCTTATTAATTAATCTTCAAGAGTCGTAATTATAACAGGATAGAAAGACAAGGTTGCCACATTTTTTACAACCATTATAACATTTTTATTCACTATAGATGATTCCTAGGTCAACAAACACTCCAAATGGCATCGCTATATTTCTGGAAAAGATGAAAAAACTTTTATTACCAACATGATCGTGGGATTCACATTTAGATCTTCCCCTTTTAGAAGAATAATTCAAAGGATGGATCTTTTTGTGCTCACACTGTTGTCAATGTTTTCCCCCGGGATCTATCATGTTTGAGATCCATTATCAATAAGAAAAATATATTTAATATTCCTAATAATTTTAATTATGGTTCTTTATAAAGTGTAAACTGATGATAAAATATGTGAGGAACACAAGTATATTATACTAGGATCATTAAATAGGCTTCCTAAATAAGGGAATGAAATCAAGTGCCTAGGTAGTCTATGTTTGTGCACTTAAACAATGTTTGATTATATAATTTTGAAAACCTCCAAAATTAAAAGTATAATTTAAAATAATTATAAATTGTTATTTTCACAACTATTTTGGTTAAATAAGCTACCCTCCAAATTCCTATAAAATGAATTGATCCCTAAATACTTTAATTTCCTATAATAAGTGTTTCACATGAATAAAAAATATTATTAGAGTCTCTAAATATTTATCATCACATTAAAGAATCCATGTCTCTAATAATGGATGAAATTGTTGGATTTCTACGAGTATGAGTTTCTCACTTCCATGTCATCATATTGATAACCATATTTTAATGATCTTTATATCTCATTATGTGGGTAGATATAAAGTAAATTGAGGTCCAATTTATGTTCTCTCAATAGAGTGTGGTATCCCTCTATTTCTAACACAACAATTGTCATTTAAGAGAGGGTCGTATAATTATCATTATAGAATGTTATCTACTATAATTTTATGAAAAATAGCTACCAAATGATATTTTATATGAGTTTATTAGTATTGATTCATATTAATTAATATACATGTTATATCTGGATGATTAATAAATATAATATAAATGATTGATCCAACTTCCCATGATTATAGAGTCCTACATACACATTATTGATATTTAATAGATTAATAACAGTATTTTGATAATGGAATATGTCTATATAATATTGGTATTTAAATGTTTTTAGAGTTATCAGTGTCAAATCATTTTAGAATGATAATAATGTATATATTTTGATCATAAAAAATAATTAATTTTGATCTATATATATATATTTAATACCATGTGTGTATGGTTTTTTAACAATACACATCTTCAGAATAACGGTCACAACCTATTTTAAGTTTATTATGTCTTTTAGTTCCCATTTTAAATGAGAACTAAATCATTTAAATATAGAAATAGAGATTAAAATATTCTACCCAAAACCTATGTATATACAGATTTTTTTTAATATAAATATCTATGACATCATCATCACAAATAATATTCCTATAGTAGAAATCTTATTTGATTCCTTAAAAGGAACTTTACAAATTAATAACCCAATGTAATACCTTGCGAATACCAATCAAGAAACAATTGTAATAACTCTAAAATATCTTTATAGTATCTCTATGATTAAAACCAAATCCCTATTATGTAAACCACTAATTGTGACTCTACCAGACTTGATAGTATTGAGAAGAAATAAGAAACTCCATATCCATATTTTTAATAAAAGTGTGTCCTCTAGAAAATTGTCACTAATACTCAATATCAAAAGGGATCTACTGTGAGGTACCTTGAACACATGTATCTCTATACATGTATATATATGTTATCATCATATGAACCCATGAATTCAAATATTTGCATTTTTTCCAAGACTTGGAGTTACTATATAACATCAAACATGTCACTCCCATTTAGAAACCACATATTTCCTCAATTTATAGACTAAAGAATCAATTTTTCAACCAATACATCCCACGTATTTCATCCTTACACATAATAACATCACATTCCCTTTGTCGAGATAGATTAATACATAGAAGAATGGATATACACTCCAATGGTTTACCTCAATCAATGTCCATGATATCACACTCATAATATGAGATGAAAAATATCATATTGGTTAACCTCCAATAGACAACATGATCATAAAAATAATAAACCATCCCATTGTTAGGTAAGTTAATACACATGCTTACAAACATAGGGTATCAACTTACGATGGTTATAATGCTTGGTATCTTCAGAACCTCAGGTAATGGTAACTCAAATATGATCCATTCACATCCAGTATACCAAAAGCATATTTGTATGTCACTTCATATAGTATATATCGTTGGTCATTCAATGCACACAATGAATCATATTATTTTTCATGTGCACCATGATCATATTATATTTCTCTATAAAATAATACCAATAATTTTAAACTTATCAATTAACTATAACCAATAATAATTGATGACATACATTAGTTATCGATAAACATAGTTCCATTATTTGAGAGGTGAATTATCATTGCAGTTCATGAAGTGGGAATTTATATATAATACAGTGTAGGAAACATGAAAGGATGATAAAATATAGTCTTCCTCTTAATCAAAAACATTTTAATATTCTTAAAAAATTTACGAATATCTAATAACCCAAAATAATCACTGATTTTCCATATCGTATATGATTATTTTTCAAATAATCCTTATTTTTACATCACATTGAAGGTTTTTTAACACCTTACATTATATTTAATCCAAGTAACATATCAATGTTACCATCTAATAAACACTACAAATAAAAAGATTAGTGAGAAACATCCGTTTGGAATACCTGTGATATTTAGAAATCATTATCCTAAATATTTGTCTTCTAGAAAATATTAAAACACCAAAACTTATTAATATCAAATTTTATAATGTGAATGTCATCTTTCTTCATCGAATTATTTATATGTTCAATATCATCATTTTTTAGAACCATATTCTACCAAAAACTACCCACCAAAAAATTAAACTACTAACATGATTTTGTACTAGTACTCATAAAATATTTTTGGTTAATATTATAATAAATTTAATATGGTAATTAATGTATATTCTATGATTTTTCATTAATATGATATCCTAAATGCTTTTAGAATATCAAATTTAATTTAATTTTTAATTTTACTTAAAAAATACTTTAGGGACAATGTCTTTCATTTTTCATACTAACTAAATGTAATTCTTTATATTTTTTATTACTATCCCTTATCCTAAACATTTTTATATTATTTTCTGTGAGAAAATTTACCTTAAACTAATATAATAGTGATATCGACTTTCTAAATGCTAACTAAAGATAATAATATAAATTTTTTTTACCATTACATGTTATAAACATTTTAAGATATTATTTGTAAAACAATTAATATTAATATTAGTGTTATAGTTTAACTGTTAATTTTTAACATTTTTAATTTCAAACATACCTTCACTAGACTCTTACACAATGTAATATTTTATAATATCTCAATAACATACTAAAACAATTTTATTATAGGATAAAATTTTTATTTTCAATTTTTGAAATATTTTAGAAATATACTACTAGTTTTATATCATACATTATTTTATATGTTCTAGGAATACATTCATGTGAAAAAAACAACTTATTAAAATATAACTTTGATGGGTGGTAGGAACACATTACCATATATTTTGACAATTATTTGGATATATAGTTTATCCTATTTAAACAAAATCATTAATAGATTCTTCCCAAACATGTTACTGAAATTGATTAATCATATACAATTAGTATATAAATAGTCCTCTCATATATATTTAAAAAAAATTGTTGTAGAACAGCTACACTTAAAATATATAATATAAATGAAATAATGATACACATAATTTATGTAGATTGATTTGAGATTGATAAAATCCATTACATCTTAATCCACAAAGTAGAAATTATATTCTTTATCTCATGTATATAAACAACATGATCAATATTATTTTTATTTTGACTTTAGGTATATTTACAACCCCATGTGAAACATAAATTTAGTATCATATACTATTCAAAATAAAGGAAATAATTTCTATAACTTTCATAAAATATATTAAAATTACATACATTTTCAAAAACTATTTCAGGTATATTTTGGTTAATACAATCCTATAGAATTATTAATCATACTTCTGGAATCCCCTAGGCTCTAATGACAATGATTGAAATCCCAAAAAATATATTATATTTTTAGAAAACTATTTTTCTTATAGTTTAAACTGTTACCCACTAATGTTACCAATACAATACTAGAATCCTATAATCTTATGCTCAGTTCATCAATTATGATTTTTTTTGAATTTCATGTAAACATTTCATAAATTCATTCCCATTATAAGAGAATTTCAATAAATTAATATAGAATAAATTAACAAACCATAACAAGCCATGTTTTAATCCCCACATAGTGTATGTTATATAAAAAAGTGAATAATAATCCATGTATATTAAAAACAGTAATCTCATTTATTATAAAAAATATATTTTCTATATACTTTTCTAAAGAGATAATTGATATAAAATAGAATCTTCTAGTGATTTTATCAAATATTCAATTATCAATGTTATTAATCAATAATATAATTTTTTATATTACATGAATGTAAACATTAAGACACAAAAACTATTAGTTTTATCATTAAAATATTTGGTATATTTATAACACATATAAATATTATCGTCAATATTATATGGCTTTTAGAATTAGCAAATTTATTCTTATAGATTGTAATGTTACAATAAAACCATTAGTCTCATCCTTTCATTAAATATTTCCATCAAATTGACTTTTACTTGACACACCCTTGAAAAATGTGTATATGTGTCTAAACTATCAAAAAAATTGATGTACCTGATCAAGTTGAGTAAATGAGTGGGGAGTATATTCATTTTCCCATTATACATATAATGAAATTGAAATAATAAATGAATCAATCTATGCTTTCATATAATCTACATTCGCTTATTGAATAAATTCGACACTTCTATACCGTGGAAGGAACTATTTGGTGGAAACTAATTATATAATAAGAAAATTTCTAACATAAATAATCCTACTAAATAACTATTCAATGCATACTAGTTATAAGAGCTACGTATATTAAATTTATCTTTTTCAATGATTAATTACTATACATATCTTAATGATAATGATAATTAAAGTATCTAAAAATAGACTTTATTAGATGAGTATCAAGTATTATTACCACTAAATAAGTAAATTTATTAAATTATCTCCAACTAAAATGACATTCCCTTTTAAAAATACCTCAAAAACATTATTTCTCCAAGATACACATTTTATTGTGAAATGAGTCTTCTAGGGTTTTACACTCCCAACTTAGTAATGGTGGGAGATAATCATCCCAAAAAAAGTATATATTAGTATTTTATATCTAATAAGAAACCAATTTATCCAATCCACAATATTAATAAACTCATCTTCATTTATCTGGTACAATTACTAAGGGTTTCCCCATTACGTGTAACCCAAAAAAGTTCCAAGAACATATTAACTCAAGATTATCCATTGAAACAAATATACTATAAAAACTACCTAAGGATTGTTTTTTATCTATCACTTTGTTTCCTTACACAAGATAATTTAGGGGCACCCTACTAAAGAAGAACATAACCATTTTAATGATCGTAGACATGACATGATCAACTATGGATGTATTATCATAATTTGTATTTGAATGGGATTTTAATATCTCTATATTATATCTTGTTATTATGTTTTATGTATGCATTATTTTAGGGATATTATATTGGAATTTTATTAATCCCACCAAATCAATATGTATAAACCATGTTTTTGTGTAGCACATTAGAAAACATACATCTTTGTGTTACATACCCAAAAAATAGTAATGTATATTTACACATGTCTATATGAATCATATGTATAAGGAATATAAATACATTATTTAAATTAATAATTTTGTACTCATGAGTATTCCTGAAGTGACATATATCCAAGACCATCACCATCCTAAGAAAGTCCCAATACTCTATGTATGTAGGTAGTTTAACCCCAAGTCCCTTTACATGGGGATAATTTTCTAAAAAGAGAATATAATTCATCACAATTCTAACACCAAATGTGCACCAACTGTATTCAATATATATATTGAAGTTAATAACATCAATTACAAACCAATGTCAATATAGATGAAACACTAAATTAATAAGAAATACATAGAACATAACAAAATTTTATATCTACTTAGTAATTTTAAATTTTAAAATCAATCATACACAATCATCAGAATTCATAAAAATATTAATAAACAATAATACAATAGGGAATAAACATTAAATAAATGAAAAATTAAATATTTAATGATGAAATAAAAATTTATGAACAATTTATTAATAAAAAAAATTATATATATTTATAATTATATATTTTATATTTTATATATTCAATAATTTTTAGAATAATAAATTTATTTTAATTGAAATATAAATTGTTTTATAATGATGATGATGTAAAATTTATATTTAAATATATAATGGTATACAATTTAAAAAATTTATAATCCAAATTGAATTTTTAATCATTTTTATAATGACCCAGACATTACATACATTGTTAATATTTCAAAATTGAAGCACACTTATTACAACATATAACAAAACCATGAAAGCACCGTATAGGTATATTGCCTTTAGAAACTGGGAAACATAAACAACTGGTTCATAAAGCATCTACATTGTCTCCCATTTATTTCATCATATCTAGAGTCCCTTTTGGCATATACTACTAAATAACCTTCTTCCTGGCCTGGGGGAAAGAAAACATACAAAAGGGTGAGCTCAAATGCTCACTAAGGGTAAGCAAAAGAAATATCAATCACATCATATTCATAAGAAAATAACATTTTGGGAATCTTACCCTGCAAAAGAGATCAAACTTTCATAACATGGGATAAATCATAGTAGTGAAATGTAATCACAATATTCATAACTTAAAACATGATGCTTTGTGTCATACACACATAATCATAGATAATCATTTCTTATTAGTCCAGACTCATTGCCAAGACTATCTTTGTGGACAAAGTCCATTTCTGAACCGAGTTCATTCCTCGTTTCAGTCCTGTTTCACTGAACCGGTTTAACCTACCGTTCCAGCCATGTCTATCTCATGAGATATAAAATCTTTACCCAATTCATTGGATGGAAATATAGGTCCCACCCATCTCATAATGATACCATTATTATGTGTGCCACAAAATCATAAACCATACATCATAGCATAACCCATGTAATAAAAATTGGATTCTTAAACATCGTGACATCATAAAACAATTCATAGAAGATAAAGGAATTCATAAAAATAATTCCATCACAACATAATCAAATCAATTTAATAATAGGGATAGAAACAGAACCCTTTATTATCTTAGATGGAAAATAATTTTGATAAAATACTTGAACTCCATCCTTGGGGAAAATATACTTTCTACATCAAAAACACATTTAATTTCTTAACATGTAATAATATTCTAAACTAAAAGAAGTTGATTAAAAATAAACTTGAAATCATGTAAGGTAAGCTTCTTGGAAATAAGGTTTTAAAAATCCAGTCATGTCGTATAAGTTAAAAAATCATTCTTCTCATACTTTTGTCGGAAAAGTCAAAAAGTACCTCGTATGAAAAACGAGAAAAGATTTCATTCATATCTTTTAATAAAAATTTACCAAAGGGTTAAATTGGATATAAACTATTGTAGAAGGATATAAATATTAAATATTGAGGAAACATGGATGTGGATGATAAAATAGACCCCAGTAAATTCCAAAGTATAAACAATCTCGGATAAAAATGAGATTGTGATATTTCCCTTACCTTTGGTCCAAGTTGTTTAGTAAGTGTTCAAACCTGCTGTATAATGATTTAAATAATTCCATTGACATATTACAGAATCATACTCATTGTTATGATATCATATATGGTCATATTATTAGCTTATTATTATTAATATTTCATTACTACTTGTTATTCGGGTGATTATTACTTTTTGTTCTTATGCGTGTTTTGTCGAATAAATTCTTATTCTTCTTTTTAGGTTATAGATACCTCATTTCCAGAATGTTATTAGTGTAATATATATCATATTTATTCACTCAATTCATTTATGTAGTCATTATGCAATGAAAATCATGTAGAAAGAGTCGCATCACATCGTGGAGACGGTATTCCGTACGAACACACGAGCGATGATATCATTCCCATGATCCTAGAATTGTATTAGAGTGTATGTATACTATTTAAGAATCAATATCACTTTACAATAATCATATATATTCATTTTTACACCATTATACCCATCCAAGTAAGGTGGTGGTGGAAAATAGATTATACCACGGCGTGGAGACGGTATTCCGTACGTACGCACGCGCAGTGATTTCATTTTCCATAGGTTGGATATATGGTGAAATAGGGTTTTTTTCATACTTATAATAACATATAAGTATATGAGTGATACTGATGTTATTAATTCATAATTAAAAAATTAAAGAAGAAGAAGTGGAAGATGAATTAAAGTTGAAAGAATCGGTAACGGACATTACCTCTTCTTTGAAGCGCTTCTTTGAGACCTACTTTTAGGGAACTAAAATTGGTCTTTGAAGAATACCAGGACCTCTAGTATGTTTCTAGGGAAGTGGAGAGGGGAAATTGGCAGAGTTTGGCCGAGCATGAAGGCTCAATGTGGTGTGAGGAAGAGAGGGAGGATGTTCCCTTTTATAAGGGAGGAGAGAGGCACCTTTGAAAAAACTAAAAATATTATTTTATTATAAAGTAATATTTGGTTTGAAATATTTCCAAATTGATTTATTTCGAAGCTAAGGTGGGGATGGGTCGAAATCCTCTCATCCAATAGAATTTAGACAATTTTAGGTTCCTATTTTAACCTTATCATTTAGATTTAAATTTAAGTTATATAATATTACTTTTACCGTGTCTTCTTGTGTTCTTACACTATAATTTTAATAAAAATACTATAACAAGACCAACAAACCCCAATTTGTTTATTAATAACATATAAAACTTTATCTAATTCATTTTTCAGAACCTTAGATTTTTAGGAATAAAATTACAATTAATAATATAATATTTGTTTTAAGAACTATTTTATGTCAATTTTGATACTATTTGGAAATTGATTTTTGTGAAAATCATAACAGAATAATTAATTCGAAAAAAGTTAATTAAATCACGGATAACATGTCATATTAACCTAGATAATTAGTGGAATTCATTAAAATTCTCAAAATCAATTATTTGGGTATTTATAACATCAATTATGTCAATATTTCATTAATACGATAATTACTACATCATCTTTGTGTCATAAATAAATTATATTATTTAATGACTAAAAATTACAAATAAACTTCCATTATGTAGGAAATATTTTTATCATTCTAATTAATATTTATATTTGAATTTATCTTATGTATAACCCTATATTAAAAATTATTTACTTATTAAACTTTGATTTTAACTATGTTAACCCTTCTTTAAATAAATTAATAATAAATGTCCTAATCTAATCTAAGTGGGCCTAAATGGTCATATTTTATTCCTAAAGTTGTTTTTGGTCGCATTACATGTATACAATAAAATTAGGACATGTGTTAGGGTGATAATAATATCATTTTTACCCTTAATTACCCTATTTAATTTTAACCGTGGTAAATAAAAGTAAAAAAGTTACTATTCACCAAAAATTATTTTCATCTCATTGAACCACATTTTACTTATTTAAATCAACCATGTTTCTTGGATTTTTGAAATTCCACTCACAGAATCGGTTAAATTAAGTTTTATGTCAATTTGCAAATTCTCCTAGGAGGCGGGGAAAGACAGGGAAAAGTTCAATAAAATTTTTATATATCTAAAATTATTATAAAATTACTCCAATGAATTACATTGAACTTATATAGGTATAATGTATCAATTTTGATCTCAAATAAATTTAAATAAAATAAATAATTATTTAAATAAAAAGTAGGTTTTTAAATAGTAACCCAGTGTTTTCACTATTCATCAAAAATTTTATGTTTCCAGAAAATTACCAAAATTTTACCCTAGGATAATTTCGATATTCCGAATCCAAAAACGAAGTCCATTTTGAAAAATAAAATTTACAAAATTTCAAAAAGTGGTTATTACTATTCAAAAAGTCTAGTTTTAATAATATTTTAATAGCATATCGTTGTTTAGGGAAACTCGGTATTGCGTACGACGCAAACTATCAAGGAAGGTCGCGATTGCATGTAAAGCAAGACAAGATGGTGTTGTGTGTAGTGAAATATTTCTTTGATGATTTATATAAAATAAAAACAAAATATATCTTATGAAAATCTTGGGTGTTACATTCTACCCCCCTTAAAATTAATTTCTCCCTCATAAATCGTCACTTGTAACAAACAGATGATGACACCTCTCCCTTATCATATCCTCAAGCTCCCATGTAAATTCTTCTAATTGGTGGTACCTCCATAAAACATTCACCAAGCGAGTGGTTTTTTGTTCCGTAGGTCTTTTTCACTACGATCGAGAATCTCTATCGCCTGTTCTTCATAAGAAAGATCTTGTTCCAGAGGTACAACTTCTGAGCTGAGTACATGTGATGGATCAGTTATGTAATTTCTCAAGAGAGATACATGGAACACATCATGAACGTGAGAGAGATTCGGTGGAAGCGCCAATCGGTAAGCTACCTTCCCAACATGATCCAGTATTTCGAAAGGACCGATATACCTAGGGCTAAACATTTCCATCTTTCCAAATCTCATGACCCTCTTCCAGGGAGATATTCGTAAGAACACCTTATCACCCACTTCAACTCTAAGTCTTTTCTTCGGTTTTCGGCATAACTTTTTTGTCGACTCTGAGCTGCTCTTATGTGTTGTTGAATAGATATGACCTTTTATTCCATCTAATCAACAAGATCAGGTCCTAATAGCTTTCTTTCCCCAACTTCATCCCATAATGTTGGAGTCCTGCATTTCTATCCATAGAGATATTCATAAGGATACATCTGAATATTGGAGTGAAAGCTATTATTATTAGAAAATTCCACCAAAGGTAGGTGTTGATCCCAACCACCTTTGAAATCCATAGAGCAATCTCTTAACATATCTTCTAGAGTTTGAATTGTCCCCTCAGACTGATCGTCTGTCTGAGGATGATAAGAAGTGCTGAAACTCAACTCTGAATCCAGAGTATGCTGAAGGCTTCGCTAGAACATTGAGGTAAACCTCTGATCCTGATCAGATATAATAGAAAGTGGTACTCCATGCAATCTTACCACTTCCTTTACATATATCATGGCAAGATGATCCATAGATAAATCCTATCTAATAGCAATTAAGTGTGCGGACTTTGTAAAATGATCAACTATGACCCAGATAGCATTATTTCCTTTGGATGTTTTAGGATTTCCTGTGACAAGTCCAGAGTGATTTTTTCCCATTTCTATTCTGGTATGGTTAATTGTTGTAACATCCCCTTAGACTTCTGTCTCTCAGCTTTAACTTGCTGACAAACCAAGCTTCGAGAGACATATTCAGCAACATCTCTTTTCTGCCACCCCACCAGAAGTACTCTTTCAGGTCCCTATACATATTCGTGCTTCCAGGATGAATAGAGAATGAAGAACTATGTTCCTCATCCAGCAGCTCCTTTAATTCGGGGATGGGAGGAACACAAACCCGATTCCTCAACTTTGTTATCCCATCACAATCAAGGTTGAATTCAGGAACATTTCTCACCTTCTTTTGTAACTCTACATCTTCGTTCTGTGCCTCTTTAATCTTCACATGTATAGATGGTTGAACATTCATTTGATATAGATATGATTTTCCCCTTCCATTTTAATTAAAAGATCCATCCTTCGTAAATCCATAAATATTGGATCATTTGTGATCCTCATCATGGATAAACTGGCATGGTCTTGTCGACTTAATTCATCTGCCACCTTGTTTTCTTTCCCAGGGTGGTAATGGATTGAGCAGTCGTAATCCTTAATCATCTCCAACTATCTTCTTTGGTACATATTCACCTCCTTTTGTGTGAAAATATACTTTAAACATTTATGATTAGTATAAATGTCACACCTTTCTCCATAAAGATAATGCCTTCAAATCTTTAATGCAACGATTACCGCAGCTAACTCAAAATCATGAGTTGGGTAATTTTTCTCATGGATTTTCAACTGTCGTGACGAATAAGCTATCACCATATCATTTTGCATAAGAACACACCCCAATCCCTTCTTGGATGTATCACTGTAGATCACAAACCTTTCTCTAATATAAGGAAGTGTGAGTACAAGTGCACTGGATAACCTTCTTTTCAACTCCTTGAAATTCTATTCACATTCCTCCATCCACAAGAACATAACTCCTTTTCGAGTCAACCTGTTGAGTGGATTAGATGATCGTGAAAAATCTTTCACAAAATGTCGGTAATATCCAGCCAAAACCAGAAAACTTCGGATCTCAGTTACCTTTGTTTCTCTCAACCATCTTTCGATAACCTCTGTTCTCACTGGATCCACATAAATCCCCTCTTTTGAAATTATGTGACCCAAAAATGAATCTTTTGGAAGTCAAAATTCACACTTGGTAAATTTGGAATAATTCTTCTCCTTTCTCAGGGTCTTCAATATAATTCTCAAGTGATATTCATGTTCTTCTTTGCTCTTTGAGTATACCAGAATATCGTCTATAAAGACTACCACAAACTGATCAAGATAGTCTCTAAAGACTCTATTCATTAGATCCATTAACATAGCAGGGGAATTAGTAAGACTAAATGGCATCACTATAAATCCATAGTGTCTATCCCATGTATGGAAAGTCGTCTTTGGTATATCTTCCCTTTTGACCTTTAATTGATGATACCCTAAACGAAGATCAATCTTGGAAAATTATTGAGCTCCGCATAGTTGGTAAAATAAGTCATCAATGCACGGGAGAGGATATTTGTTCTTGATAGTGATCTTGTTATGTTCTCGATAATCAATGCAGAGTCTCATTGATCGATCTTTCTTCTTAACAAACTGAACAGCTGCTCCCCAAGGTGACGCACTAGGGCATATGAACCCCTTATCATGATTCTCTTGGAGATGCTTCTTCAATTCCGGCAACTCAATTGGGGTCATTCTATAAGGTGACTTTGAAATAGGTAAAGCACCCGGTACGGGTTCTATTGAAAACTCAACTTCACGATTTGGTAGAAGACCTAGTAATTCATCTGGAAAGACATCATCGAACTCTCGTACAATGGGCATATTCTAAATCATGAGTTTCTTACCAACCATTTGAGATAAATAACCTTCATTTAGTGGAATCAAGACCCATAAGATGGACGAAATTTCCACTAGATGGTTATATTCATCCTTACATCGATAGACGATCATAGATTGATCTGGAATATGAAATGTGACTTCCCTTCTTTGGAAATTGATATGATCTCCATATAAAGAAAGCCAATCCATGCCATGAATCACATCAAATTCCACTATAGGAAGGATCACAAGGTTTGCAGGAAGCACTTTCCCACAAACTTCAATCGGAGAAGAATCATTAACTTTTGATGCGACTGTTGTGACATTAGGGGTTGTCACAGCTAACTCAACATCTAATTGTTGAGGTAATATGGTGATACCCTTAGAAAATTATTCAGAAAGAAAAGAGTGGGTGGATCCATAATCAAATAAAACATTTGATACTTTAGAGTGGATGGTAATTGTACCTGTCACCACTTAGTTTTCGTACTCTACATCGCTGATAGAAATTTCATGTGAAATTCCTTTGTCTTTAGCCTTAAGAGTTTGTTGAAGTCGACCATCATCATCAACCCTTGGATTTTGACATTGATTGGCATAATGCCCCCATTTCTTTTCACTTGAATCATTAAAGTGTAGTAGGTTTATTCTGTGTATCCCTTCCTTTTTTGCATCATTAGACGTCTTCTTTCCATCATTGCGGCATTCAAATTCCCGATGACCTTCCTTTCCACATTTGAAACATTTACTTGTCCCTTTAAGACAACTCCCTCTATGTTTCTTTCCACGTTTTGAGCATAAGGGAAAGCTCATCTTCTATTCAGTGTTCTCTTTATATTTTCCTTTGAATTACATTTTCTTCTTCTTATCTAACCCATATGATTGATGGGTTACTCCAATCTCTATCTCAACTTTGAGAGAACATCGAACAACTTCCTCGTAGCTATTGAAGTCCCTTATGGCTAACGACCTTTGAAGACATGGTTTTACGCCACTAAAGAATCGATCGATCTTACTCTCAGGTTGGATAATAATCCCAGAAGTGTACCTTGAAAGTCTTGTAATATATCCTTCATAGGTACCAACAGATTTATCATCCTTTTTCTTTAGTTCGAGATACACCTTCTCCGTCTTTGTTTGGAGAATACGAGGGAATTACTTATTGAAAAATAAGTTCTTGAACTCGTCCCATTCAATGGAATCAATTTCATCTCTTGGACTTGTATTCTTGATAAGATTACACCATTGATCAGCATCACCTTCCAAACGATACACTGTTAAGATGACATTATCATGTTCAGAACATTGAAGAACTGAAAATATCTTTTCAGTAGTACTGATCCATTGTTCAGCAACTAATGGATCAGTAGACCTGCTGAATGATGGTGGACGTTGTCTCATGAAGGATTCAACAGAATGTTGCTCCTTCCTTTGCTCGTTTGGAAGTCCAGCATGATTCATAGCATGAGAAAGTTGTGTGAGAATGGCTACCATATTTTGCATTCCAGCTCACATAACGTTTGGTTTCTCAGGGGGACAATCATTGCATTGCCCGTCGCATTCCGCATTAACACGGTTCCTTTGGGTTCCATCCATTGACTAAACCAAGAAGAATAGTGTGAGCAACACTAATTATAATAGGAAAACTACATAATCAAGAATAAAATTTCACACTTAAGGTCTTATCCTAGGTTATTCATGGCCATTTCTAAAACACTGAGATTGTGTTCTATGCTTAGACTTATCCTTATGATTCTTACTATGGCTTTCACATCCTAGTATCCAAAGGATGACTATACCTTTCCTCTGATACCAACTAAAACGACCCATACTTTACATGCAATGTTAATAATTCAAAATTGAATCACACTTATTACAACATATAACAAAACCAGGAAAGGACCGTATAGGTATAGTGACTTTAGAAACTGGGAAACATAAACAACTGGTTCATAAAGAGTCTACATTGTCTCCAATTTATTTCATCATATCTACAGTCCCTTTTGGAATATCCTACTTAATAACCTTTTTCTTGGCCTGGGGGAAGGAAAACATACAAAAGTGTGATCTCAAATGCTCAGTAAGGGTAATCAAAAGAAATATCAATCACATCATATTCATAAGAACATAACATTTTGGAAATATTAACCTGAAAAAGAGATCATAATTTCATAACATGGGATAAATCATGGTAGTGAAATGTAATCACAATAATCATAACATAAAACATTAAGCTTTGTGTAATTCACACATAATCATAGAAAATCATTTATTATTAGTCAAGACTCCTTGACAAGACTATCTTAGTGGACAAAGTCCATTTCTGAACCATGTTCATTTCTCGTTTCAGTCCTGTTACACTGAACCGGTTTAACCTGTCATTCCAGCCATGTCTATCTCATGAGATATAAAATCT
The DNA here is from genome assembly GCA_963277665.1 of Viscum album. Lineage (NCBI taxonomy): Eukaryota > Viridiplantae > Streptophyta > Magnoliopsida > Santalales > Viscaceae > Viscum > Viscum album. The sequence goes on from OY728125.1 coordinate 977,242,848, forward strand.
TTACCCAATTCATTGGAGGGAGATATAGGTCCCACCCATCTCATAATGATACCATTCTTATGTGTGCCACAAAATCATAAACCATACATCATAGCATAACACATGTAATAAAAATGGGATTCTTAACCATCGTGACATCATAAAAAAATTCATATAAGTTAAAGGAATTAATAAAAATAATTCCATCACAACATAATCAAATCAATGTAATAATATGGATAGAAACAGAACCCTTTATTATATTAGATGGAAAATAATTTTGATAAAATACTTGAACTCCATTCTTGAGGAAAATATCCTTTCTACTTCAAAAACACATTTCATTTCTTAACATGTCATACAATTCTAAACTAAAAGAAGTTGATTAAAAATTAACTTGAAAACTTGTAAAGGAAGATTTTTGGAAATAATGTTTTAAAAATCCATTCATGTCGTATAAGTTAAAAAAACATTCTTCTCGTACATTTGATGAAACAGTCAAAAAGTACCTCATACGAAAAACAACAAAATATTCCTTTGATATCTTTTACTAAAAACTCACCAAAGGGTAAAATTGGATATAAACTATTGTATAAGGATATAAATATTACATATTGAGGAAACATAGATGTGTATGATAAAATACACCCCAGTAAATTCCAAAGTATAAACAATCCAGATAAAAATGAGATTGTGATATTTCCCTTACCTTAGGTCTGATTTGTTTCGTAAGTGTCTGAACCTCCTGTATAATGATTTAAATAATTTCATTGACTTATTCCATAATCCTACTCCTTGTTATTATATCATATATGGTCATATTCTTAGCTTATTATTAGTAATATTTCATTGCTACTTGTTATTCAGGTGTTTATTACTTTTTGTTCTTATGCGTGTTTTGTCGAATAAATTATTATTCTTCTTTTTAGGTTATAGATACCACATTTACAGAATATTATTAGTGTAATATATATCATATTTATTCACTCAATTCATTTATGTAATCATTATGAAATGAAAATCATGTAGAATGAGTCGCATCACATTGTGGAGACGGTGTTCCGTAGGTACGCACGAGCGATGATATCATTCCCATGATCGTGGAATTGTATTGGAGTGTATGTATAATATTTCATAATAAATATAAATTTAAAATAATCATATATATTCATTCTTTACACCATTATACCCATCCAAGTATGGTGGTGGTGTAAAATAATTTATACTATGACAGGGAGACGATATTCTGTACGTACGCACGCGTGGTGATTTCGTTTTCCGTAGGATGGATATATAGTGAAATAGGGTTGTTTAATACTTATAATAACATATAATTATATGAGTGATACTTATGTTATTAATTCATAATGAAACAACTAAAGAAGAATAAGTGGAAGAAGAAATAAATTTGAATGAATCGGTAACGGACATTACCTTTTCTTTGAAGCGCTTCTTTGAGACCTCCTTTTAGGGCATAAAATTTGTCTTTGAAGAAGACCAAGACCACTAGGATATTTCTAGGGAATTGGAGAGGATAAATTTTCTGGGGTTGGCCGATCTTGAAGGCTCAAAGTGGTGTGAGTAAGAGAGAGATGGGGTTCACATTTATAAGGGAGGAGAGGGGCACCTTTCGAAAAACTAAAAATATTATTTTATTATAAAGTCATATTCGGTTTGAAATAGCTCCAAATTGATTTATTTAGAAGCTAAGGTGGGGAGGGGTAGAAATCCTCTCATCCAATAGAATTTAGACAAGTTTAGGTTCTTATATTAACCTTATCATTTAGATTTAACATTAAGATAAATTATTTATTTTTACCTTGTATTCTTGTGTTCTTACACTATAAGGTAAATAAACTTACTATATCAAACCAAAATAACCCCAATTTGTTTATTATTAATATATATATCCTTATCTAAGTCATTTGGCCAAGCTTTAGATTTTTATGAGTAAAATGACAATTAATAATATAGTATTTGTTTTAACAACTATTTTTTGTCAATTTTGAGAATATTTGGTAATTGATATTTGTGATACTCATAAAAGAATGACTAATTTGAAAAAAGTTATTTAAATGAATTATAACATGTCATATTAACATAGAAAATAATTGGAATTCATAAAAAGTCTCAAATTACATTCATTTGGGTATTTAAAACATCAATTATGTCAATATTCCATTAATAAGATAATTACTGCATCATCTTTGTGTCATCAATAAATTAAAATATTTAATGTCTAAAAATTACAAATAAGATACCATTATATAGGAATTTTTTTATCTTTCTAATTAATATTTATAGTAAAATTTATCTTACGAATAACACTATATTAAAAATAATTTACTTATTAAAAATTGATTTTAACTATTTTAACCCTTCTTTAAATAAATTAATAATAAATGTCCTAATCTAATCCATGTGGGCCTAAGTGGTCATATTTTATTCCTAAGGTTGTTTTTGTTCTAATTACACTTATCCAATATAATTATAACATGTGTTAGGATAATAATAATATCATTTTTACCCTTATTTACCCTATTTACTTTTAACCGTGGTAATATAAAAGTAAAAAGTTACTATTCCCCAAAAAATAATTTTCATCTCATTGAACTACATTTTACTTACCGACATCAACTGTGTGTCTCAGATTTTTGAAATTCCACTCACAGAAGTGGTAAAATTATGTTTTATGTAAATTTGCAAATTCTCCTAGTAGGTGGGTAAAAGGCGGTGAAAAGTTCAATAAAATTTTTATATACCTAAAATTATTATAAAATTACTCCAATGATTTACATTGAACTTATATAGGTATTATGTAACAATTTTGACCTTAAATAAATTTAAATAAAATAAATAATTATTTAAATAAAAAGTCGGTTTTTAAATAGTAACCCAGTGTTTTCACTATTCATGAAAAATTGAAAGTTTCCATAAAAATACCAAAATTTCACCCTAGGCTAATTTCGATATTATGAATCCAAAAATGAAGTTCATTTGGAAAAATAAAATTTACAAAATTTCAAAAAGTGGTAATTACTATTCATACCGGCTACTTTAATAATATTTTAATAGCATATCGTTGTTTAGTGAAACTCGGTATTTCGTACGACGCAAGCTATCAAGGAAGGTCGTGATTGTGTGTAAAGCAAGCCAAGTTAGTGTTGTGTGTAGTGAAATATTACTTTGAAGATTTATATAAAATAAAAACAAAATATTTCTTATAAAAGTCTTGGGTGTTACAATTTTTCATTATAGAAATATCATATATTTAATATTATTTAAAAAATGGTAATATCATTCATCAATACAATTTTGATTTTTCTTAAATAAAATCAAAAAATGTTTAATGAATTTGAACAACTAAAAATAATTTATTTTTAACTATAGGATCCTTTTATTTTCAATATTTGTTTTAGGCTCATTTATATGAAAATTTTTTCTTCATTTTGAGTAATTTTAATTTGGGTTTTTCCTTAGGGTGTGTTTTGGGGGATTTTTGATAAACATTTAAGGAAATGGTGTTGTGCACAATTGGTTCCCTGTTAGAGAAAACCATGTTTCCCAACCCATCATATTGTGCAACAATTGATAGTTGGGTTTTACATGGATAGTGTCGGGTATGTAAAATTGTCCTCCCTGAAAAGGGAAACAATGAAACAGTAAAATTATAGGATCACAATTAAGGGACATAGTTAGGGAAAACCGTGTTCCCCTAAATATAAAATAGTGTATGGTTTTTAAAAGTTGCATGAAAAATAGTTTTTAATTCCCTTGCACCCATGAAACACCCCTATTTGGATCCATACATGGACCCATTATATTTATGATGATTTTATACATTTCAATAGGGATTACAAGGTCTTATGACACCCTTTCTTCAATATTTGAAGCCCAGATTGATGAATTTGGAACACTACTAGTAAGAGAAAACAAAACCATTTGATTTCCAATTATTGTACCATTCTTCACCCTTTCGTTATGGGAATTATTTCTCTGTTTAGGTTATAACTATACCATATATTTTGTATCTAGATCTACGAATTTAGATCAAGATCGATATTAGAGAGATAATGACTTACGTTATCAGGATTTAGGATATAGATCTGAATCTCATTTTATATTGTAGTGCCACTTAATTTTGGGGATCCCTGTTGGATGATTCTTCATTGAATTATTGATGTAGAGTGTCTTTAATTCAAAAACCACATTGTTTACATAATTTTGGTGTATGAAATTGTATGATTTATATATAGTTTTTATCATTTGACTTCTTAATTAAAATAATTAATTGGGCGAATTTGTTAGTTGAGGAGAAGCGAATTGTGGATTTTAGAAATTATGGATTAGAGATAATTAATTGTAGTATTAATTATGAGATATAATGATTTATTATTGGAGATAATTACTTGATGAATCAATTATGGGATATGAAGATATGAAAATGTTGGTAAATTATTGTGGAATTAATTATGATGTACTGAAATATAGAAAAAGATAATTAAATGCAAAATTAATTATCTGATTTTGAGTTGTGAATATTTATTATTTAATTGAAAAATTAATTAATGGGATTAATGTAATTATTTAATTGGGGAATTAATTATGTGTATATGTGTGATAAAATAGTTTTTGAATTAGTAATGCAATTGATGTTGATCATTAAATAATCAATTAATTATGTGGTGAATGGAAACATGGTCATTTAGTTGTATATTAAAGAGTGGAAACATGGTCATTGTAATGTGTGATGTGCGAATGGTAACATGGAAATTCTGGTATGAATGATAACATTGTAATTTAGTTGTGAATTAAAGAATGGTAAGATGGTCATTTATTGTGTAATGTATGAATGGTATCATGGATATTTTATTGTGTATTGTGTGAATAATAATATGGTCATTTATGTATGAATTAATTAATGGTAACAGTGGTATTATTTATTGAGATATAATACCACATGGGAATACATTGGGCTCCAATTAGAGCCGAATTTTAGATTGAGGCATAGATTTCTAAGGGAAATTATGGGTTATGTAGTCAAATAATTATTAATAAATAATGTGATAACTGTTTAATTATGAATTTTAATTACTTTATTTATACAATGACAGTCATTATTATTGGACAAGATATTGTTGTTGGCACTATTTATGGTGGCTTAATAAGTTATACTCACTTCATTCATGGGATACCTTATCAGTACCTGAATAGATTTGGTGATTTCTGGACATGTTAAGGGAATTATACCTGAGTAAGATGGTTGTGTTGGGATGGATCTTGGATAAGAGAACCAGACATGACTCATGATATGATTCAAGACTATTGATTTTGTTTCTTTAGAGTTTCATTTTAGATACAAGGAAATTCGACTACCATGCCATGTTTATACATTTGTTCGATATTGAATTTACATCTTTGATTATCATGAGTTGCTAGTATTGTTCATGGTAATATGTTATTCTACTAGTGTTTATTTATTTCTTATAGTGTATTACTTTGAATAAAGAGGTTATAGTCTCTCCATGATAAACATATCAGACCCTCACTATTATTCGGAATCCACTAGTTTATGGAGAGATGCCAGTGAGGTCATGTGGATGTCTGAATTGGGGCACCACTATGAGGTACTCGTATCAGGACATTACAAATTAGTATAAAAGGGATTTTTATTTTCTATTTTCATTCTGTATTACAATTTGAGAAATGCAGATATGTTACTATAATCATTTGTTCCTTTCTTATTAGAAATTTAGTGGGAGTAGATAACCTATTTGTGATGGAGAACTAATGTACCCATGCTTGGGATTATTGTTATTGATGATTTTTTTAGAGTTGAATATTAATTCACCTTGGGTGACATAAATGGCGTGTGATGTTATTTTTTCATGGATTTGATGAGATATGACGTGTGGCCTAAATATTCATGATATTTAAGTATTCAAGCATAATTCATGGAAGTAATAGTTATATTGTGACTTGCATCACTTTAAGAATGAATGGGAAAATGGTTTATGGGTGTGTTATTGAACTCGTATTGTTATTCCATACATTTGAAATTGATCTACATATGGTTCTAACAAGAAATTGAAAAATATTTTAATATGATGCTGGATGAGAATAAATACGTGTCTAAATAATGAACATGAATAATAATATTTTTTTACCCTTGTTAACCTGGATCAAGGTGTATGATGGTTAAAAGTAATTTTAATGCCTCTTTTTTGATCATTTGGTGAGGGTTTTGGGAAAGGATTTTGGTGGCCTGTTTTGTTTCCATTATATGTTATAGTGCTGATTTTATGAAGTATAGATCAATAAGAATGTTTGTTATTATGAATTGTATGCCTACATGCCAATGCTAGTTTAGAGGATGACCAACCAGAATGGCTAGGAATGATCATCTTGTGTCATAATCTGAGGCACAAATTATCTAAGTGAGGAAGAAGATGTGAAGTTATGATAAATCATTTTTCTCTGCAAGATGTTCATGGGAAGAGACCCAAGAGAGGTTGTGATGTGTTTGCATGATCTGACGAGGAAGTTCTAGTTGCATCACCCACTTACTTTTAGTAGAGATGGTAGACCTAAGGTACATCATTTCTGGATGAGTGAATTAAGAATATACTTGACCACAAATAGAATATTATATAGAGGATGGTCAATTTGGATGCTAAAATTCTATGAGGATCAACAAATCATTGGTGGGACATTTAGGAATGGAATCGACATGCTGACTGTATATTATTAAAGAACATTTTCGAGATGTTCCAAGAGCGCATCTATCCAATTACACTAAATAAATATAGAGAAGATGTGTTCATGATGTTGAATATGGGGATTATTTCCATTATGGACTATTCTAGACTCTTTATAGACTGGCGACACATTTCATCAATATTGAAAGGGTACAAGATAGTTACAGAGAATTATTTTCATGATTGCAATAAATGTGAGATAATGTCCCATGTTAACCTTTTAAGTTAACACACTTTACTGATGTGGTGGATTAGGAACTCATATAAAATGTGAACCTGAAGGAGGTTTCCATTTTAGGATAGATTGTTCCAGTATGATTAACATGAGGTACAACTTCTGAGAGTGGAATGCATCACTATGATAGTATTATGCTGTATAGTGGAAAACAAATTACCTTGGGAAAGGTATTAATTTCACAAGACCATACATCATTGATCTATCAATGGTGTGGTAGGATGGGACACATTCAGAGATAGTTCCCCTGACTATAGGTATAATCCAAGTCTTGTGGAAAGAGGTGAAATCTACATAATTCTTGTAGGACCTAGCAACAGGTAGAAGTTGAGGGTATCACTAGGAAGGATTAGATTGTTTTAATGGGTTCTTCCACAACATATCTATATTGAATTTGTATTTTTAATGGACGATGAAGTAATGGTTGATATTTGGGCAATAAACACCCCTACCAGTAGAGTAGTGCGTCATAGGGGAGTTATATTACATCACATGGAAGAGGGTCCAGATAGTTGCATGCGGTGTAGCCTACACTTGTGGATAGAAAGGCTACCATCGATAGTGCATGGTATTATTTGTACAGAATATTTATTATCTGGTGCCTTATTTGTTTCTAGTGCCTTTTATTCTTTTATTTCAGCAAAGCATGTGTATTTTTTTATCTTGGTGGGAGATTTTTTGTTTGAGGTTATGCCCGTGGATACACATTTGGGAGTATGGTCTAGGGATATCTATTTATGAATGTTTTGTTCTGTCGAAGTTAGTGAGTATTATATTATGTTGGAACTCTACATATATACATGTTGAGCTTCGACCTAAATACATGTATGTATTGGCTAGTCACATACCACAGCCACATGGATTGTTACTGTAACACCCCGAGATTTTTGGAAAAATATTCTTTTTAATTTCATTAATGTCTTTTTTGTACGCTATTCCAAATGGAGCTTGCACAACATGCATCCTTGAATTTCCTTTCATTACACACAATCGCGGCCTTCCTCGATAGCGTGTGTAGTACGCAATATCGAGTTTCACTAAACAACGATATGCTATTAAAATATTATTAAAACAAGCCGTTATGAATAGTAATAACCACTTTTTTTGAAATTTTTTAAATTTTATTTTTTAAAATGGACTTCATTTTTGGATTTGGAATATCGAAATTAGCTTAGGGTGAAATTTTGGTACTTTTTGGATAACTTTCCTTTTCTGATGAATAGTGAATATTACTAAATGTTAATTAAAAACAACCTTTTTAATTGAAATAATTAATAGGGATAAATTATTAATTTGAGTGGTTTTAAAGTATATTTAGAATATATTGTTATAATTTAATACAATGTTGGTCATTGGATGTAATTTCACATTTAAACCAGACAAAAACAAGTGTCAATCTTTTGATAGTTATTATCTCTTAAGAACACGCTATTTTTTATTGACGACAGGATTTAATTTTAAAATTAATTAATACAACTGATATGTTTGGAATTTGGTAAAATATACATCATTTTTGAGTTCATATTATCAAATATAGCTTATGCCTAATTTTTGGTATTTTTCTAGAAACTTTCATTTTTGATGAATAGTGAAACCACTAAGTGGTAGTTAAAAAAAGAAATTTTACATAAAACATAATTTTACCACTTCTGTGAGTGGAATTTCAAAAATCCGAGAGACACAGTTGATGTCAGTAAGTAAAATGTGGTTCAATTAGATGAAATTTTTTTTGGTGAATAGTAACTTTTTAGTTTTTTTACCACGGTTAAAAGTAAATAGGGTAATTAATGGTAAAAATGATATTATAATTACCCTAACACACGTTTTAATTCTATTGGATAAGTTTAATTCGACCAAAAAAACCTTAGGAATAAAATATGACCATTTAGGCCCACTTGGATTAGATTAGGAAATTTATTATTAATTTATTTAAAGAAGGGTTAAAATAGTTAAAATCAAAGATTAATAAGTAGATAATTTTTAATATAGGGTTATACATAAGATAAATTCGACTATAAATATTTATTAGAACGATAAAACGATTTCATATATAATGGTATTTTATTTGTAATTTTTAGACATTAAATAATTTAATTTATTTAGGACACAACGATGATGCAGTAATTATCTTATTAATGAAATATTGACATAATTGATGTTATAAATACCCAAATAAATGTAATTTCAGACTTTTTATGATTTAAAATACTATTATATGATAATATGACATGTTATTATTGATTTATGTAACTTCTTTCTAACTAATCATTCTGTTATGAGTTTCACAAAAATCAATTACCAAATATTATCAAAATTGAAAAAAAATAGTTGTTAAAACAAATACTATATTAGTAATTGTTATTTTACTCCTAAAAATCTAAAGTTTGTCCAAATGACTTAGATAAGGTTATATATATTAATAATAAACAAATTGGGGTTATTTTGGTTTGTTATAGTATGTTTAATAACCTTATAGTGTAAGAACACAAGAAGACAAGGTAAAAGTAAAATTATCTAACTTAAAGTTAAAACTAAATGATAAGGTTAAAATATAAACTAAACTTGTCCAAATTCTATTGGATGAGAGTATTTCGACACATCCCCACCTTATCTTCGAAATAACTCAATTTGGAGCTATTGATAACCGAATATGACTTTATAATAAAATAATATTTTTAGTTATTCCAAAGATGCCCCTCTCATCCCTTATAAAAGGGCACCTCCTCCATCTCCTCCTCACACAACATTGAGCCTTCAAGCTCGGCCAACCCCTGCCAAATTATCTTATCCACTTCCTTAGAAACATCCTAGAGGTCCTGGTCTTCTTCAGAGACAAATTTTAGTGCCCTAAGAGGAGGACTCATGGAGGCGCTTCAAAGAAGAGGTAATGTCCGTTACCGATTCTTTCAACATTGTTTTTTCTTCCACTTCTTCTTCTTAGGTTGTTTAATTATGAACTAATAACATCAGTATCACTCATAAAATTATATGTTATTATAAGTATTAAAAAACCCTATTTCACCATCTATCCATCCTACGGAAAATGAAATCACCGCGCGTGTGTACGTACAGAATACCGTCTCCACGCCGTGGTGTAATCTATTTTCTACCACCACCTTATTTGGATGGGTATAATGATGTACATAATAACTATATATGATTATTGTAAAGTGATATTGATTCTGAAATAGTATACATACACTAAAATACAATTCCACAATCATGAGAATGATATCATCGCTCGTGCGTACGTATGGACTACCGTCTCCACGACGCGATGAGATTCATTCTCCATGTTAACCATTCATGAATGATTATAAAGTATATATAATAAGTAATCATGAAATATATGACATTATAATGATACTGTATTGATGTTTATATATATATATATGTATTTAATCTACTTAATTCCATTCAACTCAATAAGGAAACGAAAATAGTGTTCATGCGTACGTACGACCTACCGTCTCCATGAACGGTGTATTTCATTCCATTTACTGATCTATTATATATATGTATATTCTGAATATATATTATATATAAATCATTTTTTATATTCCGGAATTATGTAATCATGATCTACGTAATCATATGAATAATTACAAGTCAAAACACGGACGAAAAATGAAACGATTTTACCCAAAACGCTCTTTAACATGGAATTTATAAAAGAACGGGTAAAATACAGTCATTAGTGAACCATATATAATATCATAAAAATAAGTATGATTCTGGAATAAGTCAGTAACATTATTTAAATCATTATACCGGAGCTTCGGACACTTAAGAAGCAAATCTGACCTAAGGTAAGGGATAAATTTTCAATCTCATTTTTATCCGAGATTGCTTATACGTAAGTATTTACTGGGGTTACATTTATCATCAATGACCATGTTTTCTAAAAATTTTTCATAAAATGTTTACCATTCTTCCATTAATTTTTAAATTCATTTTTACCCTTTATTGACTTTTTACCACATTTTATGAATGGAATCTTTACCTTGGTTACCATATAAGGTACTTTTTGACTTTTCTGACAAAAGTACGAGACGAATGTTTTTTTAATATATACGACAAGAATGGATTTTTAATACATTATTTCCAAGAATCATTCTTTACAAGTTTTCAAGTTTATTTTTAATCAACTTCTTTTAGTTTGAAATTGTATAACATGTTAAGAAAGGAAAAATGTTTTTGAGGTAGAAAGGGTATTTTCCTCAAGAATGGAGTTCAAGTGTTTTATCAAAATTATTTTCCATCTAAGATAATATAGGGTTTTGTTTCTATCACTATTTTTACATTGATTTGATTATGTTATTATGTAATTATTTTTATTATGTCCTTTTATCTTATATGGATTATGTTATGATGGAATGATGTTTAAGATTCCCATTTTTATTACATGGGTTATGCAATGATGTATGATTTTTTTTGATTTTTTGGCACACATAAGAATGGTATCATTATGAGATGGGTGGGACCTATATCTCCCTCCAATTCATTGGGTAATGATTTTATATCTAATGAGATAGACATGGCTGGAACGGCAGGTTAAACCGGTTCAGTGAAACAGGACTGAAACGAGGAGTGAACTCGGTTCAGAATTGGACTTTGTCCACTAAGACAGTCTTGGAAATAAGTCTTGACTAATAAGAAATTATTTTCTATGATTATTTTTGTATGACACAAAGTTTCATGTTTTATTTTATGATTATTGGGATTTCATTTCACTACTATGATTTATCCCATGTTATGAAATTATGATCTCTTTTAAAGGTTAAGATTTCCAAAATGTTATGTTCTTATGAATATGATGTGATTGATATTTCTTTTGTTTACCCTTTCTGAGCATTTGAGCTCACCCTTTTATGTTTTATTTCCCCCAGGATATAAAAAAAGGTTTTAGGTAAAAAAAGATCATTATGGGAGATGTTGAAGATCTTTCCCCATGATTAGAATATTATATTCCGAGTTTCCATAGACACTAAACTATTATGGTCCATGTGTGTGTGTTTTTGTTATGTACTAAGTATTCCACAAAAGTAATGTAATGTCCATGTACGTTAAGCTTCGGGTCTCTACAGTTACCCAGGGACAATAATATTTATTTATCATAAGAGTGACAACTATATTCACCATGGGGTGTGTGATATCCAAGAAGGTCATGCATGGAGAATTAATTCGCAACTAGGAGATATCACAACCTAGGTTGTTAGTCTATTACATCATTACTAAGGTTTATATAATTTTTTCCTTACACCTAATGTAGACTGATTCCTGAAGTATTTCTTGAATACTTTTCCGGGCTTCCACCTTAGATAATTTTGGAATTAACCATTGAGATAATGTATGGGGAAGAGATAAGTTCTATTATACCATACATAATGGCATTGAAAGTGCTTCAAGATCTCAAGACTCAGATGAATGAGGTGGAAGATAAGGAATTTATGCATCTGACTACATCACCTTGGGGTTCACCTATGTTGTTTGGAAAGAAGGATAGAAAGTGTTTGTGCTTGTTTTCTAGTTACTGGATCTTGAATTTGATGACTTTTTAAAACAAATTTCATCTTACACATATTAAAGATATATTTCTCCAATTGATAAGAGATTATCTATTCTAAAATCTTTACATGAAATCAAGGTATCATCAGTTGAGTGTTCAAACTTCTATTTTTAAAAGGACTGCTTTCAAAAGTATGTACAACCTGTGTGAGTGCATTGTAATTCTATTTGGGTTAACCAAGGCACCAATACTGCTTATGGACATCATGATTAGGATCCTTCATCCGTACCTGAATTGGTTTGTTGTAGTGTTTTTGGATGAAATTATGGAGTAATTCAAGACTCTTGATGATCTTTCCAAATATCATGACATATTCATGAGTAAACTAAGAGAGAATTAAAAATATACCACATTATTTAATATAAATTTATGGATTGATCTGGTGCATTTCTTGGGTCACATCATCTCGGACGAAGGTGTTTGAGTGGGTTCATAGAAGGTTCCTGTAGTGGTTTTTTAGAGCACCCCAATAATATGTTCAATATCAAAAGCTTTCTGGGGTTAGAGGGATATTATACAAGGTTAATCCAGGACTTCTCCCAATTGTAAGCACCACTTTCAATCTTGAAAAAGATTGGGATACACATTGAATGGTTGAAATAATGTCATAATTCCTTATAAGTGCTGAAGAAGCACTTGAAATCAGTACCAATATTGATCCTACTTGAGCCAGGTGAGTATTCCATGGTGAATTGTGACACTTATGGGATATGAAATGGAGTTTTGTTATTCCAAGGAGACAGATTTGTGGCGTGTCAGTTTTGATTGTTGATGCCTCATGAATAAAACTACCCTATTAAAAACCTCAAGCTAGATTCAGTTGTTTATGACTTAAAATGTTGTGGAACTCTATTTTGGACAAAAATATTACTGTTTATATTGATCACATTAGCTTAAAGTTAATATTTTAGTCATGATACATGAATAATCAATAGTGAAGATGGGTTCAGTGTAATAATTCAATTTATTTTGATCTAGAATATACATCATGAAATAGGATCAATGTTTCTAATTCATTGAGTAGGAAAAATCATTCTGAAGTAGTTCAGTAGTCTCGTGAGGAGTTTAAGATGATGGTTGTACTGGCTAGGATGGAAATTTTTGTTTAGGAGGGTCAAGAGCATATTAATCTCATATAAATTTATGTGGAGTTTACACATTTTAGATCGACCAGGGATCAATATCATGAGAGTGAAAAATGTTTTTCCTTGAGAGAAAGACTAGAACATGGCGAGTCACCTTCAGTTTCAAGCATAGATAATTTTTATGTTAGGAATATGGTTGTTGTACCTACGATTATGTTGGAGGATCTGATGACTGAATTTCATTCCTTGATGTGGATTTTTCATCCAGGTGTGACTAAAATGTAATATTACCTATGAATAAAGTTTCAATTTTCAGTCATAAAAAAAGATATAATAGGGTTTGTGAGACAAAACTACACATTCAATTGGTGAAGGCTGAACATCAATGAATGGGGGGTTACAACAATCATTTCCTATTCCAAAATGGTAGCAGGATGACATGATAGTGGATTTTGTTATGGGTCTCTTGAGGACACCGTGGAAGAATTATATTATTTGTGTGATTGTTGATCAACTAATGAATTTATAACATTTCCTTCATATATGGGAGACATTTTCATTGGTGCAGGTTGGATATTTGTATGTTTTTGAGATGGTCCATCTATACGAGGTTCCATGGACTGTTGTTTTTAACTCTAACTCAAATTTTTCTTTGTGCTTCTAGAATGGATTTTAAAAGGACATTGGTATATAGTTTTGGATGATTATGGATTTCCACCCATAGACATTTGAAATGTGTGAGTTTATGATACAATTAATTGTAGATATATTATGATATTCTATTCATGGAATTAGTGGATCTTGGGTTGAGGAAAATGGATTTAGTAGAGTTTTAAAATTACAATAATTTTTAGGAAACAATAAATTTGTAACCATATGGGGAACTTTATGGTAGGAAATTTAGATCAACTATATACTGGATGAAGGTAGGTGAGACAGAGTTATTGGGACTGAGTCTCATGTAGAAGACATCAGATCTGATACAACTGATTTCAAAATGTATTGATAGAGATCAAAATAGATAGAAATTGTATTCTAATAGATAGATAATAAACCTAGACTTTATAGACGGTGATCATGTATTCTATTATTTGTCACCTAGGTTGGTCACCACACAATATAGAGATAATGAACGTCGTCACCTAGGTTCGTTGGACTGTTTGATGTGGTAGATAAAATCTACTTGGTGGAGTCACAGTTGGATATTTTATATAAATACAGATATATGCATGATGAATTTCACGTTTAACAACTTTCTTGGAATCACCTCGACTGTTCCCATATGATATACATGGATGATGTTGATCCATGAGATAGATGCGTCCTCTGAAGAGAATCTGATGAGTGTGTTGGATCATAGTGAGAATGATTTTTGGGGAATGATCCTGCTAATATATTATATATTATGGAGACACAGGTATGTGAAGGAGGAATATTGGGAGTGGGAATCAGATATATAGGCCTAGTGCCCTGAACATTTTGACTCAAAATAATATAGGTTCTTAGATGTGCATCACGAGGACAATATGTTATATAGTTGAGATATTTTAAGACCCATCCTTTTCTGTAGTTTTCTCCTAATCATTTATAGGTACTCTTTTCCATCCCGTTGATTATATTTCATTTTGGTTTTACATTAGGGTGTGTCTGGGTAAATTTTGTGAAATGATGAAGGAAATAGGGTTCTGGATGGTGGGTTTATGTTAGAGAAATTAGTGTGCCCCAACCTAGAAAATCGTGTGTGACGTCCGGGACCCAGATTCCACTTAACAGGTGCCCCATGCCCGGTAGTGCACATGGAATCAAGCACTTCTTTCTGAATGTCAGAGGCTGTGAACTTTCAACAAGGTCCTAGGGTTAGTCTTTGGGAATACATTTCCCTCATTAGCATAGTATAGAAAATAATAACAAGTAATAAGGAATAGGAAACAATAAAACCAATAAAAATAGTATAAAAACTGTGGAAAAACCCGATGCAATAGATAAATGAAAATAAAAGTAACTATATGAACGGAAAAAATGATTAATTAATGTCATGTCACTAGAAAAATAGAAAACATGGATACAAGACATAAGGCATAACATTTTATACAAGTAAAATTAAACAAGGCTAATCCATGTATCTTCAGATCATACTCGGTCATATTTTGTCAAGCTCCATCCTATCAGCATGAAATCATGTGTTGGAAGCAGTATGCTACGCTTTTCCAATCCTTGTAACCATGTAATCTACACCAGGTACCAAATTGAACCTGTAGAGGGTGTGAAATAAATCTCAGTAGGCCACCACCAATAGTGTCTATAACATCTAGCCCATGTAATGGAATATAGTATTATGGAGGCATGCATATATAAATTACTAAAATTAGTATAAAAAAACTAAAAACACAAGTACCTGATTCAGCCCTCAACAAGTTTCTAAACATGTAACTAATTATTTAATTATGTAAATACCATAATGTATTAGTTGTTCATGTAAGGTATAGGAAGAACAGACATCACCTCATGATAGTATACGTAGTGAAGGACCCAAGATGTAATAAGAGAACCTGATAAAGATATCTAGTGTGGGAGTTTTCAGCTATAAAAAGATAACATAAAACTCATTGAATGTCAACTTAGTAGTATCTGAGTCCTACAATGGGTTATTAGTGTAATTGAAGAAGTGTAATCCAAGGAATTCCACAATTAGGAACCTACTGTGTCCAAGGTGATTGACCAATGTTAAACAGGGTTATGCAAAGACAGGGACCTATGGGATTTCACCATGGAACCTACTAGCCAAAGCTAGACCTAAGGACTGTATCTTAGAAATCATGTAATAATTTGTAGGACCCTACTATTGAATATCGGGCATCCAATTAATATACCAGAATCTGAGTCTAGTTGGGTATAATCCTAAAAAAACTGTATCCTTCAATCTGAATAGGGTTCCCGAGACCCAAGGTATTCTCCTCCTTAAATCCATGGTCAGCTCGAGTCAGTCCATTCCATTTTGATATTGTAATAATGTGACAATTTATTATGTTTAAATATATCCTTTCATTATTTTGGATAGGTCAGGTAGAGTTGTAACCATTTATTTCTTGGACCAATCCTTGTCTTTCATTTGTATGGATAGTCCAAGTAGCATTGCAACAATTTAACCAAGTATGAATTGACTATTAAGGCATATTTAACTAGAGAGGTTCACTCTACTACCTTACATTGACATGGAAAGGGGTTCTAAAGACATGTAACATTTATTCAATCTTATTTGATCAACACAAGTTATATACATAGTATACATTCCATTTAACATTTCACATTTAATAATCATTTGGAAGCATTTAACTTAGGCGGGTCAATTAATGAGCATACCTAGTACATGCCATTATACGATTTTCATTAATAACAAGTCAATTATTATGGAAAGGCTCACCTTTAGGATGGTCAAGAAAAGGAACACTCGAACTGTGGCCCCAACGTGCTGAATCTCTAAAAACACAAATATTTAATAACCGACAACATGAGGAGGATTGAGTTTTTGGTATACCTGCTAACAAATAATCACATATTTATAAATACCATAACAATATGATTCTATGAATTATAATAATATAGTGTAAATTTACGAAATTGGTTCTGATAAATTCGGTGGGCCCCACACGAGCATTTCAAAAACAACGCTCTTTAGGGATAAGTTATAGGCACCCACATTAGGGTTGAATGAACCTTCTCCTCTGATATCAAACCATGAGTTTCCTCATAGAATATAATATCTATAAAAGGTGAAAATGGTCACATTGAGATATCTAGGCCGAGAGTAAGAGGGAAGAAGATTAGCTAACTAGATCTTGAGTACATAGAGTTGTGCTTCCAATGTGACAAACAGAAGCTTGATCGGATGTCAGATGATGGATATCTCTTGATTCCAAATTTAGATCATAAAAAATTCCCAAATTGAAAGATAAATATTTTAATCCCACATAAACTAATATAATAGAGGAAAAAGGGAGATTAATAGATCACTAAAATAAAAAATAGAAATTTAACTAGAAAAATATCTTGTGCAAGGTTTTCCCGCACAGTTTGTCAAACCCTGAAAAAATGTGTGGTATGGCTCTAGCCGAATTCTTTTTTCTGCACGGTTTGTCATACAGTGTGCAACCCATGCACGGGTACTGAAGAAAAAAATGGGTGTTCTCATGGGTATGCTGCATGGCGGGGTAAAAACCATGTATAGTGTCTCTATAACAAAAAACACCATCCGCTTGATTTTCTAAAACATGTGTAATTCTTTATGGTTCACACTAAACCTTGCGCAGAGTCTGTTTTCTCCAACAAGATGGGTTTCAGGCTCCAAACAAGCCCCAAACACCCTCATAACCATTACTAACTCAATAAGCATCTATATTTGGTTCACATTTAGACAAATAAAATAAAGGATCCATACTTGAGTGAAACACCAGGTTCTTACAGTCTTTCCCCAACAAAAAACTCTCCCCCAAGTTCTCCTCCCATTTGTGGTGTATCACTATTTGAGAACAACTCTTATCATTGGGCATGTACATCAGCTTCCCACTCCCATGTCTCTTCTTATACTCAACTGTGCTGCCATAGAACCCATTTGAGAGTTACAGACATTCCTCTGAGGGCCTTTGTTCTTCGGTCAAAAATGAGTAATGGATATTTTCCAAAGTAGCAGAAACATCTATCTCAACATCCTTATGATCAAATGTATGAGATGGGTCAAAATGATATTCTAAAAATTTTGAGACCTGAAAGACATCGTGCAATTCACAATACCTCTAAAGTAGTATCAACCAATAGGCTATTGTCCTAACTCTCTCAAAATTTTTGAATGACCCAACGTAATGAGGAAACATATTTCCTTGCTTACCTAACCGTATGTTCCCTAGCATGGTTGATACATGATAAAA
Organism: Viscum album; assembly: GCA_963277665.1. NCBI lineage: Eukaryota > Viridiplantae > Streptophyta > Magnoliopsida > Santalales > Viscaceae > Viscum > Viscum album. Next base: position 977,261,396 of record OY728125.1, read on the forward strand.
ATCATTATCTCCACCCTCGCACTCAAGAGGTCATCGACGACAATCAGCATTATGTTTTTTTCTAGACTAAGTAGTAGACATACACTTCATGTTCATATGATCCTATTACGAAGTCTCCTGAACAAGTCAAAAACATTATAGGGATTCCCCACCAACCTCTATCTAGTACAAGGGTGACGACATGGCCTTCCATATAAGGCCTTAAAATAATCCATCTAAAACATCGCCTACAAACTGTTATTATAAGTGAACTTAATGAGAGGGATATTCTTTTTCCAAGCACTATCGAAATCAAGGAAACGTCCTCAAATCATATTCTCTATAACCGGTATCGTCTATTTCAATTTTCTATTGGCCTAAGGGTGAATAGTTGTGCTTTGAAGAACATGATTTTCCAATGGTTTTTGAAACCCCTTCTAGAACCATGATATGAAATGGGAGTCATCATCTGAAACTATAGTATGGGGAACCCTATATAGTTGTATGATATCACAGACATACAATCATCCTAGTTCATCAACTGATAATGTCTCACAAATAAGAATGAAGTGTGATTATTTCATTAGTTAGTCAATGGAAACCCATATAGCATCGCAACCCCTTGGTGGCCTAGGTAATCCGACTATGAAATCTATTGAAACATCTTCCCATTTCTGTTTTAAGTATAGAAGAAACTATAATAAACTTGTAGGTCTCTGGATCTCTACATTCTCTTACTGATAAGTGGTAAACCTAGTGAAGAAGTCTGTAATCTGATGTTTCGTTCCAGGTAACCAATACTGGCATCACATATATCGATAGATCTTTGAGATTCCTCGATGAACTACCCATTGTTAAGAGTGGGACTCATTCTTCAATTCCACTATCAGGTTTGTAGGATCCTAGATATGTCCTCATAAACATTGGACATTTTCTCTATCAACAAATTAATCTAGAGGTGGGTTATCTTTTGATATACTCTCAAAGATAACCAGACACTCCAAATCTGAAAACCGCCAACTCTTCACCTTCTCATAGAGGGAGGAGGAAATTGTTAAGGCTGGGAATTAAGACTACTCATGAATGTCCTGAAAATCTAGATGATCTTCATAAAATGGGGCCATTAACATCCATTAATAATTGGGTTCCTGTGCGGCCTACATTGGAGTTTTCCCACTCAGTGTATCAGCGAACCCAATGTCATTTACATGTATATAGGAAAGCTCAAAATTAAAGGATTGTAGATATTCGACCCAAATCTCTAGTCTAAGGTTTCAGTCCCAATGAGAAAATATATACATGAGGATTTTTTGATCTTTATAAACTATAAAGTGCTCACCCAATAGATAGTGTATCCAGCAATGTAAGACATGTACAACTTCTGTTAGCTTGTGGTCATGTTTCAGGAAATTTATCTCATGATGCCTCCAATACAAAGATCTTTACATAGTGAATTTTTTTCCAGCATCAACACTGCTCCTAGGCCAATACCTGATGCATTGTAGAAGTTGATATAAACTTTTCTAGGTTATGGAAGAATTAGAATCGGTGCTGATAGAAGCCACTCTTTCAGCTTCAAAATAGATTTCACAAATGCTTCTGACCATGTGAACATGACACCTTTTTTGTAAGATCAGTAATAGATGAAGAATGAAAATAAAATTCTTGTATTTAATGCCTATAAAAACTATATATTTCTATGAATCTTATGATATCAAGATTTTTTTTTTGGATGCTCCAAGAAAACTACAGCACTAACCATTCCAAGGTGAACATATACTCCTGATTCTGAGATAATATTAAATAAGAAGTTGATTATGTCGATCTAGAAATATCATTTAGAAATATTGGCATAAATTTGATGTTCCATCAAAGTGATCAGAACAATATCCAAATTTTTGGCATGGTGGTTATGCGTGCAAGAATACACCATGATTTAATCCACAAAGACCACGTCAAAAGAATGAGAAAAGGTGTGGAAAACCCTATTCATCAAAGCCATAAAAATAAAAGGAACATTTGTAAGACTGAAAGACATAACAAGATACTCATATAGGACATAACTAATATGGAGAGTTGTACGTGGAATGTATAATGGTCTAACTCACAGATGATGATAACCTAATCTCAATTCGATCATAGAGATAATCTTTTCTCCTCAAAGCTGGTCAAATAGATAATCTATATGAGAAAGTGGATATCAGTTATTGAAGGTAACCTGGTTCTTCCTTTTATAAACCACTCTTATGTGAAGAGTTTCATCTGAATTCTTAGAAAACAATATATGTGAACCCCAAGAGAATGTACTGGACGAAATAAATCATTAGGAATCTGGGCCCTCTATCTATCACTTAATATCTCAAATCTTAGTAATTCCCATAATGTAAAGAGGAATGGACACCAATCCTAATACTATTACAATCTCAGTTGTAAACCATACCTATCACTTAGGAGGTAAGAAGAAAAATCCTTTATGAAAGACTTCCATGAAATGATAAAAATTTGAAGGGAAATTAGTTTGAAGAAAAAATAGGTTCTCCCATCCTGGACATCTCACTCTCCTTTGAAAAGATAACTACTACCTTCTGGTGATATAAAAGAGACCATGCAATGATAGTAGTCTACAAAGGCATGATTTTAGACTAACCATTCCATTCCAAGAATTACATCAAATCCCATCATCTCAAGAACATAAAGAATACACACGAAAGGGTAACTGCCTACCCCAAGGGGAAAATCCATGCACTGGCATATGACCTCTGTCTGTATTCCCAATAGTGTATCAAGGTTCATTACATCGTAGTGGTATTGTATATTATGTATAAGAATTTCAACTAAATATACATAAATTAAAGTGTTTGAAGCACCTATATAAAAAAAGTCAATAATAGAGGCTACTAGAATAGTTCCTCATACTATAGATGTTCATGTTACCTGATACTTGTGTATCAGCTACAAATCATGCAACTATGCTGATCCATGGTCCTATGAAACCAATTGACTGCCATGAACAAGATTAATTTACTGCCATTGTTGGTGATTCAGAATCAATATACCATGTCCACAACCACTTCCTCGACCAGACCTTCATGTTCTATTCTATCTCCTCGCCGCACATGACACAAAAGAACATTTCCCTATACGTGGAGCATGTAGATACCCAAATATTGATGTAGATGGACATTACATTACTTTTTCAGAATACTTGATTCATAATTAAAACAGACGCACAAGGACCATAATAGTTAAGTGTCTTTGGAAACTTGGAAAAATAATATTCTAATCGTGGTGAAAGATCTTCAACATCTCCCATAAAGATCTTACCCTTTTTTTATTACCTAAAACCATTCATTAAATCCTGGGAAAAATAAAACATATAAAGGGTGAGCTCAAATTCTCAGTAATGGTATGCATAGATAACAAAAAACAATCCATAAAAATTTGAATGAAAAAACTTGAACATAAAATCTAAACATCAAAATCTTGAGAAAAGACATAAATCATGGAACTACGTAAGGAATATATCATAAAAGAACATCAATCTTGATAAACTAGAATGGGAATAAATCATATAATTTTGGAAACCATTCATCACATGTTATGATTTCCATAGTAGCCAAGGATTTGCTGCCAAGACCTTCTTAGTGGACAAAGTCCCATTCTGAATCGAGTTCACTCCTCGTTCCAGTCCTGTAACACTGAACCAGATTAACTTATTGTTCCAGCCATGTTTATTTCATGACATATAAATCATTACCCAATGAATTGAAGGGAGATATAGGTCCCACCGATCTCATAATGAAATCATTCTTAATTGTGCCACAACATTAACATAAATCATTCATCATAACCCAATGAATAAAATGAGTTTCATAAACATCATCCCATCATAACATAATCCATATAAAAAATGGATATTATTTCATCATAAGATAAGTGAAACCATGTAAATCATATATACATTATACTTGAAAAATACACATATTAAATAATGTCATCTTAGATGGAAAATGTTTTTGATAAAACACTTGAAATAAATTCTTGAGGAAAATATCATTTCTTATTAAAAATAATTTTCTTTTCACAAAATGCCATGTAATTTTAAAAGAAAAGGATTTTTTTGAAAATAGTCATGAAATATTGTATATTAAGATTCATGAAAATAAGGTGTTATGAAACCGTAAAAATCCATTCGTGCCATATAAGTTAAAAAACACTCTTCTCATACTTTTGATGGAAAAGTCAAAAAGTACCTCGTATGGTAAACAAAAGAAAGATTCATTACATACCATGTAGTAAAATTCAAAAATGGGTAAAAAGGACATTAATCATACATGTAATAATTTTGAGAAAATAGGTATATGGATTATTACAATAACCCTAGTAAATACTTACGAATAAACAATCTCGGATAAGAACGAGATTGGAATAATTATCCCTTACCTTATGTCCGATATGATTGTATATATCTGAACCTCCTGTATAATGATTTAAATAATGTCATTGACATATTACAGAATCATACTCATTGTTATTATATCATATATGGTTCACATAGGTATTTATAATACCCATTTATTTGTCAATTCCATGTTAAAGTAGTGTTTTGGGTAAAATTGTTTCATTTATCGTATGTGTTTGGACGTGTTGTTATTGATATTATTATTACATATATAATGATTTACTTACTTCCAGAATGTAAAACATGATTTATATATCATATATATTTGGAATATATATATATATATATAACAGATAGATATATGAAATGAAACACACAGTTCATGGAGACGGTAGGCCGTACGTACGCATGAATGCTGTATTACGTTCTTTATTGACTTGAATGGAAGTAAGTAGATGACATATATATATATATACATAAATCCAGTAGCTTCTTTATTTTATATACTTCATTATTATTCATTATATATACTTTATAATCATTCTTGAATGGTTAATCATGGAAAATGAATCTCATCGCGTTCGTGGAGACGGTAGTCCATACGTATGCACGAGCGATGATATCATTCCCATGATCGTGGAATTTTATTGAAGTGTATTTATAATATTAAAGAATCGATATCAATTTAAAAAGCTATATATAGTTATTTATTTACATCATTATACCCATCCATGTAAGGTGGTGGTGGAAAAACTGATTACACCACAACGGGGAGACGATATTCCGTACGTACGCATGAGTGTTGATTTCATTTTCTGTAGGATGGATAGAAGGTGAAATAGGGTGGTTTCATATTCATAATAACATATCAGTATATGAGTGATAATTATGTTATTACTTTATAATGAAACAACTAAATAAGAAGATGTTGAAGAAGAAAGAAACTTCAGAGAATCGAAAGAAGAGATTACCTCTTCTTCGACGCACCTTCTTTAAGCCTTCTCTTAAGGAAGTAGAGTTTGTATTTTGAGAATAAACAAAACTCCATAATGTTTCTAGGTAAGTGGAGAAGAGAAATGGTCAGGCGTTGTCCGAGATTCAAGGCTCAAATCGGTGTGAAGAGAAGAGGAAAGGGGTTCCTTTTTTATAAGGGAGGAGAGGGGCACCTTTGGAAAAACTCAAAATATTATTTTATAATAAAGTCATATTCGGTTTTTAATAGCTCCAAATTGATTTATTTAAGAGCTAAGGTGGGGATGGGTCGAAAGCCTCTCATCCAATCGGATTTATACATGTTTAGGTTTCTATTTTAACCTTATCATTTAGATTTAACTTTAAGTTAAATAATTTTACTTTTACCGTGCCTTCTTGTTTTCTTACCCTTTAAGGTTAATAAACATACTATAACAAGAAAAAAGAACCCCAAGTTGTTTATTATTAATATATATAACCATATCTAATTCATTTGGTATAACCTTAGATTTTTAGGAATAAAATAAAAATTAATAATATAATATTTGTTTTAAAAACTATTTTATCTCAATTTTGACACTATTTGGTAATTGATTTTTGTGAAAATAATAAAAGAATTATTATTTATAAAAAAGCTAATTAAATCAATACTAACATGTCATATTAACCTAGATAATTATAGGAATTCATAAAAAGTATCAAATTTCATTTATTTGGGTATTTATAACATCAATTTTATCAATATTTCATTAATAAGATAATTATTGCATCATCATTGTTTCATAAATAAATTAAATTATATAATGGTTAAAAATTATAAATAAAATAAAATTATGTATGAAATCTATTTATCTTTCTAATTAATATTTATATTATAATTTAAATAATGTATATCCCTATATTAAAAAAATTTTATTTATTAAACATTGATTTTAACTATTTTAACTATTCTTTAAATAAAATAATATTAAATGTCCTAATATAATCCAAGTGGGCCTAAATGATCATATTTTATTCATAAGGTTGTTTTTTGTCGAATTAAACTTATCCAAAAGAATTAGGACATGTGTTGGTGTAATAATAATATCATTTTTACCCTTAACTACCCTATTTACTTTTAACCGTGGTAAGAAAAAGTAAAAGGTTATTATTCACCAAAAACTATTTTTATCTCATTGAACCACATTTTAGTCCTCGATATTAACCATGTCTCTTGGATTTTCGAAATTCCACTCATAGAAGCGGTAAAATTATGTTTTATGGAATTTCCAAATTCTCTTAGGAGGTGGGTAAAAGACGGTGAGAAGTTCAATAAAATTTTTATATATCTAAAATTATTATAAAATGACTCTAATGAATTACATTGAACTTATATCAGTATTATGTATCAATTTTGACCTAAAATTAATTTAATTAAAATAATAATTATTTAAATAAAAATTAGGTTTTAAATAGTAACCATGTGTTTTCACTATTCATCAAAAATTGAATGTTTTCAGAAAAATACCAAAAATTCACTCGAGGCTAATTTTGATATTCTAAATCTAAAAATGAAGTCCATTTTAAAAGATAAAATTTCAAAAAAAGGGTATTAATATTCATAAAGGCTAGTTCATAATAATATTATAATAAAATCTCGTTTAGTGAAACTCGGTATTGCGTACTACACACGCTATCGAGGAAGGTCGTGATTGCATGTAATGTTAGGCAAGTTAGGGTTGCGTGTAGTGAAAGACTCCTTTGTTGTTGTTTATAAGAGAATCCAGACATATTTCATTTATTCATTGAATATATATATATATACAATCAATGTTCCGTATAACATAATAAAAACTTATTTCATTTATACATTAAAGAAAATAAATACTTAATGTTGCGTAAAATAATGTCCACAAAACGAACATGAAATTGTTTATAACATGAGCCATGAATAGTGTTGCGTATATTGCAAGCTAATATGGTGTTGCATTTAGCGCAAGATAATCTTGGTGTAGCGTACAAAAAAAGACATCAATGAAATTAAAAATAATAATTCTCATAAAATCTCGGGTTGTTACAGAGCAGATATTGATCATTTCCCACTAGATGTTGGGGAAAAGTTTCTAAAGAAATGATGAAGATGACCCATACAGTTGCAAGCTCAGCACTCCATTAGTCCATAATCACATTGGGGATTACTATGCCCCAATCTTCAACACCGATGAAACATCACAGGGCTATCAAATAGGAAACTATGGCTGCCACTTTGCTGATGAAAATCCTCAGGGGAATGTTTCCTGCCACTAGAAGAACTATTGTACTGATGCAGCACTGATCCTTTAGACCCGATACTTGTGTCATCCCTCATGTTAAAATCAATGATATGTTCATGATAAACCATTGATGAAAATGTATGAAGGCATAAAATATTCACTTGATTGTGGATGGTATACTACAACCCATCCTTACAATTTTTAGCACACGAAAGCACATCACCTGGTACAAGCGGTGAAAATCTCTGAAATTCATTGAAACGTGCTGGATATTCTATAACAAACATATAACCCTTCCCAAGATCCATGAAGTATTTGTCTCTATCAGCTCTTAGTGCCTGAGGAAAGAACTGATCTTATAAGTAATACTAGAAATCAACCCATAACATACCCTGATGACGATCGACCTGGGTAACCACATCGCACCAACGCTTGGAAGAATCGAAAAGCATGTATGTAGAAAGAATTAATCTCCACTCAATAGGAATTTCTTGATGCTCAAAGATAGAAGACATGGCCTCTAGCAAAGACTCAATAGCCTGAGAACTGTCAACCCCTGAATGAATAGAAGGATGCTTCTTCTTGAACTCATGGGTCAGATCATCCATCGTAGGTGCAACAGATGGAGCATAGTTTATGGACTGCATCAGACATAAAAATTATCACTAACATTAGAATTAGTGCTCTGATCAAGGAAAAAAGACGGTGTTTCATGTGACACTCCTGGAAGTAAGACTGGCGGATCAAGGCCCCCCATTTTTAGCTCAAGGTCATCACCGTCCACATGGCGAATGACACATGTGCGTTTTGGAGGAATTTGTCTACAAATTCCATGAAAACACCTCATAATAAGATTAGAAGAAAAATATATAATCACTTGTGAAACTGAACTTAATAAAACTCACTACTAAAGGCATATTACCCCAAAATACCAACATAGATGGCTATGCATCAGTAAGTGCTCATGTATATGTTTCATGTCATTTCACTGTTAGTTTTTAGGTTCACTCCTTTACCTTTCAAAGACGTTACAAGTATGGATAAAATGCGCAAAAAAATAATTTTAGATCATAGGATTCATTTTTATAATGGATATTCATTTCTGATGTATCAGGGTCCATTCACCTATCACTAGAAATGAAACCCATTTCTTTATAGTATATTGTCTATACATAGTAAATTACTCATCCCAACCCATGAGAGCCCACACACCTCATGAATTGACATAGGAAATCAGTCAATCAAGGCCATTTTTACACAAGAAAATGCAACTATCACTACATCACTCAACAATCACAAGCATATCATGCAATGAATGCAGTGAAATGCACCTTTTTGGAATAGTAATATGCATGACATGTGGCCTCTAAGAGCCTATAATGATGTATTTTAAAATTCTCCAAGACCTTATATCATTGGGATAAGGAAGAAATAAATTCTCAAATAGATTAATAATCAACAACACCACACAACATGTGGGTCACCCAATGGCGAAATAAAATAAACATTAATAAGAAAAATATACCAACAATTTCATTTTGGGTAACTTGTATTATACCCCAAACGTGTGTTCAAAATACCCAAGAACAGCTTATGACCACATCCCAGAAATTCCTATTCTTCATTAAATTGTCTCCAAATAGTAAGTCACGAAAAGGAACCTAGCTCTAATACCACTTTGTGATCTCCCAAACTCAGATTTCACTTAATGGGTGCCCCGATCACTGTGGACCACATATCCTCAAGCACATATTCCCAAATGCTAGAGGCTTCCAACTAGTATCGAGGGGATAAGGTGTGTCTGTGGGTAGGCTATGCCCTCATTAGAAGAGTGTAGCACAATGGAATTAGTAATAATGAATAGTAAACAGTGATTTCAATATAAATAATATAAATTAATAGAGGAAGCAAATTGATGAAATAGAAAAACGAGATTAACAATTATTGTATCTACTGAAAAAATGAGGATGTAATGACATGTCACTAGAAAACTAGAAAACATGGATACAATATATTAGGAATAACATGTTCCAAAATTACAAACTAAGGTTACTCTTTGTATCCTGTGATCCTACTCAGTCATCTGCTATCATGCTTTATCATATCATCATTTAATCAGGTGTTGGAAGTTTTATGATTCCCATTATCAATCCATGAAATCATATAATCTACTTTGGGTACCAAATGGTTCCCATAGAGGGTGTGAGATAAATCACAGTGGTTCACCACCAATGGTGTCTATAAAATCTATCCCTTATAATGGAATATAGCAGTGTGCAGGAATGCATATATAATGTAAGGCAAGAAATAAATTATAACTAAAAACCGAAGTACCTGCATCATCCCTAGGATGATGTCTGAACATGTATCCAATTCATTAATAAATAAAACACCATTTAATGTTAATAGGTCACATGATGAATAACCAGCACCACCATAACCTCATGATAGTATAAGTAGTGAAGGTCTCAAGACACAACAAGGCTACCTGACAATGATAACCAATGAGGGAAGTCTATGGTAATAACCATAGTAATGTAATAATCATGGAACACTAACCCAGTAGTATCTAAGTCTAGGTAAGGATTAAGAGTGTAATTAAATGAGAATATTCTAAGGAATTATACAATAAGGAACCTACCGAGTCTGTGGTGATCTTCCAAGGTAAAATGGGGATAATCAATGACAAGGCCCTATGAGATTTCACCATGGAACCTAATAGCCACGTTGGATCCAAGGAGTATATTTGAGGTATCATGTAATAATTTAATGGGCATTACCATAGTATACCAATAATTTGTTTAATATACATAAACCAGAGTCTAGGTGAGTATCATCTTATGAAAATAGTATCTGTGAATCAGAATGGGGTTCTTGAGACACAAGGTATTATCCTCTAAGAATCCATGATGAGATCTTGTCAGTACATTCCTTTTTGATATTGCAATAATGTAATAATTCATTAGGTTCATTTCATTACTTACGTTTGTTTTCATAGGTCATATAGAGTTCCTACCATTTATTTATTGGTCCAAGCCTTGGCTTCCAATAGCATGGATATGCCATGTAGAATTACAACCATTTAATCAAGTCTTAATTAACTGTTATGGCATATTATATTATAGTTATTCACTCCTCTACCGTCTATACATTTAAAGGGGTGTTATGAACATGTATCCTTTATTCAATCTTATTTGATCGGGGCAAGTTATAAACTTAGTATACCTGCAATTTAAAATTTCTCATTTAATAATAATTTGGATGAAATTACCTTAGGCAGGTCAGGTGGTGAGTATACATCATACATGTCATTATTTAATTCTCACTAATAACAATCCATTTATTAGGTAAAGGCTCAACTTTAAGATGGTCAGAAAATGGAACACCTAAACAGCTTCTCAAATAGGATTAATCACTAAGAACCAAAATATGGCATGACCTTTGACCTGAGGCGGATTGATTTGTGGGTATAAACTCTAAGAAATAATAAAAAAAATTATAAATAGAATTAACATATGATTCTAACAAGTATAATCAGGGCATGTAAATTTAAGAAACGGCTTCCAATGAAATCGGTGGGCCCCAAACAAACATTCCAAAAACAATTAATATCAATGAAAAGTTATAGACCCCCACCTATTGGGTTGTATGAACCTTCTCCTCTTGTACCGTCCCTTGATTTTAATTGGATTTGAGTAGATCTAAGGAAATGTGAAAAATAGTTATATGGCGATATCTAGGTAGATATGAGGAGGGAAGAAGAATAACGAATGAGATCACGAGTACTTATCAGAGCACATCCAACATAAGGAACGAATGTTCGATCGGATGTCGGTTAGTTGAGATATCTTCATTCTAAGTTTAGATATTCAAAATGCCTTAAATTGAAAGAGAAAGAGGTCAATATTAAATAAACTCCTATTAGGGAGGAAGGAGGGACCTGAATAGATCATTTATGGTAAAACTATAAATTTAACCAAAAAATTAGAAAGTTCATGGTTTATCTGCATGGTTTTTCAAACCGTGAACAAACCATGCACAACGGCTATACTCAAACGGTTTGGTCGAAATAGTTTTTCAAAACTTGCACAACCCATGCACATGTATCTTGATAAAAAGGGGTTCTCTCATGTTTATTCTACACAGTCATGTGCCAACTGTGTGAGGTTGTTCTACTAAAAAAACCATCTGCACGGTTAACACTAAACCATGCATAGAATCTATTTTCACCGAAAGATGGGTTTTGTTCTCTAAACTAGCCCTAAAAACCATTAGAACCATTAGTAACACATTAATTAACTATATTAGTTCAAACTTAACGATTTATACCAACAAATAAAGTATCCATACCTAAGTAAAAAAACCATGATCTTACACTGTGTAACCCTGTACAGAGCGGGTTCTTATGATTGGTACTTGATTTTTCAAACAGTGCACCTATTAAATAATAAGTCCATGGTTAATGCACATAATTATGACAAACTATTCTCTCCTGCCTTGGAATCCATTAATGATTTTTAAAGTGCCAAAAAATAATTTTTATTTCCCATAAACCCTTAAAACTCAACAATTTCTAGCTAAACAATCACCCAAATGATTTTTTATGATTTGATATCTTTATAGAAGGTTTAAAAGAATTTTAAACCTCCATTATTTACAATTTGGAACCTAGATCCATGATTAGCATACCTCCTAATAAAAGAACCCATACCTTTTTCTTCATACGCTTATCACATTCTTCACTCTTTATTTATGGGAAGTATTTCTCTATTTTAGTTAGATCTATACAACATACTGTGAATCTAGATATATGATTCTTGTTATAGAACTTTGTTATTGAGATATTTATATATTTTAGAATGATTTTGGTTTTGATCCAAATCTTGATCTATGACATAGTTCCACTAAATATTGGGTTTTCTGTTGTGTGATTATTCTTCGATGAATTGACGTATGTGGTCTAAAATTCACTTCTCATAGTCAATTTTTTAATTTCATGTATTTAATTGTTGTATTTCTATTATATTTTTAGAAATTATTCTCTTCGTTCATTTAACTAACTAGGTGAATTCAATATTGAGGAGATGCAAATTGGGGATTTTGAGATTTATTAATAAGAGATAATTAATTATATGATTAACTATGATAATTAAATATTATTTAATAGAGGTGATTAATTTTGGAATTTATTATAGGATATGAAGATATGATGGTTTTTTAAAATTCATTTTAGAATAAATTATGATGTATTTGAATTTGTAATGAGATAATTTAATATGGAATTAATTATGGGATTCTGTGTTGTGAATATTGATTAATTAATTGATGGATTAATTAATGAGGTTTATGTAATTAATTAATTCGAAGAATTAATTACAATTGTGTATGTGACAAACTAGTTATTAAATTAATAATTAAATTTATGTGGATAATTAATTATTGAATTAATTAAATGATTAATTGTAACATTGTCATTTTGTTATGAACTAAATAATGGAGTCATGGTCATTCTAATATGTGATGTGTGAATGGTAACATAGGAATTATAGAATAAATTATAACATGTTCATTTAGTTTTTAATTAAATTATGGTACCATGGTCATTCTATTGTGTAATTTATGAAATGTCACAAGTTCATTTATTAGTGAATTAATTAATGGGAACATGATTATTCAATTGTGTAATGTGGGAATGGTAATATTGAAAATCAGGTATGAATTAATTAGTGGTAAAAATTGAATTTTTTGTGATATAAAATCACATATGAATAATTATGTATTTGGAATGTGCCAAAGTATGGATTAAGGCATAGGATAATATAGTAAATTAACATTTATGTGGATAAATAAAGAATAATTAATAACGTGATTACTATTTACATATACAATGTAATTATTTTATTTATACAACTTATAAAATTATTATTGGAATATATTTTATTTTAGATATCATTAGTGGTGAAAAACTATGTGGTATTAACACCATACATGGGTTACCAGATTAATAGCTCAATAGACTTTTTGTTTTCTGGAAAAATTAAGAGAAAAGGCCCTGAGTAAGATGGTTGATTTGGGATGGATCATCGATGAGTAATAATAACATGGATTTAGATCCACCTATATATTTTTTAGTGTTGTTATTTTATTTATCATTTTTGACACATTAAATGTATATTAGCATGACATGATTCTTCTTTAGTTGGATATTGAATTTCCTACTTTTATTAGCATGAGTTGGTATAATTGTTTATGGTAATTTGTTATTATCATATTGTTTCCTTATTTCCTCTTTTTTATTACTATGATTAGTGAAGATATAGTCTCCCTATGATCAAATTATCAGGCCCTCCCTACTGGTCACCTGCCTCTAAAATATTTACAGGGGAACCTAAGGTCACGTGTTAGCCAGGCATGGTGAACCAATTTTTGGTACATGAGAGAGGATGTTACATAACAATATATAATTTAAATAAACGAATTTCTTATTTTATCTTTCATAATTTATAACTTTTTATAAATCATTTCCTTTTGTCCTTAAATAATAAATTTCATTTATATATCATAATAATTTCCACATAATTTCTCGATCAGAATTATAAATACAAATTTTAAATATTTTGGAAAGAAAATGTATGAAAAATATTAATTAATATTTATAAACTATTTAAAATTTATTAAATAATAAATTCATTTTAATTAAAATATTAAAAATATATATTTTATAATTATTTATGGACATTTTATAAACTATTATATCAATTTAATATTTTAAAAATAATGTCTAATAAATCTTATTTTTACTCTTATCTAGAATCCCAATTATATATAATAGTGTCCTCTTTTACCCCTTTTTATGACACACTTAATAATGGATACTACTCTTTAACATAACATAGATACATTTCATAAGGTTCGTACCCTTATGAAATGTCAATTTTGTAAGGTTACAGATAAAAAATCATTACGCATCGCCTCATATGTAGATAATACATTTACACTTTTCATTTTTTTTTAAATTTAATCTTACATTTTATCAAATTTTATAAATTTAATCATTAAGGAACATTATGCAATTTTTATGGTTCCTATATAGGTAAGGGTAAAATTATATTAACCCTTATGAAAACAATTTTCATAATGGTAACAAAGAGGTTACATTTACACAAACCTTTTGCGTGAGGGTATTGTGTAAGGGAAAACCCTTGTTACATTTATAAAAACATTTTAAAGTCACAAGAATATATACACATGCCCTATTTCATGTAATGTTATGTCACAATGAACCTTATGCGGAACACTTTTCATAAGTTTAATTCCTTTGGTACCATTACAAACCCCAGATATTGAAGGGTAAACCCTTTATAAAACCAATATTCTATAAATTTAAAACACTTCTCTATTTTTTGGGTTCTTCTTAATATAATCATAATATTAATAAAAGTATTAATGGATCCCATTTATACCACTGAATGATTTTCAAAGATGATAATAAGGATTATTAAATGAAGAGAAATGATTAAAATCCGTGTACATGGGTATTCCACGAATGAAACTTGAATCTACGTACAAAACGAAAATGAATAACTACTAAAAATATGCATTCCATATACTAAATGGAATATGTTAAACCTTAAAACACAGTGACAATGGTTTAATATATAGAAATTAATAGAAATATCGTCACACATCCATAGTCTATCCACTACCTATTCTAAATGTTACATCGAATGTGTGATATTCCCTATACTCTATTATGTGATAGAATCTCATGAATAAACTAGGTAGAAAGAGGGATTCTATATAAATGAGTTTTGACTGAGCACACACCCAGCCTCTATCATATTATATTTAGATTTCATAACCCTTTGAGGGGACTCCTTGATGTTGAAAACATTAACTCGTGTCTTTAATACGCTTGGTTTAATTAAAGATAAATTAATGATTCATAAGCATGAAAAAATTAAAATACCTTCACATTAAAATCATGGAATAGTTTTATAAATGAAAATTTTATGTGTGTTGAAATTTTTGAAAATCCATGCCCTTTAATAGGCTATTGTTCGTATGATTGGAGGTCGTAGTATGCATGAAATCTCATTGCATGCATGCATATCAATATACCATGAACTAAATATTAAAATGAATCACATATAGACTATAAAAATAGGGAAAATATATATCATATTCTCTATAACATACTCTATAGACTCTTTTCAACAATCCCTAATACATATTTTAACCTCTTTTTTCTAACTATAAATGTTGGATCTAGTGAAAAATAGAGCCTTTATTACAGAATCCATGTAAACTATAAATCTAAAAATTTATTTGGATATTTAAAATCAATTAAAAACCTTTTTTTATAATGAAACATGGAAGTTCATTGTTTCCTTTAAATACCCAAGGATGTGTGTGATTTAGAGAACACATCTTTTAATAATTTTCCCTTTTTAATCCACTTATCTATACATAGGTCGTACCAATATTTGAAGGAATCCATTCATTTATATATTCTATTTTCAATGATCAACCCAAATAATAATTACAAATTCATAATGTAACGTATACATGAGTCACACCAATATCTATTGGTTCACCACTAAGGAATAAAAAAAATAACATTCACAGGGTGAAGATATGGTGTACCAAAACACTCCTATACTCATTTACAGTGGTTGTATGTTTTTAGGTTTCATCCAATCTATTCTATGTTACAATTAACTTACATGTTTTTAGAATTACACCCTATCAATCAAAGTAAAACCCCTCTTTTAATCTTCTTTAAACTACATCATTTAAGGAAAAACCCATCTTACATAATTGTGGGTGTCTTTAAGTTAATCCGGTAATTCTATTTAATCCACAAATCCCCAAAAAATTACCTTGATGTTAGTTTTTACAACCCTATTATTATCTAAATCCATATTGGGGTATGTAACACCCCAATATTTCATAGTACGTTATTTCTTGAATGAAATTCAATAACTTTCACTACACGCAAAACCGAGTTCTAGCACACCATGACTTACCAAACTAGATTTTCAAAAGAGGATATAAATAGTATTAACTAAATTTTGAACATTATATAATCCATATAATTTTAGAATCCATATTATTATTTTCTTTGACATAATGTAAGAAAAAAAATCATTTTTTAGAAAAAAGAAGTATTTTTAAAAAAATGAAATTTTACAACCTTTTAATGGATAAACAATTATATATCCAATATTTGAAACATTTATATATTCAATTTTACAAAATATAGTTCTTCTTTATAATTGAGACATAAGAATTTAGTTTCAATAATTTTTTTTTGATAACTTCCATATTTGGCTGCATAGTGAACAACACTATATTTTAACTGAATTTTTTTTTATTCAAAATAATTTATAGTGTTGAATTATAAATTTTAATGGTTTTGAAGAATAATTAGATTATATTTTTACCATGTAATCCAATTATGGTCATTGTAAGTAATTTCACTTTGAAATTGGATATAAACAAATGTCAATCTTTTGATAGTTATTATTTCTTAAAAATACGTTTTTTGGTTTTGAAAACCGGATTTAATTTTATATTAATTAATGAAACATATATGTTTTTAAATTGGTAAAATATAATTCATTTTTTAATTCTGAATATCAATAATATCTTAGGGTAAAATTTACTAATTTTTCTGAAAACATTCAATTTTGGATGAATAGTGAAAAAACAGAGTTATTGTTTAAAAACAACTTTTTATTTAAATAATTTATTATTTATTTAAATTTATTTTATTTCAAAATAGATACATAAAAGCTATATATGTTTGATGTAATTCATTGAATTCATTTTTTAATAATATTAGATATATACAATTTTATTGAACTTTTAACCTTCTTTTATCCACATCCTAGGAGCATTTGCAAATTTATATAAAACGCAATTTTAACACTAATGTGAGTTGAATTTAAAAAATTATAGAGACATGGTTGAAATTATTAAGTAAAATTTTGTTCAATAAGTTGAAAATAATATTTGATGAATAATATCTTTTGACTATTATTTACCGCGGTTAAAAGTAAATAGGGTAATTAAGGGTCAAAATGATATTATAATTACCCTAACAAATTTCCTAATTAAATTAGATAAGTGTAACTAGACTAAATACTAACTTATAAATAAAATATGATTCTTTAGGTCCACTTTTATTAGATTAGGGCAGTTATTATTATTTTATTTCAAGAAGAGTTAAAAGTGTAAAATTCAATGATTAATAACTAAATCATTTTTAATAAATGGATACACACAATATAAATTTGACAATAAATATTAATTAAAAATATAAAAAGATATCCTACATAATAGTATTTTATTTATAATTTTTAGACATTAAATATTTTAATTTATTTATGACCCTATGGTGATGCAGTAATTACCTTATTAATGAAAAAATCCGATTAATGGTATTATAAATATTAAAATAAAAAAAATTTCAACGTTTTTATGACATACACGAATTTTATAGGTGAATATGACATGTTAGGAATGATTAAATTTGTCTTGTTCTTAGTAATCAAGTTGTGATGACTTTCACAAAAACCAAATACCAAATAGTCTCCAATTTGACATAAATGAGTTTTTTTGTACAATTATTATATTATTATATTATATAATATTCCTAAAAATCAATGGTTCTGCCAAAAGTCTTACATAACAATAGATATTTAATTAATTATCCACTTTTGGTTATCTTGGATTGTTATAGTAAATTTAAAAAACATATAGTGTAAGAATACAAGAAGACACAGTAAAAGATAAACTAAATTTCTAAGAGTTAAATCTAGAAGATAAGGTTATAATGGTAACCTAAACCTATCTAAAACCTATTGGTTTAGTGTTTTTTCAACCCATACCCACCATATCCTATAAATAATTTATTTTTTATACATTATAAAACGAAAATGTTTTTGTTATAAAATAATATTTTATGTTTTTCTTAAAGTGCCCCTCACCCCTCTTATAAAAGGGCACTTCCCCTTCTCTCAAATTCACACCTCCAAAGTCATTTGGCTCGGCCAAACCCTTCCCAGATATCCTCCCAATGTTCTTCCTTTCATCCTAGAGGCATTCCCCTAGACATAAAGCCAACCTATGAAGCAATTTTTAACAAATCAAAAGAAATGGCCCGAAGAGGAGGAGGTTAAACGTACCCTCGACTAAGGAAAGTTCATGGTAAGGGTTATTTTCACTATCTATTTATTATCCGAGGTTGTTTTTATGAAAGTATCTACTAAGAAATATTTATTATCCATGCCCATGTTTCATAAATAAGTTTTTAAATGTATTCTTTTTAAGGTAATTTTTACAAAAACATTATTTTAAATATTTTAAATATTTATTCTCCTAAATCGTTCTCGATAATGTCCATGTTTTTAAAATGGTTTTCAAGGATTTATTTCTATGGACATTAATGTTTTAAAAATGTTAATTCCCTTTAAAAGTTTCAAAGTGGTATGGGAAACTTTGATTCAACAATTCCTTTAAATGTCTTCCATTTTAAATTGTGTAACTTTTAAATGTTTTCATGTAAATGAGATATTTCACTCAATGATTTTTACAAATAATTTTCATTATGTTAACATAATTTGATGGATTTTAAACTTTTTTTAAGTTTATTTATTATAATACAAATTTTAAATATTGTTTTGAAGGATTTTTTATATTCTTGACTGTGGATGTGTTTTTTTTACCATTCATGGTTTATGTATAAAGTATTGACATTTCATATTCTATATTTAATAAGAATGTTTCTATTATGATTCAGCCTTTTCATATGAGGAATTAAGTTGACTTACTAAGTGATGGGTGGATCCTAATATAGCGCCTCGATGCATCAGTAGTTCTCATGAGACAAGCTAGTGTCTTGGCACAAGGCCTTGACAAACTTTTATTTGTAGTCTTGGCACAAGACCTTGACTATGTGGTAATGATGTCCAGTGTTAGGCATTCCCTCATTATGAAATTAGTTTTTACATGTGATTATTATACTAGTAGAATATATATGTGCATGTTTATATGGTAATGGATGAATTATTTTTGCCATATTATATTCAAGATTATGTTCAGAAGGATACTGTTTTTATTACAAAACTTGCCTTAAAAGTTTATAGCTTCCTCTAAATTATTTACCCTTACTGAGCATCTAACCTCACCCCTTTCATATGTTTTATTTTCCTAGGATCCCAAGAAGTGCTTTATGTTTGAGATGTAGGGTTAAGCTAAGGAAAAAATGGCATTCTCAATTGATTTTTTTTGGTTTTGTATGTTAGAAAGTGTGATGTAATGTTCATGTGTGTAATCAATTTTCCAATACTACTAAACTAGTCAGTATTTCAGAACATGATTCCTTGTTATCGTGCCAATGTATTAAAATAATGCGCTGACTCTGGATAACTGTGGTCGGGGCATTATAGTTGGTTTTATAGGATGTTCAGTACAATCCTTGAAAACAAGATTTAGATAAACTCTTATTAGAGCACATAACCCAAAGATATAATTTGAGGATTAGTATAGAAGAACATCCTATAATTTTTGTACTATAGAGATTTTGTGAGTTTTTCAAGAAATAAATCTCTATCTAAATATGAGCAGGTAGAGGCGGCTCTGGCACATATGTACCTATGGGTAAAACACGAAAATCATTCTTTGATCTTGACTCGAATGGGAACTGGTGCACGACAACGGGCCTTGCTCCACTCTTGGTGACGACACTCTGGGGGGATATGCTTAGGCTAATTCTCGTTTTCTTTACAAACCATTATGAAGTGTTTATGGGTATATAATTCCTGAAAGAATTTTTTTTATGATTATGGATTATATCGATAAACTATTCAATTTATGTTTGGTATTTTACATGTTTGGAATTATACATTGCAATTCATAAACTGACCTGGTGTATTCTATTGCGTAGAAATGTCTTCCAGTAGAAGGAATGTGAACTCTAGAAATACATATGATCCAATGAGTAAGAAGGATCACATATTTCACGGTATTGAGACAACATTTAGAAGGGAAATAGTCTCCCATGTATTCTCAACATATTAAGAAATAGTATCATGTGTTAATAAGATAAGTAAAAATTTCTCTGAGTACTATGGCATTGAAGAGAAGCAAGAGACGAAACAGATGTAATTGAGAAAGATGGATAAATGGAAGAGGGAAAAGAAGGATTTTCTCAGATGTGATAACTGTGGAATGAATCTCCATGGTAAATGCATGAAGGGAATGGAAGTTTGTTTTAAGTGTGGAAAAAAAGGACACAAGTACATATTTGGAAGGGTAAGAAAAATGTTTCAAATGTACAATGCTTCATCTATAAGGAGTTGGGACACTACGCGAATCAATGTCCCTGTCATCAGAGTATACATTAAATGATTCTATTGGATAATAATCATGTTAAGATACTAACTCATATGAAGAGGAATGACTAATGATCTTATGTTGTTATTATTGAATTATATCATTTGAGTGTTGTATAAACAATATACTGGTTATATGAATTATGGAGATAAATAAGGATTGTACTACAATAATTTTTCATTTAAGATTTGATATTATATGGTTTTATGAAATGTGACTCAACAAAATGTTATTTTGTTGGAAAATATATTGCTGGAGGAAGGATAAACCTTAATGTAGTAATGATACTGAGGTAGTAATTTTGGAATAAGAGATGGTTGATTTGGATAAATTATATTGGGTAGTCTTTATTATCTTGGAATTGATTAATGGTTTGTTTATTTCATTATTGTTGGAATATTAAATTTTTTTGGATATAATGAATATATCCAGTAATATATAAAGGATAAGGGAGCATGAATGTAATCAATAAGGGTTTATGGTAATTGAGGGTGTTACAATGTTTTAAAATAATATCTGATGAAGGTGTTTACATGTTATTACATGGAAAGAAGGATTTTAATTTTGTTTAACATCCTTATAAATTTTGTTCTGTGAGTTTGGATAAATGTATTTTGGATAAGTATAAAGGTTGGAATGGAATATGTTTGAAATTGGATATTATTGTTAAGGTTATTTTTGTATTGTTATAAAAAGGACAACATGGAGATCGTGTGACAATCTGTCGCGTCAGACAAAGCTGCAGGAATCGAACCCACAACCATAGTGTGATTGGGATTTATCACCTACCACTGGACTACATGAAGTACCTGGATTGTGTAATCTAGTTTTTTTAAAGGGTCTGATAGGTGACTTATAAATTCATTATTTTTGGATCCGGATACGATTAAGATAAATTGAATATATTTTGAAATCTTTTGGAGTGAAAGATGAGTTTGTGGTAGGAATTAGATGAAAGATGAAACTCTACTTGTAAAGTATATATATATTTATATATATTCTTCTTATTCTATGGGTTAATTATTTCATAAACATTAGGTAAGGGATCATAAAAACAAAAATGTTTTATCTTAATACCTTATGTTTTCTCGAACCGATGGTATTTTAAATCATCATAGATTATGGGATTTGAGGCCCTCAATTTTACATTTGTTTGTGATTGATGACCTCAATTACTCCCTATAAATATTTACGTTTTTCGTCCAATTATGTGTCTCTAATTACCACCAATGTTCTCCTAATCATGATCATAATTTGATGGTGAATTTTTCATTCCCCTTTTCCTCTTATTAAGACTAAATTTTATTAACCCAATTGCTGATGTGGGTTTTCCCACAAATTTATTTTCTATTTTCAACCATTTATTTTTCAAATTCATTTTCAAATTGCGAGGACACAATTTTTTTAAGTAGGGAAGAATGAAACACCCCAATATTTCATAGTACGTTATTTCTTAAAAGTAATTCAATAACTTGCACTACATGCAACACCGAGTTCTAGAGCACCATGACTTACCAAACTAGCCATTCAAAAGCGGTTATGAATAGAATTAACTTAAATTTGAACTTTATATAATCCTTATAAATTTATAATCCATATTATGAGTTTCTTAGACATAATGTATGAACACATTCCTTTTTTCAGATAAAAGAAGTATTTTTTTTAAAAAATGCAATTTAATAGCCATTTAATGGAGATCAATATTAAAATCCAATATTTGAAACTTTTATATATTAAATTTTAAAAATAAAAGTATTCTTTATAATCGAGAAATAAGAATTTAGTTTTATTAAGTTTTTTTTTGTTTTTTAGATACCTTTCATATTTGGGTGAATAGTGAAAAATACTATATTTTAACTAAAAACAACTTTTAAATCAAAATTATTTACAGTGTTGAATTATACATTTTAGTGTATTGGATATATAATTAGATTATATTTTTACCATTTAATCCAATGACGGTCATTGTATGTAATTTCACTTTGAAATTGGATATAAACAAGTTTCAATCTTGTAATAGTTATTATTTAATAAAAATACGCCTTTTGGTTTTGACAACGAGAATTTATTTTAAATTAATTAATGAAACATTGATGTTTTTAAATTGGTAAAATAGAATTCATTTTTTAATTTGAATATCAATATTATTTTAGGGCTAAAATGTGGAATTTTTCTGAAAACATTGTATTTTTGATGAATAGTGAAAACCACTGAGTTATTGATTAAAACCGAGTTTTTTTTAAAGAATTAAATATTTTTTTAAAATAATTTTTTTATCAAAACAGATACATAATATCTATATATGTTCTAGGTAATTTATTAGAGTCATTTTGTAATAATATTAGATATATAAAATTTAATGAACTTTTCAGTATCTTTTACCCATATACTAAGAGAATTTGCAAATTTATATAAAACATAATTTTACCTCTTCTGTGAGTTGAATTTAAAAAATAAAAGAGACAAGGTTAACATCAGTAAGTAACATTTTTTTCAATATGTTGAAAATAATTATTGGTGAATAGTAACCTTGGACTTTTATTTCCCACGGTTAAAAGTAAATAGGGTAATTAAGGGTAAAAATGATATTATAATTACCCTAACATGTGTCCTAATTCTATTGGATAAGTTTAATTAGACCAAAAACAACCTTATAAATTAAATATGATTCTTTAGGTCCATTTTTATTAGATAATACATTTATTATTATTTTATTTTAAGAAGATTTTAATGTTTTAAATTCAATGTTTAATAACTAAACCATTTTTAATATAAGGATACACACAATATAAATTTTACTGTAAATATTCATTAAAAAACTAAAAATCGTTACTACATAATGTAATTTTATTTATAATTTTCATACATTAAATAATTTAATTTATTTATGACACAATGGTGATGCAGTAATTAACTTATTAATGAATGAATCAAAAAATTGGTGTTATAAATATTAAAAAAATACAATTTTAATGTTTTTATGACATCCAAGAATTTTATAGGTGAATATGACATGTTAGGATTGATTTAATGTGTCTTATTAGAAGTAATCAAGTTGTGATGACTTTCACAAAATCCATACACCAAATAGTGTCAAAATGGACATAAATGAGTTTTTTTGACAATTATTATATTATTATATTATATAATATACTTAAAAAACTTAAGTTCGGCGGAAAGACTTACATAATAATATAAATTTCATTAATTAACCACTTGGGGTTATTTTGTCTTGTTATTGTATGTTTATTAACCATATAGTGTAAGAATACAATTAGACATGGTAAAAGTTAAACTATTTAACTAAGAGTTTAATCAAAACGATAAGGTTAAAATGGGAACCTAAACCTGTCTAAAACCTATTGTTTGAGTTTTTTTCAACCCATCCCCACGTTAGCCTTTAAATAATTAATTTTTGATCCATTAGAAACCGAAAATTATTTTATTATAAAATAATATTTTATGTTTTTCCAAAGGTGCCTCTCACCCCTCTTATAAATGGGCACTTCCCCTTCTCTCAAATTCACACCTCCAAATCCATTCAGATTGGCTATACCCTGCCTAGATATCCTTTCAACATTTCTCCCATAATCCTCGAGGAATTCATTGGATCAGAAATCCATCCTAAGAATCCCTTTTGATAAAATCAAAATGAAGAACCCGAAAAATAGGAGGTTAAACGTACCCTCAACTAAAGGAAAGTGCAAGGTAAGGGTTATTTTTACAGTCTTTTTACTATGCAAGGATGATTTTAAGAATGTATCTAATGGGACATATTTATTATCCATGAAAATTAATCATAAAGGAGTTTTTAAATGAATTATTTTAAGGGACTTTTTACTAAAACATCATTTTAAATGTTTTAAATATTTATTCATTTAGATAGTTTACATTAATTTACATGTTTTTAAAATGGTTTTTAAAGATGTATTTATATAGAGATTAAGGTTTTAAAAATTTTAATTAGTTTTAAAAATTTCAAAGTGGAATGGGAACCTTTGATTGAAAAATGTCTTTAATTGTCTTCCTTTTAAAATTGTGTAACTTTTAAATGTTTTCCTGAAAAAGATATATTTCAGTCAACAATTTTTACAAATCATTTTCATCTATTTAATCATCCTTTGATGGATTTCAAACTTGTTTGAAGTTGATTTATTATAATAACAATGTTCTATATTGAATTGAAGGATTTGTGATATGTTTGACTATAGATGTGTTATTTTTATACCATTCATGATTTATGGATATTATATTGACATTTCGTATGCTAGTTTTAACCCGAATGTTTATGTTATGTTTCATCCTTTTCATATGAAGATTTAAGTGGACATAGTAAGTGATGGGTGGAGCCCGTTATAGCTCCTCGATGCATCGGTATGTCTCATGAGAAAAACTAGTGTATTGGCACTAGGCATTGGCAAATTTTTTTTGTAGTCTTGGCACAAGGCCTTGACTATGTTGTAATGATGTATGGAATTAGGAATTCCCTCATTATAAAATTAGTTATTACATTTGATAATTCGACAAGTAGAATATCCATGTGCATGTTTATATGGTAATATTTGACTTATTTTCCATATTATGTTAAAATTTATACTTAAAAGACTACTGTTTTTATTATACATCTTTCCTTAAAATTTTATAGATTCTGCTAAATTATATACTCTTACTGAGCATCTTAGCTGACCACTTTCTTTTGTTTTATTTTCCCAGGTTCCCAAGAAGTGTTTTATGTTTGAAATGTAGGGTTATGTTATGGGAACAGTAGAATTCTCAAAGGACTTTCTTTTGGTTTTGTGTGTTAGAATGTGTAATTTAACTTCATGTATGTAATATTTTTTCCAAGACTACTAAACTGATTGGTCTTTGGGGACTTGATTCCTTGTAATCATGCCAATGTATTAAAATAATGCACCAACACTGGGTAACCGAGGTCGGGGCGTTACATGTATCACTATTATATTATGTTTTTTCTATTTTAATTCTACATGATCTTAATAGTCATATATTATCCAAATGGATATGATCTTATAGTGTAATTATTAGGATTCACACCATCCAATTCAATAACAAGATATAGTAGTATAACTCTTTATTCTTCATTAATAGTTCACTTTACAATTAACATGATATAGTAACGTAATTCATATTTTTATCACCACTCTTATTCTTTTCTGAAAAGTAGATATTTAATAATATTTATCTATTTATTTATAGAACTACTACATGATTTTTTTCTATAGTCATCAAGTCTATAACCCTTCCTCCAATTATAAGGATAAATCATTATTCCTCTAAATTCTTCATGATCATCAAAAGTGTACCACATGAATTAATTTTTTTATAATGTGTGAATAAAAATATTTCAAATTCCAAAGATACAACTCTATCTCTATATTTAAAAAGTCAATAAATTTAATTAAAAACACTTCAAACCACATATTCACGACATGACTTCCTTCATAATTGTGTGTTATAATAATTATTCTAATCAAAACATTATATATTTATATATTCATGATATGATTCCAATTTAATATCCAAATCCATAAAATCTACTCAGGTATTCCGTTTAATAATCCATAATTTAAGGGTTTAATTCTAAATCTCAACTAAATTCATCAAACCTATTCTATCATGAAATTCATTTACGATGTTCACATGTTAAAATATTATTTATCATTAAAATTTTTCTTATCAACTTCAAGGAATAGAAAATATGTGAGAGTGTCATACTCAATTATTGTTGATTAGTTCAATAATTGATATTCTCTATAGATATAGAATTATCAATTAGATTTTATGATATATAATGTATATTGTAATCTATGGATGGACTCTACGAATTTTCACTCAACATATAAAACCTCATATAATCTCTAATAAAAATTATGTACAATAGTGATTCCCCTAAAAAATTATTTATACAATGTCACATCATGGAAATTTCAAATTGTTTTTCTTTCAAAAAAAAAACATTACATTACAAAATATAATATGTATATGGGCATCTTCAACCTGAAATTTTCATTTTTTTTATTTACATAAAATATAATTTGAACTAACAAAAAAAATCCAATACATGAAATTTATAAACTGATAGAACATCACTCACTATGTGATCCATGTATTTTTTTAGGTCATAAAAAGATAATTTATATAACAATTTCTATTAATAAAAATATTATATATATAAATTGAATTCATTTCATTTTCATATTTTCTATAATCAGTAATTAGGATATGATAGATGAATTCATTCCCTGTTTTATTATTTTATCTTTTTAAAATATAAATTTCTGAACATTCACAACTACAAGAATAATATTCTTGAACTAAAAATATGGACATTCATGAATAACAATTGCACATGTTCTAAAGATCTTATGAAATAATTTAATTCCATGTATAAATTCGCAACAACTTATTATAGAAAGATACATCAAGATCTTCAACTATCTCACCTTCTCGGATAATTATACCTCAAAAAACATCTCGATCAACTAATTCCATAAACTACAAAGACTTGTATGTTACTATATGCATTCGAAATACCATAACACTTATTTTCATTAAATCTATTCCAAAAAATATATAGACCCATCCATAATTTTTACCTAATTTATGGTTTATGTCAAGAAATAATTTTCTTAAATTTGAATAACTTTATTGTTTGATATTTTATAAAATTAATACATTATACTTATAGAAATAAATATCACATCAAAATGTATACACTTCAACTATTTATGTATTTTTATTAGATAAAATGTGTATTATATAAAAAGTCTTATATTCATGAAATAATTTCATAATTTTCATCAATGACCTTATACTTTCCCCTACCTAACCCTAAATCACTGTTAAAAACTTCTAAAATGTGGTTTACTAAAGAAAAATAAATATAAATAGAAAACATTTCAGTTTATTAATAATGATTAATTATTTTCCTTTAACAATATTAATTATTGGGTTGAAATTAAAAAATTTAATACATAAAAAATCAGTATTTTATCCCAAATAAGTTTATATAACATTTATTAAAAAAATAAAACACATAAAGGACCCTTTTTTCCTGTTAATCTTAGGAAATATTTTTCATAACATGTTATAAATTTTACCCTTATGATATAGAATGTACATTCCTTATAAATATAAGCTCATGGTTAATCACATGGAATCATAATATAAATAACATGGTATTAAAGATCATGAAATTATAAGAAATATTTATAGTTAAAAAAACACGACTTATTCTTAATTCAAGGATTTATTCCATGGAAAAATCACATGGTGGATATAGTCCCATACATAATTAGTTTTACTCCCTTTATCTTATATAAAACATTTCATGAGACAAAGGATTTATTAAATACATTGTAGTTCTATTTGGGCACACTCATCATAACATGTACATGCTAATTTGTGGCATAAAATTAATGAAATAATAAGTAATAACCATAAAAATACCCATGGATAGAAAATGGGTTTCAAAATAATTCCCCATATCATAATCAAAATATTTTTCTAGAAGAAGGATTTTTAGAAATAAACGCAAGTCCTTTATTACACCATCAAATGAATAGAGAATAAAATTGGTACATATATGAGAAGAATATACAATGAATTTATAAGTGTCCATAATATTAAATATATATATATATAAAGAGAGAGAGAGATATATAATTATAGTTAGATAGTGGATGTTTATAACATGAAGTAAATTTCTTTATAGGGATATCACTCAAAACAAAAAGAAAAACATTTCAAGATATAAATAAAATCCATTTATTTAAAACTCTTTGTGGAAATGCACTAAAAAACGGAAATAGGGTTTTTTGTATCAAGAAAACAAGTATTATTATAATGAAATCCAAATATAATATTATTGGTGTGGAAAATGGATAATTCATTGATTCCTTATGGGTTATAATAAATAATTCCATTTGTATTTTATAATGAAAGTGAAAATGGTCCATAAAATAATTATTTTTTGTAACCATTTACACAGATATAAAATTTACATAATAATTATGTTTTTCCCATATAATTAAATCCAAAAACAATTATATGGATTTAAACATAGAAGACGAAACTAAAAACATATTTTATAGCATAATGTTTCTTATGTAAAAACTCAAAAAGATCATTTTAAAAAAAATTATATTGAAATTAAATTACGGTATCAAAAGATCATTAATATTTGTTAAAGGATAAAAAAATAATTTCTTGGGAAATTGAGAAGAAGATTGGAAATAAGTAAATAATTTTAAAGGATACATTTACAGGTGTTTTATTAAAAAATGTCCCCTAAATTGTGTTGAACACATAAAGTGAATTTTTTGTCATCCAAAATAATATAAATATGTTAATTATTTAATTCCATCATAAAATTTTTCTTTTTATTTATATATGTTATTTTATTTTTTCCAATGTTATACATAATTACTTGATCAATTATTTCTTCTTTATAAATGTTGACGATATTGGGTTCGAATATTCAAAATGGTTTCAGAAGGATTAATATGCTCATAGAAATCATTATTCTATAATATCCAAATTATTAATCATGAGATACTTATAATTTCTATACATAAATTATAAATTTAAAAAATCCTATGAAATTTTGTTAATAAAAATTAACTACAATACAATCCTGGTGATAATATTCTTCATGTACACATGATTAATGTTGTAATTTTTAAATGGTCATGAAAGAAACAAGGTATATATTATTATCACATATCAGAATAATTTTTATTCCAAAATAATAAAATAAATTATTTAAATATGAATTTATATATATCATACATGTAAGGTGGCTATATAAAATGGATCACATTGCTTCATGAATGTGGTAGTCCACACGTATGCACGAACAAAGTTATATTTTAATAAAATTGAAAGATAAGAAATTTTATGATATTTTATTATTTAATAGTGTCATATATTCCCTGAATATCATATATAAATTTTTATTCCCTTATTATAATAATCCAGGATTGGTGGTCATGTAAATTTAATTATTTCGGTTCATTAGACTATAGTCCACAGTACAGAGGAACATCTGTTTTATTTTCCTTTTAATTGAAGTGGATATGTATAGATGTTATGAAACAAGAATAATAAAAATATAAATAAATGTTATATAATGGGTTTATTGATTCATTTTTGTTGAATAATATTAAAAGGAGGTGGAATAATAAATAACATAAACTGAATTTTTAACTATACCACTTATTCAGGCAATCTATTTAAAATTATACATAAATATTTTTACGATTAGATTTATGATCAAACCAAGGATTCTATAATGATGGTATTGGTGTAATGAGGTTATTTGGTGAGGTAATTACCGTAAAAAATGGTTCTTTCTTTTTTTTTTTAAAAAAATTAAAGGAGGTACCCTTTCATAAATGAAGGGAGGAGTACTTTGGTAATTTCTTAAACTATTAAATTAATAGAAAAGAATATTGAAATTAAAATAGATCCAAAATAATATATTTAGATGATATTATGATTATGTGTTGAAACCCTATTATCGAATAATGTTTTAACATGTTTATGTGATGTTTTCACCCTTATCATTTGGTTTTAACCTGGGTGAACCCATTTTGACAATTACCACCATAACAATTCTCTTACACTTTAAAGTTATGGATGGTTACAATAAAATTCCAAATTAGAAAATAAATGATCCATGGTTGATATTTTAATCCTTATCCCAATCACATATCTATGGAAATAGTTTTTAGTCATTTTAATTTATTTATAAAAATATTATTTAATATTAAATATCATTAATGTCATTTTTTGAACTATTCATTTAATTTTACATGGTAAACAACCAAAAAATTGGAAATAAAATATAATAATTTTACACATCATTAATATTTATATTTATATAAATTATTTAATGAATAAAATATTCAGTTAATTTTTATTAATTTTAACATTTTTAAATGCATTTTTTTTATTAATTTAATAAATTATGTGTCAGTGATTCAAAAACTTTTAAGGTATTTATTTTATTAATAAAAATAACAAATAAATTAAAATGATAAAAAAAATATCTTATCTTACAAAATATTATTTAAATTAAAAAATAATTAGTTTTTATCCTAATCATAAAATTTTATAGATTTCAAAAGTATGAAAGTGGAATTTTTTTATTTATCTTTTACTCAATTTTTATAAACATAAAAATAAAAAAATAAGTTACCATGTGGCCTTATTATAGATACATTGATGTAAATGACTAAGATATACTCCTAAATAGGATAATTTTATGGGTTGGGTTAAAATTTTAATCTATATCATAATCATTTTAACCATAGTTACCAGATTTACCCTTACTCTGGGAATAAATAATTACAATAGCTATTATTCATAATGAATAAAATATAGTTTAAAAAATTTCCTAAAATTGATTATTTGGATTCATAATATGGAATCCAGTTTATCAAATTCTGTTCATAAAAGTGATAGAGTTTTCTTTAAATTTAAAACGACAAACACGACGAAAAGTGCTTTAAAAAAGATTCATTGAATATAAACAAGTTTTTATAACAAGATTGAACATAAAAATTGATTCCAAAATTAACAAAATTAGATTATTAAAAATATATTTAATCTAAATTATGTTTTATGATTAATTTAAATAATGAGACTTTATAAATGCTTTATATTATAAATTAATTTTTAATAAAACATTATATTCTTCAAAATTCATTTAAAAAAAATATATTCTTCAGATTACTCTAAAAACACTCTAAGATAAATTTGACGTGTTTATTTGAAAAAATTTCATTTTTATCTAATCTATTTTTTAAAAAATATTAAAAGTTAATTTAATAATAACTGTGAAAAATGTGAAGAATCTATTTTTTTAAATATAGTTTTATTTCATGAAAAAGATTTATTCATATACAATTCCATAAAAATATATTAGATAAATGGTAAAGAATTTTATTTAGTTTTTGATAAATTTATAAAACTAAAATAATTCACAAATATTAATTAATTTATTTTATAAAGAAAAAATTCTTTTCATGTTTAAACACAGTTTTTCTAAAAAAACTTCTCTTTATATTATAATATGGTAATTTTTTTATAATTAGTTAATAGGAAAGGAATTTATATATTACTAATTTAAACAATATAATTTTTATATTTTTTCAATTACATTTCAAACATTTCACTTTTTCTGGTAGTTTATAGGGGTAATATACAAATAGTAATATTTAATGGTTCATTTGGGAATGGTATTGATTTCCTATACTCTATTGTACATTGATTTTAATAGATATTTTGGGGTTTTATATAGTTCCCCAATTTAATAAGTTGATCCATTAGAATTTTATCATGGTCTCTGTAAAAAAATGTTTTTTACATATGAATATTTCTTTGATGTAATCTTACATCCTAAAAAGGATCAATTAAACTTCCTACTGAAATGGATGTAAAGGAAATACTATGTTCATAAAATAACTGGTTTTCCTAATCGGAGAACCATAGTTTTAAGTAATCATAATTTCTGGAGTATAACTGTATTTCAAAATAATAACAAAGAGTGATATAGATCATTGATCAAAACAAAATTAATGACCAAGACAAAGCTAATGAACACAAAACCATAAACTGCTGGGGTGTAAAAAAGGCCCTTGATTCATGAAAAATGAATATGATAAGATAAAATATTTTTTATGTATCATTTCCCTATATTTGAGTAATTCATTTAAAAAATAAATTAAGAACATTAATATATATACTTACATGATAATTATAACATTATCCTTTTATCAATTTCTATGATAATCTTATCTCTTTCTCGAAATAAAGATAATTCAAGATTAAATTTTTAACTGAAACACTCAAATAAACATTTGATAGATAAAATAACCTAAACATGGAAAAAAATAAATTCCTCCTATTACTATACATTAAAAAAACAAAATTATATTGTTAAAGATAATTTTTAAAAGGAAAAAACCATCATATGATGAAGTATAACATATATAACAAACGCCTCAACAATAACACCTAATGTTAAACATAGATCCTTATATAAATAAATAACCCAAAAAATTATTCAAAACTATACAAACAAAGAATGAAAAATAATGATTCAAAATATTAGATCACATATTCATTTAAGTTAAATTTATCATTTATCTCAAAAAAACCTCAATCACACTAAATGTCTCCTAATAATAATTTATATTACCTAATAAACTATTTGACAAGATATGACAATAATTTTATTAAATAACCATAATCACCATAAAAACACATTAAAACTCTATAGGATTCCAAAATAGAAATCAACCTTTATTCCTAATATAAAATCCCATAATGTTTTGTTTGACTTATTATATATCTTTTACCAAATGGAATCACTTAATCACCAAATAAATTTTCAATCTTGTAGAAATAAATATAATAATGAAAATATTCCAAAAATAAACATAATATTTATCAATAAAATAATTTTAAAAATTAAATGTTAATTTAATGAGGAAATTTCATAGGATAGTGGTATGTGTTTCTCCCTTTTCTCCATTTGGTTGTGGGTTGAATCCCAATGAACATTTAGAGCTTCACAGGTTTTCCTTTTTTACATAAATATATATATATATATTTAAATATAGTAAGATACCCAAGTATATTATGATCTTACATAAAAATGAACTTGTTCATCAATGATTATATAGACCCTAGATATCATGAAATTCCTTAAACATATGAAAGGAGAATTTTTCATAAAATAATACTTCATGTTGAACATAATGATTACATATACATTTAAAAAAATGTCTCCAATACTGTTATTAATAAAATCAACATACCATCACATAAAACCAAAAAAGGGGTGTCTATAAACATTATCTTATGATCAAACATAAACTTATAAAATAACTATGGTATCTGAAACAATTATTTTATCCGCACATGAAGACATCCTAATATTCATTTTTATCTAAACCATTCCTTGGATACCAACTGTAATGATCTAGCCTTAAGTATAAAATAATCTTAGATACCTATATCGTTAATTAATTTTTATACATATGGGTTCTTTATAGTTTAATGATTCATAGAATTAAGATATTACCTTTACATAAAAAATATTACATCACAAAGTGGAAACTTAGTCTTATTATCCATTTTACTAAAGAAAAACATTTATGATATAATTTTATACCTTAAAGAATATTATTAATTTTAATATTATACTTATCCTTGACATTAATAATTATTAAAATCTTTTGAATTTTTTTTGAAAATAGAATGTTAGAAAATATCAATAAGGGATATATTAAAAGAAATAAATAATCATTTTAGTTCATGAATACATATTAAAGATTCGTCATTTTTAAAAATTCTGATTTTGGATCAAAATAATCCTTTTAATTTCCATGAAATAAAACATTACATCCAATGATTCCCCTAAATAATTTGACAACAAAAATAAAAATAATTAAGGTTTGTTTAAATTAATGAAAAATATATAAAATATTTATCATTGAAATTTATAAATTTTAACATCATGAAATATAAAATACATGCCTTTAAACATTATCTCATGAGTGATCACATGGGAGATAAAAAATAACATTGTTTCATAGGCTCCTGGAATGATAAAAAAAATGTTTTGGAAACACAAAACTAGTCATAGTTATTAGTTGAGGCTAGATCGGAATATAACAACAGTTGGGGGACATAGTCCCATAATAGATTCTGGCTACCCCCTAAATCCCATACATAACGTCTCATTAGATAAAATTATTTACAATTTAATTTGATCACTATATGGGTATAGAAATCCTGACATGTACATTCTTATTTGATCAAAAAAATTAAAAAATCATAAGGTACAAAAATTAGAATTACCCATGGAAATAGAATGGGATTCATAATCATGCCTCATATTATAATAAAAATTGATTTCTTAAATAAGTCTTATGAGAAATCATCTTAACACATGTATGACCCCATCATATGAAGATACAAAAAGATTGATATATTTGTGATAGACATATGAATAAAATTTATAAGACATTCATAACATTAAAATGAGAGATAAAGTGAGTTTGGGAGATAATGGTGATAACCTGATAAAATGGTTCTTTATATAGATATCATAAAAAAAATATCAAAAATATTTCAAGGTATTAAAATATCAAATCCATTTAAAAACCATTTTTTCATGGAAGATTATAATTTAATACTAATTTAAAATAATGGTTTCTATGGAGGGAAAATTCGTTTGTTCCATATACATTAAAAAACAATCTGTTTTATGTATATAAAGAAATTCAAAATATTATCTAAAAATATTATATTTTAAAATATTTAAAACAAACATAAAATTTTAGTTATAATTATTTTATTACCATATAAATTCATCCCTAAATTTTTTAATAATATGGAAATGGAAAAATAATTTTTATAAATTCATTTTTTAAAACTATCTAGACTAGGTTTTAAATGTAATGTGTCCCTTAAGAATAAATAAAAAAATATTCACTTTTTAAAAACATTTTTATTAAAGTAATATTTTAAAAAAAATTATCATTCTCATCCCTTGATGAAAAATAATAATTTTCGTGAATCAGTTAGAATAAAATTGACATAAATGAAAACATTAGGATGGTAAACATTAAAAGATGATTTTAAAAAAAATATCCTATAACAGGAGTCTAACACATCAAGAAAATTTTACTTAATCTTACATAATAAAATTAAATTAGATATTTAATATCATAAGCATATTTTCCATGTTTTTTATTCTTTATACATTATTTGTTACGATGATTTACACAATTATTTAATCAATTATGTTCTTTTTGAAATTTTTTATGATGTCCGGATCGTATGTCCATAATGGCTTTAGTAGGTTGACTATTTTCAAACGGTTAAATATTATTTCATAAATATAAGAATAATATTGAATTAAATATAATATTTATACATCTATTATACATTAAAATAAACCATAACATATGGTTTTAAAAAATGAACTATGTCACAATCATGGAGATGGTAGGTCATGCATATATAAAAGCAAGGTTTACTATTTAGAATGATCATTATGGAATAAAGGAAGGTGTTATTTTACCATTCCATAATTTTAATTATATCATAAATATCTTAACATTTCATTAAATAAATTTTTATATAAAATCCATGTGATTTTGTTATGAATAATAGATCACATCACTTCATGTATGTGGTAATCCTCACACATGCATGAATAACTTCATTTTATTTCAATAAACAGTAAGGTACAATAATATATTATATATTACCTTTTATAATTGATAACTATTTCGTAAATATCATATGTAAACATTAATTATATCATCTTTTTAAGAACCAATCCATAATCATTACATAATAATATGTATTAAGTCCATAATCCAGCCTCTTACATTATTTGATATCTAGGGGTTTGGAGTATTAGGGAATTAGTTCATACATGTTTAATAAAAAATGCATTCAAAAAAATTCTCACACTACATCTTTGTATTTATTTTACTAACATATTTAATTTATTTATAAAGACATTATAACATCATTTACTATAAAATCTATATCTCGAAACCTAAATTTATCAATATTTCAACTAAACCTGCAGACCTTTTGAAAACATTTTAAAAATTCTGTATTAGAAAGAAAAGATCAATGAGGGATATAAAAATAATAAAGAACCCATTTATTAAATTATAAAAACATGTGATCATAAAATATATTTTTCCGCTAATAAAAAATATTTGATCTCAAAATAAGAATTTACTATGAAAAGAAATCTACATTTCTTCCCAATTATTTTCATAAAATAATTTATTGGAAAATATAAAAGAAAAATCATGATCATGAGGGTTTATTTTAAAACCTTAGAAAGCATGAATTTTTAAATATATATATATATATATATACTTTAATGGAATAATACATCTTTTATAGTGATCATTAGCTTACCATTTTAAATCAAAATATTTCTATGAAATCATTTGATAACACATAGAATAGTCATGTAGGTGAATATGGGAATCATATTCATAAAACAATTACATAAAAATTAATAATATAATAAACGTAAGGTCTACCTACAATAGAATTCTCCAAGATAACATAACCGAAATTTTATTCATTATAGAGATTTAATTAGAATCACCCATTGTATAGGCTATTTGGGCTCACCAATATTAATGAGCTATAATGGTCCTCAACCATTTTTATAATATGTGTCATGCTAACCCATTACTCATTAACAATTTCAATATACCACATGATGAATAAAAATTTAAATCCTAAACTACATTATCATAAATACCCAAAATAGAATGGGAATATTGGTTTTCTTTTAATCAAACATGAATTCATAAAAAGGAACCAATTTATCAAATATCTATTATGGTGGTGGTAAAATTATTCAAATACATTAATATATATCCTTCATTTATTATTTTTTTCATAAATTAAAAAATTATAAATAAATTACGCAAAAAATTCCTTTGAGGAAATAATTGAATGATCGTAAAAAGTGATGTAAAATTTTCTTTATAATTATTTTATGTATATATAAAAAATTATAAAAAAATAATTTAAAAATGGACCACGAAATAAAAATATTGATAATATAAATCCTTAAAATATTTAATAATGGGGGTTTATTATAAAGTATCCCTTACGTATAACCTTGCAAATAATATTTTTATTTTTTAAAATTAATTTAAATATAAGAAAAAATGATCATTATCATCTTTCAAATAAAAATTAATTAATATCTTAAATATTTATGACAAAATGGAAATTGAAGAAAACGAGTTGGGATTAATACATTAAAAAATTATTTTTAACCAAAAAAGTATCTTACCTTGAGTGTGAATCATCATGTACGTTATTTATCATCTAAAATTATAAAATAACATTAATTATATAATTAATGAAGAAAATTTTTCATTTTTACAGTTCCTTTTACAAAATTATAATGAATTACCCTTAAATTTAAGTTCAAGTCAAATGTTTTGACGACTTTCATCTCATATGTCCAAAATGAATTTAGTTTGTTGACTATGGTCAAAGAGGATATTATTCCATAATATCAAGCGTAAGAATCATGAAATAATTCTTATTTTTGTAATTAATTATAATTTTGAAACCTTCTATGAATGATGGTCAGGAAAAATGTTCAATGTTACAATCATAGAAATGGTTTGTTATACGTACTCATGAGTAACATTTTCATTTAAATGATAATTATAAAAAAAGGAATGTTTTATTTTAACATTAAATAATTATTATAATATAATAAAAACTATAGTATTTATTTTAAATACACTTATACATAGAATCAATTTGATATGTCACTGAAAAATATATCACATCGCTTCGCAGATTTGGTAGTCCACACGTACTCAAAAACTACGTTATCATTTTTCAGGGAATGGAATTTTATAAAAGTAAAATATCAATTATTTTTTATAGTGGTAAATATGTCATGAATATCATATATATATATATATTCAATAATTATATCCACATGTATGAGGAGGTTATGGAAGATGAATTACATTAGTTCTGAGGTGGTAGTGCCCCATAAACACGAACGATGGTTTTTATTCCCATTTTATTGATAAGGATATTGATATTGGTCATTACATAAAATATTAATATCACAGTAGTTGGATTATACTTGTATTATAATTCATTCATTTTTAAAGAATATTTTAATATTTTAGAATAATTAATAACATAAAAACACATTTTTAAAAAGTATAACTCATTTTCAGAAAACAACACATGGTTTACACTAAAATATTTTTCTATGTTGGGTTTATTATCACAAAAGTCCTATATAATTTTTTCGGTATGTTAAGAATAGATTTCGGAATGTGTTTGTAGAACCAAATTATTTTTTATGTGTAAATGACCCAGTAGAGGTGGTTTGGTTTTATAAGGGAGGGGAGGGGCACTCTTGAAATTTTTTAAAATTATTCAAAAATATAAAATTATTTTCATTTTCAAAAAGAAGAAAATTATAGTTTTAAAATATTAAGATAAAAAATACTATAAACAGTACAATAAATGAAAAACTGGACAATATTAGCTGAATTTTTCACCCTTATCATTCTGTTTTAATACAGGTCAACCCTTATTAAAAATTATCCATGAATTGATATTTTTACCATTTTGGGAACATAAAATTTACTATAAATGTAAAAATGTAAAAATTTATTATATTTGATATTATAAATCATATCCCATTTACCTGTACAAACATATTTTATTTATTTTGAACATTTTAAAAAAATATTTATTATTATTATATATCTTTAATGTTTATTTTTATTCTATTATTTAATTTGAACTTAAAAGAATCATAAAAAGATAGAATTCGAATATATTCCATAAAAAAATCCATAACATGTGAAATTATATATTAAAATCCATCTAAAATTAATTAATTAAAATTAATTTACTTTTAATAATTTAAAATCATCTTATTTTTACTATTATTTTTATAATTGTTGTTTATGTGTTGCATTAGCTCTTTAGGTAATTATTAATCACCAAATAATATAAATTAATTACCCCGGTAAGAAATTTGTTTCATATTTCAAATTAATCTTTATTTCAAAACATATTTTTTTATCCCTTCAACAAAAAATATAGATATTAAAATCAAGAACAAGACATTTCTATCATTATAATTGAAATAATCATTATAATGAAAAAAATCAAAGAAATATTCTCCCAAGTGGACTTAAAATCAAGAATAAGATGTAAATATAATAAATATACTAATAAAAAAATTTAAATGGAATTTTAGGGTCAATTCGTAGTCCTTATCATATTATATTATACATAAATTATCCTTTTTAATGTTATTGTGTAAATAAATATTTACTACAAGTACTATTCGCAATGATTAAAAATTAAGATGACAATATTACCTATTATTAATTAATAATATTATTATTATTTCAAATATGAAAAATATTTCTTTAAATTCAATTCATAATCTTGTTATAAGTTAATTTAAAATCAAACTAGTAATCATGACAAAAAACTTTTTTCAAAATATAATTTTCTATAAGTATAGAACATTTTTATATCAAAATTCAAAATAAAATTGATTAATATTGCATAAATTGGATTATTAATACCATAATTTAAAAAAAATTAAAACATTTGAAAACATATGAATCTTTTAAAATTATATAAATTAAAAAATATAAGTATTTTGAACAATTTATTGAAAAGTATATATTTTTGGAAAAAAAATTATAATTCAATCTTATAAAATTTGAAAATATTAATTTCATAAATTAATATAATTCTTTCAAATAAATTCTCTAAAAGTGTAAAATTTATGTTTAATATGGGTCTACAAGATGTGATGAAACTACTTTTGATAAAAATAATTTATCCATGAATAAAACTGGAATTATTCTTTAACCTTGTATGAAAACTTATATGGAGAATGATAAAAAATTATTCATTATATAATATATAAATCTCAATAGTAATAATTTACTAATAGTTATTAATTTGATTTATTAATATAAAAATATGTTGTGTGTATAAATTTTTTTTTCTGAACATAATTTCTTTTGCATTCAAATGAATTATATTTTCATTTCCAATTAATTGATAACCTATAAATTTTGTAATACATGTTTAAACAATATACTTTTTTAATTTATATAGTCCAATCCATACCAACCATTATAATATATAAGTAATAATTGTTATATTTAAATAGTAACATTATTCTTTTTCATTTTAGGCATGGTGTTGGGTGTCGTACATTCTATAGAACATTGTCTAATTATTTTAAATCATGGTGTCACGACCCATCCCCCGGGGCCTGTGCAGTGACTACCCCAAGCCTGCCTTCCATAGGCCAAGGGCTCGTGACTAGCACCAAAGACGTAATTCCATAAAACTGGGAAGACATTACCATTATAACCTGTAAACACACATAATAGAGCACAAGTTGGAAACCAAACAATAACTTAAACTGTATAACAAAAGGGTGTTCAAAGTGAAAAGTGGACTAAAATACAATCCCAACTATAAAGTACATGAAACTGAAAGTACAACCGAAGAAAGGAAACATTGCCGCTGGGTTGTCCTCTGAGGTTCATACATGAAGGGTAGGTACAGATCGCCTCCTCAGCACTCCAGGACCATCCATCTCTTCTATGTAAACAACGATGTATGGTCCACCTCTGGGTACCAATTGGTCCTGGTACTCTTACCCTCAGTCAGCGTTTTCTGACGTCTGCATCCAACACAAGGAAGTTCGGGCATAGCCCATGCAAGGGTGAGTATAACGATACTGAGTAGAGACCCCAAGACCATCAGGGTTTCACAAAATCCAACAAGGATAAACCAAAAATTATCAAATCAATAGATATCCCCACATAAGAATATGTCTATACATATACCTAAGTTATAATGTAATCCATCTCAATCATGAGGATAACAATAAAGTTACTAACTCAGCTCAACCAGGATTTTTATTCACATTATCGAAACCATGGCTACTGGAGAACTTATCATTTGTCGGGTACAATGGGACTACCGTGACACCAAGGCGCTTTCCACTAACCTTGGACTGCTGAGGTACAACTTCTTTCGAGTACCGTGGTTCTACTCTGTCACCAAGGCACTCCCCACTGTGGGTCTACCACCAAAACCAGGCGCTTCCCCTAATAGCCTACAGAGTTACTCCTTCTGTCGAGTACCATGGGTCTGCTGCCACGACAAGGCGCTCCTCCGTTTTGTGTCTGAAGCCACAACTAGGCGCTACCCACTAGGCTAGTCGAGTCACTTCGAGTCAATCAGTCAACTGTCATCAAGTCTCATCCAGCTACAAGGTCTCTGCACTATGTGTTCACGTCTCTAGAAGGATCATCTCCATGAGCTAATGGTCGATACTCCAAATTTCATTAAGTTCAAAAAATGATTATCTCAAAGATCCACCACATAATAGAGGACTCAATGTAATAGACGGCTCGCCAATCAGACACCCGATCGATGAGTTATTAGTCTTTTAATTCCATGGCCCAGTTGGATTCGTGTGTGATCCAACCTAATCGTAACTCAACTATAGCCCAAAAACTAGTGGCATATACTCAAAGGGACCATCATGTTCTATGATTACCAGGGCCACTGACTGTTCGTTCAACGGACGTCTGGTGCCAAAGATATGGCCAAAAGAAAGTGAACGGGTCGTAATGGTCCTGGGTCCGGTCCAACCTGGTCCAACCCAGCATGGGACGACCAGGTCCGGGTCGACCCAGCCTGACCTGTAGGGTCTGGCCCGGCCCGTTAGGTGGGCGTGCCCGTTAGGTTTGTCCTGGCCCACTAGGCCCAGCCCAGCCGGCCGCGGGGGTTTGTGCAGGGCAGTGAGAGCGCGGACCGATCACGAGGGTGCAGACAGGCCGCTGGTCAGCACAAGGGAAATTCGGACCGAAGGCGCTACAAGGTCCAGTTCGGCCAAGGCGTCGTGAGGGAGTGGGAGGCCGGCTTGGATGGGCCCCGTGAGGGGCACGGCTCGAGCGGCACAGCCCGGGAGGTCGGGGCCTGTTCGGTCACTGGCAGCGCAGGGCGCACAGAGTATGGCTCAGCCAGGAGACGATGGTGTATAGTACCGATTTGGTTGGGCGGAGGGTGCGGCCAGGGCGGCAGGGTCGAGGTGCATCGTGAGCATGGTCGGTTCAGCCAGGAAACGGCACGGCTCACCCAGTTCGGCCGGTGGGCAGCGTCACCGGTGTGCGGCACATGTCATGGAGGTCGCGGGTAGCATGGTTGTTGCCTTCATCATATTCTTCCTCTCCTAACCTTGTTTCCATGCCAAAGAACATCACAAATAAGAATAGTGGAGGGGTCGTGTCATGTTGGTTGGGCTCTCACCCTCCGCGTTTAGGGTGGTAGAAAGTGGTTTTATTCTTTCTTGAATTTCAAAGAATTAACAAGAAAAGAAGATAGTAGAAAAATCAATCTAACAGCCCACATATTCATACAAAAAAACCTAATCTGTAAGGAAAATTATCCACAATGATTTTTTATTTTAGATGGGAATAATTAAAAATATAAAATAATACTAAAAC
The DNA here is from genome assembly GCA_963277665.1 of Viscum album. Classification (NCBI taxonomy): domain Eukaryota; kingdom Viridiplantae; phylum Streptophyta; class Magnoliopsida; order Santalales; family Viscaceae; genus Viscum; species Viscum album. The sequence continues at coordinate 977,304,532 of OY728125.1, forward strand.
AAAACCCCTACATTGATCGTTGTTCATCGATTGAGTCGTGGGGAAGAAGACATAGTTGTTTTCATTCATCACATCTACCACATAAATCCATTCGATGCTCTTCTATCATTTCGTTGAAAATGATGAGGGGGTAAGGTTGGTCATTGGGGATGTCCCACATCAGTTTCCTCCCAAAGGTGCTTCCTAGGTAGAATTCGAAGACGCTCCGTACCGACGTTCTTTATGGGAAGAATGTGTTCTTCGTTCTTCGTTGGCTAGATCTTTTCCCCCAACATTCTCCTCTCCCAAGTTCCATCAAGATGAATATGCCAAGACAAAATAATAGATTAATTTATTCTGTTATTAAATTATTGGAAAAAATTTCAAAAAAGGTTTAAAATAATATTTAATTTATGTTCTCAATTAATTAACAGGGGGGATTTGGCACAATAATGGAATTTGTGTTGGAAGAATAAATTGCGAAGAAGAGATCAAGAGGCTCCCCCTCATTAATGAGGGGAGTTGAGAGGTTTTCCACAATTAAATGTGAGGGTTTAGTCCCACATGTTCCCCACTACTGTAACCTCTCTCTTGAGGTTATGTTTATGTGGGCCCCTCCCCCATAACCTCTCATGGTAGGTTATGGTCGGGTGGTCCTCACACTTCAACACCCACAAGGATGTTTATTTTTGGTGGACCCCACCTATAACTTATACATGGTTTCTCAAAAATAAAATAAATTGTAGTACATTTTATTTTATTATTTTCCTCAATAAACCCAAAAACTATCTTTTATTCTCGACCCAATACCATCGAGATGAAAGTCTCCTTAAGTGAATACCAGCGCTGCGATCCCAACAGTGCCCTCAGATTTTATTTTTGAGCACCGGTTCCAATGTTATAAAAAACAGATCGTACGTTTACAGATTGAACCTGCACAAAACATAATAAATTGGTTATGGGAACACCGGGCCTTAGAATCACACGGAGTCAATTTTTTCTCACTCATAAAATTCCCATTTATTTTAAAAAAATTACAAAGAAATTCTCGGTATTTACATTATCCCCAACTCAAGGCTCTATGTTTCCATAAGCCAAAACTCATACTAAGTTAAAAAGTGGGGGTACTGAGCACACATCTGAGCCTCCTGCTCCCATGTGCTCTCTTGGAGGTTCCTGTACTGCCAGCGAACGCACCACAGGGGCATCGACCATCCATGAAATACCCGCTCCTGTCGATCCTCAATCTCCACTAGAATATTTGTAAAATTCTCCTAATCGGCAACGTCCATCTCTCCCTGGTCAATACGGTGGTAGGTTAATGCACATATCTCCTCAGGTAAGATACGTGGAAGAAATCATGCAATCGGTGAAACTGAGGTGGAATTGTTAAGTGGTATTCCACCTCGCCAACTCTGCTAATGACCTGAAATGGTCTGATGAACCTCATAGATAACATGCCGCCTCGTCAAAATCTCTGCAAACCTAGTGGATGTGAGACCCATTGAATTATGTGGTCGACATCCTCGAACTCTAGAGGTATCTGTATCTTATTGGAATATGACTTCTTCCATCTCTGTGCAGTATTCATCCGCTCCTGGATGATTTGCAGCTTCTCTATCTAGCCTGTTTCATCTCTGGTCCCACTAGTGCTGACTCTCCTGGGTTTGTCCAGCATAAGGGTGATCTGCAAGGTCACCCATATAATGCCTAAAATGTTTCCATCCCTATGGTGGAGTGATAGTTGTCGTTGTATGAAAACTCCACCAATGGTATGTGGTTCTCCTAACTGCGATCGAAGTTGAGGAAAAAAGCATGTAGAATGTCCTTGTGGGTCGGAATGGTTCGCTCATTATAACCATCAGTCTGAGGATGTAAGGCAGTGCTCAAACGAAGCTATATCCTGAAATATTTTTACAACCCCTTCTATAGCTGAGAAGTAAAGCGTGAATCATGATCGAAGACAATTGTTGAAGGTACTCCATGTAGCCACTACATCACCTGAACATAGAGGCATCCGATGATCTCTACTGAACCCTGCTCTTTGATCGGTATGAACTGGGCCGAATTGGTGAGTCTGACAATGTTCACCCAAATCGAGTCGTGACCCCTAGATGTACATTGAAGCCATATCATGATGTACATGGATATCCCTATCCCACTTCCACTCTAGGCCCTCTAAAGGATGAACCAAACCTGCCGGTACCTGATTCTCCGCCTTCACTTACTAAAAAGTGAGGCACCAGGAATCAAACTCTACAACTACTTTCGTCATTCATGGCCACCAGTGCTATCGTCGAAGATCATTGAAATCTTCGCCACTCCTAGATGTACCACTATATGGGATTTGTGGAAATCCCTCTACACTTCCTCCTAATGTTACACTGGTACAATGGTACGTCCTCTGAAAAGGATGACATGATCTTCACCTTTAGAAAATCCATCAGGTTCTTGTCTTTTGGATATCTGAGCACATCACGTCTCGCAGTAAACATCCGCTTGTTGTGCCTCATTGACTCACTGATGATGTGGGGGATTGACTGTAAGAGACTAAAGAAAATATTCTCCATCCCCTTCTATAAAGGATATCTGTAAAGCAGCCAGCTGCTCTTTCACGTCGCCTAGTATTTGTATACCCGATCTCTTGCTGAGTGCAGCTACAAAAACGTTCCCCTTTCAAGGAATATAGACTATTTTGAAGTCATAGTCGAGGAGGAACTAAATCCAACATTATTTTCTCAGGTTCAGTTCCGTATGAGAGAATATATACCCGAGACTCTTGTGCTCAGAGTACATGATAAAACGTTTTCTTATCAGATAGTGTCGCCAATTCTTCAAGGAGAAGACTACACCTGCTAAATCTAGGTCATGGTTAGAGTAGTTCTTCTCATGATTTCTCAGCTGTCGAGAACCATATGTAATAACTTCTCTCTCCTACATCAGGACACATCTGAGTCTTGTCCTTTATGCATCGCAGTAGACTACATACCCAACACCTTCCCCTAAAAGCCTCAAGATGGGGGCACTAGTCAGCCTCTACCTGAGCTCCGGAATGGTTTGCTGGCATCTTTCCAACCACAAAAATGGATTCCTCTTTTTTCAATTCGTATAGTGGTGTTGCAACTCTGGAGAAATCTAGCACAAATCTCTGTTAATAACCAGACAAACCTAAGAAACTCCGTACCCCTGTCACACTCCTGGGTGGCTCCCAAGCCGCATCAATTTTCGCTGGATCTACCGAAAATCCAGACTCCAAGATGACATGTCATAGAAATTTAACCTCTATGATCCATAACTTGCACTTCGAGAGATTACCATAAAGCGGGTGCTCTTGGAGTGTGTCCAGTACTAACCGAAATTGGTTTGAATGCTCCTCAATAGGTGAGTAGATCAGAATGTCATCGATGAAGAAAAGAACGAATCGATCAATGTACAGAGGAAAGATCATGTTCATGAATCACATGAACACTACAGGAGCATTGTTTATGTCGAAGAGCATAACCAAGAACTCTTGTTGTCCGTACCGAAAACTGAAGGTTGTCTTTTACACATCCTCTTCTCGAACTCTCAACTGGTGATAGCCTAATATGAGGTCTATCTTCGAGAACCAGAGTGCTCCCTTCAAATAATCAAAGAGTTCGTCAATCCTCGAGTGTGGGTACTTTTTCTTCATGGCCACCTGGTTCAGGCACCGATAGTCAACCCAAATCCTCAAGCTCTGGTCTTCCTTCAGGGAGAACAGAATTGGGGCTACCAAGGGAGAAACACTAGGTCGGATGATTCCCTTCTCCTGCAAGCCTTCATGCTATACCCGTAGCTCGCAAAGCTCCATAGGAGCCATCAGATACGGTGATTTAGATATCGGTGTATCCCAAGGTACAAGTCAATATAAAAGTCTACCACTCTGCGAGGAGGTAGACCTATGACGTCATCAGGGAAAAAATCCGTGTACTGGTCCACCACTACTGGATAACTCGGCCTCTCCGCATCAAATTATCAGAGGATAAGGGAAGAAAACTGATGAGTGATCAGCTGCACCCTCCTTCAAGAAAGTCCATCATGCGCTGCAATGGCTCCCTTCTCACCGGTGAAGGTATACCTGGTCCCATCCGTGCAGACACACCGCACTTTGCGCCTAATATAGTCAATATGAGTGTGAACTGTAGATAACCATTCCATACCCAAGATGACGTCGTAAGGCCTCAACGCCACTACTAAGAGATCCAAGACGAGTCTCTCACCTCCTAGAGTAATATCACACTATCGGCACCAGTGTGTAATCATCAAATATTCTTCTGTAGGAGTCTCTAGCTGTATGGATTAAGCCAACGACTCCATTGGAATGACTAAGCTCTGAACAAGGGCAGTTCCAATGAAAGAGATACTGAAACTTTTGTCTATGTGTACTGTAGCTATGGTGGAATAAATATAGATCATACCTCGTATCATCACCGGAGCACTATTATCATAGTCCTCAACTACCTGAAACTGAGATCTCTTTTTTCCACCTTCTCCATGCGGTCGGGGTGGACCTCCTGTTGGTGGTGGTGGTAACACCTCAAAACATCGTCCACTGCCAGCAACATGCCCAACTCCTCTTCCACGTCCACCGAATCCCTGAGTACCACCTCGCTCGGATATCTGTCTTTTATTGAGAGATCCTTAGACTATCTACTGATCATCCAAACGGTGTGTCGGACAGTCACAAGCCATGTGACCCTACCTGCCGCATGTGATACAATGCCTGCTCTGGGAATGTATGTCTCTGCTCCGGGTGCCCCGCACAACCGATCCAGAGTCATACGTTCATCCTCTTATAGGTCTGGTAGTCTTGGACCTCTGGTACATTTGTCTTCTGCCAGTTGTAAAATACTCCACTATGTGTCGACGAGGGGTGGATCTCACTTCTGCATACTACTCATCAAGGAAACTCTCCACCAGGAGGGATTCTCTAACAACCCTGCCATCATCGGGATGCTGAGTGAGATCAAAGATGCTATGATCTCTCACTTAAGTCCCTGATCAATGTTTCGGGACCTGAAGAATGGGTCTTGTACCATATCAGTGGAGTAGTGTGAGAGGTTTGGGAACCTTACATAGTACTGAGCTACAGTCATGCATCCCTGTTGCAGATGAATTTTCTCTTGTATGTGCACAGCGCGAAGAGTCGCTGGGACAAAATCTGCACAAAAACTGTCTCTCGAATTATTCCCAAAGAAGCGTAATCTCATCGTGAACCTGGAGCATCAATCGTCACCATCTTCCCACTACTTCATGTAGAAGGTTGTGAGAAAGAATCACCTTTTGGTCAGCTGATGTCCCTACCAGTCGGAAAACACTAACTACAACCTCTAGCCAATCCTCAGCAACATGTGGGTCTGTCTCTCCCATGAACCTGGATGGCCTATGGTTCTAGAACTCATGAAAAACACTCATTTATCATGCATTTTATGTTGCTGGGGCTGGTCGCATAGGTGGCCAACGGGGAGTCATACCGCTAGTGCCTCCGCTGGAAAAGGGTCATGCACTGAGGCCTCGTCTCTCGGTGGAATATTTGTGCCTACAACTCTTGGGACACTATCTGGTTGTCTGTGGAGAGGCATCATGAAAGGAACAGATGTGACATGGTCAAAATATTATACCTAGTGAGCTGACCTGGTTGATAAGACATAAATAAATCTTTTGAAAACACACATGCAATCAGTGTTTCCGTGCACTGAGTCGGAAATCAGAAGTTTGGGTCCTAGTGTATGGATACGTCGGTTTCCACACCAACACTAGACTCCCTGAACTGAAAACCACACTCACTACTCCTAACACAATTGGATCATAGAAATAAAATATTAGAGTCCAATGTTCTGTGGTAGAACTGACTCCTTTGATACCAATTTTTCACGACTGGTCCCCTAAGGCCTATTCCATGACTACCCGAACACCGCCATCCATAGTCCTGGGGCTGGCGACTATCACCAAATGTGCAATTCCCTAAATCTGGGAAGTCATTGCCATTATAACCTATAAACAGACACAATAGAGAAAAAGATGGAAACAAAACACTAACTAAAACTGTATAACCAAATTGTGTTGAATGTAAAAAGGGGCCGGAAATACAAGCACAACTATAAAGTACAAGAAACTGAAAGTACAACTAAAGAAAAAAACTGTTGATGGGTTTTCCTCCGAGGTTCCAAACTGAAGGGTAGTTACAGATCGTCGCCTCTGCACTCCAGGTCTGTCTCTCTCCTTCATTTACCGTCACGCTGTAAGGTCTACCTATGGGTACCGTCTGGTCGTGGTACTCTCAGCCTCAGTCAGCATCGTCTGTCATCAGTATCCAACACAACGAGGTTCCAGCATATCCCGTGCAGGGGTGAGTATAAAAATACTCAATTGTGACCCCTAGACCCTCAAGGTATCACAAAATCCAACAAGGATAACCCAAAAAGTATGAAATCAACAGATAACCCCAATTAGGTATCTTACCATATATATACCTAATTTATCATGTAATCCATCTCAATCATTGGGGAAAACAAATAAGTTACTGAATCAGCTCTACCAGGATTTTTAATCACATTATCGAAACCAGTGCTACTGGAGAACTCCTCCTATGTTGATCATAGTGGGCTTGCCATGACACCAAGGCACATCCCACTAACCTTGGACTGGTGGGGTACTCCTCCTATTGAGTACTGTGGGTATACTGCGTCCCCAAGGCGCTCCCCATCGTGGGTCTGCCGCCACAACTAGGCGCTCCCCCTAATAGCCTGTAGAGATAGTCCTCTGATCGAGTACTGTAGGTTTGCCGCCACAACTAGGTGCTCCTCCACTCTGGGTCTGCTTCCACACCCAGGAACTACCCACTAAGCTAGTCGAGTCACTCAGAGTCAATCTCTCAGTAGTCGTCATGTCTCAGCCAGCTACTAGGTCTCTATACTCAATTCGCTCGTCTCTAGAAGGATCCACTCCACGAGCTATTGTTCGATACTCCAACTATCATGAAGTCCCATGAAGAATTTTTTCAAAAGGTTTTCCACGTCATAGAGGTCTCAATGCAACATACGGCGCGTCAATTGGACGCCCGGTTTGTGAGTTATTAGCATTTTAGTCCCGGGGGCCCGGTTAAATTCGTGCGCGATCCAACCGGACCGTAACTAAACTATACCCCAAACTCTAGTGGGGTATACCCAAAGAAACCATCATCCTCCAAGATTATCGGGGCCATCGACGGTTCTTCAATCAGATTTCTGGTGCAAATGATATGGCAAAAGAAAGTGAACAGGTCGTAATGGGCCTGAGTTCAGTCTGACCCGGCCCAACCCAGCATGGGTAGACCCAGTCCAGGTCGACCCAGCCTAACCCATTGGGTCATGCCCGGCCTTATCGGCCTAGCCCAGTAGGCCGCAAGTGGTTGTTTAGGGGCGCAAGAGCAGGGACCGGTCGCGAGGGCGCAGACCGGCCGCAGGTTAGCGCGACTGTGGTTCGGCCTGGAGGCACTGTGAGGGCTGGTTCTGCCTGGGTGCCACGATGGGTGCAGGAGGTCGGCTCGGCCGAGACATCGTGAGGGGTGCGGGAGGCCGGCTTGGATGGGGGCCACAATGGGCGCGGCTCGGGTGCCTCATCTCATGAGGTCGGGGCCGGTTTGGCGAACAGCGGCACGGGGAGCGCGGAGGATGGCTCGGCCATAAGAGGCGGGTGGCCGGGAGGGCTCCTAGGATCAGCCCGGGGTGGCAGAGGCTGGCTCAGTCGGGAGACTCGGACGACCGGGAGGGCGTCGCGGTTCGGCCTGGGGCGGCAGAGCCGGTTCGGCTGGTGGATGGGGCGGCCGAGACCGATTTTGTCGGTTGGAGGGCGTGGCCAGGCCAGTATGGCCGGGGTGTGGCGTTCCATGTCTGGTTTGGTTAGGGAGCAACGCAGCTCAACCAGTTCAGCCGGTAGGCAGTGCGGGGCTCAGAGGCCCTAGAGAGCATGACTGTTGCGTTCGTCGAATTCGTCATCTCGTCGTCTCATCACCATGCCGAAGAACATCAAAAACAAGAACATCGAAGGGGTCGGGCCATGTTGGTTGGGCACGCACCCTACGCGCTTAGGGTGGTAAAAAATGGATGAATTCATTCCTGAATTTCAAATAATTAATTGTAAAAGAAGATATAATAAAAATCAATCCAACACACCGCATATTCCCGCAAAAACAATACCCAACCCGCAAGGAAAATCATCTACAATGACTATTTGTTTTAGATCAAAATAATTAAATTAATAAAATCATATTAAAATAATACCCCAACATTGATCGGTGTTCGTTTATGGATTTGTGGGGAAGAATACATAGTTGTCATCATTTGTTATTCGTTGGCGAGAGCTTTTTCTCCCTATGTTCTCCTCTCATAAGTTCCACCAAGATTAATATGCCAGGCCAAAATAATAGATTATGTTTATATATTATTTAATTATGGTCACAAAATTTAAAATGGATTAAAATAATATTTAGTTGATGTGATCAATTGATTAACTGGGATTATTTGGCAAAATAATGGCATGTGTGTTGGCAGAATTAATTGGGTAAAAGATTTCAAGAGGATCCCCCTCATTAATGAGGGGATTTGAGAGGTTTTCTAAAATTAAAAGTGGGGTTTTAGTCCCGGGTGGTCCCCACCACTATATCATCTCACTGGAAGATGTGTGTGGGTGGGCCCCACCACCATAAAATCTCAGGAGAGGTAATGGTTGCATGTTCACCACACTTCAACTCCCACAATGAGGATTACTTCTGGTGGATCCCACCTCCAACTTCCTCATTGTGGCTCAAAATTAAGATAAAGTGTAGTTCATTTTATTTTATTATTTTCCTCAAAAAACCCAAAAACTATAATTTATTCTTGACCCACTACTGTCGAGGTAAAAGTCTCTTTATGAGAATACCAGCACTATGAGTTCAATAGTTCCCTCAGATTTCAGTTCAGAGCACCGGTTCAAATGTTATAAAAACCCACCCGTACGTTTATTGAATGTACCTGAACAAATCTTTGTAAATTGATTCAGGGAACACCGTGCCTCGAAATCACGGGGTGTCAATTTTCGTGGACTTGTAAAATTTCCATTTATTTTAAAAAATAATTACATGGAAATTCTAGGTCTTGAAATTCCCCCCTCCTCAGGGGTCAACATCCCTATAAGCCACAACTCATACTAAGGGATCAAGTGGGGGTACTGAGCACACATATGAGCCTCCCCTCCCATGTGCTCTCCTGGAGGTTCACGTACTTCTAGGCAACGCGCACTAGAGGTATCGACCGTCCATAAAGGACCCACATTTGTCGATCCTCAATCTCTACTGGAACCTCCATAAAAGTCACCACATCGTCGATGTCCAGCTCTCTAGGGTTAATGATGTGGGTAGAGTTGTGCATGTATCATATCAGCTATGATACGTAGAAGATGTAATGACCCAGTGAAAATGAGGTGGAATAGTTAAGTAGTAATCCACCACACCTACTCTACTGAGGACCTAAAAGGGTCCGATGAACCTTAAGGATAACATGCCATCTCATCCAAATCTCAACAAACCTTGGTTAGGTGAGACACGTAGAAAGATGTGGTTTCCATCCCCAAACTCTAGAGGTCTCTATCTCTTATGGGAATACAACTTATTCCTAATCTGTGCAGTCTTCATTTTCTCCTATATAATCTACACCTTCTATGTGGTTGCTTGTACCATCTCTAGTACCATTAGTGCTGACTCCCCTAGGTCAGTCCATCACAAGGGTGATCTGCAAGGTCGCCCGTATAATTCCTCAAAAGGTGCCATCCCAATGTTGGAGTGATAGATTTTATTTTATGACAACTCCACAAAAGGTAAGTGGCCCTCCAAGCTGTGACCAATGTCAAGGACATAAGTATGTAGCAAGTCCTCGAGGGTCTGAATTGTCTGCTCAGTCTAGAAATCTGTCTAAGGTTGGAAGGTGGTGCTCAAACGAAGCTATGTCTTGAAATATTCTTACAACCCCTTCCATATCCGGGAAGTAATGTGTGCATCACAATTGGAGACAATCGTCGAAGGTAATCAATGTAGCCACAAAATCTCATGCACATAGAGGCATCCCATGATCTCTACTGAACCCTGCTCTTTGATCAGTAGGTAGTGGGACGAGTTGGTGAGTCCATCAACGATCACCCAAATCAAGTCATGACCCTTGGTTATATGTGGAAGCCCTGTCACGATGTCCCAGGATATCCCATAACACATCCACTATGGGACATCTAATGGCTGAACCAAGTCTTCTGGTACCCGATACTCCGCCTTCACTTGCTAACAAGTTAGGGACCGATAAAAAAACTCTGCAACTACTTTCTTCATTCCTGGCCACCCATGATATCGTCAAAGATCCTGGTACATCTTCGCCACTTCTTGATGTACCACTAGAGTGGATGTGTGTAACTCCCTCTACAATTTTTCCGGATGTAACACTGGTACCATGGTACATATTTTGAAGATGATGGAATGCTCCCCACCTTCAGAAAATCCAGCAGGTGCCTGTCATATACTTATCTGAGCACATCGTATCTCACAGTCAGTGTCCCCTTATGGTGCCTCTCTATCTTGCTGAATAAGTGGGGGAGTAACTATAAGATACTGAAGAAAAGTTTCTCCATCTCTATCCACAAAGGATATTTGTATTGCAACCAACTGCTCTGTCGACATGCCTAGAAGTTTTATACCCGGTCTCCTGCATAGTGCATCTTCAACAACGTTCCCCATTACTGGAGTATAGAGTATTTCAATTTCAATTTCCTGGAGGAACTCAAAACAACGTTGATGTCTCAGGTTCAGTCCTTATTAGAGAAGATATACCTGAGATCCTTATGATTAGAGTACATGATAAAATGTTCTCCCATCAGATAGTGTCGCCAAATTTTCAAGGAGAAGACCACTGCTGCTAACTCCAGGTCAAGGGTATCATAGTTCTTCTCATGATTTCTTAGCTGCCGAGAACCATATGTGATCATTGCTCGCTCCAAAATCAGGACACATGCAAGTCTGGTCCCTGATTTGTCACAGTAGACTACATACCCAACACCTTCCTTTGGAAGCCTCAAGATGGTGGCACTAGTCAGCCTCTGCCCTAGCTCTTGAAATCTCTGCTGGCATGTCTCCGACCACACAAAGGTGTTCCCCTTTTTCGTCATGGCTGATAGTGGTGCTACAACTCTAGAGAAATTTGGCACAAATCTCCGATAATATCCAACCAAACCCAGGAAACTTCGTACCACCGTCACACTCCTGGGTGGATCCCAAGAAAGTACCACCTCAATTTCACTAGATCTACTAAAAATCTAGCCTCTGAGATGACATTTTCTAGAAAGTGAACTTCTTGGATCCAGAACTGGCACTTCGAGAGATTACCAGAAAGATGGTACTCTCAGAGTGTGTCTAGTACTACCAGCAAATGGTAGTCAGGCTCCTCCTCATTAGCTGAGTAGATCAGAATGTCATTGATGAAGACCACAACTATGGGATCAAGGTATGGCTGAAAGATCACGTTCATGAGTCCAATAAACACTGTTGGAGAATTGGTTACATCGAAGGGAATAACCCAGATATCCCAGTTGCCATACCGACATCTAAAGGCCATCTTCTACACAGCCTCATCTCGAACTCTGATATGGTGATAGCCTAATCTGAGGTTTATCTTCGAGAACCATCGTGCTCCCTTCTGCTGATCAAATAGGTCATCAATTCTCGGGAGTGGGTAATTGTTCTTCACGATCACCAGGTTCAGGCGTCGATAGTCAACAGAAATCCTCAAGCTCCCATCCGCCTTCTTGGTGAAGAGAATTGGGGATTCCTAGGTACAAACACTGGGCCAGATGAATCCCTTACCCATAAAGTCCCCAAGCTATAATAGAAACTCAAGAAGCTCCATGAGATCCATATGATACATTAGACTAGAGATCGGTGTCATCCCGAGGTACTAGTCAATATAAAAGTCCACCTATCTATGACGAGGTAGACCTAGGACATCATCAGAGAAAAACATATGTGTACTAGTCCACCATTGTAGGATAGCTCAGACTCTCCACATCAACTTATCTAAGGGTAATGGCATCCAACTAATGGGTGATCGGCTGCACGCTTGTCTGTGCAAGTCTATACTACGCTGCAAAGGCACCCTTCTTGTCGATGAAGGTAAACCTCGCCCCATCTATGTGAACACACCACTCTTTACACCAAATACAGTAATTCTGAGCGTGGGATGTAGCTAACCTGTCCATACACCAGAAAATGTCGTAAGGCCTCTCCACCGCGACTAGGATATCCCAGTCGAATCTCTCGCCTCCTAGACCAAGTTCACAATTCCTGAACCAGTGCGTAATCATCGAATCTGCTCCCGTATGAGTCTGTAGACATAAATATCGAGCCAATTAATCTATTGGAGTCTCCGAGATCCAAACAAGGGAAATTTCAATGAAAGAGTGAGTGAAACATGTGTCTATAATTACTACAGATAGTGGCGTAGAAACAGATCATACCTCGCATCATTTTCTAGAGCGCCGTGATCGTAGGCCTCAGATAGCCTCAGCTGAGCTCTCCCCTATCCACCTACTCCCAACAGTCGGGGTGGACCTCCTGGTGGTGCTAGCGATAACACCTCAAAACGTCATCCACCAATATTTGCACGTCCAGATCCTCTACCAGATCCTCCTGCTCCCTATGGACCGCCTCTATCGAATCTCTATCTGTGCATGGGCGGTCCTTCAACCATCTGTTGATCATTCAAAAGGCTGGTCGAACATTCATGATCAACGTGACCATACCTGCCGCATGTGATACCCTTCCCACTCAAGGCATGTATGTCTCTTCTCCATGTGCCCCACACAACCGATCCTTAGCCCTGCGGTCATCCACCTATAGGTATCTTCCTCTTGTATTTCTGCGACATCTGTTTTCTGCGAGCTGCAGAAGACACCGCTACGTGTCGACTGGTGGTGGATCTCGCTGCTGGAGACTTCTCAGAAAAGAAACTCTACACTATGAGGGCTCACTTTAACACCCTTCCTATGTCGGGATGCGGAGTGAGATAACTGAATCTCTGATCTCCCACCTGATTCCCTTCTCAAAGGTCCAGGCACTAAAGAATGGGTCTCATACTATATCGTTGGAGTAGCGTGAGAGGTCAGCGAACCTCACTTAGTACTGAGCTACATTCATGCTACCCTGCTACAGAAGAAGTATCTCATGTATGCATACTGTGTGAAGAGTAACTCGGACAATCTCTGCCTAAAAGAGGCTCTCGAAGTCTTCTCAAATAAGAGTCATCTCACAATGATCTGGGAGCATCAAACTCCAACATCTTCCTGCTACTGCCTATTGAAGGTTGGCGGCAAGAATAACGATGAGGTCGGATGGTGTCCCTACAAGAAGAAAACTCTCATCACTAACTCCATCCAATCATCTTGACACCTTTGGGTTTGTCTCTCCCATGATCCTGGGTGGCCTCTGGCACTGGAACTCATGAATTTCACTCAAGTGGTGTGCATCATCTAATGTTGTGGCAGGTGGCATCAGTGTCCCAACAAGGAGTGGTACCGCTGGTGCCTCCTCTAGAAAACGGCTATGCATCTAGGCCTCATTGCTCGGTGGTCTATTTGTGTGTAAAATTCTTGGGAATCTCGTTGTTCGTTCGTGGAGAGGAATCCTGAATGGAACAGATGTGACACGGTCAAAACATTTTACCTGGTGAGATGACCTGGTTGAGCTTACATAATGAAAACATTTGAAAACACACACGCAATCAATGTTTCCGTGCACTGAGTCAGAAATCAGAAGTCATGATCTTGGTGTATGGATACGTCGGCCGCCGCACCAACACTGGACTCCCAGAAGTGAGAACCACAGTCACTACTCTTAACAATATTGATTCATTGAAAATAATGACCAGAGTCTAATTTCCTATTGTAGAACATACTACTCTTACATCAATTTGTCATGACCCATACCATGGGGAACTTTCCGTGACTACCCAAAACCCGCCTTCCATAGGCCAGGGGCTGGAAACTAGTACCAAAGGCTTAATTCCCTAAAACATGGAAGGAATTGTCTTCATAACTTGTAAACACACACAACAGAGAAAAATCTGGAATCAAAACACTATATAAAACTGTATAAAAAAAGTGTGCTGAATGTAAAAATGGACTGGAAATACAATCCCAACTGTAAAGTACAAGAAACTTAAAATTACAACTAAAGAAAATAAAAACTTTCACTAGGTCATCCTCCAAGGTTCCTACCATATGGGTAGGTACAGATCGCCTCCTCAACACTCCAGGTCCATCCGTCTCCTCCATCTACCATCATGTTGTATGGTCCTCCTCCGGGTACTGTCTGGTCTAGGTAATCTCAGCCCCAGTCAGTACTGTCTGTCGTCTGCATCCAACATCACAAGGTGTGGGCATAGCCCGTGCAGGGGTGAGTATAATGATACTCAATATGGACGCTGATACTCTGATGGTCTCACAAAATCTAACATGGATAAACCAAAAAGTTTAAAATCAATAGATAACCCACTTAGGTATATGCCCATACATATTCTTAAGTTATCAAGTAATTCATCTCAATCATGGGGAAAACACAAAATTTACTGACTCAGATCAATCATGCTTTCTATTCACATTATCGAAACCATGGATGCAAAAGAACTCCTCCTCTGTCGAGTACAATGGGACTGCCACGACACAAATGCACTTCCACTATCCATGGACTGCAGAGGTACTCCTCCAATCGAGTACAGTTGGATTGCTGCGTCATCACGGTCCTCCCCACCGCGGGTCTTCCGCCACAACAAAGTGCTCCCCCTAATAGACTGTAGAGTTACTCTTACTATCATATACCATGGGTTTTCCACCATAACCAGGCGCTCCTATTCCATCGGTATTCCGACACAACTAGGCGCTCCCCACTGGGCTAGTCGAGTCACTCCCAGTCAATCGGCCAGCAGTCGTCAAGTCTCAACCAGCTACTAGGTCTCTGCACTCTGTCCTCTCGTCTCTAGAAGGATCCTCTGCACAAGATACTAGTTGATACTCCATCATTTAAAACGTCCCTTGAATAAGTATCTCAAAGTTACTCTACATAATAGAGGTCTCAACGCAACAGACGGCCTGTCAATCGGATGCCCGGTCAGTGAGTTATTAGCCTTTTAGTCCCAGGGGCCCGGTTGGATTCGTGTGCGATCCAACCTGACCATAACTCAACTATACCCCAACCTCTAGTGGGGTATACTCAACGGGACCATCAAGCTACAAGATTACCAGGCCCACTGACTGTTGTTCAAATGGACGTCTAGTGCCCAAGATATGGCCAAAAGAAAGTGAAAGGTTCGTAATGGGCCCGAGTGCGGTCTGACCCGGCCCGACCCAGCATTGGCCGAACTGGTCTGGGTTGACCCAGCCTCACCTGTTGGGTCTGGACTGACCCGTTAGGCGGGCCGGCCCATTTCATTCGGCCCTTCCCGCTGGGGCCCACCCAGCCGGTGGCGAGGGGTTATGGAGTGCCGCGAGGGCGTGGACTAGTCGTTAGGGCGTGGACTAGCCGCAGGTCTGTGCGAGGGCGCTTTGGCCCGGGGGCGCTGCAAGGGCCGGTTCGGACGGAGCACTGCGATGGGCGGGGGAGACCGGAGCACCGCCTGGGGCGGGGGAGGCCGAGGCGACCAGGGCACGTCGTGGGCGGCACGTCCCAAGGGGTCCTGACCGGTTCGGCCAACGACGATGTGGGGAGGGCAGAGGTCGGCTCGATAGGGAGATGCCAATGGCCGGGATGGCTCCATGGTTCTATCTGGGGTGGCGGAAGCCGATGAGGCTAGGATAGTGACACGGTTCTGCCTGGGGTGGCAAAGACTATTCGGCCGGCGGACGGGGAACCACAGCCCAGTTCGCCCATTTCGGTCAGGCGGAGGGCGTGTACAGGGCGGCATGGCTGGGGGTGCGGTGAAGTCGATGCCGGCTCAACCGGGGCACAGTGCGGCCCGGCCGGTTTGGCTGGCGTGCGGCACGACCAGTGGGTGGTGTGGGTCGTAGAGGTCGTGGGTAGCACGTCTGTTGCGTTCATCGCATCCGTTGTCTCATTGCCTCGTCTCCATGACGAAGAACATCACAAAAAAGAATGACGGAGGGGTCGGGCCATGTTGGTTAGGCCCACACCCTCCGCGTTTATGGTGGTAGCAAGTGGATTAATTTTTTCATGGATTTCATAGAATTAAGAAGAAAATATGATAGAATAAAAATCAATCCAACACCCCACAACTTCCTGCAAAAACAAAACCCAACCTGTAAGGAAAATCATCCATAATTATTCTTTGTTTTAGATGGGAATAATTAAAGGAATAAAATCACATTCAAATAAAACCCCTACATTGATCGTTGTTCATCAACGGAGTCGCGGGGAAGAAGATGGAGTTGTCATCATTTGTCGCGTCTCCAACACACATCCAATCCAAGCTCGTACATTGGTTGATTGATGATGATTAGGAGGGAAGGTCGGTTGTCGAGGATGTCCCATTTCGATTGCCTATATATGGTAAATCGGAGGAATAATTTGAAGACACTCTTTTCGAGCGTTTTTTGTTGGAAGAATGTGTTCTTCATTCTTCGTTGGTGAGAGGTTTTCTCCCTACGTTTTCCTCTCCCAAGATCCACCACGATGAATATTCCATGCCAAAATAATAGGTTAATTTTATCTATTATTTAATTATTGGCACAAAAATCTAAAAGTTTTAAAAGAATATTTAATTTATTTGTAGAATTAATTAACAGGGAGGATTTAGAACAATAATGGCATGTGAATTGGAAGAATTAATTGGGTAGAAGAGGTCACGAGGCTCCCCCTCATTAATGACGAGAGATGAAAGGTTTTACATAATTAAATGTGGGGGTTTAGTCCCAGGTGGCCTCACCACCGTAACCTCTCGTAGGAGGTTAGGTTCGGGAGGGCCCCACCACCATAACCTCTCATGGGAGTTTTTGGTTGGGTGGTCCCCGCACTTCAACTCCCCAAGGAGGTTTTCTTCTGGTGGACCCCACCTCCAACTTCCACATGGTGGCTCAAAAATAAAATAATGTGTAGATCATTTTATTTTATTATTTTCCACAAAAAACCCAAAAACTACCGTTTATTCTCGACCCACTACCGTTAAGGTGAATGTCTCCTTAAGAGAATATCGGTGTTGTGAGTTCAACCATTCCCTCAGAGTTTTGTTCCGAGAACCTGTTCAGAAGTTATAAAAACCCGCTCGTACGTTTACTGAACGTACTAGAACAAAACTTCAGAAATTGATTCCGAGCACACCGGGCATCAGAATAATGCGCCGTCAATTTTTGCGGACTCATAAAATTCCCATTTACTTTAAAAAATTTACTTGGAAATTCCTAGTATATACACTTTTGGTGTAATAGTCTACCAAATTTAATAACTTTTTTCTCCAAATTTTATCTTTGTCTTGGTAATTTATTGTTTATAATTTTAGCATACCTTTTTTGAAATCCACTTTCTACAAAAGGTTAATAAAAATTCCTCTAAAATAATGGAAAATTAACTATGATGGTCATCCCATAAATAGGTTTCAAATAATAGAACATTAGTGATAAGTGAAAATTTAGACATAGATAAAAATATTAACTTCTATATAAATACATAAAGTGATTGAAATAATTTACCACAATAAATTGAATGATCACTAGTAGGATAACCACTACAAAACCATAGATCAATGATGTGTGAGAAAAATAATAGATTTATAAGAACTAATTATAATAGTATATAATTTGTGATTAAATATCCTTCTTATAATATTTAGTAATTTATTTACAGTACTGATTATTATTATAAGGAAATATACATACTTGGTAAGTATAATTTCATATTTTAATTAATTATTACCATTGCATCCTCTTTACCTCCAAACAGAGTGTATTCAAGATGAATTTTGCTTTCCTAAAGCAATGAAATAATCTCTTAAAGGATCACATATTATAAAAAGGATAAAACTATACTCCTCATATCAATAGCCGTAAATGAAAATAATAATGGTTATTAAAAGGTATGATAATTCAAAAAATGAATAACCATTCATATGAATAAATAATATATTTATCTCTAAATTTCTACAATATCCCATAGATCAATCCATAAATATATAACCATTACATTATTGAAGATATTATTGAATAATATTTTTACCAAGAGATTAGAATTATTTGGTAACATATTATTGAGATATATATTTAACGTCTATCAAAAAATATCATCAATCACTCATAAGGAATCATAATAAATTGTTTAAGAGAAAATTTAAACATTATTCATTAAAAAATCACATCTTGTACACAAATATTTCAATTTATCTCAATCTAACACAGTTCCCAAAATATTGAATTACAACAGAAAAATTATAAATCACATAATCATCAAATCATTTTTCAATCCCATGGTTTTATATTCAATAAAATATATATTCACAACATCAATATAATCTTTATTTTTAATGTCATTTATATTAATCCTTACTAATTAGGGTGTCATGTATTACACTGGATAACATCACACCACTATTTCCCTTTGATTATGGGTTAAAGACCCTCATCTATTCTAAATGTGACACATTTCCCTTTATGAAAAACTTTATTAAAATAATACCAATATCATTCCAAATTTTTTTATTAACATACTAAAAAGTAACCTTAATCATAAAACATCAAATAAACCCTAATGGTTGTTAATATCATGAAACATATTTCCTCAAAATGAAAGAGGATTAATCCTAAAATTACATTTTCACTTTTTAAACATAAGGTCATATATACCTCAAACATATATAAATAATTCATAAATTCATCTAAATTTACTCACATCACATAAAACATGAAAAGAGTATTATCAATTTTAAATTTATGATCACCATTAAATCTACAACGGCATCATAACTCTTTACACCATATATATGTAAACTTTATTCATTCAAGGTTCTTCATAATCCATTAACAATGCTTTTCAAATTTATTATTTATTAATTTATTAATTTTTTTAATAATGTCTTATTTTTCAATAATATCCAATCATATGATAATAAATAATGTATTACTTCCAATTTTCATTTTCACTTTCCTAATAATGAAAAATAATTTAATTAGGCATTGGTAAAGATTTATCTATTTGGTCTTTTAAACCATGTTCTTGCTCTTCTCAACTACACCATAGATTTTAAAAATCCCTATACTACACACATTTTAATCATTGTATTGATTCTTTTTAATAAAAGTCATTCTCCGTCATGTGATAACCTGAACCATTCTTTTTTAATGGAATAATATTTCATTGTACCATCCTCTTCCTCATAAAAAAACATATCCCATTCTATAAGTCATTTTCCTAGGTTCTTCATCGCTTATTTTTGACACATAGTCCATTGAATATTTTTAACATTATGAAAGTAATCACTTGAAATTTTATAGATATTTATTTATCAATTATTTGTTTTGGTAAACTCACCTAGTTTCTTGTTGATAGTCGTAACTCATGATATATGGTTAAGAATAACCATTTTATTTTTTACTATGACCCCCATTTCATTTAGTTGATCATTCATATATACACCACATTTTCCTTTACATCCATCATTACTTAGGATCCCATTGTATTGATCTATATTCTAAAACCAAAATGTTTAGCATGGGAATATAAAATCATAATATTAATTCATATATTTAAGACAAATAATAAGATATAGATGATAATGATTTCTTAAAATCTTTACATTTATACAAAATTAATATAATTATCCCTAACATAAATAAACTTTAAGACAATGAATACTTTTATCTTATGGTCAAATAACATTTTAACATTTACTATTACCTAAACATTTTCTATGATACCAACTATAAGGACCCAACATTAAACCTTACAGAATATTGACTTTATTGTTAAGTATTTATTCTCTTATATTTGAGAAAATTTATTGGTATATATTTTTAATGAATTATGTCATATGTCTTAAAATATCTGATAAATTAAATATTGGACACTTCCTTTTAGTATACATATTTATGACATAATAAAATTATTTATAAAGGCTTTCTTTCTTTAGTCAATGAAACATTCATATTTGGAAATGTAAATCTATTAACTTTTTTGCTCACCCATAAGACCCATGATTCACATTTCAAAAATGTGGATGAGAAAAAAATATCAGTAAGGAATATAAAATTTATATTGAAAACTTTTAATCGTGTTTTAAAAAATGTGATAATAAAATATATTTTTCTAATAATATAATAATATCTGAGCTCAAACTAAGAATTAATTTACACATAAAAAATACATTCCATCAAAAATTTTGTCATAAAACACTTATAAGAAAACATAATGGATAAATCATTATCATGATGGTTTCATAGAAAACATGATAATCCACTAACTGGTTTTCTAAGAAACAATCATTTTCCACTAAAAGGGAATAATAATTTTCATAAAAATATCATTAGGATACATTTTTAAATGAAAATATTCCCATGAAAACACAATAGAATGTATATAAATGACATATAAGTTTCATTGGACATCATCTTTATACAATCATGATAGAACCATTACAAATTTCAAAAATTATATGGATTAATTCCCATATAACTCTCTAAGAGAACATAATAATCAACAAATGAATTAGCAAGCTATATTGGGCCCCATGTTTTTTATAATCTATATCAGGATAATCCATCCTCATGGGATATGATGGGGATCAACCAATCTTATAATCTATATTAGGATCACCCATTTCCCATAAACAGTTCCAAGTACTATATTATAAAAAAATTAATATTTCACATTTTCATAATAAAAACCATGAAATTATCCTTTTAACCCATAAGTAAAACGATTTTGGATATCAAAATACAACTTCTTTTTTTAAAAACACATTTTCCAAACTAATATAACTAAGAATAAGTGTAAGATGTGATTTATTTAAATAATAGAAGATACCTTATTAATCAATTCAAATATAAAATATTTTTTAGGATGGTTGGAGAAGTAATTGACATTGCATACATTAATATAAAAAATTCATTTTTTGTGTGAAAAAGATTAAATGTTTAATATAAATTACATAAATGAATCTTTTGAGTAATAATTTATAAGTATAGAAAAAAGTGATATAAATTTTACATTTTAATTAGATTCTATATATAATAAATATCGAAACATATTATTTCAAAAATATTTAAATGGAATAAAATGTATTAAAACATAATTAAAAAAAATATTTAAAAAGAGTTATTAAAGTAAAGTTTCAATTCATAAATCATTATATATATTAAATTATAAAACATTTTAACAGTGTTAAAAATGTTTAAAAATTTTTTTTTAGAATAATTTAAATAATATTTATGTTTCTATTGAATCATGTTGAAGAATATTGACATGGTATAAAAATCGTTGGGGAGACACTTTAAAATATTTTTTTAATGAATTCTCATACAATGAGTCTGATTCGTCTGGTATATTCTTTATATTCTTCAATAGCCAAATTATTCTTATTATTTAATTTTTGAGAATATTTTCGTGTTTAATATTACTTTTACCATTTTATAATCATTTACATAATACAAAAAGGTCATCTTAGGAGTTTTCATGATATTAGACTCATATGTCCAAAATTATATCAGTTGGTTGACTATTATAAAATATTTCATTATTACAACATATCTATAGTAATAAACATTAAATAATTTCCATTTTCATTCATCACATATACTTTTTAAACAAACCGTTGCGTATGGTTATGAAAAATGAATTGTGTTATGATCAGTGATATGATATGTTGTATTTAATCAAGAAAAATATTCCTTTTTTCAATGATCATTATGAATATAATGTAATATTTATTCTATAATTAAATAAATATAATTTTATGAAAAATAAAATATTATTTATTTAAATATACATTTTTATATCATCCATGTGATGTTGTGATGAAAAACTCATGACATCACTTCATAGATGTAACATCCTAGGTATTTATAGAATTATAAATTGTCATATGTATTAATATTTATGAATGTGATATTAATTTTATATTATGGGGATTATTTTTTTGATAGGTTAATACATACAAACAAATATGTTTCTCTAAAATGTTATGTTGGACACTACATAGAGTTATACTGAAAAATAATATAATAATAATAATATTTTATATTGGTAGTTAATGTCAAGCTTTTTTATTTGAATAAATGAGAAAAACTAATTACAATATGATTAAACATGTTTTTTTAAATGTTTTTACATTTATCCAATAACTTTTAGAGAAAAAAATGAGAATGAAACCATTTTTATGAAGGAAAAAAAATCTCATATATTTTAAAGGTCATTTTACAGTCTTTTTATGGAAAACCTTTTTAAAATATAGTTTTAGTCAGTTTTATATGTTATTTTTGAAGATATAATCTTCTTATTTAGAATAGGGATAACAAAATTTACTTTGATTGAATTTTTGTTTTTTTTCTAATAAAATCTATATTTTAAGTAATAGTAAAAATAAATACATTTTAATTCAAAAATGCATTTTCATCTAATTTATTTATATAGTGTTATAGTACATTTAATTAGATTCAATGTGTAATTGGATTATATTTTTAGCATACAATCCAATTATAGTCAGTAGAATAAATTTCAATGTGAAATTAGATAAAAATGCATGTCAATTCTTTGATAGTCGTTCCCTCTTTAAAACCCTCTTTCTCGTTTGGACAATAAGAATTAATATTAAAATAATTTATCCCATTTTTATGTTTTGAATTTAGAAGAATTGATTCCATATATTAAATAATAAGTCCTAGAATGTGTTCATTGGAACCTTTTTTTGGAAACTCTGAAGAGTTACATCAGTAATTATTTTGATTTACCATGGTTAAAGGGAATATCATGTAAATAAGGGAAACATTTAATATTATTATAAAATAAGATTATACTAAAAAAATATCCTAATACTATTGTATGTGTTATGGCATAGAATGGTCATCCAAGGCTCGATTGTAGGACCTCATGTGGCCACATGGGTGTGATAATGATATTTTATAATATTTACTTTAACGAAAAGGGAAATATAACATAAACATGTATACTATGTCTACAAAAATGTTAATATGGTTTTTATAAATGAAATCTTCAACTGTGAAAATAATTTAAAAAAAAATTCATACATCATGGTATTTTAGTTTCAAATTTTATAAATTAAATAACTAAATTTATTTATGACACAATGATAGTGGGACAATTACTTTATTAATGAATGATTCAAATGAATGATATTATAAATATTAAAATAAATTTAATTCGAACATTTGGAGTCCATAAATGAATTTTATTAATGGATTTGACATATTAGATATGATTATATTTTTTTGGATTAATCAAGTATTTATAAAATTAACAATACTAAATTACAAAATAGTGTCAAATTTGACATAAATGTGTTTTGAAAACAAATATTATTTTATTAAATGATATGATAGTTCAAAAAATCCACGGTTCATAAATATTAATTATATAATTTTTAAATTTTAATTAATTATCGACTTTTTTCTCTTGGTATTTTATATTAACTATAGTATCCAAATATTATGAAAATACAAGAAGACATGGTAAGATATCATGTTTTTATCTAATAGTAAAATATTGAAGATAAGGATAGTTTTGTGACATAAACATGTCAAAAAACTATTTTTTATATTATTTAGACCCATAATAATATTATACTCGAAATATATCTCTTTTTATGTATTATAATTCTAAAATCAATTTATTATAAAATAATATTTCAATGATTTCTTAAAGTACCTCTCTTTCCTTTTATAAAAGACTACCAACACTTCTTAAAAAATCTCACTACTAAAGCCCATGGTATCAACCAAATCATTCTCAAAAAATATCCCAACATCCATCCCATTCTCTTATAAGCATTATCTTGGGCATAGGTCATGTAAATGAATTCTTTTGTCTTAAATCAAATGGAGTTACGCATTTTTTAGGTAACATCTTCTCTCAAGATCCGATCCTTTTTTTTCTTTCTCCACCACCTACGCACTTTTGATTAAATTATTTGTTTAACAAAACTGGTATCCTTAATTGTAACATCCCATGTAATTAATGAATAATAGATTTTTTTATCTATGTCTATTTATGAATTAGATATTGTTTTAGATGCTTAAAATGAGAATAAATCCAATCTTAAGAATGGAATACAATAATATTTTTAAAAGATTGTTTTACTGCCTTTTGATGGAAAACCATTTTTAAAAGAATCTTTTAACAATTTTATAATCTCTATTTCTTGAAATAAACATATTATTTATGATTGGGACATTGAAATTTACCTAGGGTTAATTTTTTGTATTTTTCTGACAATGTTCATTTTTTATTGAATAGTGAAAAATACTGAATTTTACATCAAAAATGCTTTTTCATCAAATTTAATTATATGGATAGATCATATTTTTAATTGGTATTAATGTGTAATTAGAATATGATTTTACAATTTAATCCAATTTTGTTCATTAGGATTAATTTCATTTTGGAATTGGGCATAAACAAGTGCCAAACATTTCATAGATATTGTTTCTAAAAAACCCGCTATTTGTTTTGACAATGGGAATTATTTTTAAATTAATTATTTCAATTTCTGTGTTTAGAATTAGGTAAAATGGATTAAATATTTGGAATCATAAGTTCCAAATTATGTATTCAAGACTCTTTTGTTTTTGGACATTATGAATAGTAACGATGGTAATTATCTTTAATTATCTTGATTAATTAGTAATCGGGAAGTTAAGGATAATAAAGTAATATCATAATAATATAAAATGACCCCAAAATCTGTCCTAATGCTAGTGGTTGTTTTATTTCCAACCATGGGATGCCTTGTGACAAACTTGGGGACCCCATGGAATCACTTTTGTGTGATGATGACTTTTTATCTTTTTATTTTTAATGAAAGTTAAATATAACAAAGAATGTATCACCTGAGTAAATTTTTTTTAATTTTGTCTACATAAATGATCTATTAGACTATAAATAGTGATTATAAATCTAAATAGATTTCCTAAATAATATTATTTTCTTATAATTTTCAGACATTAAATAAATTAAATTATTTATGACATCATGATGATGCAGCGATTATCTCATTAATGAACGATTTAAATAAAATGAAAGATAATGTAAAATCTAAGACATACACTTTTCAAAGACCTATTGGATGAGTATATTTCGAACCCTTATCACCTTATCCTCGAAATAAATCAATATGGGATCTCTAAAATCTGAAAATCATTTGAAAATAAAGCATCATTTTATACCTTTCCAAGAGTGCCCCTCCTCTCCTCTTATAAAAGGCCCCCACCTATACCTCCTTAACCACACTTCTCAAGCCTTTTGATCGTCCAAGCCATACTCATTTTATCTCTTCAAATCCCTTTCTTCATCCTAGAATCCTTACCTTAGGCAGAAATCTCTTCAAAAAACTATTTTGGTTCAAACCAATAAGAGATACCCGATTTAAAGGAAAAGTCTTCTCTAATGTTATTTTGTTTTATTTTGATTGTACATCCCCCTAAATATTTTTATTCATTTATTTTGTAACAAAAATAGTATCTTATATATACTAGGATGTTGTTATAAGAGGGATTCGAGCTACAATTACCCACACATTCATATAATGGTTAAAGAGCATATTGTTTCCGTGGATGGCGAATTTCTGCCTCATGAAACGATGATTGTTCAACATTAGTCTAACACCTTAGAAAGTGTCCATTTAGATGACACTATATTTATATATGATATATTATATGTTTATGTTTTCCTTATGCTTCTGTATTTTTAATTTTTGGCATACTTTATTGGGATCCAATATGGGTAAACGTGATATCGTCATTTTAGGAAGTGCGGACTACCACCCCCTCAAAGTGATTTGATTCGTTAATTCCATATGTGGGACGTATAAAGGATAGAGTTAATGATATTATATATGAGAATATACTATAATTATAATATAAATTTATATCATTATGATTCCATTCCATAAAATATGAAATAGAAATCAAATTATCCTTCATGCGTATGTACAGCTTACTGTCTCCATGAATAGTGCATTTCATTTCTTACCTCTAAATGCTACGTAATCTTATAAATTCATGTATATTATGTATATATATGATATATATGATATCTACATCATGAATATAACACTAGATATAATAGATACATGACCAAATTTTAATTATAAAGAGTTTATTTTTCACTCAAGTACCAATGATCGTTAAAACAACCGCTATTAACATAAATAATTACATAGTGTTCATGACATTGTAATAAGTGATATAAAAGGAATAATGAACATGAAAAATGTTCTTAACCAAGAATAAATTAACTCATCTTTATTATTCAGGATATTATAGAACGATCGAGTCATGTTGGATACGAGGTATGGGATTTCATCTCAATCTCCTTTCATTGAGGCATATTTTGTTTTATTGACAACTTTATTTTATACGGTGTATAATCCCCTTTTACTTTTACATTTATTTAAAAGGAATCTTTTTTATACGAAGCATTTACTAAACAACAAAATTAATGTTTTTTCGTCGTACGTATGTGGCGACAACGACTTCTCCCCCGCTATGACCATTATTTGAGTTTCTTCTTCCTCTACAAGCCATAACTTTTTTTAAAATGAAAAATAAATACCATGTTTTAATTTTATTTTATTTTGGTATCGAAAATGGTTTTAATAATGATTTTATTATATCAATTTGTTGTATTGATATTTGTGATTGAAATGTGGAAATGTTATGTTTGTTTATGCATGTTTTATGTGATACGATTATGTTATGGTTCTTGGCCATTGTTATGAAGATGGGTGGTTCTGTGATAAAATAAGGGCGGGTTAGCCCGATATAGATCTCCAATTCATTGGGTACCACAAAGGGGTTAAATGTTAAGGTTTCTCCGAAGAGATTTAGGGAATATATTGTGATGGGTATTCCAAACATAACCATGAGGGTTACTCCCTACGTAAGAATGTTATGAATGCCTCAAATTACCTTTATGTCTTATGATTGCTATGATTTATTCATGATTTGATGAGGTATGTTAAAATGATTATGTTTTACGAGTAATGTATGATTTCATACATGGACTAATGTTTTCATATCATACATTTATATTCCTTGCTGAGCTTTTTATGCTCATCCCAAGTTTTTGAAATGTTTTCACAGGTCAAGGGAAAAGTACATGTTTTGATGATAGTGTCAAGGAAGTGTTAAGAAAGAATCTATGTTTTATTTTAAATATATTTCCAATGATGGGAAAAATGATTACTATATTTTATGTACCCACTTTGTTTAAATGTGGAGTGTAATGCATGATTTATGATCTAATTATCTAAAACTCTAAACCTGAAAAGATCCTCAATGTGTATTCTTGAAATAAGTGAAGATTAAGTAATGTTTAAGGTTGTGGCCTTATAGTTGGTATCAGAGGTCGGTTTAGATAACATTAGGAGTTGGAATTATATTAAATTATTTTCCAAAAATATTTTTTTTATGGTCAAATTGAAATGATATACATTTGAAGATTACCATGTTGCTTCATCTAAGACATGTTTGTTCAGAATGGTTTTCCACAGAGCAAACATGGAAGGAGTGCTAGGAAGGCATACAGAAGGAAATAACCTTCCAAATCAGCTTCATGAGATGGTCGGAATTGGAACTGAATAGTTTGTTGTTGTGATGGTACAGTTGACTCATGCGATAAATGGTGGTGGTATCCATGCACGAGATCAGCCAGATCAACCACAGACGAACATGTTAGTGGTGGATTATTTCATGAGGCAACATCCCCCATCATTCCTAGGATCATCTAACCATGTGCTAGCTGAAGGGTGGATTAAATCACTAGAGAATATTTTCGATGCCATGGGGTGTTTAGACAATCAAAAGGTTAGTCTTGTTATTTACCATTTGGAGGGTGAAGCAGACCCGTGGTGGTTGATGGTTAAAAATATCAGGGACGCTGATGAGATTTATGCTCTCGACTGGGATGAATTCAACGGTATGTTTCTTGAGAAGTATTTTCCTAAGGCTGTTCGACTTAGGATAGAAAAACAATTCTTGGAATTGAGTCAAGAGGATGACTCAATGGCTGCTTATGATGAGAGGTTCACTCGATTGGCAAGGTATGCTCCAAATTTTATCTGAGACCTTGATAGTAAAATCAATCGTTTTTACTCATGATTAAAGCGAAAATATCGAAGGTATTTATCTCCTCGCGAGTTCAATAGTTATTAAAATATTTTTCGATGTGCTAAGAAGGTGGAAATGGAGTTTTCTGATGATCAAGTGTTCTATAACAACCAACAGAAGAAGAGACCGAGGTGGCAGGAGAAAGGAAAGAATTCTTCAGAAAGGTCTGACGGTAAGAAAACAATGTATTCAGTTTTTGATAAATGTGGTAAAAGGCATGCTGGGGAATGTCTTATGAATTATTGGAAGTGCTACCGATGTAGTAAGATGGGACATAAGGCTCGTGATTTCACTGAAAGAGATTAGGGTGATGGAAAGACCAAATTTGATTTAATGTTAGTGAAATGTTTTATGTGCAATGAGATGGGTCACTATGAAAATGAGTGTCCGACAAAGAGATTGAGTGATTGGAAGATGTTAGACTACAAGAAGAAAGGGGTGGTGAAATCCTTTGCAACTACTTCAGCAGATGTCGGGCCATCATATGAAGTGGTATCAGGTACTTTGTTTGTTTTTTCAGATTATTCCAGTGTGTTGTTTGATTTAGGGTCTACACATTCTTTCATCTCGAAAAACTTTTATAGTAAAATAGGATTACCATATCAAGAAATGACTCCTGAAATTTTGGTAAAAACTCCTGAGGGAAATTTTGAGGAAAAAAGAATTTATAGGAATCTTCCTATCCTTATCCGTGGAATGAACCTACTTGCAAACCTTATTTTTTTTACCTATAGTAGAGTTTGATGCTATCCTGAGTATCGATTGGCTCTCTATTTACCATGATAATATTGACTGTAGAGCAAAATAAGTTTCTTTTCAGAAAGACTTTCAGTTTGTGTACAAGAATGAACCCTTACTGTTGATAACATATCAAGAGGCCGAATAACATGTTAAAAAAGGAAATGAATGTTACCTTGCACATATCATTGAAAATAAGTGAACTGTTTAGATTAATGATGTGACAGTGGTAAGTGATTATCCTGATGTTTTTTCAGATGATTTTGCAAGAATAATACATGATCGGGAAGTTTAATTTACTGTTGACTTAGTTCCTTATACTAAGCCAATTTCAAAACCCCCTTATCAAATGGCTCAAATTGAACTATTAGAGTTGAAGGAGCAATTGCATGATTTATTAGAGAAAGGTTTCATTCAACCTAGCACATCGCCACGGGGTGCTCCTGTTTTATTTGTTAAAAAGAAAGATGGTTCAATGAGACTTTGCATTGATTATAGATCCTTGAATAACATCACTATTAAGAACAAATATCATTTTCCCCATATCGATGATTTGTTTGATTAGCTCCACAGAGATCAGTTTTTTTCAAAGATTGACCTAAGATTGGGGTACCATCAGTTTAAGGTAAAGGAAGAAGATATTCGAAAGACCGTGTTTCATACAATATATGGCCATTATGAATTTTTAGTAATGCCTTTTGGGCTAACTAATTCACCTGGTGTATTCAAGGACCTTATGAATATAATTTTCCATGAGTTCTTGGCTAAGTTTGTGGTTGTTTTCATTGATGATATGTTGGTGTTTTTTAAAAGTAAAGAGGAGAATTAAACACATTTAAGGGTTATTTTTCAAACCTCAAAATAGAAGAAATTTGTATGGGAAATTCAGCAAGTGTGACTTTTTGTTGCAAATTTTTTTTTTCCTTGGTCAAATTGTTTCTAAAGATGGGATAAGTATTGATCCTGCAAAAACAAAGGTTGTGGATGAATGGCCAAGACCCAAAAATGTAACTGAGATTCATATCATCCTTGGTTTGGCATGCTATTACCGAAGTTTTGTTAGAAATTTTTCATGGTTATCTAGTCCAATGACTAAGCTTACTCGGAAGGGTGTTAAGTTCATCTAGACAAAATAATGGGATGATTGTTTTCAATAATTGAAAAGAATATTGGTGAATGTTCCAGTTTTGGCACTACGTTCCAGGAATGATGAGTTTTTTTATCTATAATGATACTTCATTGAAAGGAATTGGTTGCGTCCTAATGCAGAATGATCAAGTAATTGCTTATGCTTCACGACAGCTGAAAACAAATGAGGTAAATTACCCTACACATGATTTGGAATTAGCTCCTGTTGTTTTCGCTTTAAAAATTTGGAGGCATCATTTGTATGGAGTATAGAGTGAAATATATACCGATCACGAAAGATTAATTTATATATTCACTTCGAATGAATTGAAAATGAGACAGAATATATGGCTAGAATTAATCAATGATTATGATTGTATAATTCATTACCATCTGGGAAAATCAAATAAAGTGACTGATGCTTTGAGTCGAAAAAGTAATGCATCATTAACAACGTTGCATTTGGAACATGATACATTGGTTAAGGATTTGATGAACTTTGGCATAGAAGTTGTTGGTTCAGGATGTTCTTCTGTTTTGTTTTAGGTATCAGTGAAATCTTCTCTATCAGACAGAATTATGCAACCTCATAATCAAGACAATGAGTTGTAGAAAAAGGTTGAGCTTGTTCAGAAGGGTCGGTTGCCTGAATACAACATTGATAATGATTGTGTTTTGAGATTTAGGAAGAGATTTTGTGTGCCTTGTGATTCACAGTGGAAGAGAGAGTTGTTATGTGAAGCTCATAGTTCTCCATATTCAGTTCATCCAGGCAGTACTAAGATGTACAGAGATCTTCGATAGTACTACTGGTGGGATGGAATGAAAAGATATATTGTTGATTTTACTATGAAGTGTATGACTTTTCAACTGGTTAAAGTAGTGCGACAGTTAATGGAAGGGATTCTTCATCCATTACTAGTGCCATTGTTGAATGGTAGAATATATCCCTGGAATTCATTGTAGGATGGTCGAAGACACCTCGAGGTAATAATGCAATTTGTGTTATTGTTGATCGCTTGACTAAATCTGCTCATTTCCTTGCTATACGAGATAATTTTTCCCAAGATCAACTTTCCCATTTGTATATTAAATATATAGCCAGATTACATGGAGTTCCTCTCTCCATTGTATCTGACCCTGATTTCAGGTTCACTTCTAAATTTTTTAGAGTTCTTTAGAAGTCATTGGGTATTGAATTTAATTTTAGTACATCTTTTCATCCTCAATCAGATGGGAAGTCATAACAAACAATTTAGAACTTGTAGGATATGCTACGTGGTTGTTCGATGGATTATCGGGGAAGTTAGGACCAACATCTTTCTTTGGTTGAGTTTTCTTATAATAACAGCTTTCATTCTAGTATACAGATGGCACCAGTTGAGGCATTATATGGGAAGAAGTGTCGAACTCCATCTTTATGGGATGATGTGGGTGAAAGGAAGTTGATGGGATCGGACTTGGTAGAAGCATTGGCAGAAAAAGTTCAGCTGATACAGAAACAAATGAGAACAGCTCAGAACAGGTATAAGATTTATGCAGACAATAGGATGAAGGATCTATATTTTGAGGTAGGTGATCATGTTTTTCTCAATGTTTCACCATAGAAATGTGTGATGCTATTTGGTAAGAAAGGAAATCTATGTCCAAGGTTCATTGGACCATATGAAATTCTAGAGAGTGTTAGATCAGTTTCTTACTAAGTGTCTTTACCTCTGAGTTTATCTTAGGTACACAATGTTTTTCATGTTTCGATGTTAAGGAAGTACATGCCAGATCCATCTTATGTTTTGAGTCCAGAGGTAGTTCAGCTGGAAGAGAATCTATCTTATGAGGAACAACCTGTCTAGATTTTTGACCATAGGGAGAAAGTGCTAAGAAATTAGGTGATTCATCAAGTAAGGGTTTAGTGGAAAGCCCACATGATTGAAGAGGCAACATGGGAATCTGAAAATGCAGTGAGGGATAAATACTCCCACTTGTTCGTTATGTAAATAAATTGCGGGGAAAATATTTTGTAAAGGGGGTAAGGATGTAACATCCCATGTAATTAATGAATAATAGATATTTTTATCTATGTCTATTTATGAATATGATAATGTTTTAGAGGCTTAAAATGAGAATAAATCCAATCTTAAGCAAGGAATACGCAAATATTTTTAAAAGATTATTTTACTTCCTTTTGATGGAAACCCATTTTTAAATAAAACTTTTGAAAATTTTATAATCTCTATTTGTCAAAATAAACATATTATTTATGACTGGGACATTTAAATTTACCTTGGGTTAATTTTTGGTATTTTTCTGACAATGTTCATTTTTTAATGAATAGTGAAAAATACTGCATTTTACATCACAACTGCTTTTTCATCTAATTTAATTATATGCATAGATTATATTTTTAATTGGTATTAAAGTTTAATTAGAATATGTTTTTACCATTTAATCCAATGGTGGTCATTAGTATTAATTTCACTT
Organism: Viscum album; assembly: GCA_963277665.1. Taxonomy (NCBI): domain Eukaryota; kingdom Viridiplantae; phylum Streptophyta; class Magnoliopsida; order Santalales; family Viscaceae; genus Viscum; species Viscum album. Next base: position 977,337,202 of record OY728125.1, read on the forward strand.
TGGAATTGGGCATAAACAAGTGCCAAACATTTCAATGATATTGTTTCTAAAAAACACACTATTTGTTTTGACAACAGAAATTATTTTTAAATTAATTATTGCAATTTATGTGTTTGGAATTTGGTAAAATGGATTACATATTTTTAATTATATTGTCCAAATTATTTAATCAAGAATCTTTTGTTTTTGGAAATTATGAATAGTAACGATGGTAATTATTTTAATTATCTTGATTAATTAGTAATCGGGAAGTTAAGAATAATAAATTAATATCATAATAATAAAAAATGACCCCAAAAATTTTCCATATGTGGGACGTATAAAGGATGGAGTTAATGATATTATATATTATAATATTCTGGAATTATAATATACCTTTATATCATTAGTATTCCATTCCATAAAATACGAAATAGAAATGAAAGTAGCGGTAATGCGTACGTACGACTTACCATCTCCATGAACAGTGCATTTTATTTCTAACCTCTAATGTTATGTAATATTATGAATGCATGTATATACTGGATATATATGATATATATGATATATACATCATGAATATAACTCTGGATATAATGGATACATGAAAAACTTGTAATTATAAAGAGTTTATTTTTGACTCAAGTACCAATGATCATTAAAAAGACCGTTATTAACTTAAATAATTACATAGTGTTCATGACATGGTAATAAGTGATATAAAAAGAATGATGAACTTGAAAAAGGTTCTTAAGCAAGTAGAAATTAACTCAAGTATATTATTTAGGAGAATAATGAACAATCTAGTCAAGTCAGATACGATGTATGAGACTTCATATTAATCTCCTTTCATTGAGTCATATTTTGTTTTATAGAGAACTTTCTTTTTTACGGTGTATAAACCCCATTGAATTTTATGTTTACTCAAAAGGAATATTTTTTATACAAAGCGTTTACTAGACGAAAAATGGAATGTTTTTTTGTCGTACGTATGCGACAACGACTTCTCCGCCACCATGACCATTATTTGAGTTTCAGCTTCCTCTACAAGCCATAACTTTTTTTAAAATGAAAAATAAATATCGTGTTTTAATTTTATTTTATTTTGGTTTTGAAAATGGTTTTCATAATGATTTTATTATATCAATCTGTTGTATTTATGTATTGTGATTGAAATGTGGAAATGTTATCTTTCCTTTATGCATGTTTTATGTGATACGATTATGTTATGGTTCATGGGCATTGTTATGATTACGGGTGGTTCCGTGATAAAATAAGCGTGGGTGAGCCTAGTATTTCTTTCTAATGCATTGGGTAATGCATAGGGGGTTAAACGTTAAGGTTTCTCTAAATAGATTTAGGGAATATACTGTGATGGGTATTCCAAACGTAACCATGAGGGTTACTCCCTACATAAGAATGTTATGAATGCCTCAAGTTACCTTTATGCCTTATGCTTTCTATGATTTATTCATGATTTTATGAGGTATGTTAAAATTCTTATATTTTACGAGTAAAGTATGATTTCATACATGGACTAATGTTTTCATTTCGTACTTTTATATCCCTTGCATAGCTTTTTATGCTCATCTAATGTTTTTGAAATGTTGTTCACAGGTCAAGGGAAAGGTACATGATTTGATTATGGTGTCAAGGAAGTGTCAAGAAAGAATCTATGTTTTATTTTAATTATGTTTCCGATGATGGGAAAAATGGGTACTATCTTTTATGTAACCACTTTGTTTAAATGTGGAGTGTAATGCATGATTTATGATATAATTCTCTAAAACTCTAATCCTGAAAATATTCTCAATGTGTATTCTTGAAATAACTCAAGATTATGTAATGTTTAAGGACATGGCCTTATATTAATAATCTAAGATGTTCTTAATCTATGGATTTTACTTAAAATTAAACAAATCCATCTAATTGATTTATGACATATTTTTTTTGGACGGTGAACTACTGCCTCATGAAATGATGCTTGTTCCCTTTTCTCCGGCGACATCTCATGGTGGCCATTTGGGTGGAACTTTATGTATATATGATATAAATAATATTTTTATTTTCTCTATGATTTGTTAGCTTTTATTTAAAACAAGCCTTTTTTTCTTTCCATAATGTGTAAATATGATAATTTCAATTGAGGATGTGTGGACTACCTCCCCCTCAAAGTGATATGACTCATTCATGCCAAACATGTAACATATATAGGATAATGTTAATGAAATTATGTAACATAAAAAACAAAGATATTATACTAGAGTTATAATATACCTATGTATCATACAGTTTTCATTCCATTAATATGAAAAAGAAATTGAATGTAGCTTTCATTTGTACGTACGACCTATCATCTCAATGAACAGTACATTTCATTTCTTATCTCCAAATGATATGGACTATTATAAATAAATATATACTAGATATATATGACATTTAAATCAATAATATCATTCTTTTGATATTGGTCTTATGAACACATGGAAAATTTTCATCAAAAAATTTCATTTTTAAATCAAGTACCAAACATCAACAAAATGTCAGATATGAACTTAAATAATTAACAAATTTTTATAATATGTTAATAAGTGATATAAATTGAATGATGAAAATGAAAATCTTTTTATGAAATTAAAAATTAACCATGTTTTATTATTCAATAAATTAATGAATAAATGAGACAAGTCAGACTCAATGTAAGGGAAATTATAATTAAATTCCCATTCATTGAGTTAAATATATATGTCATTGGTTTTTTCCAAGAATATGTGTGAATTTAATCTTATTTTTTTAATCTGAATAGTGAATAATATTAGGTGTATTTATATTTTTTATGATATTTATTGATTTATTTTTAATCTAATGATATGATCTTTGTAAGGGAATTCATCTCAATATTCTTTCATTGAAGAAACTTTTGATGTTATACAACGATTTATTTTATATATTGTATTATAAACCCCATTAAAATTTCATTTCATTCAATGAACATGTTTTTTATAGGAAGCATTTTTCTAAATGAAAAAAGTAATTTTTTAGAGTATACGGAAAAAACAACTCCTCCTCTCCCGTAATCGTTATATGATATTTGGTTTCCTCTATAATCCTTGATGTTTTTAAAAATTTATAAAATAAATTACATATTTCCTTTTTTAGTATTTTGGTATTAAAAATGTAAATTAATGTGTATTGTCTGTTTCAATATCTTGAAATGATTTCCTATGATTGAGAATATATATTATATGAGTTAAATGTAAATAATTGTATTATTTTATAAGTTATGATAATAATATGGTACATGGACAGTTCATTGGTGGTTACATGATAATATAAATATGGTTGGTTACATAATAAACCATATATAGTTGGTTCAGTGAAAACCCAAGGAAGGGTTGTTACGTTATAACCTCGGATGCATTGGATATGGAAGTCAGCCTTATGGAAATTCTATTTATTGATATGTGTGGAAGTCCATTGTATGGTTATTCCATTTAAGTATTTTTATGTCCCATTTCACCTTAATATGTCAAATATATATTTCTATAGGCTTTATGGTTATCTTTTGGTTAAAAAAGGGTATGCAATGAGATTATTTTTAGAGAAGTATTTTTTGTTACTTTTTAAAAGTGAAATGTTTTAATTTATGATAAAGCATTCATGGTTTTCATGTTTTCCTAATACTAACATTTTTTTATATCCTTTATTAAGCTTTTTATTCACAATAAATTATTTAAAATACTTTTCAAAGGACTTAAAGAAGAATTATGCCGAGTATGGGATCAAGGAAAAGTTATGCTATGAAAACATGAAACTATACTATGTTATTTTTAAAGAGTTTTTGTTTCGTGGAAAATATGGATAGTGTGTATAAGTGACTACATGTAATATTTAGGATTCTATGTATGAGTTATGACCTAATTCTCTAAAGAACTATGCTTAGAAAGATCCTCGATGTGAATTTACATCAATTATTGACATATATCAATATTAAGTATTGTTTATGGTCAAGGCAGTGTAGTTGGTAATAGAGGCTAGATTAGATAACTTTAAGTGTGACAATATTTTTAATAGAATATCCTTAAATTATTTATTACCTTATATTAAAATTTAAATGATATATCATTTGAATAATACCATTTTTATTCTATATTAAATGTTTGTTCAGAATGGTTTTCTGTAGAGGAAACATATCAACTGTGTTGGGAAGGAATAAAGGGGAAAATAACCTTCCAAATCAGTATCATGAGATGTTCGAAATCAGAACTAAATAGTCTGTTAGAGTGATGGCTCTTTTTACTCACAAGATACATGGTGTTTGTTCTTATAGGAGTCATTTTCTTATATTCTAAAATCCTAGAGGAACATGAATGTCAATTAAAGATTCTATTGAAAAACTGAAAAGAAATAAATATATATGGAATGTTTAGTTAGATTGAATTTTGGATGCAGAAAATTTATTCCATTGTAATATTGTTTTTAAATATATAATAACTGTTGACCCATCAAAAACAAAAGTTATTGAAGAGTTACCATGACCTACTAATATCACATTAAATCTTAATTTTTTTGGATTAACAATTTATTATAGAATGTTTATTGAATACCTTTCTTGATTATCTATCCCACTAACGTTGATAACACAAAAGTTAGTTAAGTTCATTTGAAAAAAATATTGTAATTTTTGTTTATAAGAACTGAAAATGTAGATTGGTGAATGTTACATTTTTCCCCTCTCTTCCATGATTGGTTAATTTATTATCTATATTGATGCATGATTGAAAGTACATTGTTATATCCTAAAGCCAAATGATCAGTTAATTGTGTATGCTTCATGTCATTTGAAACCTCGTGAGTTAAATTAACTTATATGTGACATGGAGTTATAATATGTTAAACATGATATAGAGAATATTTATGGAATAAATCAAGGATTATGATTTCATGATTCAATACCATAATGGAATAGAAAATAAATTTTATGATGCTTTGTGTCGAATGATTAATTATAAATTAACCATACTATGTTTGGACTGACATCTATTGGTTATTGATTTGATGAATTTTGGACTGGATGTTATTGGTGTAGGGAATTCCTCTATTTTTTTGTTTCAGTTAAATCACCGCTATAAAAAATAATTAAGGAAGAAAATAGGAAAAATAGCGAGTTTTATAAAAAGGTAGAGTTTGATCAAAATGATAATTTACCTAAATTTAATATTGATAAAGATCGTGGTTGGAGTTTTGTATTGAGATTATGTGTGCCTTGTGATTCACAGTTGAAGAAAAATTTATTTTTTGAAGCTCAAAGTTCATTTTATTTAGTTCATCCTAGTAATCCTAATATGTATAAAGAACATTAAGAGTGTTACTGGTGGGATGTAATGAAAAAAGATATTCCAAACTTTACTATGAAGTACATGAGATTTCAACATGTTAATGTAGTTTGGAAGCTAACGAAGGGGTGCTTCAAACTTTTCAAGTACCAGAGTGGAAGTGAAAAAATATATCCATGGATTTTGTTGTGGGATTACCAAATACTTCTTCATGAAACAATTTCACTTTGGTTATTGTGGATAGATTGACTAAATATGATCCTTTTCTTCCTATTTGAGATAATCTGTCACTAGATCAACTTTGTCGATTTTATATTAATGATATATTATGTTTCATGGAGTTACCATCTACATTGTATCTGGTGGTGATCCTAGGATCACTAATAACATTTGGAATGGCCTTCAAAAATAATTGGGTACTAAATTTAATTTCAATATACCTTTTCTTCCTCAATCAGATGGGCAGTCAGAATGAATAATTCAGACCATACAAGAAATGCTACATGTCTGTTCAATATATTAAAAGGGATGTTGAAATCAACATCTATCTTTGGTTGAGATTTTTTATAATTTAAACATTCATTCCAGTATACAGATGAAACATTTGATGCATTATATAGAAAGCAGTGTTGAAATACAGCTTTTTTGGATGAAGTAGGTTAAAAGAAGATGATATGAACATATTTGGTTTATGAGATGGAAGAAAATATATTAGTTTTTTCAGAAATATATGAGGAAAACACAATGTAGGAAGATACATTATACGAATAACCAGAGGAAGGATCATTTTTTCAATGTAGTTTATCATGTCTTTCCCAATGTTTCTCCATGGAAAAGTGTCAATCATTTTGGTAAGAAGGGAAAGATAGGCCTTTGGATCATTGGACCCCATAAATTCTTGGAGAAAGTTGGATCAGTTTCTTATATGGTATATTTACGTCTAATTTTTATATAGGTACACAATTGTTTTCATGTTTTAATGGTGTGTAAGTATATTCTGTATCTATCTTTTGTTTTGATTCCAGAGTTAGTTCAGTTGGAAGGGAATATTTCTTATGGGGAATAGCCAGTACAATTTCTTGACTGTAGAGAGCATGTGTTTCCGAATAAGCTATTTAATTAGGTAATGGTTTTGTGAAAAAAACTCGTGGTTGAAGAGGAAACATGGAATCTGAAAATGCTATGAGGTAGAAATACCCCCACTTATTATAAAATTAAATAAAATTATGGGGATGCAATTTCCAAAATTGGGGACGGATGTAGCATACCAGGTATTTTTAGAATAAAAAATTTTAATGTCTATTCATATTTATTAATAAGATATTAAATTTTTTAAGGTAATTCTTTGTCTGATAGCTTACTCAACACGAAATAATATTTTTTCCTAAATACTAGGTTGCACACAACATTGAGTTGTATCAAAAAATAATACAATATTATTATTATTATTTTAAATGATAGTTAATGCATAGCCATTGTATCGGTATAAAGTTATAGAAATAAGTACAATATGATTAAACATGTATTTTAAATTCTTTTACATTTATCCAATAAATTTTATAGGCATAAAATGGAAATGAATAAATTTTTAAGCATTAAATACTATAATATTTTTAAAAGGTGGTTTTACTAACTTTTGATGGAGAACCTTTTTTAAATCTAGTTTTTATCACTTTATATGTTCGATTTGACAAAATAAACTTCTTCCATTGACCTGGAACATCAAAATTTACTTTAGTAGAAATTTTGGTATTTTAATGATACAATTCAGATTTTAATGAATAGGGAAAAATACAACATTTTAATTCAAAACTACCCTTTCATATAATTTATTTATATGGTTAGTTTTTAATTTTAATTGATATTAATGTTCAATTGGATTATATTTTTATCCGTTAATCTAATTATAGTCATTGGATGTAATTTCTGATTGAAATTGGATATAAACACACATCAATCTTTTAATAGTTTTTACTTCTTAAAAAATCGTTTTTTTGTTTTTACAACGTGAATTAATTTTAAACTAATTACTTTCAATTATTTCATTGGAATTTGGAAAAATATATTCCATATTTGGAATCATAAGGACCAAATTTTGTAAATTGGTCCCTTTTAGTTTTGGATATTATGAATAGTAACATTATAAATTATTTTTATTTATCATGGTTAAAGGGTAGCCAAGGAAAATAATGGTAAAAAATAATATTATAATAATATATAATTTATTTAACATATTTCATAATTCTATTGGATAAGATATGGCAGACCATGGGTATCATTGGGCTGATTTAAGACCTCATGGAGCCATTTGGATATGATAATGACCTATAGTAATTGTTTTTTATGAAAAAGGAAATATAACATAAACATGCATATCCTAACTAAAACAATTTTAATTTTGTTTCTATAAATGCTCTCTTCAACATTAATAGTCACTGAAAGATAAAAAAATTCCTATATCACGATCTTTTATTTATAATTTTTATACATTAAATAAATAATTTTATTTATGACACAATGATGATACAATGATTACATTATTAATGAATTATTAAAATGAATGTTATTATCAATATTAATATAAAGGAGATTTAAATATTTTTATTCCTTACACATATTTTATGAAAAAATATGACATATTATCTTTGATATGATACATTTGGATCGAGGGAATCATGTTTTTATGACTTTAGAAAAAAATCAATTACTAAATAGTGTCAAAATTGAAAAAAATGAGTTTTTAAAATAGTTACTATTTTATTAAATGTTATAAGAGTCCAAGAACCCATATAATTTGTCAAATTATTTCAATAATTTTAAAAATATCTTTATGGATCGACATTTGGATCTCATGGAATTTTATAATATCTATAACCACAATATTTTATGAAAAAGTTAGAAGGCATGGTAATAGTTAATGTTTTAACTAAGGGTTTTAACTAAAATATAAGGTTGATTTTGTTACCTAAAAATGAATAAAACATATTGGTTGATATTATATAGATCCATTATAATATTATCCTTGAAATATTACACTTTAAGTCTGTGAAAATTTTAAAATCAATTGATAATAAAATAATATTTAAATACATTCCTAATGTACCCCTCCTCCCTCTAATAAATGACCACCACATAAACACCCATAATCACATCTCTATAGCCTCATGTGATGTTCAAATTCTTCTCAAATAATTTCCTTACATCCCTAACTTACTCTTAGATGCATTACCTTGGGATAAAGGAAACTCAATGAATCATTTTTTCTCAAATCAACAAGATTTACCCAATTTTTAGTTAATTTATTCTCTCAAGATCCTTTCATTTGTTTTACTTCTACACCACCTATACACATTTTATTCCATTATATTATAACAACACCAATATCATCAATATACTTGGATGTTTTTATGATAATATTTATACCTAAATAAGCACACAACTCCATCTAATGGATATAGAACATACAATTAATGTGTTTGATGAACAATTGCCTCATGAAATGATGATTGTTACATTTTCTCCTACCACCTCTCATGGTGGTCATTAAGAGAGAAAATTATTTATATTTGTTATATATTATATTTTTATTGTCTCTATTATTTTTAATAGTTATTTAAAACATTAATTGATACATTCCATATTGTGTAAATACGATAATTTCATTTGAGGATATGTGGACTACCACACACTCAAAGTGATATAACTCATTTAGGCCATAAATGTATCATATAAATGATGTTGTTAATGAAATTTTGTAACAAATATAATAGATATATTATTCAATAATTATAATACACCTATGTTTTATTTAGTTTTCATTCCATTAATATGAAAATGAAAATGAAAGTAACATTCATGCGTACGTACGACTTACCATCTCCATGAACGATACATTTGATTTATTATCTCCAAATGGTATGTACTATTATAAACACATATATACAAGATATATATGATTATTAATTCAATAATATAATTATAGAGATAATGTAATTATGACCAAATAGACAATTTTCATCAACACAATTATATTTTTGAATCAATTAATAAACATTGACAAAACATCTGATATGAACTCAAATAATTAATTAACTGATATAATATGGAAAAAAGTTATATAAAATTAATCATAAAAATGGTAAATGTTATGATGATATTATAAATTATTATAATTTTATTATTCATGAAATTAATGAATGAACGAGACAATTCAGACTCAATGTAAGGGAAAACATAAGTCAATTCCCATTCATTAAGTAAAATATCCATGTCATAAGTTTTTTTTTCAAGAATATGTGTGAATGACATGTTATTGTTTTACACTGAATATACAGTAATATTGGGAGTATTTATATTTTCACACACATTTATTGATTTATATTTAATCAATTGATATAATCTTTTTAAGGTAATTTGTCTTAATCTCTTTGAATCGATTATATTTTGATGTTATACATCACCTAATTTTATACGTTGTTTAATAAGCACATTTTTCATTTTAATTTAATTTAATTGGAATATTTTTTTAATTGTATTTATAAAAATAAAAAAGAATGTTTTTGACGTATGTGGTGACAATGACTCCTCCACCACCATAACTATTATTAGATATTTGGAATCCTCTATAAGACTTAATGTTTTTAAAGGGAAAAAGAAATACCAAATTCCATTTTTTGTATTTGGGTTTTGAAAATGTGTTTTAATGTGGATTGACTATTTCAATATCTTTAAATGATTTCTTGTTATTGAAAATATGGAATTTATGATTAAAATGTTGATAATTTCATTCTTTTATGTGTTATGATTATGTTATGGTACTTGAAAATTTGACGGGTGGTTACATGATAAACCAAATATAGTTCATTATGTGATAAACCAAATATGGGTGGTTTAGTTGTAAACTAATGAGAATTAGTTAGGTAATTACCTCCAATGCATTTGGAATGGAATTCAGTCATATGGAAATTCCATTTAGTGATATGAGTGGAAGTCGACTGTATGGTTATTCCATGTAAGTATGTTTATTTCCGATGTAACCATTATATGTCTTATGTTTTTATAGGATTTATGGTAATAATTTTGTTATAAAAAAAGTAAAAATGATCATATTTTAAGTTAAGTGTTTTTACTACTTCTTAATGGTGAAAATTATTACTTTATTATAAAATATTAATGGTTTTCATGTTTTCCAAAGACTAAAAGTTTTCCTTCTTGGTGTATCTCTTACTATGTTTTTTATTGCCTACCCATTTTTGAAAAAAAAATTCATATGAATTAATGATGAATAGAGTCATGGATGGGTTCGAGGAAATGTTATGATGTTAAAACAAGAAATGATACCATATTATATTTAAAGCGTTTTTGTTTTATGAAAAAAATGGTTGGTGATTAGAAGTGACTACTTGTAATATTTAAGTTTCTATGTATGAGTTATGACATAATTCTCAAAGTATCTAAACAGAAATATTTCCTTGATATGAATTAATGACAATTGTTTATATATTTCTAGATTATGCAATGTTTATGTTGGGGTCCTTATAATGGTGGTGGTACTCCACACATATGCACAAACGATGTTATCATATTTATGTGACTGGATTGGTAAGAAATAAAATGATATATTATTAATTAATAATGAAATAATATCATTAATATAATATATATACATTAAATACATTATTAAAACCATATTTAAGAGGAACTATTGAAAAATTAATTTCATCGGTTCTGGAGACGGTAATACATCGTGCACAATAATGAAGGTTTTATATAACATTTGATGGAAGATTTGATGAGTTTATGTTATGAAATTAACATTATAAAATCCACATGTATTTTATAAACATGATTTATTATTTCTTCATGGTTGTAGAGGATTTGAATGAGTTTTAATATGAAATAAAATGAATATGTTTGGTTAAGTACTATAACTCTTTTTCAAACCACAACTATAGGATTACAAACAAAAACTTACAAGGATTTTTTTATAATCAATCAAAGGAATCTGGGATGAGGAAAGGGATGTAATTAAGGAATGTGGTTATGTTTTTTTTAACTAAAAGGGTTTTTATGTTTTAATAAATAATTAGAGGATTTCCCCCTTTATAAGAGAAGGGTGGAACTATTGGAATTTCTCAATGTATTAAATTGATATAAATTAGTTTCCATAATAAAAATTATCAGCATTTTTAATATTATATGATAATATAAGTATGTCCATAAAAACTATCATTAAATAATAATTGGACAATTTTTTGTGATGTTTCCACCCTGATCATATTTATCCTATGTTAACCCTTTTTAATAACAACCCGAGTTTTAATATTTTAACTCACTAGTGATAATAAAAGTTACAATAAAAGTATAATTATGTAATAAATGGGATATAGTTTATATTATTTAACATATAGAATTTAATTTTTTATATATACTTTTTTTATTAATTTTAATTCATTAAAAAACATTATTCTTTTTATAAAATATCATTAATGTCAATTATAATTATATTCATTTAATTTGAAATTAAAATAAAAAGATGAATAAATGAATTAGATTATACAGAGTTAAAAACTCATTAACATGTTAAATCGATCATAAGAATTAATGGAATAATTTTCGATTCATTGTTTTGTAAGCACTTAGGGTTATTAAATTATTACTAGAAATTATAAATAAAATTACATGAAAAAATTATTTATTTTTAAAATGACTATTTATAAATAAATGAATTTTTTATTTATCCCTAATAGAAAATATTATATATAATAAAAATCAGAAAGTGATATTTTTGTCTTTATATTTTATATAATAATTATAGTGGACAAATTTAAAAAAGGATCTAAGTGGTCATATGTTGAAGAATTCGATAGAAATAGAAAAACTAAACTCATAAATAGGATAAATTCACATTTTAGTTGCTAATTTTTAGTCCTTATCATATTATTTTTAACCTTACTTACCCATTGTACCATTTCCATGATAATTTATATTTAATATTATTAATATTCATTATGACATGAAATTAATGTTAACATGTTAAAAGAATTAATTATGATGATTACCCATGTGGACTCAATTTTATAAAATTCAATTCACATAAGAGGAAGAATATAATTTGAAATAAAACTTGTAAATATGATGGAAAATAGTTTTCCAATGATAATGTTTCCTTATGTATAAAATATTTTCATATAAAAAATTTAACATAATTTTTTCCATTAAACAAAATTTTATTAATTATAAGATAATATTAGTGAATTTAGATTTACAACCATTTAAAATATAGTGGAACATTTTAAATTTTTTAAATGATAATACAATGTTTTATAATAATCAATATTTTTCATTATTCATAAAAAATGCTTTCAAAAAATTAAAAATAAATAACTATAAAGTAAATTTCAAAATTTATTTTTAGAATATGTTTGCATTTTTTGAAATTCATTTTATAAAATTGAGAAACATTAATTTAAAAATAATTGTGTAAAATGTGACGAAACCACTTATTAGAATAATATTGTTTTTAAGCGTAAACTATATTTATTCGTATCCATTTCCTAAAAAAATATCAAATTTATGACTAGACATATAATTATATAATTTTCATTAAAAATAATTCACCAATAGTGGTAATTTAATTTATTATGATATGAACATATTGCATGCATGAAGATTTTTTTTTCCAAAAAATAATTTCTTTTACTTTCAAATGATATATATTTTTAATTAAAATATGTTGATACTAAATGTATTTATTTTATAAATTTGTAAAGAATATCATTTTGGTAAATTAGTTAGTCATATTCAACAACCATAGTTTTATGGAAAGTGAAAAAATGATCATATTTATATAGTAGTATTTTCTTATTCATTTTAGCTCTTTCTTGCATGTCTTATGGGCTATCGAGTATAGTTTTATTTTTTAAATCATTATGTGTTATACCCCACCTCCCCAAATAAATAAATTTCATCCCCCAAAGTATGAAAATTATTTTTTTTAAAGGATTTAAATTTTAAAATACATTTTCTAAATCGACATCGTAGATTGGGTTATTAAAACATCCTCTTGAAAATGCGAAATAGAAATATGAAGATCATCACATAAATAAGTTTTAGAACATGATAAAATTAATAGGAAGTGAAAATATAGATGTGTAGAAAAAAGTTAACTCTTAAATTATTATTTATTGTGATAAAGATCATTGATTATAAAAAATATAATGACCAACAAGTAGAAAACCACAAAAACCCATAGATTAATGAGGTATAAAAAAAATCGATTCACTATAAATGGTTCCAATAGTAAATGGTTGTTTTAAAATCATTTTCGTAGAGTTGATGAATTCCATTAACATATTGAACAAAAACATAAGAACACATATTCCCTTGAAAATAATAATTTCGTCATTTAATTATTTTCCACTATAGTCTCATATTTTTATACAAAGGAAGAGTATCCAAGGTGAATTTTTCATGACTAAAGCTCTAAACTCAAATTCTATTGAATAAAATAATCTAAAAAAGAATAAAAGGATACTATCACTATATTATAAATTTAACCAAATACATAATTTCAAGAACAAGTTAATATAATTCCCCAAATGTAGAAACCATGATATGAATAAATAATATCTGTATTTCTAAAGTTTCCAATTTCACATACATGATTCCATATATAAATATCCATAGCATTATTATAAATATTCATGACTAACATTGAAACTCATAGAGTGGAATTATTTGATTACATATTATTCCTAAAAAAAATTATAATTCATCTATAAATAGCATTAGACACTCTTAAATTCTCTCACTAAAGGGCATATGACATTGTTATCTAATCGCTATGATATGATCTTTATTTCTATAAATAACCTAAATCACTATAAAGCCACATTGGAATGAAATTATCCTCAAAGAAAATTTATTCTTTTTAAAAAATAAAATAAAATCTTTTCCAAAATTAATTACATTCTTTTTTTTATATAAGGTCCACAAAATAGGGATCTCCTTTTAAAATAACATATATCACTTAATCAGAAAATCTTTTTTCAATCCCATTTTTAACTATACACTAAAATATTTATTCCCAACATCCAAAAATAATTAATTATCAAATGTTTCATATAATTCAATTAACTCTATGACATCACATAGTACAATAGTAGGAATCACAAACCTATCGCTATTTATTTTTTGGTTCAATTACCATGGAGTTTCTTACGTTTTCATTTTTTTAATGTTATACTAATATAACTCCAATAATGTTCCCAAAAATATGATAAAAATATAAAAAAATGAACATTATACATCAATGATCAAAAGAAATAATTAATTATTAGAAATACATTTAAAATTATTTCTAAATAATGAAACAACATTGTTATTCAAATAACTTTTTCACATGTTAAACATAAGGGTAACATATTGAAACAATCCAGGTATTTATAGAATAATACATTTTTATATCTATTAATATTTATGAATAATATATTCATTTTTCATTAAAGGGGTAACCTTTCTGGAAGGCATACTCAGAATGCAACAACATGTTTCTTTGAAATCGTACGTTTCCCACAACATTGAGTTAAACCGAAAAATAATACAATAATATTATTATTATTTTAAATGGTAGATAACGCATAGATTTTTTTCTTCAATAATTAAAAAACATTTAATAAAATATTACTACACATGTTTTTAAATGTCTTTTCATTTATCCAACAAATTTTAGATGCCTAAAAGGACAATTAATCCCATTTAAAGCATAAAATACACCAATATTTTTTTAAAGTAAGTTTACCACCGTTTATTGGTGAAAACTTTTTAAATTTTAATTTTTAACTTTTAAATGATATATTTTAAAAATTAAAAATCTTTCATTATATGTTGGACATCAAAATTTAATTTTTTTGAAATTTTTGTATTTTTCTGATAAAATCCTTTTTTTCATGAATAGTGAAAAATATTTCATTTTAATTCAACATTTTCTTTTCATATAATTTATTTATATAGGTATATAATCCTTTTAACTAAATTTAATGTGTAATTTCAATATTTATTTTTCATTTATTCCAATTTTGGTCATTGGATATAATTTCATATTGAAATTGGACATAAACACGTGGCATTTTTTTGGCAGGTTTTTAGTTCTTAAAAACCTACTTTCTAGTTTTGACAATGTGAATTACTTTTAAATTACATTCTTTTAATAAGGTGTTGTGAATTTTATCAAATGGATTCCATATTTTGAATTAAATGACCAATTTTATTTAATAGGTTTCCCTTATTTTGGGACATTATGAATAGTAACTTCAATATTTTTTTATTTACCATAGGTAAAAGGAAACTCAAGTAAATAACGGTAAAAATATTTATTAAAACTGTATAAAATTACCCTAACACAAGTAATAATTCTATTATATGAGATATTCTCTACCACAAGCAATCATGGGTTGGTTTTAGGACTCCATGGCACCTCTTCGGTGTTATAATGGCCTTTTATAATATTTATTAGAATGAAATCATAAATATAACATAACCATTAATAATATAACTAAAAAAATTTAATTTTTATTATATAAATGATCTATTATACTATAAATATTAATTATAAATATATAAATATTTCCTACATCATGGTATTTTATTTATATTTTTTATAAATTAAATAAATAAATTTATTTATGACACAATTATGATGTAGTGATTATGTTATTAATAAAATATTCAAATAAATGATTTTATAAATATTAAAAAAATATAATTTGATAATTTTTATGCTATCAAAGAATATTTTTGAGGACATTTAATTATAAGGGAATATATAATTAATTTGTTTGATATAATCAAGTTGTTATTCCCTTAACAAAAATCAATTACTAAATAGTGTCAAAATTGACATAAATGTGTTGTTAAAACAAATACTATTTTATTAAATGTTATGATAGTCATAAAAATCATTGATTTTTCTAAACGAATTATATAAAATTAAAATATCATTAATTCTCAAATTTTGGATCTATGGGAAATTTATAGAAACTATAGTAACCATATATTATGAAAATTCATGAAGACATGGTATGAGTTAATGTATTTAACTAAGGGTTAAAGTTAAACAATAAGGTTATTTTTATAACTTAAACAAGTATAAAATCTATTTTTTGAGTATAGTATGAACCATAATTTATTTATACTCCAAATATATAACTTGGGAACTATTATAATTCGAAAATAATGTTTTAAAAAAATAATATTTCTAGACTTTCCTAAAGTGCCCCTCATCCTTTTTATAAAAGGCAACCACCTCAACCCACTTACTCACACCTCTCTATTCATTTTCACGTCTAAATTATGCTAAACTATTCTCCCAACATCAATAATTTTCTGATAGAATCTTTACCTTGGGTATAAGGAAACTCAAGGCAGCCTTTGGGCTCAAATCAAAAGGTGTTACCTGGTTTTGAGGTAATGTCTTCTCTCAAGCTCCATCCATTTATTTTCCTTATCCAAACCACTAACCACTCTTTATTATATTATTGTGTAACAAAAATATTTTCCTAAATATAATATTATTATGATAATATAAGGTTTATATATACAATTACACACACCTCCATCAAATGGATATAGAACATATTATTTTTGTGTACCGTGAACTACTGCCCCACAAAATGATGATTGTTAAATTTTTTCCACCCACCTCTCATTGCGGACATTGTTATGGAGCTTTTAATATATATGATAAATATTATATTTATATTTTCTCTATGATTTTGTAATTTTTTATTTTTAACATACCTTTACGCTTTCCATGTTGTGTAAATACGATAATTTCGTTTGAGGAAGTGTGAACTACGACCCCTCAATGCGATGTGACTCGTTCTCGAAATAAATCGAAATTATAAAGGATGGTTGTATTAAAAAAATGATCCATACATGAAATAAATATAATAATGTTATTATAATATAATTTTTTGTCATTTGATAATTATTCATTTAATATTACAATGAAATAAAGTAGTGTCCATGCGTTTGTACGACCTACCTTCTCCATGAACAGTATATTTCCTTTCCTATCTCCAAATATTATGGGTATTATAAATACATATATACTAGATATATATGATATGTATATCTTGAATAATATTCCTAATATGATGTAATTTTTGATACATGGACAATTTACATCAAAATGAGTACATTTTCGACTCATATACTGAATATCGACAAAACATCAGATATAAAAATAAATAAATATGATTTTTTATAACATGATAATAAGAAAAATAAAATGAATAATACAATTGATAAATATTTTTAATGAAGTTGAGATTAACCACAGTTTATTATTCAGTAATATAAAGAAAGAAAACGATAATTCAGTTTCTAGGTAAGAGAACTTCTTAACCCAATTTTCATTATATGGGTTAATCATCTACTTATTGATTATGTCGTGAAATGATTAGGAGATAAATAAAGTGTGATATAATATATTTAGTTTATACCTTATTCATATTTATTTATATTTAATACCATAATTTATCTATTTTATTAACAAAATGATCTTTGTAAGGTAAATCTAAATGTAATCTACATTCATTGAGGTAAATAACCATGTCATTCGTTTTGTTTTTCCGAGAATATATGTCAATGACCGATGATTATTTTACATTTAATATCCACTTATATTGAGTGTATTTATATTTTTCACACATACTTAATTCTTTTGATTATTCTTAATATAATCATATGATCTTTCTAAGGGACTTTTTCTCAATATTCATTCATTGAGGCTTATCTGGAAGTTTTGCAGTTTTATTATCCTATAATGTGTATATACAACCCTCTTGACATGTTATATATTGAATTATAATTTTCTCATGATGTTTAAAATTTTATTTAATTTAATTCAATAATGATTTTTATTCAATTGTTTCTCAAGGGGAAAGGGACTCTTTAACTAAAACATTGTTATAAATGTTTTACATAATTATACTTATAAAACCTTCAATTTAATTTCCATGTTTTAAAAATAGGTTTTATTAATTTATTAATATGGACATGAACATTTTAAAGTTATAAACTTTTCAAATTAGTATGAGACACTTTGATTCAAAATCTTTTTTATTAAATATGATAAATTTTTTTTGAAATGGATTGAATATTTCAATATCTTGAAATGATCTCTTATGATTTAAAATGAAATATTATTAATGAAATATTGATATTTTCATTATTTTAGGTGTTATTATTATATAATGGTACTTGGAAATTTAACATTTGGTAATGCGATAAACAAAAGAAGGGTGGTCATGTGATAAACAAAATACATGTGGTTCCATGATAAACCAAAGATAGGTGGTTACATTAAAACCTTTAATGCATTCGGTATTGAAATCAGTCTTATAGTTATCCCATTTAGTGACATGTTTGATAGTCAACCATATAGTTATTCAATTTATGTATGTTTATCTTCCAATTAACCTTTATATGTAATATGTTTCTTTTTATGGTATTTATGGTAATCATTTGGTTACAAAAGGGTAACCAATGAGTTAATATTCAGTGAAGTGTTTTTTCTACTTCATATAGGTGAAAATTATTACATTATGGTAATGTATTCATGATAAAAATGGTTTTTAATGAATAATATTTTTCATTATTTATGTATCTCTTACTGATATTTTTATGCTCATCCAAGGTTTTGAAATGTTTTTTACAGGACATGAAGAAGAATGGAGTCAAGGATTGGACCAAGAAAAATTCATGCTTTTTAAACCTAAACCAGACAATGTATCTTTTTACAAAGTTTTTATTTTATAAAAAAAATTGGATAGTGAGTAGAGGATTCTAATAGTAATATTTATGTTTTTATATATGATTTAGGAACAATTTTTCTTAATCTATAAACCTAAAAAGATCCTCAATGTTATTAAAAATAAAATCATTAACTTAACTCAAGAGTATATAATGTTTAAGGTTGGGTATTTTTAGTTGGTATCAGATGATGGTTTAAAAAACATTAGATATTAGGATTTTTTCTTAAGAGATTGTGATATAATCATGGGTTTCTAATTTTACTGATGATCATAAGTTCAATGTCTTAGAAACCCTTTTATAGGATTATGTTATAAAATTTCAAGGTAATTAATGGTAATTTTGGAGATAATTATTTTTGTGGTAGTTATGGGTTAATACTTATGGGGATCTAAAATGAAAGGTATATAATAACCTTTGAGGCTAAAACATGTTATGGTTATTTTTTATTATTTTTTCTCATTTTTTGGAATATTATAAGAATATATATTTTATGGTAAAGGACAACACACTGACCAAGTGACCACCCTTTACGTCAGACAAAGCTGTGGGAATCGAACCCACAACTGAAGTGCAACTGGGATTTATCACCTGTCACAGGCCTACATGATGTACCCGGTTAGTATAAATTATTTAATTTATTTAAATGATTTTATTGGTTATAAAATTTTTTATTTTTTTTAATTATGTTTTATGAGTTGGATATCCTTAGTGTAATAAAATTATTTTGTGATTAAGTGATAAATGTTATTTTGGAAGACATTTTCACATTTGAGAACACTATATTCTTAACCAAAATATAATACTATGGGATTTAATTTTAAGGGTAATGGTTGAATTTAGTTTTTGAAGAATCTTTTTTTGTTGTGGATTTATGGTGATTCAGGTTATTTAGGTAAATGATTAAAGTATGATGGAGAATATGTGATTTGGGTAATTACTTTTTGGAATGAGAATTTAAGAGTGATCAATTTCACTTGGGGACACATATTGAAATTTATCATTGAAGACTATGTGATCAAATACTTATAATTTTTATATTTCAGCCATAGTTTGGATTATTTTGGAAAATTATAAGTACATTTTTTTGTTAAATGGTTTATGTAGATCTTCAGTATTACTATTAAAATTTTAGATTAAAATCTGTCTTTATCCTTATAAATGATTATTATTTTTGTGGAATATCTGAACTGGTAATAAATTTTTTGGTTTTGGTTAATGTTTCAAGATAATATGAATATATAGATAATCCTTTGAGGATTATGTTATTCCCTATGAATTTATTCTAGTGCTTGTATATATATAATAAGGTAATTACTGCATCATCATTGTGCCATAAATAAATAAATTAAAATATTTAATTTATAAAAATTATAAATAAAATACCATTATGTAGGAAATTGTTTTATCTTTCTAATGAATATTTATGGTCGAATTTATATTGTTTGTATCCTGATGTTAAAATAGTTTAGTTATTAAACATTGAATTTAACTCTTTCAACTCTTTTTTAAATAAAATAATAATAAATGTCGTATTATAAACCAAGTGGACCAAATAATATCATATTGTATTCCTATGGTTTTTTTGGTCGAATTATACTTATCCAATATAATCATGACATTTGTTAGGGTAATTATGATATAATTTTTACCCTTAATTACCCTATTATCTTTTAACTGTGGTAAGTAAAAGGAAACAGTTACTATTCACCAAAAATTATTTAATTTTATTTAACCAAATTTTACATACTAATATTAACTGTGTCTCTCATATTTTTTAAATTCAACTCATAGAAATAATAAAACTATGTTTTATGAAAATTTGCAAATGCTCCTAGAAGTTGGGTAAAAGACGGTAAAAAGTTCAAATTTTTTATATATATCTAAACTTTTTATAAAATGAATCCGATGAATTACATTGAAATTATATAGGTATTGTGTATCTATTTTTACCTAAATTAAATTTAAATAAAATAATAATTATTTAAATAATATTTCGGTTTTAACCAATAAAGTAATGTTTTTTTACTATTCATCAAACATTGAATGTTTTCATAAAAATACCCAAAATTCATCCTAAGTGAATTTCGATATTCGGAATCCAAAAAATGAAGTCCATTTTGAATGATAATATTTAAAAAATTACAAAAATTGGTTTATAATATTTATATTAGTTAGTTTGATTGGTCGTGGTGTGTTAGAATCATGAATTTTCGTACAATGCAAGCTATTGAATTATTCAAAGGGAAATGTACTGTGGAAGCTTAGGGTGTTACAAGTAGTATCATCATTTTGGGGTGTTAACTGATTCATATTCCTTTATATGCTTGGTTACATAAGCCATGTTTTTTTTGGATTGAATGTATTTGATTTATATCCAGAATTATATTAAGTTCTTAAATATTAATTTTAATCATAAAATGAAAATTTTTCTTGAATGATTGCGATGGAAATGAATCCCATCGCATTCGTGGAGACTCTAATCTGTACCTACGCAAAAGAGATAATATCATTATATTGATGGTAAAATCACATGTAATTGGATGATATATCATATATATACAATCATTAACATTTTATATGTATTATTTACATTATTTTTACTCATTAGTATATCAATCTAAATAATGAAGTGTTTGAATAACAAACTACACCACGACGGGGAGACGGTAATCCGAATGTACACATGTATGGTGCCTTTGTCATTCATAGTATGAATAGAATAATGAATATAGTTGTTACATATTTATAATTATATCACAGAATGTAAAATGTACTAGATTGTTTATTTTGGTATGGAAACAACAATGATAGAGGGAGAGGAAAAAGAAATGAACTTCAAATAGGTGATGAAATTATTACCTCCTCTCCAACTGTTTCCTTTCGATTTGATCGAACGGGCTCCTTGGGATAGATTTCTGATCACAGTAAGACCTCTAGGTTGAAGGTAGGGATGTAGGGATGAATTTAGGGCCAGGGATTGCTGAGCCATTTGGATTTGGAGGTGTGATTTTCAAAGAATGGTAAGTACACTTTTTTAAGAGAGGTGAGGGTCACTTTAGGAAAAAAATGAAATATAATTTTATAATAAAATAATTTTGGGTTTCTAATGGATAAAAAATTATTTATTTCAAGTATAATGTGATTATGGGTCGAAAACCACTCAACCAATAGGTTTTAGACATGTTTAGGTCACCATATAAACCTTATTTTTTACATTTAACTCTTTTTTAAATAGTTTATCTTTTAAATTGTTTTCTTGTACTCTTACAATATATGGTTAATGAACAAACTATAAAAATCCAATAGAACCTAAAAGGGTTCATAAATGACATATATAATATTATTTAATCCCTTTATATGAACCTTGATTTTTAGAAGCAATACATAATATAATTTTTTAATATTTATTTTAAAGACACATTTATGAATATTTTGACACTATTTAGTATTTGGTATTTGTGAAAGTCCTCACAACATGATTACATTGAACAAGATACATTTAATCAACCCCAAAATGTCCTATTCAACTAGAAGATTCAAGGATGTCATGAACTCTTTGAAATTATATTAATTATAATATTTGTGATACAATTTATTTTATTCATTCTTTAGTAAGGTAATTACAGCATCATCATTGTGTCATAAATAAAATAGAATATTTAATTTTTAAAAATGATAAATATAATACCATGATGTAGGAAATAGTTTTATATTTATAATGAATATTTATAGTTGAATTTATCTTATGCATAACCCTATATTAAAAATCGTTTAGTTATTAAACATTGAATTTAACACTTTTATCACTACTTTAAATAAAATATTAATAAATGTCCAAATCTAATTCAAGTGGACATAAAGGATCATATTTTTTTAAGGTTTATTTTTGTTTAAATAAACTTATCAAATAAAATTAGCACATGAGTTGGGGTAATTGTAATATTATTTTGACCTTTATTTACCTTATTTACTTTTTACGATGGTAAATAAAAGTCCAAAGTTATTATTCAGAGAAAATTATTTTTATCTTTTTGAACCAAATTTTACCTACTGATGTCAACCATGTCTCTCAGATTTTTTAAATTCAACTCACAGAAGTGGTAAAATTATGTTTTATGAATATTTTCAAATGCTCCAAAAGGTGGATAAAAGACGACAAAATGTTCAATAAAAATTTATCAATCTAATTTTATTAAAAATGAATCCAATTAATTTCCTTGAAATTATATAGGTATTATATATATATAATCCTTGAATAAATTTAAATTAAATTAATAATTATTTAAATAACAAGTTGGTTTTAAACAATAACAGTGTTTTTCACTATTCATCAAAATTGAATGTTTTCAGAAAAATATCAAATAATCACCCTAAGATAATTTTGATATTATGAATTCAAAAATGAATTCTATTTTACCAAATTCAAAATATTTAAGTTTCATTAATTAATTTAAAATTTATTCCCATTGTTAAATCCATAAAAGAGGGTTTTTAAGAAAATTAAAAACTATCAAAAGATTGACATGTGTATATATCAAATTTAAATGGGAAATTACATATAATGATTTTCATTTTATTAAATGATTAAAATATAACATAGTTTTACTTCAAAACCATTCAAATCTATAATTTAAAACTCAAAATTAATTTTTTTAATAATGTTGTTTTACATAGAAACTTATGATCTTTCACTATTCATCAAAATATGAAATTTATCAGAAAAACACCAAAAATTTATCCATACAAAATTTTTCTATCTCTATTCTAAATAAAAAGATTACATTGTTAAATTTAATATAAATGTGTTAAATATTTCATTTGAAAATGGTTCGCCATTAATAGGCGGTAAAATTGCAATTTTTTAAAAATACATCCTTTATCTAAAAAATTGAATTTTTTCTCATATTATGACTAAAAACAGATAATATGGAAGTTAAAATTATATGGAGTATATAATATTTTAAATACAGTTAATATTATTCATAACCACTTTTTGAACGGCTTGTTTGGTAAGTTGTGGTGCACTCAAACTCGGTGTTGCGTGTAGGGAAAGCTATTTATTTACTTCAATGAAATAACATACTATGAAATCATGGGGTGTTACATGGTACCACTAGCCAAAACCTATATTAATAAATAATAGAATATACATGGTATGAAATAAAAAAAATTATTGTGAAAATAACATTAATATGTGGAGAATCAATTTCGGATCTCATGTTGTCATATAGGAGCTAATCAATGAAATTCATGGTCCAAGAAAACATATTGTAAACTATTTTTATGATTATCATACCACTACCACCTATGAAAAAATATTTCTTTATGTTCACTAGATGACCCATAGCTTAATGTCATTATCCATAGGTGATAAATCATCAAGGAAAGTGTCATGTTAGTATTCTACTAACAGTATTTAGTTTAAATTAGTGAAATTATGAATTAAATCTTCATTCGTTGATTCTAATTATAGCAATAATAGGTTTTTTACATTCAAGATTCATTAAGGTGCATCAATTAAATCACATAATAATGTACTCAAAAAAATATCCATAATATATCCAATATTAATATTTCTATTAATGTTGAAGAAAAAGATATTATATTTCAAATAATTCTAGACGATTTATTTATAATTCTTTCTAAAAAATGATGTATGGTAAGGTATCCTTAACATTCAAGGGTGTTAAGTCAGATATAATTTGAAAGAAACATCACAAAAAATATAAGGTAAAGCCTAAGGAAGAGACATTTTATACTATTGATAAACCTAATATAATGAAAAATATATATTACTATAACATGAAGTTAATTGACGATACATATTCCTGATTTAATACTTCAATGTTTTAGGATTGAAAGGATACATATAAAAAATGGAAAACCTTGATATATTATTCCAATGTGACAATACTAGATAGAAAAAACACTGATGAAATTTCTAATCAATCCATATTTGAATATGTGTTGTATGATACTATTTACATCAACAATTTTTGTAGGAAACACAAAACTGCTAGATATTTATTAGACTGTTGTTATTCACTTCGCATGTGTCCATGTTGACAGTCATCTATGTAGTGGACTATGAATGTATAAGGAGTTGTTATTATTGGTAATAATTAGAGACAGCATGTCTAGGGTTGGGGCTCTATTTTTATTAAGCTTTATTACCATTAATTATTTAATTTCTTAATGTTAGGTTGGTCTCAGACCTACATAGAAATTTTATCTCCCTTTGTGTTTTTTACATGAAGGGTTTAATATATGATTCTGAATCATCTATCGAGGTTATCATCAGGTGTGTTTTTTCATCCATAGTTTTTTGAATCCTTGGACTATTCAAGAACCCTTTAGTGTTTGTTTACCAACATTACTGATTTGAAAAATAATCTGGCATCTACCCCCATAGTCGATAATGATATATCCTTGATTGGAATGTGACGATGGGATGTACAATACTTCTTCCATTGACTCATCCTTTGTGTTCATTTCCTAGTAAGATCATCCCTCATTGATCTATGACATTCTCATAAATCTCATTCCCAATTCCAACAAGATGTGGACACCAATTAATTACAATACATATAATTTTTATAGAAAAACTACATGTAGTTGGATTTGATGAGGACATTGTATATTTTAAGAATTTGTAAAATAATTACACTTTTTATACAGATGGAATATCATGTATTAGGAATATTATTTATAAATACAATTTCATCCCAATTTTTTTAAATGGAAACAAAATTTTGGGGTGTGAGTCATCCATGGAACATTTCCATGGGAATCCAGTACTTGTCATATAGAGAAAATCACATTCATTATGTATTAAGAGAAGCATAAAAATATTTTCATCTTAGAAATCATTTTCTAACCACATAATACATCCTTGTATTCTAACCTTGGTAATATCATACTCATCACATATGTTATATATTCTAATTCATTATTAGGGGACAAGAGTTTAGTGTAATGTGAGTGCATTTACTATATTGGAGTCCATTGCAGACTATCCTACATAATCAAATCACATTGGTTTGATAAAAATATCAATAAATTTTTGGAATTTTTCCATTTTATGATCATTATGTACATTTATTAATATATTTCATCTTCTCATTGAATGGTTTAAGTCTATCGGGGTCCCCAAATTTTCATTGTGAGATGTTTTGTTGTTCTACAAGAAGTGCTGGAGTGGTCACTTGTCAAGGGATAGTGGATTTTTATTGTATTTTTATTCATGGTTGAAACATAAAGAGACTTCCTACAAACCATGTTAAGTTATATGGATCAAAACCCACATAGTTTTACTACACAATGTATGTTTTTATGATAGGACCAACCCATGCAGTTTAACATCTTGTGATTAGAACACATGTATTTGGTTAAAGAAGATGACATGGGAGTGCATGAATATTAGGCACATAGGCTTCCAAAATAATTGGTGGGGTATCTCAGGATTTTTATATGAGGTATCATGTTATCATTACATAGGGTATCTCAACAGTTTTAGCTCATGTGTTTAGGATGTTGTCTTGCAGTTTAACATTATTTAACTAGGATTTTATTTCTATATTTTTTAATGGCATGGACATAGGATGATGGATTAAATAATAATAATTTATCTACCGATTACTGGTTAGTATAGGAGTAAATTGGGATATGGGTATCTCACATTCCAAAATCAAATGGAAAATAAACATGTTTTCTTTGATGGTGGTAGTAATTGTGCTTAGGGTGGAATACCATTCATGAAATTTTAGATATAAAAAGGAATAACCACTACACTTTATAAGTATCATGTATGGGTATATAGGTTAGGTTCATTGTGCTTTGATGAAAATGGAAATTAGTTTCTCATCAAATATTGCGAGAATGTGGTTCAAGCATGATAATTGATGATACCAATCATGAATATAATGTTTTGAGAAATGATCCCTATTTGAATTGGTATTATGAACTCAATCACTCAACTTGTGAAAACATTGTTTCGAAGTGGTAGGAATCATATTGGGGACCTCGATGTCTTGTTGCAGAACAGTTGAGTTGTGTGTATCTTTTATGGCCGACAAGACTGTTGACACTCCATTCCGTCAAAGATATTAAAAAATCATGACGAAGGGAATCCATTAAATAAAGAGGGAATGCATAATGAAATGTCAAAAAAATTCCTAGGCATATTTTTTTTTGCGACCATAGATTACCCAAAACTCATTGGGTGCACATCCTACTTGTCTACCCCTATTTGTCATGCATCCCTCTTATGAACCACCATGCGGGAGATGAATGAAAGTGTAATTTTGGCTATCTATTAAAGGTGTCACCCTAGTCTATTCAAAAACACCAGCATCCTAAAAGGTACTTGTGCTACCCAATTTGGTGTGCAAGGAACTTGCGTGGCCAAATTATTTCTCCCAAGGACATTAATTTGCCTAAAATTTACCCCTTGGGGGCCCATTTGTACGGATGAATTTCCACAAAGCCTAATTTATGCTCACATCTCCCAAGTACATCATCGTAGTCTTCCAAAAATTTCAGGGTAGTTATTCAACACCTTGACCTGAGGATTTAGTGGAGGATCATTGGACTTAAGTCCTTTTAGTGTTTGGAAACCATAATACATACACACCTAAAGCGACCAACCTCGCCAAGTAAGAAATACTTGTGCCCCACCCATTACTCTAACAAGAACATGAGAACCCCACTTCGTGGATCACCTATGAATACTCTTGATGAATTGAGCAAGGTCTCCCCCATGTATTACCAAACATGTTGTTCGTCGCTTAAGTAAACATCAGGTCGCCCAAGTGTACTTGCTCATCCATACTTGTGTGCCCTTTTCTACTTGGGTTCCCCTCTTTGATTCACGTATACTATTCACTCTCGTCATTTTACAAGACATTAAGCCTTCTCCAAAGCCATTCATGTCTAGGATTCTTATTCATTGGATCCCTTGCCTATAAGGGATTCTATTGAGACCACCTCCAAAACCTTAGGACATATCAAACATTTGGGAAAGGCACATCAGCATGTCTCCTATTTGGGTTTGTATTTCCATAGTCAGAGGTTTCCCTCAATTGTTCCATAATGGGGTTAGGATTAATGGAGTGTCTGTGGGTTTTTATATCCACAGTCACATGGATTTTTATCCCACAAACAATGTTGGGATGTTCTCGGTTCTGAGAATAAGGGTTTGAGCCTTGACCTCAACCTTCTCAATGATCTGGAAACATCAAATTCTACTAGAGAAGGTATGGTTCACTCCGAATTTTATTCATTTTAAATAAAATTATCTGTATCCCTCCCATACCAGGATCAATTTTAGGACAACCATCTTGGCATAAGCCCCATGATTTTCTTGTAGGAGGTAGCATCATTTTTCATCCTCTCCTTAAATGCCAAAGACTAGAGGGGAAATGGGATAGGGAATCTTGTTACCCTTTCCCCCTCACACTCCGATTTTTTACCATGGGTAGCCATCCTAGTAAGAGACCCTAACTGTCACCCCTTTCCCTTATATTGGACCATTGTCTAATGTGAAGAGAAAAGAAAAAAATCACGTCGCCTCACCCTCTTCTATGGTCGACGCGCCCTCTTATACAAGTGGAGAAGGAAAAGTGTGAAGTTTCATTGTTGAATCTTTCACAACCTCTTGTTTTCACACCGAGCATAACTCATGTGGGATTAGAGATTCGTGATGATTACAACATGTACACAAACCCTCACTTGAATAAACTAAGAGAACTCTGATTCCCTCCATAACCTGGATACATAGGAAGCCTTCTCAAGGCCCGATCTCACTAACTGTTCTTTATAGGAATACAACCATAATTCCCCTAATTTGGGCATCCTCATTAGAAATAATCCCAAAATTCAATTGACAAATAATCAAGGCATACTTTTTCGGAATTAAGCCCAAAATAATCTTTCTAAAAGGACCATACTCTCCTATGAGACATATGGAACTACGTGGGCTTTGATTCCCATCCATATGGGATATGTAGGAAGCCCCATTGAGGTTCAAACCCAATACTTCAAATCAAACTTGTTCTCATTCGTCTATATTCCCAATAAGGCCAAATCTTTCTTGGAAACCAATTTCCCTTCCATGTTCCTTGGGCTGCTTCATCATAAGTCCCACCCTATGTTTTGACCAAAAACCTCTCTCTTAGAGGTCCTTATCACATGACCATAAAGAGTATTATGTGTCTTATTAAGCGGCGCCAAACTATGAGGGTTCTGATTCCTTTCACAGCGATATATAGGTAGCCCATTTTATGTGGATGATCCCAAGATCAAAATGATCCTTCATCTCCCTATATGAAAATAAATTTCAGAGTTCCCCACTGAGTGGTTTAAAAACCATTATCATCACAAGGATGATTAAAAGAATCTCTAATCAGTATATTAGTGGATACCATTAACGGAAAAACCTGAAATACATATTGGTATTTCCATTAATGATGAACTTTGAATGAATATTGATGATTTTAAATTTTACACATGTTAAAAAGTGATTGTAAATTAATTTTCATACATATGATATAAATGGTAAATTAATAAGGATTCACGAAAATATCATAAATTTACAAGGAGAGTCTTGGAGTAGAAAGTAATTCCCCCCAAAAGGGTGTGATGATTCCTACCTCCCATCCACTCGACCAATGCACGTTCTTAAGTATCGTAAAGTTCAAACATAATGAATACCTACCTTTTAAAAGTAGGTCCCATTTGGATAAAGAACTATTGGATGATTTAAATTCCATAAATAAATCCAATGGAAAACTTCTAGAAATAGTGATTCTTTAAACTAGAACACACTTTTCGAGGAACTAAGAAACAAAAACGGTGAACCTGACATGACTCCTTAACAAAGTTAATAATGTTACCAACCTATTAGGCCCCTATTAATTGATAACAACATGCCATAAAAAGGAATAAATCACGCATGTATTCATCTAAAAAGATGTAGCTTTAATATAGTTTTTTTGTTTTTCATGTTTTTCTTCTATGAATGACCTTCATTCAAAAAATGGATTTCTCCATGACAACATCTGTGAACTTCCCGACCGTTCCTCAAGATGGATCTCTATCCACATGAAGAACGCCATCACCACCCCACCGTCTCCAACACTGGGTCTTTAATGTGATAGTAATGGAATATCACTATCACGGTACAATCCTAACTTTGGAGGATGCTCGAAATCTCCTCCAGGTTAATAACAATCATTGATCATATGGACAATGACGTCGAATGATCATGAATCAAACAATAACAACCATTGTTTCCAACTGTTTTGTGTATTTATCCCGAGAAGGAAATAATATATCCCTCCCATACTATAGTAATGTGGATCAAGAGGTTACTCAAAGACTCAAATGACGAATAAAGGAGTCCTTCCTGAGGAATAACACAAGTAGTTGTCGCAAGAATCGTGTGGTAGTATACCCCTAACAAAATGGGGGTGTTGCCTATGGACATTTACACCATGTCTCTCATAACCAGGCGTGAAGGGCGAACCACCAGGGACAATGTCCGATCAATTGGGAAAAGGTTCTCACCTCTTCATTCTCCAGAGAAGTCAATAAATTTAACTCGATGTCAAACAACGAGCAGGCACATACACTCATTCGTCCATATTTTGTTTCTCAGAAGACCCATATAAAAATAACACACAAATCCCACCAGTTAATCATAGGGGGTATCATGAACAGGAAGATACACCTACTTACAACTTATCAGTCAATCAGCACGCTCATCTGATTTCATTTAATGAATCCCTCCAATCTAATGTGTTTCCAACTGGTAAACAAGAACATACACCTGTTTACAATCACCAATTCTATCAGCAGTATCGTCTGTCGGTATTGAAGGAATTTCATCAACCATATTTGATGAAAAATAGTCACCAAGCACATACACCAGCCAATGTTAATCAAGCCTGCCAACAGTCTCGTTTGGTAGCACCCAGAGAAGTCAATCAGAATGCTCTGATGTTAAATATAGGGCGGACTCAACTCTCTTCCACCATGCATGAGGATTGTCAATATCCATTGACAAGAAAAGGAGGGCAGTGTTAGGTACATACACCTACTCTAGATACAAAATACACATATATTCTAGTTCTGGCCTCTGACGTCACCATAAAAATCTTATCAATGGTGAAATGGTAGATGCATATCCCTACCCATATTCTCAAAGCATGCCAGGATATTTTGACAACCACTTCAGCAATATCAGGCAAATTGACAAAAAAATCTATCCCATCACATGGTATGACACATTGGCATGCCATCCCGGAGCACATAAACACTGTTGTTCCAGTCTAGGAGGGTCATAGGATATACTCCCTCATATCATACGAACAACAAGATCAGGAACATACAACCTTTTCCAATTGGAGGTAATCAGTTCATTATAGTAACCACTCCATAGATGGATCATACACTTTCCCCTGGAAACCACTTTTCCCAGAATGTGTCCCCAACTATGTATATGAGAACATCAAAAAATAATTCTTGCCATGCACTGATGGAAAATCAAGATTCAAGATTCGAATTGGCTCCTCTTAATGCTATAGTTCTTGAAGTCCTCAGACATTTATATGTAATAGATCAAGATCCTAACCCTTTCATTAACAAAGTATGGGAGTCGTAGTGGTATTTCTAAAGTACCTCATCGGAAACCTCATAAAGAAGGCTTTATTCATAAAAATACAGTAAATCTAGAGTGCCTATCTCTGGATGAGAGCCACGAAAACCCTTCTTGTGGACAAAAGACCAAAGAGTAAGAAGATTTTTGCCTTTCTATAATTCGTCATGGTGATCCTTACTATAATGGAATTCTATACGAAAGTTCTCTCCACGGTAGTATTTCAAATTGTCAGAACAATTACGTAATTGAAAATGTAGCGAACAGAAACCCTCCTATCTTGAGGAACTTGTAAACACAAGTCCAATCATTTCTGATGCCATGTCATTTACGGGTGATATAATTTCTCAACCAAAATTAATCTTATGGGAATGGTAATTATTAGAACCTCCCTTGGGTAATTGATATTTTAATAGAGAGCATCCACATTGGTCATAACAAGTGGAGAATCCTCTACTGAATGATTATGAAGATGTGTTGGACATGAGAAAACAATTAGATAAAGGGGAAATAATAGTCATGTTATGGCCTTTGGAAAATTATCATTATAACATTACAGAATTGATGAGAAAATGTTGGATTCATGACATTTGTCTGAACTTATAGAAAACTCTTCATCATTTGAAAACCTATGTATTACCATTTTATGAATATCAAAATCCTGTAAAATTAATTAAAGGGTTACAAGGCCAAATTGACTTGGCATCTCTCTTAGTTTCCCAACATCAAAAGGTTGAAAAATAACAGAGAACCTTCAGCGTTCATGTCTCAATGCTCTAAAGTGAATACGCTAGTTAATTATGATATTACATCTTGTGTTTGTATCAGGGGATCGGGTGCATATGGAGCATTTCATTTCACTAAACTGTAAAATTAGAAAAGTCCACCAAAAGTGGTTTCATGTAATGTTATTTCCCACGGTCGGTGAAAATAAGTAAATTTTTCATTTAAATGTTGTACGCTCATGAAAAATCCTCAAACATTCCTCATTAAAATCTGGACCAAATAAAAGAAGTTGTTGAGTTTCTATTACATCAAGCATCTAATAATCTTTAGCAAGCATCCCGCTTGGAAGGTATCCGGGCATCAGATAATGTAAATGTTTGAAATAACACACCGAACTTCTAAAACAGGTGATTTAAATGGTTGTCAGATGATACACTCTGCTAATTTTGGAACCAAAATCCACAAAATCAGAAGAGCCGTTGCACATATTTCAAACATATCAGTACAAGAATCACCAAAACATGAAAGGATGGTGGGATAATTTAATTCAAAAATATAATTCATTCAACAATGTTCAATGGTTTTAAGATGATGAAAATGAACATCCCCAACCTATAAGGATGAGATATTTTTCAAATATACAATCCCCTCCCTAAAGGAAGTCAGTTTTCTCTCGATAAGTGAAGAAGCCACAAGGAAATCGTAAAACTGTACTATCCAAAGATTCCCTTTGAGTTACTGTATGCTAAACATTTCTAGGGAATTCTTCATATAGGAAAAAAATGTCTCATGAAATAAATAAAGAAAGACGATATCACAAAAATACTGATAGAATAGAATTGATGCATTACACGTCAGTTAATGCCATTTACACCATTGAAGAATATCCTACATGAAATATTTCTAGTTTAAGGGAATCGGAAGATGATGTTCTTGTCCATAATATAGCAGACACTGAGGAAAATGGAGAAGGTGTGCGCACCAGAAATCAAACGCTTAACAATAATCTTAGTATGCCATTAAATAATGGACTCCCCCTGTCCCAATAGTATCCTACAAGGGGAAAAGCAAAAGTCTGGTTGCATCTAACTTTTCCACTGGTGAATTTCAATCTCTTTATCTTAAAGAGAGTATTTTTATATCAATAAGAGGAAAAGAAGGAGTGGAAAAGACTCAATAGGGAGTTACTTCGAAAAAGAATTTCTATTAGATGTACTCCCCAGATAGGTCATCACCATGAAAATCCTATAGAAGCTCCTCAGCCAAGAGGATTTTTAGTAACTACAGATTTGCATAATTAATTTCATCCACTAGATACACAATCTGAGAAGGACCATATACTTCATGATTGCCCTGTTCTTGTTGGTTATCCAAGGTAGATATCAACACCACAATCTGTTGTTTGGATGGTCGTTGCACTAGATCATGCTTTAGTTTCTAAACCTGCACAAGTTCCAGCTCATCAGGATGTTCCCCAAATGAATATGAACACAATTGAGGCATTAATGACTCGATTGGATGCTATTAAAGAATGGCGTTCACCAGTTCAGCCGGAAAAAAAATCTTACCCTGAATGAGTGGATGAAATTCCTCCCCCACACAATTTTGTTAATACCATATTGCCAATATTTAATGGTTCGGGATATCCATAAATACACTTAACACATTTTTTATCTCATTGTGATCCTATCAGGGGAACTTCTCAACAATATGAAGCTATTAAGCTTATGTTTTTTGTGTAGTCATTACAAGGACCAGGTTTTTTCTGGTATACAAGATTACAATCTCGATCAATTACTAGATGGGAATATCTTCATCAGAAATTGATTCTTCAATTTAGCTCAACGCAACCATTGAAAATAGTTTTTGATCTTACCAATTGTAAACAAAGATATAATGAAAGGGTTTTAGTTTTCATTGCATGATGGAAATGATTAACATATTTCATAAGTCTAGAACTCCCTAAAGATGAGTAGTTGAATATTTATGTGGCATATATACGAGATTAATTACACACACCATTGATCCCTGAGAAATAAACAAGACTATTTCGAGACATTAATTCAATCGCTCAATATATTGAACACTCTATTATATAAAATAACGCTAAAACTTGTGTAATTACATTAGTTCTGGGGAGGAGGATAGGAACGGCAGAAGATGCTACAGTCACACTCAAGAAGTAAGCTTTAACTATTCTACATCAAGACCATCATCATACAGAAAGTCTCTTATTCTAGATCATCAGTAGCAATGACTACCTCTTCAATATGATCAAAGAGATCAACGACGGTAACAGTTTGAAGAATTAAAGAATACTGATTATTATTTCAAGAATGAACAAAATTATGGTTACTTCATCTCTGCCTTAGAAACCAATTTGGTTTTGATGCCAAGGACAAAGATGCCAAAAAATGATGGAGATGAAGACCTTCTGAATTATTTTCCGTTTCAGAAGATGTAGGTACATCCCATTCATGATTCTTTTGTTTTCAAAGGCTTTAAAAAGCGATAGACTCAAGACAAGTGAAACTCAAAATATCAGCAACTCAAGTAGCATGTGTCACTTCTATTGATCTAGAAAAATATAGTGAATGAAAAGTAGTCAAGAATAAAAATGTGCAGAAATATGATGATTGAATGATGAGAAAACTGATCAACCAGACTCATGCAATTTTACAAACATAGTTGAATCATGTGATTGTGTATTCTTCCTCTCCCTTCATAGGAAAACTAGCTTCATCAAAAGGTCATTCCCCAATAATGTGAAGTGATTATAAGGAAAAAGAGAAGTTAGTAGAAGACGATCATGTGTAAAGAACAAGCTTTTCCTTGACCCTGGTATGTTTTATTCCATCTGTTTCAAAAGAATAGGCACTACCCCACAAAATGGCACAACTAAAATTGACTTGTCATGAAGAATTATAGACAGATGTAGATTTGATCTTTAGTTTTGTAAATGTTATCCATTTAATGGATCCATAATCCAATTGTGATTCTGAATATAATGATCCAAAATTCCTTGTACCCAATTGGGGAATTAGAGGAAGAGGGAAAGGGAAGAGATACAAGGGAAGACTTGGGAACTATAGTAACCACAATTTTAACTCTACCCTTGCTCAAACCATATATTCGGCAGAAACTCGTGGAAGATCCCTTCAGCGAGCTCAGCAAGAACATGGAGTTATTTTCAGGAAAAATAGGTTTGGTTCTAACACAATTATTTTGGAAGACAGATTAGAAGTCACATAGTCTTCTTATCAGCAAATGAATAGACCATGTCAGTCTAATTTATCAATTCCAAGAGTATTTCCAGCTTTTACTCTAACATAGATTATATCTACATCTAAAGAATCAACTTCCAAAGAACCTAAAAAACCACATCTCCATGCTGGGTAACGTAGACCATCAGACCAAAATTATGATGTCCTGAAACATTTCGCCTATGTATCGGCCATGTCATCAATTCTAGATGCTTTGAATCTATTAAAAAATCTTCTAGAGGAATTCCTTGAGGCTTCGTCATGTCCACAAGAGTTTGAAACTGACGTTGTTGGTGCAGAGGTTTACTTTCTACAGAAATATTCTGAAGAATGTCATGCAGTTATATCTTTTACACATAAAGATGATGATAATGTTGTGAATGGGCATATTATATCCTTGTATTTGTCTGGAAAAGTAAATGATATAAATATTTGATGAGCCTTTATTGATAATGTATCAAGAGTCAACCTCATTCATGTTCGTACACTTTGTCGATTGGGCATAATTGAATCTTACTTATCACCTTTGAATTTAATGTTTCAGGATTATGATAAGAATGAACCAGATCCTATAGGTGAGATTAAACTCAGAACTCAGTTTGGAGGTCTTATGTCGAATTCAGATTTCATGGTTGTTAATCAAGACATCACATTTAATATTCTTCTTGGAAGGACTTGGCTGCAACAATATGTAGTTATACCTTCATCATACCACAAATGTCTTAAGAACATTTTCGATGGTCCAATCAGGACATTATATTATGACAAGGCTCCATTAAAAACATGTAAATCATAAAACATTGAAGCATAGGTTTATCACACAAATGGAATGAATCCCATGATAATGGAAATAACCATAGTTAATTATCCAAATGGAATAGAAAAGATCCTAACAAATCCATTTATACATTTGAGTATAGATTATATGTTACCAAACAATAAAATTGAAAAATTAAACCCAAACCCGGTAACACATCCAACAACTTCCTTAATGTCTATTACGACAATTGAGCCTGATAACATTGAAGAAACTGTTGATCCACTAAACAGTGAGGAATGCCTAAATGGAGATGTTTTAATTTCATCCATTTAACTAAAATAACAATATAATTCGTCATATAGAGTAGAAGATATTATAGAAATGGAAGATAAAGACAAAGATATTGATTCTCAATTCATCAATCCCTTTTTATTACAATATAAAGACACTTCGTCATCAGTAGGGTCAGATGTGGTGGCCTCTTCTTCAGGATGTTCAAATATAGATTTCCTCTATAACTCAAGATGTTTTTCCTCATCATACACTCTGAAAATGAAAACCGAATAGGTAACACATAATAATGATGAAGAAGAATATATTAGAGATTCTCCTCCATCATTTGAGGAAGGTGTCTCAACCACTGTGGATGAGTTCAGTGAAATAAATTTGGGTACAGAGGAGGATCCATTCCCCACTCTAATTAGTGTGGCCATGACCTCTGAAGAGCCAGAGATGTATAATTCATTTCTAAAGAAACATCGACATATATTTGATTGGAGTTATTTAGATATTATTGGTCTTAATCCTAATATAGCCACACATAATTAGTGTTTTCTATAAGAACATCATGGATTCAATAAAGCAACAAGAAGAAAACTCCCAAATCCTACCTCTAAAATTGAATTTGATGTTGATAAGATTATAAAGGATAAAATTTTAAGGGGAGTTCAGTATCCCAAAGGCATGTCCAATATTTTCCCAGTGAAAAAATAATAATGGTCAAATTAGAGTTTGTATTGATTTCAAAGATCTTAACTGGAATTTTCCTAATGATGATTTTCCAGTTCCGATTACAGAGTTTCTAATTGGTGCAACGACTGGATATGAATATATTTCCTTGATGGATGAATAATCTATATATAATAAATTCTATATGGCCCCAAAGGATGAAGAATATTTACCCTTCAGACCTGTCAAGGTGTGTATTGCTATAGGGTAATTCCCTCCGCCTTAAATAATGCAGGTGAAACATACCAACGTTCCATGCATCATATCTTAAATCCATTATTTGGAAAATTTGTTTAATGTTATTTGGATGATTTAATGGTCAAATGCAGACAACATTCCAATCACTTGGATGATTTGGAACCCATAATCCATAAACTACGACAACACAATTTGAAGATGAACCCCTTGAAATGTGGTTTCGGGGTAACCTTAAAAAAGTTCCTTGTCTTTGTATTACACCATCGTGGAATCGGAGTTGATCCTGATAAAATAAAATCTATCCATGGTAAGTCACCTTGTCAAAATTTTGAAGAATTATGAGGACTCCAATAAAACATGGCCTATATTCACCGCATTATCGCTAATTTGGTAGGAAAGTGTTTACCCTTCACCAGATTAATGAAGAAGGGAGTCACCTACCAATTTACTAAACACTATCAAGAATAATTTGATACAATCAAGTAATATCTATTGAGTACACCTTTATTAATTCCACCAATTGATGGAAGACCACTTATTCTCTATGGGACAGCTTTAGAGAGATCCCTATGTGCCTTCTCCCCAAATAAATGATATTGGGAATAAAAACAGCCTTTACTATCTTACTTGAACTATTTTTTATACGGAAACTTGATATTAAAGTATTGAAAATTGATTCCTGGCATTAATCTTTGTTTTACCTAAATTTAGGCACTCCCTGCAACATCATGATGTCCAATTGGTATCTCACAACAACCCGATCAAATTTATCCTCACTTGTCCAATGCTTATAGGGAATCTAGCATGATGGTCGGTTATTTTGCAAAAGATTGATATCTAGTTTGTGCCTCAAAATTCAATGAAAGGACAAGCTCGGGATGAATTCCTTGCTGAGCATCAATCTGTCGAAGATACATCGTTTAATACGGAACATCCCGATTAAGAGATCTTCTCTATCCAAGATAATTCCTAAATATGGGAAAGATATTATGATGGTTCATCAAGAAGTCCAATAGGGAAAATTATGTACAACCCTAATATAACAATTCATGCATTATATACATTTTTAGTACATCAAAATTTAAGTGCATTTATTACAAAATATAACAAAACCATGAAAAGACCGTATAGGTATAGGGTCTTTAGAAACTGTGAAACATAAACAACTGGTTCATAAAG
Source organism: Viscum album (assembly GCA_963277665.1). Classification (NCBI taxonomy): domain Eukaryota; kingdom Viridiplantae; phylum Streptophyta; class Magnoliopsida; order Santalales; family Viscaceae; genus Viscum; species Viscum album. The sequence continues at coordinate 977,376,127 of OY728125.1, forward strand.
TGTCTACACTGTCTCTCATTTATTTCATCATATCTATAGTCCCTTTCGGCATATCTTACTTAATAACCTTCTTCCTGACCTGGGAAATTAAACCTAAAAAAGGGTGAGCTCAAATGCTCAGTAAGGGTAAACAAAAGAAATATCAATCATGTCATATTCATAAGAACATATCATTTTGGAAATCTTACCCTGCAAAAGAGATCATAATTTCATAACACGAGATAAATCATGGTAGTTAAATGTAATCACAATAATCTTAACTGAAAACATGAAGCTTTGTGGAATAAACACATAATCATAGAGAATCATTTCTTATTAGTCAAGACTCATTGTCAAGACTATCATAGTAGACAAAGTCCATTTCTGAACCGAGTGCATTCCTTGTTTCAGTCCTGTTTCACTGAACCGGTTTAACCTGCCGTTCCAGCCATGTCTATCTCATGAGATATAAAATAATTACCCAATGCATTAGAGGGAGATATAGGTCCCACCCATCTCATAATGATACCATTCTTATGTGTGCCACAAAATCATAAATCATACATCATAGCATAACCCATGTAATAAAAATGGGATTCTTAAACATCGTGACATCATAAAACAATTGATATAAGATAAAGGAATTCATAAAAATAATTCCATCACAACATAATAAAATAAATGTAATAATAGTGATAGAAACAGAACCCTTTATTATCATATATGGAAAATAATTTTAATAAAATACTTAAACTCCATTCTTGAAAAAAAATATCCTTTCTACTTCAAAAACACTTTTCATTTCTTAAGATGTCATACATTTCTAAACTAAAAGAATTTGATTAAAAATAAACTTTAAAACTTGTAAAGGAACGTTCTTGGAAATAATGTTTTAAATTCCATTCATGTCTTATAAGTTAAAAAAACATTATTCTCGTACTTTTGTCGGTAAAGTCAAAAAGTACCACGTACGAAAAACGAAAAAATATTCCTTTCATATCTTTTACTAAAAACTCACCGAAGGGTAAAATTGGATATAAACTACTGTAGAAGGATATAAATATTACATATTGAGGAAACATGGATGTGGATGATAAAATACACCCTAGTAAATTCTAAATTATAAACAATCTCAGATAAAAATGAGATTGTGATATTTCCCATACCTTAGGTCCGATTTGCATCGTAAGTGTCCGAACCTCCTGTATAATGATTTAAATAATGTCATTCACTTATTCAAGAATCATACTCATTGTTATGATATCATATATATTAATATTCTTATCTTATTATTTGTAATATTTCATTGCTACTTGTTATTCGGGTGTTTATTACTTTTTGTTCTTATGCGTGTTTTGTCGAATAAATTCTTATTCTTCGTTTTAGGTTATATATAAATCATTTTCAGAATGGTATTAGTGTAATAAATATCATAATTATTCACTCAATTCGTTTATGTAATCATTATTCAATGAAAATCATGTAGAACGAGTCGCATTACATCGTGGAGATAGTATTCCGTACGTACGCACGAGCGATGATATCATTCCCATGATCGTGGAATTGTATTGGAGTTTATGTTTACTATTTCAAAATAAATATCACTTTAAAATAATCATATATATTCATTCTCTACTCCATTATACCCATCCAATTAAGGTGGTGGTGGAAAATAGATTACAACACGGTGTGGAGACGGTATTCTGTAGGTACGCACACGCGGTGATTTCGTTTTCCGTAGGATGGATATATAGTGAAATAGGTTTGTTTCTTACTTATATTAACATATAAGTATATGAGTGATACTGATGTTATTAATTCATAATTAAACAACTAAAGAAGAAGAAGTGGAAGAAGAAATAAAGTTGAAAGAATCGGTAACAGACATTACCTCTTCTTTGAAGCGCTTCTTTGAGACCTCCTTTTAGGGCACTAAAATTGGACTTTGAAGAATACAAGGACCTCTATGATGTTTCTATGGAAGTGGATAGGAGAAATGTGCAGGGTTTGTTTGATATTGAAGTCTCAAAGTGGTTTGAGGAAGAGAGGGAGGAGGTTCCCTTTTATAAGGGAGGAGAGGGGAACCTTTGAAAAAACTAAAAATATTATTTTTTTATAATGTCATATTCGGTTATAAATAGATCCAAATTGATTTATTTATAAGATAATGTGGGGATAGGTAGAATTCCTCTCATCTAATAGAATTTAGAAAATTTTAGGTTCCTATTTTAACCAAATCATTTAGATTTAACTTTATGTTAAATAATTTTACTTTTACCATGTCTTCTTGTGTTCTTACACTATAACATTAATAAAATTACTATAACAAGCCAAACGAACCCCAAGTTGTTTATTATTAATATATATAACATTATCTAAGTCATTTGGACGAACCTTGGATTTTTAGGAATAAAATAACAATTAATAATATAATATTCGTTTTAAAAACTATTTTATGTCAATTTTGACAATATTTAGTAATTGATTTTTGTGAAACTCATAACCGAATGAATAGTTAGAAAAAAGTTAAATAAATAAATAATAACATGTCCTATTAACATATAAAATTATTTTAATTCATAAAATGTCTCAAATTACATTTATTTGGGTATTTATAACATCTATTATGTCAATATTTCATTAATAAGATAATTATTGCATCATCGTTGTGTCATAAATAAATTAAATCATATAATGTCTAAAAATTACAAATAAAATACCATTATGTAGGAAATCCTTTTATCTTTCTAATGAATATTTATAGTCTAATTTATCTTATGTGTATCCCTATATTAAAAATTATTTACTTATTAAACATTGATTTTAACTATTTTAACCCATCTTTAAGTAAATTAATAATAAATGTCCAAATCTAATCCAAGTGGGCCCAATTGGTCATATTTTATTCCTACGGTTGATTTTGGTCGAATTAAAATTATCCAATAGAATTAGTACATGTGTTAGGGTAATAATAATATCATATTTACCCTTAATTACCCTATTCACTTTTAACCATGGTAAATAAAAGTAAAAAGATACTATTCACCAAAAATTATTTTCATCTCATTGAACCACATTTTACTTACTGACATCAACTGTGTCTCGCGGGATTTTGAAATTACACTCACAGATGCGGTAAAATTATGTTTTATGTAAATTTGCAAATTCTCCTAGGAGGTGGGTAAAAGACGGTGAAAAGTTCAATAAAATTTTTATATATCTAAAATTATTATAAAATTACTCCAATGAATTACACTGAACATATATAAGTATTATGTATCAATTTTGACCTGAAATAAATTTAAATAAAATAAATAATTATTTAAATAAAAATTCGGTTTTTAAATAGTAATCCAGTGTTTTCACTATTCATCAAAATTTGAAAGTTTCCAGAAAATACCAAAATTTCACCCTAGGCTAATTTCGATATTCCGAATCCAAAAAAGAAGTCCATTTTGAAAAATAAAATTTAAAAAATTTCAAAAAATTGTTATTACTATTCATAACGGCTAGTTTTAATAATATTTAAATAGCAAGTCGTTGTTTAGTGAAACTTGGTATTGCATATGACGCAAGCTATCAAGGAAGGTTGAGATTGCATGTAAAGCAAGTCAAGCTAGTGTTGTGTGTAGTGAAAGATTCCTCTGATGATTTATATAAAATAAAAACAAAATATTTCTTATAAAAGTCTCGGGTGTTACATTCTACCCCCCTTAAAATGAATTTCGCCCTCCAAATTCATCACATGTAACAAACAGATGTGTATACCTCTCCATCATTGTATCATCAAGCTCCCATGTAGATTCTTCTAATTGGTGGTTCCTCTATAAAACTTTCACCAAGAGAGTGGTCTTGTTCCGTAGGACTTTTTCACTACGATCGAGATTCTCTATCGGTTGTTCTTCATAAGAAAGATCTTGTTCCAGCGGTACAACTTCTGAGCTGCGTACATGTGAAGGATCAGGTATGTACTTTCTCAAGAGAGATACATGGAACACATCGTGAACTTGAGAGAGATTCGGTGGACTCACCAATCAGTAAGCTACATTCCCAACACGATCCAGTATTTTGAAAGGACTGGTATATCTAGGGCTCAACTTTCCCATCTTTCCAAATCTCCTTACTCTCTTCCAAGGAGATATTCGTAATAACACTTTATCACCCCCTTCAAACTCTAAGTCTTTTCTTCGGTTGTCGACATAACTTTTTTGTCGACTATGAGATTCTCTTATGTGTTGTTGAATAGATCTGTCCTTTTCTTCCATCTCATCAACAAGATCAGGTCCTAATAGATTTCTTTCCCCAACTTCATCCCAACAAGTTAGAGTCCTGCATTTCTTTCCATAGAGAGCTTAATAAGGAGCCATCTGAATACTGGAGTGAAACCTATTATTATAAGAAAATTCCACCAAAGGTAGCTGTTGATCCCAACCACCTTTGAAATCTATATAGCAAGCTCTTAACATATCTTCTAGAGTTTGAATTGTCCTCTCAGACTGACCATCTGTCTGAGGATGATAAGCAGTGCTGAAACTCAAATCTGTATCCAGAGTATGATGAAGACTTCACCAGAACATTGAGGTAAAACTCGGATCCCGATGTGATATAATAGAAAGTGGTACTCCATGCAATCTTACCGCTTCCTTTAAATATATCCTGGCAAGCTGATCTAGAGAGAAATCCTCTCTAATAGCAATGAAGTGTGCAGAATTTGTAAGATGATCAACTATGACCCAGATAGCATTATTGCCTTTGGATGTTTTAGGAAGTCCTGTGATAATGTCCATAGTGATGTTTTCCCATTTTCATTCTGGTATGGGTAATGGTTGTAACATCCCCATAAACTTCTGTCTCTCAGCTTTAACTTGCTGAAAAACCAAGCATCGAGAGACGTATTCAGCAACATCGCTTTTCATGTCATCCCACCAAAAGTACTCTTATAGTTCTCTATACATATTCATGCTTCCAGGATGAATAGAGAATGAAGAACTATGAGCCTCATCTAGCAGATCCTTCTTTAATTCAGGGATGGGAGGAACACAAACCCGATTCCTAAACTTTATTATCCCATCACAATCAAGGTTGAATTTAGGAACATTTCTCACCTTCTTTTTTAACTCTACATCTTCTTTATGTGACTCTTTAATCTTCACATGTATAGATGGTTGAACATTCATTTGAGAAAGATACAATTTATCCCATTTCATTATAATTCCAAGATCCATCCTTTGTAAATCCATAAATATTGGATCTTTTGGGATCCTCATTATGGATAAATTGGCATGGTCTTGTCGACTTAATGCATCTTCCACCTAGTTTGCTTTCCCAGGGTGGTAATGGATTGAGCAGTCGTAATCCTTAATCAGCTCCGACCATCTTCTTTGGTGCATATTCAGCTCCGTTTGTGTGAAAATATACTTTAAACATTTATGATTAGTATAAATGTCACACCATTCCCCATAAAGATAATGCCTCCAAATCTTAAATGCAAATATTACCGCTTCTAACTCCAAATCATGAGTTGGGTAATTTTGCTCAAGGATTTTCAACTGTCGTGAGGTATAAGCTATCACAATATCATTTTGCAAAAGAAAACACCCCAATACCTTCTTGGATGCATCACTGCAGATCACAAACCTTTCTCCACTACAAGGAATTGTGAGTATAGGTGCACTGGATAACCTTATTTTCAACTCCTTGAAATTCCCTTCACATTACACCGTCCACACGAACTTTACTTCTTTTCAAGTCAACCTGGTGAGTGGATTAGATAATCATGAAAAATCTTTCACAAAACGTCGGTAATATCCAGCCAAACCAAGAAAACTTCGGATCTCAGTTATTGTTGTTGGTCTCGACCATCTTTCGATAACCTCTGTTTTTTCTGGATCCATTGATATCCCCTCTTTTGAGATTATGTGACCCAAAAATGAATCTTTTTTAAGCCAAAATTCACACTTCGTAAATTTGTCATAAAGATTCTTCATTATCAGGGTATTCAATATAATTCTCAAGTGATCTTCATGTTCTTCCTTGATCTTTGAATATACCCGAATATTGTCTATAAAGACTACCACAAACTGATCAAGATAGTCTCTAAGGACTCTATTCATTATATCCATGAAGATAGCAGAGGCATTAGTAAGACCAAATGGCGTCACTATAAATTCATAGTGTCCATACCTTGTACGGAAATTCATCATTGGTATATCCTCCCTTTTGACCCTTAATTGATGATACCCTGAACGAAGATCAATCTTGGAATAGTATCGAGCTCTGTGTATTTGGTAAAATAAGTCATCAATGCGTGGGAGAGTATATTTTTTCTTGATAGTGATCTTGTTAAGTTCTCGATAATCAATACAGAGTCTCATTGATCCATCTTTCTTCTTAACAAACAGAACAGGTGCTCCCTAAGGTGACACACTAGGGCGTATGAACCCCTTATCAAGATTCTATTGGAGTTGCTTCTTCAATTCATACAACTCAATTGGGGCTATTCTATAAGTGTATTTGAAATAGGCAAAGCACCCGGTACGAGTTCTATAGAAAACTCAACTTCATTATTTGGTGGAAGACCTGGAAATTCTTCCGGAAAGACTTCATCAAACTCCCGTACAATGAGAATATTCTTAATCATGAGTTTCTCACCAACCAGTTGAGATAAATAACCTTCATTTAGTGGAATCAAGACCCATAAGATGGAAGAAATTTCCACTAGAAGGTTATGTTCATCCTTGCATCAATTGACGATCATAGATTGATCTGGAATATGAAATGTGACTTCCCTTCTTTGGAAATTGATATGAGATCTATATAAAGAAAACCAATCCATGCCAAGAATCACATAAAATTCCACTATAGAAAGGATCACAAGATTTGTCGGATTCACTTTCCCACAAACATCAATCGGAGAATAATTATAAACTTTTGATGTGACTGTTGTGCCATTAGGGGTTGTCACAGCTATGTCAACATCTAAATGTTGAGGAAATACGGTGATACCCTTAGAAAATTCATCAAAAATAAAAGAGTGGGTGGATCCAGAATCAAATAAAACATGTTCTACTTTAGAGTGGATGGTAAGTGTACCATTAACCACTACGTTATCATACTCCACATCACTGATAGAAATTGCATGTGACTTTCCTTTGTCTTTGGCCTTAAGGGTTTTTTGATGTCGATCATCATCATCAACCCTTGGATTTGGGCATTGATTGGCATAATTCCCCATCTCCTTGCACTAGAAACATTGAAGTGTAGTAGTTTCATTCTATGTATCCCTTCCTTTGTTTGCATCATTAGACATCTTCTTCCCATCATTACAGCATTCAAATGCCTGATGACCTTCCTTTCCACATTTGAAACATTTACATGTCCCTTTAAGAAAACTCCCTCCATTATCTTTCCACACTTTTAGCATAAGGGAAAGCTCATCTTCTTTTCAGTGTGCTCTTTATATTTTACTTTGAATTCCATTTTCCTCTTATTATCAAACCCATATGACTGATGGGTTACTCCAATCTCCATCTCAACATTGAGAGCACATCGAACGATTTCCTCGTAGATATTGAAGTCCCTTATGGATAATGCCCTTCGAATACTTGGTTTTAAGCCACTAAAGAATCGATCGATCTTACTCTCAGGTTGGATAATAATCCCAGAAGCATACCTTGCAATTCTTGTAAAATTTGATTCATAGGTACCAACAGATTCATCATCCTTTTTATTTAGTTCAAGAAACTCCTTCTCCAACTTTTTTCGGAGAATACGAGGGAAGTACTTATTGAAAAATAAGTTCTTGAACTCATCTCATTCCATTGACTCAGTTTCATCTCTTGGCCTCGCATTCTTGATAAGATTCCACCATTGATTTGTATCACCTTCCAAATGATACACTACTAAGATGACTTTATCATGTTCATAACATTGAAGAACTGAAAATATCTTTTCTGTAGTACTGATCCATTGTTCAGCAACTAATTGATCAGTAAACCTGCTGAATGAAGGTTGACGTTGTCTCATGAAGGATTCAACAGAATGTTTCTCCTTCATTTGCTTGTTTGGATGTCCAGCATGATTCATAGCTTGAGAAAGTTGTGTGAGCATGGCTACAAGATTTTGCAATCCAGCTCCTATAACGTTTGGTTGCTCAGGGGGACCATCATTTCATTTCCCGCCGCATTCCGCATTAACACGATTCATCCGGGTTCCATTCATTGACTAAAAACAAGAAGAATAGTGTGAGAAACACTAATTATAATAGGAAACCCACATAATCAAGAATAAAATTTCACACATAAGGTCTTATCCTAGGTTATTCAAGCCCATTTCTAAAACACTAAGATTGTGTTCTATGCTTAGACTTATCCTGAGGATTCTTACTAAGGATTTCACATCCTAGTTTCCAAAGGTTGACTATACCTTTCCTCTTATACCAACTATAACGACCCATAAATTACATACATTGTTGGTACTTCAAAATTGAAGTGAACTTATTACAACATATAACAAAAAAATGAAATTATCATATAGGAATAGTGTCTTTAGAAACTGGGAAACATGAACAACTGGATCATAAAGCGTCTACACTGTCTCCCATTTATTTCATCATATCTATAGTCCCTTTTGGAATATCTTAGTTAATAACCTTCTTCTTGACCTGGGGAAAGAAAACATACAAAAGGGTGAGCTCAAATGCTCAGTAAGGGTAAACAAAAGAAATATCAATCACATCATATTCATAAGAACATAACATTTTTGAAATCATACCCTATAAAAGAGATCATAATTTCATAACATGGGATAAATCATGGTAGTGAAAGGTAATCACAATAATCATAAATTAAAACATGAAGCATTTTGGCATACACACATAACCATAGAGAACCATTTCTTATTAGTCAAGACTCATTTCCAAGACTATCTTAGTGGAAAAAGTCCATTTCTGAACCGATTTCATTCCTCATCTCAGTCCTGTTTCACTGAACTGGTTTAACCTACCGTTCCAGCCATGTCTATCTCATGAGATATAAAATCTTTACCTAATGCATTGGAGGGAGATATAGGTCCCACCCCTCTCATAATGATACCATTCTTATGTGTGCCACAAATTCATAAACCATACATCATATCATAACCCATGTAATAAAAATGGGATTCTTAAACATCGTGACATCATAAAACAATTCATATAAGATAAAGGAATTTATAAAAATAATTCCATCACAACATAATCAAATCAATGTAATAATAGGTATAGAAATAGAACCCTTTATTATCTTAGACGGAAAATAATTTTGATTAAATACTTGAACTCCATTCTTGAGGAAAATATCCTTTCTACTTAAGAAACACTTTTCATTTCGTATAATGTCATAAAATTCTAAACTAAAAGAAGTTGATTAAAAATAAACTTGAAAACTTGTAAAGGAAGCTTCTTGGAAATAATTTTTTATAAATTCATTCATGCTGTATAAGTTAAAAAAAATATTATTCTCGTACTTTTGTTAGAAAAGTCAAAAAGTACCTCGTACAAAAAACGACAAAAGATTCCTTTCATATCTTTTAATAAAAACTCACCTAAGGGTAAAATTGGATATAAGCTATTGTAGAAGGATATAAATATTACATATTGAGGAAAAATGTATGTGGATGATAAAATACACCCCAGTAAATTACAAAGTATAAACAATCTCGAATAAAAATGATATTGTGATATTTCCCTTACCTTTTGTCTGATTTTCTTCGTAAATGTCCAAACCTCCTGTATAATGATTTAAATAATGTCATTGACTTATTACTGAATCATACTCATTGTTATGATATCATATATGGTCATATTCTTAGCTTATTATTAGTAATATATCATAGCTACTTGTTATTCGGGTGTTTATTACTTTTTGTTCTTATGCGTGTTTTGTCGAATAAATTCATATTCTTCATTTTAGGTTATAGATACCTCATTACCAGAATGGTATTAGTGTAATATATATCATATTTATTCACTAAATTCATTTATGTAATCATTATGCAATGAAAATCATGTAGAACGAGTCACATCACATCGTGGAGACGGTATTCCGTACGTACGTACGAGCGATGATATAATTCCCATGATTATGGAATTGTATAGGAGTGTATGTATACTATTTCAGAATCAATATCACTTTAAAATAATAATATATATTCATTCTTTACACCATTATACCCATCCAAATATGGTGGTGGTGGAAAATAGATTACACCACGGTGTGGAGACGGTATTCCGTACGTACGCATGCGTGGTGATTTCGTTTTCCGTAGGATGGATATATGGTGAAATAGAGTTGCTTCAAACTTATAATTACATATCAGTATATGAGTGATACTGATGTTATTAATTCATAATGAAAAAACTAAATAAGAAGAAGTGGAAGAAGAAATAAAGTTGAAAAAATCGTTAACGGACATTACCTTTTCTATGAAGGGATTCTTTGAGACCTCCTTTTAGGGAACTACAATTTGTCATTGAAGAAGAACAAGACCTCTAGGATGTTTCTAGGGTATTGGAGAGGAGAAATTGGCAGGTGTTTGCCGAGCATGAAGGCTCAATGTGGTGTGAGGAAGAGAGGGAGGAGGTGCCCTTTTATAAGGGAGGAGAGGGGAACCTTTAGAAAAAGTAAAAATATTATTTTATTATAAAGGAATATTAGGTTTTAAATAGCTCCAAATATATTTATTTCGAAGATAAGGTGGGGATGGATCGAAATAATCTCATCCAATAGAATTTAGACATGCTTAGGTTCCTATTTTAACCTTATCATTTAAATTTAACTTTAAGTTAAATAATTTTACTTTTACCGTGACTTCTTGTGTTCTTACACTATAAGGTTAATAAACATACTATAAAAAGCCAAAAGAACCCCAAGTTGTTTATTATTAATATATATGACCTTATATAAGTCATTTGGCCGAACCTTAGATTTTTAGGAATAAAATAACAATTAATAATATAATATTTGTTTTAAAAACTATTTTATGTCAATTTTGACACTATTTAGTAATTGATTTTTGTAAAATTCATAACAGAATGATTAGTTCGAAGAAAGTTAATTAATTCAATAATAACATGTCATATTAACATATAAAATTAGTGGAATTCATAAAAAGCCTCAAATTACATTTATTTTTGTATTTATAACATCAATTATGTCAATATTTCATTAATAAGATAATTACTGTATCATTTTTGTGTCATAAATAAATTAAATCATTTAATGTATAAAATTTACAAATAAAATACCATTATGTGGTAAATCTATTTATCTCTCTAAATAATATTTATAGTTGAATTTATCTTATGTATAACCCTATATTAAAAATTATTTACTTATTAAACTTTGATTTTAACTATTTTAACCCTTCTTTAAATAAATTAATAATATATGTCCTAATCTAATCCATGTTGGCCTAATTGGTCATATTTTATTTCTAATGTTGGTTTTGGTCGAATTACACTTATCCAATAGAATTAGGACTTGTGTTAGGGTAATAATAATATCATTTTTACCCTTAATTACACTATTTACTTTTAACCGTGGTAAATAAAAGTAAAAAGTTACTATTCACCAAAAAATTATTTTCATCTCATTGAACCACATTTTACTTACTGACATCATCCATGTCTCTCGGATTTTTGAAATTCCACTCACAGAAGCGGTAAAATTAAGTTTTATGTAAATTTGAAAATTCTGCAAGGAGGTGGGTAAAAGACGGTGAAAAGTTCAATAAAATTTTTATATATCTAAAATTATTATAAAATTACTCCAATGAATTAAATTGAACTTATATAGGTATTATGTATCAATTTTGAAATTAAATAAATATAAATAAAATAAATAATTATTTAAATAAAAAAGACGGGTTTTAAATCGTAACCGAGTGTTTTCACTATTCATCAAAAATTGAAAGTTTCTGAAAAATACCAAAATTTCACCCTAGGCTAATTTCGATATTCCAAATCCAAAAACGAACTCCATTTTGAAAAATAAAATTTACAAAATTTAAAAAAAAAATATTACTATTCATAATGGCTAGTTTTAATAATATTTTAATAGCATATCGTTGTTTAGTAAAACTCGGTATTGCGTACAACGCAAGCTATCAAGGAAGGTCATGATTGCGTGTAAATAAAGCCAAGATAGTGTTGTGTGTAGTGAAAGATTCTTTTGAGGATTTATATAAAATAAAAACAAAAAATTTCTTATAAAAGTCTCGGGTGTAACACCTAAACTCAACAAATATGGGTTAGGAATTGTCCTTATTTCCATAGAAAATAAAGTATTTCCATCTTCCTTATTGTTATCAGAAGGTGGTACCAACAATTAGGTAGGATATCAAGCTCTCATCATAGGTTTGGAATTGTCCCTTCATGTGTGAATGTATCATTTAAAGGTAAAAGGTTATTTAGAATTTGTAATCAAACTAATCAATGGGTAATATTCTATCAGAAAAGAAGAATTAATTATTTTGTGTGATTATGTTAGAGGGTTAATGGATGAATTTACCTCAGATCCGACATTATCTTATGTCCCACGATCACAAAATTCCCAAAGAGATGCTCTGGCCAATGCAGCTACAACCATGGAATATTAAAATCAGGATGAGACAGTCATTATCAAAGATCATTTTTCACGTGTTCTTACCTTTTGTTCAAAACATAATGGATGAAATTAATGAAATTTTCCCTATTTTTAAAACATATTGTCATACCATGGGATGGAGAACCTCTATCATGAAATATCTTCAAAATAGGGAAACTTCCACAAGATAGAGCTGAAAAAGAATAGATCATACGACAAGCACCTAATTTTCATCTTTATAATAGTCCAGGCCACCAAAATATTCTCTACAAGTGAGTCTTTAATGGAATTGTCTTTATATGTATTAATGGAGAACATAATACAACTACCATAAAATAATAACATTCAGGAGTTTGTGGTGCCCACTATTCTGGGTATAGACTCTCTGATCATAAGTGAAGACTAGGATACTTTTACACTTCAATGACGCACAATTTTACATGTTTCACTATACAATTTCATCCCAGCCATGTGCATGCCAACTTCATTCATCAACAACAAGATTTTTTTATTGCAGCTAAATACTTTTTGCTATTTTCCACATGGGTAATTGATGTAGTTGGAACTTATCCTCCAGCCACAGCGAAGCAGTTCATGTATATTCTAACTGCTACAGATTTCTTCTCTAAATGGGTAGTGTCAATACCTCTCAAGGAATTTGGCACCAAAATCATAGAGATTTTTGTCATAACTAATATCATCACTAGATTTGGTGTCCCTTATACTATTTTTATGGACAATGGAATCAATTTTTAGTCTACTAAAGTAAAAAAGTTATATCAGGAACATAATATCAAGTCCAACAATTCATCTCTCTATAATGTGCCAGCCAATGGACAGATAGAGGCCTTCAAAAATACCCTATTAAATATAATCCATAAAATTGTAGATAAAGATAAGAAAATATGGCCTGATAAACTTTAGAATGTTTTATGGGCCTATCAGACAACTAACTATACTGCTACACAAGAAATTTCTTATTCATTGGTATATGGAACCGAAGCAGTTTTTACAATTGAAATGTAATTGCCTTCACTCAGAGTTGTAATCTATGATTTTATTTCTATAGAAGAGAGATCATAGAAATGGTTCAATGAGTTGGAACAATTAGATGAGAAAATATTTCATACATTGAATCATTTAAAAGTCTATCAGAATAGAATAGCAAGAGTTGTCAACAATAGTGTTCACCTCCATTCATTTCTTCAAGGAGAATCGTTATTGGTCCTTAAGACTCCAATGATACTAGGAACGAAACCTCCAAAACATGAGCCAATGTGGGAAGGAACATATTCCATACAGAAGGTCTATTCAAATGGATCTTATGCACTAATATCCACAGATAGGGAGCTTATTACAACTCTAACCAATGTGATATTTTTAAAGAAATACTTTGTGTAGTTATGCACATTTGTCCTCACTGCAAGACTTTAAACAGCATAGTACAATGTCCTTACTGTAAGACATAAATTGACACAACCCCCATGTCCATGTTAGAATACATTAAACTTCATATCAACCATATGTGTCCATGATGCATGACATTAAACTGCGTAGCATCTTCGTCCTTGTCGCATGACATTAAACTACATGACATCATTTGTACAACTAACTTTCTCTATATTTGACATTAAAATATTCCATATTCAAACATCATTGACCTCATCACTACTCTTTAGAAGTACATGAGCCCCTTTCATTCCTATGTATGAGTCAAATATGCATAGAGGCTTAATTTCAAAAACTATGTGTGGATTGATTCTCATTTTCAATGAGATATATAGAGAAGCATAATTAACCAAATTTGGGCCCAGCCACAATCACAAAATCTTCTTATTTTTTTGTCCTCTTATATATGAATCAAATCTATACAGAGTGTTTTATTAAGATATATGATTTGTTCCTTCTACCATTTTATGTCTAAAGATATAACGTTCTCTTAGAACGTTTCAAAAGATTCCATTCATCATGTAAAACTCGATTAACGTGAGGAATGATTGTTCAAAGAACTATGTATGGAATGATTCTAATCTATTTTGAGATACATAGAGATTCCAAGATATCCAATCTTAGGCCCAACCACGTGATAAAAAATCCATCATTTCTTGTATAAGAATCATATCTGTAGAGAGAATGTTTTAAAAACATTGTATGACTTGATTCCTTCCCTAGTAAGACATATAGAGAAACATGGGTTTTATCCCTAAATCTTGTTGAAATATGTATTTCCTTTAAAATTGGTTCATTGTCATCCTTATCTCACAACGTTAAACTCCATAGAAATTTGACACCCCCATTCTTCATCTATGTCACCTTAATATTATAAAAGAGACCCTTACTTCTCATTGTTTCTCAGACTAAGAATATCTCAATTGAGCATAGGATTTAGATGAGGTTCTTCTTTATATATGTATGGTGTTTCAATTAATTATGGGGGTAAAAATGTCCTCATTTCATGACATTAAACTGCACATCATAATATTAATTAAGAGGAAACAAAAAAAATCTCAATTTGACATATGATTTAGATCTATGTAAACGATGTCAAACTCAGGGTCAATATAGGTTAAAATATTTATTATATGCATTGAACATAAACCCTTTCCATTTATCAGAATCTTAATATGTATTATTTTTAAATCTTCATAATCATTCTTACGGTTTCTATTTTAGGGTTTCTAACTTCTGAGAGGTCTTTTTCCGGACTCTGTAGCTCATGCCCATAGGTGTCCTTCCATAATTTTCCTACATAATAGACCTGTCAGTTAAAAGATGAGACTATTTGGCTATGCAGCATATGCCCCAGTTGTCCCTGCATAATATATCTCCCATAACGGGTTTTTCAAATAATGGTTGATTTGTTCATGGTTATAGTATCTTTTTCCCCTTTAATAATTGACGAAAATATACGAGAATATGTATTTTAAAACATTCAATCGTGTATACTTGTCCCATTATCATTATCACAACTTGAATGTATTCAAAAACATGGTTTACACATTTCCCTCACCTTGTGTTCGGTGAACTTTGAAATAAATTTGAAATCACATGGCCACATGTTATATATTGTTTCTATTTTTGGTCCTAGTTGTATGACCTAAATCTACAGACACCAAATCACATACATTTGGGTCAGACCTTCATAAAAGTCTTATTCCTCTGATTCATTGAACATCTTGGTTGGAAATAAAATTTACATATTTAGGTACCATTCTCCATAATCCAATCACCATGTTTTGTAAAATCTGAATCTTCATAAACATTCTTCGACTTTTAGCTATAGAACGTCAAACATATGAGTGAACTTTTGCCCGACTGTGCAGCACATGCCCTTAGGTGGCCATCCACATGTTTCTTACAAAATAGGCTTGGTTGTCAAAAGATGTCTCTATTTGGCTATGTAGCATATACCCTAGTAGTCCCTACATAATACAGCCCCCATAACAGGGTTTCCATGTAATGGTAAAGTTTTTCTTGGAAAATATTTCCTCTAATTCTTTTATCCCTTTTCCCATAACATTACTCGGTTCCAGAAATTCCCAAATCATAGTTTAAAATTTTCCATCCATACCTGAATATGATATTATGTTTCTAAACAAAATATCATGAAATTGGTAAAGTTTTCTCATACCGTTGGATAGATCTAAAGTCCTTAAATTAACGCCACCCAATGTCCTCACTATAATAATTTAAACTGCATAATACAATGTTATCACTGCAAGAATTTAAACTCCAGATTATAACATCCTAACTAAAATTCTTTAAACTACATAGTACAATGTCCTCATTTCAAGACTTTAAACGACAATGTACAATGTCCTCACATCAGGACATTAAACTACACAGTACAACATCCTAACTGCATGACTTTAAACTGCACAGTATAACGTCCTCACTGAAAGTCTTTAAAATGCATTGTACGATGTACTCACATCAAGTCATTAAACGGAATAATACAACATCCTCACTACAAGACTATAAATTTTACAATACAATGTCCTCACTGTTAGACATAAAACTGCAAAATATGATATCACAAATTCCCCTTTCTGAAAACGTATATCCATTACTCATACACCAAATTTGTATAGAAATGGTTTTCCAATTCACGACTTATGTTGGTCTGAAATAGCCCTTTTTCATTCTTAAAATTCTTTTCATGGAAAAACCACCTACTGTGGTCTTGAGTCACCCAAATCTTATTTTCCCCTATCTATAAACAGAAAAATGTTAAACATCAAAGTACTATTTTTCTTGACTATGCAGCATGTTACCATAGACGACCTTGCATAATTTTCCTACATAACAGGTCAATCATTTAAAAGATTCTACTATTTGGATATGCTTCATATACCCCTGGTGGCCCTGCATAATACAACCCCCACAAAGGGGTTTTCAAATAATGTTAACATTGTTCCACAATAAGACAACCCTTATGTTGATATAGATTTTAAATCTAGTGACCATAAAAATCATGGCTCAAGATTCCCCTTGAAAATATTGAATAATATTAATGAAATTCTTATACATAGTGTTTGTTTCTGGGATCTAATTCAAATTTTATGCTAAATGAAATTCGACCATAAATATTAGAACATTATAGTCTAATATATATCACTCTAAACTTCCAAAAAAAATGACATGGTACTCATTAGACTAAGAACTTTCAAAGGGAACATTGAACAAAAGTCGAGTCCCAACTCACTAAACATGCATTTTGTATGGTTTAGCTAATATTTAGCAATAAAAAGTCATGAGATGTGTTGTTTTTTGGGTTGTCCATATAACCATAGGAATGAAAATCATAATATTCTTACTGGTCCCAATAGCCTCAGTAAAACAAGAGCAATTAACTAAAGTGAAAACATAAATGTATAATGACAAAATACTTTTCATTTATGAAAATTTTCTCAAAGGAGCATCCAAAAAATAGATTATCTCTCTCAGAAGTTACAAAAGTCTTCCTACATAATTTATCATTTGTTTGAAAGATTCTTAATCCCCATAAATGGTTTTTTAGTGTTTGTCTATTTGAACAGCCTCACACTCTTAAGCATGATGAAGTGCTTCTCTAGAACATGTGATGGCTTTTGTACCATCTTTATGGTCTTTTCTTAATGAGCTATGAAACTAGTCAAACTCCCTGGTAATGATATCTAACTCATGTTAAAGCCACAGTTTCTGAAAAATATTTTCTTTAATTATTTCCTTATGTCCCTTCATATTTTCATTATGATTAGCCTCAACATTGGACATTACTTCTTGGAACCCTTCAATATTGATTGGTAGATTGGATTTTGTAGAATCTTGTTAATGTTTATCCTATTAATCCCTCCTATGGATAATCTCTTTCACAATAGTATTAATTTCACGATATTCAAAACCTCCAAATCCAAGCATGATAACCAGAGATAAATGTCATGGAATATTTGAAGTCATTTCCTCATGGGGCCTGTCAGATATTGTCTTCTAGATTTTTTTCCATGCTTTGCGCTGAGAAAGACGATGATCCTTCTGATGTTCTAGGTCTAATTCAGAATCACTATCATAAAGAGGGATATATTCTAGGACTAATGCACATAAAGAATTTCCTTTCTATATTCCTTATTGGATAATGGTTTCTCTAACTTCCAAATTTGTTTTGGCTGATGCAGAGTATTCACCTCTAGAACTAGCCATTGCAGTTGATAGCCCTATATGGTAAATCCATAATTATGGTTATATTCAAGAGATACAAAAAGTTAATGTAATCACAATATCTCTTACACAGTAGTAGGTTAGAATATTGAGAATAATCCTCCCCAATTTTCTCAGTTTCACCATTTTATGTTGATGTCTCTCGATGAGGATTGTTATCTTTAGTATGCTCATGATTTTCGGAATGAATCTCAGGAAAACCTCCTCTCTTAAGATCCACGTGAGCCAATGTCACCACAATGGTAGGAGTTGATTTTAATATCAACACTTCTACCAAGTCCCATTACAGAAAATGATTCATTAGATGGGATTGCATATTTTAATCATCCATGTTTATTAGGATAATGATAAGAAGATTTACAGGATGAATAATGAGAACTCACGTCCAGGTGATTCTATACAAGGAACTCCAAAATCATCAATATCATTTGATATTTTAACATGTTCTAATATTTCTTCAAAATACATGACATGTCTCATAATTTCATTCAATTATATCATAGATCCTAGGTTAATCTCACCCATGGGAGCACTTGGAAAGTTTTTTTCACAACCTTACTTCAAGAAACCTTTGACCCCGAATAGCATCTTCAACAACAATTTTGGGGTCAACGTCAGTTGGAGCTAGATGTTTAAGTGCATGTGATGTGCCTAAAATTATCATTGAATGGAAGTTATCTATTGAGACATTTGATAATTTATGATGTTTTATTGATTTACTAGAAGCTTCCTATCCTCTAATAGTGGGAAT
Source organism: Viscum album (assembly GCA_963277665.1). Taxonomy (NCBI): domain Eukaryota; kingdom Viridiplantae; phylum Streptophyta; class Magnoliopsida; order Santalales; family Viscaceae; genus Viscum; species Viscum album. The sequence continues at coordinate 977,395,177 of OY728125.1, forward strand.
CGTAGTAGTGCTGGGATCAAATTTTGGTTCATTTGGCTTTAATGCATCTTCAAAAACAACTAGATTTGGAATTTGTGTTTACTCTGCAAGACAATCTATGGCTCGTTGAATGTTATCAGTAGATACTTTTAGATAATAAATAGAAGAATCCCCAGTACTCATTAAAAGTTAAACACTTTTTCATTAATAAGGACTAAAATTCATGATTATCAGGGAGAACTACCACTGCCAAGAAATCACTTAACCATGGCCTTCATTCTTTGATGCTTTTTAATCTTCATATTTTTAGGAGGGCTTGCATCATCATCTATAAATGCAGGCATCATATAACCGAGTACCCTCTATATTTCCTCCTCTATTGTCTGTTGTCGCAGAGATATTTTTCCTTATTCACGGGGAGATCTGGTAGCTCCAAGAGCACTGCCTCTATGGATATATTGTGGTGAAGGAACTCAAGTTGTCTTTTTTACCCAACTGTATGATAAGAAAATTTTTATCCTAAATAAAATGTTTGGATTGGAATTCAAGTTAAAAAATGGATCAATATGCAATAGAAAGGGAACTTACATCCATAAGTACTGGAAAGTCATGACACTCTCCATCTAATGAAGGATTAATCCTTTCAGTGGTACCATGATCTATCATTTTTATCGCCTAATTTGTGGTATAAATTGAGTCATCAGTGGAATGTATGAGAATTTACATCTCTTGAATGTAGGTACTTACCTCATTGGGATTATCTTTTAAAATAATGTTAGAAGAATCTTGCAAATCCCCTACTCCTAGAATATGCAGTCCTTCGCATAGATCCATCTACATGGTCTCAGTATCACAATACATTCTCTACCATGTTAGAATAGCCTACAGTCATATATATTCAGAATGTATGTCCAAGGGTTGTGAAGAGAATCCTACAACCTTGGACATGATTTTCTTCCAACACCCACAATCAGAGATGAAAGATTTGAAAATGGAACTCACCGAACATCAGAATGATGGAAACTAGATATCATTAATACAACATCAGTAGGGATTGATGGAGTGACAATATTATTTCTGATAGGTGATTTATATCTATCCCAAAGTCTCATCGGTGAATTTTGAGCATCATCACCTCCACTCTCTGATTATTTCAAATCATCCCCCGATGATGAAGAATTATCTTCTTTGTGACGGTGTTCCTTCCTGCTACATCTCTTTATTCCCACTCGATGGACGGCACGATTTAATACCCCTTTTGGGTAATATGGAACACAATTATCAGAATACTAGATGGTCAATCTTCTTAATGCATTAGTAGAGGGTAAATTAAATACTGCCCCAATCTTCTCTGCATATGTCAACAACCATAGTTGTTGGTAAACCATTGGATGTTTCTATAATATGACATGAATGAGGGGGAATAAAGTATTCTCATATAGAAATTTGAATTGAAGCGCCAATATATAAGTATCATAGGCCTCACATATGATTTATCTATCGATTTTGGATGCTAACACACCATCTGTACAAGCTATCATATATGCCCTCAGTTCCAAAATGGTAGTGCCATTATCAAAAAATGACCTTGCAGGAAGATTCCCGTAAGGATAGAATTGGAATTCCTTAGGCATTATAAACCTGGCATTGTTGTCCTATGAATCCAATGGAAAATGAGAAATACCAGAAAAGGCTTGAATAGACTGTTGGAAAGAACTTCCAAAAAAACTGTACACCACATTTTATGACATATGTTCTAAAATGAGTAGCAATCCGTCCCCACAACACTTGGAATGATACCGCTATTCTATAAGGAGATTTCCCTTTGTAAATATGTAGAAAACTCCTATGAATCTTGGACAAAATAGTAGTATCCAAACCTACAATCCTTTTCACTACCTGCAAAGATGTAGTAACAATGGTTCTTGGACTCACACCTCCTTTGGAGTAACGGACTGGTAATAAATACGTGCAGAGGCACATTACTAAGAAACCTACCATAAATGTCTTAGCAGGAATATTTTGGGTGATATCATATCCCCATTTTTCAAATTTTCCCTTCTCCAATTTTGGCCAAAATATTTAACAAGTTCATATATTCTCTTCCCTTGGATAACTAGTTCTACGGGTGTAAGTGGGCCCCTTTTTTCATTCTTCATTAAAAAAATTAATTCTATCCATTCCATCAGATGAATATCCCTCCTAGTGAATGTTTTCGTGGTGATTGAATTCTTGAGTTTGGTAAATATTTTCATCAAATCATGAACCAAATATGGTGACTTCTCTGTGTCATTCCATTCCACCTTGGGAAGAATAAACTCAACAAATATATGTATAAGGATTAGAGCTCCATATATCTTTTAATCATCCCACATGCTGATAAAAAAACTCTCAATGTGTTAAATGGAATGAATTTGTTTCTAAAATCCACCAAATTAATAACTCTGGCACGAAGTCATCAATCCAATACACATAGGTTTTCCCAACACAAAAAACATCATATATTCTGATGATTCTTAAATATTCTGAAAATTCTATGCATGTCTTTTTCACCCAGTATGCCCATATCAATGTTGGATTTACACCTCCTCCTCAGTGGAAATCCCATCTTTTCATCCATTTATTGGACTGATCTATCTGAGAATATTGAATGATGGATGAATAAACATGTGGCTGCATCTTGGGTGTGTGTGCCTTCAAATATAGATCACATAGTAGATGATACATAATATGGGATTTCTCTACTATCCCAAAATTATAAAATGAGCCCCTAATAGAAACATTGGCCGCTAAGAAGTTGGTATAATCCTGAAACCGAAAATTTTGGACATAGTTATTTGGAACTGGAATATTAGAATTCTACAAATGGCCATAACATTACAAAGGAATATAAATGCTTCACAGAAAGTTGAAATGGTACTTCTTCAAATAATTTTCTAATTCTGGGAGGGTGGTTTCATAAACGCGAAAGTAACCATGACCAATGACATTTATCATGTCATCAATCCTCTTACTGGTGTTCTCATCAAAAGTTCCAATTATCTTCGGATCTATTAAACCTTCAAAAAAGATAGATATCATTTTTTAAATATAGGTTAATTTTTGTTGTTTTACAAAAAAATTAACAAAGGAATTAAGGCGTTGTTTACGCTCCTTTCCGTCACAGAGTCTAACGACTGAAAAAAGGGAGATACCTTAGTCCAAAGTGATTCATCCTTTGAAGAAACATCAAAAATCGACAAAGGGATGAACAAGGAGAACATTTCCCATAGGTCGCGCAAGTTCCCTCATGGTCGCACATGTACACTTGAGCGCCACCTAGTGGTCGTGCAAGTCTACTTGCGCAACGCCTTATGGTCGTGCAAGTGACTTGTGCGACCTAATTGATAACCGCCTGGTAACCGCCTGGGGTCTTCTCCTGCATATAAATAGACCCTCTGGGCCCCCCATTCGTGAGGATATTTTTTTTTTCAGAAACTCAGATTGAAGCTCCTGACGCCCAAGTCTCTTTTCAAAGCTTTCGGAACACTTCTAAGGTAATTTCATACCTAGAACGGAAGATCTAAAGAGAGGGAGTAAGGCCTAAGTGTTGAAACTCATCAACACTTGCGTGCCTGAGTGGTCAGCCCTTAAGGGAAGTGGTCACACTTGCGCACCGCCTTACTCCATCGATAGAACTTGCGCGTCCCTTTTTTGGAATAACCTCAAGAGGATTATAAAAGCTTTAATGAAGAGTCTCTCAAGTATCTCAAATGCTGGTTGAATATCGCGCAAGTACCCACCATGTCGCGCAGGTATACCTGCGCGATCAATACTTGCGCGCCACCGCAGTACATGTGCGCCTTCCAAGACTTGCATGCCCCTTCCTTTTTGGGTTCCTTTCTTGCCCATTTCACCCCTCTTAAGCCATTACACCTTTCCTTTTCAAGATTCAGTCTTCAAGACACTCTTAAAATCCATTTATGGCATTATTTCTTGATTTTACATCCTTATCTGAAAGGAATTTTGTGGAATATCTCTCAAAACCTAGTGATTTAAATATCTTTATGTCACCAAATATAGAGAGTTAATTCATTAAACCTCATCCTTTAAGAAGAGAGTATCCTTAATAGGGGTCTCCTTTTTAGGAATAATCCCCAGTCATAAGTCATAAATATGGGCATCCTCCTCAAGAGTAACCCCAAATTCATAAAATTCCCAAATATGGGCATCCTCCTCAGGAGTAAGCCCCAGACGTTAATCCGTTAACCTAGGTCTCCTTTTCAAGAATAAGTCCCAGTCATAATCTTGGGCTTCCTTTTTAGGAGTAAGCCCTAAGTCCCCTAACCTAGGCCTCCTTTTCAGGAATAAGTCTCAGTCATAATTATGGGCATCCTCTTTAGGAGTAAGCCCCAAGTCCATTAATTTTTGGGTATCCTTCTTAGGAGTAAGCCCCGGATCCTCTAAATTGGGCTTCCTTTTCAGGAATAAGCCCCAAGTCCCTTAAATTTTCTTTAACCAATCCTAATTTATGTTTGATCTGGGATTCCTTCTCAGGAGTAAAACCTAGTTATCAATCCTCTCCTAATTTGTGTTTCCTTTTCAGGAATAAGTCCCAAGTTAGAGTATTCAAATCTCCATGAAGCACATATACCTTTATGGACCCTGTTCCTGGATTTTCTCTCTAAAGTAAATCCTAACCTTCATTTATCTGGGCAGTCATATATACATAAGCCCCAAACCATTTCTTATGATTACATTTTTCAGGGCCCAATTTTCTATTTTATTACCAATACCCATTGTTTCTCACACCGAGCATGACTCACGTGAGTTTAGAGAGTAAAAGTAATTATGACATCCTTCTTTGAGCCATCAATAATAAACATTATACTCCCTTATTCGAACTACGTGGGTTCTGATTCCTTTTCCAAAACAAAGGATACGTAGGTATCCCATCTATGGGTTCAATCCCAACTCTTAAATAATTCATGTCCTTCTTAATGACAATAAACTTCAAGTGCCCCACTGAGTGGCTTTAAAACCATCATGGTCATCATAATGACCAAGAGACTTTTATATAAATGTTTTGAAGGTTACCATTAACCAAGAATCTCTAAATATATATAGATGATTCTCTATTGATGGATAACCTCGAATACATATAAAAGATTCTCTAAATTTCTTACATATTTAAACATTGATTGTCAAAACTGAAGGAAAATCTCATTTTATACTTGGTAATGTAATAAGGATTCATGAACATAACTTAAATCTATAAAGAGAGTCCTGGAATAGACAATAATTCCTCTCAAAAAGGTGTGATGAGTCCGACCTACCATCCTCTCGACCAATGCAAATTTCTAAGCCTCATTAGTCCACAAGCTAATGAGATCCTACCATTGGAAAGTAGGTCCAAATGGATGTGGAATCATTGGATGTTTCCGGTTCGATGAACGAACCCGTTAGAAACCGATCAAAACGTTTGAATCTCCCATCCAGGAGGTCATCCCTGAATTCCGAGGGAAACAAAAAATGGTGAACCCGACGTGAATCCTTAACCAAAGTTAAAATGATGTTTTACCTATTTTTGTTAAGCCCCTATTTTAAAATCAATAGGAGGGCTAACAAAAACAATCATTGATATGTGTGCTAATCCAAAGGATGAAGTGGCTGAATTTTATCTTGATTATGTCTGTTATATCAAACAGGAACTCTTTTCCAAGATCTTCAGTATTTCCATAATGGATTCTCTCAAATTCACATATGTGAATACTGCTACTGCAAATACCACTGCTGTTATTACTACTAGATCGTCATCCGCTCTAAGGATGACATCACCTACTCAGCATCTTCAACGCTGGGTATCAAATGCCCTGGTTAAGGAGTACCATAAACACGGTTCCATCCCAACTCTGGAGGCTGCCCGACAGGCCCTTCAAGTGAAAAACTCACACAGGTCGTCCAGAGAATGACGACTAGTGATCAAGTGGCAGGCAGTGCTGACTACCATCTCCAACCGTTTCGGGTCGTTATCCCCGGAACGCAATTTCCATTCGCACCCTTACTCTGATAAAGTGAATTAGCAGGTCCCTCGGGGCCTTAATTAAAATAGAAAAGAGTCCTTCCTGAGGGATCCCATCAACAATCACCGCCAGACTCGTGCGACCGTGCGCCCTCAACATGATGAGGGTACCAACTCCTGGAATTCAACTCAGGTTCCTCAAACCCGAGCAGGCAAGACGAACCGCCAGAGACGGAATCTGGTTAACAATGGGCAGGTTTTCATCCCTGCCATCTCCGGAGAAGTCCACCAACCTAACTTGGTGGCAAACAACGAACAGGCACACACACCTGTCCGTTTTAATTCCGATATCCAGCAGACTCGTCTGGCAGCATCAAGCCAATCCCGCTAGGCAATTCTGGCGGAGTACTATAGGCAGGAACATACACCTGCTTATACATCATCAGTTAGTCAGTAGGCTGGCCTGACTACATATGATGGATCTCGTCAACCGCGTTTGGCGAAGTGTAATCATCAGGAACATACACCTACTAGTACTAATCAAGCCTACCAAAAGTCTCGTTTGGTAGTGCACGGAGAAGTCAGTCGGAAAGCTCCGATGACAAACAGGAGGCAGACTCAACTCTCTGCCTCCACACTTGAGTACTGTCAGGATTCACTGACAAGAAAAGGAGGACAGGAGCAGGCACATACACCTACTCCAAGCCCAGAATGGACGTATATCCCCGTTCCAGCAGCTGAAGTCACCAAACATATTTTTTCAATGGTGAAAGAGCAGAATAAAATTCCTGCTCATATTCTGGATGCTTTCCAGGATATCATAACTTCTTTAGCATCATCTCAGGGAAAGACACATAAATCTATCCCTAGCATTGGAGTGACACATCAACGATTCACTCCGGAACAGACACACACATCTGTTCCAGTCTAAGAGGGTTATGGGGCATACTCCCCCATATCATACGGACAACCAAGTCAGGCACATACACCAAATTTGAGTGGAGATCGTCAGCCTAACCTGACCACCTTTCCTGATTAGGAACATACACCTACTCAGAGTAACCACTTTCGTGAACAAGTGGTTTCCAAAGCGAGTAAGAAGGCATCTAAGAAAAAGATCCACCCAGCACAGTCAGGAGATCGATGGCCAATCTGTAACAAGGCCTTACTCGATGCTGGAGTTCTTCAAGCCCTCAGACATTTATCTGTTCGAATTCAAGATTCTACTCCCTCAGTTCCCAATAACGAGAACATTAATTCCGAAAGTATTCAACAGAAACTTCCTCATGAAGGCTTGCTTCATGAAAATTTGGTCAATCATGAAGTTTCTTCTTCAGATGAGAGCCACAAGAACCCTTTGTGTGGTCAGAAGACCATGGAGAAAGAGATCTGATCTTTTGATGTAACCCATTATGGTGGTCCTCCCCATGATGATGAATTTTGCTGCGAAATTCCTCTCTGTAGTAGTGATTCACATTGCCTGGAAAATACTCCAGTGGACAATGTAGTCCCGAGAAATCCCTCTTATCTTGAAAAACTTGCAAATGAGAAACCAGTCATGTCTGATGCTTTATCGCTAGAAAGTGAAATGATTTCTCAATAAGAAGATATCCCAGGGTGTAGGTCATTCTCCGAACCACCCCTAAGTCATGCATCTTCTATTTTGATCAATGATCTCTCTACCAATCATGTTGAATCTGATGAAGCAACAAGGAAACACCAACTCTGGTCAAAACAGGTAGAAGAATCTTCATTTAATGATGAAGAGGAAATGCTGAACATGTGGAAAAAACTGGTGAAAAGTGAGGTACTAGTCATGCTTTGGCCTTTGGCTGACTCCCAGTATGACATTCCAAAGATGTTGATGGAAGATGGATTCCATGATATTCGTCTCAACATATGGAAAACTCTTTGTCAATTGATGAAGAAGGTATTATCTTATGATGAATATGAAAATCATCTTATGATAATAGAAGGGCTACAACGTCAGATTGATTTGGCATCTCTATCAGTCTCTCGGTATCCGAATGCTGAAAAGCAGCAGAGAACCCTTCAACGTTCATGCCTTGGCGCACTAAGAAAATTGCGTCAGTTAATTTCCAATGCTCCATCTGGTGTTCATACCAGAGGATGGGGGGTTCATGGAGCACTACATTTCACAGTGCTTTCCAGTCAGCAAAGCCCGCCGAAAATGGTCTCATGCAATGTTATTGCCCATGGCCGGCCACAGTCAATGGGCTTTGTTCGTAATCAAAATCTTGATCAAGAACAGGCTTCAACTAGTTCCTCTCAAAATCAACCATATAGAGAACAAGTTGTTGAATTTCTCCTAAATCAAGAAGGCGAGAATATTGCACAAGCCTCTCGTATGAAGCAAACACATCATCAAATGACAGAAGTTTCAGAAATCATCCAACGGTCTGTTAAACCAGGTGATAAAAGTGGATACAAGATAATGCATCCAGTTAATTTCTGAACTAAGATTCGCAAGATCAAGAGAGCTTTTAAGAAGGTCTCAGACATAGCATGTCAAGACCCACCCCAGCTTGTCAAACTAGGGACTCCTTTAACCCAACCCTCAGAGTCAACAAATGGGATTCGAGGAGTTGAGCGGAAGCAGCAGGAACATCCCCAGTTCTCGAGACTGGGGACTCTTTCAAATCATCAATCCCCTTCTCAGAGAATATCTGTCTTTTCTCGATTGGGGAAGAAGCCCCAAGAGGAACGAAGAGACAAATTATTAGGAGATTCCCTCCAAGTTATAACTCGTCAAGATGTTCCTAAAAGATTAAATCAACAAAAGTCAATGTCTCATCAAAGACATGAAAGAAGACAATATCACAGAAATGTTGATAGAAGGGATGCGATGCATTATACATCAATCAATTTCATCAATGCCAATGTTTGTAATCCACCAGAGGAGACTCACTCAGGGGACTCAGATGAAGAGCATCCTGCTCAAGAAAATGTACGCACCGATACAAATGAAGAAGGTGTGCATACACGAATTCAAAGGATTACGCAGAACCTAGGTAATCCACTTTCTTCTCTCCAAAATGCATCCAAAAAAGGGAGGGGAAAGAATCAGGTTACATATCCTTCCTCTGGAGAAGGTCAATCGCTCTTGTTTGAGTAAAGGTTTTCACAACAAGAGGAAGAAATGAAAGAATTAAGAAGGTTGAATGCAGAACTACTTCAGAGTAGTCTTCTTCATAAGAATGATGAAGTCCGTCAGCCGAAAGAATTTGTTGTAGCTACTGAGATGGATCAGGAATATCCTCCTTTATCAGTACACCCTCAGAGGTCTAATCCTACGTGTCAAACGCAACAACGGTTGGTAGTGCTACCATTAGTTGCAGAACCAATCACCACGTCTGTCCAAGCTCCATTCATTACACCTACCCAAGACCAAATTCAACCTGATGTTTCTCAAAGGTTAATAACTACTATTGAGTCATTAACAGCTCGGTTAGAAACTATGGAAGGGAAACGGGCCCAAGTTTAACCAGAAATGAAAGTTTACCCTGAATGGGTAGATTCAATTTCTCCTCCATCTAGTTTTAGAAACCCTGTTTTCCCTAATTTCAATGGATCAGGCGACCCTGAACAACATCTGACGCATTACGTGTCTTGTTGTGATCCTATGATGGGAATTCCAGAGCAGCAAGAAGCAGTGAAACTCAGATTCTTCGTGTGGGCCTTGCAAGGACTAGCTTTTGTCTGGTATACAAGCTTGCAATCCCCGTCAATCATTGGATGGGAGGATCTTCGTCAAAAATTCCTTCTTCAGTTCAGCTCAACATTGCCAAAAACGACTGTTTTCGATCTTACAAACTGCAAGCAAAGGGAGAATGAAAGATTCTCTGATTTCATTGCTCGCTGGAAGGGATTAACATATTCCCTTAGTTTAGCACTCCCTCAGGAAGAGCTATTGCCAATCGGTGTGGCAAATTTTCATGACGAATTACGCACGCCATTGATCCCTGTGAAATACATAGGAGGGTTTCGAGACCTTACTTCAATCACTCAGCAGATTGAAGATTCCCTTATACAGGCTAAGGTTAAATCTCGTGTAATTCCATCAGCTTCAGGAAGGAAAATGGGTAAAGCAGAAACTGCTACAGTTATGCTTAAACAAGCACCTGTACCTATTTCTACTTCAAAACCATCATATTCTCGAAGGGCTCCACCTCCTTAAGGCCAACAAAAAAGGCTGTTTCGTCCAATTGATCAAAGAGATCAACGCCGAAAACAATTTGAGGATTTGAAGAGTAAAACATACTCTTTCCGAAATGAGAAAGTTCCTGGTTACTTCATTTCAGCTCTGGAAAATAATTTGGTTCAATTACCAGTGCCCAAGAGGCCAAACAAGGAAGGAGATGAAGACCATCCCAATTATTGTCCCTTTCATCAAATGTTGGGGCATCCCATACATGAGTGTTTTGTCTTTAAAGAACTCCTGCAAAAGATGGTCGACTTGGGACAAGTCAAGTTGAAAGGTTCTTCGACTCAGGTAGCATGTGTTACTGCTACAGTTCCAGAGGAGGAAGATGAATGGCAAGAAGTCAAAAGCAGAAATGCACAGAAGTATGATGATTGGATGGTCAGAAAGACAATCAACCGGACTCATGCCATTTTGCGAACACAATTAAAGAATCCAATTGTGTCTGCTTCCATGAATATTGCGGTAAAACCCTCTTCGTCAGAGGGAAAGTCCTCAAAGAAACGGTTTGATTCAAAGAAGAAAAAATAATCAGAAGAAGATGAGTATGTTTCAAAGCCTAAATTCTCTTTGACTCTGGTAGACTTTATGCCATCTACTTCAAAACCACGGGCACCGCCCCATCAAACGGAACAGCCTAAACAGGCTAGTCAGGAAGAGTCTTTATTAGACGAAGAGTTAATCTTCGGTTCTATTAATATGATTCAATTAACAGATCCGTATTCCAGTCATAATTTCCATTTTTATGAGCCTGAATTCCCTGTATCAAATAAGGGAATCCGAGGAAGTTCCTGAGGTTCAGGATACAGGGGAAGACGTGGATCTTTCTGAAGCCACTACTCCAATTCTACCCCTGCTAGCACTGTGTATGGAGCAGAAACTTGTGGTAGATCCCTTCAGCGAGCTCAAAAAGAATAAGCAGGTTTTTCTGCTAATAGCCAACTCAGTCTTGGCACAGTTATTTTAGAAGACCAATTGAAGGTTCCATATTATTTATCTCAGCATGTAAATGCATCTAATTGGTCTAATCTTCCAAAACCAAGGATGTTGCCAACTTCTATCCTAATACAAGATGCATCAGCTTCCAAAGCATCTGCTTCCAAGGTACCTGCTAAACCGCATATTCCTGTTGGGAAACGCAGACCTTTAGATCAAAAGTATGATATATTGAAACACTTGGCCCAAGTACCAGCCAAGTTATAAATTTTGGATGCTTTGAATCTGTCAAAAGATCTTCGGGAAGCACTCATCGAAGCTTTGTCATGTCCTCAGGAGTTTGAAGCTGAAATTGCTGCAGTTGAAGTCTATCACATAGAGAATAATCCCGATGAATGCCATGCAGTGATATCTTTTACTGATAAAGATGAAGATGATGTTGCACATGGGCACATAAAACCTCTATACTTATCTGGAAAAGTCAATGGTGTAGATATCCGAAGAGCTTTCATTGACAATAGTTCAGGAGTCAACCTCATGCCCATTCGTACACTTCGTCGATTGGGCCTCACAGAATCTGATTTATCTCCTTCTACCATGATGTTACAAGGATATGATAAAAATGAACAAGAACCACTGGGCGAAGTTACACTCAAAACTCATTTTGGAGATCTTGTATCCAATTCGGATTTCATGATTGTTGATCAAGACTCAGCTTTCAATGTCTTACTTAGAAGACCCTGGCTACATCAGCATGCGGTTATCCCTTCATTATACCATCAATGTCTCAAATACTGTTTCCATGGTCAAGCTGGAACATTGTATGGTGATAAGAACCCATTCAAGACATGTGAATATCAGTACATTGAGGCGGAATTTTATCACATGAAGGGAAGAGAGAAATCTACAATGAAGGAAATTACCAAAGTTAATGCTCCATATGGTTTGGAGAAAATTCCAATAAATCCATTTACACATGTGAGTACAGATTATGTGTTACCTATCAGTCAAAATGACAAAATAGTCCCAAATCCAAATACTCTTATGGAAAGATCCATAATTTCAATTACGGCAATTGAGCCAGACAACATGGGAGAAATTGGTAACCTACCAAACAGTGATGAAAGCACAAGTTGTGACGTCTTCATTTCATCTGCTGAAATCCAACAGGTCTATACTTCGCCAATCAGGCCAGAAGAAGTTATAGAAACATCGTAGGTGAATAATGATGTCAATTCTCAATCCATCATCTCCTCTTTATTTCCCAAAGAAGGCCCTTTATCATCAATAGGGTCGGAAATGGAAGCTTCTTCTTCAAAATATTCAAATTTTGACATCTCTTCTGATCATGAAAATTTTGTTTTGTCATCTACTATGCAAGTAGAAACGGAAGAAATAGCACATGATGATGTGGAAGAGGAAGATCTTAGAGAAGCTCCTCCGACATTTGAAGAGGGTATCTCTACCACTGTATATGAACTCAAAGAAAAAAATCTGGGTACAGAGAAAGATCCACGCCCCACTTTAATTAGTGTGGCCATGACCCTTGAAGAGCAAAAAATGTATACTTATTTTATAAAGCAAAATAAATATATTTTTTCTTGGAACTATACAGAAATTCCTGGGCTTGATCGTGATATTTCTACTCATCATTTGGGTTTACCAAAAGAACATCGAGGATTTAAGCAAGCCGCAAGAAGAACACACCCAACTTATGATTCCAAAATTGAAGCTGAAGTGAATAAGCTGATCAAAGCTAACTTCTTCAGAGAAGTTCAGTATCCCAAGTGGTTGGATAATATTTTCCCTGTAAAGAAGAAGAACGGAAAAATTAGGGTTTTCATCGATTTCAGAGATCTTAATCGGTATTGTCCTAAAGATGATTTCTCAGTTCTGATTATAGAACTCTTAATTGATGTGACGGCTAGCTATGAAGTACTTTCCTTCATGTATGGATATTCTGGATATACTCAGATCCGAATGGCCCCAGAAGATGAGGAATCTATAGCCTTTAGAGCCCCTCAAGTTGTGTTTTGTTACCAGGTGATGCGCTTTGGTTTAAAGAATGCAGGTGCAACATATCAACGCGCCATGCATCGTATCATCAAACCTTTCTTAGGGAGGTTTGTTGAATGCTATGTAGACGATTTGGTGGTTAAATCCAAACAATGTTCTAATCACTTTGCTGATTTGGAATTCATATTCCACAAGCTTCAACAACATAATTTGAAGATGAACCCCTTAAAATGTGCTTTTGGGGTAACCTCAGGAAAATTCCTCGGCTTTGTTGTACGCCATCGTGGTATTGAAGTCGATCCTGAGATGACCAAGTCAATCCTTGCTATGTCACCTCCTCAGAATTTGAAAGAATTAAGAGGACTTCAAGGACACTTAGCCTATATTCGGCGTTTCATCGCCAATTTGGCAGGCAAAAGTTTACCCTTTACCAAATTATTGAAAAAATGAGTCACTTACCAGTGGACTGAAGAATGTCAAGAAGCGTTTGATGTTCTCAAAAAATACATCTTGAGTCCACCAGTACTCATGCCACTTGTTGAAGGTAGACCACTTATCCTCTATGTGACAGCTCTAGAGCGATCATTGGGTGCCTTTTTTTCTCAAAAGAATGATGCTGCGAATGAAAATATCCTCTACTATCTCAGTAGAACTATGCTTGAAGCAGAAATCTGGTATTCATGTATTGAGAAGTGCTGCCTGGCATTAATCTTTGCAGTTCAGAAACTGAGACACTACCTGAAACATCACGAGGTCCAATTGGTATCTCGCAATAATCTGCTCAAATTCATCCTTAGTCGTCCAATGCTTACAGGACGTCTAGCAAGGTGGGCGGTTATTTTGCAGCAGTTTGACATTCAGTATGTATATCAAAAGGAAATAAAGGGACAAGCTCTGGCTGATTTCCTGGCTGAACATCCATCAGTGGAAGACACGTCTTCAGATATTGAACTCCCTGATGAGGAAGTTTTTTCTATTCAAGAGTGTCCTCAAACATGGGAAATGTATTTTGATGGTGCTTCCAGAAGTCCAACAGGGAAGAAAATGTAAAATCCTAAATTCAACAAAGTTGGTTTAGGAATTGTACTCATTTCTCTAGATATGGCATTGTTACATTATTCCTTTTTATTGTGGGAAGGTGGTACCAATAATGAAGCCGAATACCAAGCTCTTATCACAGGATTGGAGTTAGCGCTTCAAGCACAAGTGAATCACTTAAAGGTGAAAGGTGATTCAGACCTGGTAATCAAACAAGTCAATGGGGATTATGCCATCAGAAAAGAACAGTTAATCCCTTTGTATGATTATGTCAGAAAGTTAATGGCGGAATTCCTTTCATAACCGACATTTTCTTATGTCCCAAGATCACAAAATGCTCAAGCTGATGCACTGGCTAATATAGCCACAACTCTATCAGATCCAAATCGGGACGAGATAACCATCAGTATTGCCCACCGTCGTGCAATTTCACCTTATGTTCAAGCCATAACAGAGGAAATTAATGAAATTAGTCCCATTCCTGAACCGTATGGTCATACTACAGGATGGATGTCACCTATTAGGGAATACCTTCAAAATGGAACACTTCCACCTAATAGAGCCGAGAAAGAACAAATCTGGAGACGTGTGGTCAATTTTACTCTTTATGACGGCCCAAACCACCTAGAGAAAATTCTATACAGACATGGTTTTGATGGAGTTCTCTTCAGATGCATTGATGGTGAAGAGACAATGGCTGTCATGAAAGAAGTGCATGCAGGAGTCTGTGGTGCCCACCAGTCTGGACATAGATTGTTTGATCAAATTCGAAGGCTTGGATACTTTTGGCCTTCAATGTTACAAGATTGTGTTGATTTCACAAAGAAGTTTCATTCATGTCAAGTACATGCCAACTTCATTCATCAACCTCCAGAGTTTCTTCACAGAGCTAAATACTCGTGGCCATTTTCCACATGGAGAATGGATGTGGTGGGACCTTACCCTTCAGCTACGGCCAAGCAGTTTAAGTACATTCTTACTTCTACTGATTTCTTTTCCAAATGGGAAGAGGTAGTACCTCTCAAAGAAGTCAGTTCTAAATGCATTGTTATCTTCATTGAGTCTAACATCATTACTAGATTTGGTGTCCCTCATACCATATTGACGGACAACGGCACCAAATTCTGTTCTTCTGAGGTGAAGAAATTGTATCAAGAATACAACATTAAATCTAACCATTCATCTTGGTATCATGCGGCAACCAATGGCCAAATAGAAGCCTTTAACAAGACTCTTTCAAATATAATGCAAAAGATGGTGGATAAAGATAAGAGGTCATGTCCTGATAAACTCTTTCATGCTTTATGGGCTTATCGGACTACCACCCGCAATGCAACGTGGTCAACTCCATATTCGTTGGTATATGGAACAAAAGCAGTTATTCCAATTGAAGTTCAATTTCCCTCACTCAGAGTAGCCATTTGTGATCAGTTATCTACAGATGAGCAATCCCAAAAGAGATTGAATGAATTGGAACGATTATATGAGAAAATATTGTGCACTTTCCACCACTTGGAAATCTATCAGAATCGAATAGCACGAGATTTTAACAAAAAAGTTCGTATTCGTTCATTCATTCAGGGAGAATTGGTATTAGTTCTCAGAACTCCAATGATACCAGGAAAGAAACCTCCCAAGATTGAGCCAAAATGGGAAGGACCTTATTCAATACATAGGGTCTACTCCAATGGAGCTTATTCATTAATCTCGATGGATGGAGAACTCATTATACTAAAACTAATGCCAGATTTTTGATGAAATATTTTGTATAAAATACAAATTATTCAGTCTTATGTCCCAGCAACATGACACTAAACTGTGCAGCACCAGTTCGTCCTTACTATATGACGTTAAACTATACAGCAATGGTCCAGTATGACCTTAAACTAAAACTTCGTCCCAAATGACGTTAAACTGTGAAAAAGTTACCTAAATGGTCCAGTATGACCTTAGACTGCAAATAGGTCCTGTATGACCTTAAACTGCATCGTCAACGGTCCATGCATATGTCCCTAAACTATTTGCAAGTCCCTTACATCTAGCAAGACGTTAAACTGTGACGTCCTAACTACAAGATGCTAAACTGTATAAAAGTCCCTTACGTCCAGCAAGACGTTAAACTTTGACGTCCTAACTACATGACGCTAAACTGTATAAAAGTCCCTTACGTCCAGAAAGACGTTAAACTACATAAACTGTAGAAAAAAATCCCCAATGCGTCCAATATGACGTTAAAATGGTGCACTCTTTTGTCCTCACTGCATGACATTAAACTACACAGTTCCCGCCTTTCGTCCAACATGACGTTAAACTCTATTGTTCCCATCGTCCTAACTACACGATGCTAAACTGTACAGAATGTTCATAATACATCCTACATGACATTAAACTGTATTTTGTCCATGCTAAATGACACTAAACTGCACAGCACCAATAGTCCTAACTGCAAGACTTTAAACTTCATAGTCCCTTTATATGTCCTACATGACATTAAACTATGCATCATTAAGGTTGTTGTTACTCTCTTGTTTATCACACCGAGTATGACTTACGTGAGCTTAGAGAAAACCTCAACTGTAACACTCTCTTTGGGCCGCTAACCATGTATAAGTCCCAACAACATTTTTTTTATTAGATCGTTGTCCCCAAGAATTAATTCATTAATTGAACTACACGGACTTTGATCCTTGCCCTCCAGGATGGGTATGTTGGCAACCTCCCAGGGTTCAAGCCCAAAAACAATCTCTTCACATCGGTTCACCACCATCTCATATGATATTGATTCGTGAAACCGCCCCTAGAATCAATATCTTTACATTGATTCACTTTAGTACTTGTTATATGACGTTAAACTATGCAACACTTTTTTCCGGTACGACAATAAACTACAATACTATTTGATTTCCTCATTTGAGAGGCAACCATTATTTACATTGGTTTTTCAATCATGTTTCATTTCAGAAGACTACGTGAATACATGGTAAGGCCTAAACTTTTTATCTCGGGTTAAACCATCATTGTACTAAAGTCCCCTTTCACCCTTCACATGTATGAACCAAATTTGTACAAAGGGTAGTTCTAGAACTACGTGGGCTTGATTCCCATCCTCATGGGATACGTAGGAACATTCGAGTGTCCCTCGAATCCAGTCCCAAGTCTTTTGGACCTAACCCCAAATGTCACTTTCATTCCCTTGGCTAAAAAGTCCTCATGAAAACACACATTGTGTATTCATTATTATGGTCCGGACTCTATGACCCTAAACTAAGATCTCTCATACTTTTTTCCTGCACGATGTTAAACTGCATTTCAAGAACTACGTATGGCTTGATTCTCATTCTTATGAGATACGTAGTGAAGTCCAAAATTTCAATTCAGGACCCAGCCACAACATGATTATGGTTATCATTGACCTATGTATCTATATATACATTGGACAATACCCATCTTTATGTGTTATAATCCTATCCTTAAATATTTTCAGATCTTGATAACCATTTTCACGACTTTTAGTCACAAAAATGTCAAACTTCTGAGAGTTCTTTTGCCGGACTATGCATCACGTGCCCATAGGTGGCCTTGCATAAACAGTCCACATAACAGACTTGTTATCCAAAAGATACTATTTTATTTAACTATGCAGCCAATTCCCTTAGGTGGACCTGCATAATTCAACCCCCTAACGGGTTTGTTAAATGATGGTAACTTCATTCTTGGGAAGAATGCCTCTTTTGTCTTTATTTGTCTTAAATGACAGTATGTAGGGATACGCAAAAAAAATAGCCATCCTTAACATATTTTTCCCATATCCTTTTTCATGATCTGAAAGTATTCAAGTCTATGGTTTATTCTGCTTCCCTATGTTTGGCTCAGACCTTCGTAGGAGTGATATTCATCCAGTTCTTCGATAATCTTGTCTGGAAATATCTTCTCCATATTCAAGTACCTCCTTCCATACAGCAAACTCTATACTTTGGAATATTTGAATCTCTATATACATTCACTGGCTTTTAGCACTAGGAATGTAAATTTCTGAGAGTTCTTTTTCCTGACTATGCAGCACGTGGCCATAGGTGGCCTTGCATAAACAGTCCACATAACAGACTTGTCAGCCGAAAGATGCTATTTATTTGACCATTCAGCCAATGCCCTTAGGTGGCCCTGCATAATTCAACCCCCCTAACGGTTTTTGTTAAATAATAGTAACTTCATTCTTGGAAACTACATCTTCTAATGCCTTTTAGCTCTCATTCATATCATTCCTCGAATTCAAATATTCTTAAGTCATAGCTTACATATTTTCCCTCATACTTGAGTATGGTACTATGTTTTCAGATGAGTTTCCAAGGAATTGAGTCAATTATAATCCATTTTCGGTCAAAGCTATTTCAACCTTAAAAATTAGTCTTTGTATGTCCAACATGCATAACATTAAATTTCTAGATTTCTTGTTTTTCTTTTCACCTCAGAGTCAAATCCTCTTTTCTCTCTGGATCCAACTCTGAGGGGGGACTTTTGTTGACGGTCCTTTCTTTCACAGAGTCTAACGACTGAAAAAAGGGAGATACCTTAGTCCAAAGTGATTAATCCTTTGAAGAAATGTCAAAAATAGACAAAGGGATGAACAAGGAGAACATTGCCCATAGGTCGCGCAAGTTCCCTCATGGTCGCGCATGTACACTTGCGCGCCGCCTAGTGGTCGTGCATGTCTACTTGCGCGATGCCTTATGGTCGTGCAAGTGACTTGAACGACCTAATTGATAACCGCCCGGTAACCTCCTGGGGTCTTCTCCTGCCTATAAATAGACCCTATGGGCCCCCCATTCGTGAGGATCTTTTTTTTTCAGAAACTCGGATTGAAGCTCCCGACGCCCAAGTCTCTTTTCAAAGCTTCTAGAACACTTATAAGGTAATTTCTTACCTAGAACGGAATATCTAAAGAGAGGGAGTAAGGCCTATGTGTCGAAACTCATCAACACTTGCACACCTAAGTGGTCATCCCTTAAGGGTAGTGGTCACACTTGCGCGCCACCTTACTCCTTCGATAGAACTTGCGCGTCCCTTTTTTGGAAGAACCTCAAGAGGATTCTAAAGGATTTAATGAAGAGTCGCTCAAGTATCTCAAATGCTGGTTGAATATCGCGCAAGTACCCACCATGTCGCACAGGTATACCTGCGCAATCAATACTTGTGTGTCGCCGTAGTACCTGCGCGCCTTCCAAGACTTGCGCGCCCCTTCCTTTTTGGGTTCCTTTCTTGCCCATTTCACCCCTCTTAAGCCATTACACCTTTCCTTTTCAAGATTCAGTCTTCAAGACACTATTCATATCCATTTATGGCATGATTTCTTGATTTGACTTCTTTATCTGAAAGGAATTCTATGGAATATCTCTCAAAACCTAGTGATTTAAATATCTTTATGTCACCAAATGTGGAGAGTTCATTCATTCAACCTCATCCTTTAAGATGAGAGAATCCTTAACCGGGGTCTCCTTTTCAGGAATAATCCCCGGTCATAAGTCTTAAATATTGGCATCCTCCTCAGGAGTAAGCCCCAAATTCTTAAAATTCCCAAATCTGGGAATCCTCCTCAAGAGTAAGCCCCAAACCTTAATCCCTTAACCTGTGTCTCCTTTTCATGAATAAGTCCCAGTCATAATCTTGTTCTTCCTTTTCAGGAGTAAGCCCCAAGTCCCCTAACCTAGGCCTCCTTTTCAGGAATATGTCCCAGTCATAATTATGGGCATCCTCTTTAGGAGTAAGCCCAAGTCCCTTAATTTTTTGGTATCCTTCTTAGGAGTAAGCCCCAGATCCTCTAAATTGGGCTTCCTTTTCAGGAATAAGACCCAATTCCCTTAAATTCTCTTTAACCAGTCCTAATTTACGTTTGATCTGGGATTCCTTCTCAGGAGTAAAAATCAGTTATCAATCCTCTTCTAATTTGGGTTTCCTTTTCAGGAATAAGTCCCAATTTAGAGTATTCAAATCTCCATGAAGCACATATACCTTTATGGACCCTATTCCTGGATTTTCTCCCTAAAGTAAATCCTAAACATCATTTATCTGGGCAGTCATATATACATAAGCCCCAAACCATTTCTTATGATTACATTTTTCATGGCCCAATTGTCTATTTTATTTCCAATACCTCTTGTTTCTCACACCGAGAATGACTCACGTGAACTTAGAGAGTAAAAGTAATTATGACATCCTTCTTTGAGCCATCAATCATAAACATTATACTCCCTTATTCGAACTACGTGGGTTCTGATTCCTTTTCCAAAACAAAGGATACGTAGGTAGCCCATATATGGGTTCGATCCCAACTCTGAAATAATTCATGTCCTTCTGAATGACAATAAACTTCAAGTGACCCACTCAGTGTCTTTAAAACCAGCCTGGTCATCATAATGACCAAGAGACTTTTATATAAATGTTTTGAAGGTTACCATTGACCAGATATCTCTAAATAGATATAGATGATTCTCTATTGATGAAGAACCTCGAATACATATAATAGATTCTCTAAATTTCTTACATATTTAATCATTGATTGTCAAAACTGAAGGAAAAGCTCATTTTATACTTGGTAATGTAATAAGGAATCATGAAAATAACTTAAATCTATAAAGAGAGTCCCGGAATAGACAATAATTCCCCTCAAAAAGGTGTGATGAGTCCGACCTCCCATCATCTCGACCAATGCAAATTCCTAAGCCTCATCAGTCCACAAGCTAATGAGCGCCTACCTTTGGAAATTAGGTCCAAGTGGATGTGGAATCATTTGATTTTTCCGGTTCTACGAATGAACCCATTACAAACCGATCGTAACGTTTGAATCTATCATCTAGGAGGTCATTCCCAAATTCCGAGGGAAACAGGCGCGCAAGTATAGGTCGACACACAAGTATGGCGCTCACTTATGGCGCGCATCTCAAAACATAAAAAAGAAGCGCGAAAAAACCGAAGCATCTGAATAGAAGAAGAATTGCATGCAGAGAGCTAAAAATTCGGATGTTGTGAGAATTTTCACAGATGTGAAGCTGGTATATATAAGCAACACATGTCCCCCTGCACACCTGAAATCTTACGCGTTGTAAACTTTCACTCCCAATTCCACATAAGCACCAATACTTGCATGCCCCAGTGTTATTTTATTTCTCCTCTCTCCCTCTCCTTCATTTCATTACCTCTGTATAGGATCCTCTTTTAATTTTCATATCAAATTTTGAGGGGTGATTTTTTTGAAACTCAAATCCAGCAGAGAATTCAAAAAAATCTTGATAGATGGAAATCTTTATAAAGAAAATACATAATTCATATTGAAAAGTCAAAAATTTAAAAGGCATAATATTTTTGCCCCCATAGTTTAGCCAATACTCATTTGGCGCATAGCCTACATGTGCGACCCTATATATCGGGCATCACACTTATGCACCACCATGTTATAGATGAATGAATGTGTAGTTTTAGCTAAGTCCAATTGATGTTTCCCCAGTCTATTCAAAACACCAGCAACCGATGAGGTACCAGCGCGCCTCAATTTGGCGCGCAAGCCACTTGTGCACCAAACGTATTTTGACCAAGGTCATTTATTTTCCTATAAATGGACCCTTGGGGACCCCATTTGTACGGATGAATTTCTTCGAAGGCTTATTGCGACTCTAGTTTCCCTAGTACTTCGCCCCAGTCTTCCAAAAGTATCAAGGTAGTTTATTAACACAATGAAAGAGGATATATGGGATGATCATTATACTTTGGTCCATTATGGTTTGGAAACCATAAGACTTTCATGCCTAATGCGCCCAACCTCCCCAAGTCAGAAATACTTGCATACCAACCATTCCTCTCACAGGAACATGATCTTACCACTTCTTAGATCACCTATGAATACTCTTGATGACTTGATCAAGGTATCTCCCAATTATTACCATACATGTTGTTTGTCTCTTAGGTTAACATCTGGTCACCCAAGTGTACTTACATTCCCATACTTGCACGCCCTTCTCTTCTTGGGAACCCATCTTTGATTCACTTATTCTATTCACTCTCTTCTGTTTACAAGTCATCAATCCTTTATCAATGTAATTCATGGAAAGGCTTCTTCTTTATTTCCACCCCTGTCATAAATGGATTCTGTTGAGTCCTACACAAAAACCTAATTACATATCTAACCTTTTGAAAGGCACATCTGTGTGTCCCCTATTTGGGTTTATATTTCCACATTCAGATTTTTTCCTCATTTGTTTCAAAATGGGTTAGGATTCTTGGATTTTCTTCTTTTTTTTATATCTACAATCATGTGGAAGTTTCTTTCAGAAATAGTGTTGGGATGTTCCCGGTTCTGAGAATAAGGGTTTGGTCCTCGACCTCACCATTTTCAAAGAGATGGAAACAACAAATTTGGGTAGTAAAGTTATAGTTCACACCTACTTATCTTTATTTTAAATAAAATGAGAACTCTCCCTCCCCTACCAGGACCAATTTTAGGTCAACCATATTGGAATAGGCCCCTATATTTTCTTGCAGGAGGTAGCATCATTGTTCCTCCTCTCCCTCAGTGCCCAAGACTAGAAGGGAAATGGGCACATGGACTCTTATTACCCTTTACCTATCTTGTTGCGATTTGTTAACATGGGAATCCATAATGGTACAATCTCATAACCTTTACCCCTTATTCCTTCTATTGGACCCTTGTCCAATGCGAATTGAACTGTGGGAAAGCTTGTTGCCTCACCCTCTTCCACGGTCGACGTGCCCTCTTCCATCTGTGGAGGAGGAAAAGTGTGAAGTGTCATTGTGGGATCTTTCACATCCTCTTGTTTCTCACATTGATCATGACTCACGTGGGATTATAGATTCATAATTATTACAAAATATACATAATAACTCACTAGAGGGAACTGCGATATCTCTGATTCCAACCATAATCAGGATACGTAGGAAGCCATCTCAAGGCCCAAGCTCACTGAATGTTATCTTCATAAATGCATCCATAATACCCCTTATTTGGGAATTCTTATTATAATTAATCCCCAAATTTAATACTCAAATCACCATGGAATCCTTTTCTAGAACTGAGACCAAAATCATCTCTCTCAATAGACCATACATTCCTATGAGACTTATCGAACTACACAAGATTTGATTCTCATCCATATGGGATACGTAAGGAGCCTCCTTGATGTTAAAACCCAACACTTCCAATCAACCATGGTACCATTAGGATATATTCCCAAGAGATTTTGATCTTACATAGAAACCCATATCCTTTCCATGTTCCATGGGCTACATCATTATAAGTCTGACACTATGTTTTTATCAAGAACCATTTTCTTAGAGGTCCTTATCACATGACCTTAAATGGTATGATGTGTCCTATTAAGCAGCATTGGACTACGAGGGTTCTGATTCCTATCCCAAGGATACGTAGGTATCCCATTTTACTGGCACAATCCCAAGATAAAAACAAACCATTATCTCCCTGGATGAAAATATATTCAAGAGTTCCCCACACAGTTCCTTAAAAAAACCAGTATCATTAAAACGATGATAAAAAATAATTTCTAATCAGTATATTAGAGGATGTCTTTGATGGAAAACGTCAAATACATACAGGTATTTCCATTAACAATGAACCTTCAATGCATTTGGATGATTCTAAATTTTACAAATGTTAATAAGTGATTGTAAATTCCAAGGGATTATTTTTATATACTTGGTGAATTAATACGGATTCATGAAAATATATTAAATTTCAAAGAGAGTCCCAAAGTATAGAATAATTCCCCCCAAAATGGTGTGATGAGTCTGACCTCCCATCCTCTCGACCAATGCATGTTCATATGTATCATAGTGTTCAAACTTAACAAACACCTACCTTGGGAAAGCAGGTCCCCTTTGGATAGTGAACTGTTGGAATTTCCGGTTCCATAAATAAATCCAATGGAAATCACCTTGAAATTGTGATTCTTAAAATTTGATCATTGTTTCATTGAACTAAGAAACAAATACATTTCCACTATCACAAATACATTGCTGAGATTAATAGGGAATAATTTCATGATAATTTTAGGGTTGAATAAATCTCAAGGATTCGTGAAGAAAATTAATATTTTTTAACCCATCTACCAATAAACTAATGTATCTTGACATCATCTCCAACACAATAAGATGTGATTTGTGGACTATGTAATAAATGTCACAAATTTTCTATACTTTAAGGGATTCATGGTAAGCTTATGATGTGTTGTTTTGAGAAATACAGGGCTGCGCTAATGATTTAATGATGCTTCATATTCTAGTAGTCCATTAAAAAAATAAATTGTGATTCTATATTTGTAGAAAAAATTTCTTGGTGGGTACTTGTTTGTTTAACATAATCCTTGTTTCACAGGTCAAGGATTTCTCATTTAACTCTTGGTTTCATGACACAAATGCCTATTACATTGTGAAACAAATCAAGTAAGAGAATAATTTTGTGTTTCATTTCTCACGCATTTTACTTGAATATAACAATTGGGAGATGCATGAAAATGAACAATGTTGTTCAAGGTATTGTTAGATTAGTTTGGATGGATTTTCCCACATTAATGAATCATGATGAATTTTATGATTCTATTATTTCCTAAGATATTTTCCCAAAAAAATAAAAAATTCAATTCAAATTACCAAACAAGTATAAAAAGGTCTCTTCAGTTTTATCATGATCCCCCGAGATGAGTTTATCTCTCAATGTATTATGATACTAATTTTTCATAGTTAATCTGAATTATCAGCACTATAAAATTAACTCATCTATGTTGTAGCTAATTTTTAATTTTTGGGTCAAATTATTAGGAAAAAGATGAACATTGGGATATTTTTCTCTATTTTATTAATTATTGAGGTTTTATATCGCAACACTATTCTGATCACACATAGATTATTAGGATCCATGGGTATATATATAGATAGAGTATAGTAGGTGTGGTAACCATGATTTAATGAATTAAAACTCTTCCCTTGTATGTGAACTTCATCCCACATTCAAAAACTCTAGGGCCTTGGAGCCACATAATTTATGAACAAATTCTCTTGCATGACATCCTTTTTTGAAGCCAAATGAAATTTTATGTTGTTACTATATTCAAGTCAAGGTATAATTTCAAGATGCAGTGTGGATTATGTGAGACAACATCCATTTGTGATACACATAGAGGATTTTATTCTCAAGACATTATAACTCTTAATAACACTCAGAATTATATGACTATGTTGTTCATATTTATTTCACAGCTCTAAGGAAGGGGAAATATCTAGAAACCATAAAATATATCAGGTTATGAGGGTTGTCTCCAAGAACATGAAACTACTAAATTTTATGAATTAATTATAGGGGTAATATTTATTTAGTAATAGGATACCCTTCTATATCTTTAAGATTCTCTATGAAATGGATATTCAGGTTATGGAATCCAATACACTAAGGTTCTGGTTCTCTCACCATGATGATCTGCAATTTTATAATATTTCAACTATTGGCCAGTTATTCAAGGACTTCGAGGCCAGTTCACTCACCACCCTATATGGATTTACATAAAACAATTACTATGTAGTAACTAGAAAATGTGGGGATTCCCTCCCCCGATGCCAGCACGGTCTAAGAGAGTATTTCGAACGATTTGATGAAGTGTTATGAACACTATGTTGTATGGATAAGGGGGTCATTAGTAATTATTGGGCATTGGCGTACAACGTATGATACATGTGTGTGGATTTTGGGACTGAGTTGTATAATATTGGTAAATTTGAGGTAGTTTGGATTTCACAATTCAATTTTTTCACCAATCAGAGCATCATTTATAGCTCCTCAATTGATGGTTTATAGACCCAATCACTTTTGACCTCCACCACAACAAGTTAGAGAACAATTTTTGGGGCATGTACTATATTGGGGGGATCCCCTTGATGAACTACTAATACTATGAGTTTCTTCCAGTTCCCAAACCATTGAGGGATGCAGACCAAGTGAAAGTGGCAGTGAAGACCTTTTTGGATGAGATGACATTGATCATAAAGAATATTCCCCCTTTCACTAGGACATTCCATTTATTAGATGGATACACATATTCTTGAACACATTGGTAGAGATGTTTCTGATGAGTTCATATAAATTACTTATAGGGTTAGCTAGATCAGATGAAGAACATGTAGGTTTTATGAGGTGTGGTGTTGGTCTCACAAGTCGATGGAAGAAACCATTATTATTCATAAAACACATATAGATTTTCTTGGAAGTTTAGGTGTATCCAGTATCCAATGAGGATGTGTTAAGTATGAGAATATAAAGAGATTTACCTATACATCCTCTGATATCATTTACAGATTTTCACCACTGAAGGATATTAGAAGGATATAATGATGCCGCTATCCATATTTAGATCTATCCAAACCATAAATAATTCTGAAAATTTGGTGATGATATTCATGTATAGATTTTTTCAAAGGTGGGTGAGGATGGTTGCTCATAGATAATCCCCTTGAGCAACTTAGTGGAAGGGATGATTCCCATTGAGGTGCATAGAATGTGTCACAGAGAGATAATGATGGAGTATCCATAATAATGGGATATCGTGGTCCTATCACAACTCCATCTATTTGGGGATAACTCTAATAGAGAACATATGGTGGCTTGGGGATCCCACATTGTTGGACACAATAACTATCTGAATGATCCTTGGTGGGGGTATGAAAATATCAAGTGGATCAATGGATGATGCTACACTACCTTGTACATGAAACTGACAATGTGACCAATAAAGAGATATGGGAACCATATGAGAAATTTTAAATGTCCCATATGATGGAACAACAATGGATAAGTCTTACATAGGATAATATTGAGATACCAAATCTTGGGATTGGTTATATCATCTTAAAAGTTGATTTCATTTAGTATTCCACAAATACTATTGGCATGGATGCTGTTGTAAATTGTAATGGTGATGGAAATAATTTTAATACATGAGTGTTGTTAATTCATGGTGGGGATCCCAATGAGCTGACCACAACCAATGATTCATCCCTTGAGGTGTCATCTCATAATTCCATCTACCCGTAATCTAGTGGTGTGGAGTCCAAGGGATATTATACCAAGAATCCATGTCCTCAATAGAGTGGGTAAGTCACTCATGATGATTATGTTCTTACTAAGACCCTCTATGGATAGGTAAGCTTCCATTATACGAGTTTTATGCTATAATTTAACTTATAGTTCCTAGAGAATCTATAACTCATGAATTCAAACCATATATGTATCATAAAGGGTGGTTCATGAGTCCTCTACTAAGGGATTGGTTAGTGTATCCATGTTTACTAATGATCCAACCTTACAAATTTATTTTATTGCCTCTATTTAATAGGAATCCAAAAAGTAAATTAGATAGTATGATTCAGGTTATTACACCTGTGTAATCATCTTGAAGGATTCTTCCTAGTGATTCGATAGTGGATGATTTTGATAGTAGGGTGTTCATCCTAATAGGGATAACAATTTGGTTTCTATTACATCCCTATTGTAAATTTATTGTCTAGTTTTCCTCATTCTGTTTCTACTAAATATTACACATGAAATTTCAATAAAATCATTTTTTTATAACCCATGGGAATTATATGATAAAGGATCTCATGATAGTTGTGAAGGTTCCTGCAAGAACGGAGAGGTACCCAATAGTGGACCTATCCTACATGATCCCTAGAATTTAATTTAATTTTTTAAAATCACCCCTTTATGATGTGGTTGTTGAAGTTTAGTGACGATGGATGTATTTCATGATTTCGTGTCATATTTTTTATCAAATATATTCTTTTCATCCTATTAATTTATTTATATCAAACTAAAAGTTATTATTTTTTTCTTCAACTGGGTTTTAGGATGTTCCCCCTCAATTGCTGAGTGTATTTGAGGGGCTTAGGGTCTTACCACTTTCTCCAATAATTGGGTTAATCCCTGTGGATCCAATAAATTTTTATGATCTAATTCATATCTACGGAGATAAGTTCGTTACATTTTCATATGTGATTGCGAATTTAGTAGAGCCTAAGATGAATGGGTGTAGTGACTCTAGATAAGTGTAGGGTGAGTTTCTTCTTCCTCTTGATATGGATCTCATATCATTCGATAGGATTCCCAATAAAGACTCTTCTACTATCATTCTTTCAAACATTTTCATGTATGAGTTTTTTCCACATGAAGATCTTGATGATTTTCAGATGTCCAATGTTGAGTAAAACAGAGTATTTTAGTATTTGGAATGGAAGAGATTACAAAAAATTCATCCCTTTGGTGGACCTTGTCTTCCTAATGAGATACCGCCACCACTTGGCAGGGAACCTTCTGACCAGTGATGTGGAATCCCATCCCCACATATCATTATCCTACACCTTATTTGTTGAGTGGGTTTATAATGAATCATGAGAGTTCGATCCCACCTGGTCCCAAGAAAAAATTGAAGGCACCAATGTGCTCTGGTGGGGGGGGGAGCTCGATATGTTGTAAGATCATGAAAAATAGAATGAATCAATCAATTATTCCAAGAGACAGATCATAAAATAACTATGACTAGAGTTGGTGTAAGCTAGGGATGAGGCCTCAAGAGTGGCATCCAGGGAAGCTGAGTGAGTGGCTGAATAAGGTTAGGGAAAATATGATCTGATTTGGTTCATCCTATATTTTATGAGGATATGATGGATCAAGATATGCGGTAGTGGGTTCCCAAGGAAACATGACAAAGAAAGATCATGCTAATGTGGTCCCTTTCCAAAGATGATCATTAGGTGATTTTTTATGATAAGGGATATGATCAATCCTATGGATCTTCCTACTAATCAATGCATTATAATATATATTATAATAAAAAAAATTCTTCCTTTACTCATCACATTTTATTTTGTTGAACAGAATGCATATTAACAAAAAAACCATAAATCTATACAACCATGTGACTCATGATCGGTGTGATAAATAAGAGATGAATAGAAGAAATCTTATTTTTATGATATTTTCTATAATGATATGAAAGGTTTAGGATGGAATTATCTATTGACAATTAGTCATGTCCTTTTTTGGGATACTATTGTAGGAAATAGTTTTTCTGTATAGTTGTCTTTCTTTCACTATGTGTATAGTGCATGAGTGGGTTAGTTCTGGGGTGTTGGATTCTACCCTGAAAAAGTGGTAAATGGATGATATGAACAAAGAAATTTATGGAATTGAATTAAAAGGGTAATTAAATGATGACATAATAATACTAATAATCATGTTCATAAATAAGTTTATACTATTAAACTGTAATGATTGGGGCATATAATTAGAGTAAAAAACAAACTCTATTCTCAAAACATGGGAACCATTAATTTATCATTGCATGTTCTTAATGTCATGTTACCTGGACATGTGGTTTGTCAGATTTCTAGGATCAACCTAAATAATTAGATAATTTGTGTACATTAAATATGGTGGGGATACAATTAAAGGAATATGAAAACCACAAATGTAAATTGAGGAAATGTTTAGGTAGAGTTCAATGCACTAGCCAATCCACCACCGTGTATTATTGAAAATAAAATTTTTTTATAGTCATGATAATGGTTCAAATATATTTCTCAAGGGTAGAATCATCTTTTTTTAATGATAATGTTAAGGAACTCGAGCGATTTAGTAGGTGAAAATCAAAAAAAGTGGTGGGGAGTTAAACAATTGAAATGGATGAAACCATTTTTAATTTTATATCATTTAATGATAACTAGAGAAGGGGAAATGGAATAAAGTATTATCTTTTATTTTACCTTCATCAGTAGGATAATGGAGAATAACATGGTTTTTGGGCCCATGTAGTGAGTCCTCATGTTTTTTTCATTTTGAATTTCCACCCAAAATATTTCCCAAGTCTAATCTTTGACTGAAATAGTAAAATATTGATTTTTTCCAGTTATCCATTATGTTTTTTCAAATATTCATATACTTTTACATCTTAACATGGGAGGTTTATGCAATTTCTAGCTAGGGTACGTGGTCCTGGAGGTAATTAGTAGATATCATTGACCAAACGAGGAAGCTTGTGTTGTATAGAAAGTAATATTAAACCAATAATAATGGAGGGACCCATGTGGATCTAGTACTAATATAATATTCCCTTTTATGGGTGGACTTAGTTTTATTACATAAATCATAGAACGTTTCAATGTGAATGTCACAACACGTTTACATAAAAAGAGTTACTAAGTATAAAACTATATGATGTGCCACATAAATGTTCCATGAATGGGAGAGTTTTTACCTTGGATTTAGATATTAGATCCAGTAATTTGTACATACCATATAGGGATAGGAATCAAGAAACTTGTATTTCATGAAGGTGGAGATGGAGGATACCAGCACTAGGAAGGGGTTTCCTCTCAAATGAGTTTGTGAGGTGTTGAATAGTTTAAATTTTTTATTTTAGGAAAAAAATATAGTAGTTTAACATTTTATAGTATGGAAACTACATAGGGGTACATTGTTGTACGAATCAGAAAAGGCATCGCAAAATAGAAATGAATTATAGGTTAAGGGGACAAATTCGAACAGTTTAAAGGTCATAATTATTGGTCATGATAATGTGAGATAAGAAAATTTTATTGAGTGTATCACATCAAGAGTGAATATATGATTCCATATGACAACCCTGCTTTTTTATTACAACTTAAACATGCTTTATTACATAAAACTTCACTTGATACAACAAAGAAGATCGAGAGGTTTAGTGTCTTTGGGGATTAGGATCATAACATAAAAACTTTAAACTTGAAATACAACATCCTTATTGAAAACTTCCTTTACATGACCACTACATTCCTTCGTACTTAGCATTGCATGGGATAACCTGAGGACATGCATAAGAAAAGGGTGAGCTATAAAGCCCAGTAAGGGAGTACACAATGAATAACATGAGGAGTACAATACATGTTAGGAAATAGGAATATCAATAGAGCATAAGAGATACATGAACATAAAGGCATGATAAAGCATGATAATCATAACATGGAAATGTGGCAACAACACTTAACATTGAATTAGCATGAGCCAAGGCTCATTGCACATGGAGCATGAGTAAACCCTCATTGAACTTGAAGCACGAGTAAACCCTCTTTGCACTTGAATTAGCATGAGTCAACACTCATTGAACATGACGTATCATGATACTATACTTTACCCAATGCATTGGAGCGCTATAAAGGGCGCACCCTTCTTAAACATTTCATTTCATGCATAAGTGTGCCACATGGATCATAAAACATGGATTCATAAAACATAATCATTTCTTCCACGATAAAGGAAAGTGGAATTCATAAATGAAACTTTATAATCAATATGTAAATGTGCATAAAGGTGAATACCCTTGATGGAGAAATGGGCATGGTATTCACTACACAAAGACATTGGCTTAGAAAATCGGTGCGATTTCGGCAGTGTAACGGCGTGACAAAAGAATTCATAAAAAAGGTTGATTAGAGAGAAATGGGTTCCTCATCATATTTACATGTAATGGACAGTAAGGAGATCATATATATACATGTCCCAACAATATAAATGGAATTTAGATTCATGATAAAAAATTATTGCTTGAATGTAAAAGAAGAGAGAGAAGTTCCTTTCGGAATTTCGGCATAGTAACGGGTGTACATGGGAGGCATTTAATGAGAGAGAAAGGGTTCTCCCATCATTTAAAAAATAAGAGGGAAGTATGGGGGAGGTTCTAAACCATACCCCAACATTCATAATTGAAATAAAAAGGGAAATACAACTTAAAGAAAATTGACAAAAAAATGAGAAAGGAAGAAAACCCCTTACTTGGAAGTGTGCTTCTAAAGGCTAGAGAGAGGCTTGTGAGAGGCTTCTTGGGAGCTTGGGTCACCTTGGGAGGATTCTAGAGAGATTAGGGCAGAGGTTGGACGAACTTCAAGGGCTTTGAGTGAGGAGGAAGTGGGAGCTTGGGTGGGTTTATATAGGAAAGGTGAGAGAATTCTTTATTATTTAGGTTTGGGACCCCTTATATTAAAATAGTCCAAACCACAAACCATCCCATGGTATTTGCCCATGGTTTATGGAAAAGGAAATAGGAAAACAATATTTTACAAGGCCAAGGTCCGAACTTATTAAAAAATTAGGGTTGCTTATGTGGAGGTGAGTCACACTCCCATGGAAATTAATTTAAAAAGGCAAAGTGTTGAATAAGTCTTGAGGGCTCCATTAATGCTTTGAAAAGTGAGTCAAAAAAACCCAAAACCTCATTATTTTAATGATAAAACACATATAGGCCGAACATAAGGATTATGGTATTTTATTACATCACCATTGGGTCATTATGATGTCATAAAACACATTATATATTTAAATGGTATTTAATTTTTACCCAAAAATTTGACTGTCTCAGAAAATTATTAAAAATTCACCGTTGGATAATTTCGACATCCGGATTCCAAAAATAATATTTATTTTATCTAAATAATTTTCTAAAAATGTGAATTTTCACTTTTAAAATAAAAACCGACATTTATAAAAAAAATCACGGGTTTTGACAGAAATGGCTTTCAAACCTTAATAAAAATTTTAATTGCATTCATAAAATTATAAGATCATTTGTATTTAATAAAAATTAATTTAATAATAATAATAATATTTTATTAAAATATTATTTAATTCAAAAATCCTTTAATTTAATAAAATATAATTCTTAATTAAATAATAACTAAAAACACCATTTGTACTTTAAAAACTAATTACAATGTATGAAAAATGACTAGAAATTATATTCATTATTATATACAAAAATAATGTACATGAACATGGTGCTACTTATTTGTTACATAACCCCTTAAAATAACCGCATAAGACCTAAGGGTAAGGTGTGCGATGGTGACAGACTCTTGGGGTTGCTCGGATAACATCGCTCGAGTGGTAATCTCTATCAACTTCCATTCTTCCCGTAGACGATCACATTCGAGCTTGACTTGATGAAGATCAGCTTTGGATTGGTCAAGGGAAAAGCCCAAAGACGCCACCTCCTTTCCGAGCTCCGACAAATGGGCTTCGTAAGGGGCAATTCTACTGGATGAGTCCATCGCTTCCTTTGTCTGAGTAGAAAATTGGTTCGTTAAAGCCTTATATTTAAACTACCCAGATGATCACTGTTCAACGGCTATAAAAGTAACGGTCACAAATCTTAACGTTAAACTAAAGAAGTTGACATATTATAAAAACATAAAGAAACATTTAACTGGATCAAGAGGGATTTTCCATTAATGAAATTTTGGGTCGTTACAACATTCCCCCCTTAAGAAATTTCGCCCTCGAAATTTTTCCTTTTCCCACACTAAAACAAATGTGGGTAACTTAGCTTCATCATATCCTCTGACTCCCAAGTTTCTTCTTCAAACTTGTGTTTTCTCCACAACACCTTGACGAGGGGCATTGTCTTATTTCGTAGAACTTTTTCTCTACGATCCAAGATCTTCACTGGTTGCCCCTCATAAGAAAGATCGTCTTCTAATTGTACCACCTCAGAAGAGAGTACATGTGAAGGGTCTGGTATGTACTTCCTTAAGAGGGATACATGGAAGACATCACGCACCTTGGCCATAGTATGTGGAAGTGCTAGTCGATAGGCCACAGCCCCAAACACGATCAAGAATCTCGAAGGGGCCGATGTACCTTGGACTTAACTTCCCTTTCTTTCCAAACCTCATGACCTTCTTCCACAGAGATATGCATAAAAACACCATGTCTCCGACTTTAAACTCAAGGTCTCGTCGACGATTATCTGCATAACTCTTCTGTCGACTTTGGGCTGCCTTGATATGCTGCTGAATGGTTTTCACCTTCTCCACCATTTCTTAAACCATTTCTGGTCCAAGCAGCTTACGTTCACCGACCTCATCCCAACATGCCGGTGCTTTACACCTTTTCCCATACAGGGCTTCATATGGTGCCATTTGGATGCTCGAGTGGAAACTATTATTATAAGATAACTCAACAAGAGGAAGATGTTGATCCCATCCTCCTTTAAAGTCCATTGAGCACGCTATCAACATATCCTCAAGTGTTTGGATAGTCCGCTCGGATTGGCCATCAGTTTGAGGATGAGAGGCCGTACTGAAGTTCAGTTCAGTATTCAGAGCATGTTGAAGACTCTTCCAAAACTTAGAGGTAAATCTTGGATCTCAGTCAGACACAATAGATAGTGGTACTCCATGCAACCGTACCACTTCCCTGATTTATATCCATGCCAGTTGATCCAAAGAGAAATCCTCTCGAATAGCAAAGAAGTGTGCAGTCTTTGTAAGACGATCCACAATAACCCAGATTGCATTGTTTCTTTTGGATGTCCTTGGAAGTCCAGTGACGAAGTCCATGGTGATGTTCTCCCATTTCCATTCTGGTATGGGCAATGGTTGCATCATCCCCTTAGACTTCTACCTCTCTGCCTTCACTTGCTGACACACCAGGCACTTTGATGTATATTCGGCGATCTCCTTCTTCATATTATCCCACCAAAAGTTTTCTCGGAGATCTCGATACATCTTTGAGCTCCCTGGGTGAATAGAGAAATTTGAACTATGTGCATCATCCAAAAGTTCCTTCTTCAGCTCCGAACTTGATGGGACACATAGTCTTTTCCCAAACCGCACAATTCCTTCTTCATTAACATTAAACTCTGAGGATTTTCCCTTTTTGATAGCTTCCACTTTTTCTTGGATTCTCGCATCATCCTTTTGAGAATCCTTTAACCTTTCCAAAAGAGATGGTTGAGCAATCATTTGTGAAAGGATTGATGATGTTCCCTTCTTTATGATTCCCACGTCCATCTTCATCAAGTCTAAGAAGATTGGATCCTTCTCAATTCTCATCATTGATAGAATTTCTTGATCCTTTCTACTTAGGGCATCCGCCACCTTGTTCGCCTTCCCAGGGTGGTAATGTATTGAACAGTTATAATCCTTTATGAGCTCTATCCATCTTCTCTGGTGCATATTAAGCTCTTTCTGTGTGAATATATATTTAAGACTCTTGTGGTCAGTATATATCTCACATTTCTCTCCATAGAGATAATGCCGCCAGATTTTCAAGGCAAAGATTACCGCCGCCAACTCCAGATCATGCGTTGGATAGTTTCGCTCATGGAATTTCAACTGTCTTGAGGCATAGGGTATCACTTTATCATTCTGCATCAGCACACATCCTAATCCCTTCTTTGAAGCATCACTGAATACCACAAAAAGCTCCCCACTTGTGGGTAAAGTGAGCACAGGTGCAGTGATAAGCCTCCTTTTCAACTCCTTAAAGCTTTCATCGCATTCATCACTCCAAGAAAACTTTACTCCCTTTCGAGTTAGCTTGGTAAGAGGGTTGGACAATCGTGAGAAGTTTCTCACAAATCGTCGATAATATCCAGCTAACCCCAAGAATCTACGGATATCAGTTACTGATGTTGGCCTCGTCCATCCCTCAATTGCATCTGTTTTGGAGGGGTCCATAGATATCCCATTGCTTGTGATGATATGGCCCAAGAATGAGACCTCCTTCAACCAGAACTCACACTTGCTGTACTTGGCATAGAGCTTCTCCTTGCGCAAAGCCTCCAGTACAGTTCTTAAATGCTCCTCATGGTCCTCCTTGGTTTTGGAGTATATTATAATATCATCTATAAATACTACCACAAATTTATCTAGGTAATCTCTAAAGACTCTATTCATCAAGTCCATGAATATTGCTGGAGCATTAGTGAGTCCAAAAGGCATTACTATGAATTCATAGTGCCCGTACCTTGTACGAAAAGCAGTCTTGGGGATATCTTTCTTCTTCACCCTTACTTGATAATATCCCGACCGCAAGTCGACCATGGAGAATTATTGTGCTCCACGCAGCTGATCAAACAAGTCATCGATTCTTGGGAGATCATACTTGTTCTTTATCTTGATTTTGTTAAGTTCACGATAATCGATGCAAAGCCGCATTGACCCATCCTTCTTCTTGACGAAGAGGACTGGTGCACCCCATGGTGATGCACTTGGGCGTATAAACCCTTTATCCAGATTCTCTTGTAGTTGTTTCTTCAGTTCTTCAAGCTCAACCACAGCCATTCTATATGGATTCTTGGATATTGGTAGCTCCCCAGGTATAAGTTCAATTGAGAACTCAACATCTCTTCTTGGAGGAAGACCAGGAAGTTCCTCGGGAAATACTTCAGCGAATTCCCTCACAATAGGCATTTCTTCAAGGGTGGTTTCTTCCTTGGAATCAATCATCTGAGCCAGATATGCATGCTCATAAGGCAGTAATATCCATGCTTGAGATGATGGAGCTAAAGGAGATTCATCATCCTCCTGACACTTGTAACGAATCGGGGGTCGATTCTCCATATGGAGTGTGATTTCCCTCTCCCGACAATTTATGTTGGCTCTATATAAGGAAATCCAATCCATGCCAAGAATTGCATCAAATTCCACCAAAGGGAGTATGACAAGGTTCGCTGGGAAATTCAATCCACAGATTATAATAGGGGAGGACTTATACTCATGGGATGCAATGATTGCCCCATTTTCCGTACTCACCGACATCTTTACTTCCATGATTTGTGGTGGTTCAGGGATTGTTCTACTAAACTTTTGAGATATAAAAGAATGCGTAGAACCTGAATCAAAAATTATGTTCGCTATTCTTGAATGAATAACTAGCGTACCTGTCACCACTTCATTGTCGGGGTTCACTTCGGCAGAAGTGATGGCAAAAGCTCTTCCTTGCTGTCTTGGAGGTTGTTGATTGCCTCCGATAACCCTTGGATTAGGGCAATGATTCGCAAAATGACCCGGTTCTTTTCATTTGAAGCATTGAACAACGCGTTGAGGTTCGAACGGAGCGTTCCTCCCCTCCGTCGCAGCCGCAGGTCCTTCTTACTGACAGTTAACAGCTAGGTGCCCTTCTCTTCCACACTTGAAGCATTTTCTTGTCCCCCTAAGGCAATTTCCAGGGTGCTTTTTTCCACACTGTTGGCAAGTTGGGTGCTGGAATTTCTTAGCGCCGTTGGATTTATCCATCGGACCACTAGCATTGAAGTCCACCTTCCGCTTCTTGTCCCCATGATACCCTTGTGATTCTCCGATCTCCATTTCAACCTTGAAGGCACATCGGACAATTTCCTCATAGCTGTCGAAGTCACGGATCGCTAATGCTTTCCGCAAGCTAGGCTTCAGCCCACCAAAGAAGCGGTCAACCTTGAATTCGGGGGTAACGACAAAGCCGGAAGCGTATCGTGCAAGCCTTGTGAAGTTTTCCTATTACGCTCCCACAGATTCCTCATCTTTCTGCTTGAGGGAAAGTAAGTCCCTTTCCATCTTAAGACGGAGGGTGCGTGGAAAATATTTATCGAAAAACATCTTCCGGAATACCTTCCATTCCAAAGCCTCGATCTCCTCCTCAGGCTTCGTATTTTTGATCAACTTCCACCATTGATCAGCTTCACCCTCCATAGGATAAGCCGCCAGGAGAACCTTCTCTTTTTCAGAGAATTGGAGGATAGAGAATATCTTTTCAATGGAGTTGATCCATTGTTCAGCAATCATGGGATCAGATTATCCACTAAAAGTAGGAGGTCTTTGTCTCATTAAACTTTCAATAGCGACTTGTTCTTTCTTAGGGGGGGTTGAACGTTCCTCTTGACCAGTGTTTCTATTCAAAACTTGAGTTAGCTGAGAGAGAAGCGTGACAAAGTTCGCGATTCCCCCTCCCATTGGATTGGGTATCTCATAAGTACAATCATCACACTGATCTTCACAACGGTTGTTAGCCCGAGTTCTCCTATTACCGGCCATTGGCTGGAATAAAAGGAAAGTTAGGGGTAACACATAAAGGGTAATCAAAAGACAAAAGTTGATGACTTGTAAATAAACTTTAATATCTTTAACTCATGAGTCTATAAGATTCAATCCAGGCTTTTCATGATCTTCCTTCTAACATATATCCTTAGGGGCATTTTTCCCTTAATAAGGGTTCATACTAAGATTGTGAATTTATCAAAACATATCCCCCAGGAGTGTCGTAACCAAGAGTGCAGCAAGGCCCGTTGTCGTGCACCAGTTCCCGTTCGAGTCTAGCTCAAAGCGGTGTTTTCGGGTTTTACCCCTAGGATACATCTGTGCCAGAGCCGCTTCTACCTGCTCCTATCCAGACAGGGATGTATTTGTTTGATAAACCACTTACTTAGTATTTACCAAAACCTAGGGATGTTTTTATTATGATTAGTCTTGTATCTAAGGCTTTACTAGGGTTTCCTAATCCCAAAAATAACTAAACCTATCCTTTGATACCAACTATGACAACCCTGCTTTTTATTACAACTTAAACATGCTTTATTACATAAAACTTCACTTGATACAACAAAGAAGATCGAGAGGTTTAGTGTCTTTGGGGCATAGGATCATTACATAAAAACTTTAAACTTGAAATACAACATCCTTATTGAAAACTTCCTTTACATGACCACTACATTCCTTCGTACTTAGCATTGCATGGGATAACCTGAGGACATGCATAAGAAAAGGGTGAGCTATAAAGCCCAGTAAGGGAGTACACAATGAATAACATGAGGAGTACAATACATGTTAGGAAATAGGAATATCAATAGAGAATAAGAGAGACATGAACATAAAGGCATGATAAAGCATGATAATCATAACATAGAAATGTGGCAACAACACTTAACATTGAATTAGCATGAGCAAAGGCTCATTGCAGATGGAGCATGAGTAAACCCTCATTGCACTTGAAGCATGAGTAAACCCTCATTTCACTTGAATTAGCATGAGTCAATACTCATTGCACATGACGTATCATGATACTATACTTTACCCAATGCATTGGAGCGCTATAAAGGGCGCACCCTTCTTAAACATTTCATTTCATGCATAAGTGTGCCACATGGATCATAAAACATGGATTCATAAAACATAATCATTTCTTCCACGATAAAGGAAAGTGGAATTAATACATGAAACTTTATAATCAATATGTAAATGTGCATAAAGGTGAATACCCTTGATAGAGAAATGGGCATGGTATTCACTACACAAAGACATTGGCTTAGAAAATCGGTGCGATTTCGGCAGCGTAACGGCGTGACAAAATAATTCATAAAAAAGGTTGATGAGAGAGAAAGGGGTTCCTCATCATATTTACATTTAATGGACAGTAAGGAGATCATATATATACATGTCCCAACAATAGAAATGGAATTTAGATTCATGATACAAAAGTATTGCTTGAATGTAAAAGAAGAGAGAGAAGTTCCTTTCGGAATTTCGGCATAGTAACGGGTGTACATGGGAGGAATTTAATGAGAGAGAAAGGGTTCTCCCATCATTCAAAAAATAAGAGGGCAGTATGGGGGAGGTGAAAAACCATACCCCAACATTAATAATTGAAATAAAAAGGGAAATACAACTTAAAGAAAATTGACAAAAAAATGAGAAAGGAAGAAAACCCCTTACTTGGAAGTGTGCTTCCAAAGGCTAGAGAGAGGCTTGTGAGAGGCTTCTTTGGAGCTCGGGGCACCTTGGGAGGATTCTAGAGAGATTAGGGCAGAGGTTGGACGAACCTCTAGGGCTTTGAGTGAGGAGGAAGTGGGAGCTTGGGTGGGTTTATATAGGAAAGGTGAGAGAATTCTTTATTATTTAGGTTTGGGACCCCTTATATTAAAATAGTCCAAACCACAAACCATCCCATGGTATTTTCCCATGGTTTCTAGAAAAGGAAAGAGGAAAACAATATTTCACAAGGACAAGGTCCGAACTTATTAAAAAATTAGGGTTGCTTATGTGGAGGTGAGTCACACTCCCATGGAAATTAATTTAAAAAGGCAAAGTGTTGAATAAGTCTTGAGGGCTCCATTAATGCTTTGAAGAGTGAGTCAAACAAACCCAAAACCTCATTATTTTAATGATAAAACACATATTGGACGAACATAAGGATTATGGTATTTTATTACATCACCATTGGGTCATTATGATGTCATAAAACACATTATATATTTAACTGGTATTTAATTTTTACCCAAAAATTTGACTGTCTCAGAAAATTATGAAAAATTCACTGTTGGATAGTTTCAAAGTCCTGATTCCAAAAATAATATTTATTTTATCTGAATAATTTTCTAAATATGTGAATTTTCACTTTTAAAATAAAAACCGACATTTATAAAAAAATTCACGGGTTTTGACAGAAATGGATTTCAAACCTTAATAAAAATTTTAATTGCATTCATAAAATTATAAGATCATTTATATTTAATAAAAAATAATTTAATATTAATAATAATATTTTATTAAAATATTATTTAATTCAAAAATCCTTTAATTTAATAAAATATAATTCTTAATTAAATAATAACTAAAAACACCATTTGTACTTTAAAAACTAATTACAATGTATAAAAAATGACTAGAAATTATATTCATTATTATATACAAAAATAATGTACATGAACATGGTGCTACTTATTTGTTACATAACCCCTTAAAATAGCCGCATAAGACCTAAGGGTAAGGTGTGCGATGGTGACAGACTCTTGGGGTTGCTCGGATAACATCGCTCGAGTGGTAATCTCTATCAACTTCCATTTTTCCCGTAGACGATCACGTTCGAGCTTGACTTGATGAAGCTCAGCTTGGGCTTGGTCAAGGGAAAATCCCAAAGACGCCACCTCCTTTCCGAGCTCCGACAAATGGGCTTCGTAATGGGCAATTCTACTGGATGAGGCCATCGCTTCCTTTGTCTGAGTAGAAAATTGGTTCATTAAAGCCATATATTTAAACTACCCAGATGATCACTGTTCAACGGCTATAAAAGTAACAGTCACAAATCTTAACGTTAAACTAAAGAAGTTGACATCTTATAAAAACATAAATAAACATTTAACTGGATCAAGAGGGATTTTCCTTTAATGAAATTTTGGGTCGTTACATTCCACATATAGGCTATATATATAGTCTTGAATAAACAGTGGTAACACATTTTAGGTCATATGTTCCAATGATAGTGTATAGTTTAAGGTCATGATGTTAAAACAATTAAGGGTGGGATATTGTTTAAGGTTCAAGGGTCCACAATAAATTTTTTACTATAAAAAATGGTTGTGTATAATGGGTTAGATCATGAACATACATGAAACTATGGAAAAGGATGTTTTATTATTCAAAATATTATCCTTGACTTGTTTTACATTGTTTGAGGTCACGATGCTTGGAACATGACTGTTTGATTAAGGTAACTGAACTTCGACCAATGGTGAGTGAGACGTCGTATTCAGATTGAGGGGAAAAACCAAACAAGAAAATAATGTCCCATAAAGGACCCAACGTTATCATGTCTACAATAGGTGGCCTAGAATATGTAGGGGAATATTTTTTTGGGTCATATTAGTGGACTATATCACATAATTATTGGTCATATTGATTGGAAAATGGATTATAGATTAAGGTCATAGAACTCAGACCAAGGGTTGTTTTTTATAAGGATTTATTTGGATCTAAAAAAATTTAAAATGATGTGAATAGAGGTTTAGAAATGATTAATTCCATTGATTTTTCGTCAAAATAAGTTACACAAAATTTATGGATGTGATGATTAGGCTATAATAAGGCTCGGTGAATCTCTAAAATGAAAGGGGGAGGGTGCTAAGATTCCTAATCCCACATGATCCATGATTAGTGGGTGAAATATGAAATGTTAAGGATTATACCTTGTCACATGGAAGTGAAATAATAGGGTAAAGAGAAGTTTGGTTACGATATTTTCAAAACCACTGACATTATTAGTCAATATTCATGGACACATGGAAGGGTAACACCATGGGAGATATAAATCCATGAAAAGAAATGGGGTCCAAGGGAATTGAACAAAAAAGTTCTATAATTTGATTTTTATTGGATTTACCAGTGGGTGATATATGTCTTATTAACACATTGAAAATATGTTCCCACAACCACATTAGTCATGAATGGGGAAATTAATTGTTGATCAACTGTTCCCCATGTCTGAAACAAAGGAACCATCACATGTCACAAGATGTCTATAAAGGAATGTGCCAAAGATGGAAGGTGAAATAGTTAGGGTAGGAACATTCAATATTAGGTTATAATTTTAATAAAGGAGGATTATGATTACCTATTTCAAGGAATAAAATTATTATGAAAGTGATTTGGGGAATTTTTTGAGTGGAATTCAATACTCTATGTTATTCACCATCTTTCAATTGAGCACATCGATGTGAAAAATTAGTGGGCCTGAATAGATCCTATTATAGAGGATTGAAGTTATGAAATGTACCAATGATAAGGATGGTTATAAGATATGGAAATTAGGGAACTCGATGTATCCAATGAAATTAGGAATAAAGGCTCATATTGTTTTGCAAGGCTATGCGATAGATATCTGACACTGATTGAAAATATTTACTTTGGTTAAGAAAACCGTATCCATTAGTTCTATGTCATGTGATAGGGATGAAAACCATTCATTTTATTATTTTACATTAAAGATGTCTGAAACATTTTTTATTTTCAAATAATGAGGAAGAGTCATAATCTTTCTTAACGTATCATGATAAGGATGTAATCCTATAGTTTAATTTCATATGACCGCGATGTGTAGTGTAATTAATTTTATTTGTTGTGTGACTAGGACCAATAGTGAGGGTAAGGAATCTTCAAAATATCATAACAAAGAACCCATCTGGAATATTGGCATTGGGGTCTAAATTCTAGTGAAGGCTATCTAAAATACATTTAATAATTTGTAGTTAGGCTAGGGAACGGTGGTGTACGCATCACTAAAAATCTTGGAAAATGGGATTCATGCCATTCATAGTTATAGAACATAGAATTATTGTTAACAGGAAAAAAAAGACGAGGGTTGTTCTCTACGATGTGGATAATGATCTCATTTTGTAGATTAAAACATCAATTTATTAGATGTTAATGAGTAATTTTAATGACTTGCAGTTAAGACTTAGAGGGGATGATAATATAATATTAGGGCATTATAGCTAAACCAAGATAGCCCTACATGTTCATGGTCATCGATCTCATATTATAAGGGTGTTTCCTGAAGTTGTTTTTGAAACAAAAAATATTAGTAAATTGATATGTAATGAGATCCAAGGAGTCCATTACGCACATCAAACATATCTGAGTTATGTTTCACATTGATTAAGTTCAGGGTTCTTGGACTGGGATACATACTACTCTGGAATGTTTTTGTGTCTCAAACTTTCTGATGAATAACATAACATAATGTTTAATCAACAATGAGCCATTATTGATGTGGGAAATAAGGATTGGTATGTAGTTCCCACAGTCACATGAGAGCACATAATATGGGTAAAAGAAGTAAACATGGGAGGGTTTAAATAATGTGAACATGATTTATCAATCTATGAGAAAGAATAGTGTTATAACAATGAGGGTGTTAAGACACCACTATAATAAAGAGAGGTTATGTCAGGTAAATCAGACATTTTGAGATATAGACCATAAAAGCAAGGAAACTAGTGGTATGAAATGACTGCTGACCTATTTTGGAACTTAGGTTACATAACCGCAGCAGTCGTGTATGGAGTAACAAATGGTCGGATCAACTATAGATCATATTTGATACATGATAACTATATAAGATTTCACCAGATATCCTTTGAGGTATGTTCCTAGGATGGGAGGTTAACATGTTTTTCCTATAAATAATATAATTAACGATTTCTATTCAAAACAAGAGGATGTAGTTGGTGTGAGGTTGAATGGAGATTTAAACACTCTGGAATCTGGACCATTATTTGTAAAATTCCATTATCCTATACTCCAAGGAGTATGTAGTTTCCTGTGTGAAATTTGGGGTCATCATTCAATAGACCTCAAGTTAATTAGATATTTTATCAGGAAAAATATTATTTTTTTGACCCATCATCATCATCAGGATCTAGTAGTGGGATTTTATGAATTCCCATATATTCCAATTCACCTAGGCTTAATATTTTGAGGTATGATTTGACCAAATTATATGTATTATGTGATCCTTATTTATCTCGGTATATCAAATATTGGTTCCATTTTCAATGAGAATAGTGTGAAGGATCCCGAGTAGATAGATGATATGGGAATTCAAAAAAAACATTCAAGGACTAGGGATTTACATCAATGATGTTTATGTATTCATTTAACTTTGAGATGTTGTTAGTGGTAGTAGAATGAAACTATAAATTTTAGTAGTTTCTTGTGGGAATGGAAATACAATGGAAACTACATAGATAGATAAGGTCCATGTGTATTTAGTGGCATGAAGAATCTCTGGAATCCAATTGCAAATGTTATCATGGATTTGACATGCATGAAACATTTTGGTAAAATAATTGTTCAAAATAACAGTAGTGAATCATTATTACCCAAATCACTTGATATAGAGGGAATGCATGAATCCTTCTATATTTGACCCTCATGAACCAATATAGAATTCTTGTAGGACCTATGTAACTTCATGTGGATGAATTCAATGGATAAATATTTTGTCACTTTCCTACCTCTAAAGGCTATGCTCAAGGTTAGGAATGCCCACGATGGAAAATTTCACTACACATCGACATAGCCTCTCTTATTTGACTCAATACAATAGATGGGTATAGTGTTA
Organism: Viscum album; assembly: GCA_963277665.1. Classification (NCBI taxonomy): domain Eukaryota; kingdom Viridiplantae; phylum Streptophyta; class Magnoliopsida; order Santalales; family Viscaceae; genus Viscum; species Viscum album. The sequence goes on from OY728125.1 coordinate 977,440,117, forward strand.
GAGATAGTCAATAATAGTATTAGTCAAATAGGGTGATTATTCTACTACTAGGGTGTTTGAGGGCTCTATTGTAGATTTTCCATTGGCTATCTTGTTCACTAGTCATTTATCTTCATCAGATGTGATGGTGAAAAATTGTATATAGTGTTCCAATTTAATGAACAAGTAATTCAGTTTGGTATCTTAATTGGATATATGCAATATATATAAGGCATCACATCAGTCATTTCAATAATGGAATACATGAGTCACCTTCAGGTGGTAAGGGAATCCGTCTATCATATCCTGAGTTCACTCAAGAAAAGGGATGTGTTCTTTATTCATGATGACATAATTATCATTTATAAACATTATTAATAGTTCTAAGACTCATTTCACTTGAATTAGGGAGACTAAACTCTTTAACGACAACTCGATACTAGTGGTAAAAGTTAGATACAAAGAATTATTTATGTACAACTTTTCAAAAAAAGGTATGTGTGAAGAATGAAGTTCGATGTAGGAGTGATGAATATAATCCCCTAGTACCAACCTATCTGGTTTTGGGTGGTTGATAACTATCTCATACAGGCTATGAGAGGATCGATGTGAATATTCCACAACATGATGACATGATCGATAGTGGGGATAGATACATCTAGGACGTTGATATCCAGGGTTAGTTTTTCCGAGTTAAGATTTACCAAGGGAAATCTGATAGTGAATGATCCTTGATGGGTTTATGGTGTGAAAACCAAATGTTTAATAACAAAAACATTAATACACACTATTTTAATCTCCCAATAAACATGGAAGTACTGAAAATATACTTCATTGGATTGATAATAAATACTAGCTACATATCATGGTAATATAGGTAGTACTGTACTATCTAAATGGTGAACCCTAATGCGAGGAAACTCTACCAAATAAGAGAATACATAGTTTATTTTTTGAGTATCATGTGGTTCAGGTAGCATAGGATATTATTTCTCCCATAATTTATCTATTAAACAAATAGGGATCTAGGGGACCATTCTTGGATAGTCACGTAAAGGACCAGAGTCATTCCTTTGATGGATGGAATCATCATCATAATATATTGTAGATGATCATTGAAGGCCACAAATGAGGTATAACATTATTAAACACAATAATTATTGGGATCCTTCATACTAATTCTTTAATTGGTATTACACATTCAATGAATATTAGAAATAAATAATTGGTTATAGGGTAAGTTTCCCTGGAAGCCTCGCAACTCTAAGAGGATACAATGAGTTTGAATTTGGTGGATAGTATTAATATTTTCTAGATTGATTTCAAATAATCTTTACCTTCTTAAATAGAGGAGGAAATTATTAGAGTTGACCCAAAAACTGAATTTCAATGGATTTATATTCAGGTTATATGAGTTGAGAAATTCAATAACCATCTAATGACCATAGAGATGGTTCTGGATTTAAAGGTATTTGACCACCGAATAATCCACATAGCATTCTTCCAATGTTATGAGGATCCTCTTGATGATGTGGTGCGTGAAAAAATATTAAGAATCACAAACTCTGTTCTAACTAAATGACATTACTAAATAATATAGGATTCTTTATGGCCCCCTAAAAGAAATTTCTTCTTATTTCCACATATTCCTTAAAGATTTGGTTATACCAAGAGTACCCATCATAGAAGGAGTGGTCTGAGAAACTGACTATCTAATATATTAGTATCCTTGTCATTATGAGAAAAAAATCATAATTATTTAAGGGGATATTGATGTGTCAGAATTCAATGTATAATATGATCTATATATTCTTCTTTCGGACTGTGCTGATGTTGGCCAGAAACATAGCATATTGTACTTCCCTAATAAATTAGGCCTTGATGAGAATATCATCATTAACATCAATTATGGACGCATGGGAAGGGTTCTTCATTGTGGAGGGATTTTAGAACCCATAGTGGTGTATTCGAGGGAAAATGGTATGAATAATAACCTGAGGGTTGATCCCTGACATTTAATTGTTAATATAGGATAAAATGTTATAGTTATGCTTTATAAAATCTATATATTAATGATTCTCCTATAGAGATCTAATAATTCAAATTACTATTGACCTCAGATCTTCTTACAACCAAATAATTACTAGGAACAAATCACAAATAGCAGTGGAGACACCCACCTCAAAGGTCAGAGGTTGTGCCTACAAATCCAATTCTTCATTAAAATCAGGATAACTAGAGTAAGGATGAATGTCTCTTATATCCAAAGTCCAATTAGTGGTTATGCCGTGATTTTTCTATGTTGTATACCATAATGTGGGAACCCAATTCTATAGATATCCTATATACAAATCCTATAAAATCTATCTCATGTGATTCCTAAGATTTATATCTACCATTTATGTCAAAATAATGATTAAGGGTTAACCACCATCAAGCCAACCATAATTTGAAGAAGGTAGGATGTTGTAGTGGGTGGGTAACTAGTAGGTGTACCCTTATATACTCAAAAGGAGTGGGAATTTTTAAATATAACCATTCTCCACATGTGTAGGAATATAAGGGCTTTTTTAATTCATTCTTTTTTGGGACTATGAAATGGAAGCAAAGTGATGGAGTTGTTAGATATAATAGATAGACATACGTGATGAAGAAATGTTACAATTTTTCACAGGGATAAAATGTTATGTAAATAAAATTATTGGGGGGTATTTATGGCCTCAACACCATTGGCGAAAAAAAACTTATACTATAATATTTTCTACCCATCATCAAAGTAATAATATTATTAAGAGGTAAAAGAAGATTCATCACCAATGGGAACCCCTAGTTATCCAATGATTGAGTTTTTGAAGAAATAGTGGTATAAATAAGGGTACCTGTCATGAATATGGAGCCAAGACCTCAATAACATGGTATTGAATGTAGTGTCTTTGCAGACAAACATGAACTCGATTTTTTCTACCAACCAACTAAATGGGGTTTAGTGAAATATTTTAGTATGGATTATTCTCACTTTTTTATACAAAAAAATCATCAGGTAGGAAGGTGAAAAATATTATTTAATGGTCCCATGATTATGGTTTGTCTAGGTTGAAAAATGATTGATCCTTGAGAGAGTGTCTACTAGGAAACGAAAGATTTCAATTCTATTTAGCAAACCATTTATATATAACTTGTATATATTCCTATGATTCATCTATCCCTAGACTCTATCATAGAATGATATAATGGTATTTCATTTTTTCTATTCATGTTTATAAACATAATAGGCCTCATCAGTAGCTACCTCATTATAAAACTGGAGATGACCAATTTGAATCCCTATGAGAGCCTCTGCAACTCCAATTACACGGGGAGTTCATTATAGAATTTGGGAAGCAATAGTATACAGTATAGGTGCTTCAAAAAAATGATAATTTTAACAGAGGGGCATACTGAATCCCACTTAGGTTCACTCGTTAATGAGGATAATTATTAAAAAAATTAGAAAGAGGCACTAGGTCCTGGATTATTGGGACAAATTAAGAAAAAAATTTAGATGTGCGATGAATTTTATATTAGAATTGTTTTCTTTTTTTGATAATGAATAATGAAATTAATTCATTCTGTTAAAGTTAACAGATAGACTAGACATCAAATTCAGTAAATCAGAATCACATTTCATAAAAACATTCATCGGATAGGGAAGATGTTTTATGAAAGAAAAGGTCCATCAGACCCACCTTGGGTCTTGAATGTGTTTTGATCATAATAAGGATCCAATTATTAATGATTATAAAAATTTATAATGATTAGTTTCTATTTTTCAATTTTAAAAAAATCATAGGTAATCTCTGAAACATGTGATGGATAACTTATAAAATAATTTGGGAGTGATTAAAATAGTATTGATTATTGGCTGGAAAGAAAGATGTTTATTGAAGGATGGAACATTACAATACACTCCAAATTATGTCAAATTATTCAATGTCAAACTTTTTCATATTAAAACACATGATAATGTAATCATGCAAGCACATGTTTGTGATAGAATGAAGTTGTTTATAATAAATATTTCTAGTATAAATTTCATATATATTAGAGAATAGAACATTGATTTATTTGAAGGCTTGGAAGGTTGATCAGAACAAGTATGAATACATAGATCTGGCTTTAGTTAATCAAATTAGCCATAAAAAACAAATCATTATAGAAATACGTTTAGGGTTGGTAGTTTATTGGTATCTTCTTCTGAAAAGATAATATGTTGTTGAAGTCAAAGCTACATGAACTGGACCATTGAATGTGGTTAGAAACCAATCATCTGAGGAATAATTTCTTTCATTTGGTTGTTGGTGGGAACAATGAAAATGGAAAAAAATTTAAATGTTTGTTTGGACCGATGCCTGAATTTAATAGACCGGTCATCATAAAAATTATTAACAATATAGTAAACTATTTTCATCACGATATACTACTTATTGTTTTTCATTGGGTCAAGAGACTTTATACTAGAGGAGACACCAATTTACTGGGGTGATGATGAGACCAATGGTCAGTTGAAACCTAACACTGATAACATTATCTTACACAAGATCACTGGTTTAGGAAATGAGAAAAAATACAATTCTTGAAACTTTTCAATGTGTTATCAAAGGAATCATAAATGTGGTTGAAGAAGTTTGAATGATGGTTTTCCAAGGTTTTATTGGTGTAGAGGAATGTAATTAAGAATATGTTTTTCTTCATTATAATAAAGAAATCAGAATAAGAAGTTGGTTTTGAGAATCATAAAGAGAAGTCGTATATTTTTTTTTCAATTGGCATAGAGAAAACATATTAAATAATATTATTTCTTCCCAATAATGAAGAGCAGATAATGGGGAATTGGAATCAGACTTAGTTTTGTTAAGAAATAAATAAGTGATCTAAAGTCACGATGATTCGAGAATATTTTAGAAGAGTATAGAATAATTGAAGGTGAATAATATTCATCTAAAATTCAAAAAGAATTAGTGTTTTGGGAAATTTATTTGAGTCATAAAGATAATTATAATCCTAAAAAATTCTATTTTTGTTCACCGATATTAGCTTAAGGTAATTTACAGATTCAGACACAAGTAAAATATGCAGAAGAAGTGAGAGAATCTTTGATGTTATAGGGATAAGAAGTTTAGACATTGAATTTTCCTGAGGACATTTTTTGGATTGAAGAAGAGAGTTGATGAGACATGATCATAATCAAAGATTCTATAATGGAAATGAGAAATCTGAATAATATATATAGAATAAGACATAAGTTGGTTATAATTGTTTCAATCATTTTTAGAAATATTTGTTTTATAGGAATGGACAGTCAAACTATGGAATCAAACTGGGGAATCGTACTGAGTATCATAATAAAGTCCATGAATTTATTACATTCCACTAGGTTAGGAATTAAATAATTATTTTTATGTTTATATTTGTAAAATGTGATCAAGTGGCATTATAACATGCTAGTTACCCAAATTTTATAACATATTTTCTTAATACTTGATGCATATACACTATTGTATTGAATATAGTTCTACATGAATGTAATGAAACATCCTACTTGTTATACTCCACAGAAAGGTATTTTTTCCAATTGAATTTTGTTGTATTTTATTATTTATAAACTATACCATGGATGTAGATACTCTTATTGAGAATTGAACCTTGTAAATTTTTGTGTTCTCATTGATGGGTGTTGATCTAGTTTTAGTATTTAATGCAATTTTTAATAATAGGTGATGATTGTTTTGAATGTAAGTAAACTTAAAATAAAAATATATCATTGATTTATGCCTCCCCCTCTAAGTGATTCATTGATCATGCTAGGGAATTTTCATTTGGTATTAGATATTATGGTTTACTTTCATTGCAATTTGATGGAGTTATGAAGAAGTATTATTGATGTAGAATAACAATTTTGTGAAAAATAAGAGGATTCAGGCCTTAGATGCTATGAACTATCATATATTTAAAGATATAATGTTTTCGAATATTATTCCCCTTGGGTATGATTTTCTTAAAGATGCAATATATGGATTTCCTGTTATTAAAGAAAAATTTCATCTTACATTGCGGACAAGAAGAATATTTAGAATGAGGGAAGGGATAAGAATTATTTACTATCATCACAATAAAAAATTTATTTTTTAGAGTTAATGGTGTTTTCACATCCAAAGGTATATTGGATAAGCTAAAAAAATTATAATGTTAACAGAAAATTAAAGGAAAAGAAAAAAATCTAAAGGTTGTAGTACAATGATATCTAGATGGGTGAGTATGAAACTTTTGGTGACTTCTTAACCCGAGTAAATGAAATTGTCAGCTCTATCATATGTCTTGGTGAAAAGATAGAACCTTCCATGGTTGTGTAAAATATCTTATGAATTCTTCTTAAAAACATTTCTACCATAGTTTCATAATTTGAAGATACAAATCCTAAAACATTATATTTGGATGATTTTAAATGCACTCTCATCACATATTAATTGATAAGGGAGAACTATATTAAAAAAATATTTAGGAGATAAAATTCATTCAAGACTTTTGAGAATAAAAATAATAGAAAACTCTTATTTATAAAGAAAATGATGATTCTGATTCCAAAAATAAGTTATGTAAAAATAATGATGAATTATTATCTTTATTTTATAAACAATTTAGAATAGGTACCTGTAAATTTTAAGGGGAACAACCCTTATAGTGTTTTGAATTTGGATCAATTGTCCATTTTGTGGCTAATTATCCTCTAATAAATAAATAAGAGAATGGTGAGGAATATTAATAAATGCAGAGATGAGAATGGAAGAAATAGGGTGATAAGGATAAATCTTATTTTAAAGGTAAAGATTAAAAAATTCATGAAATCCAAAAGAATAAGTTTCATAACTAAGGATGATGAATAACAATATTGTGAGGCAAACTTGGAAAAGTATTTTGATAAATATGGAGAAAATACATTCATTATAATAGTGAACATTAAAGATGTCAGAAGAAGTAGTTCTAAAAAAGAATAAAATCAATGATATTTTTATATAATATATTAATTGAAAGAATGTTTCCTAGAGGAGAATATTATACTACAAGAATGGATTGGTAATATGAATAAATCTATATATAAATAATATTATCATAATTCACATTAGGATGTAAATTTTATAGAAGAAGAAGAAGATATGGATGTTTTCCAACAGAAATATCTAAATATTAAAATAGGTTCATAATTTATAATAATTTACTCAATAAAGATGGTGAAAAAATTAGAAAGGATAAACTAGAAAAGGATAAAAAATTTCCTTCAACGATTGAGAAGAAAGATGAATTTGTTTCTGATAAGAAGTTATATAAAAAAGTTTTATATGTGGCCAAGACCAACAAAGGGAATAGGTAAAACGTTTCTAAAAACTCTACCTATAAAAAAGTTTTTAATACTTCTACTTTCTATGAGGTGGAAGGAAAATTGACCTGAAAATAAAAATTCTGGTTGATAATAGATATATTGGTCACTGAAAAATTTACATGTTTTGAGGGGGTTATATTTTATATTAAATGTAGTTATAACCACCTCTAAACACATTTGTGGTGGTTATAAGGAACTTTTGCAAATGTCTCTGTCGACTATAGTTGGAGGTGGATTTGAAGAACCCATAGTAATGTTATGGTAAAATTAGTAGCAGTTAGATTACAAGGGGTTAAAACACCCTATTATTTCACAACATAATATCATATTAGAGTGGATTTTGATATGCACTAATCGATTTACCAGGAAAGTAGGGTTGGAACCACATCATTTAAAAATAACTTTCATATATGAGGCTGATTATAAAAACCACATTTACTTTAAACTAAATTATAGAGGGTTTTAACCCCCTATAATAGAATAAATTTTATACGATACTTTCATAGACCACCTCTAATTATTTATAATTACTTTTAAAAAATTGTGAGAACCCCAAACACTGTCTTGTTCCTCATCACTCGTGGCCTCTTCCCTCTAGTTCCGTATTCCACCCCAACCTCATGGCCACATCCCCTTCTCTCCCCCAGAAGTTCATCAGACTCCCTCCCTCCCCTCATGTTATGTTTCAGTCGTTGTTTATCGAAACCACTCCATTCAATTCATTTTTCCCCTCATGTTTAATTCCATTCCATTTCCAGCTATTCTACACCCCAACTCCTCCAATTCTCCTTTTGTATAAATTTATCCCAGGTTTGGATTCGAACTGCCAACAAAGAGGATAAAATCATAAACCCCACAACACTTTTCCACCATGGAAATGGAATTTTTTTATCATAGTTACACATTAATATAGTTAAACATATTAGTTAGGTGATTCAAATATATATATTATTTGAATAAACATTTAATTAAATATTATTATTTAAATAAATATATTTATTTAGAAATGATGTATTTGTTGTAGAATATTTATATATAATATATATATATTTCTAATAATATATATTTTTATATATTTGTGTATAAAATAATATATATATATATAATATATTTATGTATAATATATGATACATATGTTTTTCTATAATTTATATATATGTGTAATATAATTGATACAGAAATTTTATATAATATATAATATATTTCTGTCTAATATTTATATCTATATTATATATATTCATAATATATATATATATATATTATTATATTTACATAAATAAGTATATAATATATATATATATATATTTGTAAATAGATTTATATTTGTTTGTGTGTGAGTGTATTTATGTATTTATATTACATTTATAGACATAATATAATTGTAATATATGTATTTATATAATCTTACTCATATATTTATATATATGTATGTGTGTGTGTAACAATAATATTATTAATTATTACCCCTATTTTTTAAACTGTGAAAATTATATGTTGGTTTTATAAATATTATATAATTATATATTTTGTGATTTGTATTTTAAATATAATATATTAAATACATTTATATTATATATTTAAGTATATGCTTATATATATTTATATTATATCATATATATATACACACATAACTAAATACATTCATATAATTGGAAATAAATATTATAATTAAGTGATATATATTTATATTTACTAAATTTATTTATAATTAATATAGCATACTATAATGTATAAATAATAAATATACAATATATATAAATTTATATATAATTAAATATTTATAATATTATATATATAATATGTGTAATATATATATTTATATTCATTTTTGATTTTTCATATATTATATATATTGGTATACATAAAAAGATATAAATGTATTTATACAAAAATATACAATAAAAATGTATTTAATATAATATATGTGGAATTTGAATCAAAATATAAATGTATTGTATCTTTAAAAACATTTATAAACTATATAAACTAAAATTTATATATTTATAATTAAATTTATATTATGTATACCAATATTAAACTATATAAACTAAAATATATATATTCATAATTAAATTTATATTATGTATACCAATATTTATATATTTATTCATTTTTTATATGTATATGTATTTTTTAATGTATTTATACATTTTCCTTACATATATATTGATAATTTATTTATTTGCATTTATATAATGTGTTTATGTAATATATATATGTACACACATTCAAACAAACACATATAAATTATTAAATTACAATTTATATGAGATATATAAAAAAACGAAAATTTATAGGGGTTTTAAACCCCCAATTAAGAAAGGATTAACAGTTCTTCATGGCCCCCATAAAATTTCTTGAATTAGAGGAGGTCCAAAACCCCTATAATTTCCTGAATTATAGGGGGGGGGCTAGTGCCCCCCCCCCTCCTCTAATTTTTTTAGTTAGACTGGGTTCAAAACCCCATCTAATCTAAGGGATTAGTGGCGGTTAATTAACCCTCTCTTATATAATAAATTAGAGGGGTTGTGAACCCCAACTATTTCCTTTTAAAAATAAATTTTATATATATCTAAACATATATATATATATATATCTCCTATAAAATCCAACCAATTTTATTATGGAAATAATAATTATGTTAGTTGTGATTTTGACATAACCGCATCTAAAATTAAAAAAATTACAATAAAAATAACGCAAATCAAAATTATATGGCGTGTTATATCCCTTTAAATGTTAATTATATAAGGGTTTGTGGATAAACACATCTAAAATATATTTTTAGGGTTTTTTTCATAACCCCTAATATATTCCATTATTAATATACTGTTTTTTGTAGTGGTGGTCATCAATGTGAAGATAAGAAGGATGTTGAGAAGAATAGTTAAAAATCCTAATAGTATGGATGTTTCATAGGAAAATATTATTCCTCTGGATACTGTTGGTATTGTGGTGGATTTTTGAATACAAAAATTATATATATTTTTATCCAATATCATTATAGATATTCCAAAAAATTATATAAGGAAATGTTTGAGTGTGATTGAATCTTCTCAATGAAATAAGTATGAGAAACATGTTTTTAAGAAACATGATATGGATAGTTTAAAATTTAAATCTATATTACAACCATTGAAAACAATTTTTAAAATATGTAAAGAAACTAGATATCTAGAATAATTATTCTTCGTACTATTACTGACAAAAAAAATTTGGTTAAAAATTCTCAGAAGCTAGATGTTTAGAAAGATAAAGGGAAGGAAAAATCCCTTTTTTTAAAACCACAATAAAAGAATTAAAATGATAATGAACTTGGATATTTGATAGTGAGTGTTTTTCTCATAAAATATGATACATGTTGTTTTTGGTGAATGGAAAATACTTCCAATAAGGAACAGTGACATTGGTAAATGATTAATCACTCAAAATCAAAGGTTTTGGATCAGGCATCATTGGGGTTGAAAGGATGAAAACCAAGAATTTTTTGTATGTTTATGGTTTGAAACCCAATTTTCTATGATTTTATCATCTATTTGATGAAATCAAAAAAGTTTTTTTTAGAAAATATGAGGTTTCTATGAGAAGTGAAGATTATGGAAATATTGTTACAAGAGGACAAGGTAAAAAAACTCTTATATCAAATTTGTGAAATTAAAAATTCTTTTTATAGGGTAATTGTGTATGGATATTAGATATAGAATAAAACGATGTGAAACATGTGTCAAAGAAAAATCTGCATGTTTTCAAAGTGATACAATGTCCAAGGTATTCTGAATATTTCAACAAGAAGAAAATGGTGTCTCACAATCTATAAGAAAGGGATTATAAAAATTTCAGTGTTTAAAAATGTTGACATTTGTTTAAAACAGCCCATGAAACATAGTAATTCTATTTTCAGTGGGACAATGAGAAAAAAATCAACTAATTGGGTTAAGTACTTCTTCAATTTAATTGATGAATTTATTTGTATTCCAAGTGTTATTTTTATGAATCATAAGTTAGGTGATCTGATATATTTTAAAAGTTTTTGGAGGAATGTAGAGAATGAATAATATTATTCCATGATGAAGTTGAGAACTAATAATGTGGGTTAATAAAAAAATGAAAAATTTGAATGTTATCTTGAGAAGCATGGAATTCAGCATGAGTTCAGCACTACATACCTCTTCAAATAAATGGTGTTACTATGTGGGAAGATTTAAGATTGGGGAAAATGTATGAGACTATTTTAATTAAACATGGCCTCCATATATAATTTTGGAGGAAATCCATGAGAACTACTCTATATATTCAAAATTGATGCTTATATGGGACATGTTTTGATATTACTACATATAATATATTTTATGAAAAAACTCCATTTTTTAGACTATATAGAATTTTTTGGAGTCCATGTATCATAAATAAAAATTGTGGAAACTATCGAATGTTTGATTAGATAGGTGAAGATTGAATTTTTCATGGATATTTTTTTAAATGAAGAGGATACTAATATTTAAACAATAATCTATAAAGGTTAGATGAATTTTTTGATGTAAATGTTGTTGAAAATGTGAGGATGATAAACATAATCATACGGTTACACAAGGTGAACAGAATTAAAAAATATCTAAATACTTTTATAAGGATGATAACACTGGTAATATTACTCAATAAAAATATTCAAACTCAGTTGTTTCTAGTGATGTGGATGAATATTAAAAATCACATCGTAGGCAGGGAAAACAAGTGCGTTCTTTGAAAATTATTAGAGATCAACATTAAAAGATTCATACATAAATAAAATAAATTTATGTTACACATACATATTTTATTAAAACGTTTAACCAAAATATGTGAATTAATCCATTTAGCAGCCAAAATGATTTTAGGTTATGAATGGAGAGTTTGATAACACTGAAAATAATTTTATGTGGGAATGTGTACTTAAACCAAACAAAAAAATTATATTGGTTCAAATTGGGTTTTATGGAATAATCAAATGAATATGCTGTTGTGATAAGAAACAAATAAGAATTAGTTTTAAGAGGATGCACACATATTGAAGTCATATATTTTGATGAGGCTTTTTCTATAATGCACATATTACAAACAATCCAATATTTATTTCTATTTATACACAAATAATTTACAATTTTTTTTGTATTTTTGTGAAATAATTTTTTCTGAATGGTGATCTTGATTAGGAAGTTTATATTGAATATTCATGGGAATTTATTAATTGTAAATAATAAAAATATTTTGGATATTTTAGGAATTAGTTTTATGGGACAAAAAAGATATAAGGTCATGTTTTTCAAAATTATATTCATGATTAATGAATGTGTGTTTTCAAAAAGGAAGAGTTTATTATAATTTAAACATTAAGGATAGTCAAGATATTTCCATCATAGTAATTTTGTTTTTTTATGACATTATCCTTATTGGGAATAACAAAAATTACTTTGGTATCATTTTTAGAGGAAATAAAAAAGTTGTTTGATATATATATACGGAGAGAAATTAAATACTTTCTCAGGATAAAAATATTATTAAAGAGAAGACACATTTTTATTTACTATGAAATTGTCACTGAGGAACTTTTTAATATGTTCTGGATCAAAAATTATAAATTAATTTATAGACCAATTTCAGTGGGAATTGTTTTTTTAAATATTGTGAAGGAAGTGGATCAGAAATAGTTTTATAAGATGATGGGATGTTATTTGTATTTGGCATCCTTAGGAACCAGCATTGTTTATGTTATTTCATTATGTTCAATATTTCTGCATTGTCCAAAATAATCTAACATTTTTGATGGGAAAAAAGTATAACTTATTTAAAAGTCAAATAAAATTTTGGAATTAGGTATGATAACTTTGAAACTGTTGATTTCCTTGAGTATTAAAATGATGATTAAAAGGGAAATATTGGTGATATATGATCCACATCTATTATAGTTTTCATTCGTGGGAAATAATTTTGTTTGTTGAAATACAAAGAAATTGAATTTTGTAAATATTAACATGGATGAAGCTGAGTAAGATTCCTTCACTCAAGATACTACTCAGAATTTATAGATGAATAAGAAGTTGAATGATTTACCTATTGATGTAAATTTACCCTTTATCTTGGGTTGTGATAATAAATGTGAAATTGAGCATACTTGATACTCAATAAAAGATTATTATTAAAAAATATGGATATCAAATATCATTTCATCAAAGAGCATGAGGATAAGAATTAATTCAATAAGAAGTATATTCTTAGATTAGATAATGTTTTTTACATTTTCAAAAACAACTTTACCAAAGGAACCTGTTCACACAATAAGAAATATGTTCATAGATTAGAAAATGTTTTTTACATTTTCAAAAAAAAATTTACCAAAGGAACCTGTTCACAAACTGATGGTGAATGTGGTAATTTGACCTCATTTTTATCATGTTTGAGGTATGTATTTTTTTCATGTTTCTTATATAATATTTGGATTGTATTTTCAAGGGTGATAATTATTTCATAAATAAATTTGTTGGATTATGATAAAACATTTAGAGATGTGTGTATTTTGTAGAATTTATGGGTAATCTGCGATATCATCATATAATTGTATGAACTATTTTAAATATTTTTTTGGAATGGTTGTAGGGAAGTTTAATTGACAGTAGTTTTGATGATTTAAAGAATGAGATGAAGAATGCTGATGATGTTTTCTGAGTCACTGCTTTTTTTAGCATGGTTTTTCTATAAATATGTATTGTTTCATGGAATGAGATAGCTCAAAAAGGATTCAAATTCGTGATAATTAATCCTTATCTTCTGGTTAGAATGATCAGTGATTTATGAATCTTGGATGGAAGAAAAAATCCAATGGGGGATATTGTTGTGACCATGTCATCTAGATAAGATTTTTTTGAAGATGGAGGGAGTTTTTTTAAGTGTTGTTTTTTTGTTAATGAAGAATGAAAATAATTAATATTTTAATTGATTACAATCAGATTGACCATCGTATCACAACATTAAACACAAATTTCTTAATGAATTACATCAGATTCAAAATATGTGTTCTGAAATAAAGGTTCATCAAACTCACCTCAGGCCTGGGAAGTGTTTTGATAGAAATAAGGATCAGATTATGAATTAATAAGACACAAATATGATAATTAATTTCTATTTATTACTCAAAAAATATCATAAGTAATATATGAATTTTTTTATGCAAGTCTTATATGATAAAGGTGGTGTGGTGCCCTGAAAAGCTAAAGTAAAAACCTTGTATTTGATAGTGTGTATGACATGCAACACCAGGAACATAAGGTAATATAATAACATGATAATTTATAATATATATACTATATACAATATATTATATATATTTCAATTCATGAAATAATGATTTTTCATCCAGTACAGGCAAGAGAGACCTTCATTGATGGCTTATGTTAAACGCAAGACAGAGTTTTACAAAAGATTAATGTGTTATTAAAATATTATTATAATATCTTACAACCTAGCTAATATGATAACAGTTATGAATAGTGTTAACTAAATTATTAAAATATATGGTTTATATAAATATAGAATTAATTAATGGGTTACCAAATAATGAGAAATGAAAATAAATCCAATTAAATAAATATTGTTATTTTTATGCTTCTAAAAGTGTTTCTACTTAATAAACATAACTAATTAAAAATATTTAATATTTATAATTAAATATATATGTTTTATACTCAATAAAATATTGTTTACATCTATCCACTAGGTTTTAGAGGAATAAGTTAAGAACAAACTCTATTTTACACATAAAAACCTAAATGTTTATAAAGGAAATTTCACTGCATTTTATTAGAGAACTCATTTTAAATTTGAATTTTGAATAATTAACTAATTTAATATGTAAAAATAAAAATCTAGTTTGAAATAAAAATATAATTATTAGGTAAGGGTTACTGTATTAATTTTTTGGAAACATATAATTTTAAATTAATAATTCAAATATAGAATTTTAGTAGAAAATTAATTTTTTTATTTTTATTTTTAAGGATAAATTATAATTTTAATTTGAATTAAATATTAATTATAATAATTTTTTATCATTTAATACAATTTATATCATTATAATGAATTTCACTGTGAATGTGATTATAAAATCCCAACAAATTTTCTGGTGTGTTTACATTAAAAAACTGTATCGGTGTCCCACCTGAAGTATTCAATTTAAATCATCCTCTTCCACTTCAATGATTGGAATTTTTCCAAATATATTCCATATTTGAGATCACAATAATTTAAAATTTCTAAAAGTAGAAACTATTTAAAAAATATTAATATAATTGATTGAAATTAATTACAATTATTAACGAAATATTAAGATTAATAAAGGACTAACCCATTATCAAAGGTGGCCAAGTGACCTATCCACTTGTTAAAAACCCTATATTAATTCTTTAATGCATCAATGAAAATTACATTATGATGTATAGTTGGTTTCTGATATCAATTTTTATGTAAAAATTTGGGTACCTCAAACTTATTTTCAAAATACCATGTGTCTTCTTTTCGTCCACTATAAAAGGCTACCCCCTCTCCCCAATCCCCACACATCTCAATCCACTTAGGTTTAGAAAATATCTACCCAAATATATTTCTATAACACCTCCCTATTGACTCTCCTTTCGTCACAGAATCTAAAGATCGGAAAAGGGAATATCCGAGCTCAAAGTGATTCATACTTTGAAGAAAAACATAAAAAATCAACAAAGGAAGGAAGAAAGGATCAACTGAAACCTCACCGCGCAAGTTATCTAACTGTCGCGCAAGTGTACTTGCGCGGCTACCTTGGTCGCGCAAGTGACTTGCACGACCTAAGTGGTAACCGCCCTGTAACCGCCTGGGGTCTTCTTTTGCCTATAAATAGACTCTGTGGGCCCCCCATTCGAGGATTTTTTTCCAGAAACTCGGATTGAAGCTCTCGACGCCCAAGTCTCTTCTCAAAGCTTCCGGAAAACTTCTAAGGTAATTTCTTACCTAGAATGGAAGATCTAAAGAGAAGAAAGAAGGAATAAGTGTTGAAACTTATCAACACTTGCGCGCCGACTTATTTCCTTCAATATAACTTGTGTGTCCCTTTTCTGGAAGAACCTCAAGAGGATTTTAAAGGGTTTAAAAAAGAGTCGCTCAAATATTTCAATGCTCGTTGAAAATCGCGCAAGTACACCATGTGTCGCGCAGGTATACCTGGGCGACCAAAACTTGAGCGCCCACGAAAGACTTGTGCGCCTTTCAAGACTTGCGCGCCCTTACATTTTTGGGTGCCCATCTTGCCCATTTTACCCCTCTTAAGCCATTACACCTTTCCTTTTCAAGATTCAGTCTTCAAGACACTCTTCAAAGCCATTTATGGCATGATTTCTTGATTTTAATTCCTTATCTGAAAGAAATTTTGTGGAATATCTCTCAAAACCTAGTGATTTAAATATCCTTATGTCACTAAATATAGAGAGTTCATTCATTCAACCTCATCCTTTAAGATGAGAAAATTCTTTACTTGGGAATCCTCCTCAGGAGTAAGCCCCAATAATAATCCTTTAACTTGGGCATCCTCCTCAGGAGTAAGCCCCAATTTCAAATCTGGGCATCATTCTTTAGGAGTAAGCCCCAAATTCTTAAAGTTCCCAAACTTGGGCATCCTCCTCAGGAGTAAGCCCCAAACCTTAATTCCTAACCTGGGTCTACTTTTCAGGAATAAGACTCAGTCATAATCTTGGGCATCCTTCTTAGGAGTAAGCCCCAAGTTCCCTAACCTGGGTCTCCCTTTTAGGAATAAGACTCAGTCATAACCGGGGCCTCTTTTTTTTAGGAGCAAGTCCCAGTCATAATCTTGGATTTCCTTTTCAGGAGTAAACCCCAAGCCCCCTTAAATTTATCTTAACCAGTCCTAATTTACCCTTGATTTGGGTTTCTTTTTCAGGAGTAAAACCCAATCATAAGTCCCCTCTTAACTTGGGCATCCTCCTTAGGAGTATGCCCCAAGATTAGGGTATTCAAATCTCCATAAAGCACATATACCTTTATGGACCATGTTCCTGGATTTTCTCCCTAAAAGTGAATCCTAAACCTTCATCTATCTGGGCAGTCATACATACCTAATCCCCAAACAATTTCTTATGATTTCATCATTCATGGAACAATTGTCTAATTTTTACCAATACCTCTTGTTTCTCACACCGAGCATGACTCACGTGAGCTTAGAGTGTAAAAGTAATTATGACATTCTTCTTTGAGCCATCAATCATAAACATCATACTCCATTACTCGAACTACGTGGGTTCTGATTCCTTTTACAAAACAAAGGATACGTAGGTAGCCCATTTATGGGTTCGATCCCAACTTTGAAATAATCCATGTCCTTCTGAATAACGATAAACTTCAAGTGCCCCACTGAGTGGCTTTAAAACCAGCCTGGTCATCATAATGACCAAGAGACTTTTATATAAATGTTTTGAAGGATACCATTGACCAAGAATCTCTAAACAGATATAGATGATTCTCTATTGATGAAGAACCTCGAATACATATAAAAGATTCTCTAAATTTCTTGTATATTTAATCATTGATTGTTAAAACTAAAGGAAAGAACATTTTATACTTGGTAATGTAATAAGGATTCACGAACATAACTTAAATCTATAAAGAGAGTCTTGGAGTAGACAATAATTCCCCTCAAAAAGGTGTGATGAGTCCGACCTCCCTCCTCTCGACCAATGCAAATTCCTAGGCCTCATTAGTCCACAAGCTAATGAGCGCCTACCTTTGGAAAGTGGGTCCAAACGGATGTGGAATCATTGGATGTTTCCGGTTCTATGAACAAACCCGCTAGAAACCGATCGGAACGTTTGAATCTCCCGTCAAGGAGGTCATCCCCGAAATCCATCGAGGAAACAAAAATGGTGAACACGACGTGAATCCTTAACCAAGTTAAAGTGATGTTCTTCTTATTTGTTAGGCCCCTTGGGCCAACAAAGCAATCATTGACATGTGCTCATCCAAAAGATGCAGTGGCCGGATTCATCTTGATTATGTCTGTTATATGGAACATGCACTCTTTTCTCAAGATCTTCTGCAAAATGTCTTTACTTCAATTCACCTCTATGAATACTGCTGCTATGAACACCTCTACTGTGAGGTCTACTACTGTGAAAACCAATGCTACTACTCCTGCTGGAACATCGTCCGCTCTGAGGATGACATCACCAACTCAACCTCTTCAATTCTGGGTTTCTAATGCACTGGTTAAGGAGTGCTGTCGCAACGGTACTATCCCAACTCTGGAGGCTGCTCGTCAAGCCCTCCAAGTTAACAACTCTACCTGGTCGTCCGGACAACGGTGGACAGAGATCAAGAAGCAGGCGGTGCTGACTACCTTCTCCAACCGTTTCGGGCCGTTATCCCCAGAACGCAATTTCCATTCACTCCCTTACTCTGAGGAAGTGAATGAGCAGGTCCCGCAGGACCTTAATTCAAAAATATAGGAGTCCTTCTCAAGGGCTCCCATCAACAATCGCCGCCAGACTCGTGCCGTAGTGTGCCCTCAACATGATGAGGGTACCGACTCCAGGCATTCAGCTCAGGTTCCTCGAACCCGAGCAGGCAAGATGAACCGCCAGAGACGGAATCCGGTAAACAATGGGCAGGTGGTCATCACTGCCATCTCCGGAGAAGTCCACCAACCTAACTTGGTGGAAAACAACGAGCAGGAACACACACCTGCCCGTTTTAATTCCGTTGTCCAGCAGACTCGTCTGGCAGCATCAAGACAATCCCGCCAGGCAATTCCGGCGGAGTACTGTAGGCAGGAACATACACCTGCTTATACATCACTAGTTAGTCAGCAGGCTCATCTGACTACATATGATGGATCTCGTCAACTGCGTTTGGCGAAGTGTAATCAGCAGGCACATACACCTGCTAATACTAATCAAGCCTACCAACAGTCTCGCTTGGTAGCGCACGGAGAAGTCAGTCGGAAAGTCCCGACGACAAACAGAAGGAAGAATCAACTCTCTGCCTCCACACTTGAGTACTGTCAGGATTCACTGACAGGAAAAGGAGGACAGGAGCAGGCACATACACCTACTCCAAGCCCAGAATGGACGTATATCCCCGTTCCGGCGGCTGAAGTCACCAAGCATATTTTGTCAATGGTGAAAGAGCAGAAGAAAATTCCTTCTCATATTCTGGATGCTTGCCAGGATATCATAACAGCTTCAGCATCATCATAGGGATAAACACATAAATCTATCCCTAGCAGTGGAGTGACACATCAACGATTCACTCCAGAACAGACACACACATCTGTTCCAGTCCAAGAGGGTTATGTGGCATACTCCCCCATATCAAAGGGACAACCAAATCAGGCACATACACCTGATTTGAGTAGAGATCATCAGCCTAACCTGACCATCTTTCCTGATCAGGCACATACACCTGCTCAGAGTAACCACTTCCGTCAACAAGTGGTTTCTAAAGTGAGTAAGAAGGCATCTAAGAAAAAGATCTGCCCAGCACAGTCAGGAGATCAAAGGCCAATCTGCAACTAGGCATTGCTCGATGCTGGAGTTCTTGAAGACCTCAGACATTTATCTATCAGAATTCAAGATTCTACTCCCTCAGTTCTCAATAACGAGAACATTAATTTTGAAGGTCTTCAACAGACACTTCCTCATGAAGGCTTGCTTCATGAAAGTTCAATCAATCTTGAAGTTTATTCTTCAGATGAGAGCCACAGGAACCCTCTGTGTGGTCAGAAGACCAAGGAGCAAGAGATTTCATCTTTTGCTGTAACCCATCATGACGGTCCTCCTCATGGTGATGAACTTCGCTGCGAAAGTGCTCTCTGAAGTAGTGATTCACGTTGTCTCGAAAATTCTTCAGAAGGAAATGTAGTGACGAGAAAGACCTCCTATCTCGAGGCACTTTCAAACGTAAAACCAGTCATGTCTGATGATTTACTATCGGCAGGTGAAACTCTTTCTCCATCAGAAGATAGCTTGGGGTTCAGGTTATTCTCCGAACCATCCCTGGGTCATTCATCTTCCAGCATGAATAGTGATATCTCTACCAATCTTGTTGAATCCGATGAAGCAACAAGGAAACACCAACTCTGGTCCAAACTGGTAGAAGAATCTTCATTTAATGATAAAGAGGAAATGCTGAACATGAGGAAAAAACTGGCAAAAGGTGAAGTACCAGTCATGTTTTGGCCATTGGCTGACTCCCAGTACGACATTCCAAATATGTTGACGGATGATGGAATCCATGATATTCATCTCAACATATGGAAGACTCTTTTTCAATTGAAGAAGAAAGTATTATCTTACGGTGATTATGAAAATCATATTAAGATAATAGAAGGGTTACAACGCCAGATTGATTTGGCATCTCTATCAGTCTCTCGGTATCCGAAGGCTGAAAAGCAACAAAGAACCCTTCAACGTTCATGCCTTGGCGCACTAAGAAAATTGCGTCAGTTAATTGCCAATGCTCCATTTGATGTTCATATCAGAGGATGGGGTGTTCACGGAGCACTACATTTCACAGTGCTTTCCGGTCAGCAAAGCCCGCCGAAAATGGTCTCATGCAATGTTATTGCCCATGGCCGGCCACAGTCAATGGGCTTTGTTCATAATCAAAAGCCTGCTCAAGAACAGGCTTCAACTAGTTCCTCTCAAAATCAAGTATATAGAGAACAAGTTGTTGAATTGCTCCTACATCAAGCAGGCGAGAATATTGCACAAGCCTCTCGTCTGGAGAAAACACGTCATCAAATGACAGAAGTTTCGGAAATAATCCAACGATCTGTTGAACCAGGTGATAAAAGTGGATACAAGTTAATGCATCCAGCTAATTTCCGAACTAAGATTCGCAAGATCAAGAGAGATTTTAAAAAGATCTCAGACATAGAATGTCAAGAGACACCCCATCTTTCCAGACTGGGGACTTCTCTAACCCAACCCTCAGAGTCAACAAATGGGATTCGAGGAGTTGAGCGGAAGCAGCAGGAACATCCTTAGTCCACCGGACTGGGGACTTTTTCAAATCCTCAATCCCTCCCTCAGAGAAAGTCAGTATTCTCTCGATTAGGGAATAAGCCTCAAGAGGAACGAAGAGCCAAGCTATCAGGAGATTCTCTCCAAGTGACGGTTCTCCAAGAAGTTCCTGAGGGATCAAGTCAACGGAATGCCATGTCTCATCATGGACATAGAAGAAGACAATATCACAGAAATGCTAATAGAAAGGATTCCATGAAATATGCATCCATTAATGTCATCAATGCCGTTGCTGCCGATTCACCAGATGAGGCTCAATCAGAGGGATCAGACGAAGAGGTTCCTGCTCAAGAAGTTGCGCACACAGACTTAAATGAAGAAGGTGTGCGCACACGTAATCAAAGGCTTACCCAAAATCTGGGTATTCCTTCAAGTAACCCACTTCCCCCTCTCCGAAAAGGATCCAATAAGGGGAAGGGAAAGAATCAGGTTACTTCTCACCCTTTCTCTGAAGGAGGTCAATCGCTCTCATTAGAGCAAAGGTTTGCACAATAGGAGGAAGAAATGAAATAATTAAGAAGGTTGAATGCAGAACTACTTCAAAGTAGTCTTTTTCTTAAGAATGATGAAGTCCAACAGCCGAAGGAATTTTTTGTAACTACTGAGATGGATCAGGAATATCCTCCTTTATCAGTACACCCTCAGAGGTCTAATCCTACATGTCAAACGCAACAACGGTTGGCAGCACTACCATCAGTTGCAGCACCAACCACCACGTCTGTCCAAGCTCCATTTATTGCACCTACTCAAAACCAAGTTCAACCTGATGTTTCTCAAAAGTTAATAACTACTATTGAGTCATTAACAGCCCGGTTAGAAACTATGGAAGGAAAATGGGCGCAAGTTCAACCTGAAAAGAAAGTTTACCCTGAATGGGTAGATTCAATTTCTCCTCCATCCTGTTTTGGAAACCCTGTTTTCCCTACTTTCAATGGATCTGGAGACCCTGAACAACATTGATGCATTACGTGTCTTGTTGTGATCCTATGATGGGAACTCCAGAGCAGCAAGAAGCAGTGAAATTCAGATGCTTTGTGCGAACCTTACAAGGACCAGCTTTTGTCTGGTATACAAGCTTGCAATCCCGGCCAGTCATCGGATGGGAGTATCTTCGTCTAAAATTCCTTCTTCAGTTTAGCTCAACTTTGCGAAAAACGACAGTTTTCGATCTTACAAACTGCAAGCAAAGGGAGAATGAAAGAGTCTCTGATTTCATTGCTCGTTGGAAGGGATTAACGTATTCCCTGAGTTTAGCACTCCCTCAAGAGGAATTGTTGCCAATCTGTGTGGAAAATTTGCGTGACGAATTACACACGCCATTGATCCCTGTGAAATACACAGGAGGGTTTCGAGACCTTACTTCAATCTCTCAGCAGATTGAATATTCCCTTATACAGGATAAGGTTAAATCTCGTATAATTCCATCAGCTCCAGGAAGAAGAATGGGAAAAGCAGAAACTACTACAGTTATTCTTAAACAAGAACCTGTACCTATATCTACTTCAAAACCTTCATCTTCTCGAAGGACTCCACCTCCTGAACGCCAACAACAAAGGCCGTTTCTTCCAAATGATCAAAGAGATCAACGACGAAAACAATTTGAGGATATGAAGAGTAAAACATACTCTTTCCGAAGTGAGCAAGTTCCTGGTTACTTCATTTCAGCTTTGGAAAATAATTTGGTTCAATTACCAGTGCCGAAGAGGCCAAACAAGGAAGGAGATGAAGACCGTCCCAATTATTGTACCTTTCATCAAATGTTGGGGCATCCCATCCAGGAGTGTTTTGTCTTTAAAGACCTCCTGCAAAAGATGGTCGACTTGGGACAAGTCAAATTGAAGGGTTCTTCAGCTCATGTAGCGTGTATTACCACTACAGATCCAGAGGAAGGAGGCGAGTGGCAGGAAGTCAAAAGAAAAACTGCGAAAAAATATGATGATTGGATGGTCAGAAAGACAATCAATCAGACCCATTCCATTTTGCGAACACAATTGAAGAAGCCAATTGTGTCACCTACAAAAGATGCAGTAAATCCTCTATAAAAATACAAATCCTCAAAAGGGCAGCGCAATTCAAAGAAGAAAGAGGAATCAGGAGAAGATGATTATGTATCAAAGCCTAAATTGTCTTTGACTCTGCCAGATTTCATGCCATCTACTTCAAAGCCACGGGCACCACCCTATCAAATGGCACAGCCTAAACAGGCTAACCAGGCAGAGTCTTTATCAGACGAAGAGTTAATCTTTGGTTCTGTTAATATGATTCAATTAACAGATCCATATTCCAGTCTTGATGAGCCTGAATTACTTGTATCAAATAAGGGAATCCGAGGAAGTTCTAGAGGTTCAGGATACAGGGGAAGACGTGGTTCTTTCCGAAGCCACTACTCTAATTTTACCCCTGCTAACACTGTATATGCAGCAGAAACTCGTGGTAGAGCCCTTCAGCGATCTCAAAAAGAACAAGCAAGTTCTTCTGCCAATGGCCAACTCAGTTTTGGCACAGTAATTTCGGAAGACCGATTAAAGGTTCCATCTTCTTTATATCAGCAAGTAAATGGATCTAATCAGTCTAATCTTCCAAAAACAAGGATGTTGCCAACTTCAATACAAGATGCATCAGCTTCCAAAGAATATTCTTCCAAGGTACCTGCTAAACCGCATATTCCTATTGGGAAACGCAGACCTCTAGATCAAAAGTATGATATATTGAAACACTTGGCCCAAGTACCAGCCAAATTATCAATTTTGGATTCTTTTAATCTGTCAAGAGATCTTCGGGAAGCACTCATCGAAGCATTGTCAAGTCCTCATGAGTTTGAAGCTGAAATTGCTGCAGCTGAAATCTATCACATAGAGAATAATCCTGCAGAATGCCATGCAGTGATATCTTTTACTGATAAAGATGAATATGATGTTGTGCATAGGCACATAAAACCTTTTTACTTATCTGGAAAAGTCAATGGTGTAGATATTCGAAGAGCTTTCATTGACAATGGTTCAGGAGTCAACCTCATGCCCATTCATACACTTCGTCGATTGGGCCTCACGGAATCTGATTTATCTCCTTCTACCATGATGTTGCAAGGATATGATAAAAATGAACAAGAACCACTGGGAGAAGTTACACTTAGAAATCAGTTTGGAGATCTTATTTCCAATTCAGATTTCATGATTGTTGATCAAGACTCAGCATTCAATATCTTGCTTGGAAGACCCTGGCTACATCAGCATGCAGCTATTCCTTCATCATACCATCAATGTCTCAAATACTGTTTCGATGGTCAAGTTGGAACATTGTATGGTGATAAGGCCCCGTTCAAGACATGTGAGTCTCAATATATTGAGGCGGAATTTTATCACATGATGGGAAGAGAAAAATCTACAATGAAGGAAATTACCAAAGTTAATGCTCCATATGGTTTGGAAAAATTTCCAATAAATCCATTTTCACATATGAGTACAGATTATGTGTTACCTATCAGTCAAATTGACAAAATAGGCCCAAATCAAAA
This sequence comes from Viscum album, assembly GCA_963277665.1. Lineage (NCBI taxonomy): Eukaryota > Viridiplantae > Streptophyta > Magnoliopsida > Santalales > Viscaceae > Viscum > Viscum album. The sequence continues at coordinate 977,465,117 of OY728125.1, forward strand.
TACTCTTATGGAAGGATCCATAATGTAAATTACGGCAATCGAGCCAGACAACATAGGAGAAATTGGTAACTTACCAAGCAGTGATGAAAGCATAAGTGGTGATGTTTTCATTTCGTCTGTTGAAATCCAACAAGTCTATACTTCGCTAATCAGGCTAGAAGAAGTTATAGCAACACCAGAGGTGAATAATGATATCGATTCTCAATCCATCATCCCCTATTTATTTCCCAAAGAAGACCCTTTATCAACAATAGGGTCAGAAATGGAAGCTTATTCTTCAAAATGTGAAAATTTTGACATCTCTTATGATCATGAGAATTTCGTTTTTTCATCTACTTTGCAAGTAGAAACGGAAGAAATAACACATGATGAAGTGGAAGAGGAATATCTTAGAGATGCTCCTCCAGCATTTGAAGAGGGTATCTCTACCACTGTGGATGAACTCAGAGAAGTAAATCTGGGTACAGAGAAAGATCCACGCCCCACTTTAATTAGTGCGGACATGACCCTTGAAGAGCAACAGATGTATATTTCTTTTCTAAATCAAAATAAAGATATTTTTTCTTGGAATTATACAGAGATGTCTGGCCTTGATCCTGATGTTGCCACCCATCATTTGGGTTTGCCAAAAGAACATCGAGGATTCAAGCAAGCCGCGAGAAGAACACACCCAACCTATGCTTCCAAAATTGAGGCTGAAGTGGATAAGTTTATCAAAGATAACATCATCAGAGAAGTTCAATATCCCAAGTGGTTGGCTAATATTGTACCTGTAAAGAAGAAGAACGAACAAATTAGGGTTTGCATCGATTTCAGAGATCTTAATCGGTATTGTCCTAAAGATGATTTCCCAGTTCCGATTACAGAACTCTTAATTGATGCGACGGCTGGCTATGAAGTACTTTCTTTCATGGATGGATATTCTGGATATAATCAGATCCGAATGGCCCCAGAAGATGAGGAATATACAGCCTTCAGAGCTCCTCAAGGTGTGTTTTGATACCGGGTGATGCCCTTTGGTTTAAAGAATGCAGGTGCAACATATCAACGCGCCATGCATCGTGTCTTCAAATCTCTTTTAGGGAAGTTTGTTGAATGATATGTAGATTATTTGGTGGTTAAATCCAAACAACGTTCTAATCACTTGGCTGATTTGGAAGTCATATTCCACAAGCTTCGACAACATAATTTGAAGATGAACCCCTTAAAATGTGCTTTTGGGGTAACCTCAGGAAAATTCCTCGACTTTGTTGTACGCCATCGTGGTATTGAAGTCGATCCTGAGAAGACCAAATCAATCCTTGGTATGTCACCTCCTCAGAATTTGAAAGAATTAAGAGGACTTCATGGACACTTAGCCTATATTCGGCGTTTCATCGCCAATTTGGCAGGAAAAAGTTTACCCTTTACCAAATTATTGAAGAAAGGAGTCACTTACCAGTGGAATGAAGAATGTCAAGAAGCATTTGATGTCCTCAAGAAATACCTCTTGAGTCCACCAGTACTCATGCCACCTGTTGAGGGTAGACCTCTAATACTCTATGTGACAGCTTTAGAGCGATCATTGGGTGCCTTTCTCGCTCAAAAGAATGATGCTGGGAATGAAAATAGTCTCTACTATCTCAGTAGAACTATGCTTGAAGCAGAAACCCGGTATTCAAATATTGAAAAGTGCTGCCTAGCATTAATCTTTGCAGTTCAGAAACTGAGACACTACCTGCAACATCATGAGGTCCAATTGGTATCTCGTAATAATCCGCTCAAATTCATCCTTTGTCATCCAATGCTTACAGGATGTCTGGCAAGGTGGGCTGTTATTCTACAGCAGTTCAACATTCAGTATGTGTCTCAAAAGGCAATTAAGGGCCAAGCTCTGGCTGATTTCCTGGCTGAACATCCATCAGTGGAAGACACGTATTCAAATATCGAACTCCCTGATGAGGAAGTTTTCTCTATTCAAGAGAGTCCTCAAACATGGGAAATGTATTTTGATGGTGCTTCTAGAAGTCCAACAGGGAAGAAAATGGAAAATCCTAAATTCAACAATGTTGGTTTAGGAATTGTTCTCATTTCTCCAGATAAGGCAATGTTACCTTATTCCTTTTTGTTGTGGGAAGGTGGTACCAATAATGAAGCTGAATACCAAGCTCTCATTACAGGCTTGGAGTTAGCGCTTCAAGCACAAGTGAATCACTTAAAGGTGAAAGGTGATTCAGAACTGGTAATCAAACAAGTCAATGGGTATTATGCCATCAGAAAAGAAGAATTAATCCCTTTGTATGATTACGTTAGAGAGTTAATGTCGGAATTCCCTTCAGAACCGACATTTTCTTATGTCCCAAGATCACAAAATGCTCAAGCTGATGCACTGGCTAATATAGCCACAGCTTTAGCAGATCCAAATCGGGACGAGACAACCATATGTATTGCCCATCGTCGTGAAATTTCACCTTATTTTCAAGTCAGAACAGAGGAAATTAATGAAATTAGTCCCATTCCTGAACCTTATGGTCATACTACAGGATGAATGTCACCTATCAGGGAATACCTTCAAAATGGAACACTTCCACGTGATAGAGCCGAGAAAGATCAAATTCGGCGACGTGTGGTCAATTTTACTCTTTATGATAGCCCAAACCACCTCGAGAAAATTCTCTACAAATGTGGTTTTGATGGAGTTCTCTTCAGATGTATTGATGGTGAAGAGACAATGGATGTCATAAAAGAAGTGCATGCAGGAGTCTGTGGTGCCCACCAGTCTGGACATAGACTGTCTGATCAAATTCGAAGGCTTGGATTCTTTTGGCCTTCAATGATACAAGATTGTGTTAATTTCCCAAAGAAGTGTCATTCATGCCAAGTATATGCCAACTTCATTCATAAACCTCCAGAGTTGCTTCATACAGCTAAATACTCATGGCCATTTTCCACATGGGGAATGGATGTGGTGGGACCTTACCCTTCAGCTACGGCCAAGCAGTTTAAGTACATTCTTACTGCTACTGATTTCTTTTCCAAATGGGCAGAGGCAGTACCTCTCAAAGAAGTCAGTTCTAAATGCATTGTTAACTTCATCAAGTCTAACATCATTACTAGATTTGGTGTCCCTCATACCATATTGACGGACAACAACACCAACTTTTGTTCTTCTGAGGTAAAGAAATTGTATCAAGAATACAACATTAAGTCCAACCATTCATCTCAATATCATGCAGCGGCTAATGGCCAGATAGAGGCCTTAAACAAGACTCTTTCAAATATACTGCAAAAGATGGTGGATAAAGATAAGAAGTCATGGCCTGATAAACTCTTTCATGCTTTATGGGCTTATCGGACTACCACTCGCAATGCAACGCGGTCAACTCCATATTCATTGGTATATGGAACAGAAGCAGTCTTGCCAATTTATGTTCAATTGCCCTCACTCAGAATAGCCATGTGTGATCTGTTATCTACAGATGAGAAATCCCAAAAGCGGTTGAATGAATTGGAAAAGTTAGATGAGAAAAAATTGTGCACTTTACACCACTTGGAAATCTATCAAAATCGAATAGCACGAGCTTTTAACAAAAAAGTTCGTCTTCGTTCATTCATTCAAGGAGAATTGGTATTGGTTCTCAGAGCACCAATGATACCAGGAAAGAAGCCTCCCATGATTGAACCAAAATGAGAAGGACCTTATTCAATACATAAAGTCTACTCCAATGGAGCATATTCTCTAATTTCAATGGATGGAGAACACATTACGACTCCAACTAATGCCAGATTTCTAAAGAAGTATTTTGTATAAACACACAATATTGTTTCCAGATCCAAAACAATCACATTGGTTCATGGTATTGTCCCTACTACATGACACTAAACTGTGCAGCACCAATAGTCCTAACTTCATGACTTTAAACTGCATAGTCCCTATATTATGTCCTACATGACACTAAACTGTATTATGTCCTATCTACATGACATTAAACTGTACAGAAGTTCCATATTTTGTCCAAGATGACATTAAACTATATTTTGTCCGAAATGAAATTAATCTATATTGTGTCCTAGCAACATGACATTATACTGTGTGGCACTTTTCATCGTCCAGCATGACGATAAATTGTAAAAAGTCCCCAGAACTGATATTCTCATATTGGTTCACCTTAGTCCTAGCTACATGACTTTAAACTGTACAGCAATCATCCAGTATGACTTTAAACTGCAACTTCTTCCCACACGACATTAAACTGTGAAAAAGTTCCCTAAACCGTCCAGCATGACCTTAAACTGCATCATCCCTGGTCCATGTATATGACCATAAACTATTTGCAAATCCTTTATGTCCAGCAAGACGTTAAATTGTGACGTCCTAACTACATGACGCTAAACTGTATAAAAGTCCCTCACGTCCGGAAAGACGTTAAACTATATAATCTCAAAATTCCAGTATGACATTAAACTGCACCATTCACGGTCCATGCATATGACCTTAAACTATTCGCACTTTCGTCCGACATGACGTTAAAATGGTACACTCTTTTGTCTTTACTGCATGACATTAAACTGCACAGTCCCCCTTTCGTCCAATATGACGTTAAACTATTTTTTCCCCATCGTCCTAACTACGTGATGCTAAACTGTACAAAAAGTCCTTGATATGTCCTACATGACATTAAACTGTATTTTGTCCCTGCTACATGACACTAAACTGTGCAGTACCAATAGTCCTAACTGCAAGACTTTAAACTGCATAGTCCCTTTTTTTATGTCCTACATGACATTAAACTGTGCATCGTTAAGGCTGTTATTACCTCTTTTTTCTCACACCGAGTATGACTCACGTGACCTTAGAGCGAACAACAACCATAACACTCCCTTTGGGCCACTAACCATGTATAATTCCCAACAACATTTTTTATTAGATCATTGTCCCCAAGAACAACTTCATCATTAATTCATTCTTTAATTGAACTACACGGACATTGATCCTTGCCCTCCAGGCTGGGTATGTAGGCAACCTCCCAGGGTTCAAGCCCAAAAAAAAATCTCTTCACATCGGTTCACCACCATCTCATATGATGTTGATTTGTGAAACCGCCCCTGGAATCAATATCTTTACATTGATTCACTTTCATCCTTGTTATATGACGTTAAACTATACAACACTTTTGTCTGGTACGACAATAAACTACAATATTCTTTGATTTCCTCATTTGAGAGAGAACTATTGTTGACATTGATTTTTCAATCATGGTTTTCATTTTCAAAAGACTACACGCATACATGGTAATGCCTAAACTTTTTATCTTAGGTTAAACCATCATTGCACTAATGTACCCTTTCACCCTTCACATGTACCAACCAAATTTGTACAAAGGGTAGTTCTAGAACTACGTGGACTTGATTCCCATCCTTATGGGATACGTAGGAACATTCGAGTGTCCCTCGAATCCAGTCCCAAGTCTTTTGGGCCTAACCCCAAATTTCACTTTCTGTCCCTTGGCTGAAAAGTCCTCAAGAAAACACACACTGTGTATTCATTATTATGGTCCGAATTCTATGACCCTAAACTAAGATCACTCATACTTTCGTCCTGCACGACGTTAAACTGCATTTCAAGAACTACGTATGGCTTGATTCTCATTCTTATGAGATACGTAGTGAAGTCCAAAATTTCAATTCAGGACCCAGCCACAACATGATTATGGTTTTTATTGACCTATGTATCTCTATATACATTGGACAATACCCATCTTTATGTGTTATAATCCTAACCTTAAAATATTTTCAGATCTTCATAACCCTTTTCATGACTTCTAGTCACAAAAATGTCAAACTTCTGAGAAATCTTTTTGCCTGACTATGCAGCACGTGCCCATAGATGGCCTTGCATAAACAGTCCACATAACAGACTTGTCATCCAAAAGATGCTATTTATTTGACCATGCAGCCAATGCCCTTAGGTGGCCCTGCATATTTCAACCCCCTAACGGGTTTGTTAAATAATGGTAACTTCATTCTTGGGAAGAATGCCTCTTTTGTCCTTATTTGTCTTAAATGACAGTATGTAGGTATCCGCAATAAAAATAGCAATCCTTAACATATTTGTCCCTTATCCTTTTTCATGATCTGAAAGTATTCAAGTCTATGGTTTTTTCTTCTTCCCTACGTTTGGGTCAGACCTTCGTAGGAGTGATGTTCTTCCAGTTCTTCGATATTCTTGTTCGGAAATATCTTCTCCATATTCAAGTACCTCTTTCCATACAACAAAATCTATACTTTAGAAAATTTGAATCTCCATAAACATTCACTGGCTTTTAACACTAGGAAAGTAAATTTCTGGGAGTTCTTTTGCTTGACTATGCAGCACGTTCCCATAGGTGGCCTTGCATAAACAGTCCACATAACAGACTTGTCATCCAAAAGATGCTATTTATTTGACCATGCAGCCAATGCCCATAGGTGGCCCTGCATATTTCTACCCCCTAACGGGTTTTGTTAAATAATAGTAACTTCATTCTTGGAAACTACTTCTTCTAATGCCTTTTTAGCTATTTTTCATATCATTCCTCAGATTCAAATATTCTTAAGCCATAGTTTACATTTTTTCTCTCATACTTGAGTATGGTAATATGTTTTCAGATAAATTGTCAAGGAATTGAATCAATTTTAATCTATTTTGGTCAAAGCTATTTCGACCTTAAACATTAGCCCCTTTATGTTCGGTATGCATGACTTTAAACTGCCCACAAAAGACAAAGGAACTCTGAATAAAAGTCAAGTTCCAGCTCACTAAATATACATTTATGTGTAATTTAGGTAATATTGAGCAATTAAAAAGTTCAAATTTTGTAGGATTATTTGTAATAATCCTAGTAAAAATCAAACTATGCTTACTAGGCCCATTGGCTTAAGTAAATTTGAAGCAGGTAGTGAAACAAATGCAGGTACAAATGATTGAAGACTAAAGTGTTTTTCATTGATACACAAGAGTTAGAAGGACATCCACAGACTGGAGTCTCTTCCCTTTTTCGACAATTACAAGAGGCTTTCAACATAATACTTCATTTGATTTATGGCATCCCGAGCTTCATCAGCAACCACCTGGAATTCATTCATTCAACTGGATACAATAAGAGATGCAGTGATACTAGCTCTTCTTGGAACAATTGTAAAAGGATGTTCTTGAGTGCGGTTTGAGAGAATTTTCTGCTGATCAAACAGTGACTCTGTTTCTGTCCAAGAAACTTTGAAGATGGATACATGGATTTGAGAATGGAGCATTGGAAGTAAAGAGCCATTCGGAGAGAGTACTCTTTTCAGATATTGCTCTAATACCACGTTTGTCTTATCTCCACCAACCATTAGTGGAAAACATTTCAGCCCATGGGTTTGCCATTTTCATATCTGCAAGTAAATGACATGGAGGAAGAATTTGAATTTTCACACCATTGTTGTTACTCTTAATGCACAGTATAACCGAAATAGAGAAGTAGCAGTGCAACTGCATCTCAGGTGTATAATTGTTTGCATTTGGAACATTGACTCCTTGCAGATGACCATGACCACACAGAGACAGGTAGAAGCTCTGTGGGAAATTTAGATGATATTTCTTCAAGTACTTATCCAAATCTGGGAAAGTGTTGTCGCAAATATCATAGTAATCATGGCCAATAATGTTCATCATGTCATCAATCCGCTTTCTATCCAGTTCATCAGCCATTCCAATTCCCTTAGGAGCCATTGAATCTGCACAAAAGTTGAACAAATTTAACTCTTAAATGGGTTTATTTTTCATAAAATTTGTGAAAAAATCCGGAAAAAATGGCCAAGGCATTAAGTCACACAAGTCTAAAAAAATGGCGCGCAAGTATTTCAGGTGCCGCGCTAATTTTTGACGCCCAAGTCTAAACCGCACAAGTACGAATACGTTTACAGGAGCGCGACAGCGAGGGAACAGTGGAAAAGAGACTTGCGCGGCTTAGGTGACCTGCGCGGCGAGAGCTCGAGAAGGTATGAAGTTCAGAAATCCGGATACTTGTACGGAGGTGAGGGCCATGTATTTATAGGCCAGGAAGCCTATCTGCGCGCCGAATTCAGAGCGCTTAAGGGCTGCGCGATGCAAACTTGCGCGCCTCCCTCTGTGCACTGAAGACTTGCGTGCCTCCCTTTTCCTTTGGAGGAATTCGATTTCCTCAGAGTCCGATCCTCTTTTCTCTCCGGATCCAACTCTGAGGGGGTCTTTTGTTGACGCTCCTTTTGTCACAGAATCTAAAGATCGGAAAATGGAATATCCGAGCTCAAAGTGATTCATCCTTTGAAGAAAAACATAAAAAATCAACAAAGGAAGGAAGAAAGGATCAACCGAAACCTCACCGCGCAAGTTATCTAACTGTCGCGCAAGTGTACTTGCGCGGCTACCTTGGTCGCGCAAGTGACTTGCGCGACCTAAGTGGTAACCGCCCTGTAACCGCCTGGGGTCTTCTTTTGCCTATAAATAGACCATGTGGGCCCCCCATTCGATGATTTTTTTCCAGAAACTCGGATTGAAGCTCTCGAAGCCCAAGTCTCTTCTCAAAGCTTCCGGAACACTTCTAAGGTAATTTCTTACCTAGAATGGAATATCTAAAGAGAAGAAACAAGGCCTAAGTGTTGAAACTTATCAACACTTGTGCGCCGACTTATTTCCTTCAATATAACTTGCGCGTCCCTTTTCTGGAAGAACCTCAAGAGGATTCTAAAGGGTTTAAAAAGAGTCACTCCAATATTTCAATGCTGGTTGAAAATCCCGCAAGTACACCATGTGTCGCGCAGGTATACCTGCGCGACCAAAACTTGCGCGCCCACGGAAGACTTGCGCGCCTTTAAACACATGCGCGCCCCTACCTTTTTGGGTGCCCATCTTGCCCATTTTACCCCTCTTAAGCCATTACACCTTTCCTTTTCAAGATTCAGTCTTCAAGACACTCTTCAAAGCCATTTGTGGCATGATTTCTTGATTTGACTTCCTTATCTGAAAGGAATTATATGGAATATCTCTCAAAACCTAGTGATTTAAATATCCTTATGTCACTAAATATAGAGAGTTCATTCATTCAACCTCATCCTTTAAGATGAGAGAATTATTAACTTGGGTATCCTCCTCAGGAGTAAGCCCCAATCATAATCCTTTAACTTGGGCATCCTCCTCAGGAGTAAGCCCCAATTTCAAATCTGGGCATCCTTCTTTAGGAGTAAGCCCCAAATTCTTAAAGTTCCCAAACATGGGAATCCTCCTCAGGAGTAAGCCCCAAACCTTAATTCCTAACCTGGGTCTCCTTTTCAGGAATAAGACTCAGTCATAATCTTGGGAATCCTTCTTAGGAGTTAGCCCCAAGTCCCCTAACCTGGGTCTCCCTTTTAGGAATAAGACTAAGTCATAACCTGAGCCTCTTTTTTTAGGAGTAAGTCCCAGTCATAATCTTGGATTTCCTTTTCAGGAGTAAACCCCAAGCCCCATTAAATTTCTCTTAACCTGTCATAATTTACCCTTGATTTGGGTTTCCATTTCAGGAGTAAAACCCAATCATAAGTCCCCTCTTAACTTGGGCATCCTCCTTAGGAGTAAGCCCCAAGATTAGAGTATTCAAATCTCCATAAAGCACATATACCTTTATGGACCCTGTTCCTGGATTTTCTCCCTAAAAGTGAATCCTAAACCTTCATCTATCTGGGCAGTCATACATACCTAAGCCCCAAACAATTTCTTATGATTGCATCTTTCATGGCACAATTGTCTAATTTTTACCAATATCTCTTGTTTCTCACACCGAGCATGACTCACGTGAGCTTAGAGTGTAAAAGTAATTATGACATTCTTCTTTGAGCCATCAATCATAAACATCATACTCCATTACTCGAACTACGTGGGTTCTGATTCCTTTTCCAAAACAAAGGATACGTAGGTAGCCCATTTATGGGTTTGATCCCAACTTTGAAATAATCCCTGTCCTTCTGAATGACGATAAATTTCAAGTGCCCCACTGAGTGGCTTTAAAACCAGCCTGGTCATCATAATGACCAAGAGACTTTTATATAAATGTTTTGAAGGATACCATTGACCAAGAATCTCTAAATAGATATAGATGATTCTCTATTGATGAAGAACCTCAAATACATATAAAAGATTCTCTAAATTTCTTGCATATTTAATCATTTATTGTTAAAACTAAAGGAAAGCACATTTTATACTTGGTAATGTAATAAGGATTCACGAACATAACTTAAATCTATAAAGAGAGTCCCGGAGTAGACAATAATTCCCCTCAAAAAGGTGTGATGAGTCCGACCTCCCATCCTCTCGACCAATGAAAATTCCTAAGCCTCATTAGTCCACAAGCTAATGAGCGCCTACCTTTGGAAAGTGGGTCCAAACGGATGTGGAATCATTGGATGTTTCCGGTTCTACGAACAAACCCGCTAGAAACCGATCAGAACGTTTGAATCTCCCGTTAAGGAGGTCATCCCCGAAATCCGTCGAGGAAACACTCCCATATACTATGAATCCAGTATTTATGTAGAAATCCTTCCATGGAATCCTTTTGGAACATACCCAACGTAGATACCTAATTTAGATGTAACGTCTACTCTGAAGCTCATTAGTTTTATTTTCATTCTCAACCACCTGAAATATCATTATTCAATGAACTTGTAACCAAACTAGTATCCTCAATATAATTTACTTTTGCTATGATAATGTTTATCAATACACTTACACATATTTTAATCAAATGGGTAATGAATATATTGTTTTTGTGTACGATAAACTACTCCCTCAAAGCGATGTCGTCCATGCACACAATAATGGATTGAATAAAGGATGGTTTAAATAAAAAATATTTGAAATAAAAAATATCTATATAATATTTATGAAATAATTAAGATTCTAGATATATATATATATATATCATTTTTTTCATTACCCTTTCACACACTTCAAAACATGTCACAACATCGTACGTGGATGTGTGAACTACATTATCCTCGACATGAGGTGATTCCTTTTATATCACACGAAATATATATATATAAATATATATACGACTAAATAATTTTTTTATGTTTTAAATAATTATCATTCTAGAATGATGTAATGCTTCTTACCTTCTTTTAACAATGATCACTGAAAAATGAGAATGTTACTCATGCGTACGTACGACCTACTATCTCAATGATTGTATCATTGGTTCGTTTTTTCATAAAAATATTTAATTATTGGTTCTAAAATTATAATTAAAGAATAATTATGATAATTATATAAATATTATTATTCTGTAGATATTATATACTGACCCATTTGACAATATTTGACCACCAAAATTATTTGACACAGAAAATTAATTTGGTCAAACAACTAATGTAAACATAATTGGTAATGTAATTGTATAAAAAAGTTAGTAAGTGTAATAAAATAAAGTATAAGAATGAAAATGGTTCTCAATGAAGTAAATAATTAACATAAGATTATTATAAAATAAGTAAAAGGACGGTCATATGAAAAAAAACACAAGGTAAGAAATTTCATCTCAATTTACATTCCATTTAGAATTATTTGTTATTATGCACCTTTTTAAGTTTTTGTGGTGTATATATTAACATCTTCCCTAATATATCATGAATCCCCATACCCTCATGATATTATAACTTTAATTTAATTTCACTCAAACATTAAGCTTATGAATGAAATTTTATTAATGTGGTATCAGACACATTGGAATATTTTAATATTATTTTCCGGAAGAATAATTTTACTAACCATTAATTTCCATTCGAGGAGATTATATGATATTTGATTGATAATATAGTTCATTTTTTATCCTTTGGTTATTCATGACATTTTTCACGTATTAGTACCATGTTTCACTCTTCGTTACACTAAATGTTTTTCTGAAAAACTGAAATTATTTATCTCCTTAGTCAAGGAATCATTTTTCTTCTATAAACATTTTTTTGTTAAAGAGTTTTCAAAAAAATAATGAAAATTAATTTCAAATGAAATTGTTTTTCATAAAAAATAATACATTCCTCAAGAATATATTTAAAATATAATATTATAATATTTCTATTTATCAACTAAAAACATTTTATTTTACTCCACTCAGGGTATATTGTATTGATACCATCCTTATCAATATTTTGGATAATTTTTGTCTAATTTTCTATAGTATAGTATTTATATTAAAATCCATGATTAATTTTTTAAAATCACAATGAAATATTCTATATATTATAAACATTTAATTTCCTTCAATTATCCATATCATTTATTTGGAATATTACTCTTTCCAAAACTTTATACTATTTTACATACGGTGTCAACATTGAATGTTGTTCTATTAGTTTGGGAAATACTGATAATTTTATATTATTCATTCAATGTGGTTTTTTGATAAGTCATCCTATTTATTTATATTACTCAATATGAGGAATGATTCAGACTAGTGAGACACATGTGTGGATCTAATATAGATAACCTCTTGATGCATTTGTAGTTTCATAGGATGAGTTATTTGGCTAGTCTCTTTATATGTGTATTTACCCAAAATGATGGAATCTATATTTTAAATGGTCTTTATGGTAAATGTTCTATGTACATATGAAACATGGGGTCCAGCAATCAGGCATTTCCCTCGTATTATTTTTAGTAGTTATTCATCAATGAGATATTTTGGACATATCTATGGATTCTTTTCATTTTCATTTCATTTATTAAACAAAATGTTTTTTTAGATTTTATATTTCATTATTTTTTTTCCTAATCTAGATATTGAATGGAATGTGTGTCTTGTTATTTTCCATTATATATTGACTATTCTCATTGATACATTATTTTTTCAACTGTATTTTTACCTTACTGAGATTTTGAGCTCCCCATTATTATGATTCATTCACCAGAAATCTAATAAGATTAGTATGAACAATTTCCAGGTACATACTATATTGATTAGAGTTATCCTTGATGTTATTTATTTAGAATGAAGTAAAAAATTATCTTGTAATTTTTGTATTTTTCATTAAGAAAATTCGTGTCTGTGTATTTAGTTTACCAAGATAACTAAATTCTTCTGTCATTATGGCCTTGATTCCATGTAATCTTGTAAATATAATTGATATCGGTCACCAGATCAAATATTTCTAGGGTCAGGTCTCTATAGTTTTTAACAAATTAATTTTATTATAATCCTAGGGAACTAGATTTAATAAAACATATGTTAGATAACATAACCATAATGAAGAATTTTAGTATATGTATAGAATAACTTCCTATAATTTTGGTAAGGTAGGGATTATGTATGGATTATTTGATATATATCCCTTTATGGATCGTAAAAATGGACGTAGATATTACAAATATGTACCTTAGAGTAATAACTCTACTAAGGTGTTTTATCCCTCACTTGGGGAAACCTCATACATGACAATGATCCATACTGTGTGACTATTTTGACACTCCTGTGGTATTTTCATAGGTTAATATATGTTTTATTTACCATAAAATATGATGATATTACTTGGATAATGACAATGATTACTCTATATTAAACCTATGGTGTTTTATATTTAAGATAATGTTTCATGATTTAGAATTAATAGAAAGTATATTATGGAAAAATATTAGTCTAAAGAAGTACCTATGTTAATATAAAATGAATGATGTATTTATGTATTGAGGTTGTTTTGAAAACCACTTTTAAATTTTTATTTAGTTATTTTCCTAATTTCAAGGAACATCTATTAGATTTATTTTGTAAATTATAATAATTTTTTTTTGAAAAGGACTACCTATATTCTGGGTGACAAAAATTCATTTTTAGTAAGAACATAGGTCTCGATCCAATTACCGAAGGACTGTAAGGGTTTCATTCCAATCACTAACCCACACTATTTCATGGTTAATTTTTCATTATTTTTATTTAATCAATTTGAGGAATGAATATTAATTATGAACCAGAACTGTAACTTTTATTTTTTAGATATTAATTTATTAACCATATTAATTTTTTTAAAAATATAGATTTATATTTTATGAATTTTCACTCTTATATAGGCCTTATGATCTTTTAAATATTTCTTTGAGTTGTATATACATAAAAAATCATTATTGGATACTATTTTTTGGATTAATAGGATGAATTAGAATTTGATCGAACCACAACCAAATGCTAGAATTTTTTATATGAAATAAAAACCTATCATTTTAGAATATTTCATTGTATTCATGGTTTGTAAATGAATCTCCCAACATAGAAAAACGACTCCAAAATTAAATGTTTTCCTAATTATTTATTTTCTATTGAAAAATGGTCTCTTAAATGATTAATGGTTTATGGATTTGAGTCCCTCATATATCTATTGATCATTGACTTTTTTATAGTTTATTTCCTCCATCACTCACTATAAATATTATAACATTTCCTCTATGTATGTATCTTTACTTTCCACTAATGTTCTCCAACTTAGAGACCAAGTTACATCATAGTTCATGAGACCTTTTTACGTTTTATTCTATCTTTTATAGAGAACAAATTATGAACTATTCTCATGATGTGAGATTTTAAAAATTGGATGTATCAAAAAATCTATCACCATTATCATGTTTAAATTGTGAGCGTATAATTTATATAAGGCATGGAAAATGTGACACGCCAACAATTTGTAGTAAGAACCTTTTATTCGATATCATGTATGACATGAGACACCATGGGCCTAATTTAATATAATATCTAGATAAATTATCATAAATTTACTATTTAAAATATATTCTATATATTTCAATTCATGAAACTCTGATTTAGGATGTGGTACATGAATGAGTGGTCTTCATTGATGGTTTGTGTTACATGCCAGACCATGTTTTAGTTATAAATATTGTATTATTAAAATATTATTAAAATATTATATAATCGATATGTTATGATAGTGTTTATGAATATTATTAACTATATTTTAGAAATATATTGTTCATATAAATATAAAATCAACTAATGGGTTATCCAATTAATGAGAAATGAAAATACAAACCAATTTGATATGAAATAACATTATTTTACACATAAGAGCCTATATTTTTATAAAGTTAATTTAATCATCTTTTAATGGAGAAAACATTTTAAAATATAAATTTATATATTTTAATTGAATTAATATTTAAAAATAAATTTATTCATTATAGAAACATAATAATTAGGTTAGGGTGATTTTTTTACTTTTTTAAAACATATATTTTTTAATAAATTTCTCTAAATAATTAATTTTAGTTCAAATTTCTTCTTCGTGTAATTTATTTATATGGTTAAATTATATTTTTATTAGATTTTAAATTTTAATGAGATAAAAATTTTATCAACTTATAAAATTTATGTCATTGTAATCAACTCAAATATAAATTATTTTATATAAACATAAGTGAACATATAGATTTTTTACTTTTAATCCATTCATTGTCATCCCACCTACGGGATTAAATTTAAAACAAATTCTGACACTTCTATGTTTGGAATTATTAAAAATAACCTAGACACATTTAAAACCCCATTATTTGGAAATAATTGGTCCATTAACCATAGATTGTTGCGTTTTATTTTTGTTGTGGAAGACTTTTGTTGGGTAAAAATGTACGTATACCTACCTTCTTTTAAAAATACAATGTCAGTATTTCTCCTCTAATATTAAAGGCCAACACCCCTCCCCATTAATCACACATCTCAACCCAGTTAGGTTTTATAGGTATAAGAATAGAAATAACATTATTTTACACATAAGAACCTATATTTTTATAAAGGAAATTTTATCGCCTTTTAATGGAGAAAACATTTTAAATATAAATTTCTAGATTTTAATTGAATTAATATTTAAAAATAAATTTATTCAATATAGAAACATAATAATTAGGTTAGGGTGATTTTTTTTATTTTTTTAAAACATATAATTTTTAATAAATTGCTCTAAATAATTAATTTTAGTTCAAAATTTCTTCTTCATGTAATTTATTTATATGGTTAAATTTTATTTTTATTAGATTTTAAATTTTAATGAGATAAAATTTTTATCAACTTATAAAATTTATGTCATTTTAATCAATTCAAATATTAATTATTTTATATAAACATAAGTAAACATATGGATTTTTTACTTTTAATCCATTCATTGTCATCCCACCTACGGGATAAAATTTAAAACAAATTCTGACACTTCTATGTTTGGAATTTGTAAAAATAACCTAGACACATTTAAAAACTCATTAGTTGGAAATAATTTGGCCATTAACCATATATTGTTGCGTTTTATTTTTGTTGTGGAAGACTTTTGTTGGGTAAAAATGTACGTATACCTACCTTCTTTTCAAAATACAATGTGTGTCTATTTCCTCTACTATTAATGGCCACCACCCCTCCCCATTAATCACACATCTCAACCCAGTTACGTTACAAAAATATCTACCCAAATAGCTTCCCAACATCCCTTCCCTCTACCTTGAAGCCTCCCATTGGGCAAAAATTATACCAAGTAAGCCTTTTGGTACAACCCAAATGTAGTTAACCTATTAAGAGGTAACGTCTTCTCTCAAGCACTATAGTATTATTTCAATTTTCCACCCCAATCTATTTATTTCATAATCATGTAACAAAAAATATTATCCTAAATATATAGAGATGTTTTTCTATAAATGGTTCGAACTAAACTTACTCACACTTCCATATAATGGGTAACGAACACACTATTTCAGTGTACATTGAACTACTGCCTCACAAAACAAGGATTGGTCAATTTTCCTTTACCACCTCTCATGGTGGTCATTATGATGGAAACCATATTTTTATATTATATATGTATATATATTATATTTATAACATCTTTAAAGTTATCTAATTATTTTACAGCACATATATTTTATACTTTTCTCATTACCATGAAATGATTTCATTGTTTGAGGAAGAGTGGACAATCTCCCCTTTAAAGTGATGTGATCCATTCATATTATACATAGAAAGTATAAATATTTGTTTTAATTAAACATTTGTGACCCAAAAAACATCTATATGATATTAATTACATAATTAACTTAATATATATATATAAAATTGTTTTATTACAATTTCTCACACTAAAAAAAAGTGATAACATCATTCGTGGATATCTGGACAACCAAATCCTTGACTTGATGTGATTTCTTTTACATCTCAAAAATTAAATATATAAGTTTATATTTTTAAAGAATATGTTATTTATTATACAATGATCATAATGGAAAGAAGTTATACTACTGACCTTTTTTCCACAATAATCACTAAAAAATGAGTACGTTACTCATGTGTACATAGGACCTACCGTCTCTATGATTGTAACATTGATTCATTATTTATAAAACAATTTATGATTGTTTTTAAAAGTATAATTTAGGTATAAATATGATTATTATTTCATGATTATTATTCTGAATATATTATATAATGACCTCTTTTTACCATAGTTGAACTACCAAAGTGGTTTTTGCACACAAAACGAATTCAGTCAAAACAACTGACAAAAGCATAATTCATTATGTATTTATTTATAATATAATAATAATGAAAAATAAATAATGATAATCATGAATTTTTTTTCAAGAATGTAAATAATGAATATATGTTTATCATACTGGTTGTAAATGGAAAATCACCTAAAATTAAATCTATAGTAAGGAATATCGTCTCAATTAACATTAAATTGAGACTTATTTGTTGTTATGCACCTAATTTCGTTTATATAGTCTATATACATCTGTTTTAAATGATATATCATTAATTACCTTACACTAATGATATTAGAAATTTCATTTAACTTTACTCCATCATGAGGCTTATGATTTAAAATGGTTTAATGTGGTATGTGACCCTTTCAAATTATTGAAGATTATTTTTACTAACCATTCACTTCAATTTGAGAAAATTATATTACCATTGTTCAATAAAACCTTTCATTTTTAACGGATCTGGTTATTCATGACCTTTTCAAGTACTAGTATAATTTTCTACTCTTTGGTACACATAATTATTTAGAATGTTTATTTCATAAAATTTGTATTTATTTATCCATTTATTTGAAGAAACTGCTTTCTTATAAAAATCTTGTTTTATTAATGTGTTATCAGAAATGTTTTTTATATTTATTTTCAATGAAAATGTTTTAAAATGTTTTTTCAAAACAAATGAATATTTTCCACAAGATTTTTGAAAATATTTTTTTTATAATATTAAAATTTATCAACCACACTAACCCTTTATTTTACTCAACGTGGGGTATGTTGTGTGGAATAGCATCCATATCCAAAATCTAGATGGTTTTTTTATTTACATGATCAAGTATATTATTTAGATTTAAATCCTTGTTTTTTATGAAATACACTTGAAATATTCAATCTTCTATGATCATTGAATTTTCCATAATTATCGATATCATTAATCATGGACATTATTATTACAAAAACTGTACACCATTTTCCATATTGTGTCTACACTGATATTTATTTGATTATTTGAGAAAATATTGATAAATCTATATAATATTTACAATATAGTTATTTGAAAATCCAAATTATTTATTTTGATTATTCAATAAAAGAAATGTTTTATACTAGAAAAAATGGGTGGGCCTTGTTATCAATATCGACTTGATGCATTGGTAGTTTGATGGGATTAGTCATTTGACTAGGCACCTTAGAAGGGTTTTTACCTGATATGTTTTAAACAGTCTTGTGAATGGTATTTATAATAATTTTACCATGTACCTAAGAAATATGGAATTTAATAATCAATAATTTCACTCATATTAGATTTTGTTGTTATTCATCCATGAGATTTTGTATCGACATATATATGGATACATTTAATTTCCAATTTATTGACTAAATGGAATGTGTTTTATTTTATTACCTTTCTATATCTATGTTTACTTATCATTTTATTTTAATGTCATGTTTGTTTAGATATTTACCTTGTCATATTGACTATTCTCATTGATTTATTATTTCTTCTACTATATTTTTCACTTAATAAGCATTTCAGATCACCCTTATTATGTTTTTCCACAGTAATCCGAGAATCAGACTATGAAACACATTAAGGGATATATTATATTAATTATACATATCCTTGGATTTATTTAATTAAATTTGAAAAAAATTAAATTAGTTTATTCTTATTGTAATAAATTTCTCATGTATGTATATGGTATATCAGGACTACTTAACTCTTTGGTCGATTTGGATTTTATTCCATGTAATCATGCCTATATAATTAATAACAGAAACTAGCTATAGGAGTTCTAGGGAGTGTTCTCTACTGAGGGTGTACTACCAATCATATTGAGGTTCGATTGCAAGGATCGATGTTGCTATAATGGTGTAAAGTTAAATTACCTTAAAATTTATGTAATATAATTCTATTCTGATCTTAAATGTATTCCAAATCATGAGGATATCATTATACAAGAACAAATTATTCAATGAAGGATATTGTTGATCTCAATGTTTTTAGGTCACAAGTTTATTGGTGTCAGAGAACTAAGTGCAAATTTTTTTGAAAGTTATAAAGGTTGATCAGAGCCTGTGAAGATGTGGATTCTGGATTTCAGTCAGACCAATAATACATAAGAAATAACTTCTTTAGGGAAATATGTTGAGTTATGGAAGTTCACTTGTATCATATTTAGAAAAGAGAATAATTTTACATAGTGGAAGCTAGAGGAATCAGTCCATCAGATGAGGTTTTACATTGATAATTGGATGTAGAATTTCTTTTATTGGGTAGTTTTTAGAACCAATGAAAAAGGAAAACGAAGTTAATATTTATTAGGACTAATTAATGAATGTTAGAGACCAATCATCTTGGTAATGATTGATAATATAGTAAACCATTTTCATAATTATTTATTTTTGATTCTTTTTCATTTGTGTTTAGTACTTTTTGACTATATGATACACACGTTAATCAGAGTGAAGCTAAGACCAATAACAAAATAAAACCTGACACTGGGAACTTTATCGAACAAAATATCATTTGTCTCAAAAATAAGGAAAAGGATAATTTATTGATTGATTCTAGTAAAATAATTATCAAGGGGATCATTAAAGTTGTGGAAGAATTTTGTTGAATTGTTTTCAAATAATTCTATAGGTGTAGTGAAAAACTATAAGGAATCAACAATAACCATCATAATGAAGAAATTAGAATGAGAAGTTTGTTCTGGGTATCAAAATGAGAAGAGATATTTTTTTAGTTTTCCTAGAGAAAAAATAATGAATTATTTTTTGTCCTCATATTAATAAAAAACTCAGAATGGGGAATATGAATTAGGCAAATGATTTTCTATAAATTCATATGTGAGATAAATTCGTATATATGTTATATGTTTCAAGAAGAGTTAAGAAGTGTTGAAAGAGTTAAATATTCACCCAATGTCCATGGTGAATTTAATTTTTGGGAAATTTAGTTATGCAGAAATGATTTTGAGAATACTTTCCAAACCACTTTTGGTAGACTAATAAAAGAAGAAAGTACTTTGTACATTCTGACACAAGTAGTGGGTATCAAAGAAAAGAGTTATTTTATTATGTTCAAGGGAGAATAAATTTCTAGATTATTATTTCATGAAGAATATTATCGGATAGAATAAGAATGGATATGATACAATATCATTATCAGAGTTTATGAAATCATACTTATAAAATTGGAATGTATTTTCAGAACTAAGAAAAAAGTTTTTTGAATTGTTTTAACAAAATTCAAACAGATATATTTTATTTGAATGAGAAATTTAATTGGAAAATCAAACATAAAAATCAGACAGATTTTTAGTAAAAATTCCAATAAGTTCTTCTTTACTGCTAGGTAAGAATGTGAAGAATTGTTTTGAAATTTATATTTACAAATTCTGTTCAAAAATAACTGTAGAGTGTTTTTTACACAAATTATAATATTTCATTATTTGAAACATAATGACCATTAACCGTGGTATTTGAACAATGTGACACACAATGGTAAGGTTGTTCCCTCTATGTGGTATTCTATAAAAAATAGATTATTTTCTAGTAGATTTTGTGGCATTGGATTGATACCAAACCATACCATGTATGTAACTACTCTTGTTTAGTTCTGAACATGGTAAAATCTATTGTTCCTAAAGATTTGTGTTAAAACAATTTACTAGAGAATGAAATCATTATCATGATTTAATGTGTGTTTCAATATTAAGGATACATAAATAAAATATATATCGTTGATTCAAACCTACTCCTCTCGGTGATTCATTGATCCTACTTGGGAATTCTCAAGGATGGGGCATGATACATAACCCAATCAACTATATGAATTTGGATGAGCACTAAATTAAATATATGATTCATTGAACAATCAATGATGAGAACTCAATTATTTTTGTGGAGTTACATGGTAAACTAGTCTTGTCGGTTACAATGTTATACCTGATAGCATGGAATATGAGGACTTTTCCAGTTGATCCATAAGGGAGACTAGTTGTTAGGATTCATTATCATGAATTACTATTTCAAAATTATGGGATATGAAACCATACATATTATCCTCTAGCATGACCTTACTTTGATAGAGTTGGATAATGGTGTTTGAAAGGGATATGTGGGGTTCCTCATCACTGGTTACAACAAAAATATCTATTAACCAGATAACATTGACCAAATAATAATAATTCAATTAATTAGAATAATATTATGGGAAGATAAGTATTCTGTGGGATTTTTTCATCTTGAGGGTAATGACATCACAAATAGGTAAATATGGATTTGGATGTGGAGGGTGACTCTGCTTGATTTTTCATCAACAATTTCTATTTATAATAGAATTGGAAGACATTTATGACTATGGGGTGGTTGGAGATGACATGATTACTACAATCAGTTCTATTAATATTAACTGGGAATATATATTTTCAAGGGAACAGGTGATGGTATTATGATACATCTAGTTATTAAACATATGAAAATATTGACTAGGAACCAGTTCTATTCACTATAGCCTTCATGATCACCATCGGAGGTGGTAGAGAAATATGCCTCTAGTATTGGAAAGTCACCCAAATCCTATACGACATTTTTTCCCAGTTTTTCATCAAATCATTTAAATGATATACTATTTTATTTTTTATATAAGGATCCTATGGTTCAAGCCTCAATCCCCATGATTTTTCAATCCTTCTTCTTAGAGCCCACATGATTTAGATAACTTCATGTTGTTATTTTCCATGGCACGGATGAAGTATACTTATACCTAAACATTCATAAAATAGTACACCTTGTTCTTCTACTCAGTGATGGGAACCCTATATTCCTAGCCCCAGTTTTCAGCTTGGGTAACATTCTCAAGATGTGGTTATACATTGAATGGTCTTTCATATAAATTTTTTTGATGGAAAGCCATCTATTAGGGTCATGTATATTCAGAAGAGGATATTTCATTCTTCAAAATATTTATGGTTGGAGCTAGAAGAGGAAATGGGTGTGACCGTTTCATGGTCCCCTACAGGTATTTATAAAAATTATGAAGCCTTTCAGTGAATTATCGATATTTTCTAGGATATCTCAGGGTGATGAGGGTAGGTACCTTTTCACCATAGACATTCTCTACATACATTCCCAACAATTCATAAAAAAGCTACACATTGAGGAGTATGTGAGACCCTTCCATTTGGAAATGAAATCAACAACATGATTATTATCAATATAATTTAATTTTAAGAGGATAATGACGATGTTTTTAACCAATGTGGAGATAAATAGTTGGAGAAACATCTTTTGATGATTTTTCCAGCTGGAAATATGTCCTAAGGATAGATGAATATACCAAAAGAAAGATGGTTCCTCAAAAGTATTGATGAAAAAATATATCAAGGAGTATGTATTCAATGATATATATCCCAAAACCATATCACATTTTGAAGTGATGTAGCCATATACTGTTGAAGATAGCACATCCCATTGAATGGGGTGATCTCTAATTGAAAAATTATGGGGGTAGAAAAACATGATACACATATT
Source organism: Viscum album (assembly GCA_963277665.1). Taxonomy (NCBI): domain Eukaryota; kingdom Viridiplantae; phylum Streptophyta; class Magnoliopsida; order Santalales; family Viscaceae; genus Viscum; species Viscum album. The sequence goes on from OY728125.1 coordinate 977,488,188, forward strand.
ACATATATGATTTATTTTTAGTTGGGATTAAACCTTATTGTATCTATAAATTCATATTTTAGGTAGTGAGAGAATATTTCACACCATTAGGGTGAGCGTTGGAAGCCACCATCTCTTTAACTGACCATCTGGCTCAAGATGTGAAGACATCATCTTATAATGGTGGGATTCCATACAACTCATGTGGTGTAACCATGCCATATCTCGGTGATTTTCTAGAACCACCAGCCAAAAAATGATAGAGAGAATATGAATTCTATTTTTGACTCATAGAGTAAATAAAATACGAACAAGAAGTTTGTATGTAGGAGGGGTGGGGTCCCCTGTGAAATTTTCTGCCTCAGGGAGCTACTCAATGAGAATTTTGGTGGTGAGCCTCTTGTATCCCTAGAAATGTCAGTTCAATGAATCCATTATGGGATTGTTTTTGTATTTTTTCTTTCCATAAAGTGTTTATTATATAATTTACTTCCTTTCCTATTTGATATATCTATGAATAGGAATTGACACCTCAATGGAACTCCCAATTTCCAACAATTGTCATTTTTGGTGAGTGTGAGGACCAATATAGGTTTCTACCTAATTTTTCTGTTATTCAAGGGTTGGGTTTCCATAACTATGTTATTTTTCATTTTTCATGTTATCTGTAATTTTCTAGAGAGTTGGTTATAAAAATATTCATGGTTTATGTGGATGGAGTGGAAACCTCTCCGTCAATGAGTGGGTTAGCCTAGGAGTCTACATTCCACCATAAAAGGGAAATTAATTTAATGGATGTGTACAACAAATAGTTCCTAATATGAACATGGGAATATTACACATGTATGACCCAGTAAACCCCAATGATGATCGATACAAAAATTTTATTAGATGCCCTGGTGATATCAAAACAAATTTGGGTACTGATCTACCTAATGTCTAATAATATCAACGTTATGACATGAAAAATGGATTTCCTCAAAATTTTCTAGGCTTCCTAGGTAGGTCATCTGGTGGATGACCAAATTTTCCTGAAAAATAAAATGTATTCTCTTTTTAGTGGTGAATTATATTATAGTGAAAGGACTAGGATTTTGTTGAGGGTGATTTGTATTTTGAAAGTGTGTATTTTTAATTAAATTTACTAATAGAGATGGATTGTTTTAAAAATAATATTAAAAAAATAACAAAATTAAATATTTTAATAGTTGATAAATAATGGTGGACTTTTAGAATTATAATAAAAGATCATATTTCATTGTCATTGGATATCTTCATCAATTTATCACTTGAAAAGAAAACAAATGGTTTAATGGAATCCTTCTGTTGAAGGTTTTCAAGATCTTGATTCCCTACTATCCTCTTAAAAAGATTCATAAATAACCATCCCTCAACACAAAAAATTGTGTTTTCAATTATTGACCGCTATAATAGAGTTAGGTATGCCAAATAATTTTGATATATAATTTATGTGTGAGATAATGATGACTATTTCATTTTCATATATATACATGCCAAAATTCCCACTTGAAATCTCAACATAAATAGTGTTGAGATAAAAAGGGTTTAACTTGATTAAACCCAAAATACGAATTCAATGAATGACCCTTTTATGATAAAACCTAAATAAAATGTTTCATAAAATGTTAGTTAAAAATAGTTGAATAAAAATTGATGGAACTCCCTCCCATGTGTTTTTAGATCCCTCGAAATGACTATCCATCATTTAGCTATCCATCGATAGGAGGAGGAGGCTCCAGTAGAACTTATAATTCATCCATGAAACCCCCTATGTGGATAAGGGCCTCAGAAAATTGATGTATGAGAATAGGAATCATCAGTATCAAAAAAATGTCATATATTTTATCTATATCTGAGCTTACAAATGGTTTCCCAAAGGTACAAATTTATATGTATAGTGGAAGGTGGTTTTGGCATTTAAATATTGAAAATCCAATTATACAATAGTTTTGGGAAGGTAGATAGCCTTACCTCTATTTTTAGAAAACTAAAATCTTGTTTCCCCACCTCTTGGATATCTGCATCTAAATTTGGAATCATTTTAATAAATCTATCTTGAGATATGGATGAAATACAGAACCCAACCTTTGATTCTGTAACACCTTGTGATTTTGTAAAATATTATTTTTTCCAAATAAATTAATTTCCCTTAATTTATTCCATTTAACTAATTAAAATTTTTTATTATCATGGAACTTTCTTTTATTTATTTACATTAAACTCCAACTTTGAATACATTACATGCCACACTATATTCGTGTACGTTACACATAATAGTGAGTTTCTACGAAACATTATTTTATTTTTATTTTTATTAAAACGAGATAGTTATGACCTATCTGTAAAAAATAGTAGTTCCAAAAGTAATATAAACTTTTAAAATATCGTGTATAATGTCTTTATATAAATTAATCATATATATTACAAAAACTATAATTTTTCAATGTCATTATAAATTTTAAAATACTATTTTCATAAAGAAATTGTTCTTTATGTTATTATATTAACTAATATAAAATTAATTTTATAAAATTTAATAAATCAAAATGTACAAAATAAAATTAATTTTTTAATTCATAATTTTTTCAATTTTCATAGGGTGATTTTGTGGGATTTTTCTCAGAAACATCAATTTTGGATGAATAGTTAAAAAATGCTAAATTTTAATTCAAATTTTCTTTTTTGTATAATTTATTTATATATTTAAATTTTATTTAAATTTGTATTTAAATTATAATTAGATAAAATATACATATATTAATCCGATTTCGGTCATTTTAACCAATTTCATAATGAAATTAGATATATAATCTTAAAAGACTTTTGGTCTTTCTAACATTAATAACTCGCAGTGTCGTCCCGACTGTAGGATTAATTTTAATTTAATTTATACCTATTATGATTTTAGAATTTACAAAAATGGATTAAATATTTGGAATAAAAAAATATATAATAGATAATATGTTTAATTTAGTTTTTTTATCACATATATTGGTGAATTAATTTAAAAATAATTACAATAATTAAGGTAAAATTATGCTTAATAACGCAATAAACCTTAAACATAGAGGTCCAATTGAACTATTCACATTTAATTCCCCATTTTATAGACATTTGACATCCAAAAAGCTTCCATTTTTGAGTTTTTATTATTTTGGATAAATTTTTATATGTGAAAACGTGGGAACACATAACTTGTTTTAAAAAATTACCAAGTGAGTGATTTTCCTCCCCTCTAAAAGGCCAGCACCATTTATCATTCCTCAATCCTTTAAAAAAACATACAGTTGTAAAAATTCTACCCAATACACATACCTAAATACATACCTTAATCCATTATGAATTATTTTAGTATGAATGAAATTCAAGGAATCCCTTTTTGAAAAACCAAAAGGAGTAACCTAAAGAAGAGGTAACAACCTTCTTCAGTATACATTCTTCTATATTCCTTATCCACCACCATGATCTTCTTAATCCATTATGATAGAAAAATTGTATCCTAAATATAAATATTTATTGTAATTATATAATATAGATCTACACCTACACACACTTCCATATAATGGTTTAAAAACATACTACATATGTGTACGACGAACTAACACCTCCCAAAATGATGATTGTTCGTTTTTCCTTTACCTCATTTCATAGAATGAGAAATATGATAGAAAAACATTTAAAATATTATATATGGTATAATTATTATATATTAAAGCTTCATTAATAACATTAAATCACATATATTTATTCTTTATAGTTTGTTTAAATATTATAATGTTGTTTGATGATGTATGGACTACCACCCCTCAAAGAGATGTGATTCATTCGCACACTATATAAAATGTATTAAATATGGTTTTGGTGAAAATATATGATATATATGACAAAATAATGATACTTTAAATACATTATATAGATATATTCATATGCGTAACTTTATTTATTTCATTCAATATGATAATAAAACATAAATAGCATTCATGCATACATATGGTCTACCGTCTCCATGAGTGGTGTATTCCATCTCATACTTCTATATACTAATTATTATACTAATATAAAAATAATGGATATAAATTATATTTATTTAATTTTATAAATTATTAAAATCATGAAATAAGTTTAAGGAACATAGATATAATAAATTAAGACACATGTGAAGAACAAAAACAATATAACCAAAAGTGACACTATAATATAAAATCATAAACAATAAGATTATATAAACTCATAATAAAACAATCTATGGTACTATTTGGAAGAATATGGTTCATTTATAAATTTATAATAAACATATATTTATTATACAGGATGATTTTCCAAGTGTTACGAGAGTCGAGACACAAGGCAAGGGAATTTCATATCACTTTTTATTTTCGAGTGATACAAAACTTATTCACCAACAATTATTTAATGTGGTGTGTATAATAAAAAATGGTGTTTTATATGATTTATATACTTAAATATTTTTGTATTTCAATATCTATTTTATTAAATTTATTTAATGGGATTTATGTTTCCAAAGATACCAAATCGGTGTTGTAATACTGTATCGATTGTTCTTCATTGAAACACATGCCATGTTATAAATCTATGAATTTTCATGAGGCTTATATACATCCTATGAAATATTATATAATTAATATTATTCTATTGATTATATTTTAAGATTAATTTCATTTCATTTTCATTCATGGGGAATATAGTTCAATGTTACCATGTGGTAAGAGTTTATTATAACAATCTCATCGCTTTTTCAGACTAATTATGATTATACCCCCATTAGAAAAATATTATGATCCATCTCTCAATAACTCTCATGTTTTTTCTTATAATATTTTTAAACATGTTATATCCAGTAACGGTATAAATTTTTTACTCTTTCGATTATATGATGATCATGAATTATTTTTTAGAATGTCCGACTAGACCTCCCTCTTCGGTTAGAAATCATTGTTCCTTAAAAACCATGATTTCAAAAAAAATAAAAATATATTATACTACTCTCATATTATATTTAAAATACATTTTTACCCATATTTATTATTTTTGAAAAATGGGTTTTAATATGTAATCATCTTTTCTTTTTCCAGAAAATGAATGTTTCTAAAAATGTTACGATGTAAACAGAATGTTCATCATGTAAGAATTTACCCATCCTCATGAATATAATTTCCTTGAAGCCTATTTTAAAAGAATACAATTTTATTTTTAAATATAATATGGTTTCAAAATACAATTTATTTTTTTAGATTTTATTTCAATTAAAATGGATTTGAAAAATGTATAATTATTTTTATCAATTTTCATGGATTTTTTTATAAGTCAGAAAAATATTTTAAAATAAATGGATTTAAAAACCATTAAAATATTTCAATATTAATAATCATTGTATTTTCAATGAAATGGGTTCTAAAACGTTTCATTTTCTATTTATATGTTTTAAATACAAGTTAAAATAATTGTTCTCAAAATATTAGCAATATTTCTTTGGAAAATTTTAGTATCTTTCAATAAAATGGTTTTCAAATTTTTTTCAAGATGTATTTATAAGTTTTAAAATTATTTTAAAATAAATGGATTTCAAATTATTTTCAATATTTATTTATAAGTTTGAATTTTTTTTCAATGATTTTGTTTAATGTTTTGATGCTCATATTATATGTTCATGAGGAAAAATGATTTTCAAAATATTTCAATCAACATTTCAATGTTTTAAAAGTATTTTGAAACAATTTTTTTAAAATGATTATAATTTTTCAAAATCCTCTTTGAAATAATAAAGTATATTTTCCAAACAAATTTTTTTAAAATATATCTCAACATTTTCTTCCATCTACGATGACATATATTGATGTTACTCAAGACATCATAGGAAATGATATAATGGTTACATTCATATTCATTCTCTAAGTGGTTTATGATTTGAGGTAATAATGATTATGAAACCCATTTTTCATTCATTGGTTATATATTTATGAAACTCATTCCTATAACATGAGATTGATGATTATGAAAGATGCTTATCTTAAAGAGTTGTTCAATAATAATGTCTTATGAAACCCGCTTCCTTTTAAAGGTTCTTCTATGATGAAATTATTATGAATCTTGAATATTTCCCATTGGTTTTGATATGGATTAATATTATGATACCAATTACATGAGTTATTATATAATCTATTTTTATGGGTAATGATATTATGAAAGATTTAATATCTTTTGGAACATGTAAATATATGTTATTATGTGTTCGGTGGGACTTATATCTCACTTTAATAAATTGGGTATTTAAGAATTAATTGTGGTTTTAAATTTTATTCGTGAACTAGATTCCCTAGTCACTATGTTATTCATCAACCGAGTTTCAAGTCAAGGATTTTATGTGTGAGCTTTATTACATGTTCACAATGTTATGATTGATCTTTATTATGTGTTCATAATTATATGCATGAACATGATTAGATGTTCACAATGTTATTCATAGACCTAGTTGAATGTTCATAAGGTTATGTGTGAACCTGATTACATGTTCATAATGTTATGGTTGACCATGATTTCAAATTCAAAATATATGTGGGAATCTGGTTGTATGTCTTTAAGTTTATATGAGGGAATCGTTTCATATCCATAAGTTAATGAGTGAACCTTTTTCTAATTACACATGATCACGATGTTAAACACTAATGTGCATTCCACAATTCCATTTCTTAATCATAAGTTATGCATTCATGTCTTATATTCTTAATTATCTTATAATTCATGCCTTATGAACTTCTAATATTAATTCCATGATTTTTTATGATATTTGATATATAGGGTATTATCTTTTGAGGTTAAAATCTTATTCTCATACCCTTATGTTCATTTAATGATTACGTATGATCTTCATTTACCATTACTGAGCATTAATGCTCACCCCGGTCTTATTTTTCCTTTAACTAGTTTATAAAGTAATCTTTTTAACTAGGATTACAAAGTGGAAGGTATTTTTGGAAAAAATTTATAACCATTCAATTAGTTATAATATTTTTGTTCTATGTTTTGAAAGTTGCTAAACTAAAACGATATTTTGGCGTCTATCATTGTAATGTATTAAGTATGCCACAAAAGATATGTAATGTTAATGTATGAAAAGAGAGGGTCATTAATGTTGGTATTATATTCTGATTTAGTCAAACTTTGGAAGATATGATGAGAATACATTAGTGACATCCCTATGTATATTCATAAGGATATGTCTAGGGATGTCTTTAAAGATATATGTACGGATGATTTATTCTTTAGGAAATGATCGGACAATTTTTTTTATGGGATAGAGTGAGTGGATTACAATAAATACATCCTTTTCTGGATACTACAAGAAGATGTGGTTATGTAATTTATGTACCTTGGAATATATAATCTGATAAGTTGTGTCGGGAAAAAATCAACATAACATGATATATGATAACGAGCCTTACTTCACACATGGTTTGACACTCCGAGGGGATATTCGGTAAAAATTCACAAACTCTTCAAGAATCATCATAAAGGATTTAAAAAAATATATATAAAAATTAACTGATAATCATATCGTGTCATATATTAAATAAGTATTCATCATTAAGACATCTTATAAGTAGTTTTCATGATTATGTGGTTCCCCAATATGCTTATTTTTTCTTACGCTATGTTTTGGTTTTCGTTAATGGATGGAACCTGAAGGAACTGTGTTATTGGGGAATGCAATGTAAAATGTAATGATTGTCCTCCTAAGATACTTAATTTTATGGGATATTGAATAAATAACCTTTCTGCTATTCTCACATAGTTTTCTCAAGTTATGCATGATGGTGAACATCAAAATGGGAAAATGAGGTAACAATGATCTGTTGAGTCCATAATGAGAAAAAACCCACCATTATTCACTGGTTCTACCAACCCATTAAAATTTTAGTAGTGGATCAGTAAAATAGAATAGATATTTTCCATTCTCTAGTGTTCAAAGAAAGAAAAAGTCACTACGGTTGTCTGTTGTTTGGAAAGTGAGGCAGATCAATTGTGGAATATTATTAGGATTCTAGAGTAACAAGATGAAATTGTCTCCATATAATGGGATGACATCAAGAACATATTTATAAGTATGTAAATTCTTAATTTCCATTGTATGAAGATTGAAAAGTAATTCCTAGAGCTTAATCATAAATATGATGTATTAGTTGGTGCATATAAAGAAACATTTACTAGGACTATGAGGTACTCATCATTCATTATCATCCTACTTGAATAAAAAATTGATTGATTTTTTGGTGATCTGAAACATAATCTTAGAAAGGAAATTTATATAAAAAACTTAAGTAGCTATAAATAATTATTTGATGTGCTATCGAGGTGGAAATGGATGTTGAAATTTTGTATTTTTCTGAAGGTACTATTAATTGTTATATGTTCCAAAGTGAAGACCATCAAGTGGATAAATGTCCACGTAATGGGAAGAAGTTAGGTAATGATGATAATATTGAAAAATCCCCACATAATTCACCTCCCACCATTCAAGGGTTCAATTTCATGGATATTTTACATTATTCTATGAAGTTCTGCAATACAAAAACTAATTTGGATGATAAACCACAACAACCTTTGTGAAAAAAGCGAAAAGGAAAATCTTATGAAATCACAATTAATGAAGATAATTGGGGAACGCTTATCCTACAATTGTTAGTTGAGAATATAATGTTTGATTTTGTATTAAATATCACAATGAAAATATTATTATTCATCATTTCATCATATACCTTGTGATTTTCTCCCCTTAAATGGATTACAGAATAACAAAATCACATTTCGTATTCTATCAGTACAATAATGGACCCAGGTTTCTAATAAATATTTTTCGTATAAGATAAGATGTTATTTAAATAAAAAATGTAGAATTGTATTTTGTAAGGGTTACATGATAAATCATTTATTTCATGTTTGAATTATGTTCCAGATGATGTTTTTCATATTAAATTATTATCTATCCGTATGTGGATTTATTAATATTAGATAACTGATGCTAACCAATTATTATGATAAAGAGATATGGAGTGAAGTTTAATTATAATGATGTATCTTGAGATATATTAATTTTGTAGGAATGAAAAATTCAAATTCTTTTCATAGAAGAACAGATTATGTCATAGTTTTTCATGATACAATAAAATATGATATTATACTAAAAACAAGTAAGTATATCTCCTTGTAAAAATTTTGAAACATTAAGAAAGGATCTTAAAATAAATGGTTATCCTACTATCATAATTTATGATGATGTTAATGACCATTTTTAATCCTCTTTGGTTATTGATTTTTGATTTTTACTTTTATCGTTACCATGTTTCCATCAATCTCTTTTTTAACATGATTGATTGATGTCTTTTCGTTGTCTAAGTTTTCACTTACCACTTATGTTCTCTCATGTTGAAATCTAGTAATGAGTTACTTTGGGTAACCAACAGTTTTCCAAAATTCCCTTTTTAAAAGAAGTTTTTTATTCATTTTTTTATATGGGTTTTATTGAAGGAATATAAAAGTATTAAGAAATTAATAAATTAGATGAATTTCAATTGGGAAATTCATTTCAAGGCGGTTGATTGTAACACCCTGAGATTTTGTGAAATATTTATTCAAAAAAAAATTTCATTAATTTCATGAATTTCAATAATTAAACAATTTATTTCATATGAAACCGGCTTGTCTTGCGCAATACACAACACATGTTTGGCGTATAATACACCCAAAAAAACATGGCATATGATGCATGAAACACTGAGTTTCTATGAAGCATTATTTTATTGTTATAGTTATTTACACTATATAGATATAACCTAGTAGTGAAAAATAGAAATGTTAATATTAATAACTACTTTTAAATTTTTTTTAATAATGGTTTTAAATAAAAAAATCATATTTATTCGATAAAATATAATTTTTTGAAAATTCTACATATATTTAAATATAATATTTTCTTAGATAAAATGTTTTTATATCATTTTGTGAAAAATAATATAATTATTTTGAAAAACAAAAAAAATTAAATTGATAAAATAAACATCATTTCTAATTCATATGTACACTATTATCTTAGAGTTAATGTATTAGATTTCTCTCATAACCTTAATTCAAAATTTCTTTTCAATATAATTTATTTATATTGCTAAAGTATATTCTAATTTTTATTAAACATATAATTAGATAAAGTCCACCTAAAATAATCTAATTTATAACATTTTAACCAACTACACATTGACATTGGATATTAAAACATAGAAAACTATTACTCCTTTTTTACTTTAAAAACCTACAATGTCATCCTGACTATTGGATTATTTTTAAAATAATTTCTACCACTTATGTGTTTAGAATTTGGAAAAATATATTACAAATTTAAAATATATCTAATTTCTAAAAGTTTGAACTAATTGTATGACAAAAAAAATATTTACTGTTATTAAAATAAATTATACTTATTATCGTAAAATTAAGCTTAACAAAGAAATAAACCTTAACCTTGAGGGTCAAAATTACATAATCTTTTCTAAAAAACCCATTGTATTTCCATATATTAAATATAAACCTTATTTATTTAGTTTGGATGGTTTTGGATGACTTTTTTAGGTAATAACGTTGGTACACCTAATTTTCTTTCCAAAATTCCAAGTGAGTCATTTTCCTCCCTTACAAAAGGCCACCACCTCACCCCCTTCCTCAAAACTCTCAAACCACATTGGTTTATAAATGATATTACCAATAATGTTCTTAATGTCCCTCAATTTATCATTTATGTATCCCTTCTAGTATAAATAAATACAATAAATACCTTTACTGAAAACAATAAGGAGGTACACAAATAAGATGTAACAAATGTCCCCAATCTCCTTTCATTTATTTTCTTTTCACAAACCCTCCAATCACTTAATTCCATTATTATAAAAAAACATCAGTATCATAAATATAATCATATTCTAAAAATCTTAGTACTTGACCAAAACATCCACACACTTCCATATAAAGGGTAATGAACATACTGTTTATGTGTACGGTGAACAACCACTTCCCAAAAAGACCATTATTTGTTTTTACATTACCACATTTCATGGTTGGAAATTATAAAGAACATGGTGTTCATATATGATATATTTGATAAATTTTATTCCATAAATCTTATGAAATTATTTTACAATACATATCTTTATACATTCAATTTTTAGTAAATATGATCAATTCATTGGAGGCTGTGTGGACTATCGCCCCCTCAAAGCAATGTGATTCGTTCACAGAACACATGGGATATATTAAAGATGGTTTTAGTGAAATTATTAGAAATATATGAAATAATAATTATATATAAATTATCTAATATAAATATATACATATATTTAATTTCCTTTCATTTTTTTAATATGACAATAAAATGGAAATAACGTTCATGTGTACATTTCAGCTACCATCTCCATTAACAATGTATTAAATTTCAGACATCTATATTCTATATATTATTATAAAATTAATATAATAAATATAAATTATTTTAAAATTATTTTTTATATAATTTGTATCATTATATAAGTATTTGGACCAAATATATAATGAATTAAGATAGATGCGAAGAAGAAAGAGGATATTACTTGAAGTGAAACTATAACAAAAAATTTTATACAAGGAGGTAATATAAAGATATGATAAAACCATATATGGTTTTATACATAATAATCTGTTTTTATGATAGTTTTATAATAAACTTATATTTATCATATATGAATATCATACGAGTACGATGTTAGTCAAGACACAAGGTAGTAGAATTTCATCTCACTTTTCATTTCCATCAAATTCACATTTTTTTACCACCCATTCATTTTTTGTGGTGTTAAAACATCCCATGGATGTATTAAATGATTAATATAAAAATATTAATGGGTATTTACATATCTATTTGATGATATTTCTTTTATGTGATCTATTTTTCAAGATTTAACAAGTCGGAAAAGTAATTTCTCTAAATTCTCCTTCTTTGAGACACAAGCCATGTTATGTACCTAAATTATTACATGAGGGGTATATAATATCATTGAAATTATATATCATTGTTATCCTTATTTAAATTATATTTTATGAATAATTTAATTTCATTTTTCTCATGTGGCGTATGGTTCAATGTTAACAATAAGAAATAGTTTATTCAAACAATCACATATATTTTCGAGATTCTTTATGATTACACTCCCATTAATTAAATATTATGATATATCTCTTGAGATAACTCATTAATTTTCATAAACTATGTCTATTCATGTTATAACTATGTAATGGTACCATTTTTACCTCTTTGGTAAATAATATTATCTGGAATATGGTTTTATGAATGTCCAACATTACCTCTGCCTTCGGTCAAAAATCTATATTCCTTCAAAACCATTTTTATAATAATTTTTTCAAAAATATCATACTATTCTAATTTTACATTTAAAATACATTTGTATACCCCTGTTTTATAGTTTTCAAATAAACGGGTTCTTAAAACTCAATCTTCTTGTCTTTTTTCAGTCAAGGCACTTTTCTAAACTATTTATTATGTTAATGGAATGTTAAACATGTACAGATTTACCTGCCATAATGAAGGTAATTCCCCTATAATTCCCATTATAAAATTTAAAAGTTATTTTTTAAATAAATAAAATATTTTCCTGATATTCTATAAATTTCTTTATTGTCCATTAAATGAAAATGGTTTTCAAAAATGTTTTATTAATTTAAATGATTTTCAAAGACTATTTTATAATATTTCAATGTATTTTTAAGTAAATGGAATTTAGAATGATTACAAATATTCATTATATCAACTCAATGCATTTTCAATGAAATAATTTTCAAATTTAATCAATATTTTATTATATGTTTTGAATGTTTTTCATTGAAATGGTTTTTGAAAATATTTCATGATTTCATAATATGTTTTCAATTTATTATCAATGATATGATTTTCAAAATATTTTCATGATTTCATTATAACTTTTCATAGTGTATTCAAAGAAAAAGGTTTTTAATAATGGTTTTATGATTATTTTATATGTTCTCAAATAAAATGAATTTTTTAAATGACTCTCATCCTTCAGTATATGTTTTCAAATTATTTTCAAATAAAATGGTTTTCAGAAGGTTTTATTTTTTGAAAATCATTTTCTAAGGAAGAAAATATATTTTTCAAAATATATGTTTTAAACAGATATCTAAAAAATCCATCTAAGATGAAATCCATTGATGTTACCCATCTTTTTCAGGTATTTGTTCAAATTGTTCCATTAATTTTATTTCTGTGAAATATTTAAATTTTAATGGAATGCTGATTATGAAAACCTTTTCCTATTTCATTTGATATGTTTTGATGAAACTCATTCTTCATCAGTGGGTTATAATATTATGAAACCCATTTCTCTTCACTAATTTATTTCTTGATAAGTGATTAAGAAACCAACTACATTTCATAGGATAATCATAGATGAAATGATTACGAAACCTCTATATTCTTCATAGGTTATGATATGGTTAAATTTTTGGGATAGCCATTACATGGGTTGTTATATGAAATCTTTTTATGGGTACAGATATAATGCGAGTTTTTTTATCTTCTTGCATATTTATGTAAGTGTTATTTCATGATGGGTGGGTCCTATATCTCCATACAATATTTTTGCTTAATTATGGATGAAACATGATTTTAAATTTAATGTGTCTATTTATTTGTATTTATTTTGGATATTATATTGATTATATTCAAAATCAGGCACTAAGACAGTTTGTGATTCTAATGCTCATTGTTCTAGAATAAATGTTTGAAATATTTTATATATAGTAAACATCATGAACATGTATTTTTCATAGAAAAGTATAATAAAATCTAAAATGTTTCCCAAATCAAAAATATGATGGGTCTGTTGATCTCAGAACGTGAAATTTACCTTAGGTGTAACTTAACATTAGTCAGCAAGAGTCGTTTATTGAAAAGTCAATGTAGGCACTAAAATGATTAAAATATTATATTTTAATTTGATACAACAACGATTGACACGTTATTAAATATATGATTATTGTTATTTTCCAACGTTATCTCCATATCTCTGGAAATGTTAGAGATCCATTAGAGAGAGATTCACAGATTCTCTCACTAGAAAACAATGACGGATTAAGGATTGAAGATCAAGTAACCTCACATTCGATAGATCTTCTTAATGATTATGATGACGAATCATTATTCACCTGTGATCGAACTGAATTAAGGTAAGGAATATGTTTTTTTTTTTACTGTTTCCCCATACTTATTTGTTTTTTTATGAATAAAGATAAATTAAAGAACTAATTGATTTGATGATTGATCACCTTATGGGATGGGTTTATTTGAGGAGTTTGATGAAAATTTTATTATGATTATTGGTTTTTTAAGTTTAAAAAAATTTATCTATATATACATGAACATTAATTGAGGATCGTTCCTCCCTTTTGATATATGGTTTTTACCCCAATTCAATTTTCATCACAGACATTCATCATTTGGTATGTGACTCGACTTATCCTGATTGATCTGTCCATGTGCACAAGTTTCATGGTACAATGAACTACTAACATATATCAAGGTGGTTAATGGTAAGATAGAGTCATGATGGATGAGTTGTAGCAATTCAGACGATGAAGAAGACCCAAACTCACATTCTTCAGCGCACAATGATGAACAAATATTTGATATTTTTTGATAGAATATATTAATATGAAATTTGATGTTCAATGTTGGAATGGATTGGATGTTCATGGATATTAGTTTTCATGGTGAGAATAATAAAGGGTCAACAGATAGAGGTCTCAAATCGAATGTGGAGAACTGTTTTTGGATTCCACATTGTACCAAACAACACGACATGTAAACCGAGTGTAAATGTTGTGTGGGGCCCCCTTATCTGTGACTACGGTTTTGGATGAAGTTAACCATCTCACAGAATGTGAACCCATAACACGTAATGTGTTCACTCCTTGGATAATTGATTTGTAGTCTTGTAAGTACACATTCTCGTAATGGAGTACATAGGTTTTCTATATTGTTTATATTCCACCACACGTCATGGGATGAACCATGTACGTGGGTTTAGGATTTTATAGGTACACATAGATGGGTACATAGGCCAAATTTGTAAACTAGCACATGATTAGGGTGCACATTATTCCTACATTTTTTTACAACTACACAGACATAGTTTGATGACACAAGCCGTTTAAAAGGGTCGGACACATGGTCAAGGGACTCATATTGTAGCCCTTATACTCGATGTGTAATCTTTTTTACATGGATTATAACCATTTTCCTCTATGAAAATAACAAGTTTCATTTGGGTTTATTCCCCTTATCATTTTACTTAAGGTTTTTACAATATCATTTCATACTCCTAAGTCAACAAACACTTCATCACAGATTCTTGGATAGTGTCATTTGAATCCTTCTGTGATCGCCAATGTTATATCCTCTGTTCATAGATTTGACATTGGTGGAGTTATTGGTATCGACGTAACTGAAACTAAATGGGAATTGATCCTTGACATAGAGAGTTAATCCAGATTTATTTTTTTGGTATAACCACATGGCCTTTGCAGTGATTCTAATGTGTGTATTGTATTCTCTTTAGTCTATTACTTTATTATTTCTCATGATGATTCTAGATGAGTAGTATATCTTGGTCAAACATCATTAGTTATATCATACTATGGTGTGTGTTTTCCCATATGATTACATTGATTAATATTCAAGCTATAATCTAAGGCTACTATACTATTGTTGTCTCTTCTGTCTAGAATGGGTGTCTTTATTGAGTATTTCTGGATATTATAGATATAATTATTGTATACATATACCTATGTATACCTAACTATATTTACATTGATATAATTTTGGTGGTTTTAGGATGTCCTATTGAGTATTTTTTTTACTCACCTAAGAATGGTCTTTGCCCACATGAATCATTTCTACTATAAATGATCAAAATCAAGACAGAGTCCTAGGTTGACCAAGACCATGTGGTTCATAGTGAGACCGAACAGACCGAGGTGTGTTCCTTTGGCTTTTAGAAGGCAGTCCTAGTTTCTTTACTTTTGGGTTGGACTGGTGTTAAAAAGAATTGTGGTGGGCCTGTATTTTTTCATTTTACTTTATTCATTATATTGTACTCTGGTTGTGGGATGTAAATGTATTCATTAATTGGTTAATCAGTTGTTTTTACATTTCATCATTTTTTTGGCTTCGAGAGGTTTGTGTTCATATATGTACTTATGATATTCCTCCCATGTTAGTGATATTCCTACTCTGGGTCAGACACATTCCCCTAGTCTATTGGAGGTAGGGATGGGGAGTTGCCGCATGGGCCCCGATAGGAAAATTCATGAAATAGTGGTATCAGAGGTGGTCAGTTATAAAATAGGAATTATAGTATGTGATATTGGTTTGGGTAAAGAGTGTTAATAGTCTCAAGGTCATTTTTTATGCAAGGTACACTGGTGTTGGTACGGAGTCCAACATATCTATCCCCTTGGACACGGATCACCTTCATTTTGACCAAGTACATGAGAACACTAGTTTCAGGGAACAAACGGTACATGCATCATATAAGAATTGGTTTTGGTTTCATTTTTTCCTTGATTCATATTTCTAGATATACTCATTGAATGTTCTCTATAGTTTTATCTTTCAGGATTCCACTATGATTCATACCATTATAGATTCTACATGATTCTTAGAAGGATTATCCCCTCAGAAATGAGGCATCAATTCAGGAATGAGTTCCTATGTTGTTACCTCTAGGTGGTGGAACATTCATACCACCTCCTGTAGAGTAACACATGGTACCCATAGTACCAGCAAATGAGGTGTGTACACTGAGAGCACATCATGAGTTCAGTAGAAAAGACCCTTCACATTCAAAGGGAAGCCTATCCCATGGGTGGTTGAGGAATAGATTACGGTGGTGACCTAATTTTTCTATCTTGTATGAACACCATCATATCAAATGGTGTTCCTCGTAGTGAGCCTTATTTTTTGGATCAACATGATGATGGTGGGGTTTTGTTACCCTATCATTGGATGAGGTGGTTCCATGATGGATAGAGATTGATCATCCTTTTAGATATTAGTTTTCACCAGCTACCGAGAGGGATGTTCATATCCAAGAGCTTTTATATCTCTAATAGGGAATCAAAACTATAGCAGACTATTCATTGATGTTTAACAAGCTCCCAAATCACTCAATGGATATGGTTCAATATTATTTATTTAGGGATTGTAATATTTACAAAGATCTGTAGAGAGGCATATAATATGGTGTTATCCCTCTGTACATTCTAACTTATGATGTGGTGCTAATCTTGTGACAGATGTGGAAATATCAACGTGATTGGGCATCCTGCTGTATAGCTGAAAGAGAAACCATAGATAGGACACTAGGGAAGATATAGTGGCTATATTATGCGGTTCCACGAGGCAGTGACCGTTTAATAGGATCTAGTAGAGTATCAAGAGGTTGTTTATGTTTTTACATGTTACCACCACAAACCCCATGGTGGTCCACGCCAGGCTCATGGTGATGGATAATAGTGAGGGGATTAATAAATATGGTTGAATCATATGACCTTCATTCTCTGTGAATTATATGAGCTGTGATCTATGAATTTTCAACATTATCTTCAGTCAAAATAGACATATGTGATTTTCATTCTTTTCAAACTACCTTTCCGGTTCGAGATTTAGAGATTATGAATAAACCATTGACTCAACCCATATGCTTTGATACTCCTACTGGAGAAGACTTGGTTATTACACACTTATTATGACAGTGTGACATAACTCTTAGAGCTATGATTTTTTATTAGGATCTACTGGTAGTAATGGCTTGGCCTTATGATATAATTATGTTAATAAATTTTTATACAACAGTCCATGCCCAGATTGACAATTTTAGAAAAAGGTTGTGATGTTTCTGTAGTGATGGAACGTGGTTCTCCTTTTTAGTAAAAAGTAAACCATTGAAGTGTAGGGTGGACTCATTCATAGGTGATTGAAACCAATTACTCATCAGTTGGTTCGCCTGACCCTTGGTGTAGTGGATTTTATGAGTTTTCAATTTGATGAATTGGTGGTGGAATACAAGGAATTCTTCCGCAAATATGTTCCATGTTTTCATCCCAATAAAGAGATATAATTATACATTGATCAACCCTTCGTGACATCTTTAATATATTATCCAGCATATTAGATATATACTGTAGAGATTGACACATAGATGGTGTAGTTGGAGGACTTTTTAAGGAATGTATTTGTTAGACCTAGTGTTTCACCCTAGGAATCCTCAGTTATATCTTCCAAGAAGGCATATAAGAGATTTAGGTTATGGGTGGACTAATGTTTCTTCAAACCAATGACCATGACAAACAAGTATAAAATACTAATGGTCTATGACCTATTCGATCATTTGAGAGGGGCACAATGGTTATTAAAGGTTAAACATAGATCATGTTGTCACCAATTGCATGTATGTGGTGAGTATATACCAATTATGACATTCATATTTCATTATAGTTACTGTGATTACCTGGTGTTTCCCTTTGTCATGACGAACACCCCCGATGTGTTTATGAGACCCATGAACCAATTCTTCCATCCTTATTTAGAATGGTTTGTGGTTGTATTCATCGATTTTATCCTTGTGTAATTGGCATCTGTGGAGAATAACGTGAGACACTTAAGGATTGTTCTAGATGAACTTTTATATTAATAACATTATGAATATATCTCTATGTACAAGTTCAAAAATAATATTATCAACGTTATGGGACCTATTATTCCAGTATATGAAGTTAGAGTGGACTTGACGATAGTCGATGAAGTGTTAGCTTGGGAGCTACCTAAGAGCATGAAAGAGGTGTGGGGGTTTCTTTGGTTGGAATGATATTACTATGGATTCACACTTAATTTCTTGCAGAGTATTAGAACCCATGATTGATTTTACTCTAAATGGGTATACTTTTATGTGGATAGAGAGAAGTGTCAACATGATTTTTATTAGATAGGGGAAATTTTTAATGGGTGATCCCATATTGATATTTTTTAAGGAAAGTGTCGAATATGTAGTGTTCAGTGACGCATATGGAACCATTCATGGTTTTTTCCTAATGTAGAGAAAAGTGGTGAATACATATGTTTCATGCTAGTTCAGACCATATGATATGAACTGTGTGACCAATAATCATAAGATAATAGCGGTTGTCTATTCTATGAAGATGATGATACACTACATAATGGGTGAGATGTTAATCATCTAATACGATTACAAGAGTTACAAGTATATCTCATCTCATAAGGATATCAAATTAAGATAGAGGTGAAAACTACAGTTTCTCTAGAATTATGAATTCGAAATATTATATACTCTTCAACAGAGGAACATGGTAGAAGATTCTCTCAACAAGAAGTCTTTTTCGTAGTTTCTGAACGAGGAGTCAGAGCAGTTGAACTCATTGATATTATCCTTTTAGGTTTTATATGGAGAATCTTACCTTTAGTTGATTCATTTTACCCCTTCACTAAACCAAGCTATGGAGGAACATCTTGGAGATACTGACGTACATTCTGTATGTGCTCAGATATCGACAGGTCATACTCTTAATGGATTTTCAAAATGTGGGGGGAATTTTGTTCTTCTCAATGGATGTGTGATGGCACTAGTGACGTTGTAGGAGATGATTCTAAGAGAGTTTACCACATATCCATTGGTGGTATTTCCAAGTGTGGAAAAGATGTAGCAGGACCTCCGATGTCATTTTTTGGGGCCACACATGAATAAAGGATTTGAAGAATTCGTCTCTTGATGACTTACTTTTCAAAAAGTGAATGTTGAGCCCCATATTTGAGCAGGTTTGTCCCAACCCCTTGTGGTGCTAGGGTGGAAGTGTGACGGGATATCTATAGGAATCGTGAAGGGAATTCTATATATGTCTAGGGGAAACAATTCCTTCTTTTTTATCATAGAATGAGTCACCAAGTCATCCCACTTCGTATCTATAGATGAATAGAGTTTAGTGGAGATTTTGGATTCCTCTACATACAGTAGATAGTTTGGAAACATGGAGTTATGTTGGAAATTTTAGGGTTGGTTTCATGAGAACCAACTATTTATACATTGATTACATGAATGTACACTTACTATATATTTTTCAATGTTCTCCATGGCTATAATAAATTAAATTTCTAGAATAACTGTTGCATTAATATGGTCATGACAGATCCCTGCAATGATGAGAACCATTAAAACCTATAAAAATATTCTTAAATAAATTTCTACGATTGGTTGAAAAACTATTATAGGATACAGGGTATACAGACCGCCATGTGCGATTACTCAATAGAAGATGAGACTCTCTCTAATGGAGTTCACACTTTGTAATCTCCATGATGGAAGATTATGAGAAAAAACCCGCCATTAACAATTCTGCATGTCTTGGTGTCACTGGACATTGGTATCCACGAGCTTGTATAATGGTCCTTAGATTGGATGATTTTAATTAACTCATGTCATGACTCACGCACTTAGATTTACTGATAAATAGTATCACAAAGACAGTTTGTGGGATGTAGGGTATGTTGGGTGCGTCATGAATGACATGTTTTTAATCGATATGTTGGGGAAGGATTTTTCCATTTCATATTTATGGAAGTAAATATCCCAGGACCTTAGATTGAAATAGATCTATCACCCAAATTCCATGGCCTTGGTGTCACGATGAATTTATTTCTTGAATTCAAAAATTAAATGTCAAGAATATAGGTTTATGACACTACCATGAAACCTTCATGATGCGATATTGATAAAAAAGTATTAAATTAAATGGTAAGCCATCATATGAGGTGACACGTCCATGTGGCATCATCTTCTTTCATTTGGGTACCCTGACCCATTTCTAGACAGTAATCTTAGACTATAGGCTTGCCCACCTAATTCTCACAAGAAAGAGTCCTAGAGGGTCACACAATATGTGTATCCACGTATCTCAAGTAGAATAATGATTATTCCCATAGGATTTTTAATAGTTATTCAGGAACGCCTAAATCATTTAACTGTTGGAGGAAGACTAAAATGAAAAACAAGATATACACGTCATGTACATCGAATGTACACACCGTGTAGTTTTCATTTTGGAAAGGAAATGAAAAATGAAAACAAGATATTCACATCATGTACATTTAATGTATACACTGTGATGTTTTCAATGAAAAATGAGTACATGACATGTATAATGATTACATGTTGTGTGGTTTTTCAAGTCAAGATTTTGAGGAAATAATATTGTTTTATTAAATGATATTTATTATAATTAGTGTGGGCGCAATTCAAGGAATTAATTATTCTACATGGGGTTTTTAATAAGAGTTAATGAATTAAATAAAATGTGTAACGCGTTTTTCTATTGTCATAACTCTATAACCTCAAACCAGATTATAAATATCCCCACAACCCCAACATTTTTCCTAAGAATCATTGGGCACAACAATTCTAGAGAATTCTCTCAAGACCTAAAGAAATCCATCTTCCTAGAATTCTCTCAAGTCCGAGAGAGATCCACCTTTATCAGATCAAGGTGATCTAAGGCGGACAATGCATGAAAAGGCTTCTCCACGCTAGCTGATAGAGATTCCATTGGCGACGTCAGTAGATAGGTGGAGCACATGTGGATCACCACTAGAAGAAGTCTATACTTGGCTTCTGAGACGCAATGATGAATCACATCAGAACGTGATCTGAAATATCAATAAATAAAGAAAATCAAAAAGGTACTTCTTTTCAATTAGATAAATTAATTATAATAAACTTGTGATGATTCTCCTTTGGGGTTCTGAGACTTTTCTTCTTCTTTTTCTATTTCTATGATTGAATCCATGGAGTGTGGCATTTATCATCGTACTGATCCTGAATTGATCATTTCTAATGACAAAAAGCAAAGTGGTCACATCCACACTTGAGCTCATGCTGCTCCCGGGACATTCAATTGGTATCAGAGGGAGGTTACAATGTTGATTATAGTTATTGAATTTTCATTGATAATTTACGAATTTATATTTTATTCAATTCAAGATAAATCATTCTATAAAATGAATGAAGGAGATGTGTTCTTCCTCATTCGATTCATGATTCACATCATAGAAATTACCTTTTAATGTTAGTTTTGATTAAAATAAAAAAGAGGAACTCATCCGGAGGAGCCGCTCATTCTGTCTGTACAACACAAGAATACACGGCGTGTAGTGAAGACTACAAATCGTGTACTTATTTTCAATAAACTAGTACCCTCCCTCCAAACCCCACCATGTGAAATTATTATACCAAAGTTAATAATACACCATGTTTACTAGAACTTAACGGTGAGTGGAAACTGGAATACATGGAGTGCATGTTAAATCAACACGCTGGGTTGTCCAATCTGGCCTAGGTGACACTGTGTTCAAGGAGAAGCCGGGTACCGCGTACACATGATTTCCTGACCGATAAATGTGTAACAAGGAGGTAAACACCATGTTATATTAATTAATATGTCGTGTACTCCAAAATTTCCAAAGTACAAGGAACACAACAAATCCCCCGGTGATTACATTGGATAAATGGTGAAAATAAATACACACCGTGTAATATAGCCTACACATCTTGTAATTTTCAGAAATGGAATTTCACCGAGATTCCTCCAATCTACAAAGACTCGTACAAGAAATATGTATGAGAAGAATCTCAAGGGAATTCCGAAATAAATTTAAGATAATGAATTTATTAATTATAAGTTCAAAATTAAATTAATTCAAGCGCGACTTTTCGTGAATGAAAAAACAATTAAAATAATTTGAATGCTAAATCCATGTAAATGTCATTGCATGCTATATATGATCATGTTCCTGACAAAAGACCCTTTGTGTGTGTATGGTTTCATTTAAATTTATTTAATTTAAATTCGTTGGCCGCTGAGCCTTCTTCCAATAAAATGTAGGGCCTGTGTGCCCATGGTTTCTTTAATGTAAACCCATTTGATGGTGGATCTCCCAATCCAGAGGGGAAAGTTGAAAATATGAAGCTAAGGTGAAACCAACCCAATATGATACGAAGGTGGAAAAGTGGGAGTTGCAATAACACAAACCACTGGGTTCAAGGTGTTTTTTCCTAGGTCAGGGTTAGCTTATCAAAACCGCTAGATAATCTAACCAATAGAAGCTCATCATAATTCCATCTTATTTTATTTCTATATGATTTTGTGGATTATTTATTATTTATGTGTAGTTTCATTCACATAATTAATGAAATAAAAAATCTTGCAATGATGGAAGATAATAAAAACTAGACTATGCATAAACATTTTCAGAACATGGTTATTAACTTAAGAAATCATCGTGTAATATTAACAAGAATATGATAGTGTGCAACCACGCATAAAGGATAACAATCCCTAAAAGTCCATATTATGTCATACCAAGACTTCTGTTACATGATTAAGGGAATTGTTTAATAAAACTATGTGTTTGACCAACCCTTGTTGGGACACTAACTTTTATAAAGGATGATCTTATGAATGTTTCATATTGACTTAAACATTTTAAATCACGAGGCGTTTCCCTGGTAGACTTGTTGTAAAATAGAGGCAAGTGTTGAGGAAATCTAAGTCGGGATTTCAGGATTGGGGATTCCACTCAACATATCAAGGAACTATAAGCTCACAGTTGGCAAAGACCTATCTACCAGAATAAATTTAAATAGATTGACCAACCCATGTTGGGGTTACTAGAAGAGGAATATAGATCCTTTCCACTAGAATGTCATCCCAATGTGAAATTTAGAGTTCAGTGGTGAGGGATATTGGTACATGATAAAATAGTTGGAGAATTAAAAAATTCATTTATTATTTTTCATAAAATGTAATCAAAATGTACTGATAAATATTTTCTTTTAATTTGTAGAATCAATATTACAAACTCTTCAACCACATTTTCTCTGTTATCAATTCTGGATAAAAACAATATCCTCACCGACAGTAACTTTCAGGATTGGTTTAGGCCCCTTCTGTTTATCCTATGCTATGAATGAAAGTTTTACATACAGAAGTCCTCACTTCCAGAATCGCTATCCCAAGGGGAGTGTGATGAAGATTTCCTGGTCTATGATCAACATTTGAATGATGCACTCGACGTCCGATGTTTGATGTTGTCATCAATGTCTAGTGAGAAAATGAAGTATCCTGAATACATGGATGTCTATAGCATGCTCGATCGCCTCTGTTCTCTATACCAAGAGAGAGAAAGACTGTAAAGGATTGAGATCTCCAGGGATCTATTTCAGAGAAATCATGGAGAGGGTTCCCTATCTGGGCCTGATGTAATCAAGATCATTCGCTACATCGATCTCTTGGAGCTTCTACCATTTAAACACCCCAAAGAACTGGGTACCAATATCATTCTTGAATCACACCCACAATTATTCTCAATCATTGTTGTAAATATCATCATATACAACACAAATAATTGATTATCTGATCATCTTATCATCATTCTCCAAGTGGAAAATAATATGAAGGGTGAAAAGCCTTCTATCCTTATAGTGAATAAATGGAAAGGGAAGGCAATTTTCATTAAGCCCAATTCATCTTCAAGGCCTTCCAAGAAAAGGATTAGAAAAAGGAGAGATATGATAACATAAGTTTGTTTGTTTCTCATGTGGTAAGAAGGGCCACTGGAAGAAAAACTTCACCCCATCAAGGAAGCAAGGGGAAGCATCAGGTTCATTTGTTATCGAATAAAATCTATTTATTTCTACCAATTGGGTATCAGATAATTATTTTCGTGCTCACATCATTATCACAATACAGGAACCAAGTAGATATTGAAAGATTGACTGAGGTGAGTTGAATCTTTGAGCATCCAATGGAGCCAGACTCGATGTTGTAGCTATTGGAGACCACCACCTCACATTCCCAACTAGGATGGTCTCGGTATTAAAAGGATGTTATTATGCTCCCTTTGTAACCAAATACATTATTTCAGTATCCAGATTAGATACTGATGGATTCATGTCCTTGTTTGGAAATGAATGTTTCCACTTGTATAAAGATAGAATTTTTTTTGGTAGGGCATATTTATAAAACGACATTTATGTGTCAGACTACACAAAATAAGTAATGGAACTCGATGAAAATGTTAATTCACATGACTCATACCACACCCAACTTTTTCAGTACCTGTTAGGTCATGTAAATGAGAAACGTTTGACAAAATTACAATAATATGGGTATTTAGATTCTTTCGAACTAAAACCACTTGGTGTATGTCATGCGTGTCTACAAGGAAAAATGACCAAATATCCATTTAGTGGGAGTTGTTAAAAGGACCAAGAGATTATAGAATTATTTCATACAGATGTGTGTAGACCTTTTCTAGTTGATGCAAGGGGTGGGATATTGTACTTCATAACTTTTACTGATGATTTTAGTAGATATGGATGTATTTACTTAATGAGGTATATGTCCGATTTTTTTGATCGTTTGAAAGAATACAAGAATGAAGTAGAGAACCAGTATGGTAAGAAGATTAAGAACTCCGCTTTGGAAGAGGTGGAGAATATATTTATTATAACATTATTGATTTCTTACGGGAGATTCGGATTATATCTCAACTCACTCTTCATTACACGCCTAAGTGGAATGGTGTAAGGGAAAGAAAGAACTTCACCCTATTGGACATGGTGAGATAAATGATGAGTCATGCGAGTCTTCCATTATCATTTTGGGGATATTCATTACAAACAGCAACACACATACTAAACTGAGTACCAACTAAATCGATAAATGGTATTCCATATAAATAATGGAAAGGACGCAAATCCATGTTGTCAAATTTACATGTGTGGGGTAGGGAAGCATTTGTTAAGACCTCGTTATGTAACAAGCTTGCACCACGAGGCACACAGTCTAACTATATAGGATATCTCAAGGAAACAAGGGGATATTTTTTATAAAACCCCTTAAATAAAAAGGTTACAGTGGAAACACATGCCATATTCATTGACAAGGATCACATCTCCAAAAGGGATAGTGGGATCAAGATATACTTCAATGAAGTCAAGGATCAAGATATATCACAGTTGGTATAAGAACAGTTCCCAAAAAGCCCCGTGGAAGACCAATACGTTCCAAAGACACAAGAACTGTGTAGAAGCACGGGAGAGGTGAGTGAACCAGAACGATATGGTTTTCTTGCCACCGAGGATGGTGACTCGTTATTGGTTGACAATGATGATCCTCTTACCTACAGGGAAGTAGTTGAAGGGATAGAAATTTCCTAGTGGGAAGAATCCATGATTTCAGAAATGGATTCCATGTACCAAAACCAAGTCTGGATTATGGTAGATCCTCCATTTTATGTGAAGCCTATTTGTAATAAATGGGTATTCGTGAAGAAACTGGACATGGAGGGACATGTCAGCACCTATAAGGCATGACAGGTTGCAAAAGGTTTTACACAGCGTCAAGGAATTTAAAATTATGAATCCTTTTCAACGGTTGTGATGTTGAATTTCATTAGAATCCTATAGGCCATTGCCGCTTACCATGACTATGAAATTTGGAAAATGGATTTCAAAACAGCATTCATTAATGGTAACCTTCAGAAATATGTCTACATGACACAACCTGAAGGGCCTGTGACTCCAAAGGATGCCAACAAGGTGTGAAAGTTGCAAAAATCCATTTATAGATTAAAGTAAGAATATAGGTCATGGAACATTCGTTTTGATGATGTTGTAATAGAATTTGGATTTGTTAAGAATGAATGTGAGCCTTGTGTCTACAAAACTTTTAGTGGAAGGGAAATAGTTTTTTTAATAGTATATTTTGATGAAATATTACTAATTAGAAATAATGTACCTATCTTACAGTCAGTTAAGGCATGGTTGGATAAATCCTTCTCTATAAAAGACTTGGGAAAGGAAGTATATATTCTTGATGTTAAGATCCATCATGATAGATCCAAAAGAATGCTGGGCATGAGTCAAAGTTCATACATTGACAAGATACAGAAGAGATTCAGTATAGAACAATCCATGAGGGGATTGTTGCCAGTGTCACAAAGAAATCATCTTTCCAAGAAAATGTTTCATCAGAAACATAAGGATAGAAATAAAATGGAAAGGATCCATTACACATGTGCTATTTGATCTATCATTTTTTTATGATATGTACAGGGCTAGAGGTTTCTTACACCTTAATTGTGATAGGCATATATCATGCTGATCCAGGAGACCGCTATTGGATGGGAATAACGATTATCCTTAAGTATCTGTGGCGTACTAAGGATATGTTCCTGGAATATAGAGGAGATGAGGAACTAGAAATAAGAGGACATGTAGATGCTAGTTTCCTGACTGATCAAGATGACATGATGTAACAAACTGGATACATCTTCAGTTTTAATGGAGGTGCAGTGAGCTGGAAGAGATCAATGAAAGGTGTGGTCTCAAATTCAATAGTAGAGTACGAGTATATCACAACTTCTGAGGTAGCTAAATAAGCAGTATGGATGCGAAGCTTCATCCATGAGCTAGATGTAATACCTAGCAGTAAGGATCCTATCACACTCTATTGTGATAATACTATAGCAGTGGAACTTTTAAAAGATCCAAGGTCACATCAGTAGACAAATAACATACATCAAAAGTATCATCTCTTGAGGGATTTTTCTCAGAGAGGTGATGTTGCAGTGAGTAGTATTTCCATGAAAGACAACGTGGTGGACCCTATGACTAAAAACCTGACTCAGCAAAAACATGATCATATTGTGAGGTCTAATGGACTAGAATTATAGTAAGTTGGATCTTGTCCAAGTGGGAGGTTTTTAGGGTTTGGTGTACTAAGAACCAACAGTTTATACTTTTATTTCATGAATGTACACTTATTATATATTGTTCATTGTTCTGTATGAATATAATATAATAATGTCCTGGAATATTTGTTGCATTAATAAGGTCACAGAAGATCCACACTATGATAAGAACCTTGAAATTCTATAACATTATTCTTAAATAATGTTCTATGTTTGGATGACATACTATGATAGTACACATGGTATACAGACCGTCATGTGCAAGTACTCGTAAAAAGATGAGACTCTCTATCACGGAGTTCCCACTTGGTAATCTACAAGATGGGAGATTATGAGAACAAACCCTCCAATAGTAATTCTTCATGTCTTGGTGTCATTGGACATTACTATCTATGAGCGTGTGTAATGGTCCTTAGACTGGATGATAATCATAAACTCATGTCATGACTCATGCACATAGATTTGCTGACGAAACCCGTCACAAAGACAGTTGGAAGGATGAAGGGTGTGTTTGGTGCGTCACAAATGACATGTTGTTAATGGATATGTTGAGGAATTATTTGTCCCTACCATATTTATAAACGTAGATATCTCAACCCCTTTGAATGAAATAGAACAATTGACCATATTCCATGGCCATGGTGTCATGATGAGTATATTTCTGGAAGTCAAAGAATGACAGATCACGTATTTTGGTTTATGATAGTACCATGAAACATGATTGATGAGATATTGAGACAAAAGGATAAAATTACATGGTAAGACATCGTATGAGGTGACACGTCAATGCAGTTTCAACTTCTTTCTCTTGGGTGACTTGACCCATTGCTAGAACGTAATCTTGGACTTTGGGCATGTTGGCTAATGCCAATGAGAAAAAGTCCTAGAGGGTCACACACTATGTGTATCCAATTATCTCAAGTAGAATAAAATTATTCTCGTCTGTTGTTTAATAATTATTCAAGGATTCTTAAATCATATTAATATTGGAGGAAAAATAAAATGAAAAACATGATATACACACCATGTACATTGAATTTATAGTCCATGTAGTTTTTAATTTTGAAAGGAAATGAAAAATTAAAACAAGATATAGATACCTTGTACATTGAATGTACACGTCATGTAGGATTCTATAAAAAATGAGTACATGCCATTTATTAATGATTACACTTAGAGATGATTTTTAGTTGGTATTTTGAGGAAATATTTTCATTTTATTAAATGATGTTTATTATAATTAGCATGGGTGCATGTCAAGGAATTAATGATTCAACATGGAGTTTTTCAATAATAGTTAATGAAATAAATAAAACCCGTATAATGTTTATTTATTATCATAACTCTATAACCTCAAACCCGATTATAAATATCCTCACAACCCCAACACTTTTCTTAAGAATCGTTGTGCACCACAATTCTGGAGAATTCACTCAAGATCGAAAAAACTATGTCCTCCAAGAACGCTGTCAAGACCAATAGAGATCCACCTCTATCAAATCAAGCTGAGTTAAGGTGGACAACTCAAGCCATCGATTCTCCACGCTATCACCCAGAGATTACTTTGGCGATGTCCATTGATACGTGGTGCACGTGTGGATCACCGCTCGAGGAAGTCTACACTTGGATTCTATGATGCAATGACAAATCACATCAGAATGTGATTATAAATATAAAAGAAGAGAGAATGCCAAGAAATGCACTTTTTGTCAATTAATTAAATTAATTCTAATCAACCTATAATGATCATCCTTTGTAGTTCTATGACTTTTTTTCTTCTTGGTCAATTTTATTGATTTGATCCATGGAATCTTGCATTTATTGTCGTACTGATCTCGGATTAATAATTTCTAATGACAAAACCCCAAGTGGGAAAATCCTCCCATGAGCATTCGATGCACCCGGGACCTTCAGAACATTGTTTCCAATCATGAATATTGTTTTCCATCCTACTTGTGGAAGGGATTACTGGATGATTTTTCAACCCAGTAAGGCTTGAGCATATAATTTCACCCCAAAACCAATGGTTAGAATGAGTTGACCATTCAGGTTTTCGGGGACATGTTGCGAGATTGCATGTTACAAATTGACCATAGTTGGGAGGATCACCTATCACTAGTGTATTTTTTTCAAAAAACAACATCTACCATTCCACCACTGGTATGGAACCATTCGAGGTCTTATAGGAGAACCACTATAGGTAAACTCTATAATTACTTATCATAGGTGATTCAATAGTAATGGTGATGGAGTTAGTGAGTCCTAAACCAGAGAACGTGTAGATCATCCAGCAGTGGATGCAAACTACATAGTGAAATCATAAGTCATGTGTTGATTGGCGATGGAGGCCTATTGAGTCTGAGGAAGAAAATCACATGTTCATATGGTATTCATTGTAACATGTATTATGGCGATTTGGATGGGGTGATAAGTATTATTTGTGGTTAATCATCCCTTTATAGATAAAGTGTAGATTTGGTGAGGTTGTGTACCACATAGTTATACCTCCGTAGTTAGATCCGGTACACAACTTCTTCCACATATCACATCAGAGGAGGTAAGTTCATGACCCGTCGCACATTATCGACTTGGTAGAGATAGACATCAAGGGTGGATTGAAGTGTGTTGAGTAATTGGAAGAATTTTTAGGTCATTGGGAGAGTATCCTTCCTGGGATATCGATTCCTTTGGTTTGTATCTAATGGATGCATGAGAATCTTCAAGAGAGAATATGGGAGTAGGAGGATCAGATTCGTGCTCTGTACCCACATCTTTTTTAGTATCCCTTTTTTAGATTTTTAGGGATCTAAAGAGCCATGTTGGGGACAATTTAATATCTCATATTTTATATGTATTATTTTTGTATATAATTTGGATTATTTTTTAAACCAAGCACTTAGAAGGTGTGAGATTCTGATGCTCTATGTTCCCAGAATAAATGATTGAAATATATTAATTATATTAAATGGAATAAACATGTTTATTTCCAAGAAAATTTGAATAACATATAATAGGGTTCCTAGATAAAAAAATACTAGGTAACCATTGATTTCAAAAAACAATTTTAATCCTAGGATTAACATAGCATTATTCTACCCATGACTTTTTTGGAAAAGTCATCGCGAGCATAGAAACAAATAAAATTATTAAATAAAATTATTTTATTTAAAATTGATGATGTAGTGACTAACAGAAAATTAAATATATGATTACAGAGATTTTATAGGGTTATCCACATAACCCTAGAAATATTTGAGAACTATTTGAGAGAGCCTTGATGATTCTACCTCACGGGAATGATGATGGATCACAGATTGATGATAAACACACCTCATATTTGAAAGATAATTACAACAATAATGATGAAGGCTCTTTATTTATTAGAAATAAAACTTAATTTAGGAATTTAATGTGTGTTTATTTGTATTTCTTCCTTGTTCTTAATTTCCACCGTGAATGTGAATCAATTAATGAACAAATTGATTTTTAAATCGATCACCTTGCTAGATGAGTTTATATACATGGTTTTGATCAGGAATTTTATTAAGATTCTTGATTTATTTATTTTTAATTCTCATAGTAGTGGATTAATATCAAAATGACCATCGATTGATGTTCGTTACCCACTTTTTTGAGATTTTATCCCCCAGTTCATGGCCCATTACAGGTGTTCTTTGTTTGGCCATTGACTTGAATTATCTTGATCGATCGATCGTTGAACACCTATGTGTTTTCACAATGATCTAATAATGTAGTTCAATGATCAGTAAATTTGGAAGTAGGTATAAAGATAAATACGAAGCAATTCAAATGATTGAAGATACCCAAATTTATGTTCTTTAACATTCTTTATAACACAAAGAAAAATGATACTTTGAACTGTTTAGCGAGTATATCTGATGATGAAATGCATTATCTAATGATGGATTGGCTTGGATCAACTGAAGTATTAATTTTCGTGGTGAGATGATTACTAGATCAATGTCCTCATGCTCTATATTAAATGCATATAGCAGATCTTGTTTTCTGAAATATCAAGAACATCATGGAATTTAAATAAGATCTATACTGTGTGTTGGGCCTCCCTGAGTGGTAGCTAGGATTCCATAGGAAGTTAAACATCCCAAAACATGTGAACCCTATCACATAGCATGTGGTTCCTCTATGGATACATGGTGGGTACTTTGGTATATACACGAACATGGGTTGGAGTACACATGTTTCTTATACGACATTTACTTTCCCACAAGACATGGGTTAGACCAAGTACATTGGCTAAGCCATGTACTGGTGCACAAATTTGTGTACATGGGTAGAGTCCATGTACTTAAACATCAGTAGGGTACACATAATGCCTGCATGACATGTACTACAACACATACATGGTTTGAGTACATGGGACATTAACATGATAAGTACCATAGGTCAAGGGAAACTGCATATAACCCTTCAACATAGTTTTTACTCCTTCTTACATGGCTTAGTGTCTTTGTCCTTAGTGACATGGACATGTTTCATTATGGTTTATTCCATTATCCTTTCCCTGAATGGTGGTACAATATCATTTAATATGCATAGGTCAACGATCCCTGCACCAATAATTCTTGGGTATAGTCATTGGAATCCCTTCAAAAGGGTCACAATGAGATCTTCTATTCATCTTTAGGCCCTAGGTGGAGTTCCTGGTATCAACCTGACCGGAACTACATGGGGTACTGATCATATACACAGAGGATTAATCCAAATTAATTTTTTTGGTATTACCCCATGGCCTTGGATATGGTAATCATATGTGTATCATATTCTCCTCAGAATATCTTTGTATTATTCCTCATGATGATACCCTGCTAGCAATACCTCTCATATGGATGTCATTAGTGTAATCAAACATTGAACTGTGTTCTCCCATATGAGTGCTTCATGGGATCTTCGAGTTGGAATCCTTGGATAGTATATAGGGTTTTGTCTTACCTCTAGAATATGTGTCTTTATTGAGTATATCTGGATATTCTTATTATATTTATTGCAGACATATTCATGTGTAGATCTGACTATATTTTCTGTTTTATAATATTTTCAGTTTCGTGGAGTCCTCTAGAATATTGTTATACTCATCCTTGCACTATATTTTACTTCATGTGTCATATCTTATAAAGACAATCGACCTTTTGATAGGGTCTTAAGAGGACCAGGACTAGATGGTGCTTAGTAAAACCGGACTGACTAAGGTGTGTTCCTATGAATTTCAAACAGTAGTCCCAGTACCTTTACATTTAGGTTGGACTTGATTTATAAAATAATCATGGTGGACCTGTATTTGGACATGTTAACTTTCATTACATCATGTCGTACTCAGATTGTGATATATATATCTATACAATAATTGGTTGTTCTGTTGTTTTTTCATTTCAGCATTTTTTTGACTTAGAGATGTGTTTGTGTGTCTTCTTGTACATAGAAAATGCCTCCCATGACAGTGATATGCTTAGTCAGTGATAGTTATAAGCCCATTGCAAATTGGAGGTGGGCATGGGGAGTCGTGACACTACCTCCCTCGGGACAGGTCAGGATAATAAATGTTATGTGTAAACATGATTACATGTCCACTACGTTTTGCATGGACTTGGTAGCATGTCCATAAGTTTATGCGTGATCCTGATTACATGTTCACAATGTTATGAGTGAACCTTATTATGTGTTGACAATGTTATTGGTGAACCTGATTATATGATCATAATATTATTCACGGATATGTTTTCATGTCGATTATTTTATACAGGATCCTAATTACATGTTTACACTATTATGCATGAACATGATTTCATATTAACAATGTAATGCATTGAACATGTTTCTTGTCCATAATTTTCTATGAGGTTCTGATTTCAATTCCATAACATAATGAGTGAACCTGTTTCAACATATATATGTTCACAATGTTATACTCTTATTTCTATGCCACAATTGGATTATTTTTAATCATATAATATGTGTTCAGGGATTATGTTCTTGATTATCTAATGATTCATGTCCTTTCAAACAGTAATATTAATGCCATGATATATGTTAATGATGATTGACATATATGGAATGATCTTATAACGATATAATCATCTTCTAATACCCTTATATTCATGTTATTCTAATTTATTATATTCATTTACCATTACTAAGCCATCAACCTCTCCCCATTTTTATGATTTCTTTCCCCAACATAAGAATAATTCTTTTTTATTAGAATTACAAAAGTGGAAGATCTTTGGGGAAATCATTGATGATCATTCACTAATTTAGAATATCTTTTGTTCAATGATTCCAAAGGAACTAAACTAATACAGCCTTTGGTATTATGTCTATTAATGTATTATGTATTCCAAAAAAGTCTTGTAATTTAAATATATGAAAATTGAGGGTCATAATTGATATTGTGTAGATTTCATTTCTAAAAATGATCATTTTGGTTGGGTCCATTAATGGAAAAATTGGGCTGGAGTGTTTTCATATTAGTTTTAGACCAATGAATTTTGGATCGGCCCACACAATTATAGCCCATGTGGATTCATAGATTACTATCATTGTGTGTTTTAGTCTACATCTATTCTTGGGATCTTTTTTAGTTTCATCATATTTTCATGAATTCTGTCATGGGCCCTCCAAATAATCCTCACATAAAAAAATATATTAAATGGTGAAATTTACCATTGTTAAAAATGATAGCCACAAAAAATTAATTATTCTTGATGTTCAATTTCTTAATAAATTTTGAGTTTTTATTTGAAAACATGTTTAATGGAGTGGTTTTAATGGTGGAAAAGAATAGTTATTCACTAAGAGATCAATGGTCCTTGATGTTTCTATGGATCGTACAATGATATTGTCATAGGAAAGTCACATGGTCTTTAGTAAATAACTATATGATGGTGATGTAAGGGGTGGATGGTAACCAAAACACAACCAACCATTTGTCGGTGGCCATGATCTCCAATAAAAACTCATCATACTATTCATTTTATAGAGGGTAATCCTAGTATTGATCTCTAGAAACTCTTATCAGTAGTAGTAAAAAAGATGGTTCTGGTAGTGATAGAGACCTACTTAGGTGTTGGTTTCCAATAATGGGTTCATCAAACTGACCAATTTTAATGCCCAAGACCTGGATGATACTCAATGGTGCTCTCAATCCCGGTTTCCATTATGGCCTCATGCACATCTCTCCAAATTCATAAGGCTGTCGACTAGTAGAGAGGTCGTAAGATATGTTTTTGGAGAGACTATACCCTCTTACAATAGTGTATCATAGTGAAATATCAATAAAAGATAAATATCATAAGGATTAACACATGCAGAAAATATATATAAAAATTAAGAAAAGAACACAATATTAAAGAAAGCTCATATACAAAATTATGATGATACATGCCTCTAAAAATATTTCAAAATAAGTTCGTAGTAGTAATATAAAATACATATATCAAAAATAAAAAAAGGACCAAAAATTCTGTCCATGAATAAAATAATATGACACCCTTTGATCTTTGGATTCCCAACATTTTTTCATGGCTGAAAATCAACAATCAAAATGTGGCAACATTCTGTATTCCCGACCAGCATCCAAATAGTCAGTTTGGGTACCCAATAGAGGCTCGAACAAGGTGTGAGAAATATCCCATTAGGTAACCACCCTATGATCTATACCATTCCATGATGTGAAATATAACAAACTATGAAGCATTCATGTTTTGTATGAAAGTAGTAAATAAATTTATAGTTCCAATTGAATATCTACAACTAAACAAATTGCACAAGAATAGCCTCTCAAGGCTTTTTGAAAAATATGGTCACGATCATCTTACATTGAATCTAAAAACATTGCATCGACATGTCCATATCATTATTCCAAACATTTCATTTCAACCACAACCTTCCATTACAACTTGCAGTGTCAAAGAAAACACGGTCAAGCCATTCAACCAAGTATAAAATATTTCCCATGATTGTGTCATATAATCAATGTGTATCACAATATCAATGTACATGATCTATAATGAAGTGTCATCCCACAAATTTTTGAACCAAAGGTGTAGTAGACCAAGTCATCCTCGTTGATTACTAGGAGAATATTAATGGAAACTCAGTAAGGCACTAGTTGGAGTCCTAGATAAATGTCATCCCAACATCTCCAACATGAGTCTAAGAAGGCCATATCCATGTGGAAGGCAGGCCCATGAAATCTCATAGAAGCAACACTGATGGACCACTCCATATCCAATGTTTCCAATACCAAATAAAGATCCATGTAGAAGCATACAAGTCATATAAATGGAATCAAGGAACTTTATATACCATCCCACTAAACAAATACCATTTCAATTACATCCCATCTTATTCTTCAAGAAAACCATTACCATATTACACTATTAGTTTTCCCACTAAACATTCATAAGTTCTATATGAACCATTAAAGCAATTTAAAATAAACCAAAACATGTAATAAAATGAAAAAAAACGTGTAAATACATCTCTTAAACATTTATTTTAATTCAAACCATATATTAACAATCTTCCTCTAAATAGAAAAGAACCAACTTACCCAAATGTGCTTCAAAAAGGAAAAATCATGTGAAATTGACCTTGGACACCTCATTGGTGGACTTTATTTGGGTAAAAACCAAAAATTCTACTCAAGGGTACCTATGGGATTCTAAAAGAGGTCCCAGTTCCTTTAATTCAATTGTAAAATTTGAATTTTGGACCACATTGTAATGTCTTATGGGCAGCTCAATGAAATCTAGCCTTATAAATCAAAAAATAAATGGGAAAATTATAGACTAACTAATGTAGCTCAATAGTAGGGTGCTCATCCAGTGTCAACTATTGAATATACTCATATCAGTAGAAAAGTAACAAATAAAAAAAGAACCAAAAAATAGGGATGCTTTTTTTGCACCTAAAAAGTGATATAGATACTAATAAGAGTGAAGAATGGCTAAAAAGGAATCGATCACTCACCGATGCAGATCTAATGAGACAAGGGGGGTTTAAGTTGGAGATCTAATATAAAAGTTGTAAGGATTCCTTGTTTAGTTATAGAATAGGGATCTCAAAAACATTATTTTTGGTATGTAGGATGAATAAATGAGTTTAGGTTAAAATCTATTTTAATTTTACTTTGAAATATAAAATTTTCCAACATAATAGGATGACATGGATTTCAGTGAATAGTGTACCGAATCAATCACCAATCATGTATGGTTATCTATAGGAAAGGGGCACCCACATAGTTACTTCAAATTGATTTACTAATAGTGTGGAAGCCATTCAAAAATAAACTATTAAAATTGAAGAGGTTGTTTCATGGACATGTGGACCAAATAAAACGGTTTGGCCTAACATTGTGACCTCTTCCAGCTTTGATCACATGCCTCACATGGTTTTTCAGACCGTTCTTCCTACCTTGTATGGTTTTATGTAACCATGAACCAAGAAATTTTCAACCCAAAACCATAGGTTCTGGGATATGAACAAGCCATAGACACCCCAAAAAACCGATGATCAAATTGGGTCCTCAAAATAAACCATAATAAAACAGTTAATCTAAATAAAATGGATCCATACCTCATACAACAAAGAGTGTTTTTACAATATTAAACATTACATAAATTCATCTAAAAATTACTGACTCAAGGGTGGTCATGATTTTCCTAATAACATCTCTAGTCACTGAGCATGTATACCGAACTCCTACTTCTATCTATTATCATATAAATGGTCATAATACCATGAAACCAATACCAGTGTAGCTAATAAGCCTCAAGAAACCTTTATTCTTCATTCAATGATATATAATTGATTCTCATAAAAGGACACATCAACCATTAGATCATCCTCATTATGTAGAAAATCATGAGATGGGTCAGCGTGTTAGCGGTGTAGTTTAGATGCGTGGAAGATGTTGAGAATGGATTCGCGTAATGACCGTCATTTCTCTTAGTCCTCCAACTCAGTTCCTTGATCATTGTAATTTTTTTACAATTCATGTAGGAAAGATCAATGTTAAAACACTATAGGTACTCAACCAAACTGCATTGTATGATATTTATATCCTAATCTATAAATATATACTTTAGGATTATTTGGTCTTTGTACACCAAAAAAAAATTCTCCATGTAATTAATGTCTCAAAAAATGTAATGAATGAACAACCACAACTAACTCAAGATCATGTGTCAGGCTGTTCCTCTCATTTGTCTTCAACTACCAAAACCTATATTCCATGACTCTATCCCCCTTCATTAGCACTACTCCAATTCCAAAACCAGATGTGTCATAGTACACAGTTATGCTCTTGCCCTGCTCTGGTTGTATGGAGACCGATGCTGATGTAAATATCTCTCTCAGAGATGGATAAGATGTCTCATAGGTTTTTTACCATAAAAACTTCATGCCCTTATTAGTTAAGCCCTTCAATGTTGATTTTTATCATGATATGTCATGTATGAAAAAAATGTAATATCCATACAGCACCAAAAACTATTTATCTTAATGATCTTCATGGGATACTCCTATAAATCTATATTTTTCACCTTCAATGGTTGAAAAAATAATTTTATCTCCAAGATTATGTAACCAATGATTTTAATCTAATCCATATGAATGTGGAACCTTGTGAGATTATCATATAAATGATTCTCTCTCAGGGTTTCCAAAATGATCTCAATATGTTTGTCATGGTAATGTATATTGTAAAAATACAACAAGATAAGGTCCATGAAATCCAACACAAATAATTCCATATAAGTACAGAACACTCAGTTCATCGGCACCATGAAAACAAAAAACAGGTTGATAAGACCAAATGGAATAACCAGATACACATATAGACCATACCTAATAAAAAAATCTATTCAAGGAATTACCAATATTATAATACATACATGGTTATTTTTTCACTTCAAATCAATTTTTGAGAACAGTTGATCTCCTTGAAGCTGATCAAATAGGCCATCTATTCAAGACAATGAGAGTTAGTTCTTAACCATCAACTGGTTCAATTTTTGATAATCTACAATTCTCATAATGGTAAAATACATATTTTTTTAAAAAAATGAATGACGAACCCCATGGAGAAGTACTGGGATGAATAAACCACTTTACTTCCAATTCATAGAGTTACCTCTTGAGCTCCTACGACACCATCCTATACATCCTATAAAGGGGAATGGATATAAATTATTCTCTTGGAACTATATAAATTGGGAACAAAACCATTCTCTTAGGAGTTAAACAAGAATTTTTTCCCCAAATACGTCCCAAAAAAGAACCACTAGATCGATTTCTATCTGACATGATCCCTGATCATCCCAATAAAAACTAGTGCCTCCATTGTCTTCCTGCCTATCCCACGATAATATTGTCCATATCTATTCTCTCGTACTTTCTAGTCTCCCATGTGATCATGAGCTTGACCCTCTGGTGATGTGAAAGTTTCCCTTTGATGGTAGCATTCAACATAATCTCGATGATCTACTAGACATTCCATCCCAAGCATGATGTCAATCCTAGTCATCTCGATCAAATAAAAATCCAAGAAGATGTTATACCCACCACCAACTAGGGTGAACTCCCTGCACTGACATATATCATCTATTATAATTGTCGATGGTGTTCCTAGTGTGTAACACCCTTGGAATACTATATAAGAATCCCAAGGCTTTATATAAAAGGTAAAAATATGAAACTAGGTGATGAAACTATATAAAAAAATAAAATATGTAATATTATATACTATTAAGATCCTATAACTCACCATAGATGGTCTAGTTCCCTTAACTTTGATGGTAGGTAGTACAGAAAATATTTGGCATAAACCATGATCGTATGACACAACCTCACTACCCGGAGCTGGCCCACTTCGATATGTCATTGTAACTAGTTCCTATCCACCTTATAAATTACCACAAATGCTTATTCTTGATTGATAGACACTACTCCTTCACCCAACATGACGTGTATCTGAGAAACCTACTTTAGAATATTGCATCAGAGATGACCCCCTTCTCTCACTGCTAGAGGGATGGTCCTACTAAAACATTTCTTGTAGCCCATACATCCACAATATTGGAACTTGGTAGGTTCGTGGTCACACTAATTCTTTATGTAGCCCTATCTACCCCACTTATGATAGAAAACTATGATATAAGTAGTCATAGCATGGTTGGTACTCATATTACAAGAAGCACTAAAATGACACTTGTAACCTAATGAAACAGAACATATGGTTCTAGAGACAATACATTGGTAGTCAGTGCCCGCCCCCCCGAACTCTCTCAAGTACCCCTCTATAAATAGTGTTTGATTCAAAATTTTATTAATAGTGGTCAATCGGAACATGTTGACCAAAGATCTGATTACATTCCAGAGACATTTCTCCAAGCATCTCTCTCTAGATATCTCATAAGTAAGGAATGTTAAGATAAAACACTAAAAATATTTAAAGAGTGTTGAGTAATTAATAATTGTAAAAACACCCTAGTACAGATGTATGAATTGAATATCTTGATCTACACTTAGTTTATAGAGGTAGAAATAGATAACGAATCTGATTTAGAAATCATCCCAAAGCATGTCTTCAAGCTATTCATCCTAGTATACTAAATACCACCATTGGTTTACTTCCCCACATATAATATATTACACAATATTAAATCTCTCTTAAAAAGGTGTCTCTATATTCTCTATGATCTCTATATTAGTATCTATACATATCTAAGTAGCCTATGTACCACCATCCCCCCAAAACGTGGGAGGATTCTTCTGTTGGGACACATATATCTTTTCATCCATAGACAAATAAGTTTGTGGTGGTACATCGAAATTCTAAATGATGTGATAGAGCCCTTATAGATCTTTGGCTCAGAATCTATGTCTTGAACAATAGCTAGTGTAATAGATGACACTAAAGGAGGATCCACTATAAGTCCATGGTATACTACCTCGGAGGCATGGTCATTGCCTCTCTCCTAGAATACCACTAAAGGTAATCATAGAGGCATGTCTCTATAATTCCAAATAGTTGTGCACATATGATTAAATATTAAAGATAACATATTAAAAATGTATGATAAGGAAAACTCCCCCTAAAATTGGTCATAAATCATAGCCTCTTATGTATGATATGACTGTAAAAGGAAATCTCACAAAAGTAACTCAAGACAATACATCTTACCATCTCCAATGATGGGTCTAGGAAGAGTCCCATTTTTTAGTTTCCATTTTCAATTTTCGATTAAAATTAATTTTACATTTAATTTCCATCATTTATTTAAAAAACTTATTTAATAAATGGTTCACCATGTTCTAATCCATGAGGTCCCATGACACCTCATGGAAAAAATATAGTTTATATATAATCCATACCATATTAAATTCACTTTAAATAATTTAATCAAAAGGAGTGTCACATAATTGCCCATAAAGGTACATACATATCATAAACTAAAAGTTGGTGTTGTATATTCTATCATTTACAAAAATATATATCATAATATCATGTAAATACATCATTCCACCTATCAAAAAAACATGAAACATGTAATTCCTTCTAAATGTAATGGAATATATTATGGAATGTTATTACTGTATGCTTCCAATAATGATGCATGATATGGAATACCCTCACCTAATCAGGTTGAAAAAACTAGAATTCATGGTAATATGAAATAATAACATAACAACTAAACTGAGTCACCCGGCGATGGAGTTAAATAAACTATAATAGCCAAAATCATTAAAATAGAAATTTAATTCTAGGAAATTTCAATTTTTCTTGTAAATGGGGTACCTAATCCAGGGAACATCTCATTTCCAAATCAAAATTTTGTTTTCTCGCGTTCAATTGTCGATAGATAGTAAATAAAACAAGAAAAATATCCCCTAATTCCACTTTGTAATGTATTGGAATCAGATGCCAATAATTATTGCCCCAATCCCATTTGGCCACATGGCCTGAAGTACATCTCCCAAAATGCCAGAGGATGCCAACTAGTAGTGGGGAACTAGGGTGTATCTGTGGGGATACTATTCCCTCTTACTAGATTGTAGCACAATAGAATATAAATATATGGTAAATATTGGATGTAGTAAAACATGAAAATAATAGTAAAAAAATGGGACTAGATAAAAATATCAATGAATGATCATAGGCAAAATAATGATGATTCATGTCCCTAAAAAGCATCCAAAATAGGTACATAATAGTATAATATAATACATGTAACCAAAGTACCAAAAGGACTTGAAATTGTATCTCCAAATAGAATCATGATCTTTATCTCAATCCTGTGATCTCATTCCCTTTATAAAAGAATAAAATCAACCATTGAACTATGGGTTCTTTCCTTAATTCCTACCTACATCAATGTAGTCTTTTAGAGTACCCAATTGTGGTCTGAACATGGTGTGGAAAAAACAAGTAGGTAACTACCCAATGATCTATTTCCTTCTAATATGTACAGTATAACAAGATAGGAAGTGTGAAAGTAAATCATGAAAGTATTAATTAAATTTATTCTTCCAATAGAATATCTATTACTAAACAAGTAACTCCGAAATAGCCTCTCATGATTCCCTATAAAATATGGTCAAGCTCATCTAACAAGGTAGCTAAAATAAAATCATAAAAAAATAACATG
This sequence comes from Viscum album, assembly GCA_963277665.1. NCBI lineage: Eukaryota > Viridiplantae > Streptophyta > Magnoliopsida > Santalales > Viscaceae > Viscum > Viscum album. The sequence goes on from OY728125.1 coordinate 977,530,830, forward strand.
GCCATGCCATTCAGCGAAACATATCATATCTATGACATCCTTTCTATACAACATGAAGTTTCAATGTAACCATGACTTATCAATTCAACCAAGCATGTCATATTTCCCACGGTCGTGACATATAATCAATGTGTATGAAAATTACAACGGTCATGCCAGATAATGAAGTGGTAAGACACGAAGTTTCAGATCTAATGTGTATAATACCAAACCATCCTCATCAGATACCAAGAGAATCTCAATGAAAACACGGTTAGGCACTAATTGGATGCCTATGATAATATCAACTGAATATGTTCTATGAGAGTCCAAGAAATCCAGAACCAAGGGGTAGCAAGGCCCATGGGATCCCATAGAATCAATACCCAAATTGAAATATATATATCATGCATCCACTACCACATCAAGATCTATTAAACAACATCCAAGGCATCTAAATGCAATCGTTACTGTTGATAGACCTTCCTTGGAATCCACACCAATTTCAATTACATCCCATTTCATTCATCAATAAAACCATTAAAATTTTACATGATGAGTTTACCCACTCATCATTCAAATGTTCTTAATATAAAATTCATGAATATGAAAAAAGGACATCAACATGTTTTCTCCTAGAAAAATGAGTAATCCCATATCCTAAACATCTCATTAAATATATATCATTTATTAATTATCTTCCCCTAACTAGAAAAGGATCAACTCACTCAAAGGTTGTTGAAAAAGGCATAATCATGTGGAATTCACCCAGCACAACTCATGGGTGGCCTTGGTTTTGGGAATAACCACCAACACATCTAAATGGTACATAACATATTCCCCAACATGTCTTAATTAATTTAATTAAATTATTCAATTCAAATTTGGGTCCACAATAGAAAGTCTAGTATGCGACTCAATTATAGCTAGCATAATAAAGCACCAAACCCAAAAGTAAATGTATAGCCCACCTATCATAGATCTATAGTAGAGTTCTCATATTTTTTTCAACGAGTAATTTGATTCAAATCGGTAAAAAATGAAGAATAAACAAATAACCTAAAAGTAGGGAAATCATCATGTACCTAAATAGAACTTCTGATATAAAGACTAATGAATAACTACAAAAAAGGAACCTAAAACTCATTGTTGTAGATCCAAAAAGGTGATTGGTTATTCAATTGGAAATTTAATGGATAATTTGTATGGATTTATCGTTAAGTCATCAAATAGGACTCTCAAACGGCATATTTTCTTCATGTATAATGAAGAAGTGAATTTTTGTTAAAATTGGGTTTAATATGATTTAAAATCATAAAAATAACCAAAATAATAGGGTTTGGTAGTTTGGGCCACATGGTTAGCTGTATGGAAGGGGAAACCACACTATTTCCTTGCATGATTTTTTTAGCCATGAAGAAACCCGGAAAAGATCTCTATTGAAATTAATAATGTTCTTGTATGGCTATGTAGCCAAAATCACACTGTTTTTCAAAACCATGCAGCTTCATCCTACCATCGTCCAATGCCTCACAGATATTATTAGACCATGTATCATGCCACCACATGGTTTAAAATAATCATAAAACAATAATTTTTCAACCCAAAAGCTTAAGTTATGATATATATACAAGCGCTAGATACCCCAAATATGGTACTCATAATAGGTCGTAATTAAACATTTAATTTTTTTAAAGGATTTGTACCATGTATGAAAACCCAGGTTCATACACCAATCATCCAAAAAATAATAGGGGGGTATTTTTTATAAAGGTATATCATCATTACTATAACTATATTGGATATGGAATCTATGGCTTCTATAACATTCCTAAATTCTAAAGTAAGAACATTGTAATTGATATTGTGTATCAATACATCACCAAGTGCATATTGGAATAAAATACCCTAAAACTTTACAATATATTTAATATATTAACTAAATTAACTCTATGATATATCATAAAATTCTCATGATACTGAGTTAATGTGTGTCACACACAATAATAATTTCCATCATGGGATTTCATTACACATAAGTTCTAGTTTTCCCAAAAAATTATATTATTATGGTTTTTTCATTTAAAATAGTAAGATATAACTTTGGAGTTAAATTCGTATTTATGGAAAGGATTCACTATATTTTAGAAATATATGTTTAAAAATATATAAAATTAATTCATTGGTTACAAATTAATCATATATAAATATGAAAACTGATTACATATAATGAAAAGTATTATTATTTCTATGCAAACAAATATGGTTTATGAAAAAATTTAAATTAATTAAATTTTGTGAATAATATTAGTATTATATATATTTCATTTCAAATAAATTATTTTTAAGATTCATCCAATCAATTTGATCGGCATAAAGCCAAAATAAAACCAAATTTTACGATAAAATACTATATTTTAAAGGAGTTTTTAACGCCATTTAATTGTGAAACTATGTTAAATTCGATTTTTGGAACTTTTATGAATAATTTAAGTATAAATAAACTTTATAATAATAATAGGTACTGAAAAATTATTTTAAGTTGAATTATTGGTATTATTCTGTGATGTTTCATTTTTGAATGGATAGTGAAAATAATGAATTTTATTTCAAAGCTTAATTTTCATCTAATTTATTTATGTGGTTAGATTATATTTTTAAAACCTTTAAATGTTAATTAAATTTATTTTTTATAATTTAATCTCCTATCTTTAATTGGAATTGATTTTAATTTCAAATTGGAAGTTAAAATAGAAAAAACATTTGAATGTCTTCACGTCAAAAGCCTATATTGTTGTAACATCTACAGGATTAAATTTAAATTAATTTATTCCTCTTATGTTATTGGAATTTTAAAAAATGTGTTCAATATTTCAAAGGAGAATAATTTTTAATTACTAATGAGGTCAAATTAGGTTTTTACCAAACATAATATTGATAGTAATAAAAATTAACATAAATTATTAAGGTGAAGTTAAGATTTATAAAGGACTAAACCAAAAGATTAAGGGACTAAATAACCTATAAACTTACCCCAAATCCATATAATAGACATATTTTGAACCTATACTATAATGTGTTTTCGTAGGTTTATTATTGGAGCCAATTTCAATGGAAAAAAATGGGTGGAATTCCCTTATATATAATTAACTAGAGTAACACTCCTCATCCACTATGAAAAGCCCACCACTCCTCCCACTTCCTCACACCTCAGAATAAATTTTATCTTAATTAATCTCTCCCCATATATCATCTAAGAATCATTCCCTTTATCCTAAAATCATAACATTGGTCATAGACCCATCCATTGAATCACTTCGGTGCCAAAAAAATATACCTGGTTAAGAGGTAACATCCTTTCTCAAGCTCTTTTGATTTATTTCCTTCTTCCACTATTTAAATTATTATATATAAAAAATAGTAGCCTATATATATTGAAATTTTTATATGTTAATGGTTCAACCTACTGTTATACACACTTCCATATAATGAATAATGTACCTACCATTTATGTGTATGGTGAACTACCGCCTCACGAAATGAAGTTATTTTTTATTCCATTTCCACCTATTATGGTGGATATTATGATGGAAAATTTATTCATATATGAAATATTTTTTTTATAATGTCTTTATGATTATTAAATTATTATATATAGTATACTTTTATACTTTCTATCGTGTGAGAAAATGATAACAACATTTTTTGAAGTGTGGACTACCAGCCCTCAAGGTGACGTTATTCATTCACACTATACAAGGAATGTATAAAGGATAGTTTTAATAAACTGATGTAACATATATGACATTGGTATTATACTGTAATAATAACATACAAATATATAAATTTTTAAACCTTATTATACAACAAAGAGATGAAAGTAGTGTTCATGCATATGTACAATCTACCATCTCCATGAACGGTGCATTTCGTGTCTTATCTACAAATAATAGGGACTACTCAAATTCATAAATGATGGAAATATATAATAGTTAAACCAGGGTTTACATTTTAGATGAAATTAAACCAAAATCAAATTAATATGAACAACAATTAAAATGTCAAAACATACTCGGCAATTGAACACCCAAAACAATAGATATAATAAAAGAGTACTAAAAAATGGGTAATAAGATATTACAAGAAGTATATATATGATATTATAAATATGAATATGGTTCGTGAAATAGTTTTTGACATTTTTAATATCCATTACATAAAAAATCAAAGGATTTTCACCCAAAAATAAATCATGAGGTAAGGGATTTTGTCTCATTTTCTATTCTATTGAGACTTATTGGCTGTTATACAAAAATTATCTTTTATATATTGTATATATTTACCATCGACATGTAATATCATTGAATATATTTATTCTCGTGATATTTTAAGTTTTATTTAATTTTATTTCATCATTGGGATTAGGATTTAAAATGTTTCAATGTTTTAGGGGAAACATTGAAAGGTAAATATTATTTTACTCAATAATGTGTTTAATGGTTACCTTTGAAATATATGTTTTTTTTGTGAGTGTTAACATTATGTTGATACAATTACTTATTTTTGATCATTTTTAATTTTCATTTATTTAATTTTGAATATCCATGTTCTTAGGTAATTGATATTATAATCACCTAAAGAATATAGAATTTTACATATGGTGTTTACTTTAACAGTTATTTGATTAACTGAGAAATTATTAAAAAATCCATATCTTCTTTTTCAATATGTATATGTGATAATAATTATTCATAAATTTATAATTTTATATATGAGAAATTATTGTTATATTTATGAAATGGGTGTTTTCTGGTTATATATATCCCCTCAATGAATCGGTGGTCACAATAGAAGATTCGGTTGGCTATTTAGATGGATTTCAAATGATATTTCATATACCATCTTGTGAATGGTATTTATAGTAAAGGTAACAATTACCTAGGAAATATTTTGTCCATAAGTTAAAACATTCCCTAATTTATATTCAATTATTAATCATCCACGATATTTTTCATTGACATATCTATAGATATATTTCATTCTCAAATTATTGATTGAATGGAATGTGTTCTTAGTTATTTTAATTTCCAGTTTCATTTATTCTATTTGGTTTATTATAACATATATTTTACACACCCTAACCAAAATTTTTAGCTCACTCTTATTTTGTTTCTTATACCTAGGTTATGAATAAGAAGTATTTGAATGTTCTTCCATTGAAGATGTTTGTTTCATTTATTATGTATTAGAACTTATTTTTTATTTCCCAATGTAAACTGGGTTCCACGATTGTCATTTTGTTTTCCTAGACTCATATATTGATCGTACCTTCAACATTTAATTCTATTTTATCATTATTAGGTAATAAAATAATGCATCGGCTCTGGGCTTTTGGGGTTGCGGCATTACAGTCAGTATGAAAAGATGTTTAATAGCAACTATGGAAACTAGATTTATAAAACATAGATTAAAGAACACAAACATATCCTATATTTTCTGGATAAGTATATAAGAAAATCCACGAGTTTTGGTAAGGAAGAGATCATGTGGGTATTCCTAGAGTTACATCCATATCTGGATAATACAATTAGATGTGTTTATGAAATATATTTACCTAGGTTTATCAACTCTGGAAAGGTGTGTTAGCCCTGACTTGATGTTTTCTGATACATGACAAAAGGACCCCCCGCCCCCACACACCTATTTTAAAACTCCTAGGATATATGATTATGATATATTTCATTTTCAATACAATCCATTATGATGGATTTTAATTCAAGTATATCCCCAAAAAACCATGTTTATTATTTTGAGATTAGTTATGGATGAAAATTCAATTTATGATTATTGTTTCACTAGTTCCTCGATTATACATTATGTTACATAATGCAATATTCTAATAATGTATATATCATTATTTTTAAATATTTCTTGGAAGGAAGATTCATATTATTACTTTAACAAAATGTATATATTTCCCTACAAAAAAACGAATACATCGGATATCTGAAAGGAAAAAATTATGAAAATATTAGGGAAGCTAAATGATGTTAGTACACATGACCTTACCTGGATGGATAATCCATTTCCACAACAAGATTCTCTGATATTGTATTTCTTTATGTCAAAAATTATAGCATCATTTAGTGGGAATACTTACTAGTGGAATATACACAATAGATTAATAATTTGAGAATATACTCATGGAATTAGTATGTGGTGGAAAGGAAATGTTTACACATGCAGTATATTGTTAGAATGGATATGAAAATCAATAGTGAAACCTGATCTAGAATAATATTATGGAAAAAGAAATAGAACTCACATAATGGAGAACCTTTAAAGAGACATTATTTCATTAATTCTTCCCTCATTAGAAAAAAACTGAGATGAAGATAAATTTATTTAGGTAAAAGGAAAATTGGGATAAATGTTTTATAGAGTATTAATCCATCTTTTCTAGGTTACAAATGTATGATATAGATTTCATACAAAACACAAAATGCAAGATTAATAATTTATTTGAAGGACTTAAGCCATGTATCTAAATGGAGTTGTTGTCTCAAACATTTTCTTTATAAGATGAAATATTTTTATGTTGTATCAATATTGATATAAAATTCTCCAAGTCATATGGATTCAAGGAGAAGAATGAGAAGAAAAAAATAAGATAAAGTAATAAATATAATGATTAAAGAAAAAATTATTTCCCCAAATGTGATAATTGTGGAAGGAATCACCATTGTAATCATTTGAAAAGCATGGGTGTTAGTTATAAGTGTAGAGAAAATGGTCACCAAGAAAATGAATAAATAAGAAAGAACAAAAAATGAAGCTAGTCTAGGTTACAACTACAAGGATATGGTAAAATAGACAAACAAATAACTGAGGCATCAAGAAAATATTCCATAGAGGAATTTAATTGGTAATGGTCAAACATATGTTATTGACACAACCAAAGTGGAAGGATTAATGTACTTATGTATTTGGATCTATGAAATATGTTTTAAAAGTATTTAATATATGATTTTTTTCATCACATGTTTTATGAAATTTGTAAAGACTATAATAAAGTACTATTTAGCTAATGATTTGATATCTTATGTTTAGTGGTGCCATGAAAAGTGATTCAATATCAAGAAAAATATTGTGGAAATTCGATGGTTGGCATAATTATGTTTAATTAATGAAATTACTAGCTTGGATAGTATAAATCAGATAAGTGTTGACTGTGTTGTAACTTAGTAATTATTTATTGACATAGTGGTTAACTAAATCATTAATGGAGTTAAAAACACATTTTTATTATCGAATTTATCCAATAATATGGGTATTACATATTTAATAAAGAAGAATGCATCTTTCAAATAACGTTTTATGGTAATTAATTTTATTACTATATTCCCATAGAATACATGATAACATTATTCACATGTTTGGTATGTGATTATTAAAATACAAATCATGTTTTTTTGATAATGTCATTTTGGAAATTTTGTGACCTTAATTATATTGAGTTGGTTTATAATATTTTTTAAATGTTATCCATTTATAATTTTTTTTAAGATGATCATTGGATGAGGTTTTAGAGATATATGTATTACTTCACCCAATGATACAATGATTTCTTAGAGATGAAGTAGGAATTTCTCAACGCATAATCAATGGAAAATATTTTTATTATAGAAACATATATTTTCTTTTATTCTAAGAGTGTGATTAAATTTCTCAACTATAGGGAAAAAATAGACTTTTTGAAAAACTTGTGTCATATTATCCTTAATTTTAGTGATATAAAATACCTTCATTCACACCTATGGTGTATGGTTTTGTGTTAACCAAATTCCATATGAACATGTTAATTATAACACTACATCAAAACATGATTGTTATATTTTTCTTCCATATCCATGTTTAAATTTAATACTAATGTTATCCTATTTGGGTACCTAGTTACATAACAATTAAACATTCATTTTAATCTTATTAGGAAGATGTTCTATTAATAGTATTTTCCATCGGGGGTTTCAAAATTATTAAATTTTCTAATATCAAACCCACAAATATTGAGATCAATTTTAATTTTTGAGGACCTGATTTAATTATGCTGGGGAGAATTTAGCACTCATAAATTCTAAAGCAAAAAATATGGTATTTGATATTTTGTATCACATTCATCACTAATAATATAATAGAATAAAATACCTCGACACTTTACAATATATTTTCTTTTTAAAAAAAATTAAATCTATGATAAATCCTGTGATTCATGTGATACGTATTTAGCATGTGTCTCACGCAACCCTGAGTTTTTTCAATGGCTTACATTATATGCAAGGCTAAGTTTTATCGGAAAAAATATATTTTTAAAATATTATTATATTATATAATAAGACATAATCATGATGTTAAATTTATAGTCATGAAAAAATTTAACTATTAATGGGAAATCTATTATTTACAAAAAATTAAAATGAAATCATTGGTAATAAACTAATTAAAATAAATATGAAAACCAATTGAATTGAAGGAAAATATTATTATTTTTATGCACACAAAGTTGTTTTATTGTAAAAATTTTAATTAATTATAATTGGTGAATTATATTTATTAAATATATATTGTATTTATTTAATAAAAAAAAATTAGTCAAATATATTTTATGTGAATATGATTAAAACAAACCCAATATTACGCATAAAATATTACTTTTTTATTAAGACACTTTTACAGCCTTTCAATGGGGACCCTATATTAAATCCAATATTTTTCATTGTTATTAATCGTATATTCAGAAAAAAAATATTATAATTGAAATTGGGATAATAAAATTTGGTTATGGGGATATTGGGAATATTTTTTTTATGTTTCATTTTTAATGGATAATGTGAAATAATGAATTTTAATTCAAAAATAATTTTTCGTCTAACTTATTTATAAAGTTGAATTATATTTTTAAATGTTTTTAAAGTATAATTATCTTAATTATTTTTCAATTAATCCAATTTAGTTAATTGTAATCAATTTAAAAATAAAATTGGATATAAAATCATCTTAATTTTTGAAATTTTCATACTTTACAAGCCCGCATTATCATTCTGTCTATGAGATTAAATTGAAATTAATTATTTCACATATGTGATTGGGATTTAGAGAAGTGTATTCTATATTATTAGAAAAAATAATATATAATTTCTAATAAGGTCAACATATTTTTTCACAAAAAATATTAGTGATGGTAATTTAAATTAATTACAATGATTAAAGTGAATGTAAACTTAAGAAAAGACTAAATTGTTAACCTAAGGGACAAAATGATCTAGAGACTTATAAAAAAAAATTTAATAGAAATATATATACCCTATACTATCTTGGCATGAATTATTTATATTATTGGATCCATTTTCAATGGAAGAAAGTGTGGTGGAATAGCTTTTTCAAAAATTTTCAAGAGTTCACACATCCTCCACTGTAAAATGGAACCCTTCCCTCCCACTTCCTCAAAAAAATAAATAAAAAATTGATATAAAAATATCATCCAAAATAGATCCTAAAATACTTATCATAATCCTAAAATCATTAACTTGTTCAGAAATCAATCTCATGAATCCCTCTAGTAAAAACCATAAAGAGTTACTCAATTAAGAAGTAACATACTTCCTCAAGATCATCAGTTTTTTTTAATTTTTCACTATAACAACCCATAAATTACATAAATTGTTAATACATCAAAATTTAAGCACACTTATTACAATATATAACAAAACCATGAAAGGACTGTCTAGGTATAGTGTCTTTAGAAACATGGAAACATAAACAACTGGTTCATAAAGCGTCTACATTGTCTCCCATTTATTTCATCATATCTAGAGTCCCTTTTGGAATATCCTACTTAATAACCTTCTTCCTGACCTGGGGGATGGAAAACATACAAAAGGGTGAGCTAAAATGCACAGTAAGGGTAAAAAAAAGAAATATCAATCACATCATATTCATAAGAACATAACATTTTGGAAATCATACCCTGCAAAAGAGATCATAATTTCATAACATGGGATAAATCATGGTGAAATGTAATCACAATAATCATAATGTAAAACATTAATATTTTTTTCATACACACATAATCATAGAGAATCATTTCTTATTATTCAAAACTCTTTCCCAAGACTATCTTAATGGAAAAAGTCCATTTCTGAACTGAGTTCATTCTTCATTTCAGTCCTGTTTCACTGAACTAGTTTAACCTGTAATTCCCGCCATGTCTATCTCATGAGATATAAAATCTTTACCCAATGAATTAGAGGGATATATAGGTCCCACCCATCTCATTATGATACCATTCTTATGTGTGCCACAAAATCATAAACCATACGTCATAGCATAACCCATGAAATAAAAAGTGGATTCTTAAACATCGTGACATCATAAAACAATTCATATAAGATAATGGAATTAAAAAAATAATTCCATCACAACATAATCAAATAAATGTAATAATATGGATAGAAACATAAACCTTTATTATCTTAGATGGAAAATAATTTTGATAAAATACTTGAACTACATTCTGAGGAAAATATCCTTTCTACCTCAAAAACACTTTTCATTTCATAACATGTCATACAATTCTAAACTAAAAGAAGTTGATTAAAAATAAATATGAAACCATGTAAAGGAAGATTCTTGGAAATAATGTTTTAAAAATACATTCATGCCATATAATTAAAAAAACATTCTTCTCGTACTTTTTTCCAAAAAGTCAAAAAGTACCTCGTACGAAAAACGACAAAAGATTCCATTCATGTCTTTTACTAAAAACTCACCGAACGGTAAAATTGTATATAAACTATTGTAGAAGGATATAAATATTACATATTGAGGAAACATGGATGTGGATGATAAAATACACGCCAGTAAATTCCAAATTACAAACAATCTCGGATAAAAATGAGAATGTAATATTTCCCTTACCTTAACTCTGATTTTCTTCGTAAGTGTCTGAACCTCCTCTTCTTTGAAGTGCTTCTTTGAGACCTCTATTTAGGGCACTAAAATTGGTCTTTGAGGAAGAATATGACCTCTAGGATGTTTCTAGGGAAGTGGAGAGGAGAAATTTGCAGGGGTCGGCCGAGCTTCAAGGCTCAAAGTGGTGTGAGGAAGAGTGGGAGGAGGTGCCCTTTTATAAGGGAGGAGAGGGGCACCTTTGGAAAAACTAAAAATATTCAATTATTATAAAGTCATATTCGGTTTTGAATAGCTCCAAATTGATTTATTTCTAAGATAAGGTAGGGATGGGTCGAAATCCTCTCATCCAATAGAATTTAGACAAGTTTAGGTTCCTATTTTAACCTTATCATTTAGATTTAACTTTAAGATAAATAATTTTACTTTTACCATGTCTTTTTGTGTTCTTACACTATAAGGTTAATAAACATACTATATCAAGACAAATTAACCCCAAATTGTTTATTATTAATATATATAAACCTATCTAAGTCATTTGGCCGAACCTTAGATTTTTAGGAATAAAATAACAATTAATAATATAATATTTGTTTTAAAAACTATTTTATGTCAATTTTGATACTATTTGGTAGTTGATTTTTGTGAAAATCATAACAGAATGATTAATTCGAAAGACGTTAATTAAATCAATACTAACATGTCATATAAACCTATAAAATTAGTTTAATTCATAAAAAGTCTCAAATTACATTTATTTGGGTATTTATAACATCAATTATTTCAATATTTCTTTAATAAGATAATTACTGCATCATATTTGTGTCTTAAATAAATTAAATTATTTCATTTCTAAAAATTACAAATAAAATACCATTATGTAGGAAATATTTTTATCTTTATAATGAATATTTATAGTCGAATGTATCTTATGTATAACCCTATATTAAAAATTATTTACTTATTAAACATTGATTTTAACTATTATAACCCTTATTTAAATAAATTAATAATAAATGTCCTAATCGAATCCAAGTGGTCATAAATGGTCATATATTATTCCTAACTTTGTTTTTTGGGCTAATTAAACTTATCCAATAGAATTAGGACATGTGTTAGGGTAATAATAATATCATTTTTACCCTTAATTACCCTATTTACTTTTAACTGTGGTAAATAAAAGAAAAATGTTACTATTCACCAAAAATAATTTTCATCACATTGAACCACATTTTACTTACTGACATCAACTTTGTCTCTCAAATTTTTTAAATTTCACTCACAGAAGCGGTAAAATTACGTTTTATGTAAATTTGAAAATTCTCCTAAGGGGTGGGTAAAAAACGGTGAAAAGTTAAATAAAATTTTTATATATCTAAAATTATTATAAAATTACTCCAATGAATTACATTGAACTTATATAGGTATTATGTATAAATTTTGAAATTAAATAAATTTAAATAAAATAAATAATTATTTAAATGAAAAGTCAGTTTTTAAATAGTAACCTAGTGTTTTTGACTATTCATCAAAAATTGAAAGTTTCCATAAAAATACCAAAATTTCACACTAGGCTAATTTCCATATTCCGAATCCAAAAACGAAGTCCATTTTGAAAAATAAAATTTACTAAATTTAAAAAGGTGGTTATTACTATTCATAACAGATAGTTTTAATAATATTATAATAGTGTATCATTGTTTAGTGAAACTTGTTATTGCGTACGACGTAATCTATCAAGGAAGGTTGTGATTACGTGTAAAGAAAGCCATTCTAGTGTTGGGTGTAGTGAAAGATTCCTATATTGATTTATATAAAATAAAAACAAAATATTTCTTATAAAAGTCTCGGGTCTTACATTCTACCCCCCTTAAAATGAATTTCACCCTCGAAATTCGTCACTTGTAACAAACAGATGAGGATACCTCTCTATCATTATATCCTTAAGCACCCATGTAGCTTCTTCTAATTGGTGGTTCCTCCATAAAACTTTTACCAAGAAAGTGGTCTTGTTCCGTAGGACTTTTTCACTACGATCGAGAATCTCTATCGGCTGTTCTTCATAAGAAAGATCTTGTTCTAGCGGTACAACTTCTGAGCTGAGTACATGTGAAGGATCAGGTATGTACTTTTTCAGGAGAGATACATGGAACACATCGTGAACTTGAGAGAGATTCGGTGGAAGAGCCAATCAGTAAGCTACCTTCCCAACATGATCCAGTATTTCAAAAGGACCGATATACCTGGGGCTCAACATTCCCTTCTTTACAAATCTCATGACCCTCTTCTAGGGAGATATTCTTAAGAACACTTTATCTCCCACTTAAAACTCTAAGTCTTTTCTTTGGTTGTGGGAATAACTTTTTTGTCGACTCTGATCTACTCTTATGTGTTGTTGAATAGATATGACATTTCTGCCATCTCATCAACAGGATCAGGTCCTAATATATTTGTTTCCCCAACTTCATCCCAGCAAGTTAGTGTCCTGCATTTCATTCCATAGAGAGCTTCATAAAAAACCATCTGAATACTGGAGTGAAATCTATTATTATACGAAAATTCCACCAAAGGTAGGTGTTAATCCCAACCACCTTTGAAATCAGTAGAGAAAGCTCTCAACATATCTTTTGGAGTTTGAATTGTCCTCTCAGACTGACCTTCTATCTGAGGATGATATGCAGTGCTGAAACTCAACTCTGTATCCAAAGTATGCTGAAGACTTCTCCATAACTTTGAGGTAAAAATAGGATCCTGATTAGATATAATAGAAAGTGGTACTCCATGCAATCTTACCACTTCCTTTACATATATCCTGGCAAGCTGATCCAGAGAGAAATCCTCTCTAATAGAAATGAAGTGTGAGGACTTTGTAAGACGATCAACTTTGACCCAGATAGCATTATTGCCTTTGGATGTTTTAGGAAGTCCTGTGACAAAGTCCATAGTGATGTTTTCCCATTTCCATTTGGGTATGGATAATGGTTGTAACATCCCCTTAGACTTCTGTCTCTCAGCTTTAACTTGCTGACAAACCAATCATTGAGAGACATATTCAACAACCTCTCTTTTAATGCCATCCCACCAGAAGTACTCTTTCGGGTCCCTATACATCTTCGTGCTTCCAGGATGAATAGAGAATGAAGAACTATGATCCTCATCCAGCAGCTCCTTCATTAATTCGGGTATGGGAGGAACAAAAACCCGATTCCGGAACTTTATTATCCCATCACAATCAAGGTTGAATTCAGGACCATTTCTCACCTTCTTTTGTCACTCTACATCTTCTTTCTGTGCCTCTTTAATGATCACATGTTTAGATGGTTGAAAATTAATTAGATAAAGATAAGATTTTTCCCCTTCCATTATAATTCAAAGATCCATCCTTTGTAAATCCATAAATATTGGATCTTTTCTGATCCTCATCATGGAAAAACTGGCATGGTCTTGTCGACTTAATGCATCTTCCACCTTGATTTCTATCCCAGGGTGGTAATGGATTGAGCAGTCGTAATCCATAATCAGCTCCAACCATCTTCTTTGGCACATATTCAACTCCTTTTGTGAGAAAATATACTTTAAACATTTATGATCAGTATAAATGTCACACCTTTCTCCATAAATATAATGCCTCCAATTATTTAATGCAAAGATTTCCGCAGTTAACTCCAAATCATGAGTTGGGTAATTTTGCTCATGGATTTTCAAATGTCGTGAGGCATAAGCTATCACCATATCATTTTGTATAAGAACATACCCAAATCCCTTCTTGGATGAATCAATGTAGATCACAAACCTTTCTCCACTACAAGGAAGTGTGAGTACAGGTGCATTGGATAACCTTCTTTTCAACTCCTTGAAATTCTCTTCACATTCATCCGTCCACACGAACTTAACTCCTTTTCGAGTCAACCTTGGGAGTGGATTATATAATCGTGAAAAATCATTCAAAAACGTCGGTAATATCCATCCAATCCAAGAAAACTTCGGATCTCAGTTATTGTTGTTGGTCTCGACCATATTTCTATAACCTCTGTTTTTTCTGGATCCACAGATATCACCTCTTTTGAGATTATGTGACCAAAAAATGAAAAAAATTTAAGCCAAAATTCACACTTGGTAAATTTGGCATAAAGATTCTCCTTTCTCAGGGTCTTCAATATAATTCTCAAGTGATCTTCATGTTCTTCCTTGCTCTTTGAATATACCAAAATATCATCTATAAAGACTACCAGAAATTGATCAAGATTGTCTTTAAAGACTCTATTCATCTGATCCATGAAGATAGCAGGGGCATTAGTAAGACCAAATGGCATCACTATAAATTCATAGTGTCCATACCTTGTACGTAAATCAGTCTTTGGTATATCCTCCCTTTTGACCCTTAATTGATGATACCCTGAACGAAGATTTGTCTTGGAAAAGTATTGAGCTCCGCGTAGTTGGTCAAATAAGTCATCAATGCGTGGGAGAGGATATTTGTTCTTGATAGTGATCTTTTAATGTTCACGATAATAAATGAAGATTCTCATTGATCCATATTTCTTCTTAACAAACAGAACAGGTTCTCCCCAAGGTGACGCACTAGGGCGTATGAACCACTTATCATGATTCTCGTGGAGTTGCTTCTTCAATTCCTGCTACTCAATTAGGGCCATTCTATAAGGTTCTTTGAAATAGGTAAATCACCCAGTACGAGTTATATAGAAAACTCAACATCAAGATTTGGTGGAAGACCCGGTAATTCCTCCAAAAAGATGTCGTCAAACTCCCGTACAATTCGCATATTCTTAATCGTGAGTTTCTCACCATCCATTTGAGATAAATAACCTTAATTTTGTGGAATCAAGACCCATAAGATGGATAAAATTTCCACTAGAAGGTTATGTTCATCCTTGCATCGATAGATGGTCATAGATTGATATAGAATATGAAATGTGACATCCCTTCTTTGGAAATTGATATGAGCTCCATATAAAGAAATCCAATCCATGCCAAGAATCACATCAAATTCCACTATAGGAAGGATCACAATATTTGCAGGAAGATCTTTCCCACAAACATCAATCGGAGAATAATTATCAACTTTTGATGCGATTTTTGTGCCATTAGGGGTTGTCACAGCTAACTCGACATCTAATTGTTGAGGTAATATGGTGATAACCTTAGAAAATTCTTCAGAAATAAAAGAGTGGGTGGATCCAGAATCAAATAAAACATTTGCTACATTAGAGTGGATGGTAAGTGTACCTTTCACCACTTTGTTATCGTACTCCACATCGCTGATAGAAATTGCATGTGACTTTCCTTTGTCTTTAGTGTTAAGAGTTTGTTGGCGTCGACCATCATCATCAACGCTTGAATTTGGGCATTGATTGTCATAATGCCCCATTTCCTTGCACTTGAAACACTGAAGTGTAGTAGGTTCAATCTATGTATCCCTTCCTTTGTTTTCATCATTAGACATCTTCTTCCCATCATTGCGGCATTCAAATGCCCGATGACCTTCCTTTCCACATTTGAAACATTTACTTATCCCTTTAAGAAAACTCCCCCCATGTTTCTTTGTACACTTTGAGCATAAGGGAATGCTCATCTTCTTTTCAGTGTTCTCTTTATAATTTTCTTTTAAATTCCATTTTCCTCTTCTTATCAAACCCATATGACTGATGGGTTACTCCAATATCCATATCAACTTTCAGAGAACATCGAACAATTTCCTCATAGCTATTGAAGTCCCTTATGGCTAACGCCCTTCTAAGACTTGGTTTTAAGCCACTAAAGAATCGATCGATCTTACTCTCAGGTTGGATAATAATCCCAGAAGCGTACCTTGCAAGTCTTGTAAAATTTGCTTCATAGGTATCAACAGATTCATCATCTTTTGCTTTAGTTCATGAAACTCCTTCCCCATCTTTGTTCGGAGAATACGAGGGATGTGCTTATTGAAAAATAAGTTCTTGAACTCGTCCCATTCCATGGACTCAATTTCATCTCTTGGCCTCGTATTCTCGATAAGATTCCACCATTGATTAGCATCACCTTCCAAACGATACACTACTAAGATGACTTTATCATGTTCAGAACATTGAAGAACTGAAAATATCTTTTCAGTAGTACTGATCCATTGTTCAGCAACTAATGGATCAATAGACCCGATGAATGAAAGTGGACTCTATCTCATGAAGGATTCAACAGAATTTTTCTCTTTCCATTGCTCTTTTGGAAGTCCATCTTGATTCATAGCTTGAGAATGTTTTGTGAGCATGGCTACAAGATTTTTCATTCCATCTCCCATAACGTTTGGTTCCTCAGGGGTACAATCATTTCATTTCTAGTCGCATTCCACATTAACATGATTCCATTGGGCTCCATCCATTTACTAAAACCAAGAAGAATAGTGTGAGAAACGATAATTATAATAGGAAAACCACATAATCAAGAATAAAATTTCACACTTAAGGTCTTATACTAGGATATTCATGGCCATTTCTAAAACACTAAGATTGTGTTCTATGCTTAGACTTATCCTTATGATTCTTACTAAGGCTTTCACATCCTAGTTTCCAAAGGTTGACTATACCTTTCCTCTGATAACATCTATAATGACCCATAATTTACAAACATTGTTAATACATCAAAATTGAAGCACACTTATTACAACATATAAAAAAACCATGAAGGGACCGTGTAGGTATAGTGTCTTTAGAAACTAGGAAACATAAACAAGTGGTTCATAATGCGTCTACATTGTCTCCCATTTATTTTATCATATCTAGAGTCCCTTTTGGCATATCATATTTAATAAAATTGTTCCTGACCTGGAGGAAAGAAAACATACAAAAGGGTGAGCTCAAATGCCCAGTAAGGGTAAAAAAAGAAATATAAATCACATCATATTCATAAGAACATAACATTTTGGAAATCTTACCCTGCAAAAGAGATCATAATTTCATAACATGGGATAAATCATGGTAGTGAAATGTAATCACAATAATCATAACATAAAACATGAAGCTTTCTGGCATACACACATAATCATAGAGAATAATTTCTTATTAGTCAAGACTCATTTCCATGACTATCTTAGTGGATGAAGTCCATTTCTGAACCGAGTTCATTCCTCGTTTCAGTCCTATTTCACTGAACCGGTTTAACCTGCTGTTCCGGCCATGTCTATCTCATGAGATATAAAATCATTACCCAATGCATTGGAGGGAGATATAGGTCCCAACCATCTCATAATTATACCATTCTTATGTGTGACACAAAATCATAAACCATAAATCATGGCATAACCCATGTAATAAAAATGTGATTCTTAAACATCGTGACATCATAAAACAATTCATATAAAATAAAAGAATTCATAAAAATAATTCCATCACAACATAATCAAATCAATGTAATAATAGGGATAGAAAGAGTACCCTTTATTATCTTAGATGGAAAATAATTTTGATTAAATACTTGAACTCCATTCTTGAGGAAAATATCCTTTCTACTTCAAAAACACTTTTCATTTCTTAACTTGTCATACAATTCTAAACTAAAAGAAGATGATTAAAAATAAACATGAAAACTTGTAAAGGATGCTTCTTGGAAATAATTTTTTAAAAATCCATTCATTCCGTATATTTTAAAAAAACATTCTTCTTGTACTTTTGTCAGAAAAGTCAAAAAGTACCTCGTTCGAAAAACGACAAAAGATTCCTTTCATATCTTTTACTAAAAACTCACCGAAGGGTAAAATTGGATATAAACTATTGTAGAAGGATATAAATATTACATATTGAGGAAACTTGTATTTGGATTATAAAATACACCCCATTAAATTCCAAAGTATAAACAATCTCGGATAAAAATGATATTGTGATATTTCCCTTACCTTAGGTCTGATTTGCTTCGTAAGTGTCTGAACCTCCTCTCCTTTGAAGCGCTTCTTTGAGACCTCCTTTTAGGGCACTAAAATTGTTCTTTGAAGATAACCAGGGCCTCTCGGATGTTTCTAGGGAAGTGGAGAGGAGAAATTCTAAGGGTTTGGCTGAGCTTCAAGGCTCAAAGTGGTCTGAGGATGAGAGGGAGGAGGTGCGCTTTTATAAGGTAGGAGAGGGGCACCTTTGTAAAAAATAAAAATATTATTTTATTATAAAGTGATATTCGGTTTTAAATAGATCCAAATTGATTTATTTCAAAGCTAAAGTCGGTATGGGTCTAAATAATCTCATCCAATACAATTTAGGCAAGGTTAGGTTCCTATTTTAACCTTATCATTTAGATTTAACTTGAAGTTAAATAATTTTACTTTTACCGTGTCTTCTTGTGTTCTTACACTATATGGTTAATAAACTTACTATAACAAGCCAAACGAACCCCAAGTTGTTTATTATTAATATATATAACCTTATCTAAGTCATTTGGCCTAACCTTATATTTTTAAGAATAAAATAACAATTAATAATATAATATCAGTTTTAAACACTATTTTAGGTCGATTTTGATAATATTTGGTAATTGATTTTTTTGAAAATCATAAAAGAATGATTAATTCTAAAAATTTAATTAAATCAATACTAACATGTCATATTAACCTAGTTAATTATTGGAATTCAGAAAAAGTCTCAAATTACATTTCTTTGGGTATTTATATTATCAATTATGTCAATATTTCATTAATAAGATAATTACTGCATCATCATTTTGTCATAAATAAATTAAATTATATAATTTCTAAAAATTAAAAATACAATACAATTATGTAGGAAATATTTTTATCTTTCTAATGAATATTTATAGTCGAATTTATCTTATGTATAACCCTATATTACAAATTATTTTTTTATTAAACATTGATTTTAACTATTTTAACCCTTCTTTAAATAAATTAATAATAAATGTCCTAATCTAATCCAAGTGGGCCTAAATTGTCATATTTTATTCCTAAGGTTGTTTTTGGTAGAATTACACTTATCCAATAGAATTAGGATATCTTTTAGGGTAATAATAATATCATTTTTACCCTTAATTACCCTATTTACTTTTAACTGTGGTAAATAAAAGTAAAAAGTTTATATTCACCAAAAATAATTTTGTTCTCATTGAACCACATTTTACATAATGATATCAAACATGTCTCTTGTATTTTTGATATTCCACTCATAGAAGCGGTAAAATTATGTTTTATGTAAATTTTCAAATTCTCCTGGGAGGTGGGTAAAAGACGGTGAAAAGTTCAATAAAATTTTTATATATCTAAAATTATTATAAAATTACTCCAAAGAATTACATTGAACATATAAAAGTATTATGTATCAATTTTGACCTTAAATAAATTTGATAAAATAAATAATTATTTAAATAAAAAGTCGGTTTTTAAATAGTAACCCAGTGTTTTCACTATTCATAAAAAATTTAATGTTTCCAGAAAAATACCAAAATTTCACCCTAGGCTAATTTGGATATTCCAAATCCAAAAACGAAGTTCATTTTGAAAAAATAAATTTATAAAATTTCAAAAATGGGTTATTACTATTCATAACGGCTAGTTTTAATAATATTTTAATAGCATATCGATTTTTAGTGAAACTCGGTATTGCGTACGACGCAAGCTATCAACAAATGTCGCAATTGCGTATAAAGAAAGCCAAGATAGTGTTGTGTGTAGTGAATGATTGCATTGATTATTTATATAAAATAAAAATAAAATATTTCTTATAAAAGTCTCAGGTGTTACATTCACTCTTCCTATTCATCTTATTCTGTTATTATAATTAATAAATAGTATCCTAAATATATTGAGTTGTTTTTATTTTACGTTTTTGACCTAAACATGAACACACATCCATCAAATTGGTAATGTAATTACCGTTTTTTGTGGACGAAGAATTGTCATCCTGTGAAACAAAGTAATTTTTTCTTCTTTTACCGCCTCTCATGGTGAGAATTGTGATGGAAAAACTATTTATATATAATATATATGATATCTATAATTTATTTAATCAATAATAATTTTTATAAATAACATAACTTTATGCTTTCCATTTTCTGCAAATATGATAACATCGTTTGTGGAATTGTGGACTACCACCCCCTTAAAGTGATTTGATTCATACACACTAAACATGGAATGTATAAATGATGGTTTTAATAAAAATATGTAACATATATGTAATAGATATTATAATTTATTTATAATATACATATAGATAATTTTCTTTTCATATTTTTTAATATGATAATGAGATGAAACTAGAATTCATGCTTATATACGACATACCGTTTCCATGAATGGTGCATTTCATTTTTATCACCAAATATTATAGATTATTATTAATACCTATATAATTTATAAAACAAATATTAAAATTATTTTTTAAATTCTTCAGATGTTGAAACAATAATCAAATTAATATGATCAAAAAATAATAACTCAATACATACTCAGTAATTAAACACCGAGAATAGTTGGTATAATAAAAGAGTACTAACAAACATGTAATAAGATATTAAAATAAGTTAATATATGGTATTATAAATATTAAAATATTTATTTTACTAATTATTCTCATTTTTATAAACCATCACACATGATGTTAAAGGATGTTCACCCAAAAAGGAATCATAGGGTAGTGGATTTTGACTCAATTTACATTTTATTGAGACTTAATTGTTGTTAGACATGAATTCGGTTTTATATAGTCTATATACATCCCTCTTATGTATAATTTCATGAATATATTTATTATGATGATATTTTAAGATTCATTTAATGTTATTACATTAATTTAATTATGATTTCAAATGTTTCAATGTGGTCTGGGACACTTTGGAATATATAAAGATTATTTTATATAGAATGTGTTTAATGATTACCTTTCAAAACATACTTTCTTTTGTGGTTGTTTACATTATCATAAAGAAATACCTTCATTTTGATCTTTTTTATTTTTCATTATATTTATCTTTGATGTACATATTCTTAGGTAATAGATGTTTTTATTCCATAAATTTTCACTATTTAACATACGTTGTTCGCTTCAACTGTTATTTGATTAACTGAATAATTATTGATAAATATATATCTTTTATTCAATATGGATATTCGATAAGGTGAATGTTTAAATTGATTATTTTATATATGGGGAATTCTTTGGATATATGAAACCCGGGATGGTCCTGATTATAGATAGTCCGTTGATGCATCGGTAGTCTTATGAGACGAATTAGTTTCCCATGTTAGATGGGTTTTTACCAGATAAGTTATAAACCATATTGTGAAATGTACTGACAGTAAAACTACTATGAACCTATTAAACCTAGAATCCATTAATTAATAAGTTCCCTAATTTAGATTTAGTTAGTATTCATCCATTATGTTTTTTTCATCGAACTATCTATGGAAATATTTTATTCTCAATTTATTGATAAAATGGAATGTGTTCTTAATTATTTATGGTTTCCACACGAGCCTCTATCCGGCCTCACTCTCCCAACTTCTCAAGCTCGGGTTTCTTCTCGTGGAGTTTCAAAGGGGGAGGCCTAGTGGCACCTCGACTTCGTCTCCCCCTCCACTATTCCCTCCCCATTCAATCTTTTCTTCCCTCGGAATTCTCGACACTCTCAACTTCCTTAAGATTTTTAAATTCCTTTTAGTGGTGAAGGAGATTCTTTCCTAGGTCTACCTTCTTATATCATCTCTTTCATGTATCCTACCCCCCCTGTTTCCATTATTCTATTCTCCGGTTGTTATTCATTTGCTTCTAACCCCCCACCTCTTACTTCCTTTCCCCCCACATGTGAACTCAATTTTGGGTCTCTGTGTGGGTACTTCTGGTGGCATGGGTCAGCATTAGTGGGGGAATTTGAGGTTTTTCTTTTCCTCCACCCATGCATTTCAACCCATCATGCTTGAACCCATCTTGTTTGGGCCTGATGTACGTTTCTGGATGTCTTGGGATGTTGTTGGTGGGGGGATGGAAATGGTCTCAGTGCATTTCCATCACTAGACTTGGTTTCTTTATCTCTAGATTGGTTTCATTGTTCTTTGTTCCTAATGATGTTTCATGGGACATTGTCCTCCTGCTTTCATTTGGCTAGTTCTTAGATTTTTTGTGTCGTTTAGATGGATTTGGATGTGTTTTGTTTATCAGTTTTACTATGGTATTCTGCTCGGTTGTGCTTCCTGACGGGGACAACTCCAATGATTCATTTTTGATGGTACCAACTACTACGATGTGTGCCAATTTAGTGGACATTGTTGACAGATATAGTTGTTTCAGATATTTGAAAGGTGTTATGATGATGGTGAGGTGGTATGAGTTTTGTGGTAGTGTTCTGATGCTGCGGAGATACATTCGTCGGTGGGTGCTTGCCGGCATTGGAGTTGTCAAGGATGTGGTCGATTGTTAGGGGAATCATGTCGAGGAGACGACACTTGATTTTTTGTGTCCCAAGAAGATGTGATGGATTTTAGGTTTGTTGAATTATTTTTTTATATTTCAAGTTCGGGTATTGTGGTTTTGGTGGGAGGTCCAAGGTGGATATGTGGTATGATGGGTTCTAATTGAAATTTGTATTTTGAAAGTTGTATTATTTTTCTCAATGGGTAACGACTTGGGATGTTAATGTCCCTGGTGAGTAAAAAATAGTTGTGATAGGTTGTTGGAGGATAACTATCATGGCTCATGGTTTTTTGAATTTTCTCACTATCGTTTAGGTATTTTGTTGTTTTTTTCCTGATGAATGGATTTTTGGTGTATTTGAATTCTGAATTGTGCGGTTACCACTAATGAAAAAGTGGAATTTAGAATATTTTAAAAAAGAGATTTGGTGGTGTTCTCACCTATTTACATTTCCATATTCATTTATACTCATTGATTCATTATTTATTCTTTTTCTACATACCATTACAAATAATTTTAGCTAATAATTAAATTTTTTTCTTTTCCCCAACATATAAAGAAGAAATATTTGAATTATTTTTCAAAGATGTAGTTTATTTCATTTTATTATATATCATGTTTTATTTTCTATATCCAAATGTAAAATGGGTTACATGTATATAATCTATCATTCCGAGACTATTTAATTGATCTATCCTGTGGTATTTGACTCCTTCTAATCATTCAATATAATAAAATAATGCACCATCTTTGGGATTATCGGGTAAGTGAATTAAAAAAATCCTACCAATAAGAGAGGTTTTTATATACCAATTACTCATACATGGTCTCTCTATAATAACTACGAAAAAAAGCCTTTAACAAATAAAAAATAATCACTAATAAATGGTATCTTTTACATATCTAAAAAGAACTGATAAAAGGTACAACTTTTCAGCTATTGTTCAGCACTGATAAGGCATTAACTTTAGTAGCACTTTTTTCAGAGATGTTAAAATATCCCCTTTATTTTCACTTTTTTAGAATTAATAAAGGTCAAGATCATTTTTACATTCCATCATTGAAATAGTCTATGGGAGGTTGCTCCTTTATATATTATTCATATGCATCCATTGGCCAGAATCTCTCAGTAGGGATGGGATCTCGCATACACTCCACACAACTATATGGTCCTTCCATGGGCCCACTAGGACCTTGCCCACACAATAGATAACCAGGTCATCTGCCCTACTTCATATTTAGGTCCTAAAGGACCCTGCCTGGTCCCCATGAAATGTTTTTTAAAAGAAAAAATAAAATTATACATGTATTGAAAATAATAATAAATTGAAATAATTGATGAAATAAAAATTACAAATAAATAAATTGAAAGAAGAATATATTTTTTAATTAAATATACATTCATTAATTTAATATATATATATATATATGTTATAAATATTAAAAAATAGTATATGTTAAATAAATATATATAAATTAATAAAATGAAATAATTAAAGATAAAAATAAAAAATTCGTAAATTAAGAAAAATATTATTCATTTTATTAAATAAATAATTATTGCTAAAAATGAATTAAATTAGTATACATATATGTATTATAAATATTATGAAATATTATATATTAAATATATATTTTGAATAAATTATTTTAATAGATTAAAAAAATTGAAAATGAATAAATTATATTAATTAAAAAAATAAATTAATCCCCAATTATTTTTTTAAAAATAATAATAAATATTGATTAATAAACATGATTAATTTTAATATATATATATATAATAATAATAAATAGAAATAACTAGTATATAATAAATATAAAAATAAAAAATGAAAAAAAGTAATAATTAAAAAAATACTAAAGTCTTATTCATTTTTAATTGTTTAATACATAATTATTCAGTAATAAATTTATTATATAAATATATACATATATATATATATATTACTATATATATATATATATCAATTTATATAATGCTTCCTAAAATTTAATTTATATAATAGAAAATATTTCTTCGTACATTAAATAAGTCAGACATTTTGTGATGAATTGTTTACAATTAAAAATTAATATTGATGAAAAATGGGAACTAAATGCATCGAGTAGTGGACATTAATTGAATTTCATTTTAATTTTAAATTTAACATATATGAAACGTGTTTTACATTATTTTCATTAATACATATATATAATTTATATTTTTTATATGCAACAAACACACATAGACATTTGCGTAATTAAGGAAATATTATATAGAAACACATACACCAAATATTTATTTCATTTATTCAATTTTTAGTATTCATTTTTGTATTTATTTTATTAACATAATAGATTCAACATATTATGTTTCTAATCATTAATTTTTTTATTTTTAATATCGTCAATGTTTGTAATTAGTTATTCATTTTTAATATTTTTTATTATTTATTTATATTTAAAATTAATCATATTATAATATTTATTTTGAAAAATTTATTCACTATATTTCAATATTTTCAATAAGTATTCATCATTAATCCAATATAAATCCAAATTTTTTAATAATTTACATTCTTTTAAAAAAAATCCATTTTTTCAATATTTGTATGGTGTACCCACTTTTAATTATTAAATTTCACAGATTTAAAATATTCATGCAGTTGAGATTATATAGTCTTTAATAATGTTAGAAATATATTTTTAAATAAAAATTCAAAAAAAATTATAATTATTAATAAAATAATATTTTTTTAAAATAATTTATTTAATTATAAATAAATATTTATATATATTTCAATAATTAAAAAATTATACTAAATTTATTGAAATAATTAATATATTAAATATATTTATATTTATATTAATAGATATTTTATATTTATATTTA
This sequence comes from Viscum album, assembly GCA_963277665.1. NCBI lineage: Eukaryota > Viridiplantae > Streptophyta > Magnoliopsida > Santalales > Viscaceae > Viscum > Viscum album. The sequence goes on from OY728125.1 coordinate 977,557,047, forward strand.
TATTTATTTATTATATATATATATATTTAAATAAATATATATAATGATATAAATATATAAATATTTTTCTCATTAAAAAAATTATATAATTATAAATAAATAGTTATATAATTAAATAAGTATAATATAATATTAAATATATAATAATAATTTATATATTTACCATATTTAAACTTAAATTTATATATATTTAATAGAAGAATATATATGACTACATAAATATATAAATATAAAATATATATAATGTAATAAAAATATTTATACATATAAATAATAAATTATAAATATATTTAATCATATAATTTTTTATAAATATATTTATTAAGTTATATTTACTTAATTTATAAAATTATATATTTATAATTTAAATAAATAATATATTTTCAAAAAAAATAATTAGATAATTTAATGATATAATTATATATTTAATGAATTATAAATTTAAATAATAAATATATTTAATATATATATAAATATTTATATAAATATAAATAATGATATAGATATAATTATAATAATATAAATATATTAATATATAAGGCTTCAAATATATTTATTTATATTTACAATTATAAATCCATTATCAACGCTAAAACATGAGAAATTTAGCTCTTATAAAGATGGATTTTATCAACGATAGTTTAGTACTGAAAATGATCTATTTTTATTAGCATTAAAGAAGCACTAATAAATATATAATTTATCCGCACTTATTAATTTTTCACCAATAAAAGTTATCTTTATTAGCGGTTTTCTAGAAGAATAGATAAAACACTCATCATTCTATTAAAGAGAACCTTACCCACAATAATTTCCCTCATGATTCTCATGCTTTGGTAGAATTCTACTATTGTCGAAACTCCTCTACTTTTTCTCTGATGAATCAAGCCTTGAATCAAAGGTATATTATTTTTTTCTACCCATCTCCCATTGATTGATTATTTTGGTCCCTTAGATTGTGTTATTGCAGTGTTTTCCTAGATCCTGTCTTTTCTTTTCCCTCACACACATTAGATCATCTTTGGATCCCTAATAGAGCATTCGTGTCCTTATAAATCTATTTAGCAGCCTCCTTCTTCAATTATCATATTTTTTCCAATGTAAATTACCACATTTTAATTTTTATTGAGGTGTATCCTTAATTCATTCATATTTTTTGTGGTATGCTAATCTCTTATAATACTTTATTTTATAAACCATGGAATGAATGAGTCTTTTTAAATTAATCTATATTAAATGATTTCTTATTTGTAACATTTATAATGGATATAGAAAACTGTTTTTTTTTTAATTGCATGCTTAGTATAACATGTTTTCAATATATTTTGATTGAATTATTTTGAATTAAATGTATTATCACTCCATGTGTTTGATAATTTGATTAAGAGTCATTTCATGTCTATTTTTATGAAAAATTATTGGGTTAGGCCATTTAGGGGGTTTTAAAGTATGAGACAACTTTTTAATGAATATTTTGACATTTGAAAAGGTTGTTTTTCTAAATATTTCCAATGTTTTGAAATTTTTGAAATTCAGATGAATAGAGTATAACATGAAACATTGAGTAAGATTTTAAATAATAGCATGTTTGGTAGTTTAAAAATTGATTACTATTTTTTATACCCTTAAGGATCATTTCTTTTATTTGGTCTTCCTATTATAGAATTTTTATCAAATTATAATTTCTGTGTGATTTGAATCTTTTTTTCTATAAATTGTTGTTGGGTGTGAGGTATATAATATTGATTTTGTAACAATATTTTTTTATTTCAATTTATTTCTCACATCCTCAATTGGTTTCTTGGTCAATGTAATTCTAGGTTACAAAATGGTATCATTTATCTGTGAAAACTCAATGTCATCTAGTTTCTAGATACGGTGGGACTTGGTTATTGAGTGGGACTGGGTTATTTATTACTTTAAATGTTCTTATATTAGTTTTAAAAGTCAAACAAGTTGATGATAGATAATATGTTATCATAAAAAATCATTCATTACAACTTAATAAACCCATAAATTATCTCGTCACTACTTTAATCACTACATCATTTCTAACAATTATTTATTCAATTATAATTATTTTTTTTATATGAAAGGAAAATAATTTCTTGGGAATACAATACAATATATAAAATGGAATACGTAACTGAGTATATTCATACCAGTTAAACTCATGATTTAAAAATAAATTTTGGTATACCAAAAGTACACAAGGTATTAGAACACAAATATGTATCAAATAGTAATTTCTATTCTTGAAAAATAGATTATGAAATGTCAATATTAATGATAATTTATCAACATAATTTGAGGTAATATAACGAAAATACTTGATATCTACAATCCATTATGGATCATAAAATTATTTAGAGCTTACGAAATTTCTAAGGATGAACTTATATAAATTATTGAATTCAGATAATTAAAGAACACAATTCCAATCATTAATTTCAAAGGAAAACAATTTTGTTTAAAAATGTTTACATGTTAAACCTAGTATGCATAATAATTTACGTATAAATATATAATGTGAATACACATGAAATGTTTTTTCCATCTCACCACACCCAATCTCATGAAAAAATATTATTCGGTCCTCCTATGGATAAATTTTTATTTAAAATGATCAGTTTCCCTTATCCGTGCCCTACCTCATCACATTATCCCATTTCAAAAAAAAATCATCCCTTGATCATCTAATCAACCAAAAATTATATAAACTCGAAACATGGTGTAACATCATGGTTCGTTTCATTTCATATAGAAACAAAACATCGTGTCATTATCTCACCCTGAATACTAGTGAACCACTCTTTTGAATCATACTCACAAAATTCAAATCAATACTAACACCGATATCCCACACATACTCCATCAAACAATCATTTTCTTTTTTATAATAGTTTTCAATGTCTTTAATATTTTTAAAACCGTCATGATGTTGATTCTTCAATAAATTACATGGAATCTGAATGATTGGATTTGCGGCTTATTGTGTAATGTTATTTTAAACTGGTATTTGATAAATAGATAGACCTTTGATTTAAGTTTGATATAATCCCCTAAGATCTTCATTATTTTGGTGGATATCCCAAGATAATCACGTTAGATTTTATGTAGTTTATTTCGTTATGTAATCTGAAAATTATTTTATTCATGTCATATATGTAAAATGTGTAAAATAATGTATCATAGTCATGATATTCTATAGACTATGTGGTAGATTACTTTTCACTTTAATGGTCATTCCTATTTTATATTTCTAATTTTTTAAATGAAACATTGTTTGAAATGTTAATGTGGGTTATGAAATTTGAAAACAATATTTTAATATAAAATTAACTAAAATGGATTTGGTATTTTGAAACTCATGGTAACATTTTCATCAATATAATTAGATATTTGGGAATGAATTAAAATTTAAATCATAACATTAATGTTTTTAAATTCCAATAATATATTCACAAAATTTATGTATCCTATAATATAGACTTTTTGTTTAATATAGATTTATATTTAATACACTTATTTTCTCAATTGACTAATTCCCAATTCAGTGATTTATATTTTTTAGGGTTATTCATCTTAAATTTTCTTTCTTTGGGACATACATTTATGTTATGCACTAATACTATTTAATGTGGTCTATACACTACGACATTGACATGTTATAACATTAATATTCACATTTAATTATAAATAATTCTTTATTTTATCTTACAATATCAGTTCTATTCTGATTGAATATTTAAAAACGTAATAATAGGTTTACATTACTATCTCAATTTAGTTTTTATTTTTATGAATTCACTTCTTTTGAGGGAATTATATTATACATATTTTAATAACCAATTTAATATTCCTTCCCCTCTATATATTTCATTATTTTTTATTTTTATGTAACATTTTAACTATTTAATTTGAAAAATAGTTCGTATATTGTTTTGAATGAAAATATAGAGGCTAAAAAACAATAGGGTCTGTGGAAAATTCAATCATGAATGGCCCATTCATTAAGAGTTATCAATCTTATCATAAAGGTCCAAATGTTGAATAATATTTACACATTATAGAGGACCTCAAATAGAGGCCTTGGATTCTTGGTAGAGGATCCAAATCCATTCAGCCATTAAAAAAATTAATATAGTTCAATGATAATATTAAATTTTTATTTAATATACTATGATTTTTTTCATAACATTATATATTCTATACTATATTAGAATAATATAAATTAAATTTTTGACTGCTCATGTCGACAATGTTTTATCCACATTATGATGGTACTAATCTCGGTAACGAATAGACAATTCATGCTAAAAATAGAATTATTACGGTATCAATAGCTTTTTGATAAAAAAAGAATGATGCAGTATCACAGTGTTGAATAAAATTATCATGTAATGTAATTAATGTATTAAATTTGAGTTTTGATGGAATCAACATGACTGACATGTTGACTCCAAAATTCAATGTTCATTAGTTCTATTGGGGTCATAATAATTATTAATGTACTTATTGGTATTGATTCATGGTTCCATGTTCATCCTGTAATGAAGGATATCTTTTGCGAAGAATAATTGAAATTTTATGATATACTTTCTCTATTTCACAGTAAAATTATATAATAAAATTATGATTTAATTATCATTATAACTTATAGTGTTTTATTTATTTTAAAATATTTTGATAAGAAATATATCTCAGTGGCCACTACAAAATATCATAGAGGCGTGTAGACTCCTTATACCAAGTTACAAATTAGAGATGTTGAGGGGAAATTAAAGCCACACCCATGATTCAGTTATGCACACATTATAAAGATTCAATCATAAAACTATTTCATCATTCTTCACAACTAGAAACCATTTCTGCTTAATTTGGGTTGGTAATATTTTATTATACATTAATTATTTTATCAAATATTATTCAAAATTGTTAATTTTTTAATTAACAAAAAGCCTGTTGAAAATAAGAGAATGTCCATCAAAACCAATGTACCTATTGTCAAATAGAATATGGGGTATTCTTCACTAAATAGTAAATTAGTATGTATTTTAAATAATTAAGGAATTTTTTATTTGAAATTAAACAACATCTGTTCCTTTTTTTTATATGACGATTGATTAATCTAAATTGAATGTAAATGGTTGGCTCAAGTGTGTTATTCGTTGGAGTGTAAGTATGGTTTCTGTTTTTTGTCATTCCTCTGTGGGATGATCAAAGAGTACACAAGATATTTGATTGAAAAATATAGGCTGATGTAGTTGTTTAAGGTGGAACAATCCCAAAAAAATGGAAAATACATGATTTCCACATGGAGGTGCGAAATGAATACCATGAACAAAGAACAATTTATGGGACATATATGTTTCACATGAGGGTTTTCATTACCAGGAAGGAAAATGGTTCACGGGATGACTTGTTGTCTTCATTATCAAGGTAGTGACATGTGATGTTTCGAAGGGAGAGAGGTGTTACATAGACCTCCTAGGGAAACTGTATGTTGAAGGAATAGTATTTGGTAATGTCCATACCAAATAGAATAATTATTTAAAATGGATTGTCATTATTTTTTGATCTATTTTTCTATATAAAGAGCAGTAATCCCCACATTAATAAAAAAAATTCATAGATATCTGGGAGGAATTCGGTGAAGTCCAAAGTAGTTCGCTGGAAGAAAACCCCATGAAGGAGAATAGGTTTGCGAGGAGGATTCCATGAAATGAGAAGTTTTATGTGGAGACAGTCCATGGAAAGGGTTTTATGTGGTATTATAACATGAAAAGTAAAAAAATCACTGAATATGGTTTATAGGAGACAGTTAATGGGAGATGGTACACTGAGGTGTTAAAAGGATGTGGTTCATAGAGGAAGTAAGCAGAGATGGTACACTGAGGAATTATGTGAAGTACACACACTAGTCAAAGTGGTATAGTTTTCGGAGGAAGCATACTAGTTCACAGAAGAATGGTTCACGACCTATCAGTGTGTGTAGAAGCGGATAACATATACTGTTGAAAAATTGGACCTTCAACAGAGAATCTATCTATATTTGAGGATTTTTTCAATAATGAAAATGAAGGGACCTACATGTCCATAAATTTTGTATGGATTTATCAAATGAAAATGAGATAAGGGGAGTCATTAGATGTGTTTTGAGGGACGTAGTGAGTTATCACAAATATATTGTAAATGAAGTTTTCATGGAATATGGTAATTGTGCCTAATATTTTTTACACCACAAATAGTGACGTTTAGTGGGGTTTCCTATCAATAAAACACATTCATTGTATTATAATTATACTAACCTTATTGGTGAACCATATAAAATTGTTGTGTTGAGTTTTTTAATGTGATTGTTTATTTACTAATCCTTCTCATTATACCGGTTTTATAGGTTCCTACCAACATGGGAAAAAGATCCCTCACTATAAAAAAAATTTGACACCTTGATTCCCCCCTCACCACTCTAGGTATTTTAGAGTCCTTCAATTGGTTCCAGAGTGAGGTTACTGGTGTTGAATATGTCCTTAATTGATGTCATGGAGAATAAAATTAATGCTAGACGTGTTCCCTATTTTGATGGAAGTAACATTCAACTATGGAAGAACATGTTAATATCTCATCTAAGAACTCATGGAATGAAATTCCAATTTAACAGTATATAAAGACTACAATTCACAGATCCAACAAGGATTTCTATGACTGATATAGACTGAGAAATTCATGGAGTTGAAGCCAAAGATCATTATACACACACTACCACAATTTCTGATCAAATTTATCTAAGGTCAACGAGTTCTACTTTTAAAAAGTCTGTAATGGAATAAATAGAGAATTTATACGAATATGAAAAAAATTATGGAGGCTAAATTACAAGCCCTGTAAAATATTTTTTATGATATGAAGATGGATCCTCATAAAAATTTTGATACATTTTTCAATCAAATTATTGACATTATAGGTTTATTTTGAGGTCTTGGTTAAGTAATCAAAGGCATTTAAATTGTGAAGAAAATTTTTAAGAATGTATCCACCTCTCGAAAATCCTAAAGTGTCATCCCTTAAAGAAATGAACCATTCTAAATATAACTTTGATGATATACTGATTAGTCTAGTGGTATATTAAATAAGAGTGAAAATTGACATTGTATTGAATCGAGTAAGAAAGAAAATTTATTTCAAATCTGTGGAAAAACAAGAGGTGTTTAGAGATGCAATTGAGAATGATAACGAGGAATATCAATTTATTTATCTTTTTTCAATGAAATTAAAGAGAGGAAAAATAATATTTGAATGAACACTTCCCTTTTCTTGTTTTTATTATGGAATAGTTGGTCACATTGCGTCTCAGTGCTCTAGTAAGCTTGAAGATTAATAATGTCAAGCAGGAAATTCATAGAAGACATCTAAAAGGGTTTATCAAAAGGGTGACTTAAAATATTGAAAGAATGTACATAGGAATATTTTTAAGTAATGAATAAGATGGTGATAATTAATTATATGGGGAAGAAGAACCAATGTTTTAAGATGAAACCCACACATCCATGATGGATACAGTTGAAAATCCAGAATCATCAAAAGATAAATATAGATATAATCATTCGATATATGGTAATGATCTCATGTTGAAACATTATATTCTCTTGGTAATCTTTAAAATCATATTAATAGGTGAAAAATTGGAGATATGTTATGAAAGAATCATCATAATATTTTGATCAGCTTGAAGTTAAAATTGAACGACTTTAATAAGTAGTGAAAGAATAATCAACAAAATTTGAAAGAAAAAATATATAGTCGAACTGAAGCTCATAATTAAATAACTTGAAAATGTTATCAATGAACATACATCCTGGCTAGTGTAGATGTCCAATAATATTTATGGTCTTGAGTAAGAAGTTGTCACTCTTAAAAGTAAACATGAAAGTTAATCAAATTCGAAAGAAACAATGAATAAAAATCAGTTTGAAAAATTTTGAGATACTGTGCTGTTAGAGAGAGCTAAGTGTGGTTCTACAGAAGTGGAAAGGGATTCAGATGATCAAAGATGCATGTTCAAGGGAAAAATTGGAATTTTTTACCATGATAAAACATCAATTGATCTTAATAAGATAAACCAAAATAAATGGAATCTAATAGTTGGATATATCAAAAATTCACCTAAATTATTAACAAAGAAAACCTCAAATAAAATTGAAAGGAGAACTAAATCCTATCCTCATGTTTTCTAAAATTTTAGGATATCAAACTATTCCTATGGAACGAGACATGGAAGGAACATAATTTAGAAGACATTTCCTCTTATGAAATTTCAATTATGTGGCTATTTGGGTTATACCATGTCATAATGTGAAGAGAAAAAAATCTACATTATGTAAACGAGATAGGATGTCATCAAAGGAGAACAAATTCATATTCTACTTATTATAGAAGAAATAATTTCCATGGATAATTTTTACACTTTTTTAACTATGGAAAAAATTATATTTATTACAGGAAAATGAAATTCCTGAACAACACATATAGAACTCCAAGACAAGAAAAACTCATTAACAAGATGGTGTTACTCTAACAAATAGGTTTTATCCATTGTAATAAGTGTATGATTATGATGAACCTGTTCAGATGGACAAGATATTTGACAGTCCATCATTATCCTTCACTCAATTATATATTTCATGTATGTAAAAGATGAAAATTGAAAAATCCTACCATGCTAAAATAACGCTCAAACATATAAAGAGAATAAGAAATAAGATTCACGAAAGTAGATGCCCATTCTATGTTATGGGAAATACAGGCCAATTAAAAAATTTTACGGAAAGGGATGATGGAATTGTACGGTTTAGTAATGAATTCTCTTTGAAGATCAAAGGTTGTAGAAGTGTTGAACTCGCTAATGGAGAGATGAATAAAACTGAATATCTCTATGTAGACGGTCAGTATAACAATCTCTTAGATATGATTCAACTTTGTGACTCCAAACGGATGATTATGTTTAATGAAAGTGGGTGCACTATCTAAGGAAAGACATTGATTTCTTTTCTGAAATGATGATGAACATATGAAAACTTATATCAGGTTGATAGTAAAGAGAATATTTTCTACATGATAGTTGAAGAAGAAAACAACATGTTTCACTGAAGATTGGGTCACATTAATCAACAAGATATGTAAAATATATCTACGATGAATAATTTCATGTATATTTCAAACGTCATGTGTGAATAGGGAAAGGCATCTGATGAATGCATCTGAGGGAAGTTGGTCTATAAATCATATTTGATAATGAAGAAAAGGGCATAAAATTTTCTTGACATCATTCAAACAGACGTATGTGGTCTGATAAATTTTTTTGGAACATGTAGAGAAAGGTACTTTATTATTTTTATTGATTTTTATAGTAGAATGGATTGTGTGATGATTATACATTGGAAACATAATGTACATGGTTTCATGAAAACATATCACTCAATAGCTGAGAATGATACTGGTCGGAAAAACAATGATTTGTGGTTAGATAATTAAAGATAATACATATCTATTGAGTTTGGAAATTACCTATAGACACATGGAATACAACATGTGGTGGTTGCTGTGAGAACCCCACAACAAAATGAACTCTTTGAACGCATGAATTGATAGTTTAATAATATGTCCATAACTATGATAATTGATATTCATATCCATCGACATTACTGGAAGGAGTTTTCTCAAGATGTCTTGTATACTCAAAATCAAAAAGGGCATTATATGGTAGAATCGAAACACTATATGAGTTTTGGCATAAATGGAATCCCACTTTGATGTATTTTCAGGTATTCTAAAGTAACTATTTCATTCAAAACAAAGAAGTAAATCAAGTGAAGTACAACGATGTTGCAAAATATGGAATATTCTGTGGATATTAAATAACTAGAAAATCCTAAAAATGATTCAAAAACAATATTGGATGATTTGTGGAGAGGAGTGATGTAATGATAATTGAATATAAGTCTACAAATACCTAGTGGGGATTTTATGTAGATATTATTGAAGATGTATAAGATAATAAAAATTGATAAAAATTAAATTTCAAAAATAGTGGAAATAGTGAAAAACATTCATAGGTCACAAAAAAATGTTGATATATAAGAAGAAGAATAATAGGAAAACGTAATAGATGAAAATTCTTCTAAACCTCATAGAAGAAATATAAGTGTAGAAATTGATCAGTCCAACCTAATCTGGGATTGAAAAAAACCAAAACGGATAAAGAGAATGAGGAATACCTAATAATCTACCATTCAATCAGTTTTGGAACCATCCTCAATTGATTAAGATATAAATTTGATTTATTGGATAAATCCATGAAGATTTGGATCAGATCGACAAGATCCAAACATGGGATCTAGTGAAGAGACCCAAAAATCACAATGTGATTGGAAAGAAGTTGATTTTTAAAAATTAATTATACGAGCATGGAAATGTTATAAAAAATATTCCACTATTGTTTTCTAATGTCTATTCACATATTGAAGGTGTTGATATCAAAGAAATGTTGTCTCTCATGGCTCAACTAGGGTCAATCAAACTTTTTCATGCCATGGAAATTTAAAGAGAATACAATGTATATAAAATAGATGTTATAATAGCCTTACTAAATGTTATTCTTAATGAATATGTCTACATAGAATAACTAGTGGGTTTTATCTTTGTAATGATGAAATGGAGTTTTTCAGATTAAAGAAGGAACTGTATGGTTTGAAACAGGAACCATGGGCATGTTAATCTCGACTGTATTCTTATCTATAGAATAACAATTTTAAAATATGAGGTCTGGATAAAAATCTCTATGTGAAGAATTCAATGAAAGATTAGTTTATGGTACTGGGGTACATAGATGATATTATATTTGGTTGAAGCAAGAAGGGATCAGTGGATGTATTTTATAATCACATGAAATCATAATTTAAAAGATCTATGTTTGGTGAAATTACATATTTCATGGAACTACATGTGATTTAGTGGAAATACAACAATTATTTATCTCATTAAAATTATGTGAGGTAGTTATTGAATAAATTAAATATACATGACTCCAGACCAATGTCTACTTTGATTTCAATTGGAGCTAGACAATTTAAGCATAGGGATAATAATTCAATAGATCCCACTATGTAAAATAGAATAATTAGAGTCTTATTTTACTTAACTGAAACACAACCAGATATTTTATATTCAACATGATTAGAAACCCGCTTTCAATTTAATCTGATGTTAGAACATAGGGTGAAAGTTAAATGAATCATGAGGAACGTTCAAGGGACTCAAAATTAGGGCTTATACATTCCTGTAGGATGAGATAACGAATTTTTGGAATTTTATGATGCTTACTATGCTAGAGATGTTGTGGATAGAAAGTACACTTGTGGAGGAGCATTAATTATAGGAAAGAAATGTGTGTTTTAGTTGAGTAAGAAATAGGAATTCACTTCTCTTATTTTTTTTGAAGATGATTATATTTCCACTATAATGAAATGAAATACACTATTATAGATGAAGAATAAACATAGTGATATTGGTGATGAGGTGAAACAACAGATGGTGATTCACTGTTATAACAAGAGTGGAATTGATCACATGAAGAATCTTGTTCAACATTTACATATGAGACTCATTGTAATCAAATATCACTTTATTGTGGAAAAAAGTTGAACAAGGCATGATTAAAATTTGTCATGTTTGAATAGATGATCATGTGGATGACATATTGACCAATCCATTGTCAACTCATGTGTTTGAGAATCATCAGTTGATCCTTGGTGTTCAGACACCTCCTAAAGCATGAGTAGGTCACTAGTAGTCCCATCTCCCTTTTTTATGTTAACTTTTTTAATATATTTTTTGAATTGATGTAGGTTTAGGTGGGTGATATGATCAAGGGGTGAGTGTTTTAAGATCTATAATGAAATAATACTAGTCCATTGAGTTTTTTACCAACTAGAGAGAATGTATATATTCATTACTAAGAGGTTGGATAAAACATGAGAAGTTGTAGTAGAGTTGATGAGAAACACTGATTTTACATTTTTAGGAAATCTGAGTCATGAGAATCCAATTCATTCTTACCCCCATGTTTTCTATTATGAGGATTGATCACCTAGATATAGAGTGTTGGATGAGTAGGTTTTTGAAAATTAGGGTTCCATAGTTTCATGTGGTTCATTGAATTTATCTATAGGATGAAAACAAACTCAAAGGGGATATTGTTGGACCCAAGATCATTCTTTGATTAAAATGAAGTATGTAGATGGAAAGCTGTTTTCAGGATAACTCTTTTTTTTGTAAAATCGAGGTTGTGATTTTTGAATCTATGGAGGGAGAGAGGCAGTATGTGGATATTGTAGGGAAAATATTTTATGGAAGGACACATAAGTGCTAAAGATATAATGCAACAAATTTTTATGTATAATGGATTAGTGATATTTTCAAATATATTTTTCTATATAATGAGAACTAATCCTCTCCTTACATATATAGATTTTTATAAAACAATATAGTAAGAACTCGGTGAGGTCTAGAGTGGTTCATGAGAAGAAAACACCATGAAAGAGAAGAGGTTTACGAGGATTATTATATGGAAGGAGACTTGGTACATGGAGATAGTCTGTGGAAGGGGTTTTATAAGGAATATAGACCACATAGAAAAACAAATAATAGAAGACGGTTCATATAAGACAGTTTGCAAGAGATGGTATGTGGACACATTTTTCCATTATAGTAAGTGCATGTGGTTCATATAAGCAGTATGTAAGGGTGGTATGTGAAGCACACACATGATGTGGAGGAGTGTAGTTCCTGGATGAAGAAGAATAGATCATGTAGGAATTGTTGGTGATCTATCAATGCATGGAAAATTGGATTACAAATATGGGTGAAAATGATATTTCAAAAGAGCATATTTCTATAGTTGAGGGTTCATTCAATCATACAAATGAATGGACCTACAAGTCCTTAAATTGTATGTTTATTTTTCCCATGACAATGAGCTATGGGGAGTCTTCATAATTATTCAGAGGAATGATGTTAACATTCCCTAAAAAATTATAAATGTATTGTTCCTAGCATAGAGTGATTGTGCATAATCTTTTTTACTCCACAACTAAGGATGTTTAGTGGATTTAGGTACAACAAAAACACTTTTGGAATATGATCCCTGGACTATCCGTTAGTGGTGAACCATGTAAAATTATTTTGTAGACTTTTCTGCATGTGATTGTTTGTTTACTACTCATTATCATTAGATAAATTTCATAGGTTCCTACCAATGTGGGAACATGATCCTTCCATTTTTAAGAAAATTTTTACACCTTGATTTACCCCTCCCCTCTCAGGTTGTTCTGGGTCCTTCATTAAATTCCATCCCACATCATGTCCTTTGAAAGGAGGCTCACATAAAAAGTAGGGTAACGTAGTTAATGAGAAAATGTATTATCGGAAACATGTGTATGTATGATAAAATAGTAATATGTTATTACTTATAACTATATTACATAAAAATGTATATTTATTTTCAAATGTTTCATTTATGGTTTAGACATAGGAATATTTAGGGACAATACTATAAGAAAACTACTTTTAGTAGCTTTGATGTAGTAGAAACAATATGGTCACGTTTGAGGAGTAGGTTCTAGAGTGTCACATAAAAAATACATTGATGAGAAAAAACCAAAAAAAATATACTTATAATATAATAAAATTATTTTAGGATCAAATAAATTCTTTGAAAGATATTATTTTTTGATCTGTTTTGGAAGAGAAATATATAATAAATGGTCAAAACAAGCTGCAAATGAAACACATAACCTTACATGAATAACCAAATGACCCCAATAGCTTTGTGGATGGGAGTTCTCCTTAACGACATACCGTACTCGAGTAAATAAAATATTTCAATACTATTTATTCTAAATTTGTATAAATCAAATTTTGATAACTTTATATTACCAAAATCTTTTGGGTAATATTGTATGTGATTTCTATCTATAAACACCCACACACCACCTTGTTGTTAGGGGTACGATGTATAATATCCTCAGACAAAAGCTCTAATATTAATAACTCCCATTATATCACATGATATTTGGTATTGAGGTACCATTGTATATGATAGATGAGTTTCATATTCCACTCGAAGATCCAGTTATTAAAATGATCAATGATTCTATAGAAACTTTTCTCTAATGTACACCTATTATTAAAAAGATACCTGAGGTACATCTTTAAAAAGTTATTTTAAATGAAAAAATGTAATATTAGATAAAAAATGTATGAAGTCAATTATGTTATTTATGTTAGATAAAGATAAGGGGTAACGAAATCATAGATCAATATAATATTTTTAATAAACCAAGAAAACAAAAGGACATTCTTAGAATACCTTATTCCTTCCAGTTCCAAAAAAATATAATCATTACAAATTCAAGCATGTACCAAATTTAATGATGTAAATATATTTAACATTATATATGAAGAAAAAAATATATGGAACCTCTATTACACATGTAGTTGGTCTGGGGAGTACAAATGAGACTCTATGATAGAATGTCTTGGAGTCTCATGTGTTAATACATACATATGGTACATTTTCATAAATCCTCTTTCAAAAAATGATATAACATGATGATTAATATTAATAACTATTGATATTTTCTATAGGAGTTTACATTACTAATATATAAAGGGAAAACTATGTGAATCACAATTTAGATTCATTAATCCATGTATCTTTTCTATATAAAAAACTTATTTAGAGAAGGGAGAAATTGATATGAAAAAATTAGATATGTGATGATTTTGAGAAATAAACAAATAAAGAACTGTTTTTTTCCTCTTAAATGCAAGGGAAAAACTCTACAATATAATCACATAATATAATTTTTTTTATCCATTAACAATTTTATTTGTTTTTTAGGAATAATTGGAGGTTGAAAACACTATATCAAGATACCCCAAATAATTATTTTTTGGAACCAATTAATTAATATCCAACAAACTGACCACCCCAGATGTGTATTGTGAATTTTTAATACACTAAAATCAACATTTTAAAGAGAAACATTGAATTATATATTTAGTATTTATTCTAAAAATAATATTTTTATGATAGGGAGTTCACTAAATATATAATAAATTTTTGCATGAAGTTGGTTATTGAATATAAAAATATTGTGGATTACTTCAAATTGAAATCATTAAGGTATATATATATTTATATAATTATTTAACTATAAATACATATTTCAATGTAATTTACCTAATTTTTCCATTGTTTCTACATTATAAAAAGATAATTATTAAAACCGTCATTCTAAAAAAGGAGAAGTAAATTTTTTTAGAGATGAGGGGGTAATACACGTTGTTTTGTAATGTTTTGTAAAAGAAAATTTAGGTGATTAATTTATATGTCTATTACCCAGTATGGGATATAACCATGCTTGTAAATAAATTCTGATTAGTTTCGAAAGGAGAAGTATAATGGTGGAAATCAATTTTTTTAGAAATTAATGTGCATAATACATGTTATTTAAATTTGTTAGGACCAATAGGGGCCTATATACCCTGAGAGGGGGGGTGAATTAGGGTATGGATATTCATTTCAAACTTCTTCCTGCCCCACTAGATCTTGACCTCTTTATTACAAGGGTCACTTTGTTTACACTTGTGTGGTTATTATTATCGCTTATTTTCTTCTTTTCCTGATGATGATGCTTCAAATGCAATGCAGGGAAGTAAGCAGGCAGACACAAAGATTTTTACTTGGTTCACCCTCACTGGGATACGTCGAAAGAGCATACGCCGACAAGTTTTCATGCGTACCAAATCCCACTAATATTCATAAGATGTGGAATCAAAATTCGAGATAGAGCACTTATATTCCCAGGCTCACTGCCTTCACAAGGTTTAGGGTCAGCTCACTCCTTTCCCAAAGGTCACTCCCTATTTCTCTCACTCTGGCCCACTGCTGGTGAAGAGGATCACCTTCTTCCTCTTCCTAATCTCACTGCTCTAGAAGGAAATCCACTCACAGTTTATAGACCTATAGGTCTCCTCATTTGAATGAAATAATGTATCTTTAACTATTTATAGATGCTCTATTGAAGTCAAACTTTCATCCACTGATGAATACCTCTTTGCCTCTGAACACTGGGCCATTCCTTTTGTAAACACCTTCGCGAAGTTCCCAATTTCGTGAAACTCAAACAAGCCTTCATGAAGCTCCTGCCTTTTTGCAAAGCTCTATCGTGAAGCACTCTCGCGATGCACAGACCTTCGTAATTCTTAGGCCATCTCGGAGCTCTTGCCTCTCCGCGAAGCTCACTAAGCCAACGTGGGTAACACACCATTCGAAGAGCTAAAATAGCCGCCGCGAAGCTCCCCTTTTGTGAAGCACACTGCCTTCACAAACCACCTCTGCGAATCGAGAGCAATGGATTTTCTCTGAAAATTCTCTCTTTTTCTCTCGAGGGGGTCGACCTCTATTTATAGACGATTCCACCGACCCTCATCCCTTCCGCGCGAAGTCAATGCCACATCATCTCAAATTGCGAAGCTCCAAAGTTTCAGCCAGAATTCTTTCCAAATCGCGAAGCACCACGTCATGTTTCCGTTCGCGGATCATGACGTAGTCACGAAACATTACCGTCAACATTCCTTCGCACCTTCGTCGCGAAGCTCCCTCGCAAAGAACTTCACCGCCGCTATACTCTACAACTCTTCCATTCGCGGAGCTTGACTTAGTCGCGAAGAATCACCGTCAAAATTCCTTCGGGCCTTCTCCATGAAGCTCCCTCGCAAATCCCTTCACCACCGCGATGTGCTTCAGCCTATGTCGTTCGCGGAGCTTGACGTAATCGCGAAGACTCACCGCCACCATTCTTCTGGTCTTCACGATTTCCAAACCATGAATCCTATCTTCGCGAAATTAATGCCTTTGCCATATTAAATTATGCTTTTAATAGAAATCCTATTTTCGCGATGCTCACCAAATTCCAAATTTTGGACCCCAAAAATTTGGCAAGCACTGGGAAATTGCGCCACCTTATACTACTCTTTTGTACCGCCTCCAGATCGTCCATTGCATTTTCATCGTTCTTTGTCAACAAAGATTGTCAACAACTTCTTGGGAACTCGAAAAATATCCATGAAAACCTGCTTTTTCAACAAACACAATCAACCCGAAAATACTACAAAGTTATCTTGAGGGATTTTTCCCCAACAATCTCCCCCTTTGGGTTTGTCGAAAATTCTTCATAACTCTTCTCAGAATGATTTTCTACATGTCGATACCTCACTGAGTCTTCTTCCATTTTCTACCACCATTCGCCTCTTGCGATTCTGATAGCATTCAAGGATTCTCTTAACACGTACTCTAAGCCCACATGAGCAATGCTCGGCATGAGAAACAACAGTAGTATGAAAAGTTCATAAATGAATCACTTCATGTCAAACACCAATTGTCGATTCCAACATGATACAAATTCTTAAATTGATACCAATTGTTGAACCACACTGTTCCAAATTGGTGACAGCTGGAAACCTTCTCTCACCATTCCAACACCATTATTCTAATTTTATCACGATCCTCACCTGTCGTGATATCTATGATTTGATCGACCACTTCTAGCATCGTCAGATATAAAAATCTCCCCCTTTCTCATTTCTACCACTATCTGGATGCTCCACTGGTCAGCTTCTCCCCGTATCTATCATGATTTCTCAAATAGAAACACTGTTGCCCCCTTGAACAATCACTATTTTCTCCCCCTTTGTCAACGAACCCAAAGGTCACTCCTTTGTAGTCTGTAACATAGTTGAGAACACAAATCATCACATTAGGGAAAAACACATCATACCTCGGGGAGATGGGGGCGGATTCTATATCCTCACTATTTCAAGTGCGTGGAGTCGCCTGAGCTCCCAGAGCCAGTCGATGCCTTTCAAATGCTTCCTTGGGTAAGGCCTTGGTCAGAATGTCTGCAACCTGTAGCTCTATAGGCACATACTCCAACTTCACGATTCCCTGATCAATCTTCTCCTTGATAAAATGATATTTTATCTTAGTGTTCTTTTTCCTTGAAGGATGGATGAGATTTTTGCTGAGATTTATAGCACTTGAGTTATCACATTGTATTCTGATTGGAGACTTCACCTCAACTCCCATATCTTCAAGCTGCTGCTTTATCCACAATAACTGTGTGCATGCTTTAGTGGTCGCAATATACTCAGCTTCTGTGGTGCTCAATGAAATGCAATCTTGCTTCTTGCTTATCCATGAAATAAACAATCCACCAAGATATAATGCACACACCTGACGTTGATTTTCTACCATCTGCTGAACCGGACCAGTCTACATCAGTATATCCCAATAATTCCGACTGAGATTTTCCATTATATGTCAAGCCGAAATCCATTGTACCCTTGATATACTGAAGTATTATTTTCACTGCATGAATGTGGCTTTCCTTGGGATTACTCTGATATCTCGCTACTTGGCATGTGGAGAATACAATTTCAGGCTTTGTTGCGGTCAAGTACAGCAAACTGCTGATAATCTGCCTGTTTTTAGTGAAATTAGCTGCCTTGCCACTGTCATATTTTGATGATTTAATCCGGGTAGAAACCAGAGACTTCTTCTCCATCGAATCTTCAATTCATAATCTCATTTCGAAATATCCTTGGAATATTTGGATTGAGAAATGAATGTGTCATTCCTGCCTTGTGTAACCTGTAAACCAAGGAAAAACATCAGATCACTAATCATAGACATTTTGAACTCATGTTTCATGAATTCAGAAGATTGTCTCCACTATGCTTCATCTGATCTTCCAAATATTATGTCTTCTTCCTTGACCAGCCTCTTCATCCTTTGATTACTATTGTTTTTTAAATAAATATTGTAATCAAATCCCCCACTCTGAAAACCAATCTTCTTAAAATACTAATATAGCCTTCAGTACCATGCTCTTGGTGATTGGTTTAGCCAATATAACACCTTCTTCAGCATGAAAACATTGGTCTCATCCTCATGAATAATAGAACAATATGGTTGCTGGATATTCACTTCTTCCTCCAGAATCCCATTCAAGAATGCTGATTTGACGTTCATCTAGAATACCTTGAACTTTCGTTGCACTACAATGGATAGGAATAATCTGATTGTCTCCTTCCTTGCAACCGGTGAAAATGTCTCATCAATATCTAAACCCTCAATCTGGGAGTATCCCTTGCACACTAGTCGTTCTTTGTTTCGAATCACTATTCCATCTTCATTCATCTTGTTGTGATAGACCCATTTAGTCCCGATGACATTATTGTCTGATGGCCTCGAAACAATCTCTAATGTCTGGTTCTTCTCAATCTGATCAAGCTCTTCATTCATTTCCTGAACCTAGTTTTCATCTTCAGCTGCATCATCAACGCATTTCGGCTCAACCTGTGATAGTAATGATGTCTGCTGCAGTGATTTCATTCTTCTTGTCTAAATTGGAGCTCATTGATCACTAATGATATTAGATCTATCAGTTTCAGCTCAACTCTTTGGCTTCCTTGTAGACACATACTTGAAACTTTCTTGTTCATCATCGGTGTCTTCTTCTAAATCAGCATCAGCCACTTCTTCTCCCTCTGTGTTGCTTTCTTTCTCAACACTTTTTCCAGGAAACTGTTCACTGACTCATTTTTCAGTGCCTTCATTTCTTTCAGCTACTTTTCTTTGTGTCATTGTTGAATGATGTCATTTATTTGAACATATTCTCTCATATTTTTGTTGACACACCTTTGATTTTCTCTCGCAGCTTCATGGTATCCTGAAATCAGTCAGTTGATACCACAATGTTAGAACAAAATAGATAATCATGAAAAAATATGTGTTGCTTCTTTTCAACCAATCATTCTTCATGAGCATAAACATTCATCCTTCATATCATATTGAGATCATGCATCAGACTAGGATATTGAATGCTCCCCCTGTGTTATGAAACTCTTCGAGTTGTTAGGCCCAACAGTTTAGACCCATAACTAGTCTTTTCCTCCTGCATCAGTTTTTCTCATATTCCACTCAGAGTTGATCCATTAACAAAATCTCTAATCCTACTGAGTTTAAAATCGACGTAGGAAACAAGAGACAAAGTTAACAACACAATCACATTCTATTGTGCTTTGTTGCTCCTGTTCTTCTTCAACTATGGTACCTGATTTGAGTCAATTGAATCTGTAGAGCATATCACATCTCCATTTCACATCCTTAGATGCCAATTCCCCTTGGATCGTATCTCCCTAGAACCTGAAACACATGAATCATCAGTTAATTGCATTTTTATACATAGGGAGATGGGTTTCCGTATGGACTCCTCAAGATGAGGATAGTGGTTGATCCTGATGGGTCACCCTTTGATTTTTTCTTGGAGGGCATCACACTCCTTTCTTGCTTCCTCCAGCTGCCTAGCCAACATCAACTGTTCTGGCCATATGACTAGGCATTCATTTCCTACATTCTGATCCTTTTTCTGATTTTTTGATTTGGTAGGCTCGGCCTTTCTCACTGATTCAGGTATAAACCTTCTAGTACACATTTCCTTCTTTGAGGTTCTAGCAAAATTCCATTTCCTTGATTATTTCTCTGAGTAGGAACATCTCTGTTTGGCATCTTCCCTTTCTTCTTCTCCTATCTTAGGGGACATCCTCCTTTCTTCACTTCTCACTGAGAAACACGACATGTGGATTTTTCGATGCATTCTTTGTTCATCTTGATTTTATCAGATGTCTGAGTCACCAAACACTTTTTCGCTGGCGGTGAGTCCTCCATTGAACATTAATTCTTCTTTATCACAGCTGGAGTAGATCTCCCCTTAATCTTCCAGGTTTGATCACATTCTCTCCTTGAGAGCGGTTGTGAGTACGACAGAGGAGGTGATTGATACACCATTCATTTAGCTCCATGTGATTCCCCTGAGGCTCTAAGACTATTTTTCACCTTACCACTATGTATCATAGTGTATAATTTCTCATTATGTACCACTGGAGTTGGAAATCTCTTTCTCAGGTGTTTTTCCTTCCCCACTTTCTTCTTGTTGCACTCTCTTTCCAAATGCCCATGATCAGAACATATGAAACATTTTCTATTAAAGGCATAACTCATTTAATCACTTATCTGCTGAGATGTTGATGCAGCTTGTTTTATTCTTCTAGCATCTATCTCCTGAGCTTCCTGACACATACTCATGGTGTGTCCCATCCTTCCACAGTAATAGCATCTGATGAATGTTCTCCTACGAGAAACTCTTCTCTCTAATTTTTCAGGATGCTTCTTCTTATTCTAAGATTTAGAAATGCTTCTATTAAAATAGCATGAAATGTATTCCTGATCCTCTAAACAGAATCTTGATGTGTGGCCATGAATCCCACAGAAATAGCACATGTCGTCACTACTTCTTGGAAATGTCCTCTTAGGCCTATCTCCAGCACCTATAAGATTCCTTTCACATCTGGAACTGTTCACAACTCTCTTACCACTGGAGATTTTCACTGTGTTTTTCTTATTCTGTATAGGAGTGGGATCATCATATCCAATTCCAGATTTTCCCAAAAAGTATGGCCTTTGGGAAGATACAATCCTTTCATGCTTCTCCTCTGATGTTTCATATTTGGCATTCATTTTATCATCACCTACCAAAGGATGGTCAAATAATAAGTGCAGTGCATCCTTCAACTTGGGCTTATCTTCATATTTAGATTTCTCCATTTCCTTCTTCACTGATTCTAGCTCTTCTTCCAACTTTTAAATCTTCATATCCCTTGATTCAAGTTGTACATCAAGTTATCCCTTGAGAAGCTTACCTCTACTCATCTCATCTTCCAATTCACATGTCCTTGTATCCACCATGTCACTCTGCTCCTTTAATTTCAATTTTTCTTGAGCAACAGAATCAAAACAACATGCATTGTCTTGTTGTAGTATATGATTCTTCTGAACTAGCTCAGATAGCTGTGTAGCAAGATCAATATTTCTAGCTTTCAGATTCTGAACTTCATCTAACTTTTGACACTCTTCATAATCACCAGCCTTTTGTTTTCCTTTTAGTTTTATCCAGCTTTTGTAGTTCCTCAGCTTGAGAATCATTCTTCTCTGTTAGGTTAGTAACTATATCAAAAATCCTTTGATTAAAGCCTCTTAGCTTGTTGACCTCAATCTCCAATACTTTGATCCGGATTTCTAAAATTTGACTTCTTCATCCGATTTTCGGTCCATTTCCTTTGTCATGTTAATGACATCAACTGGTGTCCTCCTTGAAACTTCTTCATCATCAGTGGTTTCAGCATCACTTTTAATTTTATGTACTTCACTCGTTCTAACATCATTATTGAGTGAATCTATATTTTTCCTATCTAATTCATCCAAGCCTTCATTTATCATGCTGTTTGATTCCTTTAGTTGAATCATACTTCTTCCATAAACACTTCTGCACTGAGGAATACCACCTGACTTCTGATTCTTCTTTGATATTATTCCCTTTTCCATGGCACACTGAGATAATAGAAGACTAATTTATCAACACAAATCAACTACATAAAGTCTGAGAAAACAAATCTGATAAAAGCAACCTATTGCTCTGATAACAATTTTTAGGAACAATAGGAGCCTATATACCCTGAGAGGGGGGGTGAATCAGGGTATGGATATTCTTTTCAAACTTATTCCTGCCCCACTAGATATTGACATCTTTATTACAAGGGTCACTTTGTTTTCACTTGTGTGGTTATTATGATCACTTATTTTCTTCTTTGCCTGATGATGATGCTTCAAATGGAATACAGGGAAGTAAGAAGGCAGACAAAATGATTTTTACTTGGTTCAACCTCACTGGGATACGTCCAAGGAGCATACGCCGACAAGTTGTTGTGTGTACCAAATACCGCTAATCTTCATAAGATGTGGATACAGAATTCGGGATAGAGCACTTCTATTCCCAGGCTCACTACCTTCACAAGGTTTAGGGTCATCTCACTGCTTTCCCAAGGGTCACTCTCTATTTTTCTATCTCTGGCTCACTATCGGTGGAGAGGATCACCATCTTCCTCTTCCTATGCTCACTGCTCAAGAAGGGAATCCACTCACAGTTTATAGACCTATAGGTCTCTTCATTTTCATGAAATAATGTATCTTTAACAGTTGATAGATGCTCTATTGAAGTCCAAATTTCATCCACTGATGAATACCTCTTTGCCTCTGAACACTGTGCAATTCCTTTTGGAAACACCTTCGCAAAGCACCCTACTTCGTGAAGCTCCCAATTTCGAGTAGCTCAAACAAGCATTCGTGAAGCTCCTTCCTTTTCATGAAGCTCTATCACAAAGCACTCTCGCGATGCACATACCTTCACAATGCTTAGGCCGTCGCAGATCTCATGCCTCTCCGTGAAGCTCAATAAGCCAACACGGGGCACACACCATTCGCAGAGCTAAAATAGTCGCCGCGAAGCTCCCCTTTCGCAAAGAACACTGCCTTCGCGAACCACCTCTGCGAACCGAGAGCAATAGATTTTCTTTGAAAATTCTCTCTTCTTCTCTCGAGGGGGTCAGCCTCTATTTATAGGTGATTCCACCGACCCTCATCCCTTCCGCGCAAAGTCAACACCACGTCATCTCAAATCGCAAAGCTCTAAAGTTTCAGCCTGTATTCTGTCCAATTCGCGAAGCACCACAGAAAGATTCCGTTCGCAGAGCTTGACGTAGTCGCAAAGCATTACCGACAACATTCCTTCGCGCCTTCGCCACGAAGCTCCCTCGCAAAGCCCTTCACCGCCGCTATGCGCTTCAACTCTGCCGTTCATGGAGCTTGACGTAGTCACAAAGCATCACTGTCAACATTCCTTCGCGCCTTCGCCGCGAAGCTCCCTCGCAAAGCCCTTCACTGCCACGATGCGCTTCAACCTCTGCCGTTCATGAAGCTTGACGTAATCGTGAAGACTCACCGCCTCCATTCATCTGGTCTACGCGATTTCCAAACCATGAATCCTATCTTCGCGAAATTCATGCCTTTTCCATATTAAATTATGCTCTTCATGGAAATCCTATTTTTGTGATGCTCACCAAATTCCAAATTTTGGACCCCAAAAATTTGGCAACCACTGGGAAATGGCGCCACCATGTACTGCTCTTTTGTACCTCCTCCAGACCGTCCTTTCCTTTGTGATCATTCTTTGTCAACATGGATTGTCAACAACTTCTTGGGAACTCGACAAATATCCATGAAAACCTGATTTGTAAACAAACACAATCAACCCAATAATATTGCAAAGTTACCTTGAGGGATTTTTTCCCAACATACTTTATAAAAGAAATGCGAAGAATCAAAATATTGTCTTAACTTTGGTGGACATTTGAACATTTAAGGATATTTTCTCATTAATTATATGGTGATTTGATAAATAATTTCCTCTTCCATGTTGATATAGTATTCGAACACATTATTCATGGTTAATGAGGATATCAACAACTTGATCAAAGAATAAAACATCTATGATAATGGGGGGGGGGTGATGTTTTGGGGTGAAACCTATAAGGACATTTTCAATTTTATCATATTATTAGGTGATGATGTATTAATGTAGAGGTAATGAAAGAAATAAGGAGTGGTAATGTAAGTGTAGAAGCATGGGTGTTTTAAATTTTATTTGCTTATTTTCTTATAAAATATTGGGTGTGTAGATAGGCATTTATGAATTATGAAAGGATTTTTGGATTTCATTTAACATCTAGTATTTTATGAATATTTTTAGATCATTTTATTAACATTTGGTATTAATAATTTACTATTATTCAATAATGATGAATATTGAGATCGGGTTGAATAGATATTTTACTAAATATTAACTAAATATACATAGTGATGTTTTCAAGGAAATCTATAATTTTTTTAGATATTTATCTTATCGAACGAGAGGCTTATGATGATATTGGATAAATGAAAATGAAAAGAAAATTAATTATAATTATGGGAAATTTTATTTATTAATCCATAGTTACAAATTATATGTTTATTGTGAAAATCCAATAAAAGGAGATATAGAATTCACCAGGATATTGTGTATTCTCTTTTTCAAATGTTAATATTATTGTTATCTTTTATTCCATGATTACCCTTATTATAGGGATATCATAGTTTAATTAATTTATTTTAAAATTAGAGGTTGGAATTCTGTGTCATTCCAAAAGTTTTCATAGTGTCTTGGCACCTACTCTTTTATAGGTTCAATGATATATATATATATAACAAATTTAGTTTTATTTTATTTTTTTGATCATTTTATCAACTTCTTTTTAGTTAATTTCCACATCATTTTTCCTAATACTTATTTTATTAATTTTCATATCGATCTTGAATAAATGAATTTGTTAACAAAGATGATTCACTCATGTATGATGATCATGCACATTGTATGGATGATGTACTCATGATGATGCAATATTATTTTTATTCACCAATGCATTCAACATTCTTGGATATAAAAAAAATATTGTTATATAACCCTGGATACAAATTGAATTGTTTGATAAACAACATTTTTTAATGAACCGTTCTATAGACCCATAAATGGTGTATCCAGAATGACTCAAATTGTGTGTTTTCATATTAGATTGAAATTTTTTTAATTCATTTCTTCATATTTTTATTACATTTATTTATTTTTAGTATTAGTAATATAAGAATTATTTTCTTATATAGGTTTATTATTTTTCTTGAGTTGTGGTGAATTGTTGAAGAATCTCACTATTATAAGAGATTAGACATCATGGTTGAAAATGAGATAACAATAACAAGGAAATGGGTCAAAAATGTATACACAGATAATGAAAAGGTGAATTACTATTACTTATTTAGTTAATTTAAACACCATTTTATCTCATAATTTAAGATAATTTCCTTATAATTTTATCTATTAATGATTAATATTTTCTAGATATTTTGAGATGTAATATTTTTCCTTCAACTGTCTGTAGAAATCCAGAAATGAAAGAACATTTTTCTTTAGGATGAGTCTTTTTTGGTAGCATGGAGTTTTCTCTTCCATCCAAATAGAACATTTGGTTCTTTTCTAGATTGGGGCAGATAAGAGAAAGAAACACACACATCTCATACATAATCATGAACACCTCAATTTGATAAAAAAGTTTCTCAGTATGAATCATTTTGAATGTTTTTAGTTTATAATTTAAATATTTTTCAAAACCCACATACCGTACTCAACAACGAGAAATCCAATTACCCATGGTGTGAGGTACATTAATCTATATCTACATTTTATCAATGAAATTTTAGTGAGTTAAAATACAACATGATAGAGAGTCATTAACTAATAATTTAAGCCCCATGATTTATAAAACAATATATTATTAAGAATTTAAGAAAAAAATCAATGTTATACACATATTTCAATTACTACAATAAGCTCATAAAACATAAGAAATCGTATTTCATAAATAGAAAACAAAAAATCATTTCATTGACACATAAACTAGAATATTTGTGAATATTAAATAAAAAAAATTATGTGACTCATACCATATATAAAGCTAATGGATACAATATTTTTAAAAAATCATGACACCATTATATATATATGACCATTATTCCATTATAGGGTATTTCTATTTTTCTAGATTCTGATAGATAGAAATTGAATCTACATAAAAACACCCTTAAGGTCCATTTTTCTATAAAAAATAGTTATATTTAATCATCACCATGGTATAATTCTTTTTTAGATGCCTTAATGATTATTAATAATGACCATTTAATACCACATTGTTACATCAAACAGAAATAATTTGTGAGTTCCTCTATAAATGTTTCCTCTTCTCCCTAAATTTTTTTCTCCTAGATTATTGTTTGATAACACATGGATAATGGTTTGATATAACTTATTTCTCATCAAATTTCTATTGATATCATACTAAATAACAAATAAAATTTCAAAAAACTTGATTATTTTTTATCTTCATAAAGTAATCATCCTTAATCAATGCATTCATCTTATTTTAGTGTATACAGACAATGAAAAATATATACCACATAATAATACCCAGCAAAAATCATAAAATATATTAATTATGTTTATGGGACAGGGTTAATTCTTGATCATCCCCATGTAGAGGAATTTGGTTTGACATTTTAAGACCACCAATTTCATTCAATCTACTTCCAAGTATTATTACGTGTTCTCCTTACAATACAACCTATGAACTCTTCCATTTTGGTATTTGAATTAGAATTATAGAATGTTGTATTATATGGATTTACCACTACTGTGAGACTAATATATCTTATGTGTCTATCTTAATTAAATTCTCTATCACTGCAGGATTATATATTCTTCCTTAGTTATAGGATGACCTTTTATCAATTTTCCCCACATCTCTAGTGGCATGTTTTTTGAAACCAATGAGGACCGTTTTGTGTTTATCCTCCTCGATAACCATTTGAAACACCTATGTCTTATTTTCCCTTGGTCTATATTTTATCACATGTCCATAATTTCATTTTTCAATAGTAGTGATTTAATTATATATTTTTGTCCATATTTGTTTTCAATATTTAATAATTTTTCAAAAAAGTTTATCTATTGTAATTAATTTAGTGGTCATTAAAATCCATCATCGTATTATTATATCACCATAAATTTATTTTTCAAATCACATAATTTTATACATTTCGATATATCATCCCCCTTTCCATGTAAATACATGTTTCTTATAGGTATCATATTCAACCAGATGATTCTGTTTTCATTACATATATACATGGTTAGTATATATACAAGATCTATTTCAAAAGTAATACATCTAGTTTGGATATCAAGTTTGATATATTGTGGTTTCTATTCATCCAATATTTTTCCATTGTGACTCTAAACACACATACATTGTGTTCTGGAAAACTATTAATTGAACATATTTTAAATAGCATCTGGGTTATTTCATGTTTAAAATAACACCATAATTCAAGAACTAATATCACTCATGGTCCCCTCCCCCATCAATACTATTATAGAGACCTTATGAAATTTTAGCACCCTTGATTTTTCTCATTGTTAATTTTGGTGTTCATTAAGTAAATAATCGACTATTTTTAGGTAAAAAAATGTGTCACACAAAGAATGACATTCATAAGAATGGTGTAAAAAAACAACATATCATTGTACTATAAAATTGATTAAAAGACACTTAGAATAATCTCATCATATAAGATCTCATAACCAATAGCTAGAACTTGTGTATGACAATAAGACCTCCATGTTGGGTATTAAAGGTAATATAATTAAATTGAACAAGATCATAACATTATGAATCCTCAATGGTGAAGAACTATAAAATTATGTCCACTAAAACTTTAGATTCACTTATTACAATGGTTTCATAATGCATACTCAGAGCCCATAGCTGAAGGATAAAACAGGGGGTTGAGTATATGCTACATTATATACTCCAACTGAAAACCTATATGTTTTTAACTCATGATAATATTCTTCCCATATGATAATATCATTATTAATTAAGAGTATTTAAAACAATATTATCATTATGATTTTAAGAATCATTTCTTTTTCTTTGTTTATGCATGAACAATTCTTGATAGCTCGGTTATCGATGGGTATAGCCTATTCCCTTCAAAAAAATCATCCCTTCATTTTATAATTCCAATAATGTGTTTTTGATAAAAAAATATTTTATATAATTAACATGAATGGTTGAACAATGTATTTACGATTACAATTTTTATTCACTCTAACCAATCACTGGTTGGTTGGTTGGTTCATTCTAAATATTACACAAAATTCATCTCTTGCAAGGGATTTTAAATCATAATTTTTGAACAATATAATCATTTTCCATAGAAGTAATTAATTAGCTATCCCCATACTAGAAAAGTTTAACAAATTTCATTAATTAATAATATCATCTTGATTCATCCCCTTCTTTTTCTTTACACAGTGTGCATAAATATCTTATGTATTGAAATTTAGAAATATACCCCATAATTAGATAGTTTTACTACTCTTGTATTCATTACCTTATATTTTTTATGGATGATACCTTTGATAATGGAACTGACTTGATGATGTATTTCAAAATACTTTTTATTTATTTCTATAGGCACAAACATGATAATGACGGGATTAGTTTTTAGGCCATTGTTTTGATGATATTCAATGAATTTGTGAGGGAAATGATTCTAATTTTAATACTGAAGGGTTTAATATAGAGCCTTTCTTGAAATTCAGAAAAATAATGATATGATTACCTATATACAAGAATGTTGGTTGAGCTGGTATATTTCAGTAAGACTGTAGTCTGTTCTCATAAGAGCTGAACAATGAGTCTTCCCTCTTCAAATTTACTTCCAAATTCTTCTTGTAAAATTTCATCTCTGGTCAAATTCTCAAACCACACATCCGAGTGAAACAAAAAACATCCCTTTTTTCAATCATCTAAGCCCACTCTAGTGGAATTTCCTCATAACTAGATGGATCTTTTTGTAATAAATTCTGAACAATTAAAATTTGTTAGATTCATTTTATGCAACTTTCTAATATCTATATTGCACAATATATATATTTTGGCTCCACAATATTGTTTCATTATGTGTATCATAATAATATATAATTCGTATTTTATGAATCAGTTGACCAATAAAACTGATGGTTTTATAGATTTCTCATAGTTAAGATAAATTTAATTGATGTTGTATGACAGTGAATAAAAATCATGGAAAATAAAATTTATTATGTTTATCCATGTGGAATTTGGGATCACAACTTTATGATATTGGGCCCATTTATAACCTTCATAAGAAATGATACCACATACATTTGACCTTGATAGTTAAGATGGACACTTTTGAAAGGATCTTTAGTTTAAGAGTAAATAAATTATCATTTCGGGATCCATCACAAAAAAATTCTCATTAGCTACAATCCAGATGAATGAATGTTTTCCTCTATAGTTCACACTAGTTATGACCTCAATTCAATCCTCTAGTAGGAATATAATAATGGGTAAAAGGAAGAAAATATATAGAAATTAGGATGTTGTTGATCAAACTCTTCATTGTGACTCTAAAAATATATAATTTAACAATGTTTTTTAGTGAGAATTACAAAAACATTTTAAATTTAGAGACATTTCCTAAAAACATCAACAATTTAACAAAATTTCATGAAAAACATCGCTAAATTAATGATGTTTCATTAAAATACCACAAATTTAGAGATAGTTTTGAAAATGACAACAAATTATCGACATTAGTGGAATGTTTTTAAAACTAATGATGTTTTGTTAAAATATTCACTAAATTAGAGATCATTTCAAGAAACTCTGCTAAAAATATATATATTTATATAGGTCATTTTCCTACATCGATGTAAATATATATATATATATAATCCCAAAAACACAAATATATAACTATATAAATATATAAAGATATACATATATTTATATATAAGAACACGTATATATTTTAAATTTAGTCACATATTTAAGAAAACAAAGATATTTTAGTGAAATTTTTACAATAGTTATAAAAAATGACCAATCTTATATATAATTATAATAATTATCATATATATGTATAAAAACACATATATATTTACACACACACACACATAAACACACACACACACACATACATATCATATATATATAATATAAACATAGGCTATATATTAAATATAATCATATAATATATGTATAATATAAACACACACACACATATTTATTATAAATATCTATATAAATGTAAAATATAAATATAAATATAAATATATATTAAATAATATAAAAATAAACATATATATATATATGTAAACATTTAGATATAAACATATATATTTCTGTGTTAAACTTATATATATATATATACATAATAGAATATATAAACATATATGTAAAATATAAACATATATATAAATATATAATATGAACATATATATATATAATATAAAATTTAAATTTTAAAATTTAAAATTTAAAATTTAAAATTTAATATATATATATATATATATAAATATTAATATATAAAATTATACATTTTAAATTGTTTTTTAGATACTGAAACATATATATAAACATTTATATTGATATATATATATGTGTGTGTGTGTAAATATATATATATATATAAGCCAATGAGAAAGTACACAAGTTGTATAGGAACTTCCTTGGCATCCAAATGTCCCAGGATCAAATTCGGGTAGGGATGAATTTACGGGGCACTGTAGCAGGGTAGTGTAGCAGTATGTATGTTTATATATGTATGTATGTTTATATATATATATATAATTATATGTGTATAAATAGACATATATATTTACACAGACACACACATAAATATATATATAAACATTCATATATATAAACAAACATGTGTACACACACACACACACATATATATAAAATATATAAACATATATATAAATAATATAAATATATATGTAATCAAAAAATATAACCAAAACATATAAAAAATATTTACACATAATATAAAATATAAACACACACACACACATATATATTTATAAACATAAAATATTAACATATATTTTTAATATATATATATATATGAAGATATATATATATATGTATAATATAATATAAACACACACACACATATATATATATAATATAAACACACACAGACACACACACACACATAGATATATATATATATATATATATATTAATGTATATAGATAAATAAAATTATAAATATATATATATATTATAAATTTTATATATTTTGAAATATATATATATATATATATAAAATTCAATTTTATTTTAATTATTCCCACATGCTAGTTGGTTATGTCTGTAGGTATATTTTTATTGGTTGTGGGTTCAAATCATTGAGGAGACATAATTGATTCTACCTTATATATTTCTAGTTGTGGAGCATGGGAGAGAATGTGTGCAGCACCCGTGGATTGTTGGATGGGAGGGAGGAACTATGGATTTGGGAGTCCGGGATGGTCATTTGTGCAGTACAAGAAGTGGTAATTTTTGGTAGCATTGGGGTGGGTCGAATTATAAAATATATTTTAACATTTTATTAAAATAGATTATAACCTTCAAAAAACTTCTAGCATTTATTTCAATGTCAGAAAATAAATTTTTTATTATAAAATCAATTATAAATGTTGAAAATGTATAATATTTTAAAAAAATTATAAATTTTTAAACAAGTTATAGATTTTCCAAAAAAAATTAATTTAAAAAATTACAAATTTAAAAAACGTTATAAATTTCCTAAAAATAATAAATTAAAAAATACATTTAGTGATGTTTTCTTGATAGGTCAGTTAATGAGGTGTCATTTACCTAGGATTATATAAAAAATTGGTAAATAAGGCATTGTTAAATATCTACATTTGAAAACATTACAAATTTGATGAGGTTTATAAATTGACAAATATAAATAATATTGTTAAATAAAACATTGCTAAATCTATGATGCTTTTAAATGTTGATATATTTGCAACACCTAATTTAGTTATGTTTGTTTGGAAACATTAGTAAATGAATTAGAGACATTTTAAAATGATTATAATGGAAAAAACATCACTAAATATGGTTTTTTGTGGTGTTATTCTTACAATAATAAATATGAAACAAGAATAACATGGGCTCAATATTAGAATTAATAGTAATTCTAAACACTCATAGTGCATGTTTTAGTTTGAAATTAAATTTAAATAAAAAATATATGGGATGTACTCAAAACCCAAAAAAGGAATTATATTTTATTTTATAGTAGGAAAAAAATCCATATGTAATTTTTGACATGTAAGAATCAACCACACCTCAATATGACACTCAGTGGGACCGGTATGACTGCAAGAAAATATATTTTTTTAATTTATATTTATTTTTTAAAAAAAATTAAATAACATACTCAAAACAATGAAAACAAATTTATATTGGTTTGATACATTTGGAAAACTATACATAAATCATTTCCAATATATAAGAATTAGACACAATTCATCTTAACACATTATGACAACTAGGACCCAGTGACAGCACAACCACCTCGCCGTAACATGGTCGTCGGGTCTTGGCCTACCAGGTACCGCCAGTTGCCCCCACAGACACGTGGGACCCACCCCAGGGTCCACCCACGTGCCTGAACGGGTCATCTAACTAATGATATTCCCCATAGGCCAACACTTGTCCTTTCCAGTGTGCTTTGTCCTCACTCACACACACCCTAATAATCATCCTAGAAGGCCACCCATCCTAATCACTACTCCAGGCCAAACACGCTTAACTATGGAGTTCTAATCAGGTAGGCTCCCGAAAAGGAAGGTGCACCTTGTTGACATGAGTCGTATCATTTAGTCATTTAACCCTTTATCATTTGGGGATGTTACAATCACCCCCACCCCTTTTAGAGCACAACACCCTCGTTGTGGGCCCTACATCTCAACCCAGGCAGTGCACTGCACACTTAAGGCTGGGTTCCCCCTCTGATACCAAATGTGACAACTGTGTCCCAGTGAAAGCACGACCACCCCGCCTTACCATGGTCGTCGGGTCCTGGCCTACCAGGTACCACCAGTTGCACCCGCAGACACGTGGGGCCCACCCCAGGGTCCACCCACGTGCCTGAACGAGTCATCTAACTAATGATAGTCCCTACAGTCCAACACTTGTCCTTTCCAGTGTGCTTTGTCCTCACTCACACACACCTTGGGAATCTTACCAGAAGTTCACCCATCCTGATCACTACTCCAGGAGAAGTACGCTTAACCGTGGAGTTCTAATTAGGTAGGCTCTAGAAAAGGAAGGTGCACCTTGTTGACATGAGTCGTATCATTTAGTCATTTAACCCTTTATCATTTGGGGATGTTACACACACGGTGAACTAGTATGACTCCAAGTCTGTATTTTTATTTAAAAGTGTCATTAATTATATTAAAAACATAACTGACATAATAAAAACCATGAAAATGAATTCTAATAGATTGGATACAAAGAAAAAAATGATCTATATCTCATTTTTTATATGTAGGAAGTATCCACACCCCACTCTGGTGCACAATGGGACTAGTATGACTCCAATTGTGTCGATTTATTTAAAATTGAATTTTTTTTTGTAATAAAGTAGTGTGAAATTTTCCAAACCAATGAAACACATTCATATTATTTTGATTCTTTGTTAATATGATCCACAAGACTTTTTAATGTGACATCTGATACTCATTTAATGCATACTGTGGCTAGTATATGTCAAGGTGTTTGTTATTAGTTAAAAAATAACATTTTCATTTTAAAAGTGAGACTGTCACTAAAAATTGAACAGATTCGCAGGGATTGTATAAATAATTTTGAAAAATTATTCATGAGTCATTTTTTATTTGTAGGATTCATTATTATGTCAAACTGACAAAAGGTTTGTCTGATATGACACAAAGTGTGTGTTTCCAATTTAAAATGACATTTTAGTAGAAAAAAAAGTGACATAGCCAAAAAAAACAAACACATTCATATGTTTTTGATATTTTGAAAAATTATCTATTTGTCATTTGTGACATGTAGTAATAAGATTCACATCAAGCTGACACATGGTGTGACCATATTACCAAAAGTGGGACTTTTTATATAAAATTAACAGTATTTTTTGTAAAAAACATAAGTGACCTACTCAAAAATAGAGAAAACATATTTATATTGTTTTGATAAATTTGTAGAATGATCCATAAATTTTTTTTAACATATATAAATTGGAATTTATCAATATGACGCAAAATGTGGTTGGTAAAACTCAAAGTGTGTGTTTTAAATATAGAAGTTACATTTTAGTTTGGAATGTGCCTTATATTTCCATAACTGAAAAAACAATATATGATTATTCTATTATCATTCTATATAATATTACATTATTAATTTCCTTATCATTTTTATGTCATATTAATTTAGTTAATTTTGACTGATATAATTCGTGAAGATGAATTAGAAATAGTGTTATGTGAATCAATCAACCACAACTTAATCTGATTCACAATGATCCTGGTATGACACAATATTTACTTTAAAATTAACACTTTCAATTGAAATTTTTATTTGTAGTTTTATTAACATAATTTTTTTTAATTATATAAGCTTATTATTTTTCTCGATTTGGGGTGGTTTTTTGACAATAACATTAGTGGGAGTTAGGGGCTAGAGACAAAGTAACAATTATGTTTTTAATGCCTTTGATAATTTGTAGAAACTCATGTAATTGTATAAAAAAATATTTTAAATGTCATTGGTATATTTTGTTTAATTTAATTTTCTTTTAGATATTATTTCATTTAAAATATATGATGATTTTGTTTTATATACCAATTTCTTCTAGGGTAATGTTCTATAAATTTAACATCACAATCCAATATTCCCCTTTAAAGGCACTTCTAGAATTTTTGATAAAGGGTTCATTTATCAGCACTAATAAAATCTTAAATAATGTCTTCCTTTATTAGTTCTACTGATGGTAATGATAAAGGAATGAATTATTATAACTAGGAAATTAATTGACAAAGGGTCCATTTATCAACACTTCTTAGTGCTTAAAAATGACTCCTTTATCCACACTAAATAAAAGAACTGATAAATGGGGTCCTTGATCACCTAATTTTTCACATTTATTAAGATCCCTTAATCTATGATTTTCTAGTAATCATCAAATCCTAGGGATTTTAATCACATTCCGAGATTCATCACTTTTTTTGGATAATAATGGAAAATTTTAGCACTAATATTGGGATATTCTATTGTAGTGCATCTAATGGTGTCTATCCAGAACCCAACCTCTACCCTATATCCATGGTGGAGGTTTAGAAGAGGGAGTCTACAATTGGAAACAAGAGTTTAATGGTGTTTCATTGAAAGGAATCCAATACATCCTTCAAATGTAGGTATTTTTATAAAGGCATAGGAAACATATGGATATTATAAATAGGGTTGGACTTTCATAACAAATAAGATCCTACCCTTAGTTATGGTGGTGGAGTTAATTGTATTTTTGTTTATTCATCCATAATTTCAGACCCCATAAATAATATAGTGATGCCACAGTATTAACAGTCCTATCATTGATGAAATAGGAGTTCCTCGATCACTGGCCTCAAATATATATAGGGATTTCATCATAAAACTATATGTACATGGTTATAGGTAAGGATATCATAGTGGTTATTTTTTCTATACCTTTGGATGATTTTTAGGTCATGTGAAGTATTCATCATGGTGTGGAACTGCATTTCAGCTGATATTGATTTGAATAAGACCTTGTTGGTGAAACTCTTCATCAAGGGGTATCGCATGATGGTTTTTCATTGGCGCCCATAATAGGGACAGTCAACCTCAAATACCTAAACAACATATGGTGTCTCGATCCCAATAAGGCAAGAGTATGTTTCCTAAAAGTTGTTTTCTAAGAAGGTGGTGTGTTGATAGTGGTTGGTGCCTATAGTCATATTAATGATTCCTCATTTCAATAAGGTTTATTATACATCCCCTACTGTTGGTGATTGGAATTTTGGAGCTGGGTATTTGGAGTAGGGGTGGAGTTTTTATGACCATTGGTCTATGGGAAAAATTAACATTATTGGTATGGATGATTACGATATCCCCTCGATGAATCCTGGTATTGGATCCCCCACCATAATGAGATATTTAATTCATCTATTAGACCATCAATTGAATATACTCTTAATGTGGTTCACTATAACAATGAGGGTAATTAATCTCTATATACCCCCTGAGGGAGGTAGTTTCGGCTTGGTATTGTATATTCCATGTCTTGGAAGACCATATTCCTTTCCAATATGACCTATTTTTATTTATATTTGTATAAAGGTTCATTTATCACCCACTATTGGATATGTTTGGAGGTGGAGATGAGGCAAGGGACCCTTGTTTCCATGGTAGCAGTGGCCATTGTAGTATTAGTAATGTTTTGTGGGATTTCCACATTATCATTCCACCACCCCCTCACCTATGGGTTGTTTGTTGTTGAGTGTTACCTACAGATTTTTTCATATATAAATATGATTTTTATTGTTAGTACATGTCATTTTATGGTGATTTCTAATGTTCCTTGAACCCCTAACAATTTTCATGGTTGATAAGGGATTCAATTGAATAATGATTAGAACCAATGATACCCAATGATCATCATCTACCCCAAGTTATAGGATAATAGCTTTTATGTTGGGGTCTAGTGAGGTTTGAAATTGGAGACATCCAATAGTATTCTGCTACTCAAATTTGAAGGAGATATGTTTCAAGTTAGAATCACTATTTTTACCATGAAACTTTCTCCATGGAACCCATTGGATACAC
This sequence comes from Viscum album, assembly GCA_963277665.1. Lineage (NCBI taxonomy): Eukaryota > Viridiplantae > Streptophyta > Magnoliopsida > Santalales > Viscaceae > Viscum > Viscum album. Next base: position 977,594,484 of record OY728125.1, read on the forward strand.
TTTTTTCTATAAGAGTTGTCCAAGTGCATGGAATTATCACAACCCATACAATATTGGTTTCATCACATTACATATTTTCAATAGTGATAGGAATCTACGTAAAAATTTCAATAATGTGAGCTCTATGATGATAAAGGAATGATGGAATGTCAGCACCCAATTTCATGGATTCCACCTTATAGTTTTTTCCAATTCTAGGTATCCCTCATAAATCAAATACATGTTCATGAATCTCATTATCATTGTTATCTTGAAGTGTAAAACATTTAATTAGGCCACTTACTATAATGATTAATTTCATAACTTTAGATATATGTGATGATGATCTTGTGTTTTTCATGGATATATGTGTATTTTCAGTACATTTGGAATCTGTAAAATCATTCTCCATTCTATTTTTATCACATATCATATATGAGGGATCTTAGGTATAAAATCCCTTGCTCGATGTGTCCAATATAAGGAATCTTATGCGAAGTAAGTATGGAATCCAAGGATCTTTACCTTGGGAATCCTATACTTGTTATATATTGTGACTCACATTAATTATGTGTTACTTGAGGAATCTGATAGTCATCATGTAGTGAAATATATGGCCATAAAATAAGGTTTCCTTGGAATATCATCTTTTTTATATCAGGCTCATCAAATGAGGTATAGTTTCTAATGCATCCAGATGGGTCATGGGTTTAATGTTGAGTAAGGTTGTTTCACATATTTTTATTCCATTATTGAATAAATATAATTTGATCATATCATATGGGGTTATCAAAAGTAAAAATTCTTATGGGGATATTTCCTATATACCCCCTAAAACGTGGCAAAATATTGGTTTTCATCACATGGCATCTCTGAAGACTAGTTTGGGAATCATATTTTGAATGTGATAGGTTTGGTTGTTCCCATAAACGATCTTGAGTTTCCACATATCGAGGGATAATAGATTTGTCGTAATATTTTATGTTAGGATTTAACATATGATAGGTATCAAACATTTCATTTTTTGGATGAAATTTTCAAAACCCAAATTTCTTCACATTTCTATTTATTGTCATATGATGAGCCCAACCCCTGAAGTGTAATGAAAATATGATAGAATTATTGTCTCAAAAATGTCATAATAAAAAAGATGGTGCAAGTCTTCAATATAATGGGTTCTCCAGTATTTCATGGGGGTATATATTACATGATATATGTGGTATCCTGTGCTCATAAAATATTATAAGGATACCATTTCACATCGTGTGTTGAGATTGTTTTACTGCAGTTTTACATTGTGCGATGAGGATGTTAGTGATATATAGTTTAAAGTCATATATCTAAAACACTATTTTTGGTCTTAAACATTGATAATCTCATTCATAGTCAGCGTAGGATGACAGGTAGGTACATGGATCCCGTAGGACCGCGTCATATGGAAAATAACCATGGTTTCCATGAGTGAAACACCATTGGGGATTATGTTACTATAATGAAAGTGATTTTTTTGACAAAAGGAATCAAAATATCATATTTATAGAATTATTCATGGGTCATGAGGTTATGGTGTATGAGAATCATATCAGGAGGAAATGTAGCTTCAATCCGATGCTTAAAAAAAGTGTCCAGGCATGTGGGTTGATGGTATTCATTATGAAGATTAGGTTTACATGAATGAATATTATTTTCAGGGGTATGGGTCACCTAATGAATCTACTTATGCACAATTAGGTTTGGTGGAAGGAGGAATTATTTTATGCACCCATAGGTTGTGCTTCACAATATTAGAGTTGTATCTATCATTGGTGTTATGTGATATATGAGATCTAGTTTAAGGACGGGTCATGTATTCATGGGCTATAGTTGTACACACATTTTGTGGTGTCATGAAGGTTTGGGTTTCATAAATGAACTTATTCTTACACAAACCCCTATATCCATCAATGGAAGTTGTGCAAGGATATCATTTTTACATGCATAAATGATGTGGGGCCGATGTTATGCATTTCTCACAAGTTCTATAATTCTAGGGATCTAATGAATGTTGATTTTTTGTGGGATCATGAATGAAATGGAAGTGTGAATGAATGATTTACGTGTCTATATCTAGAGGACCTCCCCCAATTGGGGTGATTCTCTATTTATATAAAACATGGATTATTAGGTGATTGGTCAGACTACATCATTAGTGCCACACGAATTGATGTTGGATGATGAATTTTTGGGTATCATGACCCCCATGCATTTTCATCTGGACTGATATCATGTAATATTGTGATTTATTATATCCTTTATCATGGAAGTGGCTTGCATGAAAAATATGTTTTCACATGAAAATTTATAAGTTTTTTTCTCTTATAAACCATTCATTTTTAGGGATTTCTAATATATGTTCATCATGATTTTTTGGAATTATCCTTTCATACACTATTTTCTATTCCCCCTAAAATATAAATTTTCACAAAAATAAAATATTTCTCTTTCAAATTCCTATTTAGATTTGGCATGATCCCCCAGATCAGTTAGGTTGTCGATGCTGTAAGAACATGAATTTTTAATGTAAGAAATAATTTTCAATTCCATATATATTAAGACGAACTCATGTTTTCTTAAGATATTCTAAGGCTTTGGAATAGTTATTAGAGTTTATCATGTCAATGGTATTTTTGTCTTGATTGGTAATATCTATTATAGAATGTTGTTAAATACATATGTTAAAAATAATAATAAAACCATACATTATAATTGGATGATGGTTCATATAATCTCCAAGGGTAATTTGGAATTATATATACATTGTCTCTTAAAATATATAACACTTCTGTGAGGATTGAAATTTTGGGAAATCTAAAAGTCTCATTTAGATATTTTTTAATGTCAACAACCCTTCATAACACACCCATTTTCTCTTATTCGGTCACAAAATAACCTCCTTTCATGGTCGAGGCTCATAATTGTTTTACTTTTTATAATTACTTTTCCAAGAATATATTGATTTATATTCATAGATATATATCATATAAGTTTTATATGTACATATTGTGATGTAAAAAAGTACAAAATAAAGTATGTGTTGGTTTTTCGAGATTGGTATGATGATTCATAGTAGGGGTCATTCTTGGTAGATAGAGGGAATGAGGTTGATGTCATTTATGGTAACGATACCCAAATATCTTGGTTATGGATGGGTTTGAGATGTTATTTGAAAGCCTATGTGTCTCTGGGATAGATGTGACATGATGAAAAGAGTGTTTTTTGGGGATCTATGATGTAATGAACAGTTTCATGTAGGGGTTTGTGATGATGTGGAATTCAATGTTTCTTTTGTTAGGATTATACATAGAATATTGATGTACTAGGATATAAAAAGTTGTTGTGTGAGAGAGTAAAATCAATGGTAAAGTGTTATAAGACAAAATTTTATCGATATTATTATTATTATGTTATTTTATTTGGATATTAATTTGGTATGCACGCCTTGGTAATGATGGTATTGGTTAGTTGGCCAGCTTAGTTGTTTTTGGTTCTATAGATTTCTCATGGGAGCATTGGTATGCAATTTTTACATGTTCATGTGAGACTTTGGGTATGATCTAATTGTATATACATGTTATTCTCACCCCATGTATATTAAAAATGACTTTTAGGTTTCTAGAAGAAATTTATCAACCTTGTTGAACATTACTAGCATGGATGTTGATTCTTTTTTTCAACCTTATAAATTTTTGTTCGTTATATATATAAAGAATAATTTTCATTGATTACGTTAAATATTGTGTGTGGGATGGTTTTGTTAAAATGTATTGTATATTATTTTATGGAGTTGGAGTTTGATGTCATGTCAATCATATTTTCTAGCATTTTGAGAATAATTCCTCACATGTTTGATATTTTTATATACCCTCCATGTTAATTGCTAACTCAGGGCCAACCAAATGCATGACTCCCTGTGTTATTATATCTCTTATATCATTACAGACCAAGGAGGGGTACCTTTAAAGGGTGGGGTCATCAAAAATTTGTATCAAAGGTTATTCAATGATATAATATAGATTTTGAAGATATGAATATTTGGGATTACATCAGTTGGTAGGGAAACAATGTCAGTTGATCATACTACATGATATAGGATAGGGATGTTTGGCTAGGCCATAGAATTTTATTGCTTATATTATTCAATGAAATTAATTTGATCCTTACAATTGACCAATTGAGGTGGTTATTCTTACAATATATATTCCTTGTAATTTTACATAAATTGTGTTTTTTATCTTACTTGGGTGATCCTATAAAGGTAAAATGAATTAATTTTAATAAATCAACATAAAATTACCTACTACTATGCTTAAGAAATATTTTTTTTACCCTTTTAGTTATGTCTCATTGATTTCATCTACATGTTGTTTGGGGTGTTGAGGTACAATAAACAGACCTGGCTAACCATCATTGGGATGAATATGCTGAAGAGGACGATCAATGTTACAGGAAATTATTTTCCTATTAGTGGAATGCTTTGGTAACAAATTAAGGTGGTATCCCTTATCGGAATATAGAGTGCTGGTTGAAGGAGTTTGATATTTCCATTAGTTTAATTGTGTCCTAGTCAGAGTATTATGTCCCATTAGAAATAAAAAATATAAGGTGTGTTTCACATTAGTGGTGGAATTTATATCATTCTGAGTGGAATGTAGAAATATTTTCATGGGAAGAATGTTATATGGATTTCTACTTCGAGTTCTTATCGTCAATAGTGAAGTAAGTGAAGAGGTATGAACTTATTTCTCTTTGTTAGGGGTGTATGTATATACAAGATCTGGGGATCAAGATCAATAATCCTTTTAGTTTTTAATGTAATAATTTTATATATGAGGAGCCACATTTGAGTCTTTGTAAGGATACACGTTTCCCGTATATATTTTATTTAGTAACCCCTTTTATGATATCGATGTACTTATAGGTTCAGTAGAAGGTGGAGGTGATCGAGGATATCCACTAACAAGAAAGGTTAACATGAGTGGGGAACCCATAATGTTTTATGAGGATCATATTTTTTTAATGGTTGATATTAGGTATATTGTCCGTTTAGGATACAAAAAGTGGTATGTTGGCCTCAACAACTTTCTTTTTTAGATTTTTGGGTTTGGGGGTTTCTATGATTTTCTGTGGGGATTTGAGATAGTTTATTTCATCTATTTTGGCATTAGTTATTATCAAAATCAGTTCATAGTGTTTCTAATAGTTTAGTATAGTGTTGGTGAACAAGTTCAACATCATCCTTAGTATCATTTATTGATGACTCATTTTTAGTTTTTGGGGAATCTAGATTTTACTCCATTGAAAGGATATGGTGAATTTTGATGTTAAACTAAAGATGTTCCTCATATTCAGGAAATCAAGAAAAAGAATGTAAATGGAGGTGGTTATTGATGTTTGATAGGGGATTTTGATTTGGAATATTGTATGTATTGGAGGTTCTAGCACCCTTGGACTAGTGATTGCTTAAGATGCGTTAAACATTTCATATACAGTTGTTTTTTATTTTTTTATTTAGATGATATAAATTCAATCATTTCATTTTCTCTAAAATATTCTATAGTTCTATATGTGGAGAGGATTCCAATGTCTCGGGTGTTGACTATTCAAATCCAAGGTTAGACCACCCTCTTTGATGAATTTCAGGGGTGTAGAATAATGATGTGGAAACATCATTCACGTAGAGTTATAATAAATATTTTGATAAAACAATAAAATTAAATCCTTATTTTGATTTATTTTTTTCGTTGGGTGTGGATGTTGATTTTTTCAAAAGTTAGGATGTATTATCAGATGTGGATGGTCAACATATAGTTTTAAATAGTGTGAGGGGTTGTTAGTTGGGATATAAATTATTGGAGATCCTTCATTCCATTATGGTAGTGTTTTTGTTGTTGTTAGTAAAGGATGGGATAGTGGAGGATCTGAGGATCGTAAAGGGGTTTCTGGATGTTTTTTTCTATGGAGGTTGTTATGCCACTCCCTCGAAGGGATATCGAGTTAGGTATTGATTTATTTTTTGATTAATATCCTATTTTTATGGCTCTATGTTGGATGGAACCCTCATAGTAATAATATTTTATTATTAAGATAGATGATTCAATGTATAAGGGTTTCTTTAATCCTAGTGTTTTTTTGGGGGTTCTACATTAATACTATACACGACAGTTGATTTAATTAAGAAGATATGTATACAATATCAATGTTTGAATCATGTAATGAGAAATAATCATTAACATATTCTTATATTGAAGATATATTATCCATGTTGAGAGGTTAAATATGGTTTAATATGATTCATTTGCTGTCAGGATATATCATGTTGAGGGTGAAGATGGTTGATATCCCTAATACTTCATTTTGATTCATGTATGGGAACATTAATTCATTTTCAGACCATTCACTTTTAGAAACATGACAGCTGTGTTCATGGGGCTCATGAACTTTGTGTTCTAATAGTTCATGGATGAATTTTTATTCATGTTCATCAAAAACATCTTGACCGAATATGAAGTTTGAGTAAGAGAAAATAAATCATATCATAGCTCTCATTCATTTTCTTTAACACCACAATCTCTCTATAATGATTTCCAAGTGTAATTTTTGGACAATGGAGGTGTATTTCTCTAGGCATATGGTGTCCCATTACTATGGATCCATGAAAAAAAACTGGTAGAGGTAATTGTTTCTTAGGAATCACCCAAGAATGTGAATCATTTTAACAACATCGTTAGTATCATTTTCAATTAATAGAAGATTGTGTATGGTTTCTCATAGAATACAACCCCATTGACATCTATGATCAGGAAGGAAAAGTTTTGTACCTTTATTGACTAGTGTGTGGAATAATTTAATTAGTTGAAAGTGGGGATATGTTCTATAGTGCTTAAATTTCCAATGGATGGGGTGATGTTTTATGTGTTCATTGATGCATCCCATTTTGAATTGGGATGAATATTGATGAAATAGAAAGTGGTTATCTCTTATGGTCTTTGAAATTACATCCCCATGAGAATATCTATTCCACCCATAATCTTTTTCTATTAGAGGTTGTGTTTTAATTGAATCCACATAGGCACTATTGTAATAGAGAAATTTTTTTGGACTTCACGTATCCCAAGTTCAGGAGGTATATCATTTATCAGTGTGATCTAAATCTATAAAAATGGGTGTGGATGGAGTTTATATACCAATTTGACATTGAATCTCATACACATTAGGAAAATGTAATTATTTGTTTGATGCAATGACTGGGATGTTGAATGTGGATGTCATTTAAGAGTCTGGGGTGAGGGGGCAGTATCCCTAAACATAAATGAATGGGATGATAATGGTGGAGGTTGTTTGTTTTAGATTATAGCGTGGTCTTATATGATGGAATATGAAGAAAATTATTAGTAGGGAGACTCCTTGGAAGAGTTGATGTGTAAACATGTTTACCATGGTGATTCTATAGAGGTATGATTAAAGGATGGTCAGAACTATATTTTGTTTTAGGGTATGTTGTTCATTTTAATGGCGATGTAGAAAGATTATGCCATGAGGTTGAATTCTCACCCATAGTAAAACATCCAAGAGTATCTAATGTGTTATTTAATTTTAGGATGTAGTTTTGGTGGTCTGGGATTATATGGTTATTGGAAAATTTTATAACTTAGTGTGTGGTTTTCCAACAAGTAAAACCATAACATCATGTTCCATGTTGTTTTTTCCACCCTTGTACGTACTCTATGGGGATTTAGATGATATATCAGTGGTTATATTCAAGAGTTTATTAAAATATTATGTACTTTATGATTATATTTGGTTAGCAATGGATCTTCTATTAAATTCATCCCACTTCATAGTGTGAAAAGATTCATGATCATGGATGTTTGGTAAATGTGGTATGTATATGAGGTTGTGAGGCTGCATTGAGTTATGGGGTCTATTTTCTTAGACTAGGTTGATCATTTTACATCATGGATTTAATAGAATTATAAAATGTGTTTGGCAGTCAGTAATTCCTTAGAACTGATCCCCAACATCATATAAATAAAAAATATACCAAACTTTCCAGATTATGGAGAATTGATTGTGGGAAGACATCTTGGATTTCAGTGAATCTTGGGTAATCCTCTTTCCCTTGACTTTGTTTTCTTATAACAATATCTACAACTAAACCAACATCAAAGCTCCAATTTAGGATTTTTATGAGCATATGATTTGGTCTCCATTGTGTCGGTTCGATGTCAGGGATTCATTAGTTCTTGGTCCCTTTATGGAGAAATGATTGATAGAGAAGGTTCAGGTGGTTCATGAAAGGATGAAGGAACATTGAAACCAACAAAAGTATTATGATGATCATAAGAGGATGACCTTGAAAAGTTAGGTTGGATACCATCTGTTCTTGTTATTTATCCATCATCAAGGGTAGTAGAGGTTTTGTATGAGGATTTGGCTTTCAAATATATTCATGGGACCTATTGATGTGATGGAGTACGTTGATAAGATAAAATATCAATTGGAGCTTCCACAAAGGTTGGACAAGATCGATTCTGTTTTACATGTTTCATATCTCAGATAGTTTCTTCATGATGATTCACATGTTATTGATATGGGATATTTGAATATCAAGGATAATGTGAAATACATGGAGTGGTCTGTAGAGATCAAGGATCGTTGAGAGAATGTTTTTCGTGGATGGATGATTCCAATTGTTCATGTTCGATAGAGTACTGGACTCTTATAGGAGAGTACATCAGAACATTAGAATCTTATGTGTTCCCAATACCTTATTTTTTTGAGTCTTTTACATATTTGGGTTTTCCATGAAAATGTAATTCTTGAATCATAATGGTTTATGAGAATTTATTTTTCATTTGATGAAGTTATGTGGGTTAAAGATTCAATCACATGAATAGTTTAAAACCCTTTTCTTAATAAAGATTCATTGTATGAGTTTTTTTTAGAACAATGTAGGTGTGTTATTTCAACTTACAGTAGATGATTCTTTGGAAAAAAGGTGAAATACCTCTATTTGGGGTCATGGGGTTGTGTTGTGTCTTGGTAGTAGTCACTATTTTCATTATCAGTGTATAGGATATAATAGTGGTATGGATAGTTGTGTTAAATTGGTGGATTTAAGATGGTATGATATGGTGTTTTTTTGGAATGTAACATGATTCTTGAGAGGTATCTCATGGGATCATTGTTTGAAAGTCTTCCCTTTGTCCCTCTCATGAGATTGGTTTTTGATTGCTGAGGATTAGATTAGTCTAAAAGGTAATTTATGTAATAGTATATTTGTTTTGAAACATTAAATAATGATATTTTAAATGATGGAGTTATCTGGGAGAAGTTCTATGGATGTTAGAGAGTAGGTGGAGGAGTTGTATCTTAAAAATTCAACTGAGAATGATTCAATGGTGTGGAGGGTTTTTCTAGGCCATTAAGAGAGTATTCTCAACTTTGAGATTGATGGATATGGAATTGAGTTACATGTAATTATAAGTGGTTTTAGTGAATGGTCTATCTATTTTAACTTTATGCAACTCGTCTCTAGAATAGAGGCTTGAGCTACACCATAAAGGCCATTCACTATGGAGTGATGATATATGTTGACATTTAGAGGCTTAGAGGATGATTTTTTACGGTTCTTCCAAATTCCCCATGGTTATGGCACCGTCACCTAGATTTGGTGTAAATTATTAGGGGAAAATTCTATGGTTTTTTGAGGATGTTAGATCATGGAGAATGGTGGAAGCATGGGAATTTTCTTAACATCTATGTTTTTTGACATAGTGGTTCCTCTTGCATTGTGGTATCTCCACTAGATTATTAGATATAGACAATGGACCTCACCATTTGTTCTCAAAAATATATTTTACTATAATCATGGAGGCATAATTCCTTCCCTTGAATAGTGGTCTTGTCGCTTTTCAAGAGTTCTGCATCATGGTAATCGATGGTGCACCATTGTGAATTTTTTTACTACATATAAAATCCCAAACCCCATCGAACACCATTATTCTTTTATATTTTATCTAGCTTCTTTAGAGAACTATGTAATCTCCAAGGAGGTAATCCATTACATTTTAATTGTCCTTCAATCCCTTCCATGAGACATAGATCCTTATAGGTTCTATGTGAGTTTCCATATTTCCCCATTACTATTTTCATGAAATTCTTTTTTCGGGAAGAGATTCTTCCATGGAAACAATATGTTTTCATTATTCTACAGGGACAAAATTATGTGTTATATTATAGTCTGGTTTGAAAAAGTTGTTCCCTTTTGTTGGGGATATTCGAGGTGGGATTCCTCTTATTCTCTATTTTCACACCAGTTTGAAAACCTTCATTCCAGTTAGGAGATCTTTCATCTTTCATATATTTGTAAATGAGAGATGGATCATGATTTTTTTCCACTAGTAAAATTCAATTTAATATCTAAATTAATATTATTAATTGTTTGATTGAAATTTTAGGGTTTAACCACCCATTTTTTAAGCCATGATTAAACTCTAAGGGATTTTGTACATTGGAATTAACTAGATGGTCCATTTTTAAAAACATATATAGAAAGAAGATATGAGATTTCAAAAACATAAATTTGATTTTTAATGTAATTTGATGACGGAGAAGTCTGCTGGAGGTTTCATCAAATTTTGAGATCACTAGGGGTAAAATTATCAAGGTTTGCGTACTTTGCACAGGGTGCATGGTTTGTCTGAAACAGTGAAACCCTAACTAAAAAATTGTGCGGCTGCAATAAGGGATCAAAATTTCCCCACACATGCTTGGAATAAATCTACCAAACTACGTTTCTATCCCTCATTGCTAGTGCCACATATGTAGCAGCATATCACTATTCATCATACGGTTTACTAACAGTTAGGAAAACAATGTGAGGAAAACTGTGAAAGGGGTTTCTTAAGGATTTTTTTGTTTATGGATGGAAAATGGTTTGGCCAAACCATGCAGCCAAACTGTGTGACCCAGTTTTTTGGGGTAAAATTAAAATATTTCCCTTAATGAGATTATAAATCTAATTTCTTTCTTTCATTATCCGCCAACAATATAAGGTGGATCTCTGGAGCTATTAGTATTTCTCCTCCATGTCTAACATAGGAATGATGATATCTCTCTTGTTCATTATCTAAACCAATCTCTACCAGTTTCTATGGATCCGTAATGGTAAGATATCAACTGATTTTTAATCCATATTTGTTTTATCACTTATCCATTTTTCTCTTTATGAGTGATATCATTTCTATATTTTCACGGAAAATGTCCATTTATTCAAATTCTTCTAAATAAGATGACATCAGAGCTTCATATTGGATGGGTAATACGTCATTAGTAGAAGGTATGTGTTCAATGACTTTTTTCCTTGTTTTTTCTCCATTTTATGAATAGTTTCATTGTACAATATTCAGAACATCACCATGAATTACTTTATAAATGGATTCATCATATTAAAATAATATTTTAACATTGATACACATTTTTTCCCGTGTTTAGGTAATTATATGTTGGTAATCTCTTTTATAGACCCCCATGGGTCTTCTAAGTTAAACACCACCTTTTTAATGGAGTAAAATTTTGAATCACCATCTATGAATTCATCTTAGTTTAATCATTTATTTTTCCCGTGTATGTTTTTTCATAAATGTTATTGGAACCCCTTGAATTCTATGTTGATCCTTTATAATTTTTTACATGATTTATATTTCTTACAAAATTAATCAATAATGTGAATTAAGTTATGGAACTTTTTTTATTTTTATATGTGATAAAGGAATTGTTTGAAGAACAATGTACTATTTTTATAATAAAACCCGTAGAATGAGGAGCACTATGTTCAAAAATAAAAAGTTATCATTTATATTTTAATCCATGATCATATTGATTCTCTTGAAACAATCAAATGATTTTTTTCATGTTATGGTATATGTCATGTTTGAGACATGGAACATATCGAAGATAAAAAATGAATTTCACCTCTTATGTAAATGAGTGAGGGGCCATTCTTCTTAAAATTTCTTGGATTTCTAAATGAATGGGTTTTATGATATATTAAAATTACCTCTTAGACATGGTACATCTTAAGTACCTCTTCATGATTTTTTAATTGAATTTACTTGTATTTCATAACTATGTTGTAAGTATCAAGTTGAATAGCATAAACATGATAGTTTTTTTATCCAAATTAGGGGATTGTGATATATCAAATGGATTAACATGATGGATTTATTTCCTTGGTTGTTTTAAATTTTATTTCTTGATTATATTGAATTTCATTCCTTTCATGAATAGAATGTGAGAAATGAAGTGCAATATAAAGGGTTCCAAGGAGAAACCATGTATTTCATTCTTTTCATTATAATAATAAATATGATACCATTTATTATGAGGGGTTATTCAAATGAAATGCATGATAGGCATTTTATCATAGCTTCTATTATAAATATGATTACTTCATTATATAGGATTCATAAATTTAAGTCATGAGAGAAATTTTCTCATGTACATTTGTTATAATAATGATTACGCCTTTTACATAGGCTATATATGATATTTAGGAATGTTGATCATGGTCGATAATCACACTACCTTACATTCAGTGTTGATTTCATGATGTCTAACACTAATGATACTATATGGACATTACGATGAGGCACCACATTCCATGATTAGAGTGATGAAATCATGGCTCACTCACCATCTGAAGTGGGTTCTCATGATGTCTCTCGCACATAATAGAATGAATGGCATGTACACTATTTCATTAGATTATAGTTTTCTTATAATGGATATGTATGTTTGAGTTATTCCCTAGTCCAATCATGTATTAGTATTCCAGGTATATCAGAATTAAGTGATTACAGGAAATTGGTTCATATATGTTGAAGAATTACAGAATAAAACATTATATATATATATATATATATATATTATTACTATTTATAAATATAGTGTTATGATCAGTCACATTTTTCAGTAGTGGGACAAAGTAAATAGAGTATTTAGGTGTCTTTTAGGGACTAGATCTTGATGGATGTTATTTATTTATGTTCTATTTATTATTCTTATTACCTGAAAATTTCCATACTTTACATTAATGAATGGTTTTAGTCATATACAGAGTTGGTGGGAACCTATTGGGATTATTATCTCACAACATTATTGTGCCTCCATTACAATGGGGTACCCAAGTAGATATTATATTTTTTGGATATTGGTTGATTTCATGAGTTTATTAGCATGTAACAAGGGGTTAGGAGCACAGATCTAAGATAGAGCTTGAGGTGCTCATTTATATTTTCCTTGGGGATTTCATTTTCTTTTCAACATTTTACAAAACTATATTATGTAGAATTCTATTTTTCAGTGGTTTTAGCTTATGTATCATCCTCAAGGAATGCATGCATCTGTTTTATATTGTCATTGGCCATTGTTTGAATTCAGTTTATTTTATTTTTACCCTCTTTTGTCATTAAATTATTACTTCTTATGTTATTGTTTTCTATTACATATCTAATAAACCACTTTAATTATCTGATATGACGGTATAATCTCCCCATTATCACCTCATGACACCATCATTTTTAGTTAGGGTACATTGACATATGAGGAGGTATGAATGTGGCCATGTGATCCACCAGTTTGGCTACCATCTTAAATGTTAGTTGGGTTTGGGATGTTACAAAGTGGTATAATAGTTTTTCTTTTTTCCTAGTCAATCTTTTTTAGGTTGGGAGATAGGAGACTAGGAATATGCTGGCTCTTGGAAACTAGTTGTCTCTAGGATTGATCAATCAACCCATGGGGAAATTACCAAGTTTCCAAGGAAGCGAATTGATCTCCAGGCTTATTTCTATTACAATTGATATGACTTCTCCTTGAGAGATTGGTTTACAAACCTCTATATATTGATTAATTAAATTACAGAATTTTCAAATTGGCATGGTTTGGAAAGAATGAATCATTTCATTCATCATATCTGGCACATATAAAATATAAATTCAATGTAATATAGTTGCATTTGTGGGACTATTTACTAAAATGGTTTGTGATCCTTAATTTTTTTCCATTCATTGTTTTTTAGATATTTCATTATTTAATTAGAATTTATGTTATATGTTATGCAATGATCTTATTTAATTTATATAGCCTACTTTTTACAGTCTTAGTTGATTACCTTTGATGCTTCCTATTTATTTTTCGTGTTTTTTCTATGTAATATACTTCCAAGTTTATAGAATGTTAATCTATCTATATTGCATGATATAAAACTTTAGATCTATTTTAAGGTAAATGGTTTCATGGTATATATAAATGGGTTGTGATTAAAGAGAATCCAATTTTCAATTATAAGGTGTATGCGCACTTTAAAATTGGGAAAAGGTAAACCGTATAATCGAATCATCTTCGAGATATATATATTTCAAGAACTCATTATATAATATAAATGATTATAATGGTTAAGTATAAAAGTGAATTGGTTTGATAAATGTGAGCCAAATGCCAAAATATAATGTTTATGGGTGCTTTATGGACTAGTAAATGGCCACCCTTATGGCTGCGAGAATTTATATATTAGCATGTTGAAATTAGAAATGGGATTTGTATTGATTAAATGTGAGATATACATTAGTCTATAACATGTATGATAACTTTGTATATTGATGTGGAAGTAACCCATGTAATCATACTATTGGGTGTGAGCATGTAATATTGTGAAATTATTATAAATGTGAAATAAATAGGTGGGTTGGAGAATGATATTTTAATATATAATGAGATGGTTAATATCTAACATTTACAAACGGAACCAAGTAAGCTAGTTGGAGCATGTTTCTTATGGGATGACTGTTTTTGGGTGTTTAAAACATTAAAAAGATAGCAAATGCTATTGGGTTGATTTTTAAAGAACCCATATTAGCATAATGAGGCCATCATAGGTCACCCTATCAAATTAAAGATATTTTTTATGAATTTCCAATGAAGGAAAGAATTTCCATGAATCTATAATGTTAAAAAAGAGGTTTGATATAACATTTATTCGTTTCCCCAAGGGAATTGGAAAAACCAGGTGCTAGGATCATTGTTTATAACTGGTACTTGGTTTATTATTTTAAATATTTTAAATTCTGAAAGATGAAATGGGAAGTAATTTAATAGCCTCAAAATGGAACCCTTTATTATGTCCTCTATTAAAACCCATGTGTAATGGTAGGTTACTTTTCTTAGGAGTATCTATGGAATTAATGAATGAGTGTTTTTTGTAGGTGTTATTATATGTATAGGAATGGATAAATTGAGTTGTTTTTAGTCCTGCTGACTTTATTTACATGACCTAGTGATAGGGTTGATGTGGTGCATCCTAAGGGGATATCATCTGGTAGGTATCAGACTTATAGATTTTATTTCCTTGGTAAAATTTGCGAGTTTTTTGAATTTTGTTCCATTTGGGTGTGATTTTAACATGTAGGACTCTATTAGTCTCTAAATGAAACCCTTTTTCAGAAATATGGACCTATTTTCTCTGGGTTTTTAGGGTTTTGAGAATTATTTAATTATCAATTTTAGAAGGATAGACATGATAAAGGAATGTTCATTCACTTTATAGGTCTCATGAACCTATTAATTCCCTTGGAAAACATGTGAGGTCATTGGTTGTTTTATAGTTGTAGGGGGATTAAAAAAGTTGGGTAAAATCTCTTATACGGATAACTGGATTTGTGAATAAGTAAGGAAGATAGCCTATGGGTATTAGTCATGAGGTGAAGTTTTATTTTACATTCTTATGTTATTGTGTTTTAATATATTTGTTACCCGTCTTGCTGCTAAAATATGTAACACACCTGTTGATTTTGGTGAAGGTATTGTGTTCAGGTAGTTCATGCATTAGAGGATGTAGATGATATGATCTAATGAATTTGTCTTATATTGGTTCCACATACCATATCCATTTCTTTTGGAAATATAGTTTGAAATAATAAAAATAAATACTAAATCATTGTGTAAAATGTGCGCCAGATCATTTTTTGAGATCATTTAATCCACATAGTGTACTCTCGACTTTAAGGTGACCATGTACATTATCTTATTATCATCTAGGAACACTGGGAGAGTGTCGGCCTTAAACCACACTAATGTTTTGATATATTTCAGTCTTGAGATATGATATCTATCATATATTAACTATTAATATGTTGTTTTTATTTTGATGCTTTGTTGGTCATGAGAGATACTCGGATTCCCATGTAAGAATTCCTTGGAACTAATATGTGAAGACCAGCCACATTCCATCGACTTGACCACCAAGAAGATGCCTCTCATGTATCAGTTGACTATATTATCGGGACATATATTCTTGTAAAAATTTATCACTTATAACATGGGTTATAGAATACATTGGGTTAGTTCATTAGACTCAGGTTTATTAAATATGAGGTAACCCCAGACTTGTTATTGGGCTTGGAGGAAATACTTTAAAGGGAAATAATTTCCAGTGGGATAGATATGTTTTATACACTAGTTCATGATGAGTCAAAAAGTAAAAAATGGATAGGTGATGTTTTGACCATGAAATGTCTCTTTAATTCTTGTATGTACATTGGTGAATCTGTTTTTGGTGAATTTGAGATGCCTTGTAAGAAGGCATCACAATTATATTTGAATTATGCCAGTGGACTAAGCTAGGTGTCATTGAAATGATAAAGTGGAGTTTTTTTGACTCGTTATCCATATTTTTATGTTTTTTTGGGAGGAATAAAAAATTTGGATCACGTCTTCTTGTTAAGGTGGGTGTGGTTTAAATGGTTTTATATGCCTTTGGTGGAAATAATATGCAAACAGTTTTGTTAGGTTGATCATGATTTGAACATTTTTCCTAGTGATGTCATTTTTATGACCATCAATTTATTTTGGCTCACTGAGATAAATAAATAATTCCTTGAGTTATCTATAAAACTTATGGGATTGAATTGTAAGATTTTTCTAAATGTGGGAAGATCCATGGATTGGAACTGTCCCTTTTTAATGTTAAATCCTATAGAGGGGAGTAACTTTGACCAGATTTCTAATAATAGGATAACTTGATTGAGTATCTATATAAAGGGGAATGGGTAAGAACTGGCCATGTGTTTCAATAGAAAAATGTGTATTGTCTTGGATTTTTGACAGTTTAATTTATGTGTGCTTAAATGAAGGATTGGAGGTGTGCTGGACATTTAGAAACCTAACCCGATAGTTTGAGTGGATATTAACGACTTTTATAGGGTGGTTAATGTTTTCTCATACCATAAGGCTTCTTGTGGATGATAATTACTATTGTATGGTGGTTTTAGCATTTTCTGTTTTGTTCCAGGATGATATTCTAAGCGAGTTTGAACATTGGTATTTACTAGATGAGACATTTTTAAAATTGATATTCAGAATCAAATTATAAGAGTTGGAACACCTCATTTTGTTGTATAGTCTTGGGTGATTTCCTGATAAGTTTCTCTAAGGTCTTGTTGAGTTTTAGGAGTGATGCAGCCAAACATATCAAGGTTTGGTTGTTCTGAACTGGGTATATAGCTTTTCTAAAACCATGCGGACCTTAGCATCAAACCTTGCAGCTATAAAAAAGGAGATGAAGTTCCAGGAATGGGATATGGATGATTTTACCAAACCATATGCCCAGCCTTCATGGTTGGGGACACTTATATAGTACCCTATCACTATTAATCACATTGTTTTTACACAGTTAGAAAAATCAGGCAAGAAAAACCATGAGAGGTTGTTTCATAAGGAATGGGTGGAAAACAGTTATTGCATGGTTTTCCCAAACTATGTGTCCAAACTATGCCACCCATTATTTAGGGTAAAATTACAATATTTACCTAATGATATTAAATCAACCATTTCATTCTTTGTTTCTTCTCTAGTTGATCCATGGGGCTCTATTGATCCATGGGTATTCCTCTTCTATGCCTAACATAAAAATTATGATATCTCTCTCATCTATCATCTGATCTAATATCTATTAGTCTCTACAAATCCATAATGGTAAGATTTCGACTCCTTTCAAATCCTTCATTATTTGATCACCTACCATTTTACTATTTTTGTGTGATCACATTTTCTATATTTTCTGGGATAAGGATCATTTATTCGATTTCATCCAAACCAAATCAAATGAGTGATTAATATTAGATGATTTATACATTCTATGTATGATGTAGGTGTTTTAAGACCAATTTTCTAAATTTTTGATCATTTTGATGAATACAGAACATGTACCACATGTCGGCCTTCATTTCACGTTGCTTAATAAATGATTACTTCATAATAAATTGATATTTTCACTTTGATACACATACATTGACCCCTGTTTACAGAATTATAAGTTGTGAATATATTTTATAGACACCCCAAGGATGTGCAATGTCAAACTTCCCACTCTCAATTAAGGGAGATAAAACCAGGCTCTCCATCTAAGTGTTTGGCTTAGTTTATTCATGAATTTTCCCCTTGTAAGGTCTGGCCTAAATGATAATGGAACATATTGAATTATTTGTAAATTATTTATAAAAATTTTCCTTGTTCGATAGTTAGTCTAAAATGCCTCTTTAATGTGAATTTATATATGGAATTTTATTTTGATACATAATTGTGATCAATGAATTGTTTGAATAACAATGTTAGTTTTTTATATTAAAACCCCTCGAATGAGGTGTGGTATCTTCAAAACATAAATGTGTTTATCTATGTTTTAAATCATGCTTTAATTTTTTGTTTTTCCCTTTACAATTTTTAGATGTAATGGTTTTGTATATGGAATTTTGGATACATTTTTCTTATTGAAACTATAAAATGAACTCCATCTCTTTTATAAATTACTGATGGGTTTTCTAATTTAAGATATTTCTCTCTTAAACATGCAACCACCAAAGTAACTTTTTATGACTTCTAAATTGAATTTCAATATATTTTTTAGTTAAGTTGTATTTATCAATTTGAATATCTGACACATTGTATTTTTTTATGCAAATTAGGTTAGTGAAATAAATTGAATGTCTTAAAATAATGGATTGATTTCCATGGTATTTTTTAAATTTTATGTATTGATTATATTGAATTGTATTCTTTACCTGAATTGAATGTGATAAATGAATGGAATGTAATGGGTTGAAATGACACACTATTTATTACATGATTAGTTTAATTTTTATAAGTGTGATCAACATGATTATTATGAGTTATTCAAATGATAATAATGAGAGGTATTTCCTCATAGATTGTATTAAAAATTTGATGATGCCTTTATAGAGGATTGAAAAACATAATTCATTAGAGTAATTTACTCATAGAAATTTATTACAAATATGATTATGGATTATACATATCTTGTGAATGATGGTAAGGGGTATTGAGCATAGAATAATGTCAAACTCTCTTACATAGTGTGCTGAATTCATTATGTGTCACATTGTGATACTATATTGGAACTGGGATGAGGCACCACGTTCCATGATCAGAGTAATGAAATTATGGCTCACTCACCATCCTAAATGTTTTTTCATGATGTATGTTTCTCTTCCTTGAATGTATGAAATGTACCATATTACATGAGATTTTTGACTTTATTGACGGGATGTGGATGTAAGAGTTATGCCTTGGTCTAATCCAATAGTATTATTCCAGGTTTATGGCCATTAGGAATCCTCGCACACATGGTTAATATAGGTATATCAAATATAGAACAAATATATATATATATATATATATATATTATTACTATATATATATGTATATAGTGACATGATTAGACACACATTCTGGCAGTG
The DNA here is from genome assembly GCA_963277665.1 of Viscum album. NCBI lineage: Eukaryota > Viridiplantae > Streptophyta > Magnoliopsida > Santalales > Viscaceae > Viscum > Viscum album. Next base: position 977,614,316 of record OY728125.1, read on the forward strand.
ATCTCATGTAAGTAGAGCCAACAAATGTCCTTCAGGGACCTGAGTGGGATGATTGTTATTTATTTATATTTTTTTTATTTTTATGTTTACCTTAAAAATGCCTTACATTTCATTATAGACTAGTTGCAATCATATAAATAAGGTGTGGGAACCTACTGGGATTAACATCTTACACCCTGGCCAGGATTCCATTGCACTGGGTTACTCGAGTAGAACTTATATTTGTATGTCCTTGGTTAATTCCATGAGCTGGTCAGATTGTACCTGGGATTTAGGAGGACATGAAAGATCTAGATCATGGGATTCATGTGGGGATTTCCTATTGGGATTTACATTTTTTATTCTTTTTATTGTACTATATTGTGTAGCATGTTTTTTGTCTATTGATTTAGTTTATATATCATCAAGATAACAAGCATGTATCTATTGTGTAATAGAGTTTTACATTGTTTATATTCAATTTATTCTATTCTTATAACACATTTTCAATAATTTATTACATATTTAATTTTATTCTATTATTCTATTTCTTATTAACCATTGTGCTACTCTGATATGATGGTATTGTCAACCACTATCACCCCATAAGACCCTCACTGCTGGTCATCACCCTCTTGCGTACAGAGAGGTGTGCATGATTCCATGTGAACCACCATTCTGACTACTGTATTTGTGGTCAATCAGTTATGGATTATACATAGGGGAATGTAATGTAAATAAATGTTTTAACATTTTTTATGATATTGATAATATCATTGTTTAATAAATTTTTGTGAAAATCACAGTTTTTGGGTTCCTTATTTTTTTTTGTTTTTTATTTTTATTCTTAATACTTATTGTGTTTTTGTTTGATATCACCTTTAATTAATATGTTAATATTGAAATTAAAATGGAATGGGTTTTAATTATTAAAAAACACTTGAAATAAAATAGAAATTGTGGTTAAAGTGGTTGTTTTTTACATGAAAATAGTGTGTTTATTAACTGAATTTTACTAGAAATCAGTAAATCTATAAATTTATTAATTTGAATGGAAATATGGAATTTTCTTTAGTCTTGTTACATGTTTCTATGGTGTAATGAATATAGAGGATGCATGAAAATAAGAGGAGGTTGCGATGCCTTTTGATGGTGTTGTGAGTTGGGATGAAATTCTAGTTCCGAATGTGTAAGATTACCTTATGTGTGTGACTACAATATATTTTATTTTCATGAGAATATCTACGGACATCCCATCAACATCATGAATAATGTATCAAGAAATAAATATTTTGGGGTTTTTTTCGACATCTAGATAGTGAGAAAAATATTATGGCTACACCAAATTCCCCACAATCTCTTCCAGATGAGGTTGATCTGAATTATATGTGATCTCAAGATGTCAAAATTGAATAAAGAGTTGTTTTGATGAGTTTGATATGAAAAATATTTTATTTTAATATGTCAAAAATAAACTAAGGGTTTATTTGAATATATTAGTGTGATGATTATTAGTGAGGATTATGTCTTGTTGAAGGAGGGAATGAGGTTGATGTACTTAATGTTCACGATACCCAATTATTCCTATAATGGTTTTGGATGAAATATGTAGTAATGTACATGGTGTTTTTTGGAGTAATGTGTTGTGCTAACCTAGGAGTCCTTAAGACATATGTGATGTGATGGCCAATTATAAGTGGAGCGAATTGCAAGATGTGGCATCATAGGTTTCGTTAGGAAGGATTCCATGAAAGAGATGGAACCAGAAAAAAGTATGAAGTTGGGGTGTGAGAATATTTTATTAGTAATAAAGTGGCATGGATTACTCTTTTATCAACATTTTACTTATTATGAAACTCTAAATTGACATGATATTTTCTAATTGTGCATCACTAATGATGGTTTTGGTTCGTTAACCTACATAAGAGTTTTTGGTTCTACTGTTTTCTCTTGGGTTAAATAGTATTCTCTTTTCAAATGTTCATAAGAGAATGTGGGTGTGATCCTACTATGTATATCTTTTATTTCCATCCCTTGTATGTACAAATTATTTTTTTAGTATTCCTGGAGGACTTTATGGACCATTAAAGACATTACAAGCTCAGAATTTGTAGCTATTGTTGTGTCGCTGTCTTAGGAACTTATTTTTGGAATTTATTTAGAGACTCCTTTAATTTTGTTTACATTACATATGAATAGTGGTATGGTTTTAGTTCCATTTATTTTATATTATTTCAGGGTGTTTCATGGTGGTTGATATCCTATATCCTGATACTACTTATCTTTTGATTGTAATTCCATCCGTGTGTGATATTTTTTTATACCCTTGATGTTAGCATCCAACTCTGGGCCTAAAAAAGGTTGGACTTGGGGGTCATTATCTCTAATATTTCCTTGTGATCCCAAGAGAGTTACCATTATAGAGGAGGGGTTGTAAAATCATTCTCTATATATAACACCAATCATAAATGAAATGAATATACATATAACTATTAATGTTGAAACCTATTTAATGAGTTTGATGGAATTTATAGGTTATACCATGTAATGTAATATTTTCAGAAATAAAATAATTTCTACTTTTAATACGAATTAAATTTAATTACAATTATATAAATAAATAGTGATCATTTATTGTTTACAAAATTCTTTTTTTATATCCTTTTTATGTAATATTCATAAAAATTCCAATGAAAATATGATTAATTATGATAAATAATGTCTAATAATATTAATTAGTTAACAAAAATTTATTCGTTAAATTATATGACATAATAATAATTATAGTTAATATTTAAAAATTCTATTTTCTAATAAAAACATTTTTCAATTATATTTCATTATTTGGGTTTTCAAAAAAATATTATATAATTTTTAGAAGTTGATTTTGAAAAAATTAATCTATTTTTTATTTTTTAAAAATATTATTTCAATATGAATTTATTGTTTGATTCTATCTTAATTAATTTTTTTTGAATAGTAAAGGATGAACTATTTTGAAAAAAACCTATCAATAATATGAAATTATCATATTAAATTAATTTTTTATTTTTTTAAAACCTTTTTATAAAAATATATATTTCCGTGAAAAATTATTCATATAAAATTACTATGTTATGTTTATAAAACCCTTGAATAACATTTCAAAAAATTAAGTCATAATATATAAAAATTGTGTTTAATCTGTTTCTTCATTTAAATTTATAATAATTGAAACTGGGTTTTATATTTATTATAATTTTAAATAAATATATCTTTTATAATAATAAAAATTTTAATTTCATTATAGTCAAAAGAATTGATAGTTTTCTTTAAAACATAAATGTGATATAAAAAATCTCTTTTTTCTAAAAATGTGCTTTTATGTCTTACATGCACTAACAATAAAAATAATTTTCCAAAACATAGATATTTAATTTGATAATATGGAACATAAAATTAAAATAATCATGTTTATAATATTTAATAAGTCTAATATCATTTTTTTCATAAAAAAATATGTTTTCTTGGATTAATGTTATTTATTGTGTAATTGATGAAACATTTATTTTAAAAGTATAATTTTATTATCATTGTGTACTTCTTTATCTAATAAATTAAGAATAAATATTTTAAATAATGTATTTAATTAATAATTTCAACTTATCAATTATTATATTAACACTCATTTATTTGAAAATCAATTCTATTTAATATTTTCAACACTTAACAATAAACCTACTATAATCTACAAAATAAATCTCTCTTTATAATTTAATTTAATAGAGAGGTCAATAATATATATTTTATAAATATAATTATATTAACATAATAAATTTTGGTTCTTCACACAAAAATATATTAATTTGTACTACCTTTATATTTTATGAAAATATAAAATCACTTAGGGTAAAACAAGTTACCATAGTAAAACATAATTTGAATAAAAGTTTAAAACTAAAAATAAAAGCATAAAAACACTAAAATTTGTCTCCAAAAAGATCATTTAATGTTATTTTAGACTCAAATTAAATTAAACCATCACATTTTAACATTTATTAGACCATGAAATTTTCATAGTAACATCACATTATTGATTATTTTATGAATGCTTCCAAAAGTGCAATTATCATCACATATAAAAAGCTTGCACTTCATCCAATTCAATAATCACTTATCCCTTGATTGTCATCATAAAACTATGCCACATTTATCCACATATAATTCTATCTCAATTAAAAAATCATCTAAAATAAATTATTTACCCTACTCATTTCATTTCCAATGGTCCAATCAAGAGAAATGTATTTGTCCTAAAGTTAGTATTAAAAACTTCGTAGCAGTTTATCCTTAATAGTTTTCTGCTAAACCTATTAATAACATTGTAATAGGGTAGAATCAATATATTATTAGAATTAATTATTATCACATTAATTTAGCACATATTAATTATTCATTTCTATCTACATAATAAAATAAAATAATATTAATTATGCATTTTTCTGACTATTTCTTCCACGATGTAATGTTTTTCATTTTATATATTGATTATTTTTTTTATATAAAATGAATAATGTATAAATAAAAAAACATAAAAACCTAAATTATATCATTATAACACCATTATATTCATATTTTATTCTTTAATAACCATACTCACCCATCTAGATATAACATGTTCTTGGTTCGGTTCACGTAACAACCTTCTTGAATAATGATATAAAACTCTATGATGGATTAATAAAGGAACACAAAATTTAATGATATAACAATTTAATAATAAATTGAAGATCGATTTTTGGGTCTTGAATGGTTATATTAATTTTGTTAACTTTTTAAAAAAAATCATCTTTGATCGCTAAAATTACAAAAATTAAATGACAATAATTCAATTCTCATGAAAACATAACATAATGGTGTACATAATATAATGATACATAAAAATAATATCATATAATATAAAATAGTTTATATTTCTTTAAATATAGAATAATATGGTTCCAATCATAGTATCTAACAAAATTTATTTTTTTATTCTCGATGTTAGGTGTCTGTATAGTATGAATCTGGAACAAGTTAAGTGTTTTCATCTCATATTTATCTCTTTTTGAAATTTTTGGTATCATGCACCTAATTTCATTTATGTGGTGTATATAGTACTTATTTGAGATAACATATGATAAATTATATTTTAATTATTTAAATTCTTGTTAGTGATTTTTATTACTCTTGGCTATCAATGTTTGTGTATTTATAAATACCCTCTTATACTAACTGCAAATAAATATAATAGTGATGAGAACATGGTCGAGATCATGGGGAAAATGGTTATAACTAATAAATAGTATGGATTTTTCTATTTCATGACATAACTAAAATAAATTATCTAACCTAATTAAGAGATTTTTTTTCTAGAATGAGTCAAAAATTGATGAAGAGAAGTGAGTTTGTAACACCCTATGATTTAGAAAATAAATATTGAATGCCTTTTATAATCTAGCCATTAAACACAACATTGCGTGAATTGTGTTTCAAATTTCGAATAACGGTCATCTAGAGTTTTGACCAGTATGTCATTTAGAGTCTGATAGAACAAAATTGTTTTTTTTGGTGAATAGTAACATACCCTTATGAATAGTAATATGAACCTTATGAATTGTAAATAATAATATCATTTTATTTTCTTAAGGCAATAAGATAATGAGATCTTAATTAATTTTTCAATGTGAAATAAAACTAATTGCACATTAAAATTGTTATTTTTTGAATATACAATGATTTTATTTAAAAATTAAATTAATAATATTTAGAAAATTAATTTTTAAAAATGGAGTTCATTTTTGAATTATTCACGTCGAAAAATGGTAGGGGTAAATTTTTCAGATTTTTCTAAAATTCTAGAATTTTTGATGAATAGTGAAATACGATAAAATACCGTACATACAAATTATCTGTTAAATACACTATTCATGATATCAAAAGTGATCCAAGGACACTTGGTTCGAACTCACATGCACTTATTATAGTTAGGGGTCATATATAACAATACTATTTGTTGTGTTGAGGGAAATAATAAATTAATGAATTAAATATTCAAAAATTACCCCTCTCCTCCACTATAAAAGCCCTTCACCACTCCCACTTCTCCTTACTCCTCTAAGACTTGAATATCCTCAATGTTCTGTCCAAATACCATTAACTAGTCACTCACCATGTCCAGAAAGCTCTTGGTATTTCCAAAAGACACAAATCCTTTTCCGTTAAGGAGGTTCTCGAGGAAGTTATTTCAAGAGGTAAGGCACCTTTCTTTTTCTTGGAGTTTCATTTGAATTTATCTTCTTTTGTTATCCTCTCTTCACCTCCTATGACCAAATGACCATAATAAATCTAGTATCATCCATATACTAGATTTATATCATGTTAATGGAAGATCCATCATCAATATTCTTACTCCCTCTTTTTTTATTTTTATAAACGAAATCAATGTCCTTGAGGTTCCAATTTATAACCTTCATGGACGACGACGTTTCATTCTTCAATATTTCCTTCAATACTGGTAATGATACAATATTGATGGTTGAACCAAACTATATTATATTAATTAAAACCTAATTAATATTCATGAACTAGTATATGTACATATTATTAATTTATGTGACAAAACTAGTTCATCATAATCCAAATACAGCCAAATAATTGAAGTGATTGTAATCTAAAGGTTCATCCTAATTCCTTGTAACCAAATGATAGAACTGGACATTAAAAATTCTGGATGTTCATAAATAATATATAATTTTAATTCTGGAGATTTACAACCATTCCACATGAACATCATTACTTCAAAACAAGTGAAACAATTATGAAAATCAAGAAAAGAAACACTATAAAACAATGGAATTCAGTATAATATCTTATAAATAATAACATAAATGAACTAAATTGGTTTTTTATAAACTAATTACATGTCTATTAAGTTCTGAAATATGTTATTGATATGTTTAATTTCATATTCCAGGACCTTATGTTCAAGACGAGAACACATTCAGAATTAAGTTAATGGTTTTTTTACCCTAACTTCCATTTGCATTCAGGTTATTAACATTGTCTAAATTAACTCAATGAAATTATTATCTATTATTATCAATTATGGTTTAGTGTTATGTATATGTACATAAACCATAATCCTTATTTATTTTATGGATAGTTACATTCTTTAAAAGTATCTTTCAAATTGTTTCCGATATACAATCCCGATTCAATGGAATATCTCAATTTCCTACATATTTTCAGGGGGAATATTTAATATATTTTTGAGAACCATAATATCTATAAAATCACTAATTTTGTTATGAAAATTATAACTTAATTCACTTCTGGTTTATACAATGTTTTTTCCAAATGAACTATTCTTTTCAAATAAAAAGAGTATTTATTTCAAGATTTACTAGAAGATTTTATAAGAGTATCATCCTCTATTACAACACACTTGTTGATTCTTAGGTAATATTATGATTAGTATTCTGTATTATCAGATACCATATTAAATTTAATGTTTTATGATTATTTTTTCTATTAATGTGCTATCTTTAAACCATTCATCGGTTTACTTTGAATGGTTAGTGTTTTGGCTTAATGTTCGGAGAATGCTATTTACATTTATTATATTAATGTGTATGTTGTTTATGTTTATCCCCATTCATATGAGGAATGAATTGAACAAAGTAAGTTTCGGGTGGGGCCCATTATAGCCCCTCGGTGCATTGGTATGTCTCATGAGACAAACTATGGTCTTGGCACAAGGCCTTGAAAAAATGATTATTTATGGTCTTGGCACGAGGCCTTGATGGTATAGATATGTTGTCCCACATTATGAATTCCATCACTATGAATATAGTATTGATGGTTCATGTGGTTATTCGACTAGTTGAATACCCATGATTATGCTATGTTATGGAAATATTTACTCAGCTCATATTTCCTCCATAATATGTTCATGATTATTTCTAAAGGCATATGTTATCAATTATTTAACATGTCTAATGGTTATGTTATATTCCATTGTATTTCTTACCCTTAATGAGCATTTGAGCTCACCCCTTTATTATGTTTCATTTTCTTAGGGCAAGAAGAATTCTATTATGAATGACATGCTAAAATAACCTAGGAGTTATGGAATTTTTCTAAGGTGTTTCTATATTGTTATTCATTTCATGTTGTAATGATGAACATATATATGTATCCTGCTTCCAATAATACTAAACTACTCGGTCCATTGGGATTCTTATTCCTTGTTTGTATGCCAATGTAACCAATAAGGCATTGTCTCTGGGTAACTAGGGTCGGGTCCTTATAGTTGATATCGAAGGAAGTTTAGTAGAATACTTGGAAAGTAGATTTAGAAAACGAAGAATTAAGGAAGAGTTCCTATGTTAGTCTTTGGGGATATACATACAATAATGTCCTGGTATTTTTGTAAGGAATAGATTATATGGATATTTCAAGAAATACATCCCTGTTTGGTTATGAGTAGGTAAAGGTTGCTCTGGCACATATGTATCTAGGGTTAAGACCAGAAAACACCACATTGAGCTAGAATCGAATGGGAACTGGTTCACGAAAATGGGCATTGATGCATAGTTGGATACGAAGCTACTGAGGGATATGATTAGGATAATTCAAATTTTCATTACATTCCATTATTAAGTATTTAATTGTAAAAAATTTTCTCAAAGAAACCTATTTTGAATATAGGATTAGCTATGTGTAGGATCTAAATTTTTTCTATGTATTTTGTTATGATAATGTTATAAAGTTTGATTCAAAACCGAATCTAGTGTATGCCATTATCTTGAGATGGTGCCAATTGTACGGAATGGAAACCACATGAACACACTTGTTCCCTATAGGGATTTCCCTCTAATGCAAGATAATGATATTGGCTCTGGTGTTGAGCAACTCGTAAGTATACAGGGAAAACTTACTCCGGTTATAAATAATAACCCTACTCGTATGGAGCATCTAGATCCACCATGTAGAGGATCTCTATTTGATCTCTTTATGTGACAACAACCTCCCTCATTCAATGGGACTACAAACCCGTTGCTAGTAGAGCAGTGGATATGTTCCCTTGAGAAGATATTTTTGGCTTTGGGATGTAACAAAAGAGAGAAGGTTGTCAAAGCTGTTTATCGTGAAACAGGTGATGCAGATCAGTAGTGTCCCTTAGTCCAAAATACAAATTAGGAAGAAGAAAGAAACAAGATGTAATGGAGGGATTTTAAGTAAATATTCTTAGAAAATTATTTCCCTCGCAAACAGCGTGCAAATATGGTGACACAATTTTTGAATATGAGGCTGAAGGAGGAAAAAAATGTTTCCAAGTATGAAGTCATATTTACAAGGATGGTACGGCATGATGCGACCTACATACATAATCCATGGAGGAAAAATTGATGGATTCTTTTATTGTTTAAAACCATTCCATCGAAGGGCTCTTGTCTCCCAAAGTTTTGAATCATATGAAGATATAGTCTCAAGTGCTATCAAGATAGAAAATGAATTCTCTATGTCTTATGACTTTAAAGGAATTCAAGAGAAGAAGACGTCATCTGAAAACTCTAGGAAAGGAAATAAGGAAATGGGGAAGAAGGGAAGAGTTGACTTTCCATTATGCAGTAATTGTGGTAATAATCACCCTAGAACTTGCCTAAAGGGAATGGGAGTCTTTTACATGTGCGGAAAAAAGGCCACCAAATTCGGGATTGTAAGGGGAAGAAAAAAGCTACAAATTTTATGTGCTACAATTATAGGGATATGGGAAATTATGCACATGAATTTCCTAAGCATGGGGGAAATTTTCCCCAAAGAAGGCGAAGGGAGAAAGGTCATGCTTATGCGGTTACAACAACGGAGGTTGAAGTTTCTAACGAAGTGGTGTTAGGTACATAGATTTTTTCATCCAACTTAGCCAATACTTTATTTGATTCTTAATCATTTTATTCATTTATATCTTCCCAATTTTCTATGAAAATTAGATATGTACAATTAGATTTAATAAAGGAATTATCAGTCAAAACTGCTAGTGGATGTATCATTGCAACAAAGGTGTGTCGATTAGTCCCGCTCATGAAACATAAACGTGCATTAGTTACTAAAAATATCATCATACCAATGGTTGACTATGATATAATTCTCGGTATGGATTGGTTCTCATATTATGATGACAATATGTATTATAAGAAGATGGAAGTTACAATTTTCGAGAATGGGGTAAAATCCAATATATTTAGAGTAGAAACATCACCATATGATTCTCATCTAGATCCACCCCAGAAGCAATACTGAATTCAATTATTGGGGATGAAGTGAATGAAATAAATATGGTTGAGGAGAAGAATACATAGATAGAATATGTACCTGTTGTGCAAGAATATATTGATGTCTTTTTAGAGGATTTACCTGGACATCCTCCAGAGCGGGAAATTCAGTTTTCCATTGATTTAATTCTTGGTTCAAGGCCCATATCAAATTCCCCTAATAGAATGGCCACTGTGGAGTTAGTGGATATAATGAAACAACTAGATGAATTTAGTGGTAAATAATTTATTCACCCTAGCATTTCACCATGGGGAGCCCCTGTTCTTTATGTTAAGAAGAAGGATGTATCTATGAGGTTGTGAATTGATTATTGGGAAATGAACGATTTAAAAAAAAGAATAAGTATCCCTTGCCAGAAATTGATGCCTTATTTGATCAAAATCATAGATCCCAATATTGTTTTAATCTGGATCTTTGATCTGTATATCATGAGTTACTTGTGAGGAAAGAAGACATTCCTAAATCAGTATTCCGAACTAGGTACGAGAATTATGAGTTTACATTAGTTCCTTTTTGACTATCTAATGCACCATCTGTTTTCATAGATTTGATGAATTGATTTTTCAGGGAATATATTGATGACTTTGTCGTGGTGTTTATTGATGATATCCTGGTGTAATCTAAAATCTATGAAGAACATGAAAATCAGTTTCACACTATTCTGAAGACCCTAAGAAGATATAAATTATATGGGATGTTTAGAAAGTGTGATTTTTGGCTCTAATAAGTTTCCATTCTAGGACACATGGTCTCTAAATATGGAATATCCATAGATCCGGTGAATACAAAGGCTATGAAAAAACGGCATACTCCGTCAAAGGTAACTGATGTTTTTAGTTTTATTGGTTTAGCAAGTTATTATCGGCATTTCGTTCAGAACATTTCTCATTTATCCATCCCAATAACCATGCTCACACGAAAATGGGATAAGTTTGTATGGACAAACGAATGTGAATTTTTTTTTGAGAATTGAGGAGGAGGTTAGTGAACGCTCCAATCCTAACCCTACCATTAGGGAATGATGGTTTTGTTTTCTATAGTGATTCATAAAAGAAAATACATTGTTGTGTCCTTATGCAGAATGATCTTGTGATTGCTTATGCATCAAGATAGCTAAAAAATCATGAACAAAACTATCCAAATCATGATCTTGAGTTAGCAGTGGTAATATTTTCATTGATGATTTCGAGAAATTACCTCTATGGTGAAAAATGTGAGATATATACAAATGATAAGAGTTTGAAATATATATTCTCATAGAAAGAACATGACATGAGACAAAGGAGATGGATTGAGCTACTCAATGACTATAATTGCACAATACACAACCACATGGGGATGGCAAATAACGTAGCAGATGCTTTGAGTAGAAAGGATCATGGAGTTCTGAACAAGAAGACAGTTGAAAGGGATCCTTTGTTCATGGATCTGGGAATGACCAAGGAAGGTAACACATCACTACTTTTTTATATGGTTGCCAAACCTTCTTTACTAGAGAGGATAAAAAATATCAGGCTGATGATGAGGAGTTACAAAAAAAATGAAAGCTATAAATGATGGGAGGTTGACTTACTTCGCATATAATGGTGGCATTTTGAAATTACGGAAGAGGCTTCGTGTTCATACTATTCATGAGCTAAAGAGATAACTATTGGATGATGCACATAGCTCTAATTTCACTATACATCCTGGTAGTACAATGATGTATCAAGATCTCTGAGAAATGTTTTGGTGGGACAATATGAAAAGGGATATTGTTGATTATACATCAAAGTACCTATTATGTCAACAAGTGAAGGCTAAGAGGAAAAAGTCTAAGGGGATGATGCAACCACTACCAATACAAACATAGAAGTGTGAGAAAATTACCATGGAATTTTTCACTAGACTCCCAAGTACATCTAGAGGAAACAATGTTGTATGGGTCATTGTTGATCATCTTACAAAAAACATCTCACTTCATCGAGATTAGAGAGGAATTATCATTGGATAAACTAGCACGTATTTACATCAAATAAGTGGTAAGGATGTATGGAGTACCACCATCTATTGTATTCGACCGTGATCCTAGATTCACCTAAATGTTCTAGAAAAGTCTCCAACCTTCTCTAAGCACTGAACTGAACTTCAGTATGGCCCATCATCCTCAAACTGATGGATAATATGAGTGGAATTTTATGACATAAGAAGACATGTTGAGAGCATGTTTTATGGAATTCCAAGGAGGATGGAACCAACATCATACACTTTTTTAATTCTCCTAAAAAAATAGTTTCCACTCGAGGATATGAATGGCACCATATAATGCCCTTTATGGGAAAAGGAGTAGAACACCATCATTTTTGGATGAAGTCTATGATCGAATGCTGGTAGGAATTGAATTGGTTGAAGAAATGGTGGAGAAGGTGAAAACAATTCAGTAGCATATCAAGGCATCCCAAAGTCGATAGACGAGATATGCGGATAACTATTGAAAATACCTTGAATTAGAAGTTGGAGACCTAGTATTTCTATGAATATCTCCCTGGAAGATGGTCATGAGGTTTGGGAAAAAAGGAAATTTATGTCTAAGGTATATCATCCCTTTTGAGATCCTTGATCGAGTCGGTGTTTTGGTCTATCGGCTGGCACTTCCACCTACCATGTCGAATGTACATGATGTCTTTCATGTATCCCTCTTAAGAAAGTACATACCAGGCCCTTCACATTTACTCTATTCAGGGGAGGTACAGTTGGAGGATGATCTTTCCTATGAGGGGAAGCCAATGAGAATCTTGGATTTTAATGAAAATGTTTTATGCAATAAGACTACTCATCTGGTCAAGGTACTATGGCGAAACCATAAGTATGAAGAGTCAACATGGGAACTGGAGAATGCAAGGAAAGAAAATTACCCCCACCTACTTTTTAACTAGATTGTATAATGAAATTTTGAGGATGAAATTATTGTAAGGATGGATGAATGTAACACCCCATGATTTTTAAAATAAATATTGAATGCATTTTATAACCTAGACATTAAACACAGATTTTCCTCTATTATGTTTGGAATTTCGAATAGTGATCATTTAGAGTTGTGACCAGTAAGTCATTTAGAGTCAGATAAAACAAACTTGTTTTTGTGAATAGTAACATAGCCTTATGAATAGTAATATGACACTTATAAATAGTAAATAATTTTATAATTTTATTTTCTTAATGAAATAACATAATGAGATTTTAATTAATTTTTCAATGTGAATTAAAACTAATTGGACCTTAAATTTGATATTTTCTGAATTAAATATGATTTTATTTAAAAATTAAATTAATAATATTTAGAAAATTAATTTTGAAAAATGGAGTATATTTTTAAATTCTCCACGTCGAAAATTTTTAGGGGTAATTTTTTGGGATTTTCTGAAATTATAGAATATTTTATGAATAGTGAAATATGATAAAATACCATACATACAAATTATCTGTAAAATACACTATTTATGACATCACAAGTGATTCAAGGAAATATGGTTTGAACTCACATGCACTTATTACTATTAAGGGACACATGAAACAATATAATTGGTTGTCTTGAGGGAAACAATAAAATAATGAATTAAATATTCAAAAATTACCCCTCTCCTCCACTATAAAAACCCCTCACCACTCCCTCTTCTCTTCACTCATAAAAGCCTTAATTATCCTCAAAGTTCTACCAAAATACCCTTTCTTAGTCACTCACCATGATCAAGAAGCTCTTGGTCTTTACAAAAGATCCAAATCCCTTCCCATAAGGAGGTTCTCGAGAAAGTTATTTCAAGAGGTAAGGCACCTTTCTTTTTCTATGAGTTTCATTTGAATTTATCTTCTTTTGTTATCCTCTACTCACCTCCTCTTATCAAATGAAAATTATAACTCCAGCATCATCCATATAATGTATTTATATCATGTTAATGGATGAACCATCATCAATATTTTTACTCCCTCCATTTTATTTTTATAAATGAAATCAACGTCCGTGAGTTTCCCATTTATAACCTTCATGAACGATGAAGTTTTGTTCTTCAATATTTCTTTCATTACTAGTCATGAAACCGTATTGATGGTTGAACCAGACTATAATATATGAATTACAACCTAATTAATATTTAGGAACCAGTATATGTACATATTATAAATTTATGTGACAAAACTAGTTCATAATAATTCAAATACCCCCAAATAATTGATGTGATTTTCATCTAACGGTTCATCCTCATTCCACGTAACCAAATGATAGAAGTGTCCATTGACAGTTACAGATGTTCAAAAATAATATGTAATTTCAATTCTGAAGATTAACAACAATTCCACATGATCTTCAATACTTAAAACAAGTGAACCAATTGTGAAAATCAAGAAAAGAAACACTGCAGAACAATAGAATTCAATATAATAACTTATAAATTGTGACAACTGGGTCCCGGGGATAGCACAACCACCCTTCCATAACATGGACTTCGGGTCCTGGCCCACCAGGTACCACCAGTTTCCCCGCAGACACGTGGGGCCCACCCCATGTTCCACCCACATGCCTGAACAGGTCATCTCAGTAATAACAGTCCACACATGCCAACACATGTCCTTTCCAGCGTGCTTTGTCCTCACTCACACACACCCTAGAAAACTTCCTAGAGGGTCACCAATCCTGATCACTACTCTAGGGAAAGCATGCTTAACTGTGGAGTTCTAATCAGGTAGGCTCCCGAAAAGGAAGGTGCACCTTATTGACATGAGTCATATCATTTAGTCAATTAACCCTTTAACATTCTGGGATGTTATATATATAATAACAAAAATGATCTAAATAGAATTATGATAAACATAACACATGTATATTAGGTTCTTAAATAAGTTATTGATATGTATAAATTCATATTCTAGGACCTTAAGTTCAAGAGGGTAACACATTCGGATTTAAGGTAAGTGTTTATTTCAACCGAACATCTATTTCCATTCGAGTTATTTTCACTGTCTAAATTACATCAACGTAATTCTTTTGTATTATTTTCAATTTTGTGTGAGTGTTCTATATATGTACACAAACCAGAATCCTTCTTTATTTTATGGTTCGTTACATTTTTTAAAAGGATCCTTCAAATTGTTTCTGAAATACAAGCCTGATTCAAGGGAATATCTCAATTTTTTACATATTTTCAAGGGTAATCTCTAATATGTTTTTGGAAACCATAATATCTACAAAATCACACATTTTGTTATGAAAAAAATATCTTACATCACTTCTGGTTTTATTCAATTTTTTTTGCAAAATAACTCTTCTTTTCAAAGTAAAATTGTATTTATTTCAAGAATTACTCGAAGATTTTAAAAAATTATCATCCACTATTTCAACACACTTGTTAGTTATTATGTAATATTTGTATTAGTATTCCATATTATCATCTACCATATTTATTTTAATGTGTTGTGATTATTTTTGATATTGATGTGCTATCTTTAAACCATTCATCAGTTTACTTCGAATGGTTAGTGTTTTGGCTTAATGTTCAGGAAAAGATATTTACATTTATTATATTAATGTATATGTTGTTTATGTTTATCCTAATTCATATGAGGAATTAATTGAACAGAGTAAGTGTCATGGGGGGCCTTTTATATCCCATCAGTGCATTGATAGATCTAATGAGACAAACTACGGTCTTGGCACAAGGCCTTAACAAAAATATTATTTATGGTCTTGGCATGAGGCCTTAACGGTATAGATATGTTCTCCCACATTATGCATTCCCTCACTATGAATAGAGTATTTATGTTTCATGTTGTTATTCAACTAGTAGAATAACCATGATTATTCTATGTTATGGCAATATATACTCATCTCATATTTCCTCAATAATATGTTCAAGTTTATTTTTAAAGGAATATGTTTTCAGTTATTTACCATGTCTAATGTTTATGTTATCTTCTGCTGTATTTCATACCTTACTGAAAATTTGATCTCACCCCTTTATTATGTTTCATTTTCTGAGGTCAAGAATAATTATATTGTGAATGACATGCTGAAATAACCTAGGAGTTGTGGAAGTTGTCTAAGGAGTTTCAATGTTGTTTTTCATTTCATGTTGTAATGATGAACTAATGTATATATCTTTTTTCCAATAATACTAAACTACTCGGTATTTTGAGATGCCTATTCCTTGTTTGTATGCCAATGTAACCAATAAGGCACCGACTCTAGGTAACTCTGGTCGGGGGTCCTTACAGAGTTTATTTTAAGGGATGGGTTTTCTTAAATTAAATAACCACGATGTTTTTTGAGGTATATTTCCTAAATTATTGTCGTTTGATATAACTACCTAAGTTAGTCATATCCTATCAATAAAAATTCGATAACTAGCATAGGTTCATTTAGTTTAATCTCTAAATGGAAGGCTAAGTTGGGGTTGACTCCCACTCTCTCACATCCATTCTTCACATTGGGATTCATCCTCTAAATTTCATAACATTGACACTTCCCTTAAAGGATATTATTTTATTATGTTACATGTGATATTATTTTAAATAGTTGTACTCATTATTTTTATCAAACTCACTTATCCATTTAAAACATAATTGTTCATGTCTAATCTCTCAATTATAATGAATGAAATATGAATTTGTTCTATAATAAAAGAAAAAATTTTACTAAAATAAGTGTTTTCTAAAAATGCGGGTACCTTTTTTGTAATCTTCTAATCGACATATGAATTCATAATTAAAATTATGAAAAATAAAAAATAAAAATAATATTCTCTAATATGTAGTAGCCTGGTTGATAATGGTTGTCTCTTCCATTTCCACCTCAGATGCCATATTAGTATCTTTAAATCACATCCTATATTAGAATTGGAAAACCTCCTTAGGGTTTATGGAATTCTATCATGTGTCCTATTTTCCAATTCTATCATATTCTTTATAGTAGTAGTCATCTTGTATATATATAGAGGATTGTCATCTTTTAAAATCTCTTGAGAGATTTGTTTTCTATTTTTTTAATATTAATTATCTTCCCCCCATTATATTGTTTCATTTATCTATATTATATGTATTTCTATTATAATTTTAATTAGTCAGCCGTAGTGGATCGACTCAGATACATGTAATTGGTTATAAATCCTTGTTTAGTGTGGGTGATTGACTCCTTCATTGGTGGGAGATCCCAATGTATTTTTTTCATTTCAAATTTAAAGGGTAGTTGTACCATGTGTGGATAACTTTAAAACATCAGTTTTCTTGAATATCGGTGTGACATAAACCATACATCATGGGTTTTTGGTTGGGAATAACCTAGGACTGGGATACAAGGATTATTATTCATCAATAGGTTCGAATACTAAGTCATAATGTTACTCTTTTTTCTAGCATATTCATGGTACTACTATATTGAAAACCTCCACATCCTAATGGAGGTTATACATTATAGCATACCTATTATCCACTTTCACCAAGACATAATGGGTTATCCATGATGAAACACCATTATAATACATTTATAGGATAAAAAGATACATGGAGAAATAGTGAGGCTATTGTGAAACATGGAGCTTCGGTTTAGTGTTATTCTAGGGCTCAAACACCCTTGGGTCACTATACCACATAGCCTCAGATGCGATGTGGTGATCATAAATTTGGATGTGGATACCTCATCAAATATATATGGCCATTGTTGGTGTTTTTAGTTTATTATTTTGTATTTTGTAACATGAATGGGGTAGATCGTAATATTCGATGATTTGTGGCGTGGTGACAGAGGAGGTGGTATGGATGAACTATCAGAGGATTACATCATGGAATCCTGTAGAGAAACAAGGATATTTTTTCAAGTTAAAATTAACTTAGGTAACTCTTGAGTAACACATTGAAGTATGGAGAACATTCTATCAACATAATAATTAGTATAATCACTATAATTCTTTGTCAAGTTGGATGAGGTCCAGAAGACCCCCCTACACCATGGGGATAACCATATATGGGTGAAATTCTCATCATACAATTGTATAAACCCATACCAATATATAGGAACACTCATGTGATACTTATTATCATATCTACCATGATCCAACACTCTCTATGTTAAGGCTTTCTCGGTAGGCCCATTTATTGGATCGCTAAGTAGATGAATTCAATATATGTTAAGGGATATCCCATTTTCCTTTTTTGGAAAATATCCCATTTTCATTCCTAACAAAAAAAATACCACTATGAATAATTTATTATAAAACATGTAAATTGTCCATATGTTTTTTTCCAAAATCCCATTTAAATAAAAACGACCAAAAATGAATACTATAACTCACAAAATGGGATTTAATAATTTATAATAATGTAAATTATCAATTAACATTGTTGGAACAAAAATATTGGATGAAAATAATGAAGAAAAGAAAGACCCATGACCTGCCTCACGAAGCCACGGCGCGGAGTCCCCCCATGCAACACGGCCGCTGCGAAGCAAGAGAGGTGGTACCCCTCCGCGAACTTGATTAACGTTCGTGACTCGCCACGATGCGACCGAATCCCCCTTCGCGTCGCGTGAGCTCTGCTTCGTGGCACCCCTTGCCTATAAATATTGGGCTTCCCCTAAGCCTTACGCACAGACAATCTGACCTTTCCCCTTCCTAGCTCCCAAATCATGAAGCACCCTTTGCTCAGAAAATCATGAGCTACGTGAGGTATTTTTTCATCGTGAGGCGCCTTTTCATTGTCTCATTTTGATCCCCTCTTCCGAGAGGGATTCCCTTCGCAAATCCCAAGGGCTTTAGCGAAGGAAGGGGATCCCCAAGGGGACCCGGGTTGTCATGGAGCATTTATGCTTCGCGAAACACCTCTCTTGTACACGTGATCCACATGCCAAGGCAGGGTCACTGTACTTTGTAAAGAACACTGCTTCACTGCACTTTGTGTCGTGAGACGCCTATTCTCCACGAGGAAGTGCTCTGTAAACACCCTTCCACATCACGAAGCTCCTCCCACTTGCACCTCCTCTCCATGATAAGGCTAAGGCACCCTACTTTGCGAAGCCCATCCCTTTGAAAGTGCCCTTCACCACGCAGAGCAACTGAGCTCCACAAGGCCTCTGCCTATGGACCCCTCTTCTTGGAAAATCCTCTTTTCGGGCGACCCTTCAGGTTTGTACGAAGTGACTTCAAAGTACCCTGGATGATACTACCCGTGGTGTTTCTTTTCATAATGCTTCTTCACATAGTTATGCTAAAAGTTATTTCGTCTTCGCATATCCATGCTAACGTCGACCCTTCGATTGTTCCCTTTGTGACCCCCCCTTTTGCACGGCATTGTCGGTACCTTCCCTCCCACAAGGATCAGAGTGTACTGGTTATGTACGTCCTAGGGGTGTGGAGTAAGCCCAACTCATCCGAGATTCCGGAAGTTAAACTTACACGCACCCTCATCCTCAACACATGATGTTAAATTTTGACATCGCCCCTTGCCGCTCAAGCGGGGTGCCCTCACCTTGGACATTCTGCACTCCCCCCTCTCCCCTGGTCTCACTAGGGGATGATATCCTATTTCTAGGAGTGTCTTTTGTCCATGGGGGGGGGGAGGGCGGCCATCTTGGTGTAAGCCCCTAGTCATTCTTATGGAAGGTAGCACCCATTCACCTCCATACTTCCCCACTGCCAGGGCCAGCGGAGGGCATGATATGGGATGAGGCACCCCCTTGCCTTGGTCCCAAATCCCTCTACCGTTGTGCTTTATAACCCTCGGGCCTCTATCCTAGAGTAATTCCCGGAACCATGGGCCACCTAATGCGTAAGCCCCTCTTTGCATCCCATAGACGTACCCTTCGCAACGTGATCATCAGGTCTCTGCAACCTCTTGTTTCTCACACTGATCATGACTCCCGTGAGATAAGAGTGAGCACTGATCATGACACATCTTGGCCGCCTCGGAGTGTAAGCCCGAAAATGCCCCATCTTGCACGACATTAAACTGTACACCTGAACTACATGGTCTTTGATCCATGTCAAGGCATGGTACGTAGGAAGTATCACGAGGTTCAAGCCCCACACCATTGGACCCCTGGTACATCCTCACATCGGTTCACCGGTGTTCGAAGCAAACTACATGGTCATGGATCCATGTCAAGTCATGGTATGTAGGAAGGATCCCTAAGGTTCAAGACCACCATTCGGTCGTTCTGACCTCCTTCACGTCGGTTCAACCCTGTCCCGCATGACATTAAACTACACACCTGAACTACATGGTCTTTGATCCATGTCAAGGCATAGTACGTAGGAAGCCTCCCTGAGGTCCAAGCCTGCCATCGATTGGACCCACAGTCCACCTTCAAGTTGTTTTGCTGACAACACCATCCCGAACTATGTGTACTTTGATCTGTGTCATGACATGGTACGTAGGAAGCCTCCCTTAGGTTCAATCCCACCACCCATTGGTCGCTCCGACCCTCAGTCACGTCGGTTCTCACGAACCAAACATTACGGACTTTGATTCACTACCACAGTGATACGTAGGAGGTATCTTCGAGACTCAAGCCCATCTCTACCTCCATCTCCATGAGGGTCCCATCTCATTCCTACTCCACTCTATTATAATTTTCCATCACCCATCCTGATCCTTACCCGGGCAGCCACATCCCGGTGAGATCATGTGACCTCATTCCCTCCCCAAAGTATTCAGGAATTTTCCCATGTGTTGGCCCCAACATTGGTGTCCCCCCAAGGGGTTCTTCAATCTGAATCACTCTATCCAGTGTTATGATTAGTCTGATTAGTCTCGATTGTACATTAAACTCGGGGAATACCCTATGTTAAATAGGGGAATCTACGTAAAACCTCAGATACATGCCTATGGAATATGATCCCCAGTGCTCGATGTGCGATGCCACGGGCTTCCACGCCCTCGAGAAGCCCTATAATAAGGGATAAAAGACAGACACATCAATTACCAAGTGTCTAGACATGCCAGTGACATCTCAACCTGACTACATCCCCAAATGAAGGTTGCTTCCCTGACCGGACCCCTTGGATTGTCCAGACAGAAGCAGTGTAATTAACATGTGTCCATGGAAACATTGCACTAGGAAGAGTTTCACGAGCAATGTATTAAATCTATGAGGGAGACTCGGACTAGGAGACGAGTTCTGAGGAGGAATCCACAGAAGGAAGAACCGACATCCCAAAATCCTGGTTTCAATCAAGGAGAAGATGTCCCTGAATAAGGAGCGAATGCCACCCGCCTTTGGAAAGAGGGAATGCAGGGTAACAAATGAGCCACGCCTGTCGCACCC
The DNA here is from genome assembly GCA_963277665.1 of Viscum album. Classification (NCBI taxonomy): domain Eukaryota; kingdom Viridiplantae; phylum Streptophyta; class Magnoliopsida; order Santalales; family Viscaceae; genus Viscum; species Viscum album. The sequence continues at coordinate 977,635,938 of OY728125.1, forward strand.
AAGCTGACGGATGCGATCACCTTAGCGAAAGCATCAAAATCAAAAATGTTGAACCCGACTTGAAGAAGTTCTACTCAATATGGAGATTAGTAGCACTCGAGACATAAGTAGATTGACATGTCACCAGATCTAGCTATCCGGTGCCGGATCCCGCCATGAAAATAGTGGGCCTGGCGTGAAACTCACCATAAGATTGGTTAGTCTGCATGTTGGGAGTCAAGGTTTGTGATGTTTTCAGCGTGTATCCCTCTAACCGGCCATGGAATAATGAATGGCGTTGGGGAATCGGGCATCAATTTTCTTTTCTTTCAGTGCTAATGAGCTAATCTCCATACCTCCAGGAACCCAGCTGGTGCATCTGTAACCGGATCACCTCCCGCCCACCGATGTGGGGGCTGGGGCAATCTCAACGCAGCCACCCCTCATGGTTCTGCCTTTTCTGTGATGACCTCGACTACCACAGCTATTTGGTGCTGAATCCCCCTCTCCCCATAAGATATTATCCAATGAATGGTAATCAATAACCATGTATGTAGGTACGAGGAGGAATGGGTCATCCCTAATAAGGACATGGACCGCCTGAATTTGGAGGCATTTGCACATTGCCGACAACACCGCCCCCAAGGGCCGCGTAGGGAGCCACTGATCCCCACTCCAACCTCTAATCATTTTGAGGGCCTATCCTCGGAATGCCTCGATGAATCCATTACCCATGCCGATGAGGTAGGGGATGTTCCGACCCGACCAGCCAGAGTTCCGTCCCAGGGGTTCCCAGCGAGGGCCCCACCAGGCCGTGCCAGCGCTGCCATCTGTTTCCCTGAGCTGAAGAGCAGGTAGACTACCTACCTGCACCACTGGTATCGGGCCGACTGACCTGATGCCAGTGTCGGGTAAATGCCGAGGAGGATTTCCATCGAGGGGTGTCAACAACAGTGACTGATATGGCCCGAGCTTCCACCGATGTGCATCATCAACCCCCTGCATACACCGAGCAGGGGATGTTATATACCCGACCCAGATCAAGGCCCCAACCTCCCCACGGGCAGGCTGGGTCGACTCTCCTAGTTGCAGTCATAGGCAGTGGTCATTGTTGATTAACTCACAGCAATGCCACCCACTACGGGGGACCTCCCCGTGCAACCACCATAGAGGATGTGTGCCTTTCCAACTCCTAGGCCCGGCTCGGAGGTATGCCACGTGCCTCCTTCGACCTGAATGAGGGCCTTCCCCGTGGTAGCAACACAACATATGGGAGCCTCTCTCATACTCATTACACTGGATACAGAGCCGTCCCCTCTACCATGGACCACCGGGGACCCTCCTCACGTCCTTGGAGCAGCCGACGAACGTCATGTTTGTCCTATCAACAAGAGTAGTGGAGATCAACCTCACTTCACCAGCACCTGACACGGAGGTCCTACCCGTGTCCAGTTCGATCAGCACGAGGACCTGCCTCACATTATCGTCACCAAGGGAACTACGCATGGAGGTACTACCCGGGCTCACATTAGTTCCAGCGGGGGTCCCACCTATACCAGCATCTAGCACTGAGGTCCTCCCCATGTCCTCTTTGACATCTGCCCCGGTGCTCTGCGCACCCCATCCCACTCAGGCGGAAGTACTTCCCACCCCAACACTATTATGGTTGAAGGACCTCCTAGTGCCCGGAATTTTCCCATCCCCGAAGATCCATCCTGGTGTAGGAAGGCCGGTCACCGCAGCTGCAAGAAGAGTACCTAAAATCTTTAGACTAAGATCAAAATGGTCAGCTTCTCGGATTCTGAAGAAGAATACGACTCAGTAGTGGAACCCCCCCTTCAGTCCTCTATGTCAAGGACCAGGGAAAGAACAAGGCGTATTAGCATCATCCTTCCATAATGCGATATTCACCGGATTCCTGCCTCTCTTCATAGTTAAGTCTAAGAGAAGGAAATTTTGGGAGTCCCATAGGTTCCGACCATGCAGTCACCACTGTCATCACTAAGAGAACCCTCTATCTCTACAAGGGATCATTGAGAGCTATTTTGGGGACTAGTGTAGGGTGAGCCACAACGTGACCCATCGTCGGTAACCATGATCACTGCACCAGAAGCTGTGTTTTTCAGGCCGACGTATCGTGACATTGTGGCTAGATCACCGCACTCCACGGAGGACAGCCCAGAGTTCGGTGGCCAGTCCGCTCGCTCTTCGTATTCTCTACTGCCCAGTTTGTTGTCTCAGCGGTCTCCCTCAGTACCGCTCTCATTTCCACAGCCACCTCCAGTTCACATGTGGGGCAATATGGGGCCAGACCATGAATCTGAGCCCAAGAGCTTCTGGATCATTCTCGTAGCAAATCATTTTCCGTATAAGTTCTAGCCGACCGTAGCATTGAACTTCTGTGCACCGGAATATCTCACTCCAGAGAAAGTCGAGTGCTTCCACCAAACCCTATGGGAGACACACATCCATCATCGGTATCACCAGGTGGTGTACCCATGGATCCAAGTGCCCTTTGAGGAAACCAGCGAACAATGTTGTCTGGCTGATTTGGCCACACTCCCCGTGGCCCAGCGCACTGATTCACCAGGTCACCAGAGGACCATCCAATAAAAATTATTTCAGAGTTTCTGGGTACTCCACAAAATTATCAGGGAGGCTACCCCCCACGTGAAAGTCCGTGGCTGGGGGAAGTACACCACCCTCCTCTTCAGCTCTATTCGATGACAAACCGACCCGATATGCGATATTGAAGACGTGACCCTGGGTAGGGTCATGGTCCATATGGCTGATGTCGTGGAAAAGGAGGACGACATGGACTTCCTGGATGGAGACATACCCCCTGAAGATGTTCCACCATTGTTGGACCCATCAGGGAGGATTAACCACTAGCAAAGGAACCCCTTAGGTCTCCGAGTTCCCACCTTGTCATTGGTACTCATTTGGAATGCCGGTAAGTGCACAGAGCATGTCAGATCCCTCAAGCACTCCGACCAGTATGCCTTAGTGCCGAAGAGGGAGGAAGATTCCGAGAAGGCTGCATTTCGTCAGCAACCCGCTGAGTAGAAGAGGCTGGTCGATGAACTCCTAAACGAACGTGCTATAGAGAGATGACCCGATTATGGAAATCCTAGGCCCGAGCAGGAAGAACGTCCCCCTGGGGAGGTGACTCCAAGAAACCTTAATCATACCACCCCTGCAGACAGGGATGAAGCATGAACTCACGATAAGAGGGCGCGATACGTCTCATCGAACCCTCACGAATGACATGGCAAACCGAGGAATCCGGACCGGATTCCTCCAGCCGCCCTCAGGCCGCTCCGCCCGTCGCTCCATGAGCTGTTGATCCCACTTACCGTTTCGAAGATCCCAGCAACACACTCATGGTTAGGGATCCCCGTCAAGACAGGGACCCCCGCCCTGATGATCCACTGGCGACACTCATCGCCCACCTCAAGGCATTGAAAAATTGGTAGGTGGCAGTCCCACCAGATGGAAAGCCATATCCAGCATGGGTGGATGATATGCATAAACCCCTAGGTTTTGGAAATCCTACTTTCTTGCCCGTTAATGGAACATGGGACCCACCACAGCACCTGGCGCACTTTTCCTCTAGGTGTGGCCCTATGTTGGGAACTCCAGCATAGAAGGAGGCCTCCAAGCTCCGATGTTTTGTGCAGACATTGGAAGGCCCTGCATTTGTCTGGTACAACCAGCTCCCCATTGGATTGGTGGCCGACTGGGAGGATCTTCGCATGAAATTCCTATACCAGTTCAGCTCGACCACGCGAAAGATCAACATCACAGACCTCTTCTGGTGCAAGAAAAGGCCTGATGAGAGAGTCGCGGACTTCATCGCCCAGTGGAAGGGGCTCACATACTCCCTCGATATGCCACTGCCTCAAGAGAAACTATTGACGATGTGCATAGAGAATGTCAAAACAGAACTGGTTCCTTCCATGATCACCCAGAATAACCCTAGAGGGTTTCGAGATTTCTCAGATAAGGCCCAGCGCCTCGAGGATGCTCTACAACAGGCTAGTCAGGCGTGTTCGCTTCCCCTTGCGATCCCATCAAGGAGGGCCACCAAAGCAGAGCCCGCCGCGGTGGCCCAAATAGAGGCCCCCAGGAAATTATAATTTCTTCCAGTGGCACTGACCCCGCAACCTCGTAGAGGACCTCAACCTCAGGCATAGCCTCCTGGCCAGCAGCTACGGCCTTAGAATCGGTAGGTTACCCCACGCAATGCGCCACCGCCGCCTAGGCGAGATAATTAGGCTCTACCTCCTCAACAGGCTCCTTCATCCCCACGTTAGGGACAGGCTCCCAGAGCCCCATATCTGGAAATAAGGAACCATATTTACTCATTCAATGATAATAAGGTCCCCAGTTACTTCTGTAGTGCCCTAGCGCATGGTATTGGGGGCTTTCCCGAGTGTAGAAGGATGACAGAGGTGAATCTCACTGATCGCCCCAACTACTTCTCCTATAATCGGATCCTGGGGAACACCCTCAAGTAGTGCTATGTATTTAAAGACTGGATCCGAGACCAGGTCGATAAAAACATAGTTAGGTTAGGCCCGACCTCGTAATATGTAGCGACTGTCTTTGTGGGGTCAAAACGTTGTAGCGGCGATGAAGGCGAGTGGCAGCAGGTTCCCAACCACGGATCCCATAAGTACGACGACTGGATGGCTCGTAAAATAGTCTCCCATTCCCATGGTATTATTCCAGCATTCCTAAATCATCTCAAACCCTCAGAATATGAATCTAGCACCTCTGCGTCATCATCTCAGCCGACCTCTTCTCAGACAAGCAAGCATCGGCGGCGTTGGAAGAAGCAGCGCTCTCCGCCACTGTCGCCATCATCACAAAATTTTGGTGACTTCATGCCTCTTGAGATGTGGATAACTCTGAGAATTCTCCCAATGGTGGATGATTCATCAAGTGACAGTCAAGGGTATTCTTTGGTCAACACCGTCGAGTTGGTAAACCCCTATATGACTTCCGACGAAGGGGAACGCCGGGTGAACTTCCCCAATGTCCCTAGCCGACGCCAACGTCGGTGGAACCGCAACCATATGGGTCATCAAGGAATGTAAACTGGAACTTTCCTCCAAGACGTGCAAGCCACAGAGAACAGGTAGCAGGCGTAGTGCAGAACTCAGTACCTGCAACCTCCTCATCTAGTGTCCTCGGATCTACCTCCACCACCGTTTGTGCTACTAGATTAGTTAGAGTTACAACATTTGTACTGCAACTAGCTTCACCCTACAACAGGAGAAGCTCAGTTGTATGGTCCTCATCTGGAAGCTTCTCTTAAGGCCTCGACCAGTGAGAAACTGGGCGTACGAAGCACTAGCCAGCCACCGGTCAAGCTGGCAGGGCCTGCCATGCCTCCAATCGCAGAGTGTCCTCCAGTAAGAAAATGCTCGAGTCTGGCCCGGAAGTATGATGTTCTAAAGAACCTTGCCGAAATTCCAGCGAGGCATTCTATTCATGAGGCTCTTCTCATGTTGTCTAAAATGTGTGAGGCTCTTTATGAGTCCCTAAGGAGACCCCTCCAGTTTGAAATGGATGTAGCAGCTGTAGAAGCCTTCCACGCCGGGGAAATCGAGAACTCTGAATTCCATGTAGTTATCTCATTCTCTGGTAAAGAGAAAGACCCTCCCATACAGGGGCAAAATCGTCCACTGTAAATCACTGGTCAGTTCAATGGTATGGAATTCTGCCGCTGTCTTGTTGACACGGGATCTGGGATTAACCTAATTCCAACTCGGACATTGTAGAAGCTGGGGTTGTCTGAAGATGATCTGACTCCCTCCAACCTCAGAATCCAGGGATACAATTGGACTGAGTAGTACCCAGTTGGAAAGATCCACTTGAAGACCCAGTTAGGTGGCCCAGTTTCCAGTACCGAATTCATGGTTCTCTCTCAGGACACTGCGTACAACGCATTTATGGGCAAGCTATGTCTCCACCTGCATGAAGAAGTTTCTTCATCGTATCACCAATGCCTCAAGTACTCCTTCGATTGTCGAGTAGGAATGATCCAAGGAGATGAGTATCCTTTCACCTCCTTTGAAGCCCATTATCTAGACACTGACTACTATAAGAGCAAGGATAAGCAGATTCCAGAAAGTTAGGCTGAACCAGCGCCAGTCACACGTGATCCTAGGGCCGGTCTGGAAGACGCCTATGTCTTCCCAATCCATCGACTAGAGTCCACAACCCCCGAAATGGGGCAGTGTTATGTGGTTTTGGGTATTAGAGGAAGGAATATTCCCAGGTCCAAACAACAATGAAGAATCACCTCGTACTCCTACACCAACCGGGCTCAGGTAATCCCGAATCCTCCTACCCTTGTACGGTATCGAGATGTTAGGATCATGGAAACAGCGGTACTTCATTCGTGTCTGTTTCACTGGTCTAGAATTAATAGGCTCAAGCCGATGCGCCACCACTGCTTTGATGTTATCATGTGTGGCCTAATGGGGCAAAGACTACATGGGATTGGATCGACTGCCTTCATCGCTATGGTATTAGTGGCACATGAATCTCCTGACATGATGACCACCACCACTCAAGATGTCACCAGCCACCCATCAGAGTCTAGTGGCTCAGAGACAACTCCCCCCAGGGATGATCACTCCACAAGTGGAGAAGAGAACATAGAATATGATCCCCTCACCTTTGAAGAATGTGTCTCTACCCCGGTTGACGAACTGTTACATGTGAACCTTGGTAGCGAGGCAGATCTGAGACCCACATTGATCAGTGCTTCCATGTCCCTCGAGGAGCAACTGCAGTACGTGAACATCATTAAGCAGCACCGAGATGTGTTTGCCTGGAGTTATGGAGAGATTCCAGGGCTAGATCCCAAGGTAGCTGTCCACCGCCTCAGTCTCCCGATGAACCATCATGGGTTCAAGAAGCCTCCTAGAAAGATTCACCCGTTTCACGGTGCCATGGTCGAGGTCGATGTTGAAAAGCTTATCAAATCCAAATTCTCCAAGGAAGTCCAGTACCCCAAGTGGCTAGCCAAAATTGTGCTGGTCAGGAAGAGAAACAGGCATATCAGAGTCTGTATCGACTTCTGCGATCTCAACCGCCACTGTCCGAAGGATGATTTACCCCTCCCAGTGACAGAGTTGTTAATTGATGCCACGACCGTGTTCCATTCCCTCTCATTCATGGATGGGTGTTTTGGGTACAACCGGATCCGAATAGCCCCCTAAGACGAGGATTCCACCGCTTTCAGGGCCCCTTGAGGTACAATATGTTAAAATTTTATTCCCTTCGTCCTGAAAAATGGAGGTACCACCTATCAGTAGGCCATACATCCCATATTCAAGCCAATTTTGGGAACATTGGTGGAAGTTGATGTGGATGATCTGTTGGTCAAATCCCGCCAGTTCCAGGAGCATCTCACGGTTCTTGAGAAAGTGTTCGGTTTCCTCCGCTCCCTCCACCGAAAGATGGACCCATTGAAGTGCGCCTTTGGGGTCACCTCTGGGAATTTTCTCGGATTTGTTGTCAGATACCAAGGCATCGAGATCAACCCAGAGAAGATCAAAGCCATCAGCCAGATGCCTCCCCCGAGTAATATTCAGGAGCTTTGAGGTCTTCAAGGCCACTTAGCCTACATACGACGATTAATTGTGAATCAGGCTGGCAAGTGTACTCAATTTTCTCAGATCATGAAGAAAGGATCCACCTATGAATGGGATGAAGAGTGTCTGGATGCCTTCGAGGAAATCAAGAAGTATCTTCTCCAGCCTCTGGTCTTGATTACACCCATCTCCGGAAAGCCGCTGATCCATTATTGGACCGCTCTGGAACGGTCTTTCGGTTCACTTCTCACCCACAAGAACAATTAGGGCACAAAGAATAACCTCTATTACCTTAGTTTCATGATCCTCTATACAGAGACCAGATACACCCGCATCGAAAAGAGCTTCCTTGCACATGTTTTTTCCATACAGAAATTGAGACATTATCTCCATCACCATGAGGTACATTCGGTCTCCTGGGTAGACCCATTGAAGAACATTCTGAGCCTCCCCGTGTTGACTGGCCGACTAGCGCGATGGGAAGTGATCCTACAGAAGTTCGACATCAGGTTTGTGCCTCAAAAGGATATCAAGTGGAAGGCATTGGAATACTTTTTATCTTCCCATCCATCCTTCGCAGATCAATACCTAGATCTAGATTTTCCTGATGAGGCAATCCTCTCAGTAGATTATGCTGTCTCATATTGGAAAATGCACTTCGATTGTGCCTCACAGAGCCACACCGGTAGGAGGCTCAATGAACCTAATCTCAAAAGAGTGGGTCTGGGTGTCGTCTTCATCACCTCGGTGCAAGTCATCCTGCCATACCCAGTCCTATTGTCATAAGGCTGCACCAACAATGAGGAAGATTATCAGGCTCCAATCACTGGCCTCGAGCTGGCCCTTGAGATTGATGATACCCATTTTCACATGAAAGGGGATTCCAAGCTAGTAATCAAGCTGGTAAATGGAGATTATGTTGTCAGAAATCCAGAGCTCATGCCATTGTTTGAGTGCAACCTCCGTCTAATGGTCTGGTTCCCTTCTTGACTAGAGTTTCCCCATGTTCCTCGGTCACAGAATGGTCGAGCAGATGCCTTGGCTGGCCTAGCTACGTCACTTGCAGAGCCCGAGCAGTATGATTTGATTATACATGTGGCACATCGAAGTGTCATCTCCCCCTTCACCCCAAAGGATGACGATGGCCTACAAGTAAGCCATCTTACCGCCAGACCCTCCACGCCAGGAGCCCCAGGTTCTTCAGATGCAGTGGTTGAGTCCACTCCCGACTAGATGGAACCATTTTTCGAGTATCTCAAAAATAGTTTCCTCCCGGATGATCGGCTGAGCGCGAGCAAATCCGACGAGGCGCACTGCAGTTTACCCACCAGAGTGGTCCTAGTCTTGAGTGGGTCCACTATAAGTGGGGCTTCGATTTTTTTCTCCTCTGTTGCATCCAAGGAGTCAAGATTCCACATGTCATGCAAGAGGTTCATGCCGATGCCTGCGATTCCCACCAAGCTGGGCCAAAGCTACCCCATCAGATCCATAGACTAGGGTACTTCTGGCCCTCTATGATCCATGATTGTATTGAGTTTTCCAAGAGATTCCACACGTTCCAAGTCCATGATAACTTTCTATATCGGCCACCAGAGCCCCCCCAATCCACCATGTACACTTTTCCATTTGCGGTGTGGGGACTCGATGTCGTGGGACCATATCCACTGGTGACAGATTTCTAGTGTTGGTTCTTCCTAACCGCTACAGTTTTATTCTCCAAATGGGCAGAGTCAGTTCCACTCAAAGAGGTCAAGGCCCATTCTATCATCGACCTTGTGAGCTCCAACATCATCCACCAGTTTGGAGTCCCTCACGTTGTCCTTACCGATAATGACACTAACTTCCGAGAAGCTGAGCTGAAGAAATTTCACACAAAGTACAATTTCTGTTCGAACCATACCTCTTGCTATCATGCGCAGGAAAATGGACAGATCGAGGAATTCATCAAAACCCTTTCTAACCTTTTGCATCAAATGGATGGTCAGAATAAAAAAATTTCTCAGAAAAAGCTCCCCAATGCCATCTGGGCGTATCGGACAACGACTCACAATTCCACCTAGGTGACTCCATATACCCTGGTGTATGGGGCTGAGGTCGTCCTACCCATCAAGATCTAGCTACCATCGTTATGCACTGTAGTTTATTACTAGGTGGCCAAAATTCGTCTAGATGAATTGGAATCACTCGATGAGAATAGGCTCTGTGGCATGTACAATCTAGAAAGGCATCAGAATAAGATATCTGGAGCCTTCAACAAGAAGGTTCTCCATCGCTATTTTCTGTGAGGTGGTCGGGTATTGGCCCTCTAAGCACCAATGATTCACGGTAGGAAAACACCCAAGCTGAATCCCAAGTGGGAAGGACCTTAGATAATTCATAAGGTATACCCCAATGGAGCATACTCCATGGTAACCATGGATGGTGAGTGCATTACACCTCCCACCAATGCCAAGTTCCTCAAGAAATAGTTTTCCTGAGCCCCGGGTCCCACATGACCCTAAACTGCACACCAGTCCTGCCTGACTTTAAACTGCACCATCGTCCTACATGACGTTAAACTGCTCATCTTCGTCCATCATGATGTTAAACAGATCATTATCATTCCGCATGACAATACACTGCAAAACGGTCCGAGCTCTATGACCTTAAACTAATATCACCCTCGTCCTCACTACAAGACATTAAAATGCATGTTGTCCAGGCCCTCCTAACCAATTCCCCTTGGCCCTCTCAAGACTCATTCCCTCATCCTCACTGTAAGACGTCAATATACAAGTTGGTCAGGCCTTCCTGACCAAGGCCCCTTGGCCTTCTAGGGTCCCATCCCTCGTCCTCCCTGCATGACGATAAACTAAAATCCGGGCAGGCCTTCTTGACCAGGGCCCCTTGGTCGTTTCGGGCCACCGGCCCTAGTTTTTTCTTATAGGATTGTATGGTGTGGTATGGGATTATGTCCTCATTTACGTCGGGTAACTCGTCATACCATACACATCCCCAGATAAGATGTGTTTCATCATCCTACATTACATTAAATTGTTCTTCTAGAACTATGTATGGCTTGATTCCCATCCTCATGGGATACGTAGGAATGCTCAGATGCTTCATTTTGAGCCCACCCCAAAACTCTTCTCTTTGACTATTCCCCCTGGGTATAGCTTCCTTGGAGGGTCCTCGCATGATATAAAGTTGGATTCCTTATCCCCATTCATACGAGGATTATAATGGGAACACCATGTCCCCACTCCAATTCTATTATCCTCCCACGTCCTCACCGCACGATGTTAAACTGCATGGACTTGAAGAACAACATATGGATTTATTCCCATCCACATGGGATACATAGGAATGCCCGGACACTTCGGCCATTAGCCCATCCCAAAATCCAGAATCATCCCCTCGGTTCAAGACATATGGAAGGGTGCATACTTTTTCCCCACTTCATGTTGAGTTAACCTAGATCCGGCTGTATGTGCCGCTCCCTGGGGGAGATCACCTCATTGAGAGATAGGCACAGGTCGCTATGGGGATGATGTGTTTCAAAAATGGTCAACAGCTATCCTAGATCATTAGATCCACCCCAAGATGTCCCAAACATCGAGTGTACTGGTTCATTCTGCCCCGTTGTATCTCTAAGTGACGAACTTCCTTCGGGCGAGGCCATCCCTCAGGCCCCTTGGCCTTTCCGGGCCCCTGGACCAGGTTCTCTTTTATGGGATTATACATTATGGTGTGGGATTATGTCCTCCATCACGTTGGGTTGCTCGCCGTGCTGTACACATCCCCGTATGATACATATTATCCTCTCCTTTTCCCCACTACAAGACGTTCAACTACAAGCTGGTCAGGCCTCCCTGACCGAGGCCCAAACTCAAGACCCTTGGCCTTCTCGGGCCCCTAGACCTCGTCCTCACTGCAATACGTTCAACTAAAATCTAGTCAGGCCTTCTTGACCGAGGTCCCTTGGCCTTCTCGGGCCCCTGACCCAAGTTCTCTCTCATGGGATTGTGCAGTGTGGCATGAGATTATGTCTTCATACACGTCGGGTTATTCTCCATGTCGTGCACCTACTTCGATTGAGATACCATACCCCTCCTATTCCTTACTTCAAGACGTTAAACTGAAAGATGTTCAGGCCATCCTGACCGAGGCCCCTTGGCCTTCTCAGGCCCCCGGCCTAAGTTCCCTTTTATGGGATTGTGCTGTGTGGTGTGGTATTATATCCTCATTCACGTTTAGTTACTCACCACGTCGTACACTTCATAGTTTGGATATCCTCCCCCCCGTGTATCTTCAAGAACTACGTGTGGATTGATTCCCATTCTTATGGGATACGTAGGACCACCTGAATGACTAGACTTTGGGTCCAGCCCCATCTCTCAGAAACCGTCATTTCATCTTGGCCCCTTGGCCTAACCTCTCCTTCCTGGAGCCGTTTCATCAACCCTTTTTGGCAGTTCAATAATGTGCCTATGGGTACTCTGGTTTAGTGCTTAGAATATTGGACTCTGCTCGGACATGCTTCCACCTGCTTTTCAGGATTTTTGTTTCTCTTCATTAGGGATTCCATCACCTTTCACACCCAAAGGGACCCCCGACTGGTAGGGATTCTAGGATTTTTGGCTCTCCTACCATTACAACCCCCGAATAGCATGGATACTATGCATAAGGGATCTACTACCGTTATGGTACAACTCCCCCAAGGGTTTTGGTCAACAAATTGATACAAATCCCACATTGAGAATATGGTCAGTGGTCGATGCTCGTTTGTTGTTCCCAATTCAGGATAACGTGATATGGAGACTGTTCTTCTGCCACGGTTACTGGTTATCCTCTATCGCCATGTCATCCCCATTAAGCACAAAATGACTGTTACACGATTCACATCGTTCTCCACTTTTCATATCTGAGTAGAACTTCGACGCTCATGATGTTATTCCTCAGTGTGCATCTGCATACCAGGGGAACAAATCCACGGTAAGGGATTCCTATGGGGCTCTGCACTGATTTCCCTTTGATGGACCTTCCATGTATTGCAATAAAGACCTTCCTCCCTTGTTTCCCACATCAAGTTTGACTCACCTGGGATTAGGGATCGGGTTGAGGTCAGACCTTACATGGAAGGCTACCAGATCTCCATGGTCCAAGCACTAAGACCATAAACTAAGATCTCCTCATAACTATGTTCAACTTGATTTCCATTCTCATGTGATATGTAGGAATGCCATGACCTGGGTCCAGCTTGAGTTCTGTGAATTTGTCTTCTCTATCTTGCCTTCGGGACATTGTCTATAGGACCGCGCGGTGTGGCACGAGATTATTTCCTCATTCACGTCAGGTTTTCAATAGACACGGAATGCACACCCCGTTCTAAAACATAGCCCTCCCATTTCTTGTCCCACATGACATTAAAAATCACCTTTCTAGAACTACGGGTGGCTTGATTCCCATCCTTATGGGAGACGTAGGACCACCCGAATGTCTATACTTTGGGTCCATCCCCACCTCATTGAGATATCCCAATCTTCCGGACACCTAGGACCCTTGGCCTATCCCTCTCCATGAGTGGGATATATAGGTGTTGTACAAGGTTTTTGGAACCATGCCCCCTTCTCCCAGGAATCCACCATCTCTTGGCCGCCCTCAAGATGAGTCCATCGACCCCTTGTAGTGGTCCTCCCATGTGTTAATAGTACTCTGGTCTAGGACTAGGAGTGTCAGATTCAACATGGTCAAGTTCCTTCCACTTGTAAAGCTTTGTATTCCCCTTCATTCGGGCTTCCATCATTTTTCGCACCCAAATGGACCCCCATGAATGGCATGGATACTATGCTTAAGGGCTCTCCTACCATTACGGGCCAACACCCCTGAGGGTTTCAGACATCAAACTGATACAAATCCGATATTTCGAACATGGTCAGTGGTTGATGCTCATTTGTTTGTACCCATTTTAGGCTAACATGATAGGATGTTATGTTGCGAACATGGTCAGCAGTAATCCTCTATCGTCACACTAGCCCCGTCAGGCCTTGAATGTTGGTTGCATGATTCACATTTGGTTCCACCCCATCATGTACTACTAGAATCTTGACACTCTTGGTGTTATCCCTCAGTGCACCACTGCACGTCAGGGGGACAAATCTGCAATACGGTGTCCTTCGTGGCTCCCACGGTCTGAGATCTAAGACCATAAATTAAGATCTTCATTAAAGGATATTTGTGGCTCGATCCCCATCCCCATAGGATGCGATTGGTCACCTGGACATCTTGTCTCCGATTCCATCTCAGCTGGGATCTTGTTCCTCATTCCCCTTTCACTCTCTCCCCAATTTAGCCCCCTTGGAATAAGTTTTCCATCTACGAATTGTGTGCGCTGTGATGTGGGATCACGTCCCCATCCATGTCGGTTATGTTTCATGGAATCGTACCCATTCCCTGCCTAGAATCGTCTCTACTACATTTGCGCTGCATGGTGTTAAAATGCATGCATGGTACTATCACATTACCCTAAACTGTGACATTATCATCCTGGTTGCATGATGAAAAACGGAACCACATTGTGATGACCTCATCGTAGAAGATGTCATGTTGGGTATTGGTCATATGCCAAGCCATTTTTCAATGCCTACTATGGATTGATTCTTGTGACAACACCGGGGCTTGCTTCCCAGGTCCTATCGCTTCACAAAAAAACCACTCACCTTAATGGAAAAACAAGATTTATCAAATACCGCTTCATTGGATGCGAAGGCTAAACCCATGTTCCTCTTTCATTTACATAAACTATGTGAAGATTTATCCCCATATTCATGGGGTATGTAAGATCACCTGTTCACTTTTCTTCAGGCCTAGATCAACTCTCGTTTTCGGTCCCTCAAACTAAAACCATCTGAGAAGAACGTGGTGGTCGGAACCCCCGGTTCTCATTCACGTCGGTTATTTGAGTTACCCCACCACGTGCCTCCTGTGTTTCATCCCACCCATGGTCCAAAGTCTATGACCCTAAACTAAGATCTCCCTATGGGAAGGAACTCGACTCCCTCTCTCTAATACTTTTCATTGTCGTATTCAGATGTGTTTTGACGAAGATCCCGAAGTGGGAAATTTTCATGGAGACATTCCTCTTGTTCCATGTCCAAGCTTCATGGACTCGTTATTTGGATCCTCATCTTCTTCCACATTCAAAAAGGACCCTTAAACGACATGGATACTAGGATTAAGGGCTCTCCAAGGATGCTGGGCCTAAGGGCTCTCCAATCGTTTCAGGCCAACTTCCCTACGGATCTCTGGCAATATTTGCGACATGGTCCCGTGTTTCGAACATGGTCAACGGTCGACCCTCATTTGTCTATCCACATTCCAAGCTAATGCGATATGGATGTTGCATTTCTACCAAGGTCAATAGTTATCCTCCATCATCACGCCATCATCATTGTGGTCCAGATTTCTAGATTCATGATTCACATATTTCCGCTTCCTCATATTCAAGTGTAATTCTGGTATACTCTTCTCTACCTCTTCGCGCGTCTAGGTGCGCTTCATGGACGAATTTTCATCTTTGGTTAGGTATTCACCGAGCATCCCTCTATCCTACCATTCCCATTTCGGTGTCGGGAATGTCCCACCATTACTTCTTGTTTCCCACACCGAGCACGAATCATGTGGGCTTAGTAGTGTTGGAAGGATGTGTACCAATGGGGTCGGGCTTCTCATCATCCCACATGACGTTAAACTATGCTCTCAAAACTACATACGGCTTGATTCCCATTCTCATGGGATACATAGGGACACACAGGCATTTTACATCGGGTCCAGCCTTAGTAATCGTAAGTTCATATTCCTCCCCATTTTCAGCCTATGGCCTAACCCCTTGTAGGGAACCGTGTAACCGCAGATTTGCCCTGAACAAGTTTGGGATGCCCCAAGATGACATTGGGAAGCGACAGCCCCCCTCATCCGAGAGGCCCAGTCTGAAAGAAGGATTGATCCATGATCAAACCGATGCATCCATCCAATGTCTCTCCACCACGGTGGCATAATTTCATGAGTGTCAGACTCTAGTGGAACAACCCACCACTCCACATTCCACGCTTTCCGTGCCCCTTATTTGGACCCTTTTCCTCTTTCATGTCTGGAGGAACCCCCTAACAGTATGGATGCTCGGCCTATAACCCACCTACTGTCCTAGGGAAATGTTCCGAATGTCTAACAGATGTATGGAGGAACCCCCTAAAAGTATGTTTTCTCGGCCTATGGCACACCTACTGTCCTGGGAAAAAGTTCCCGAAGAATAATAGTTAGAATTTTGAGTTTGGTACCATGTTTCGAACATGGTCAATGGTCGACCCTCATTTGTTATCCCCGTTTCAGGCTAACTCAATAATGATTCTGTGTTTCCGCAATGGTCAACATTTATCCTTTATTGTCACTCCATCCCCATAGTGTTCCAAATTCTAGGTATCGTGATTCACACATTCCACTTTCATATGTTCAGACTAATCCCGACGCCCCTCATGTTACCCCGCTCGTGCATCAGAGCACACATGAATAACTTCTTTTCGATTGTTCTAAATCCATCCTCGAGAAAGAAACTCATTTATTCAAAGATCAAGACATGAATGTGTGTTTGAGAGTTTATGATCCTTATAACACTCGGGGGTTTATTCCTCCCATGGACGGGTTGACCCCATCAAATGAGAGTTGCAGTTCTGCCACCCTCCTACATGTGGTATCCAAGAGTTGATGCTTTCGGCTCATATCCCGCTCCTCCTCAGTAGCGATGGGGTGTAATTCATCATCTTCGGCATGGGCCCTCTTTATGTCTGCCTGAATGACCACCATTTCATTGGAGGCTCGCCTCATACCCTCTTCTTCCTCTTCCAGCTGGGCCGTTAATCAAGAGATCAGATCTTCTTGTTTGTTAAGAGAGGCTGAGTGCTCGTCCACCCGGATCTGTAGCCGCTAGTCTTCATTTTCAGCCTCTCGGAGTTTATTGGTGTTCGTCTCTTTCCACCACTTCCAGCCCCCTCTATGGAAGTGATCATACTCCCAAATATTCTCCACCATGATATCTCAGATGAGAAGGTGATGGTGTTGGGCATGCACTACCCCAGCACATAGATCGTGCAGTTGTGAGAGAAGTCTGTCCATCTCATCCAGCCATAGTGTCTGGGGGGTCTTTTTGATAAAGTGTGTGACCATCTTCCATGATCCGTGACAGAATATGTCGTTGTCCACTTCGTCGGAGGGTATTTCATCCTAGTCTACGCAGTTGGTAGGCTCGTATATGGGGTACGCCCTCAAGAAATCAACAGCAGGATCTGAATCTAGTGTGGGATCAGGCGTGGAATATGGAGTTGATTCAGATGCGGCGGGACTCGGGTTGACCGAAAAATCCTCATCATCGGACCCCACCTCAATAACCTCAGGCACGACCACCTGATGGTCCCGCTAATAACAGGGGAAGCTACAGCTCGGGTGGGTGGGGTAACTATCTCCACGATCACTGGCATTCCTCTGGGAGGGACACCACCAGAAATATCCACCAGCCTCGCTGCAGCAGCCCATGCCAGTCGAAGAACTGTTCGTGAAAAAGATGGGCATGGACGTCAGTTTTTACGATCAAAGGGTATCAGTAATGAACTCAATTGAGAGGAATTACAGAGATTTAACTCTTTGTACTGCTCCTGAGTTGATGTAGATGAGACCCCATTGCGTGGCCCTCCGTATATTGATGGAAGGTCCAGAGATTCTGAAGGATCCACCTCCAGTTCTCTAGCCCCGCCAGACACAGAACTGGACGCGGCCATAGGTGTGGGTTACGAGGGCCCTGCATCGCCACCCACAAAGGGGTGGGAACTAGGTCTGTGTACATGTTCATCCAACACGGTTCTAATGTTGGTAAGAAGTCCATAATGGCCTGAGAGACGACCCCGAGGAAAGAAACTTGGAATGTTACCTCGCGAGCCTCTACGAAATCATCATGCCCCGAGACTTGATCACCAACTTCTCCTTCCACCAATGGGCTCCCTCCACTAGCCTCTCACCCCTAGAAGATTATTCTGATTCTTCTAGTAGGGGAAGAGCACTCTCATCTTAGTGGCTGATTGTTGTGGGGGAACTGTCTGATCCAACAGTACCCTCACCCAGTCTGTCATTGGATGCGGAGCACCACTGGAATGTATGTAATCCTCCAACTCATCCAGATATTGCTCCACCTCCACTAGAGACACCGCAAAACTGTAATAGACAAGTCCTATAGTCGGTAAATCCATTCCAAGGATGTTCAGGCGTTCCCACATCTCAGATGGACTGAGGTGTTGCCGGTTGACATCCCAAACATCACAGGCCTCTAAAAAAATAGCATTCTATGGAATGTCGATATGGTGCAGCCATTTCCCTAGAGCCTCAATGGATATCCTCCGGAATTCCCTCGGTGGCCACCACTTCGGATGGATTTTCTCTTCTGGGACCATTGGATCCGCTTCCGCTACTAGATCTGCCGCTACTACCTCACCCTCAACCGGTGTAGTCTCGCCGCCACAGCAACCCCACCACCACGAGAATCCCTTTCCACCCTACGACCCTGACCTCGAGATTGGGGAGGCCCGCCATCACCAGCTATAACGGTTGGCTAATTCAGCATTTCCCTCGGTTAAGACGCTTCCCAACTTAGGGCATACTCCTTCACTAGTCCAAATGTGGCAGTAGGCGGAGGCAATGCATTTCACATTTTCTCGTCTTCTCGTGTGAACAACAGCCACAATTGCCTCATCACACACAGATTCTCACTATCGATCAACTGCCAGTGGACCTGCGATGTCAACCGCGGCAGGCACTAAAATTTACTTGAAAACCGGTGTGGGGTGTACATATCACAAAGAGGCTTATGGTCCACCATTTCCACCAAGACTCCACCTTAGAAGGCTAGGTGATAGGCCCATTTCTCCTCCGTCTCCTAACCATCATCAGAGAATACCCTCGTCAACAATGGAAACGGGTGGGAATTAAACTCATCCTCCCTCCATACCCAGTACAGTACCAAGGGAATGGTCAATTTGGTAGGAAATCTCTTGACAACATTCAGAATATATGGACAGAAGTTTGACACCAGTGGCGAGATGGGGTTTTAATATTCATAAAACCCCATGATGTGCGTCGTGATCCACCCATACAGATGATGGAAGGGCCTGTATATCCTCGGTGGCCTTTAACCCTTGATAACATGTCATAGCATCTTGTATAATCTAGAGACCATCAAAATCCCTAGATTTACCAGCCTTCATGTGGTGACCATGGATGCCATAATAAACAAGCTAGGACGCACCCCCATGTTGGTATCCCAAATTGGTAGGATCCAACCACAGATAAGGGCCACAATAAACGCCGCCAGTATGAATATCGGCCACTGTTCAGGGCTGACACTCAAACCCCAGGTCTTCCATTGGCGTTCCTCCAAGATCCACCAATATGAGTTCCCCTTGCCCCATTGAGCACCCTTTCGGTAATGTTTGAGGCCTCTAGGGAAACTATCGATCCTTCGGGAAGTTCAGGAACTGCTTGAACCACTTTTTAATGTGGACATCTCTCACTGCTTCTTTATCATCTACAGGGACCAACCCCATCAATGATAGCGCCAGCCGCAACATCTGATCTGGATCCTCCCACACACTCATGATGGGGAGGAACTAATCATACATAGCCCCCAAGATCGGGACCCCCTAAATATGAATGAAATCTCATAGACTAATGCCATCCTCCCCATGGTGCAGGTGAAAAGTGTTGGTCCCGGACGACCATCTTCTCAATAGCTCCAGCAACAGCTGTTTCGGTTGATAAATGTGGAATTTGGAGTCCCGTGCCACCTCATAAAAACCCACTCTACTCATCTCGACACCAAATTCCATGCATGAGGCACCTACACAGTAGGCCCATGCCCAATCATTGGTGAAGTTTCTTCCCTGGCGTATGTCCCACTCATATAAAAACCCTTTCCTCAAATCCCTCAAGGCCGCCTTCAGCATTGTGCAGTACATGGGAGGGGACATCTCAGATTGAAATGGATTCCCATCAATTTTGGTCAAATGGTTGTACAGACAGTCGGCGGTGATAGGTGTGAAGTCCTCATGCGCATGACCGTCGGCCGCCCCGAACCATTGACCTTGCCATGGCGTGCTTTTGAACCAGCAAGCTGGTTCGTCCCTACTCACCTCAGGATTGAAGACGCCATCCCTCAGCACGAATCCATACAAGGGCAGCTTCTTTCATAGTGGATAGTTCTTTCGTCTCTCTGATAACAGTTCTGTCAATGAATTATGGTCCGAGTAGCATCGGACTAGCCCCCCCAGGCCCAGACATTTATCCATCTCATCCCTACGGGCGGCGTAGCGTCCGCAAGCACCCCCAGGGTAGCTTCCTAATGGGACATTTTTTTAAAGGCTTTCGAAATTTTATGACCGGGTCGCAATGCCTTTTCACGTAGCTCATTTCCGAAGTAGAATCGTGAAGCCTGGCCTCGGCCTACAGACAGAAGTTCACTGGGTGTAGTCGCGGAGTCAAGGACTCGTGGTTTTCCACGAAGCCCGATTCGCAGGGATTAGAAGTGGAGTATGCATAGATTCACGAATCGAGAGCACAAAAGGACAAAGTCGTGGATAAATGAAGGGACAAGAGAGAGGTCGACACCCCTATTTATTGATGGAAACCCTCAGAGCATCGCGGCACACCCAGCCCGCTCAGAGCTTCACGGCGCATCCGGCCTGCATGGCCCCTGTCCGCCTATATCTGAGGGGGGGATCCGTTGGCGCCAAAATATTGGATGAAAATAATGAAGAAAAGGAAGACCCGTTGTCTGCCTCTCGATGTCACTGTGCGGATTCCCCCCAAGAAACACAGCCACCGCGAACCCAGAGAGGTGTAACGCACCATGAACACCCTTGATGTTCATGAACATTCTGCGAAGCAAGAGAGGATCGATGCCCCGCAAATACCCCTGACGTTTGTGAACCCACTGTGAAGAAAGAGAGGCGGTACCCCTCCGCGAACTCAGTTGAAATTTGAGACTCACCGCGAAGTGACCGAATCCCTCTTTCACACTGCACGAGCTCTGCTTCATGGTGCCCCTTGACAATAAATACCGGGCTTCCCTTGAGCCTTAAGCACAGACAATCTGACC
This sequence comes from Viscum album, assembly GCA_963277665.1. Taxonomy (NCBI): domain Eukaryota; kingdom Viridiplantae; phylum Streptophyta; class Magnoliopsida; order Santalales; family Viscaceae; genus Viscum; species Viscum album. The sequence goes on from OY728125.1 coordinate 977,656,701, forward strand.
TTTCACCTTCCTAGCTCCCAAATCGTGAAACACCCTTTACTTTGAGAATCATGAGCTACGCGAGGAATTTTTGCTTCGTGAGGTGCCTTTGCATTGTCTCATTTTTATCACCTCTTCCAAGAGGGATGCCTTCCGCGATGCCCAAGGGAATTCTCGAAGGAAGGGGATCCCCATGTGGACCCGTGTTGTTGCGGAGCATTTATGCTTTGCGAAACACCCCTCTTGTGCACATGATCCACATGCCAAGGCAGGGTCACTGTACATCGCGAAGCACACTGCTTCGTGGAACTTTCCTTCGTGAGACGCCTATGCTCCGCGAGGCAGTGCTCCGCAAACACCCTTCCACTCTGCGAAGAACCTCCCACTTGAAGCTCTGTACCATGCTAAGGCTAAGGTACCCAACTTCGTGAACCACACCCCTTCACAGGTTCCCTTCACCATGTAGAGCAACTGAGCTCCACAAGGCCTATGCCTATAGACCCCTCTTCTTGGAAAGTCCGCTTCCCGTGCGACCCTCCAGGTTTGCACGATGTGACTTCAAAGTCCCCTGGATGATACTGCCCATGGCATTGCTTCGTCTAATGCTTCTTCTCATCGGAACACTAACGACTATTGCTTCTTCTCATAGTAACGCTAACGTGGACCCCTCGATGGTTCGCTCTTTGACCCCCCTTCTACACAGCATTGTCGGTTCCTTCCCTCCCACCAGGAGTAGAGGTTGCTGGTTATGTAAGTCCTAGGGGTGCAGAGTAATCCCAACTCGTCCGAGTAGTAGGACGTTAAACTGCCAAGCACCCTCATCCTCAACACATGACGTTAAACTGTGACATCGCCCCGTGCCGCTCATGCCGGGTGCCCCCACCTTGGACATTCTGCATGCCCCCTCTCCCTTGGTCTCTCCAGGGGAGGATTTCCTCCTTCTGGGATTGGAGTTTTTCCATGGGGTGTGGGAGGGAAGAAATTAGGGTGTAAGCCCCTAGTCCTTCTCACGGAAGGTAGCACCCATGAACCTCCATACTTCCCTACTACTAGGGCCATCTGAGGGCGTGATAGGGGACGAGGAACCCAATTTCCTCAATCTCAAATACCTCTCCTGTTGTGCTTTGTCACCCTCGAGCCTGCACCCTGGAGTAAGTCCCGGCACGATGGGAAGCCTAATGCGTAATCCCCACTTTACTTCCCAAAGATTCACCCTTCGTGACGTGATCATCATGTCTCTACAACATATTGTTTCTCACACTGAGCATGACTCCCGTGAGCTTAGAGTGAGCACCAACCATGACAGACCTTGGGCCGCCTCAGAGTGTAAGCCCCAAAAATCCCCATCCTGCATGACATTAAACTGTACACCTGAACTACGTGGTCTTTGATCTATGCCAAGGCATGGTACGTAGGAAGCCTCATGAGGTTCAAGCCCCACACCATTGGACCCGCGGTCCATCCTCACATCGGTTCACCAGCATCCAACCCGAACTACATGGTCATTTATCCATGTCATGCCATGGTACGTAGGAAGCTTCCCTGAGGTAAAATCCCATCATTCGGTTGTTCCGACCTCTTTCACATCCGTTCACCCCTGTCCCGCATGACGTTAAACTGCGCACCTGAACTACGAGGTCTTTGATCCATGTCAAGGCATGGTATGTAGGAAGCCTTCATAAGGTCCAAGCATGCCAACCATTAGACCCCCAGCCCACCTTCACGTTGGTTTGCTGAAAACACTATCCCTAACTACGTGGACTTTGATCCGTGTCACAACATGGTATATAGGAATCCTACCAGAGGTTCAAGCCCACCTCCCATTGGTCGCTTTAACCCTCCTTCACATCGGTTCTCACCAACCGAACTACGTGGACTTCGATTTCCTCCCACAGGGATACGTAAGAGGTCTCTTCGAGACTGAATCCCATATCTACCGCCATCTCCATGATGGTGCCATCTCATTCCTACTCCACTCCATTCAATTTTTCCATCACCCATCCTGATACTTACCTAGTCCGCCACGTCCCGGTGAGATAATGCCACCTCATTCCCTCCCCAAATTATTCAGGAAGATGCCCACGTGTTGTCCCCACCATCGCTGTTCCCCCCAGGGGGTTCTTCAATCTGATCCACTCTAGCCAGTGTTCTGATAAATCCGATCCATCTCCACTGGACATTAAACTCGCGACATACCCTATATTAAACATGGGATGTTTAGGAAAACCTCAGATACATGCCTATGGCATATGATCACCGCAATAGAGGTGGGATGCTTTGGGCTTCTGCGCCCTCAGGAAGCCCTATAATAAAGTACAGAAGACAGACACGCCAATTCCCCAGTGTTTGGACATGCCAATGATATCTCAATGTGACTACTCCACCAAATGAATTTTGCTGCCCTGACCAGACCCCTTGGAATGTCCTAACAGAAGCAGTGTAATTAACCGGAATCCATGGAATCATGTCACTGAGAAGAGTTTCATGAACAACGTATTAAATCTATGAGGGAGACCCGGACTAGGTGATGAGTTCTGATGAGGAATCAATGGAAGGATGAACTGACATCCCATCATCCTGGTTTCTATCAAGGACATGATGTCCCTGAATAAGGAGTGAATGTTGCCCGCCTTTGGAAAGCGGGAATGCGGGGTAACAAAAAAGTTGTGCCTCTCGCGCCCAAGCAGATGGATGAGTACACCCCGGAAAAAGCGTCAGAAACAAACATATTAAAATTTTCTTGTATAAAATTAAATCATAAACCCATACACACTTAAAACATGGATTACATCAAACAAATATCTCTAAATTTAATTAAAATTGTGACTCTCATTATACCAATATTTAAAATTTTAAATTTTCAAAAATTTGTTTTCATCATTCTCTATTTGTTCTATTTATTATAATTATTCATATATCCATTTGGTTTCCCATGAGTTTTTGGTTAAAATTGTGATTTTGGGCACGATAGTAGGTGGTTCCTAGTCAACACACTGTTAAGGGAACTGTACACCCTTGTACACAAAACAGTGTGACCAATTCCATTTTTTGATAGTGGTGAACAACACGGTTGGAGAAAAGTTAGTCACAACATGTGGTATAACCATGTGAATTGTTAAACATAGAAATACTGGGGCCCACATTTTCCACACATTTTTTTAAACCATGAAAAAAATTTGTGTGAGTTTTCGAGTTCATAAAAATTTGGGAAATTACTATCTATCCCTCGTCGATTTCTACCCTATCTCCCCTAACTATCTCTAACTTTGAATTCATTACGATAGCCGCCTCATCTGCTTTCCCTTTATCCCTTGGATATTCATTTTTGTGGTGGAGTTGGTGTCGTTTCTCCAAGGATCTTCATTTATGTTCCCTTCTCACATGGCTTCTTCCATCTTTTTGGGGTGTCCTCCATCAATCATTGGGTTCTTCTTTTAAGATGTGTGTTTAACCTATATAGGTTTTGATCATGTTTTAATTGGGGAAATATTGATTTTTATTGTTCAAAATATCAATATAAATGTTTTATGATGGTTCAATTGTGGTTTTACATAATTTTCCAGAAGAATTGAAGTTATAGGTAGTTGGTTTCATGTTTTTTCAATATTGGGTGAGTTTAGATGGATTTATTGATTATTTATATGAGTTTTATAGAATTATTATGTGAGTGAAAAATGTTTTTTAGGAATTTTATAACATTATTATGTGGTGAAATGGATTTTATGAAGGAAAATGGTTGTGTTTTTATGTGTAACCCAATGTTCTATTTCCTGAAAATGTTATATGAATTATGTGAAATGTTTGGATTTTATTTTCAATGGAAGTTGATGTTTGAATGTGTTAAAAATGGTGTTTTCTATAGGAATGGTTTTTTATAATTACAGATACCTTGTTTTTCATATGTAATATGATTTTTGAATTGTGAAAATGATGGGAATCACAATTTAAAAATGAATTTGGTTTATGTATGCATTTGAATCGAGCTTGGCCCGTGAAAATGGATAGATTACTTGTATATTTTTATTGTAATATTTCTAATTTAAATTTATTAAATATTCTAGTTATTATTTTATTATATTTGTCTGATCTTGGAATGTAAATGTGAATGTGTTTATTTATTAGATATGTGGGCTCGAATATAAGCATAATAGGAATATCAGTTATCAAGGTGGGAAAGCTATAACTTTCATGCTAGTTGATTTAGAAGTTGTTGAGGCCCCGATTCATCTAGCCAGATTTAAAATTTCAAAAATAGAAAAACATGTGATATGATCAGAGTGCACTAAAACATGGGATGTATTCCCCTATATTGGTTCATGCAAGGGAACATTGTTTTGGTGAACATTGGACTTGGGGATATGTTTTGTTCTAATGTATCATGCACAAAGACATTGTTGGTATTTTAATGTAGGATTTTGATCACTCGGGTATGAGGTTTCTTGGGTCCCCCTAGTGGTAGTTAACTATAGGGATTTTCCCATGGTGATCATTTGTGTTAAGGTGCTTATTATACATAGTTCTCAACCTGACTACATAACCAAATGAAGGTTGCTTCCCTGACCGGACCCCTTGGATTTTCCAGACAGAAGTAGTGTAATTAACCTGTGTCCATGGAAACATTGCACTAGGAAGAGTTTCACGAGCAATGTATTAAATATATGAGGGAGACTCGGACTGGGTGACGAGTTCTGAGGAGGAATCCACAGAAGGAAGAACAGACATCCCAAAATCCTGGTTTCGATCAAGGATAAGATGTCCCTGAATAAGGAGCGAATGCCACCCGCCTTTGGAAAGAGGGAATGCGGGGTAACAAATGAGCCACGCCTGTCACACCCAAGCTGACGGATGCAATCACCCCAGTGAAAGCAACAAAATCAAAAATGTTGAACCTGACTTGATGAAATTCTACTCAATATGGAGATTAGTAGCACTCGAGACATAAATATATTGACATGTCACCGGATCTAGCTATCCGGCGCCGGATCCCGCTATGAAAATAGTGGGCCTGGCATGAAACTCACCATAAGTTTGGTTAGTCAGAATGTTGGGAGTCATGGTCTGCGATGTTATCGGCGTGTATCCCTCTAACCGGCCATGGAATAATGTATGGCGTTGGGTATTCGGGCATCAATTTTCTTTTCATTCACTGCTAATGAGCTAATCTCCATACCTCCAGGAACCCAGCTGGTGCATCTGGAACCGGATCACCTCCCGCCCACCGATGTGGGGGCTGGGGAAATCTCAACGCAGCCACCCCTCATGGTTCTGCCTTTTCTACGATGACCTCGACTACCACAGCTATTTGGTGCTGAATCCCCCTCTCCCCATAAGATATTATCCAATGAATGGTAATCAATTACCATGTACGTAGGTACGAGGAGGATGGGGTCATCCCTAATAAGGACATGGACCGCCTGAATTTGGAGGCATTTGTGCCTTGCCGACAACGCCGCCCCCAAGGGCCGTGTAGGGAGCCACTGCTCCCCACTCCAACCTTTAATCATTTCAAGGGCCTATCCTCGGAATGCCTCGATGAATCCATTACCCATGCCGATGAGGTAGGGGTTGTTCCGGCCCGACCGGCCAGAGTTCCGTCCCAAGGGTTCCCAGCGAGGGCCCCACTAGCTCGTGCCAGCGCTGCCATCTGTTTCCCTAAGCTGAAGAGCAGGTAGACTACCTACCTGCACCACCGGTATCGGGCCGACTGACCTGATGCCAGTGTCGGGTAAAGGCCGAGGAGGATGTCCATCGAGGGGTGTCAACATCAGTGACTGATATGGCCCGAGCTGCCACCGACGTGCATCATCAACCGCCTGCATACGCCAAGCAGGGGCAGTTATATGCCCGACCCAGATCAAGGCCCCAACCTCCCCATGGGCAGGCTGGGTCGACTCTCCTAGTTGCAGTCATAGGCAGTGGTCATTTTTGATTAACTCGCAGCAATGCCACCCACTACGGGGGACCTCCTCGTGCAACCACCATAGAGGATGTGTGCATTTCCAACTCCTAGGCCCGGCTCGGAGGTATGCCACGTGCCTCCTTTGACCTGAATGAGGGCCTTCCCCGTGGTAGCAACACATCATATGGGAGCCTCTCTCGTACTCATTACACTGGATATGGAGCCGTCCCCTCTACCATGGACCTCCGGGGACCCTCCTCACGTCCTTGGAGCAGCCGACGAACGTCATGTTTGTCCTATCAACAAGAGTAGTGGAGATCAACCTCACTTCACCATCACCTGACACGGAGGTCCTACCAGTGTCTAGTTCGATCAGCACAAGGACCTGCCTCATGTTAACGTCACCAAGGGAAACAGGCATGGAGGTACTACCCGGGCTCCCATTAGTTCCAGCGGGGGTCCCACCTATACCAGCATCCAGCACTGAGGTCCTCCCCATGTCCTCTTTGACATCTTCCCCGGTGCACCGCGCACCCCAGCCCACTCAGGCGGAAGTACTTCCCACCCCAACACTAGTATGGTCGAAGGACCTCCTCGTGCCCGGAATTTTCCCTTCCCCGAAGAGCCATCCTGGTGTAGGAAGGCCGGTCACCGCAGCTGCAAGAAGAGTACCTAAAATCTTTAGACGAAGATCAAAATGGTCAGCTTCTCGGATTCTGAAGAAGAATACAAGTCAGTAGTGGAACCCCACCCCCCCCCCCTTCAGTCCTCTATGTCAAGGACCAAGGAAGAACAAGGCGTATTAGCCTCATCCTTATAGAATGTGATATTCACCGGATTCCCGCCTCTCTTCATAGGTAAGTCTAAGTGGAGGAAATTTTGGGAGTCCCATAGGTTCCGACCATGCTTTCACCACTGTCATCACTAAGAGAACCATCTATCTCAACAAGGGATCATAGAGAGATATTTTGGGGACTAGTGGAGGGTGAGCCACAGCGTGACCCATCTTCGGTAACCATGATCACTGCACCAGAAGCAGTGGTTGTCAGGCCGACGTATCATGACATTGTGGATAGATCACTGCACTCCACGGAGGACGGCCCAGAGTTCGGCGGCCAGTCCGCTCGCTCTTCGTATTCTCTACTGCCCAGTTTGCTGTCTCAGCGGTCTCCCTCAGTACCTCTCTTGGTTCCACAGCCACCTCCAGTTCACATGGGTGGAAATACGGGGCCAGACCATGAATCCGAGCCCAAGAGCTTCTGGATCATTCTCGTGGAAAATCATTTTCCGTAGAAGTTCTAGCCGACCGTAGCATTTAACTTCTATGCGCTGGAATATCTCACTCCAGAGGAAGTGGAGTGCTTCCACCAAACCCTATGGGCGACACACATCCATCATCGGTATCACCAGGTGGTGTACCCATGGATCCAAGTGCCCTTCGAGGAAACCAGCGAGAAATGTTTTCTGGCTGATTTGGACGCACTCCTCGTGGCCCAGCGCCCTGATTCACCAGGTCACTAGAGGACCCTCCAATAAAAATTCGTTCAGAGTTTCAGGGTACTCCACAAAATAATCAGGGAGGCTACCCCCCACGTGAAAGTCCGTGGCTGGGGGAAGTACACCGCCCTCCTCTTCAGCTCTATTCGATGACAAAACGACCCGATATGCGATATTGAAGACGTGACACCGGGTAGGGTCACGGTCCATATGGCTGATGTCATGGAAGAGGAGGACGACATGGACTTCCTGGATGGAGACATACCCCTTGAAGATGTGCCACCATTTTTGGACCCATCAGGGAGGATTAACCACTAGTAGAGGAACCCATTAGGTCTCCCAGTTCCCACCTAGTCATTGGTACTCATTTGGAATGACGGTAAGGGCATAGAGCATGTAAGATCCCTCAAGCACTCCAACCAGTATGCCTTAGTGCAGAAGAGGGAGGAAGATTCCTAGAAGGCCGCATTGCGTTAGCAACCCGCTGAGTAGAAGAGGCTGGTCGATGAACTCCTAGACGAACGTGCTATAGATAGATGACCCGATTATGGAAATCCTAGGCCGGGGCAGGAAGAACTTCCCCCCGGGGAGGTGCCTCCAGGAAACCTTAATCATACCACCCCTGCAGACAGGGATGAAGCTTGAACTCACGGTAAGAGGGCGCGATACGTCTCATCGAACCCTCACAAACGACGTGGCAATCCGAGGAATCCGGACCAGATTCCTCCACCCGCCCTCAGGCCGCTCCGCCCGTCGCTCCATGAGCTGTTGATCCCACTTACCGTTTCGAAGATCCCAGCAACACACTCATGGTTAGGGATCCCCGTAAAGACAGGGACCCCCGCCCTGATGATCCACTGGCGACACTCATCGCCCACCTCAAGTCATTGAAAACTTGGTAGGTGGCTGTACCACCAGATGGAAAGACATATCTAGCATGGGTGGATGATATGCATGTACCCCCAGGTTTTGGAAATCCCACTTTCTCACCCGTTAATGGAACATGGGACCCACCACAGCACCTGTCCCACTTTTCCTCCAGGTGTGGCCCTATGTTGGGAACTCCATCATAGTAAGAGGCCGCCAAGCTCCGATGTTTTGTGCAGACATTGGAGGGCCCTGCATTTGTCTGGTACAGCCAGCTCCCCATTGGATTGGTGACCGACTGGGATGATCTTCGCATGGAATTCCTATACCAGTTCAGCTCCACCACGCGAAAGACCAACATCACAGACCTCTTCTGGTGCAAGAAAATGCCTGATGAGAGAGTCGCGGACTTCATCGCCCAGTGGAATGGGCTCACATACTCCCTCGATATGCCACTGCCTCAGGAGAAACTATTGACGATGTGCATAGTGAATGTCAAAATAGAACTGGTTCCTTCCATGATCACCCAGAATAACCCTGGAGGGTTTCGATATTTCTCAAATAAGGCCCAGCGCCTCGAGGATGCTCTACAATAGGCTAGTCAGGCGTGTCTGCTGCCCCTTGTGATCCCATCAAGGAGGGCCACCAAAGCAGAGCCCGCCGTGGTGGCCCAAATAGAGGCCCCTAGGAAATTATAATTTCTTCCAGTGGCACTGACCCCACAACCTCGCAGAGGCCCTTCACCTCAGGCACAGCCTCCTGGCCAGCAGCGATGGCCTTAGAATCGTTAGGTTCCCCCACGCAATGCGCCACCGCCGCCTAGGCGAGATAAGTAGGCTCTGCCTCCTCAGCAGGCTCCTCCAACCCCTCGTCAGGAACAGGCTCCCAGAGCCCCATATCTGGAAAGAAGGAACCATATTTACTCATTCAATGATAATAAGGTCCCCGGTTACTTCTGTAGTGCCCTAGCGCATGGTATTGGGGGCTTACCCGAGTGTAAAAGGCAGACAGAGGTGAATCTCACTGATCGCCCCAACTACGACTCCTATAATCGGATCCTGGGGCACACCCTCAAGTAGTGCTATGTATTTAAAGACTGGATCCGAGACCAGGTCGATAAAAACATAGTTAGGTTAGTCCTGACCTCATAATATGTAGCAAGTGTCTTTGTGGGGTCAAAAAGCGGTAGCGGCGACGAAGGCGAGTGGCAGCAGGTTCCCAACCACGGATCCCAGAAGTACGCCGACTGGATGGCTCGTAAAATAGTCGCCCATGCCCATGGTATTATTCCAGCATTCCTAAATCATCTCGAACCCTCAAAATCTGAAACTAGCGCCTCTGCGTCCTCATCTCAGCCGACCTCTCCCCAGAAAAGCAAGCATCGGCGGCGTAAGAAGAAGCAGCGCTCTCCGCCACTGTCGCCATCATCACAAACTTTTGGTGACTTCATGCCTCTTGAGATGTGGATAACTCCGATAATTCTCCCAATGGTGGATGATTCATCAAGTGACATTCAAGGGTATGCTTTGGTTAACACCGTCGAGTTGGTAAAACCCTATATGAATTCCGACGAAGGGGAACGCCGGGTGAACTTCCCCAACATCCCTGGCCGACGCCAACGTCGGTGGAACCGCAACCATATGGGTCATCAAGGAATGTAAACTGGCACTTTCCTCCAAGACGTGCAAGCCACAGAGAATAGGTAGCAGGCGTAGTGCAGAGCTCAGTACGTGAAACCTCCTCATCTAGTGTCCCCAGATATACCTCCACCACCGTTTGTGCTACTAGATTAGTTAGAGTTACAACATCTGTACTGCAACTAGCTTCACCCTACTACAGGACAAGCTCAGTTGTATGGTCCTCATCTGGAAGCTGCTCTTCAGGCCTCGACCAGTGAGAAACTGGGCGAACCAAGCACTAGCCATCCACCGGTCAAGCTGGCATGGCCTGCCATGCCTCCAATCGCAGAGTGTCCTTCTGTAAGGAAATGCTCGAGTCTGGCCCGGAAGTATGATTTTCTAAAGAACCTTGTCAGAATTCCAGCGAGGCTTTATATTCATGAGGTTCTTCTCATGTCGTCTAAAATGTGTGAGGCTCTTTCCGAGTCCCTAAGGATCCCCCTCCAGTTTGAAATGGAGGTAGCAGCTGTAGAATCCTTCCACGCCGGGGCAATCGAGAACTCTGAATGCCATGTAGTTATCTCATTCTCTGGTAAAGAGAAAGACCCTCCCATACAGGGGCAAAATCGTCCACTATAAATCACTAGTCAGTTCAATGGTATGGAATTATTCCGCTGTCTTGTTGACACGGGATCTGGGATTAACCTAATTCCAACTCGGACATTGTAGAAGCTCGGGTTGTCTGAGGATGATCTGACTCCCTCCAACCTCAGAATCCAGGGATACAATTGGACTGAGTAGTACCCAGTTGGCAAGATCCACTTGAAGACCCAGTTAGGTGGCCCAGTTTCCAGTACCGAATTCATGGTTCTCTCCCAGGACACCGCGTACAACGCATTGATGGGCAAGCTATGTCTCCACCTGCACGAAGCAGTTTCTTCATCTTATCACCAATGCCTCAAGTACTCCCTCGATGGTCTAGTAGGAATGATCCAAGGAGATGCGTCTCGTTTCGCCTCTTTTGAAGCCCATTATCTGGACATTGACTACTATAAGAGCAAGGATAAGCAGATTCCGGAAAGTTAGGTTGAACCAGCGCCAGTCACAAGTGATCCCAGGGCCGGTCTGGAATACTCCTATGTCTTCCCAATCCATCGACTAGAGGCCACAACCCCTGAAATGGGGCAGTGTTATGTGGTTTCGGGTATTAGAGGAAGGCATATTCCTAGGTCCAAACGACGACGAAGAATCACCTCGTACTCCTACACCAACTGGGGTCAAGTAATCATGAATCCTCCTACCCTTGTACGGTATCGAGATGTTAGGATCATGGAAACGGCGGTACTTCATTCGTGTATGTTTCATTGGGCTAGAATTAATAGGCTCAAGCCGATGCGCCACCACTACTTTGATGTTATCATGTGCGGCCTAATGGGGGAAAGACTCGATGGGATTGGATCGACTGCCTTCATCGCTATGGTATTAGTGGCACAGGAATCTCCTGACATGATCACCACCACCACTCAAGATGTCACCAGCCACCCATTAGAGTCTACTGGCTCAGAGACAACTCCCCCCATGGATGATCACTCCACAAGTGGAGAAGAGGACCTAGAATATGATCCCCTCACATTTGAAGAATGCGTCTCTACCCCGGTTGACGAACTGGTACATGTGAACCATGGTAGTGAGGTAGATCTGAGACCCACATTGATCAGTGCTTTCGTGTCCCTCGAGGAGAAACTGCAGTACGTGAACTTCATTAAGAAGCACCGAGGTGTGTTTGCCTGAAGTTATGGTGAGATTCCAGGGCTAGATCCCAAGGTAGCTGTCCACCGCCTCGGTCTCCCGATGAACCATCATGGGTTCAAGAAGCCTCCTAGAAAGATGCACCCGTTTCACGGTGCCATGGTCGAGGTTGATGTTGAAAAGCTTATCAAATCCAAATTCGCCAAGGAAGTCCAGTACCCCAAGTGGCTAGCCAAAATTGTGCCGGTCAGGAAGAGAAATAGGCAGATCAGAGTCTGTATCGACTTCTACGATCTCAACCTCCACTGTCCGAAGGATGATTTACCCCTCCTAGTGAATGAGTTGTTAATTGATGCCACAACCGTGTTCCATGCCCTCTCATTCATGGATGGGTGTTTTGGGTACAACCGGATCCGAATAGCCCCCTAAGACGAGGTTTCCACCGCTTTCTGGGACACTTGAGGTACAATATGTTAAAAGTTTATGCCCTTCATCCTGAAAAATGCAGGTACCACCTATCAGTAGGCCATGCATCCCATATTCAAGCCAATTTTGGGAACATTGGTGGAATTTGATGTGGATGATCTGTTGGTCAAATCCCGCCAGTTCCAGGAGCATCTCAAGGTTCTTGAGAAAGTGTTCGGTTTCCTCCACTCCCGCCACCTGAAGATGGACTCATTGAAGTGCGCCTTTGCGGTCACCTCTTGGAATTTTCTCGGATTTGTTGTCAGATACCAAGGCATCGAGATAAACCCAGAGAAGATCAAAGCCATCAGCCAGATGCCTCCCCCGAGTAATATTCAGGAGCTTCGAGGTCTTCAAGTCCACTTAGCCTACATACGACGATTCATTGCGAATCTGGCTGGAAAGTGTACTCCATTTTCCCGGATCATGAAGAAAGTATCCACCTATGAAGGGGATGAAGAGTGTCTGGCTGCCTTCAAGGAAATCAAGCAGTATCTTCTCCAGCCTCTGGTCTTGATGACACCCATCTCCAGAAAGCCGCTGATCCATTATTGGACCGCTCTGGAACGGTCTTTCAGTTCCCTGCTCACCCATAAGAACAATGAGGGGACAAAGAATAACCTCTATTACCTCAGTCGCATGATCCTCTATACAGAGACCAGATACTCCCACATCGAAAAGCGCTTCCTTGCACATGTTTTTTCCATACAGAAATTGAGACATTATCTCCATCACCATGAGGTACATTCGGTCTCCTAGGTAGACCCACTTAGGAACATTCTGATCCTCCCCATGTTGACTGGCCGACTAGCGCGGTGGGAAGTGATCCTACAGAAGTTCGACATCAGGTTTGTTCCCCAAAAGGCTATCAAGTGGCAGGAATTGGAAGACATTTTAGCTTCCCATCCATCCTTCGCAGATCAATACCTAGATCTAGATTTTCCTGATGAGGCAATCCTCTCAGTCGATTATTCTGTCTCATGTTGGAAAATGCACTTCGATGGTGCCTCCCAGAGCCCCACCGGTAGGAGGCTCAATGAACCTAATCTCAAACGAGTGGGTCTGGGTGTCGTCTTCATCACATCGGTGCAAGTCATTCTGCCATACCCATTCCTATTGTCATGAGGCTGGACCAACAATGAGGAAGATTATCAGGCTCCAATCACTGGCCTCGAGCTGGCCCTTGAGATCGATGATACCCATTTGCACATGAAAGGGGAATCCAAGCTAGTAATCAAGCTGGTAAATGAAGATTATGTTGTCAGAAATCCAGAGCTCGTGCCATTGTTGGAGTGAAACCTCTATCTAATGGCCTGGTTCCCTTCTTGACCAGAGTTTCCCAATGTCCCTCAGTCACAGAATGGTCGAGTAGATGCCTTGGCTGGCTTAGCTACGTCACATGCAGAGCCCGAGCAGTATGATTTGATTATACATGTGTCACATTGAAGAGTCATCGCCCCCATCACCCCAAAGGATGACGATGGCCTACAAGTAAGCCATCTTACCGCCAGACCCTCCACGCCAGGAGCCCCAGGTTCTTCAGATGCAGTGGTTGAGTCCACTCCCGATTAGATGGAACCATTTGTCGAGTATCTCCAAAATAGTTTCCTCCCGGATGATCGGCTGAGCGCGAGCAAATTCGACGAGGCGCACTGCATTTTACCCACCAGAGTGGTCCCAGTCTTGAGTGGGTCCACTATAAGTGAGGCTTCAATTTTTTTCTCCTCTGTTGCATCCAAGGAGTCAAGATTCCACATGTCATGCAAGAGGTTCATGCCGATGCATGCGACGCCCACCAGGCTGGGCCAAAGCTACCCCATCAGATCCATAGACTAGGGTACTTCTGGCCCTCTATGATCCATGATTGTATTGAGTTTTCCAAGAGATTCCACACATTCCAAGTTCATGCTAACTTTCTATATCGGCCACCAGAGCCCCTCCACTCCACCATGTACACTTGGCCATTTTCAGTGTGGGGACTCGATGTCGTGGGGCCATATCCACCGGTGACAGATTTCCAGTGTTGGTTCTTCCTAACCGCTACAGTTTTATTCTCCAAGTTGGAAGAGTCAGTTCCACTCAAAGAGGTCAAGGCATGTTCTATCATCGACCTCGTGAGATCCAACATCATCCACCAGTTTGGAGTCCCTCACGTTGTCCTTACCGATAACGGCACTAACTTCCGAGTAACTGAGCTGAAGAAATTTCACGCCAAGTACAATTTCTGTTCGAACCATACCTCTTGCTATCATGCGCAGGAAAATGGATAGATCGAGGAATTCATCAAAACCCTTTTCTAGCCTTTTGCATCAAATGGATGGTCAGAACAAGAAAACTTCTCAAGAAAATATCCCCAATGCCATCTGGGCGTATCGGACAACGACTCACAATTCCACCTAGGTGAGTCCATATACCCTGGTGTATGGGGCTGAGGTCGTCCTACCCATCAAGATCCAGCAACCATCATTATGAACTGTATTTTATGACTAGGTGGCCAAAATCCGTCTAGCTGAATTGGAATCACTCGACGAGAACAGGCTCTTTGGCATGTACAATCTAGAAAGGCATCAGAATAAGATATCCAGAGCCTTCAACAAGAAGGTTCTCCATCGCTATTTTCTATGAGGTGGCCGGGTATTGGCCCTCCGAGCACCAATGATTCACGGTAGGAAAACACCCAAGCTGAATCCCAAGTGGGAAAGACCGTACATAATTTATAAGGTCTACCCCAATGGAGCATACTCCATGGTAACCATGGATGGTGAGAACATAACACCTCCCACCAATGCCAAGTTCCTCAAACAATAGTTTTCCTGAGCCCCGGGTCCCACATGACCCTAAACTGCACACAGTCCTGCATGACTTTAAACTGCACCATCATTTTACATGACGTTAAACTGCTCATCTTCGTCCATCATGATGTTAAACTAATCATTATCATTCTTCAGGACAATACACTACAAAAAGGTCCGAGCTCTATGACCTTAAACTAATATCACCCTCGTCCTCACTACAAGACATTAAAATGCAAGCTGTCCAGGCCTTCCTACCCAAGTCCCATTGGCCCTCTCAGGACTCAGGACCTCATCCACACTGTAAGACGTCAATCTACAAGTTGGTCAGGCCTTCCTGACCAAGGCTCGTTGGCCTTCTAGGGGCCCATCCCTCGTCCTCACTGCATGATGATAAACTAAAATCTGGGCAGGCCTTCTTGACCAGGGCCCCTTGGTCATTTCGGGCCACCGGCCCTAGTTTTTTCTTGTAGGATTGTATGGTGTGGTATGGGATTATGTCCTCATTTACGTCGGGTAACTCGTCATACCATACACATCCCCAGATAAGATGTGTTTAATCATCCTACATTACATTAAATTGTTCTTCTAGAACTATGTATGGCTTGATTCCCATCCTCATGGGATATGTAGGAATGCTCAGATGCTTCGTTTTGGTCCCACCCCCAAACTCTTCTCTTTGACTATTCCCCCTGGGTATAGCTTTCTTGGAGGGTCCTCACATGATGTAAAGTTGGATTCCTTATCCCCATTCATATGAGGATTATAATGGGAACACCATGTCCCCACTCCAATTCTATTATCCTCCCACGTCCTCACCACACGATGTTAAACTGCATGGACTTGAAGAACAACGTATGGATTTATTCCCATCCACATGGGATACATAGGAATGCCCGGACACTTCGGTCATTGGACCATCCCAAAATCCAGAATCATCCCCTCAAGTCAAGACATATGGAAGGGTGTATACTTTTTCCCCACTTCATGTCCAGTTAACGTAGATCCGGCTGTATGTGCCGCTCCCTGGGGGAGTTCGCCTCATTGAGAGATAGGCATAGGTCGCTATGGGGATGATGTGTTTCGAAAATGGTCAACAGCTATCCTAGATCATTAGATCCACCCCAAGATGTCCCAAACATCGAGTGTACTGGTTCATTCTGCCCTGTTGTATCTCTATGTGACGAACTTCCTTCGGGTGAGGCCATCCCTCAGGCCCCTGGACCAGGTTCTTTTTTATGGGATTATACATTATGGTGTGGGATTATGTCCTCCATCACGTTAGGTTGCTCGCCGGGCTGTACACATCCCCGGATGAGAAATATTATCCTCTCCTTTTCCCCACTACAAGACGTTAAACTACAAGCTGGTCAGGCCTCCCTGACTGACGCCCAACCTCAGGTCCCTTGGCCTTCTCGGGCCCCTAGACCTCGTCCTCACTGCAAGACGTTAAACTAAAATCTTGTCCGGCCTTCTTGACCGAGGCCCCTTGGCCTTCTCGGGCCCCCGACCCAAGTTCTCTCTCACGGGATTGTGTGGTGTGGCATGAGATTATGTCTTCATACACGTCGGGTTATTCTCCATGTCGTGCACCTCCTTCGATTGAGATACCATACCCCTCCTTTTCCTTACTTCAAGACGTTAAACTGAAAGATGTTCAGGCCTTCCTGACTGAGGCCCCTTGGCCTTTTCGGGCCCCCGACCCAAGTTCTCTTTTGTGGGATTGTGCTGTGTGGTGTGGTATTATGTCCTCATCCACGTTTAGTTACTCGCCACGTCATACACTTCATAGTTTGGATATCCTTCCCCCCGGGTATTTTCAACAACTACGTGTGGATTGATTCCCGTTCTTATGGGATACGTAGGACCACCTGAATGACTAGACTTTGGGTCCAGCCCCATATCTCAGAAACCTTCATTTCATCTTGGCCCCTTGGCCTAACCTCTCCTTCCAGGAGCCGTTTCGTCAACCCTTTTTGGCAGTTCAATAATGTGCCTATGGGTACTCTGGTTTAGTACCTAGAATGTTGGACTCTGCTCAGACATGCTTCCACCTGCTTTTCAGGATTTTTTTCTCTTCATTAGGGATTCCATCACATTTCACAACCAAAGGGACCCCCGACTGGTATGGATTCTAGGATTGTTGGCTCTCCTACCATTACGACCCCCGAACAGCATGGATACTACGCTTAAGGGATCTACTACCGTTAAGGGACAACGCCCCCGAGGGTTTTGGTCAACAAATTGATACAAATCCCACATTGAGAATATTGTCAGTGGTCGATGCTCGTTTGTTGTTTCCAATTCAGGATAACGTGATATGGAGACTGTTCTTCTGCCACGGTTACTGGTTATCCTCCATCGCCATGCCAACCCCATTAAGCACAAAATTACTGTTACACAATTCACATCCTTCTCCACTTTTCATATCCGAGTAGAACTTCGACGCACATGATGTTATTACTCAGTGCGCATCCGCATACCAGGGGAACAAATCCACGGTAAGGGATTCCTATGGGGCTCTACACCGATTTCCCTTTGATGGACCTTCCATGTATTGCAATAAAGACCTTCCTCCCATGTTTCCCACATCAAGTTTGACTCACCTGGGCTTAGGGATCGGGTTGAGGTCAGACCTTACTTGGAAGGCTACCATATCTCCATGGTCCAAGCTCTAAGACCATAAACCAATATCTCCTCAGAACTATGTTCAACTTGAATTCCATTCTCAAGTGATATGTAGGAATGCCAAGACCTGGGTCCAGCTTGAGTTCAGTGAATTTTTCTTCTCTGTCCTGCCTTCGGGACTTTGTATATAGGACCACGTGGTGTGGCACGGGATTATATCCTCATTCACGTCAGGTTTTCAATAGTCGCGGAACACACACCCCGTTCTAAAACATAGCCCTCCTATTTCTTGTCCCGCATGACATTAAAAGGAACCTTTCTAGAACTACGGGTGGCTTGATTCCCATCCTTATGGGAGACGTAGCACCACCCGAATGTCTATACTTTGGGTCCATCCCCACCTCATTGAGATCTCCCAATCTTCCGGACACCTAGGCCCCTTGGCCTATCCCTCTCCATGAGTGGGATATATCTGTGTTGTACAGGGTTTTTGGAACCATGCCCCCTTCTCCCAGGAATCCACCATCTCTTGGACGCCCTCAAGATGAGTCCCTCGACCCCTTGTAGTGGTCCTCCCATGTGTTAATAGTACTCTGGTCTAGGACTAGGAGTGTCAGATTCAACATGGTCAAGTTCCTTCCACTTGTCAAGCTTTGTGTTCCCCTTCATTCGGGCTTCCATCATTTGTCGCACCCAAATGGACCCCCATGAATGGCATGGATACTATACTTAAGGGCTCTCCTACCATTACGGGCCAACGCCCCCGAGGGTTTCAGACAAAAAACTGATACAAATCTGATATTTCAAACATGGTTAGTGGTTGATGCTCATTTGTTTATACCCATTTTAGGCTAACATGATAGGATGTTATGTTGCGAACATGGTCAGCAGTAATCCTCTATCGTCACACTAGCCCCGTCAGGCCATGAATGTTGGTTGCATGATTCACATTATGTTCCACCCAATCATGTACTACTAGAATCTTGACACTCTTGTTGTCATCCCTCAGTGCACCTTTGCACGTCAGGGGGACAAAGCTGCAATACGGTGTCCTTCGTGGCTCCCACGTTCCGAGCTCTAAGACCATAAATTAATATCTTCATTAAGGGATATGTGTGGCTCGATCCCCATCCCCATGGGATGCGATTGGTCACCTGGACATCTTGTCTCTGATTCCATCTCAGCTGGGAGCTTGTTCCTCATTCCCCTTTCACTCTCTCCCCAATTTAGGCCCCTTGGCATAAGTTTACCATCTACGAATTGTGTGTGCTGTGATGTGGGATCACGTCCCCATCCATGTTAGTTATGTTTCATGGCACCGTACCCATTCCCTACCTAGAATCGTCTCTACTACATTTGCGCTGCATGGTGTTAAAATGCATGCATGGTCCTATCACATTACCCTAAACTGTGAAATTATCATCCTGGTTACATGACGAAAAACGGAACCACATTGTGATGACCTCATCGTAGAAGATGTCATGTTGGGTATTGGTCATATGCCAAGCCATTTTTCAATGCCTACTATGGATTGATTCTTGTGGCAACGCCGGGGCTTGCTACCCAGGGCCTATCTCTTCACAAAAAAACCACTCACCTTAAAGGACAAACAAGATTTATCAAATACCGCTTCTTTGGATGCGAAGGCTAAACCCATGTTCCCCTTTCATTTGCATGAACTGTGTGCAGATTTATCCACAAATTCATGGGGTATGTAAGATCACCTTTTCACTTTGCTTCAGGCCTAGATCAACTCTCGTTTTTGGTCCCTCAACCTAAAACCATCCGAGAAGAACATGGTGGTCGGAACCCCCGGTTCTCATTCACGTCGGGTATTTGAGTTACCCCACCACGTGCCTCCTGTGTTTCATCCCACCCATGGTCCAAAGTCTATGACCCTAAACTAAGATCTCCCTATGGGAAGGAACACAACTCCCTCTCTCTAATACTTCTCATTGTCGTATTCAGATGTGTTTTGACGAAGAGCCCGAAGTGGGAAATTTTCATGGAGACATTCCTCTTGTTCCATGTCCGAGCTTCATGGACTCGTTATTTGGATCCCCATCTTCTTCCACATTCAAAAAGGACCCTCGAACGACATGGATTGTAGGATTAAGGGTTTTCCATGGATGCTGGGCCTAAGGGCTCTCCAATCGTTTCAGGCCAACGTCCCTATGGATCTCTGGCAACATTTGCGACATGGTCCCGTGTTTCGAACATGGTCAACGGTCGACCCTCATTTGTCTATCCACATTCCAAGCTAATGCGATATGGATGTTGCATTTCTGCCAAGGTCAATAGTTATCCTCCATCGTCACACCATCATCATTGTGGTCCAGATTTCTAGATTCATGATTCACATATTTCCACTTCCCCATGTTCAAGTGGAATTCTGGTATACTCTTCTCTACCTCTTCGTGCGTCTAGGTGCACTTCATGGACGAATTTTCATCATTGGTTAGGTATTCACCGAGCATCCCTCTATTCTACCATTCCAATTTCGGTGTCGGGAAAGTCCCGCCATTACTTCTTGTTTCCCACACCGAGCACGAATCACGTGGGCTTAGTAGTGTTGGCAGGATGTGTACCAATGTGGCCGGGCTTCTCATCATCCCACAGGACGTTAAACTATGCTCTCAAAACTACATACGGCTTGATTCCCATTCTCATGGGATACATAGGGACACACAGACATTTTACATCGGGTCCAGCCTTAGTAATCGTAAGATCATATTCCTCCCCATTTTTGTCATATGGCCTAACCCCTTGTAGGGAACCGTGTAACCGCATATTTTCCCTGAACAAGTATGGAATGCCCCATGATGACATTGGGAAGCGACATCCCCCCTCGTCCGAGAGGCCCAGTTTGAAAGAAGGAATGATCCATGATCAAACCGATGCATCCATCAAATGTCTCTCCACCACAGTGGCATAATTTCATGAGTGTCAGATTCTAGTGGAACAAACCACCACTCCACATTCCACACTTTCTGTGCCCCTTATTTGGACCCTTTTCGTCTTTCATGTCTGGAGGAACCCCCTAACAGTATGGATGCTCGGCCTATAGCCCACCTACTGTCCTAGGGAAATGTTCTGAATGTCTTACAGATGTCTGGAGGAACCCCCTAAAAGTATGTTTTCTCGGCATATGGCACACCTACTATCCTGGGAAAAACTCCCGGAAGAATAACAGATGGAATTTTGAGTTTGGTACCATGTTTCGAACATGGTCAATGGTCGACCCTCATTTGTTATCCCCGTTTCAGGCTAACTCAATAAATATTCTATGTTTCCGCAATGGTCAACATTTATCCTTTATTGTCACTCCATCCCCATAGTGTTTCAAATTATAGGTATCGTGATTCACACATTCCACTTCCATATGTTCAGACTAATCCCGAAGCCCCTCATGTTACCCCGCTCGTGCATCAGAGCACACAGGAAGAACATCTTTTCGAGTGTTCTAAATCCAACCTCGAGAACGAAACTCATGTATTCAAAGATCAAGACATGAATGTTTGTTTGACAGATTATGATCCTTATAACACTCGGGGGTTTATTCCTCCCATGGACGGGTTGACCCCATCAAAGGAGAGTTGCAGTTCTGCCACCCTCCTACATGCGGTATCCAAGAGTTGATGCTTTCGGCTCATATCCCGCTCCTCCTCAACAGCGATGGGGCGTAATTCATCATCTTCGGCATGGGACCTCTTTATGTCAGCCTGAATGACGAACATTTCATTGGAGGCTCGCCTCATACCCTCTTCTACCTCTGCCAGCTGGGCCTACAATCAAGATATCAGATCTGATTGTTTTTTAAGAGAGGCTGAGTGCTCGTCCACCCGGATCTGTAGCCGCTAGTCTTCATTTTCAGCCTCTCGGAGTTTATTGGTGTTCGTCGCTTTCCACCACTTCCAGCCCACTCTATGGAAGTGATCATACTCCCAAATATTCTCCACCCTGATTTCTCAGATGAGAAGGTGACGGTGTTGGGCATCCACTACCCCAACACACAGATCGTGCAGTCGTGAGCGAAGTCTGTCCATCTCATCCAGCCATAGTGTCTGGGGGGGTCTTTTTGATAAAGTGCATGACCATCTTCCATGATCGGTGACAGACTATGTCGTTGTCCACTTCGTCGGAGGTTTTTTCGTCCTAGTCTATGCAGTTTGTAGGCTCGTATGTGGGGTACGCCCTCAAGAAATCAACAGCAGGATCTGAATGTAGTGTGGGATCAGGTGTGGAATCTGGAGTTGATTCAGATGCGACGGGACTTGGGTTGACCGAAAAATCCTCATCGTCGGACCCCACCTCAATAACCTCAGGCACGACCCCATGATGGTCCCGCTAATAATAGGGGAAGCTACAGCTCGGGTGGGTGGGGTAACTATCTCCACGATCACTGGCATTCCTCTATGAGGGACACCACCAGAAATTACAACCAGCCTCACTGCAGCTGCCCATGCCAGTTGAAGAACTGTACGTGACAAAGATGGGCATGGACGTCAGTTGTTATGATCAACGAGTATCAGTAATGAACTCAATTTAGAGGAATTACATAGATTGAACTCCTTGTACTACTCCAGAGTTGATGCAGATGGGACCCCATTGCGTGGCCCTCCGTATATTGATGGAAGGTCCAGAGATTCTGAAGGATCCACCTCCAGTTCTCTAGCCCCGCCAGACACAGAACTGGACGCGGCCACAGGTGTGGGTTCCGAGGGCCCTGCATCACCACCCACAAAGGGGTGAGAACTAGGTCTGTTTACATGTTCCTCCAACACGGTTCTAATGTTGGTAAGAAGCCCATAATGGCCTGAGAGACGACACCGAGGAAAGAAACTTGGAATGTTGGCTCGAGATCCTCTGCGAAATCATCATGCCCCGAGTCTTGATCACCAAATTCTCCTTCCACCAACGGGCTCCCTCCACTAGCCTCTCACCCCTAGAAGATTATTCTGATTCTTCTAGTAGGGGGAAGAGCTCTCTCATCTTAGTGGCTGATTTTTGTGGGGGAACTTTCTGATCCAGCAGTACCCTCACCCAGTCTGTCATTGGATGCGGGGCACCACTGGAATGTATGTAATCCTCCATCTCAACCAGATATTGCTCCACCTCCACTATAGACACCGCAAAACTGGAATAGACAAGTCCTATACTCGGTAAATCCATTCCAAGGATGTTCAGGAGTTCCCACATCTCAGATGGACTGAGGTGTTGCCGGTTGACATCCTAAACATCATAGGCCTCTAAGAAAACAACATTCTCTGGAATGTCGATATGGTGCAGCCATTTCCCTAGAGCCTCAGTGGATATCCTGTGGAATTCCCTCGGTGGCCACCACTTCTGATTGATTTTCTCTTCTGGGACCATTGGATCCTCTTCCGCTACTAGATCTGCCGCTACTGCCTCACCCTCAACCGGTGTAGTCTCGCCGCCACAGCAGCCCCACCACCATGATATGCCCTTTTCACCCTACGACCATGACCTCGGGATTGGGGAGGCCCGCCATCACCAGCTATAACGGTTTCCTAATTCAACATTTCCCTCGGTTAAGGCACTTCCCAGCTTAGGGCATACTCCTTCACTAGTCCAAATGTGGCAGTAGGCGGAGGCAATGCATTTAACATTTTTTCGTCTTCTCGTGTGAACAATAGCCACAATTGCCTCATAACACACAGATGCTCCCCATCGATCAACTCCCAGTGGACCTGCGATGTCAAACGCGGCAGGCACTAAAATTTACTTGAAAACCAGTGTGGGGTGTACATCTCTCAAAGAGGCTTACGGTCCACCATTTCCACCAAGACTCACCTCAGAAGGCTAGGTGATAGGCCCATTTCTTCTCTGTCTCCTAACCATCATCAGGGAATACCCCCATCGACAATGGAAACAGGTGGGAATTAAACTCATCTGCCCTCCATACTCAGTACAGTACCAAGGGAATGGTCAATTTGGTAGGAAAGCTCTCGACAACATTCAGAATATATGGACAGAAGTTTGACCCCAGTGGCGAGATAGAGTTTTAATATTCATAAAACCCCCTGATGTGCGTCGTGATCCACCCATACAGATGATGGAAGGGCCTGCATATCCTCGGCGGCCTTTTACCCTTGCAAACATGTCATAGCATCTTGTACAATCTGGAGACCATCAAAATCCCCAGATTTGCTAGCCTTCATGTGGTGACCATGGATACCATAATAAACAAGCTAGGACAGACCCCCCATGTTGGTTTCCCAAATTGGTAGGATCCAACCACAGATAAGGGCCACAATAAACGCCGCCAGTATGAATATCGGCCACTGTTCAGGGCTGACACTGAAACCCCAGGTCTTCTATTGGCTTTCCTCCAAGATCCACCAATATGAGTTCTCCTTGCCCCATTGAGCCCCCTTTCAGTAATGTTCGAGGCCTCTAGGGAAACTATCGACCCTTCAGAAAGTTCAGGAACTGCTTGAACCACTTTTTAATGTGGACATCTCTCGCTGCTTCTTTATCATCTACAGGGACCAGCCCCACCAATGATAGCGCCAGCCGCAACATCTGATCTGGATCCTCCCACACACTCATGATGGGGAGGAACTAATCATACATAGCACCCAAGATCGAGACCCCCTAAATCTTAAGGACATCCCACAGACTAATGCCAACCTCCCCATGGTGCAGGTGAAAAGTGTTGGTCCGGGACAACCATCTTCTCAATAGCTCCAGCAACAGCTGTTTCGGTTGATAAATGTGGAATTTGGAGTCCCGTGCCACCTCATAAAAACCCACTCTACTCATCTCGGCACCAAATTCCATGCATGTGGCACCTACCCAGTAGGCCCATGGCCAATCATTGGTGAAGTTGCTGCCCTGGCGTATGTCCCACTCATATAACAACCCTTTCCTCAAATCCCTCAAGTACGCCTTTAGCATTGTGCAGTACATGGGAGGGGAAATCTCAGATTGAAATGGATTCCCATCAATTTTGTTCAAATGGTTGTACAGACAGTCGGCGGTGATAGGTGTGAAGTCCTCCTGCGCATGACCGTCGGCCGCCCTGAACCATTGACCTTGTCATGGCGTGCTTTTGAACCAGCAAGCTGGTTCGTCCCTACTCACCTCAGGATTGAAGACGCCATCCCTCAGAACGAATCCATACAAGGGCAGCTTCTTGCATAGTGGATAGTTCTTTCATCTATCTGATAACAGTTCTGTCAATGAATTATGGTCCGAGTAGCATCAGACTAGCCCCCCCAGGCCCAGACATTTATCCATCTCATCCCTCTGGGCGGCGTGGCGTCCGCAAGCACCCCCAGGGCAGCTTCCTAATGGGACATTTTTTTAAAGGCTTTCAAAATTTTATGACCGGGTCGCAATGCCTTTTCACGTAGCTCCTTTCCGAAGTAGAATCGTGAAGCCTGGCCTCGGCCTACAGACAGAAGTTCACTGGGCGTAGTCGCGGAATCAAAGACTCGTGGTTTTCCACGAAGCCCGATTTGTAGAGATCAGATGTGGAGTATGCGTAGCTTCACGAATCGAGAGCACAAAAGGACAAAGTCATGGATAAAAGAAGGGATAAGAGAGAGGTCGGAACCCCTATTTATAGGTGGAAACCCTCAGAGCATTGCGACACACCCAGCCCGCTCAGAGCTTCACGGCGCATCCGGCCTGCATGGCCCCTGTCCGCCTCGCGCACCGTTTTAAGGAGTCATCACCACAAATGGCCGATGATTTTGGCGATCTGCCTTAGAATTAAACCCTTGATCCCTTCGTGGCTCTATATCTGAGGGGGGGGGGGGGATTTGTTGGCGCCAAAATATTGGATGAAAATAACGATGAAAAGAAAGAACCGTTGTCTGCCTCTCGAAGTCACGGTGCGGATTCCCCACAAGAAACACAGCCACCGCGAACCCAGATAGGTGTAACGCACCATGAACACCCTTGATGTTCATGAAAATTTCGCGAAGAAAGAGAGGATGGATGCCCCGCGAATACCCCTGACGTTTGTGAACCCACCGCGAAGCAAGAGAGGCGATACCACTCCGCGAACTCGGTTGACATTTGCGACTCACCGCGAAGTGACCGAATCCCTCTTTCAAACTGCACGAGCTCTGCTTCATGGTGCCCCTTGACTATAAATACCGGGCTTCCCTTGATCCTTAAGAATAGACAATCTGACCTTTCACATTCCTAGCTCCCAAATCGTGAAACACCCTTTACTTTGAGAATCATGAGCTACGCGAGGTATTTTTTCTTCGTGAGGTGCCTTTGCATTGTCTCATTTTTATCACCTCTTCTGAGAGGGATGAATTTCGGGATTCCCAAGGGAATTCTAGAAGGAAGGGGATCCCCATGTGGACCCATGTTGTTGCGGAGCATTTATGCTTTGCGAAACACCCCTCTTGTGCACATGATCCACATGCCAAGGCAGGGTCACTGTACATCGCGAAGCACACTGCTTCGCGGAACTTTCCTTCATGAGACGCTTATGCTCCGCGAGGCAGTGCCCCGCAAACACCCTTCCACTTCGCGAAGAACCTCCCACTTGAAGCTCTGTACCATGCTAATGCTAAGGTACCCAACTTCGTGAACCACACCCCTTCACAAGTTCCCTTCACCATGTAGAGCAACTGAGCTCCACAAGGCCTCTGCCTATAGACCCCTCTTCTTGGAAATTCCTCTTCCCGTGCGACCCTCCAGGTTTGCACGATGTGACTTCAAAGTCCCCTGGACGATACTGCCCATGGAATTTCTTCGCCTAATGCTTCTTCTCATAGGAACACTAACAACTATTGCTTCTTCGCATAGTAACACTAACATGGATCCCTCGATGGTTCTCTCTGTGACCCCCCTTCTACACAGCATTGTCGGTTTCTTCCCTCCCATCAGGAGCAGAGGGTACTGGTTATATAAGTCCTAGAGGTGCAGAGTAATCTCAACTCATCCGAGTAGTAGGATGTTAAACTGCCAAGCACCCTCATCCTCAACACATGACGTTAAACTGTGACATCGCCCCGTGCCTCTCATGCCGGGTTCCCCCACCTTGGACATTCAGAATGCCCCCTCTCCCTTGGTCTCTCCATGGGAGGATTTCCTCCTTCTGGGATTGACATTTTTCCATGGGGGGCGGGGGAGGGAAGCCATTAGGGTGTAAGCCCCTAGTCCTTCTCACGGAAGGTAGCACCCATGAACCTCCATACTTCCCCACTACTAGGGCCATCAGAGGGCGCGATAGGGGACGATGCACCCCCTTTCCTCAATCTCAAATCCCTCTCCTGCTGTGCTTTGTCAACCTCGAGCCTCCACCCTGTAGTAAGTCCCGACAGGATGGGCAGCCTAATGTGTAATCCCCACTTTACTTCCCACAGATGCACCCTTCGTGACGTGATCATCATGTCGCTACAACCTCTTGTTTCTCACACTGAGCATGACTCCTGTGAGCTTTGAGTGAGCACCGACCATGACACACCTTGGGCCACCTCAGAGTGTAAGCCCCAAAAATCCCCATCCTGCATGACGTTAAACTGTACACCTGAACTACGTGGTCTTTGATCTATGCCAAGGCATGGTACGTATGAAGCCTCATGAGGTTCTTGCCCCACACCATTGGACCCGCGGTCCATCCTCACATCGGTTCACCAGTATCCAACCCGAACTACCTGGTCATTGATCCATGTCAAGCCATGGTACGTAGGAAGCCTCCCTGAGGTAAAAGCCCACCATTCGGTCGTTCCGATCTCCTTCATGTCCGCTCACCCCCGTCCCGCATGACGTTAAACTGCGTACCTGAACTACGAGGACTTTGATCCATGTCAAGGCATGGTATGTAGGAAGCCTTCCTGAGGTCCAAGGAAGCCAACCATTAGACCCCCAGTCCACCTTCACGTTGGTTTGCTGAAAACACTATCCCGAACTACATGGACTTTGATCTGTGTCACAACATGGTATATAGGAATCATACCTGAGGTTCAAGACCACCTCCCATTGGTCGGTTTAACCCTCCTTCACATCGGTTCTCACCAACAAAACTACGCGGACTTCGATTCCCTCCCACAGGGATACGTAAGAGGTCTCTTCGAGACTGAAGCCCATCTCTACCGCCATCTCCATGATGGTCCCATCTCATTCCTACTCCCCTCCATTCAATTTTTCCATCACCCATCCCGATCCTTACGTAGGCCGCCACGTCCCGGTGAGATAATGCCACCTCATTCCCTCCCCAAATTATTCCGGAAGATGCCCACGTGCTGTCCCCGCCATCAGTGTTCCCCCCAGCGGGTTCTTCAATCTGATCCACTCTAGCCAGTGTTCTGATCAATCCGATCCATCTCCACTAGACATTAAACTCGCGACATACCCTATATTAAACATGGGATGTTTAGGAGAACATCATATACATTCCTATGGCATATGATCCCACGCAATCGATGTGGGATGATTTGGGCTTCTGCGCCCTCAGGAAGCCCTATAATAAAGTACAGAAGACAAACACGCCAATTCCCCAGTGTTTGGACATGCCAATGATATCTCAATGTGACTACTCCACCAAATGAATGTTGCTGCCCTGACCAGACCCCTTGAAATGTCCTGAAAGAAGCAGTGTAATTAACCAGAATCCATGGAATCATGGCATTGAGAAGAGTTTCATGAACAACGTATTAAATCTATGAGGGAGACCCAGACTAGGTGATGAGTTCTGATGAGGAATCCATAGAAGGAATAACTGACATCCCATCATCCTGGTTTCTATCAAGGACATGATGTCCCTGAATAAGGAGTGAATGTTGCCCGCCTTTGGAAAGCGGGAATGCGGGGTAACAAAAAAGTTATGCCTGTCGCGCCCAAGCAGATGGATGCGTACACCCCGGAAAAAGCATCATAAACAAACATATTAAAATTTTCATGTATAAAATTAAATCATAAACCCATCCACACTTAAAACATGGAGTACTTCAAACAAATATCTCTAAATTTAATTAAAATTGTGACTCTCATTATACCAATATTTAAAAATGTAAATTTTCAAAAATTTGTTTTCATCATTCTGTATTTGTTCTATTTATTATAATTATTCATTTATCCATTTGGTTTCCCTTGAGTTTTTGGTGAAAATTGTGATTTTGGGCACGATAGTAGGTGGTTCCTAGTCAACACACTGTTAAGGGAACTGTACACCCTTGTACACAAAACCGTGTGACCAATTTCATTTTTTGATAGTGGTGAACAACACGGTTGGAGAAAAGTTAGTCACAACATGTGGTATAACCATTTGGATTATTAAACATAGAAATACTGGGGCCCACATTTTCCACACAGTTTTTTAAACCATGAAAAAAATGTGTGTGACTTTTGGAGTTCATAAAAATTTGGGAAATTACTATCTATCCCTCATCGATTTCTACCCTATCTCCCCTAACTATCTCTAACTTTGAATTCATTATGATAGGCGCCTCATCTGCTTTCCCTTTATCCCTTGGATATTCATTTTTGTGGTGGAGTTGGTGACGTTTCTCCAAGGATCTTCATTTATGTTCCCTTCTCACATGGCATCTTCCTTCTTTTTGGGGTGTCCTCCATCAATCATTGGGTTCTTATTTTAATATGTGTGTTTAACCTAGATAGGTTTTGATCATGTTTTAATTGGGGAAATATTTATTTTTATTGTTCAAAATATCAATATTATTTTCTTATGATGGTTCAATTGTGGTTTTACATAATTTTCCAGAAGCATCCAAGTTATAGGTAGTTGGTTTCATGTTTTTTCAATATTGGGTGAGTTTATATGGCTTTATTGATTATTTATATGAGTTTTATAGAATTATTATGTGAGTGAAAAATATTTTTTAGGAATTTTATAACATTATTATGTGGTGAAATGGATTTTATGAAGGAAAATGGTTCTGTTTTTATGTGTAACCCAATGTTCTATTTCCTGAAAATGTTATATGAATTATGTGAAATGTTTGGATTTTATTTTCAATGGAAGTTGATGTTTGAATGTGTTAAAAATGGGGTTTTCTATAGGAATAGTTTTTTATAATTACAGATACCTTGTTTTTCATATGTAATATGATTTTTGAATTGTGAAAATGATGGGAATCACAATTTAAAAATGAATTTGGTTTATGTATGCATTTGAATCGAGCTTGGCCCATGAAAATAGATAGATTACTTGTATATTTTTATTGTAATATTTCTAAATTGAATTTATTAAATATTCTACTTATTATTTCCTTATATTCGTCTAATCTTGGAATGTAAATGTGAATGTGTTTATTTATGAGATATGTGGGCTCGAATATAAGCATAATGGGAATATCAGTTATCAAGGTGTGAAAGCTATAACTTGCATGCTAGTTGATTTAGAAGTTGTTGAGGCCCCAATTCATCTAGCCAGATTTACAATTACAACAATAGAAAAACATGTGATATGATCAGAGTTCACTAAAACATGGGATGTATTACCCTATATTGGTTCATGCAAGGGAACATTGTTTTGGCGAACATTGGACTTGGGGATATGTTTTGTTCTAATGTATCATGCACAAAGATGTTGTTGGTATTTTAATGTAGGATTTTGATCACTCGGGTATGAGGTTTCATGGGTCCCCCTAGTGGTAGTTAACTATAGGGATTTTCCCATGGTGCTCATTTGTGTTAAGGTGCTTATTATACATAGTTCTAGAAATTGTTATATGGTAGTTCTTGTGTATATTTTTTTAAAAATATTCATATTTGTAAAATATGGGTTTCACTGAATGTTCTATATTTAGATAGTATCATTTAAAATTTTTTCTTCAAATATATTGAAATATTTTATAAAAATGTGCATGTTAATTTTTCTTATAATCATATAGCATGGAATCTTTTTTTAGGGTGGCATCAAACTGGGATTTAACTCACATCCTATATACATATTTTGGTGTATGTAGACATTATTATATATGACCTAGATAAATGAATGTTGTGTCATCAAGGTAAAGATGGATTTGGTTTATAGAGTCCATTTTATTTTTTGTATTGGTGGTGGTAGCTCGAGGGTGGGGAATCTATTATCACAATAAGGGTTTCGATATGTTATTGTTGTTCCTTTTTTACCTCTTTATTTTTTAATGGTGTAAAACATTGGTTCTGATAATTGTTGTTTCTTTTTTGGCTAATATTATTTGTTAATGTGATGTTTATTCAAATTGGTTATTTTTTATTATCGAAATGGGTGAATGTTTTTCCAATGTTTATAATTGATACCCAGTAACTAGTTTCAATCCTGTGGGGATCTGGGATTCCCTTCAGTCCATTCCATGAATCTATCTGGGTGTTGGGTTGGATGGAAACATAGATTTGTTCGTGAAGAAATGGTATCATATAATGTTTCACCCTATTTGGTCCATGTTATTTGGAATGAGTCTGGATAGACCGATGCTAGGATTGTTCGGTCATGAGGATCAGGTTGTGTGTAGGGTGCCAAGCCAGCACACCTCATGACAAGACTCAAGTCACCATGGGATGTCGGAATTTGATTTTACTTCAACAATTGGTGAGACATAGAGGTTGAAGACTATATGTTGTAATTGTATGGAGGTAGAGAGGTTTGTTCATCATTTAAATCACAATGAATTTGATTACGATTTGATTTATAGAAGCTGATTTTTTTATTCGTGCTAAAAAATTTCATAATGTTTTTTGTTGGATTTATTTCTATTTTTCATTGTAGTTATTTCTTGTGTATCAAGTTGCCTCCCTAAGGACTTCATGTGTGATGGTGGGAATATTCCTAAGGGAGTTGTCCCTCAAAAATAGATTAGAGGTAAGTGGATTTTGTAGTTTTTGTTGTCTAATAATTGGGATAAAGAGAGGGCTCAAGTTAGGCTCATGTTAGAGAATAATATCCATTTCCTAGGATAGACAAGGATCACGAGTTACTCAAGAACAATGATTTTTCTTTTCGAGGTAGCACCTAATCATAGTAAAAAGGGGAGTGTATGTTAAATATAAAAAGTATATTTGAGTTCATTGATACTCATAATGATTTAAAATTGATATTTGATTCATTCAGGTAGGAAGGTCCTAGTTAGAAGTGGTGGGGCTTAGTGGTGGATGATGGGAAGCATAAGCAGATGTGCTAGAAATATTTTAATTTAATCTTTAGTGAGCAGTATTTTCCTAATATTTTGGACTTCTCTATGTCTATATAGTTTTTGGGTATTATACCAGGTGATATTTCTATGATGGAATATGCTAACCGCTCTGATGAGTTAGTTCGGTACACACTCGAGATTGTTTCCAATGACCAAATGAAGACACAGAAGTTCATGATGTGGTTGTGGCCGAAGATTTGATCTTAGGTTTTCATGTTCAACCTGGAAACATATGATAATGTGGTTAATCATGTCATGATGGTATATAATGATCATGTAGTCCTTTCTAGTTTTTAGGAATCATTATCCGTAGTGGGAAGTGTTAGTTCTTATTCGAAGAAGGGGAAGCGAGACTAGAAGGGGCAGAGGGAGGTGGTAGTTCAGGCTATCCTGAGAGGATATCATCATCTATGACTTCCCATTAGGGTCTAGTTGTGTGACATCAGTGTGGGATGGTATGGAACATGTGACCTACATTATCTTCTTCACCAAAACCTTGTCAGTGGTTTGGATTAATATAAAACTTGCATCTATTTTACAAAATGGTGTTCCCATCTCAGATTGGTACAAGTTCTGTGGTTTTGAAAGGGATGTAGGTCTAGTAATATCCATATAGGAAATATGATTATTTGTTTGGATGTCATGGAAGAAAGTATGGATCACGTAATAGGTAGAGTCAGTTCAGGGAAGAGCCACATGCTTGTGTTTATTTTTATTCTCATGCTGAGAGCATGTAACTCCATTCGGTGGATCGAGATCCGGTGGAATTAGTTAGAGGGATTTTGATAGTTAGAGGTATTGTTATTATGGAAGCATTATTACCTATTTTTTCTTTAAGATATTTTCCCCCTCTTTTATATCATTTAAACCTTCTATTTTATGTGATAATGCTACCAACTGAGTTTATTACTTCTGCGATGGTGTTGGTAACACTGCATGGAATGAAGCGAGAGATGGCATACAAGTCTCTGTCTTGCTCACTCGTTATGTCAGGGGTCGAGTTAGAATGGGATTTTCTAGTTAAATTGATATACCTATATGAAGTGATCCGTGTTATGGATTAGATGGTGTGTTATTAGGTGCACATTTATTTCTATTGGCGGCAAGGGAGTTTTGAGGCCGCATATGTAAGTACCAATTTATTTCATAGTGAATGGGATCATATGTTGAGTCTTGTTGGATCTCCACTTTCGGAGTTGGGAAAACATGTGTTTTAGATCTCATCTCTTTAATTGGAGGATGGTGGTGGTTATCCTAAGAGAGTATTATCCCTTTTGGTGAATGAGTTACCAGAGGTTTTTCCATATGATATCTTGGGTTCTCCTCTAGAGCTGGATTTGGAGTTTTCCATTGATTTGGCACTGATAAAAAAACAATATCTCTTTTTAGTAGTACTAATTTACCCCACCTTTATTAGGTAATTAAGGTTATATGTGGATGATTTTGAATCCAAAGGATTCATTCAATCAATTATATCACCATAGGCCACTCCAGTTCTGTTTGCAAAAAAGGTTGATGGATCTCTAGGATTGTGTATTGATTATCAAATGTTGAATAAGGAAAAATCATGAACTATTAAAAAACCTCTCATATTGAAGAAATTTTCAATAAACTTATGTATGAAATCTGGTTCTCCAAGATGTTTTTGGGTTATGGGTGTCACCAATTCAATGTTCGAAAGGGAGATGATATAAAAACAGAATTTCGAAGTAGTTACGACAATTTTGTTGACATGACCATTCCTTTAAGATTACAAAATTCTTTAGTAGTCTTCATGTAACTTATGAATAAGGTTTTCCATAATTTCTTCAACTATTTCATCATGTTATTCATGAATGACATCATGGTTGATTTTGGAAATGAGGAGGAGCATGAGAGGCATTAGAGAACTATGTTGCAAACTCTCTGGGATATTCTACAATATTTGATGTTTAATACCTGCACATTCTAGACTATGGAGTTGATGTTAAATGGCCATGATATCTAAAAACAAGGGGTTTTAGTGATCCCTAGATGATTAGTGCAGTTATGACATTGGAATGGTCAAATAATGATTTTTAAATAAAGATATTTTTTGGACGAATAGGGTAATACAAGTAGTTTTTTTTGAGATTTCTCGTGGCTTTCTTCTTCCATGAAAGTGCTCACCTGGAAAGGGGTAATGATTTAATTGAACCGAGAGTGTTAAGTTTCCTTTTAGAATATTATTCGGTGGTTGAACACATGCCTTATTTTTATTTTTTTAGTGTCTGGAATTGGATATGTGGTCTACTGTGAGGCCTCATGTATGGGTCTCAGGTGTGTGCTAATGCAAGATGATGATGTGGTGTGTTATGGTTCATGAAAAATATTTTTACATGAAAATAACTATTCAACACATGACCTAGTGTTAGTGTTAGTGATGTATGACATGAATATATTGCATCATTTTCTTTTTTTTGGATTTTTTTTGATTATTTATAACACATGTGTTTAGAATACATTTTATCCCAAAAAGTTCTAAATTTTTGGTGAAATCATTTGGTGAAGAATTTTAAGGGGTTTGGTTTTGATATCACTTATAGCCCAAGAAATGGAAATGTGGTGGCAGATACATTGAGAAGAAACATTTTGGTGTAAGAATTAAAAAAGTATAGTGATCAATGGGCTTTAATGGGGATCCAAGAAAAAATTCATCATGATACCAAGGAGAAAAGTAGAGGTACATTCCTGGACACGGTGTAGATGAAACCTTTTCTTTTTTAGTTGAATCATTTACAGTAGATGATTTGTGAGATGTACTGATGTTCCATGTAGTTTCTTCATGGAGGGGGTAGTACTTGTGATTGGATGTTGTCTCCAAAGGGAGTCTTTTTCATCAAGGGACACTTTATGGTGTTTTTTATATTAAAGAATATGTTACTGAAAGAAAACCACAAGTCTCAGTTGGTTTTTCATCCTGTTTCTATCAAAATGTAAAATTATGTGCTTCTGTAGTTTTTGTTTCTAGGTATAAGGTGCGATATAGCTTACTTTATATCACAATGCAATACATATCAGTAGGTTAAGGAAGAAAACTAAAGGACCATAGATTTTCTTTAGATGCTACCCATTGATACCTTGTTGTGGGATGTGATCTCCATATATTTTATTATTAGCTTACGTTATACACCATGATGGAAGGATTTTATTTGGGTATTGATTGATCATCCGACCAAATCTGACCATTTCATTCCAATCAAGGATTCAGACAAGGTGGACAAGTTAGGTTAGTTATATGATTAGGAATTTATGAGTATTAATAGTGTTCTATCATCAATTGTTACCGATAGGGACCCCCATATTACATCGCAATTTTGCAATGTCCTTTAGACGAATATGGGGTCGTATGTCATGTAGTGTACAACATACCATCCTAAAACAGATGTTTAGATTGAGTGGGTGAATCATATTTGGGTTGAAATTCCATGGATAGTGTCTTGGACATTGGAGGATTATGGGATATATATTTGACATTTTTTGTTTTCCATAATAATAGTTACCAACTCTGAATTCAGGTGGCTTCTTTTTATGATTATTTATGGTCATCTGTGTCGGTCCCCTCTATGATTGGTAGAGGTGGGTGAGACCTCGTTATTGTGACCAATCCGTGTGCAAGATACTTTTGATAAATTAATGTTAATCATGAAGTGATTATTAATAGTTCAAATTGGCCATATGCCTTATACAGATTTGTGGTGCAATGATTTTTTTATGGGTGACTAAGTGTTTTAGAAATATGAATTGTTCTTAGGTCATCTTAATTTGGGTAATCTAGAGAAGCTAACAGTGAGGTATGTCAAACCCTTTGATATTACCATGTTGATTGGTAAGGTGGTATATATGTTTTCATTTACTTATCATTTGACATCAATTCCTAATTTCAACATGTCTCTCAACAGAAAAATCATATCCCGGACCCATCTCATGTAATATATTGGGATGATTTGTAATTAGAGCCTTAATTGAATGTATTTTAATGAATGTTATAGATTGTTGATTCTTAGAATAATCTACATTATGGGAATACTATTATGATGTTTTATGTTATTTAGATACATGAGAATTATGTGCATCAGACTTGGGTGAAGAAGTAATAGGATGAAAAGAAGTATTCTTTTTTAATCTTTAATCAAGCATCGAGGTGACTTTCTTGGGGCTAAATGATTTCATGGTGGAGATAGTTTTTACACTGGTATTTCATCTTGGGGTACTTATTCTATTAATTTTTTTATGGTTTTTATCCCTTGGGTTGCACTTTACATTTTTGTGAAACTGGTGATTTTGATCTTGATAGTAATTTGATCACGGTTGGTGCATGATTAAGGGAAACCATTCACCCTTGCTCAGGAAACCATGTGGAAATTTTCATTTTTGAATAGTATAGAACCGCACAGTTGGTGCACAGTTAGTAAAAATGTGTGGGATAATTGTGAACCGTTTTCCTCTAGGATAGAAAGGGGAACACGGTTATCATATTGTTTGGAAAACCATGCAGGGAAATCATGAGACTTTTCTAGGTCATTATAATTTTTAAATTTACTATCATTCCCTCTTTGATTTCAGCCTTATCTCCCCCCATTTCTCCCCCATATAAAATTTCCCACCATAGGCTTCTATCCCCTCCTCCTTACAACCCTAGATCTTCATTTTTGGGGTTTATTTTGTGTGGTTTTTCAAAGGATATTCATGTTTGTTCCCTTTATCCCATGGGTTCTTCAATTTTTATGGGGTTTCCTCCCTCCATATTTACGATCTTTTTTCTAGCAGGTTGTTTTACATAGGGATGGTTTGATCATGTGTTATTTTTGGAAATATTAATTTTATTGTTCAATATTTCTATTTTAGAGTCTTCTGGTGGTTCATTTGTGGTTTCACACTAATTTCTAGAAGCTTCTATGTTAGAGTTAGGTGGTCCCATGCTTTTACATTATTTGATGAGTTTATCTCACCTTATTTATTATTTATATGTGTTCTATGGATTGTTTATGTGGTGAGAAATTTGGTTTTGGAAATGTATTAACATGAATATGTTATTAAATGGGATTTATAAAGAAAAATGGTTATGTTTTAGGTGTTCCCCATTGTTGTGTTTCTTGAAATTGTTATATGAATTTTTTCAAAGGTTAGAAATGTATTTTATAAGTCACTTGAGGTGTGAATGTGATAAAAAACCTATTTTAAAGAAGAAAATATTTTGTACCATGTTGGATACCTATTTATAAACTTTTAATGTGATTTGTGAATTCTAAAAATTATGGAAGGATCATTTTAAATTTTATATTGGTTTTTGTTGATATTTCAAACGGGATTAAACCATGGAAAGAGTTGCATTACTTTTATTTTTTTCTGGTAATATTAAAAAATGGAATTTATAAAATATAAAAGTTATGATTGATTTATGTGGTTGTGTTTCTTAGCATGTAAATGTGAATGTTATGAATTATGTAATGTTTGTAATGGAATTCGATCAAAAAGGGAATCTCAGATAACAATGGGAGTGTTCCCTACACTTCTGTAAGGGATCGCTACTCGAGAACAGTTGACATTCAATTGGATTCTCATTATAACCCAGATTCCATCACTCTAAAGGTGGGTAGCATTCATAAACTCATTGTTGACGTATTTTCCTTGATCTAAACAGGATGATGGGATGTCGGTCTCTACTTTCGTGGATTCTTCTTTAGAATTCACCACCTAGTTTGTGTCTCCCATAAAGATTGAGATATTATTTGTGAAGTCCTTCCTAGTTTCATCTCTTTGTGGATTTTGACTAATTACATTGGTTCTGTCAGGACATTCAAAAGGGGTCATATTAGGGTAGAAACCATAAGTCAGAGAAGTAGTCGTGTTGGGCATCACTGGCATGTCTAGAGGCTGGATCCTTAAACACCTGAATTATCCTTTATTAGAGGGATTCCAGAGGGGATGAAAGCTCATGGAATACCATGGAGAATATAGGTAATATTATGCAAGATGAATTCATATGAGGTTCTCCTCAGCTTCCCATGTTTTACATGTGGGTATTCATCATGTTTAACATCTAGAAGAGACAGATCAGTTGGATTGAAACACTTATGAGAGTAGAAAATAATTGTAGATCCTTGGGAGGGAGCACCTCGATGTTTTACCAGATGGGTGGGTCAAAATGTCTGTGAGGACAGACCATGGATGGTGTATCCCAAAATGGTGAAGGTTTCACACCATGAAGGCTTATCTAAAAACAAAAAAAGGAAGATCAGAGATGGTGGGTCCAAACAAAGGGGATACCAATGTTTTCGATGCTTGGGATTGAACATTAGAGTGGCTTCATACGTACACTATGTAGAAGACATTGATCAAAACTCACATAGTTTGATGAGTAGGGAATGAAATCTCGGTGAACACAAAAAAAGTCACCCAAAGACATGTTAAGGATTACACATGATTAACTACTCATCACGAGAGGGAAACTCTTGCGTGGATGTGGGAAAGTTGTGTTGGGAATACGCATAATGAGCATCTTAATAATGAAGTGATACCATCGGGATGTGGAAGCCTGGGTAGGACCAGGATGGATGATCGATGATTTGATGAATTGGATGACATGAATATAATGGAACCGATGGGAAGATTATGGTGTTGGGATTACACCTCAAATATGTTTCCTACGTACCCCATATATGTGATTGGGATCAATTTCCACGTATTTCTCTGATGGTGTGATGAGTCACCTAATGAGGTGAATCACGATAATGGTTGCATGGATGGGGACCTGACGGAAATGGAACCACCATGTTCGAGAATGATCATCCCAAGAAACAAAGAATCAAAGAGACGACCCCATTTGGGATGGATGATGGGCATAAACCTTATGGAGTCTTCCTATATATCACAATGTTTGGGAATCAATGTCCACGTAGTTCATAAATGGGGAATGGAATCAGGGTGTTCACAATGTACAGTGACTCTGAGACATTCTATGGGCTTACACCTGGTTAATGACCCTTGGTAAAAGAATCACTCGCAGTTTGAGGAGTATTGTGATGTTTAAGGAATCATCATGGTGATATACTAAAGTGGATCTAAAATCCTCTAGGATGAAGATCCGGGAGATGTGTCCCAAATGATCAATTATCGCATTTGGAGGGTACATCCCATGGAGTTAGTACTGGAGTTTACCATTGGTTGGGTTTTGACCTCAATGAGGATTCCTACATATCCCAATGGCATGGAATCAAAACCTGCATACTACGGAGTAGAATACAGTTTAATTTCATGTGTAATGAAGGTGAATCAATTTTAAATGCACAGAATAGTAATCTTTTTAGGAGTGATGGGGGACAGAACCTTGAATAGGCTTCATACATACCATGTTTAGAAGACAGGGATCAAATTGTTTATAGTTCGTGATGGGGGAAATGAATCGGGGTTTATAAAATGGAAATAGTCCCAAAGACATGTGGGGATTACACCAGACTATCACCCCATAGAGGATTTCGTCTTCAGTGGTAAATTCCAATCCCATGCATGTCATGTTGAGTGTGAGAAACATAAGATGACTGTAGACTATATGAGCATGTCATGAAAGGTGCAACCATGAAGGATGGGTTGGGGATTACACACGGTTAGTGGCCCAAGGATATAGTCATTGGGACATAAATCAGGAGTTAATACCAAGGAGGGTGTCTATATGTATTAGAAGGATATGGCCATCATACATGGACCACCCTCATAGTCTATGTCTCGGATTACATGGAGACTACCCGGGGTGCCCATGGGGACAAAGAGAAAAGGGGGAGAGGAGTGATAGATATATTGTGGTCTTTCCCATTTTATCCACCCAGGCATTCCTTGCATGTAGAAACTCAATTTTTATAATCATGTGTCGGTGATGAAGGTGCTTGGTAGTTCAAATTTCAGCATCTAGGACAATAAGATCTCACTACTAATCCCGTAAAATTACATAAATTTTACATACCCACACATGGTAGGGAATAACAGAATAAGAAATTATAACAAACAATTGGGTGTAGGAGTGGCCAATTGAAGTGTCCCCATTAGCATGGATATGAGAATTAAAAGTAGTCGTCAGTTTTCCTTTAAAAAAATTGAGGCAGGGAAAGGAAACAGGGACCACCACATGGGTGACAAAGAAATCATTGTGGACAGAACTAGAGGGCCACATAGAGGATGAACACAAAAGATAAGGACACTTCATGAAAGAGGATATCAGACCTGATGACTTGGAATGTGGACAACTCAGGGAGAAGATAAGAATATTTTCATGAATGATTAAGAACATTCAAACATGATTAGAGTGTAATGAATATATGGAAGGGGTCTGATTTGAGGATATATTAGGCAGTGGTATGTCTTTCATGCAAGAGGGACAATTTTCAAGCACATAACTTAAGAAAAAATTGAAATGGATGAGGGTCAATCCCAATTGGCTTGCCCAAAACTGGGACCCATGGGAATCCTATCATGTAAGATCTAGTAACTTGAAATCATTACATTCACGTGGTCTTGGAAGGGGTCTTATTTTGTGCATGGGGGATTCAAATTGATTTTTTGAGTATTTATTTCAAGGTAATGGGTAATCTGTGTATTTATAGGTGAAAATCATGGCAGCGACATGGATGGAGGCTAGTGTAGAGGGGGTCATTTGACTTTACATGGGGAACATAAGTTCTTTTTCACATGGTCCATCTCTGTTAAGAAGCACTTAGTTTCTTCAATGCATATTCCTTTACTGTTTAATAGTTCTCATTGTAATAAGAATGTTTAACGTTGCATTGGAAGTGTATGAAAATTTTGTGTCGCTTTGACCTTTCATGCACAAAAAAAATCTTTCATGAACCACCCTTCGGATTCTTGAGATCATCTACTGACTCAGAATACAAACTAGGGTCTCTCAAATTCACCATTATATGAATTTATGTGGAATTTGGCACCGAAATATTCCTTGTTAGGATTTGAGCTTAAAGAGAACCATATTGTTGGGTTCTGGGGGAATCACCGATGAGAGCCATATATTTCCATCGGTACACATAAGAGGTTGATCTGGTGTTTAAGGTACCATGTGAACACATGGAAGACTAGGCATGTGCCAATAAATATGTTGGGGGGAAAGGCACTATACATTGACATTCAATATGAGAGTCCATCTAATAACATGACTGAAAGTTCCTTCATTCTGTGCAAAATCTCTTAAATTTAGAAGGTACCTTATTCACGACCATTGGATCTTGGGAGCTTCGAGCATAGTCATATTTTACTTGTGAGACCTTCTTAAAAATTTCATGCTATTGTCTACTTTGCTAATTGAACCAACATCTGTCATTCAAACACCTCTGTGAATTAGAGGTTGGACCAAGATGGTTAGTGAGTAGACTGATGCTGGGAGGGAGGCTGCCTATGTTGCATGAAGGGTTGTGATGATCATGACCCCTTAGATTCATTATGTTAGAAGGGTCCCATCTGACAATCAGATTCTTTTAGGAATGCTGACATAGGCTCAAAGCTATTATGTCTTAAGTGATAACCTCTCTCTACGGAGCATTGAAATTCTGAAGGAGTTGATGATTCTTGGATTCGAGACCTACTCACAGTGTTCATGGGTGACATGCGATGATAACCATTCATGGTAAAATATTATAAAAAATTTTCACCCTGCCCTGGAATCTAGGGATAAATTTGTTTTGTACAGATTTGAAAGACTAGGAATGTCATGGGGAGTGAAATGGGTGCTGAAGACTTTCTGGACCACTATGTTAGTTCATTCAAGTGTAGTATCACTAATGAGACTAATGTCTGGGGAAAAAATTGAGACATGTGGTCTGAAGAAAATATCAAAATAGAGTGGGAATATATGTACTAGTTATGCTAGAAATGAGGGGAATTTGGGGAAAACCTTAAACACATTAGGCTGTTTGAGGATGTGTGCAGATCACAATTTTATTTCTTTCTCTAGTAGGAGCTGGTATAAGATTAGTTAATCCAGTGGTCGCCTAAGACCAATACCTACCATCTCTATAATTGGGAGGTCCACATTAGCCTTTAGGACATCCACTGAATTGGAGGAATCCTTATTTAAGGTTTCCAATATGTTGAATTCTTACTGACGGAGAATGTCTGGGGAGACATGGTGAGAACCACTAGTTTGACATGGAATCTTCTAGAGCTGGAAAAGGTGAGGCTAAAGATCAAGTACATCCGGAAAGAAATATCTTATCTACCAGTATTTATGTTTTTTTTCATGAGGGATATGAACGGGGGTATTCCCGGGTGAGGGATGTAGTTTTGAACCATATTGTTGAGGGGCGATGAAGGATCATATTGGGTGGTCCTTGAAGCAGGGGGATACTAATTTTGGGTCATTATTGTGAATGTATGTTGAGACCCACTTGTATTTTAGGCTCATTTCCTCAATACACTCTTAAGGGGGTGGCCACTTCTTGTAAGAGATATATGGATGGAGGTTTGTCTAATGAAATTGATGATGAGAGGGATCATGTAAGCCCATTATAATTAAAAATGGGAGTGCCTATGTTTTCCAGGATGTATAGAATTCTGTAGCACATCTCATTGGGGATTACACCTAGTAGAATATTCAGACCATTTCAAATTCATCATGGCTAAGTTGTAGCTCACTAGAGCGGGTAGGATTTCCCAAGATCCATTTGACCTCTTTGCGAAGACATGCTACAATATTTAATGAACATTACTGGGGTTCAGATGCTAATTCATAATGAGGAAGGGATTTATATCAAAATTTGAAATTATGAAAACATCATCATACAACAATTTCAAGCCCCGGTCAGTTAGATGTTGGATAACCATTGATGGATGATGGAGTAGAGGAAGTATCTACAGAGTATCAGTGGTGGTGTGCTGGTGGCCTGGATCGATGAGAAAATTTTCCTCAAACCCTATGTGCCATCACGATTTTCCATACAATTCATGTACAAGTAGATGATGTTTAAAATGGTGTATATAGATGTTCAGGAAGTGGTTAATCCCTACATCCTTCTCTAATTATCGCTCATTTTCACTACTTCTATCTTTGGTGAATTCATAACATTAGACTCATTGATGTCGATTTCAGCCTATCTACATAATTTTCTAACCACTGGGTGGTGGGGTAGTTAGGAGAAATTATGTATAAATGAATTTTTCAGATCAATGTAGTGAACATTGAGTGTGGATGATTAGAGATTAGGTACGGTGTTTCTGGGGAGGCAAGTCTAGGGGCAAACCAGCGGGCTAGGGCGACACAAGCGAGAACATCAATGGCAGGATTGTCGTAAGGTTCGGTTGTAGCTCTGCCTTCAAGAGATGGGTGGTCTCATAGGTGACCACATAGGTTATCTAGGTATAACCCTATGAATAAATTTAAATATCTTCTGTAGTGGATCGATGATTCCATTTTCCCATCCTTTAGTTCATCTTGGGGAACACAGTGACAATCGATGCCAACTAAAGAACTGTGGGGAAGATCGGTGAACACTGGTCTTCATCTTCAAGATGTAGGGCATAAAGTGGTTGTGTACAAGGTTCACTTAATCACCAACACACATACATGATAGAAATGGATTCTATTTCATGCCATCATGGGTTGTATGTAGAATCACATTTCATAGTTAAAATAATGCTCGACCAAGGGCATGACCCCAATGAAATGACACATGGGGAGGAGGAGGATGTTGTTGAGGATGATGATGATAATGATGATGATGAATAAAATAATGAATAAAAGGAATAATAATAAGAATAGAAAGAAGAAATGGTTGTGGATGAGGGGCCTTAGTGAACATCATCCCATTAGAGGATCCCATGTGATAGAGACGAAATCATGGGATTTTATGAGGAACCGAACAAGTGTCTCGAGGTATGTTTCAACTCATATATATCATGGCCCCTTATTTTTACTTATCATGATTCCAATTATCACACATTTTATTTTCCTAGAACATATTAGTGATGATAAATAGAGTTATCTAGCTGTAACGAGTGAAAATGTGATGATGTTTTTTGAAGGAAATCTCATTGAAACCAAATCATGTTCTAACCAAGATAGAGGACCATTAATGAATAATTAAATGAATGTTTCTGGAATGAAAACCTCATATCCTCAGGATATTTCCACTTCCAAGAAGGGAAAGATTCAAAGTATAAAATTAACCAGTGAAAAAGGGAAATCTTATGACGGAGAATCATATAGTGATACATGCACTCAATGCAGACGTTCTTAGCTTTTGTAAGTATCCAACTTTACAGACTTGCATGTGTTATGTGAAAACTCAGCTATCACAGGAACCAATTTCCCATGCAGTGCCCATGAGATTGGAATTCCAAAAAACTGAAAAGTTTGAGTCATCTACAGGAGATCCACGAGTGACTTTATTTGTTCTTGAGGAACCGACCAGTAAAATTGAACTA
Organism: Viscum album; assembly: GCA_963277665.1. NCBI lineage: Eukaryota > Viridiplantae > Streptophyta > Magnoliopsida > Santalales > Viscaceae > Viscum > Viscum album. The sequence continues at coordinate 977,700,763 of OY728125.1, forward strand.
ACCCTAGAACTCGGTAAGCACGAAGTCGCAATCTTAGGTGACACCACTACCATTAATGAACCCAAATAATGTGAGGGTAAAATCACTAAGGGAAATATGATAGAATATGTTCTACCTCATATCATAGTGCCCAGTCCCACATAAAAAATGTTGGAGGAAGACCCTCCCATGGAACTCCTACCCATCTTTTTTGGAGTATAGACATACATATTCTGAGGAGTTGGATGATTTTGATTCATCCATATCCTAGAAAATCTACATGACATCACACAAGGCATGAAATTGAATCAAACACTTTCTTGGTCACCCATAGGATGAATGGATAAGTCGAATGAGGTCACTCTTCACCTGGCAGCGATTCCACTTTTTGGGAAGGGTGGATGATCACAATATACATATAAAGATCTATGACTATCTTAATGATTAAATGTAGTAGATAAGCCAACACGTAGATACATCATGGTGTAAGAAAAAATCTATGAACATACCGAAACTACAAGAGGCTATGAAAAAAGTATGATGCCTTGATGAGATGATATGTGAACATGCCACATTTTTCATGAATTAGTCTGTGTGAATTAAACAACTCAGATCCCAACTGTAATAAGAACTGGAGCAGATATCAAAGGTGAACATTAAAATGGTTGAACTCCAAGATGAGTGAGAAAACATACAATCTAGGACTAAAGAGTTTCTCTATGAGATTATTGTTGAGGAAAGGGAGATCAGGGACATTGAGGAAATTGTTGAATCTACATGCTAGATGGTGGGAATACTGAAGCAGTATATCTATGGGGACAATCCATAAGTTTTGTGTTTTAACCAAAATCATGAAACATATCTTTCTTATTAGCTTCATATATAAAACTACTTGTATGGATATAATTTTTTCTAGTTTTACTACATCTCAATCAGAAATGTGGAACAACTAGTGATCGATCCCTAAGCACATGTGGGGCATACATGGTGTTGCAAACAAGGGATGATCAAATATTTATCTACATGGTATATTAGACTTCTAGAAAATCATCAAATACTCAGGGTCTATCATTACTGACTAACCTCCCATAGTTTTGGAATGAAAGAGGGGATATAAATGGAGAATAAAGATCTCATAGGATCCAAAAATCCTTCCTGAATGTGCACTATGACATGAGTAGGGGTAATGCCAGGTGTGTTGGGATCAATCCTAACAAATGGGAATGATAAGTGTGAATCACAATAACCAAAATTCATAACACAATCTGGGAAGAATGAAGATGGGAGATAACTATTGAACATATTAAAAACATCGAATCCATATCTAATTATGCTAAAACGAGGATGAAAAACCAAGGTCCAACATCTAACCATATTAAAAAACATGGGGCCAAACTCGAAGTTTCACTTATTTTCCATCGAAACATTGGCCTATGATAGAAGGAGATCCATGAGGCTGAACATCCATATTGTTAGGTATTTCATTCAAATATGAATGGGGAATATGGTCTATATAATAGGGAATTAAAAGAGTGGGGAGGTGTAATGGGATGTTTCAAAGGACTCCAACACTCTAGAAATTATACCACCATGGAAGGAGGTCATAAGAATTGGAACGTAATTGGGAATAATGGTCTAGGGAAGTCAATTGACATGGGGATGGGCTCAAAGATGAAATGTTCAAGCATCGATACATATCCCATAAGGATGAAAGTCATGTCGATCATAGATATTTAGGGTTCATATTGTTTAATGTCATGTAGGGAAAAATATGTGATGCATCTTTTTCTCAAACGACAAGGACATGCAGAACCCAATGAAGAAATGTGCGTAGTGGTATATAACCTGATGTAAATGATGATCGATGAATTCCACACCATATCATGAATTCAAAAAGGGGAACCCTTTATCAATGGTAAAAAGGGGAAATAATGGTAAGGCAAGACTGATATCAATGATTCAGTCATTCCTATATATCCTGTGAGGCCAAGAATCAATCCATACATTGTTCTAGGAGGAAGGTGTGGAAAATGGCCAATGACAAAGGGGGATATATCCTTATAAATGAGAATGCTTTAGGACATCTCATAGTATAATGTCTTGTGAACTTGGACACTAAAAATATTAGTTTTTTGACATAGATTTTGGACAATTCGAATGAGTAAATGTATAGTGGTGGCCCAATAAAGTAACCTGATGGGAATGAGGACGAAATAAGTCAACACAACACCACACATTCATGGAACAAAACCTCATATTTTAACATCATATAATTTGGACCATGTAAATGAGCTTTAGAAATAATAAACATTTAATGTTGTGTCAAAAACCAAATTTATATGAATGATTACCAAAGAGGACTACACCACATCAAAAATTGTTTGTGTAAAAAACATACACATAGTTTATGGTCACAAGGATTAGACAATAAGACCAAAAATATTAGTTTAATGTCATAGAGATCAGAAAATCAGGTGTGAAAATCGTCCATGTAAGCATAACCCATCTCAATAACCCATAAGCCCACATGTTCCATTATTGGGGTGGTAAAAAAAGGGTAGATAATATAATTATAATATTTGGAAGCACATAAAAGGATAAAAGAGGTATGGAGTCTAAGAAAAACCCATGACACCGGCCCTACCACTCAATATATAAAGGTGCAAGAAAGGATGATATCGAATGTTTTGTAATTCCATTTATACTTAAAGATGTGAGAAGAAATGTGAATCATGAGGCCAAAATTTGGGACACAAAGGTATTATAATAACGTAGGAGGATAACTATAGACCATATTTGAAACAGTGTATCCATATTGTGTGGTCTGAAATGGCAATGAACAACTAATGGTCAGCCATTGACCATATTAAAAACATGGAATCTATCTCCATATTTCATTCAAGATCATGTGGAACATTGGCCCACAATGGTAGGCGAGCCTTAATAACAAGAATCTATACCATTTGGGGGTCCTTTTTGATGTAGAAGATGATGAAACCCAAACAACAGGCACAAAAAACACTGTAGTTGAATGATATAATTTCAATGATGAATCCAACACTCTATGTATCTTAACACGACACATATGATTATGTCAATGAGGAAATAAAAAGATCAAGGGATTCATCTATTGGTAGATGAATCAAGAATATTAGTGGGGAAATCTGAGAAAATGGTTTTATGGACCTAGGGATGGACCCACATGAAAAATGATTGGGTGTTTTTATGAATCATGTCAGGGAAAGAATCATGCCATACATAGTTCTTACAGACCCATGCTTTTTAAATTCATGCGGTAAAAATGTTATTAAAGGGGATGTGTTCCCAAAAGGAGGTACATGGTGTCGTTGTTCCAAACCTAACATGAATAAGTGAAATGGAACCCTACACCCCACCACATGATCCTTGAGGGAACCACATGTTGAGGGGGTGAATGGGAGGATCATGGGGAAAAATCCAAGGACAAAATGTATGGCCATTCAAAAATATCCCATTGGATGGGAATAAATCCATACGTAGTTCATGAAAACCCATGTGGTTTAATGTCACGTGTTAATGATGTAGTAGTAGTTTAATGTCATGTAGAAAAATTGGGAAAATTTTCTTTTAAGGTCATGCTGAAATGACCATTAATTCGATACAGTTTATTGTATTGTAGGAAGTACACCCCAATTTCACAACATGCGTGATGAGTGAAATCTATGTTTAATGATGTATACCATAGACCATGTATGAACAAAAAATTCTAGAAAATATGAGGAACCTAGGTATGGACTCGAATAATAAATGTATAGGTTTTTATATGTATCCTATAATGATGAAAATCATGCCTCATGTAGTTCATGAAATTTCTTGCAATTTAACATCATGTGGAACAGAAGCATGTAATGTGGTAGGCCCCTGAAGGGTATACATGATGTAGTAGTTACAAACCTGATGTGAATAAGGAAATTACAAGACCACACTACACAACGTGATCTCAAGATACTATACCTAGTCAAAGAGTCTAAAGAAATAATATGATTTATGGTTCAATGGATCGGACCTGAGGAAAATATGTTCAGGCATCCATACATACCCCATTAGGATGGAAATCAAGCAACACATAGTTCATGAATACCATATTTTTTTTACATAATTTGGTATGAATGAGGGTACAATTTATCATCATGAAGAATGAGAAAAAAGGAAAACATGGATTTTCTATAGGGTATACACAGTATGGAAGGGTAAAAATCATTATGTAAATGAGGACCAAAGAGTTATATTACAACACAATGTATCCCCTATATTAATGGGGAATCAAACCTGGGATGGGCACTAAGACAACATGTCCTAGTGTTTCTACATATCCTGTATGGGTAGGAATCAAGCCACGGGTAGTTATTGAAATTTATTGCAGTTTAATGTCATACAGTAAAGTTGTAGGTGAATGGGAGGTCCATAAAGGGGATATAACATGGTACGAATGTTGTAATCCCGATGTGAATGAGGGCTAAAGGAGGTTCCAACCACAGCCACATGCATTCCCTAGGGAGAACTATGGTTTGGGGGCTGATGAGAAAAGATGGAAATATTGGGAATCTAGGGATATACTCGATAGAAAATGTATTAGGATTCATATGCATCATGTTATAGAAGGAATCAAGACACACATAGTTCATAAACACCATTTTGTTTAACATTATGTGGTGAGGAAGAGGTTACCGCATAACATCATGAAGGTTGGGGATTATGGGCAGTTTTACATCTTTCAACTCAGAGGATGAAAAGGGTGGTCCTCATGTTATGTATTTCTTAAAGAATTTGGCATTGGTGGGACGAGTAATTCAGTCACCATCCATGGTGAACAAAGAGTACATGTCATTGGGGTATGCCTTCAAAATAATGTATGGTCCCTTCCACTTAGGATCCAATATTGGTGGCTTCCAGCTGGGTATCATTGTCATCCTAAGATCCAATACCATGTCACTTTAGTGGAATGAATGGATATTAAACATCTTATTGAAATCTCTATATATCTTGCTCTAGGTCCTCTCCAGATTGTTCAAGGCCAGAAACATATTCCCATCGAGTGATTCCAACCCTTGTAGATAGACATTAACAATATTTTCAGATATATTCTAGTCATAAATATTCGTGCGGAGATATGGTAACTGAATATCTATGGTAAAGAATCTGTCTTCCCCATACACCAAGGAAAATAGGGTCCCCTAAGTAGAAATGGGAGTCATCGTCCAATATTCCCATAAAGTGTTAGGGAGATATTCCGGACCATTCTTCTTGTTCTAAACAACCATCAACTAAAAAATGTTAGATATGGTATTCTTGAATACCTCAATCATTCCAATTTTTTAACCATAATAGTGAAGAGAGTGGTTAGACCAAATGCTGTACATGGGGTACTGTTTCATAATCATGGCTACCATATAGTTGGTGCTATTATTAGTGAGAATGGTGTGAGGGACTCAAAGTCAGTGGATAATGGTGGAGATAATTAACTCAATGATGGAATTATCCTTGAATTTCTTGACCATCATCGGTTCATCCCACGTGGAAAAGAAATCTGTGGTGGTCAGGATAAACCGGCACTCAGAAGCTATTTCTGGTGGATATGGTCCCATGAAATCGTGTACCCAAACATCAAAGGGTCATGAGTACTTGGTAGTGTTGAAGGATTTTAATGGATTATGGAAAATTATGGGCTAGATTTTTCACATGTGACACCACTTAGAGAACTCGATACTACCGCAGGCCACTATGTCAAGAAGTAGTGCAATCTTTGAATCTGATGGGTGCATTTAAACCTATTCTGATGACTTCCATAAGAACCAGCTTGTACATACTACATGACATGAAAAATATCATCTCCTTCAATTAAATAGAGGATAAATCCATTCAATATAGATTTGTAGACTGTAACATCCCAGGTAAATGAATAATAAGAGATTTTTATATTTATTAATATTTTTGAATTAAATATTAATTTTCTCTTAAATGGGTTGCTATGTTCAATAGCATACCCGATGCACAACAATGGGTTTCCTTGGAATCTTACATTGCACGCTAATAATATAATAATATTATTTTAAATGGTAGTTATCTCCTAGCTATTTTATTGGTTGGAATGAACAAAACTAACTATAATAGGATTATACATGTATTTATATTTATCCAATAAATTTTAGAGGCTTAATATATGAATGAATCTAATTTTAAGCATAATTTACCTTAAAAGGCCGATTTAACGCCTTTTAAGGGAGAAACCTTTTTAAATCTAGTTTTGGTCACTTTAATACATTCTATATGATCAAATAAAATACATATTTAGAATGAGGACATCATAATTTACTTTGGTTAATTTTTTGGTATTTTTATGATAAAGTTCATTTTTTTAAGGAATAGTGAAAATATTGTATTTTAATTCAAAACTATTTTTTAATCTAATTTATTTTTATGGCTAGATTATCGCTTTAATTGGTTTTAAGTTTTAAATAGATTATATTTTTACCATTTAATCTAATTTTGGTCATTATAAGAAATTTCACATTTAAATTGTATATAATCAACTGTCAATCTTTTGATAGTTAATATTTCTTAAAAACACTCCATTTGTTTTGACAACGGGAATTAATTTTAAAATAATTTCTGCCACTTATGTGTTTTGAAAATGGAGAAATGGATTCCATATTTGGAATCAGGAGGTTCAAATTGTGTAAATAGTAAACTTTTATTTTTAGGCATTTTAAATATTTACCTCATTAAATATTTTATTTACCATGGTTAAAGGGTAAATCAGGTAAATAAGGGTAATTAAATAATATTTATTTACCCTAACAGGGGTTATAATCATATTGGTTGAGTCATATCAGACCATGGTCATCCTTGGGTTGATTAGGGGACCCCATGGAGCCACATAAAAGTGATTATGACACTTTATTTTAATTAACATAAAGTGAAGGCCAAAATGAAATAAACAAATATCTTTTAGTAAGTTAATTTTTACATGGGGTTATACAAGTTATATTTTCGACTATAAATATTAATTGGAAAGATAAAACGATTTATTACATCATGGTATTTTTTCATAATTTTTAGACATCATATAAATTAAATTATTTATGACACATTCGTGATGCAATATTTACCTCATTAATAAACGATTTAATTAAATAAAATTATAATTATTAAAATATTATCCAAAACATGTCCAATTCTGATTGGATAATTTTATTTCGATTATGAGTTTTCTTATATTGGACAATAATGTTTTTTGGTCCACAAGAAACCGAAAATCATTATATTATAAAATAATATTTTCACTCTTTCCTAAAGACCCCTCATCTCCCTTATAAAAAGAGACAAACTCTATGAAATTCCACACTCCTCTGAAGTCATTTGGATCATGAAAACTCTGCCCAATTAATCTCCTTACATCCCGATCCTCCTCCTATAAGCCTTACCTTAGGATGAAGGCTCTTCAAGAAGTCCTTTGGTTCAAACCAAAGTGAGTTACCCAAATTAAAGGTAATATTTTCTCTTAAATTGTTTTCTTATATTTTGCTTCTCCAACCCCTAAACGCTTTTTATTTACATTATATTGTAACAACACAAGTATCCTTAATATTCTAGGATCTTGTTATGACAAATATTTGAACTACACTTACACACACCTCCTTCTAATGGATGAAGAACATAATGTTTCTGTGGATGGAAAGCTAACACCTCAGAAAATGATGATTGTTCAATTACATCTAACCACCTCTCATGGTGGAAATTATGATTTAACTGTATTTATATATTATATATATAATGTTTATGATTTATTTATGCTTATATACTTCCCAATTATATCAAACCATTATGGTTTACATGGTGGGTAAATACGGTAATCTCATATGAGGAAGTGCGGACTACCGCCCCCTCAAAGTGATGTGACTCGTTAATGTCGTATATGGGATGTATAAAGGATAGAGTTAAGGATATTATATATGATACTATACTTGAATTATAATATAACTATGTATCATTATGTTTTAATTCCATTAAAAAATGAAATAGAAATGAAAGTAGTGTTCATGCGTACGTACGGCTTACCGTCTCCATGAATGGCGCATTTCATTTCGCACCTCCAAATGTTATGTACTATTATAAATACATGTACATGCTGGATATATATGATATATATGATACCCAAATCATGAATATCATTCTGGATATAATGAACCTTTTACCACATGAACAACATGTAATTATAAGAAGTCCATTTTTTACTCAAGTACCAAATATCGACAAAATGAACGTTATTAACATAAATGATTACATAATGATTATAACATGTTAATAAGTGATATAAAAGTAATAATAAACTTGAAAAAGGTTCTTAAGAAAGTATAAATTATCTTTAGTTTATTATTCATGAGATTAAAGAACGAACGGGTCAAGTCGGACACGAGGTAAGGGACTTTGTCTCAATCTCCTTTCATTGAGGCATTTCTTATACACGACTTTATTTCATATGGTGTATAAACCCCATTGAATTTTCATTTTATTCAAAGGAAATATTTTTATAAGAATCATTTTACTAAATGCCAAAAAATAATGTTTTCTTTTAACGTAAGCGGTGACAACGACCGTTCCGCCGCCGTGAGTATTATTTGATCTTTGGCTTCCTTAACAAGCCAGAATGTTTTTAAAAGGAAAAATAAATACCAAATACTATTTTTACATATTTTGGTATTGAAAATGAATTTGAGAATGTATTTATTATTTCAAATTCTTTAAATGATATTTTATTATTCCAATGATGAAATGTTATCTTTCCATTATGCTTATGTTATGTGTTAAGATCATGTTATGGTTCTTGGGAATTTTTTATGTATACGGGTGGTTCCGTGATAAAACATGGGCCGGTGATCCTGATATAGCTCTCCAATGCATTGGGTAACATGACGGAGGTAAAGTTAAATGTTTCTCCTGAGAGATTTAGGGAATATACTGTGATGGGTGTTCCAAAGTAACTCCCTATGTAGCTGTGATAACTACAATGTAAGTATGGTATGGATGCTGCATGTTACCTTTATGATTTATGATTTCTATGTGTCTTTCATAAATCTTATGATTTATTGAGGTCAGTAAAAGAGTTCATGTTTTTTATGTATTTATGAACAAATGTTTTCATTTAGTGTTTTATAACCCTTACTGAGCCTTTTATGCTCATCCCAAGTTTTGAAATGTTATTCACATGATATAAAGACGAATAGGGTCAAGGATGGGATAAAGGAAATGCCATGCTCTCTTTAACATGGAATTAGAGATGATTTTTTTTCAAGAGTTTCTATTTTGTGAACAAAAAGTGGATTCTATGTGGAAGTTCCTACTTTGTAATATTTTGAGATGTAATAGTTATGTCCTAATTCCCTAAAACTCTAAACCTGAAAAGATCCTCAATGTGAATTATTCATTGAATTCAATATTATGTAATGTTTATGGCCAGGTCCTTATAGTTGGTATCAGAGGTTGGTTTAAATAAATGTAGGAGTTAGGATATTGTTAAATTAATATCCATAAAGTAATTTATGTTAATATTGACATCATATAGCATTTCCAGATTACCATGTTGCTTCACCTAAGATATTTCTTTATTTAGAATGGTTTTCCACAGAGGAAAAGGGTAGCTATGTTGGGATGACATCAGGAGGAAGAAAACTTTCCAAATCAGCAACCTAAGATGGTCGGAATCAGAACTGAATAGTTTGTTGCAGTGATGGCATAGTTGACTTGGGATATAAATGGTGGTGGTATCCATGTACGAGATCACACAGATCAACAACATAGGAACATGTCAGTAGTGTATCATTTCATGAGGCAACACCCCCACCATTTAGAGGATCATCTGATCCGCTGCTAACTGAAGGGTGGATTAAAGCACTGGAAAATATTTTGGATGTCATGGGTTGATCAGAACATCAAAAGGTTAGTCTCACGGTTTACTATTTTTGAAGGTGAAGTTGATCAGTAGTGGTCGATTGTGAAAAATATCATGGATATTGAGGAGATTGATGCTCTTGAATGGGATGAATTCAAAGCTATATTTCTGGAGAAATGTTTTCCTAAGGTGGTTCATCTTAGTATGAGAAACAATTCCTAGAATTGAGGCAGGAGGATGAATCAGTGGCTGCTTATGAAGAAAAATTCACTCGACTAGCAAGGTATGCACCAAACTTCATATGAGAGCTTGATAGTAAAATCAACCGTTTTTACTTAGGATTAAAGCCAAAGAATCGAAGGGATTTAGCTTCTAGTGAGTTCAAAAGTTATGAAAAACTTGTTCGTTGTGCGGAGAAGGTAGAAATGGAGTTTTCTGATGATCATGTATTCTTTGAAAAACAGCAAAATAAGAGGTCGAGGTGGCAGACGAAAGGAAAGAACTCTTCAAAAAATTTTAATTGTAAAAAGCTTAATTTTACTATTTGTGGAAATTGTGGTAAAAAGAATGTTTTGGAATGTCTTTGGAATTCTAGTATGTGATAACGATGTGGTGAAATGGGACATAAAGCTCGTAATTGCACTAAAAATGATCAGGTTAATGGTATGACAAAATCTGATTTACAGTCAGTAAAATGTTTTAAATGCAATGAAATGGGTCATTATGCAATTGAGTTTCCAATAAAGAACTCAACTGAGGGAAAGCAGCCAGAATACAAGTAGAAAGGTGTTTCGAAATCCTTTTCAAGTACATCTACATATGTTGGTCTATCAAATGAAGTTGTTTCAGGTACATTGTTTGTTTGTTCAGATTATTCCAATGTGTTGTTTGATTTAGGGTCTACACACTCTTTCATTTCTGAAAAGTTTTCTAGTTAATTGGGAATTCCATCTCATGATATTAATACTGAACTTACAGTAAAAACAACTGGAGGAAATGTTGAGACAAAAAGAAAACATAAGAACATTCATGTCCTTGTGTGCGGAAAGAATCTACTTATAAACCTTATTGTTTTGCCTCTAGTAGTGTTTGATGTTATATTGGGCATGGATTGGCTTTTTTTTATCATGCTATGATTGACTGTAGAGCTAAAGAGGTTTCTTTTCAGAATGATTTTCAGTTTGTGTACAAGAATGAACCCTTTCTTTTGATAACATATCAGGAAGTCGAAAAACTGGTAAAAGATGGAAATGAATGTTACCTTTCACATATTGTTGAAAATAAAGGAACTATTCAGATTAATGATGTTCCAGTGGTAAATGAGTACCATTATGTTTTTCCTGATGAGTTGCCTAGTATTATACTTGATCGGGATGTTGAATTTACTGTTGACTTAGATCCTGATGATAATCCAATTTCAAAACCCCCTTATCGAATGGCTCAAATTGAACTTTTAGAGTTAAAGAAGATATTGCAGGAGTTATTAGATAAAACATTCATTCGACCTAGCACATCACCCTGGGGTGCTCTTTCTTGTTTGTTAAAAAGAAATATGGTTCAATGAGACTTGGCATTGATTATAGAGCATTGAATAACATTAATGTTAAGAATAAGTATCCTTTTCCTCATATCGATGATTCGTTTGATCAGCTCCAGGGAGCTCTATATTTTTCGAAGATTGGCATGAGGTCGGGGTACCGTCAGTTGAAAGTAAAAGAAGCCAACATTCCGAAGACCGATTTTCATAATATATATGGCCACTAAGAATTTGTAGTTATGTGTTTTGGTTTACAAAATGCACCTGCAGTATTCATGGATCTTATGAAGCGAATTTTCCGTGAGTTCTTGGATAAGTTTGTGGTTGTGTTCATTGATGATATTTTGGTTTATTCAAAAAGTAAAAAGGAACATGAAATTAATTTAAGGGTTTTCTTGAAAACCTTAAAAGAAAATAAACTTTATGTAAAATTCAACAAGTGTGTTTTTTGGTTACAACAAATTTTAATCCTTGGTCACATTGTTTCAAAAAATGGCATAACTGTGGATCCGGCAAAAACAAAAGTTGTTGAATAATGGTCCAGACCCAAAAAAATATAACCAAGATTTGTAGTTTTCCTGGTTTGGAAGGTTATTACCGAAGGTTTGTTGAAAACTTTTCATTGTTATCTAGTCTAATGACTAAGTTTACTTGAAAAGGTGTTAAGTTCATCTGGACAAAAGAAAGTGATGATTGTTTTCAAGAATTGAAAAGAAGACTGGTGACTGCTCCAGTTTTGGCACTGCCTTCGAGAAATGGTGAGTTTTTTATCTACAGTGATGCTTCATTGAAAGGATTGGGCTGCGTCCTAATGAAAAATGATCAGGTAATTGCTTATGCTTCACGTCAGTTGAAACCACATGAGTAAAATTACCCTTCACATGATTTGGAATTAGCTGCTATTGTTTTTGCCTTAAAATTTTGGAGGCATCATTTGTATGGAGTGAAGTGTGAAATATATACTAATCACAAATGTATAAAGTATATATTCACTCATAAAGAATTGAAGATGAGACAGAGGAGATGGTTTGAATTAATCAAGGATTATGATTGCACGATCCATTACCATCCAGGAAATGGAAATAAAGTGGATGATGCATTGAGTCGAAAATTAAATGTCTCATTATCCATGCTATTTTTGGATCAAGATCCTTTGGTATTTGATTTGATGAAATTTGGCATAGAATTTTTTGGTGTAGGAAATTCTTCTGTTTTGTTTCAAGTGTTAGTGAGATCATCTCTATCAGGCATAATAAAGAAAGCACAGAAGGAAGACAGTGAGTTGCAGAAAAAGGTAGCATTGGTTTATAAGGGTAGGATGCCTGAATTTAACATTGATAATGATTGTGTTTTGATGTTTGGAAAGAGATTATGTGTGCCTTGTGATTCACAGTTGAAGAATGATTTATTATGTGAAGATCATAGTTCTCCATTTTCAGTTCATCCTAGCAGTACTAAGATGTACATAGATCTTCGGGAGTATTACTGGTGGGATGGAATGAAAATAGATATTGCTTATTTTACTGTGACGTGTATGACTTGTCAGCAGGTTAAAGCAGAGCGACAGTTACCGAATGGAATGCTTCATCCTCTACCCGTTCTAGAGTTGAAATAGGAAAATATATCCATGGACTTTGTTGTGGTATTACCAAAGACATCACGAGGTAATAATGCAATCTGAGTTATAGTTGACTGATTGACTAAATTTGCTCATTTCATTCCTATTATGGATACTTTTTATCTAGATCAACTTCCTTAGTTGTTTGTTAAAGAGATAGTCAGGTTTCATGGAGTTCCCCTCTCCATTGTATCTGCCCGTGATCTAAGGTTCACTTCTAACTTTTGGAAAGGCCTTCAGAAGTCATTGGGTACTGAATTAAATTTTAGTACAACTTTTCATCCTCAATCAGATGGGTAGTCAGAATGAACAAATCAGACCATGGAGGATATGTTATGTGCTTTCTCGGTGGACTACCAGGGAAGTTGGGACCATCATCTTTCTTTGGTTGATTTTTTTTATAATAACAGTTTTCATTCCAGTATACAGATGGATCCATTTGAGGCATTCTATGTAAAGCGTTGTCGAACTCCAGATTTTTGGGATGAAGTAGGTGAAAGAATGATGATGAGACCAGAATTAGTAGAAGAGATGGCAGAGAAAGTTCAGTTGATTCAGAATCACATGAGAACAGCACAGAGTAGACAGAAAAGTTATGTGGATAACCGGAGGAAGGATCTTTTTTTGAGGTAGGTGATCATGTCTTTCGCAAAGTTTCTCCTTGGAAAAGTGTGATGTGTTTTGGTAGGAAGGGAAAGTTGAGTCCGTGGTTCATTAGACCTTATGAAATTCTGGAGAAAGTTTGATTAGTTGCGTACAAAGTAGATTTACATCCATGTTTATCCCAGTTACACAATGTTTTTAATGTTTCGATGTTGAGAAAGTATATGCCAGATCCATCTCATGTTTTGAGCCCAGAGGTAGTTCAGTTGGAAGAGAATCTCTCTTATGAAGAACAACCAGACCAGATTCTGGACCATATAGAGTAGGTGTTGCAGAATAAGGTAATTCACCAGGTAAAGGTATTATGGAAAAACCATATGGTTGAAGTGGAAATGTGGGAATCTGAAAATGCTACGAGGTATAAATACCCCCACTTATTTTGATAAGTGTATAAAAATCTCGAGGATGTAATTTCCAAAAGGGGGAAAAGATGTAACATCCCAGGTAAATTAAGAATAATATATTTTAATATTTATTAATATTTGTGAATTAAATATTAATTTTATCTTAAAGGGGTTTCTATGTTCGATAGCGTACACGATACGCAACAACGGGTTTCTTTGGAATCTTACGTTGCACACTAATAATATAATATTATTATTTTAAATGGTAGTTAACTCCTAGAAATTGTATTGGTGGGAATGAAAAAAACTAAATATAATATGATTATACACGTATTTATATTTATCCAATAAAATATAGAGGCTTAATATATGAATGAATATAATTTTAAGCATAATTTACATTAAAAGGCCGATTTACCGCCTTTTAATGGAAAAAAATTTTTAAATCTAGTTTTGGTCACTTTGATACATTCTATAATACCAAATAAAATCCTTATTTAGAATGCGGACATCATAATTTACTTTGGGTAATTTTTTGGTATTTTTCTAATAAAGTTTATTTTTTTAAGGAATAGTGAAAATATTGTTTTTTAATTCAAAAATATGTTTTAATCTAATTTATTTATATGGTTATATTATCCATTTGATTGGGTTTAATGTGTAAATAGATTATATTTTTACCATTGAATCTAATATTGGTCATTAGAAGAAATTTCACATTTAAATTGAATATATAATCAACTGTCAATCTTTTGATAGATAATATTTCTTAAAAACACGCCTTTTGTTTTGACAGCGAGAGTTAATTTTAAATTAATTTCTGCCACTTCTGTGTTTAGAATTTGGAGAAATTGATTCCATATTTTGAATCAGGAGGTTCAAATTGTGTAAATAGGTACCATTTAGTTTTAGGAATTTTAAATATTTACCCCAGTAAATATTTTATTTACCATGGTTAAAAGATAAATTAGGTAAATAAGGGTAAAAAATAATATTTATTTACCCTAACATGTGTCCTAATCCTATTGGTTGAGTCATATCCGACCATGGGCATCCTTGGGCCGATTTGGGGACCCCATGGAGCCACTGAAAAGTGATTATGACACTTTATTTTAATTAACATAAAGTAAATGCGAAAATGAAATAAACAAATATCATTTAGTAAATTAATTTTTACATGGGGTTATACCAGTATATATTTTCGACTATAAATATTAATTGGAAATATGAAAATATTTCTTACATCATGGTAGTTTTTTTATAAATTGTAGACATCAAATAAATTATACTATTTATGACACAATAATGATGTAGTATTTATCTCATTAATAAATGATTTAATTAAATAAGATTATAATGATTAAAATATTATCCAAAACATGTCGAATTATGATTGGATGATTTTATTTATATTATGAGTCATCCTATCTTAGACCATAATGATTTTTCATCTATTAGAAACCGAATATAATTATATGATAAATTAATATTTTCACTCTTTCCTAAAGAGCCCCTCCTCTCCCTTTTAAAAAGAGACCACTTCTATGCAATTCCTCACACCTCTCAAGCCATTTGGCTCATCCAAAATCTACCCAATTAACCTCCCCACATACCTATCCTACTCATAGAATCCTTACCTTAAGAATAAGGCACTTCAAGAAGTCCATTGGTTCAAACTAAAGTGAGCTACCCAAATTAAAGGTAACGGTTTCTCTTAAATTGTTATCTTTTATTTTGCTTCTCCAACCCCTAAAATCTTTTTATTTCCTTTATTTTGTAACAAAAAAAGTATCCTAAATATACTAGGATTTTGTTATAATATGTATTCAAACTACACATACACACATCTCCATCTAATGGATGAAGAACATACTGTTTTTGTGGATGGAAAACTAACGCCTCACGAAACGATGATTGTTCAATTACATCTTACCGCCATTCATGGTGGCCATTATGATGGAACTGTATTTATATATGATATATATTATATTTATGATTTCTTTATTCTTCTTTAATTCCGAATTATATCAAACCTTTATGGTTTCCATGGTGGGTAAATACGATAATCTCATTTGAAGAAGTGCGGACTACCGCCCCTCAAAGTGATATGACTCGTTAATTCCTTATGTGGGATGTATAAAGGATAGAGTTAATGATATTATATATGATATTATACTGGAATTATAATATAGCTATGTATCATTAAGTTTTAATTCCATTAAAATAAGAAATAGAAATTAAAGTAGCGTTCATGCGTACGTACGGCTTACCGTCTCCATGAACGGTGCATTTCATTTCATACCTCCAAATGTTATGTACTATTATAAATACCTGTACATGCTGGATATATATGACATATATGATACCCAAATCATGAATATCATTATGGATATAATGAACCTTTTACCACATGAGCAACATGTAATTATAAGAATTCCATTTTTGACTCAAGTACCAAATATCGACAAAATGAACGTTATTAATTTAAATGATTACATAATGATTATAACATGGAAATAAGTGATATAAATGGATTAATAAACTTTAAAAAGGTTTTTAAGCAAGTAGAAATTAACTTTAGTTTATTATTAAGGAGATTAAAAAACGAACGGGTCAAGTCGGACACAAGGTAAGGGACTTCGTCTCAATCTCCTTTCATTAAGGCATTTCTTATACACGACTATATTTTATACGGTGTATAAAACCCTTTGAATTTTCATTTTATTCAAAGGTAATCTTTTTATAAGAAGCGTTTTACTAAACGACAAAAAGGAATGTTTTTTTAATGTAAGCGGTGACAACGAACTTTCTGCCGCCATGAGTATTATTTGATATTTGGCTTCATTAACAAGATAGAATGTTTTTAAAAGGAAAAATACCAAATAATCTTTTTACGTATTTTGGTATTGAAAATTATTTTTAGAATGGATATATTATTTCAATATCATGAAATGAAATTTTATTATTGCAATGAGGAAATGTCATCTTTCCTTTATGCTTATGTTATGTGTTAAGATCATGTTATGGTTATTGGGCATTATTTACATATACGGGTGGTTCCGTGATAAACCTAGGGGTGGTGAGCCCGAGATAGCTCTCCAATGCATTGGGTAACATGACAGAGGTAAACATGAATGTTTCTCCAAAGATATTTAGGGAATATACTGTGATGGGTATTCCAAAGTAACTCCCTATGTAGCTGTGATAGCTACAATGTAAGTATGGTATAGATGCCACAAGTTACCTTTATGATTTATTAGTTCTATGTGTCTTTCATAAATCTTATGATTTCATGAGGTAAGTAAAAGAGTTCAGGTTTTGTATGTATTTATGAACAAATGTTTTCATAAACTGTTTTATAACCCTTACTGAGCCTTTTATGCCCATCCCATGTTTTGAAATATTTTTCAAAGGACTTAATGATTAATATGTTCAAGGATGGGATCAACGAAAAGGCATTCTCTATTTAACATGGAATTAGACATGACTTTTTTTTCAAGAGATTTTATTTTATGAAAAAAAGTGGATTCTGGGTAGAAGTGCCTACTTTGTAATATTTTGAGATGTAATACTTATGTCCTAATTCCCTAAAACTCTATAACTGAGAAGATCCTAAACGTGAATTATTAATTTAATTTAGTACTATGTAATGTTTAAGGCCAGGTCCTTATATAGATGATATACTCAAGTGTGGGACCACTTTGGAAGATAATCTTCATTGCACGCCGATGAATTTGCTCACGTTCATCTCAAACTATCAGGATATTTCTGTGATGGAGGTAATAAAAAAGGGAGTCATCCAAATTGGGTTGTATTCTTCTACAACAGGAGTTCATGGAGGTCCTGGTGTAGAGGCATCAACTGTAAGGTGACTTATATGATGGCTATCATCGTCATCTGAACTAACATGATCGATGAACCTCTGATATGACACATTAATAAACATGTCATCCCAGTTAGGATCTATGAGAGAAGTGAGATGTCTATCCATGGAATCGATTAATAAATTTTGTGACCAATGAACATCAGTGACCTCTAGTAGAGAAGGTAACTAGGCCATCAATTCGAGAGAGTGCTCTAACGGGGGCACTAGATTCGCCTTCTTGATGACAGAATAACCATTGAGATTCTTGATAACCAGCTCTAATTCCCCTTCCAAATGTATTTAGGGAACATTAATTCAAAATTCCAACTCTAGACCAAGGATGGGGGCCATATAATCTACCACGTTGTTGGTGAATCCTTCTTAATAAAAGATCGAGTAGGGAAGAAAAGCATGTGTAGGCGTGATGAAGATGATTCCCAGTCCCTCCATGTTGAGTGTGGGATCATTGATCCTTCTACTAGTGGTAATTCAAGAACCACCATCGAAATAAATATTCCATAATGGAATGGTCTGTTCTAATAATGAAATAACTCCATCTACAATTTCAAGATCCGGATACTACTCTCTGGGATTTAGATGGGTGGAAAGGAAGTATTTTAATGATTGACACCTGACAACATTCTCCAGGATGAACCTGATGTCTAAATATTGAAGAATCACTACCCACAGATCCAGGTGACCTATCCATATTGAGCATTTCATCATATACTTTCGATGATCCACATAGGACACCTACTGTATCCCATTATTTTTTAAATAGTTTCATAACTTTTACAGAGAAAAGATCAGAGTTAGATAACTCTTATGGATAGAGGAATATCTAGTATCCTTTTCTAGAAGTGTGCAACTGAGATAGTGTAAAATATTATCTATCCCTTGATCATTCTTTTGGGTGAGAAGGGTGCAGAGGGATTGTTCTAGGGAAGTCTGATAGAGGACTAATGGATTTCCACAGATGAGTGACATTAGAACCAGTGGTTGTAGAATGTATTTCATGATTTCTTCAAAATTGGTTTGACATCATTCATCCCATTGGTAGATGTCACCTTTATTCATGAGGCGGGATAACTGATTATACTTTTCAGCCAGATTTTCAATGAATCAGAGTATGTAGGCTATATGGATTTGGAAGCCTATGTTCTCTCAAAAGTATCTCAGAAGAGGCATATAAATGATCGACATGATCTTATATGGATCATTATCAATTCCAATATATTGGATGAGAAATATGTGAAATTTTCTAGAGGTAACCTCGAAGGAAACTTTCAAGGTGTTCACCATCATGTGGTGGGAGCGGAAGAAGCCAAACACTTTCTTGAGATCTTTGAGATGGTCCATACAGTACTGGGAATTTACCACCGAATAATCTCTATAAAATTCCACCAACTTCTCAAGGATTAGACGGAATATGTGGTTCAAGGAATTATTATGGGTATCCATTACATTATTCAGAACGAAAAATATTACATGGTAATAAAAGGTACCTTGTGGTGCATTTAACGCAATCGATTATTCATCTTATATGGTCCATTATGATATGATTATATCCGGAATAACCATATATGAAAGAGGGGGCTTGGAATTTGGTGGTCTCATTAATCAACAACAATATCATAGGAAGGGGAAAATCATCTTTTAGACAATGATGGTTCAGATCCCAGAAGTCAATACAGCCTCTAATTTGTTTTTTTCTAACTATAATGATGTTAACAGACTATATGGGGTACTATAATTCCTTAAATAAGTTTTACTTCATAAGATTATCTACATCAGCCTCGATGATGGTACCGTGCAAGGGGTTCATCATTTTGGGAGTCTTCTTGATCTCGTTATGACTTTCTAGAATACAAAGATAGTAGATAGTGACATGAGGAAGTAATAGTTTCATTTTTTCATAACTCCAAGAAAATACATCTCAATGCTATTTTAGAAATTCCACATACTATTTCTACTCTTCCACATGCATAGTTGTGCTGATCAGTATTGGTGTGAAATCTACCTTGATAGAGAGATCCACCTATACTAACTCATTGATGGTGGTCAGGAAACATTCTTCAAATGTGGGAGGAGTGTCTTCCAAGTCCTCTTCATTGTCCCTATTGAGAGGATCATTGGAGGGAGGAAACTATTCTAAATCATTTAATATTGATGTAATGTTGTTGCCGACTTGAGTAGCAGTAGAATCTTCATCAGGAGACTCTTGCACTACGAACACCATGGTGACAAAAGTTGTCATTCCAAACACATCAGGACTTCTATTGAGGAATCCATTATTGATAATATCAAATTAGTAGTAGAGAGTTGTCTTGAGTCAGTTCACCCTAGCTCTATGAATCATGAAAATATGGAATATTTTTGATACCATAAGATAACATCGTGATACCTTATAAGGGTGAGAGTCTTAGTAATTAATCGAGATGGATTAATGTAGAATAATGAGGTGAAATTCTATAATCCCTTGTATCAAGGAACATTTTCTCAACTTGTCTATAAAACAAAAAAAAAGTGTCCCATGTCTGGGGTCATGATCTACAACTGATGGATTAAGAGAATGAAATTATCAACCAAATCTACCGACGAGTCTACTGAAGGAGTAGTGTGATCTACCTCTTTGGTTTGAACCTACATTACTTTGATCTTGTAGTAGTAGAAATCTAGGTAGCGGGATTCACAAGAGGAAAAGGGAATGACATCTCCTTGGAGCATGCCTACTCTACCATTGAGGGTGAACCTACGACCTTGATGATATGAGGAATGAATTTATTATTTCATATAAAGAAAAGGTCTGTCCATCAGTGCATAGAAGGCAGTGTCCTGTGAGTCGACTATGAATTCAATGCTAGAAATAAGGCCACTAAACATGGTCTTCAGATAGATCATTCCATAGAGAATCTTCTCAAAGTTTTCATAACCCCGAAGCATTAGGTTAGTGGGATCCATATCGACTTCATATAGACCCATCTTTCATAGAATCTAGTTCAGGAAGAGATTGATCCCCAAACATGTGTCAACAAGACAATTGCGTAACCCCACTCCATTAAACTGACTAGTGATGTATAGCGGGAGAATGTTTCCTTGTATAGGATAACCTTCACCTTCTCCTGAGAATTATATTATGGTCTGACATTATTCTTTCATGGATTCCACATCGTCGTAGGCATCTATGGCCTCTACCTTTGTTTCCAATTGGTGGGTGATTCACAAATCCACTGTGTGGGATTCATGAATATATTCGGACATGGGGAGTGCCTTGAGGATCATGATATCTGAAAGAATTAAGGAAAAATTCTTAAGATAATCATACCTCGGATCTAGGTTCACATTTTTTCTACTTTGATGTTTCTCTATAGCTGGTAGTATGACATATTTTTCCATTTTAATCATAGGATTCTAGAAGGTGCTAGGAATATAATATTTATCACAAGATTAACCACAAAAATTACTTCTAGATGATTACAATGTGAATATGGTGTGGCCAAAACTGGGAATATCTGATCATAGTCCAGTCACAGAGGCTCCTCATGATCAAGTATCTCAAACAGATGTGGGAATGAATCTAACAAGACAAGATAAGGGGGTTGTGAATGATGAGCTATGCACTGTGCCTGCTATTTTGTCACAGTGGCATGCATGTATTGGAAGAAAGTACTAGCTTCTACATTTTTAATATTCATGTATCCATGAATTCATCGATGATGGGGTTGATTGGGGAAATTAGTAGGGTCTTCTAGGTACTCCATGTTTCTAGGAACAATGTAAGGGTCCACCAGATTGATGCTATTCATGATGCATACTCATGATCATCAATTGATGAATCCTACAATTTTTGGAGGATCCTATTAGAAATCCTCATTTCAAGGGGAATGAAGTCACTAAGACTATGAGGCGACTTTGACACTGGCGGGGGATATTCTTTCCCTTGTGTTGTTGGTGTCTTCCCTTCTAGGAAGTGGACGGATGAGATACAGATGTAGAATAAAAAATGGGGGGTATCAAGGGATCTTTAGAAGGATTAAGTTGATTAAAATAGGAATGGATAATACCATTAGTGTGAGTGATTACCTTAGGAGTCAAACAGTCTTCATACTTCTAAGACCCATGGCTAGAGACCTGTTGACATTCACCCTTTCCATCATTGTCAGGGATTATAGAGACACATGCCACTTGTGCTGGTGCAAGGCCCAATATGACTATTTTTTTCAACCTGGTCTTAGAGCCTATCCAAGAACCCATATCACTACTTAAGAGTATTTCAAAGGAACATGTGTTAGAGTCAGTCATTGGGGAGATCAACGGGATCAAACTCTTGATGTATCCTACATTCTAGAAATGACATATTCCCTTGATCCAATGAACACTAGAAATAACCAAGAACCTGATCCTTATCAAATGAGTTGACCTAGTTTCTCTAGTCTATAATAGGGAATCAGGGATCATTTTAGTAATGATGGGTTGGAACATGATTATCTAAGCTAGGTGGTTGTGTGAATTATGCGATGGTGCCTACAAATTATAAGGCAAGCGATGTTGCACCTGAGGTTGGGCCTGAGGTTGAGGCCCTCATCAAGGCAACAGAGTAAGCTCTACCAAAAGAAATTATAGTATAATTGGGTCATCTACCATTGAACTAATAATTGTGCCATCATTATCTTCTCTTCTTGTAGGAATTGTAGGAGGAAAAAAGTATTCTATCATGAATTTTTTTAAGGCTTCTTCTAGGCATCGATCCTTGTCAAAAAAATCCCAGAATCCACCTAGGAATTTATGGGTGGTAAAAGTGGGGACTAGTTTTTTCTTGACATTCCCCGTGCACATTGTAAAAATTTTCTCTTGATTCAGTGGTATGTTAGGAAAATATATGAAGCACTTCAATATAGTGATAAATTTTACGATGAACTCATTTTTTTTTGTTTCAGCAATACGAGTCTTTAATGTGGTGGAGTTGAACTGATATAGAAATATCCTCCAAATATCCTCACAATTGGTTATGGACCCAATTTGTAGATGGATATACCAGACGGATGTCGGCCCTTCCAATGTCTTCATGAATAACTAAAGATTGACGTTATTTTGTTGCACAGGAGTTCCCATTATGGGACCACAATTTAAGATAAAGTGGGCTAGATACTGTATGGGGTCTCATGTCTCATTTAAGGGGGATAAAGTAGGATTCCTGAAGCATGGTAGTGATGGAATATCATCCACCCAATTAAGATATGACCTTCTATAATGAAGCATCATGACCTATTAGGCTTCAATGGCCTCGTGGTGGGAAATGAGATGGGACATCAGATTATCCGAGAAAGTGTTATTGTCTTAGTGAAGATCCCTGACCACCAACGCATTGGTGGGATCTTAAACAACATAGGCGAGCCCAACGGTTTGTGGACTGAATGGTGGAATGACCCAAGGAGCTGTCAGAGGGATTAACTTTGAAGGAAAGTGAGGGGTCACTGGAGGAGTGGCCTGTATATCTTGTTCCTCAATAAGATTCTTGCACAACTCAATCAAATTTGGTGATGCATATTGTGACCACTTTTAAAAAGGACCAGCCTCAATCCTATTTAGATATGCAGGGTAGTTGAGATAGATGAGGGGAAAATCACCTAGGGGAACCTGTACCATCCCCTTCTTCCCTGGTGGATGGTGGTTGGGATAATACCACGGATCACCATAATCGGGATGACATTCCACTATAGGCTTAGCAAGGATCCAATAAATAATTTTTTTATGTTTTGTTATATTTTGGGGCAAAACAGCCTTTTTGAATCATCCTTTATCTTGTTCATTGAGCAATACTTGTTAGAAATATTAATAATTCTTGTGGTTTGTCTATCCTTTTTGGGGTCCCAATTGATGAGAAATTACTCGGAGGGGTCTGCAAGTCCATGTTAGTGTCATTGATGTCGAGTGACAACACCAGGGAGAATCAATAAAAGCAAAACTACCCCAATGGGTAGGTTCTCCTCAATGATTCCTTCCTTAGTATCATTATCTGTGAGGCTATCCATGTTTAATATGGTTGTGCCTTGGGGAATATACTCAATACCAGCCAACAATTCTGGTTAATATAGGACATTACTAAAGTTAAAAGTAGAATTTTGAACCCAACCATAGATCTGGACGTGTGGAGACACAGATTCCATAATACTGTGGAGCACATTGAAACTCTGATTGCATCATTGATTAAGAGTTTGGTGATAATCGGTTGATGCAGGGTTATTACTTACAATATGTGTGGCTAACATAACCTGGCAGTATTGTTGGACAATGCATTCATAATCTTCCAATATTTTAGGATAATCCAATAGATGATAATAGAGATGGAAGTGAATCATCTCCAGTGTTTGGCAGAAACACATGGAATCATAATGGGTGAGTGGATCATTAATATTGATGTATGAAGTAGTGATCATCCAAAACATACAGGGAAAATCGTTTTCTATGATAATTTCCCACAAACATCATTGCTCGGAATAGGGATTCGGCCCTTGGTTTCTCCATTCTTCAATTGGGGTGGTTGAGGAACCATAAGGATACTGAGATGGACCATTGTGGTGGAGGACTGGCCAGGGGAGAGAACACTGCACTGGATAAATATCCACTACATACCGGTTAATATCCTTAGTGTTGTATAAGATGCATTATCATGTCCCTATTAGAAGGAGTTCTGAACATTGCTTCATGTGCGAAGGTGGTGACTGGTGGTGATTATTATGGGTAGTTCTCATCATCTACCAGCCCCCAAATGAACACTCCATAATCTCATGTTGATGTATAGAATAATCTGAGTAATGATAGAGAGGATTGCATGATAAGAACAAGAAAATGAGGAAAATATTATACCTCCTCTATGTACCAACAAATGGATTCATGGATCTGATGCTTCTAACTCTCTATAAGGATGAAGATGATATACCGAGTTTCTATCCTAGAATCTGATGTAGAAGATTAGGGTGAAGGATCCATCATTGAATCACACTCAGCTTCTGAATATGAAAAGTAGGATAGAATGATAGTGGTCTGGCACTATGTAATATTCTTCCTTTATTTGTAATGTTTCACCCTTCTACCATGAGATAGATCCTCAAGGCAGGGTTAGTCTTCAACATGAGGCAAAACACTACATTAGATGGTGCTAGAGTTGGGAGGGACTCTGCTGGAGCTTTTATATACATGGAGAGGAACACTATGCCTTATGTAATATAAAAAGGGAGGACCTCCACTCTATGTGACGATTATAACATTGGGAAGACCACCATGTTGGGTGAGAGAGAGGGGAGGACCTCTGCTTGGATGAACTAGGATGCAAGGATCATCAATGTTGATGATGCAAAAAACATGGGGAGGACCTCCATGATGATTGCAGGATGCATGGGGAGGACATATGTTATTATTAGAGTTGGAGTGGGGAGACCTCTTCTTGGGTGTGTTGGGGTGAGAGGAGAACTCGAGTAGATATTGAATGGAAAATGGGGATTCCATCTATGTTGAGTACCAAAAATGTAGGGAGGACATCCAAAATTGGTAGTTCTAGAGTAGGGAGGGTTTCCACCAGAGATAGTAAAGACATGGAGAAGACCTCCATGTTCGACACCCACAGAATGGGAAGGTTCTTCACACCGGTTGGTAGTGGTGGTATGAGGAGGACCTTCGTATTGATATATCTGGACACAGTGCAGACCTACATGTTGATGGGTGATAGGTTGAGGAGGATCTTTAGGTTGATTACCTGAACTATGAAGAAAATAACTATATCTGAGATATTGGGCTTGAGGCGGACCACTATACAGGACCTCGATTTCATATGTTTTTCCATGATGATTTTTTCTTGTGCCAGAGATCAGAAGAGTCATCCCAACCTATCCATTGGTTAGCTGGGGTCTCAATCCCTTTTGGTCATAGAGTTACCCCAGATCTGTAATAATAGGTAGTTTTTTGTATGGTTTGGTAGTGGAATGATCCACTAAATTTGTAGAATATGATTCCCCCTTACGAGAGTCTTCTTGAGCCTGGGTCCGATGTTGACGTTGGGTCAGCTGAAATGGGGATGGTGATACACGGGTTGAGATAACCTGTTCCTCGTCCTGAGTGACCGGATGACATCATTAACATGGCCCGGTGTGTTCCCTACTTGGAAGCTCTTGGGTTACCATCGATGCTGTGATGCCTCAGATGTACCTTTCCTTGTCATCATAGGGGAGTGTATCATGGGAGTGTCTCGGGAAGAGGCTACCAAAATGGTTGAATGTTGGAGTGGGGATGATTTAATCACAGAACAACACTTGGGGGTGGTGATGATAGTGAGGAACAAATTCCTCTAGATCTTGGAAAGATATATCCCCATTTGGATGACCATTACATGTTTGTATCATTAAATAAGAGTATCAATCACACTTCACTGGATAAAATCTAAGGGTGAGATGGTGTGTGTGTTCTTGGTAGTCGTGGTCATGGACAATATCATGGTTAAGGTGGAGCTATGTGGAATTTTTACATTACAATTTCCCTTTACCCTGTGTCTATGTTCTGGAAGGTACGAGGTTCTTGTTTCATGGATATTGAAAAGTAGGAAGGTTCAACAATTGTCACAGATTTTAGGAAAGCAATCCTCAGTGCCCTAGCACCGTGCAGTCTTCTATGGCTAGATAGAAGGATCCATGCTAATGTTGTCACTGACTGAAATTCCCAATAATTAATTTCCCAAATTTCTAGTGAGTTCCACGCTATACTCAATATTTTCTTAGAGGTACCAGGCACCAGATGAATGGATATGGTGAGAAACTTATCTACAAATTTCTTAGATGCAACTAATCCCCATGGTTGATAAAGAAAAGATTCATATTGGGTTTTACATTTCTATTTTTGACACTTCACATTGGGTATCCCATGAAAGCACATTTTACGCTCTCTTGGCTTTTCATCGTACCACGTACACCCATTTCCCATAGGTAGGTGGAATTCATCAACTCTTCGGTGATATATGCTCTTTGATCAAAACATGATGATGGGATGTTAGTCTATCCTTCTATGGATTTCTTGTTAGAATTATTATCCTAGCCTGTGTGCCCCAAAAAGATTAAAACATTGTTCATGGAACCCTTCCATATGCTATCTCTTTGTGGATTCAAATTAATTACCCTGGTTTTATCAGTACATTCCAAAGGGGTCATGTCAGGCCATAAAACTTCGATCATGGGAGTAGTCACATTGGTAATCATTGAAATTTAGATTTACTAGGTCCATGGTAAACCAAAATTCTCCCTTAATATAGGGCTTCTCAAGGGCATGAAATCACATGGCATCCCATATCTAATGTGGTAATCTTATGTCAGAGGAATTTTACTGAGGTTTTCCTTAGCTTGTCATGTTTGACATAAGGTATGTCAAGAGTATAACAACATGAGGATATGGATCAAACTAATAATACATCTTATGATATTGAGTCATATTGATACATCCCTATGTGGAAGCACCTGGAGGGTTCAAAATTTCTGTGAGAACAGACCTAGGATGGTGTGCCCCAAAATGGGGAAGGTTTCACATAATGAAGCTTGATCAGAACACCACAAAAGGCTGATCAGAGAAGGTGGGTTACAAAAAAGGAAACATTAAGGATTACCATTGGATGGGATTGAGCATCAGAGAGGCTTCACATGTACTCTGTGTAGATGAAAGTGTTTAAAAGACACATTTTTTCAAGGGTAGGACATGTAATTGGGGTTGAAAAAAAGGAAACAAAGAAAAAGACATGTTGATTCTAACACATGATTATATGCCCATCACAAGAGGGACACTTTTGGTTGTATGATAGAGATTGTTTTGGGGATTATGCATAATGAAGTTCCTGAGAATGGAATGATCCCATTCGGATGTGGTGGCTCAGGTATGATCTGGATCAATGATGGATGATGTGATGAAGTTGATGGGATGGATGTAATGGTATCAACATGAAGATTATGGTGTTGGAATTTCACCTCAGATTGGTTTCCTACATACCTTACATTGGAGGTGGGGATCAAATTCCAAGATGTTTTGTGATGGGGTGATGATTCACCTGAGGAGGTGGCTTGTGATAATGGGTGAATAGATGAGGAACTAAATGAATGTGGCCGTACACAAAATAAAATGCCCAAAATATTTTCCATCGGCTTACATGTGGTTATCAGCCCTTTGCAAGAGGATCACTCTCGGTTGGAGGAGTGTGGTCAAGTGCGGGGTGTATGGATGGTTATCTCTCCAAGGGGATCATAATTCCTTTGAGATGTGGATTAGGGAAATGAATCCCAAAAAAGGGAATGTATCACATCAGGTAGATAAATCTATATGAAGGAGTAACAGAGGTCACCATTTGTTGGGGTTGGACATAAAAGAGGGTTCTATATATCCCAGTGGTTGGGAATCAAAATCGGTGTAGTTCGGAAGGGAATACAGTTTATTGTCATGTAAGATGAAGGTGAAATGATGTGAAATTCATGGAAAAGTATGCTTTTGGGGAGTGGGGGCTGGATGATTGATCCGTGGAGAGGATTCATATGTACCATGTTTAGGAGATTTTCATCAAAGGTTATATACTTTGGGATGGGGGAAATGATGGGGGTGTGCAAAAAGGACATCGACCCAAAGATATTTTGTGTATTATGCATGATTATCATCCCATGGCAGCTATCATGGTAATTGTAAAACTCTAATCTCACATGAGTCATGCTTGGTGTGAGAAGGAAGAAATTAGAGTAGGTTAGATGGACATGTCAGGAATGATGCGACCACGAAGGATGGTGTGGGGGAATACACAAGGTTATCAGCCCGTGGAGATGGAGATTAGGACTAAATCTAAGAGGGAAGACTAAGAAGAGTGTCTATATTTATGGGTAGAATATGTTTGTCATATTGGTAACACCCTATCATAGTGTTTCTGGGCTTACGTGAAGACTTCCCAATGTAACCATAGTGATAAAACACAAATGGGAGAGAGAGGAGTGGGATTGCATTACTTCCCATTCTCCATCTAGTCCACACAATATTTCCACACATGTAAAAATACACATTTTTACGTCATGTGTTAGGGATGAAGGTTCATGGTAGTTTAACGTCATGAATCTCAGATGATGAGGAATCACTCTGCATCCCTTGGATTAAAAAAACTTGTACCAAGACACACTTGGGGGAATAAAGGAGTAAAAAATTCCAGGAAACAATGGGGTGGAGGAGTGGTAAATTCGGGTGTCCATGTTTGCATGTCTATGTGAATAAGAAATATTTATTAGCAGGCATATGAAAAAAATGAGTTAGGGAAAAAAACATAGAGCACCGTTTGAGGGACCAGGAAATCACTACGCTCAATCCTATAGGGCCACATGGAGGAGGCACACATAAGATAAGGATGCTTCATGTAAGAGGATCTCGAATATGCTTTCATGGAATATGGAAAATGCATGGAGAACATAGAAAGGGGTTCATTCATTATTGAAGAGTGTCATCCAATATTGGAGTCTGATGAACAAAGGGAATGGGTGTGAGTTCAAGATGTACTATATAAGGTTAATAATTGCACGTAAGAGAGATCTTCTTCATGTACATGACTTGGGAAAAAATGAAAATGGATGAGGGTCAATCACTAGTGGGCCAGCAAAATGGGGAACCCAAGGGAATCATGTCATGCATGATCTGGTAGCTTAACCTAATTACTTTTACACAGTCGTGGAAGGGTTCTTCTTACGTGCACATGAGTTAATGATCAAATATTAGAGCATTTTTTTCAAGGGCAGGGGGTACCCTACTATTTATAGGAGAAAATGTCAGGGGCGACACAGAAAGAGGTTAGAATAAAAGCAGTCATTTTACATCACATTCGGAGAAAAATACCTTTTTCCATGGGTCAAAACACTTGTGTGCTGCCTGATTTTTTCCATGAATTTGTCATTCTTGTTTCAGAGGTCTAAGCATAAGAAGAGCATTTGATGTCGCATTGGGCATGCAAGAATCATGTGCATGGCTTCGACCATGCTACCAAAAACCAAATCTTGTGTGAAAAACCCATGGGATTATTGGGATCATCCACTAACTCCAAATTCATCTTTGAGCCAAAAAATATTCCAATATATGGACACACAAAAAATTCAGTGCCAATAGTAAGAAATATAGAACTAGTACGCTCACTGATTCAGAAGTGGATGTGGCCCGTATTCATCTAGTATGATTTATGATTGCAACACTAAATAATCATGTGATATGATTGGAAAACACAACTACTTGGGATATATTCTCCTCTAGTGGTCCATGCACATGAACACTATTTAAGAGAACATTATACATTGGGAGACATTCCTTTCTAATAGATCTTGCATGAGGATGCAATTGGTATTTAATAAATGGATTTTGATAACCGGGGTACGAGGTTTTTAGGGTCCCACTAGAGCTAGTTACCTTTAGGGATTTACCCATTATGCTAACATGTGACATGATGTTTATGATATGTGGTGAAACTAGAGGCATATGGTAGGATTTTGGCATATTTTTATTTCCAAAAAGCTTATTTCTAAAAAATGTTTTCATTGAAAGGTGTTTCTTGAGTTAATATCCTTTAAAATATTTTCATTAGAATGTTTCGAATGTATTATAAAAATTTTCATAATTTTTTTATTATATGGTTGTTTCCATGAATAATTCATTGGGGTGGCATCGTACTGGGCATTATCTCACACCGTACATACACCTTTGGGTATATATAGCTTTACATATGTATGAACTAGGTAAATGTATGATGTGTCATCAAGGTTATTATGGATACAATTTCTAGAGTCCTACTTTATTTAGGTGATGGGGGTGGTGGAAAAAGAGTGGAGACTGTCTAGTCACATAGATATTTTTTTGATGGTCTTGTTATTACCTTTTTGTTGTAACTATTTAGTTTTATTTTATAATTTTAAAACATTGAATATAAAAAACTATTGTTCCTGGTTTGGCTATAAATATTAGTTTAGTGATGTTTATTCCATTTTTTATTTTATAATTGGGTGAAATTAATCGCAATGCATATTGTTGATATACACACACTAGATTTAATCCCAAGGGGATTAGAAATTCCCTCCAGGCCATGCCATGAATCATGTTGGGTGTTTCGTTGGATGGAAAAATAACTTGTTTCATGAAAATAATTCAATTCAACAAAATTTGTTAATAGTGGAAACTAAATTTCATTTCTCACATAAGGAAAATTATTTCAATGCATCACTAGACATAAGGGATTTTAAATTTTCCTGAAAAATGGAAGGGTACCTCATCAATTCCATTCCGGCTTCATAATTTCTTGATACTAACATGCAAATTTTTGATCAACCTCATCATTTATTTTTTCATTTAAAATCACTCAAGGGAGTATTTATATTAATTTATTCTCATACCATGAGTACATGAGTCAAACATATGAATTTGAAAGTTATATAATTTGACAGGTTATTAGGGAAAATATCAGAACAAAATAAAGAGGTCTTTGAAATATTGATCATATGATTGTGAGGGTTAGGGATGATAAGTAATTAATTAATATAACATTATTCTAATAAATTTGTTTCATGTCTACATGTTAATAATGATAATAAAATAAAATCCAATGAAATTTTACTCTTCAAAATCTGACAACTCCCACATCCCATGGACAAACTAAAATGGAAGATCTATAAAGGTTAATGAATGAGTTACCACACTATTTTTTTAATTTTTTTAATATCTTAAAAATTGTTCTAGTAAAATTATCACATCCATCACCCAACCCCATATGATAAAAATCATCAGTCAAGTGATGATGATTTATGAACCTCCATAAATAAACCAGTGTGTTTTTATTTTATTTATGTTTTTTAGAGGGTAAAAGAATAAAAATTGTGAAATTTTTACCTAAAACATTATTTACAAAGCTAATTAAACTCCAATAACAAATTATCTCATATAATGATGTACATTTTTTATGAAATTCATTTTCCCCATAGTTGAACTATAGAAATTATAAAAAAATATGTAAATGTAGGAATGAATAAATAAGATGTAAATGTTTCTATTTATATCAATGACCCTTATTGGTATCTAATGGATAAAAGGAGGATAAAGATTAAGTAGCCCTCAATGATAATTTTAAAATATAACAGAAAATAATCTATAACATTTAATGTGAATTTATACAATATTGACTTTAAAATATTTTTATATTCAAATCCTAGTAGTTTACATGCATCAAGCTCTCTTAAGAAATTTACTAGGTAAATATCAAAAATATTGGCTCAAAATTGTCTTGAAAATAATATCATGTAATTAAAATTCAATCAATCATGGAATATTTTATGAAAAATCAATGAATATTATCTTTAGAAAAATAAAGTAGGATAGATGGATGGGAATATTCAAAAACATTTAACTAAAAAACCAAGTTTTATTGAATTAAATTTTATATGATTCTCTTTAATCATTAAATATCACTATATTATTTATTCAATCCCAATAAAATTAAAAATGAAAACATGAAATTTTGGTATTCCTAAAAAATCTAAGTATAAGTGATAAAAAATTATGTATTAATCTAAGTGTGGTCATTCATCTTTCTTATTTAATGCATAGAAAAATGATTCTGAAAAATAATAAAGGCATTTGAGTAAATACTAAAAAGTAATGATTAATCCAATTTTAATTTTATGTTCTCCACTTCTTGGTTCTTTCTTCCATAAGTCCTTATTCCTAATAGCATTATGGAACTGAAAATGTAGTAAAAATAGTTAAAATAGATTGTCTATGCATTTATAGATCTAAAATGTTTGGAGAGGTTACACTAATTAAAAAAAGTAAATACTAAACTATTAAATAAAATAAATAAAACTCTGATTTCCCCCACACAAAGCATTTTTATTAATGTCTTAAATTTCAACATAAACTATTGGGTTACATAATAAGAGTATGGTATGGGGCCCAATCCCTTGTATTATACCAATTTTTCCATTGACGATTGTCCAGTGTATATTTTTTTCCATTCCACATATTGGAATTTTATTCTTCATATTTTTGAGAAAGGTACTATGAAATGGACATACCCAAATGCATTGAATATAATTTTACAGGATATCCATAAATTTCACCACTCTTCTCACTCCTCTAGTGGCGGTCTTCTTGCATAAAATTCCTCAATCAAATTAAATAAATATGCATTCACTTCTTCTTATACTTTCTAGGTATGACCTTCCATATGATCCTACATATCATTCCAAATTTCAGTAGCCCAATGGTCGTGTTCCTCTTTCTATTCTTCTGTTTTAGTAGTAGATGGTTTTTTTACTTGTTATATTTTTTCGGGACGGGTAAAAAAAATAAATGTATGTGTGATTATAATATAAATAAATCAAAATATATCCAAACCTGGTACCCATATTATTTTTGTTATTTACTTTCTTCTTTTGGTTTCACTATTGTTGATGTTGTTGGGTTTTCTCATTTAGAATGTTAGGGATGTTACTCCTCTATCATGTCAAACATGTTATCCCATAATTGAGATGATACCACCCCATTATCTTCTTATTCATCAAGTATTACATATTATTTTCCCCATAATCCTATTAGTTAAATCGGTCATGCATTCCAGCACCTTTAGTTCCACAATGAACATAAGTTCCATGTTAAGGAGTACCTCTTATAAAAATAGATGTGGTTATGGTTCTCTTGGGTTTCTTTAGTGATCTCATGTTCTTGAATCTTCATATTCAATTATTCAATATTTTGTGTGGGGATATATAGTTTAATTTTCAATTGTATGTGTTATTTTATTCTTTATTTTTCATTAAATTACAAACCCAAAACACCCTATATAAAAAATGAACAAAAATATAAAGAACCAAATCTAAAATCAGAAAATATTAAAGTGGGGATGAATTTATGTCTAACTATTTAATTTTATAAACACCTATTCCTTCACCAGGTGACAAAAACAATACATGCTCTAAAGGAATCATTATTCCACAATGATTTTAATGTTTATAAATTTATAAAAACCAACATATACAAACTAATAAGACATAAAATATTAATGAGAATGGAGTGGAATTTATCAGGAAAATGGTTATAAGTATTAAATTATTTTTATGTTTTCCAATCATGACGTAACAGTAATAAATTATTTTAATTAATTATGAAATGTGGTTATAGTATTGAATAAAATATAAAATATGATAAAGCAAATTTAGTTGATGTGAAGTCTTATTTTTTATTAAATTAATTAACCATATGATTTCAAAAGAAACATGCTTATCCTCTCATAATTTCTTAGAACTACTTATTATATTGAACTCTTCTTTTAAGGTATATATATAAATTAATGTGGTGAATCTAGTTTTATCTTAGAATGTAAGACAAAGTTGAGGTTGGATATCTCTCTCCTACTTTCCATTATCACATTTTGGTTCTCCCTCTTAATGTCATCACTTTCACTATGCATTTAGAGGATATGGTTTAAATAAGTTCAATGTAATATTAATTTAAAAAGGGTGGTACTCATCCTTTTTATAAAAGTCACATCTGCTTCGTATAATTATTTATTTATGCGTAATCTCTCAATTAAAATGAATGACATGTTTTTTAGGGATAGTAATAGAAGATGTCATACTAAAAGAGAATTATAGTGTAGAAATGGAGACATGTTCTTTTTTACTCTCATAATCAAATTATCAATTCACATCTAGAATTTAAAAAATATTAAAACAAATCTTAGATTATAAAGTAGTACAACGGATAATGGATTTCTCATCCACTGTTGATTAATATTTTAATTTAGTATCCCTCTATTTACTTGTATGTTAGTATTAAAAAACCTCTTATAAGAATATAAAATTATTTCCTTGTCCTCCCATTCGGGTTTATCCTCTTTTTCACAATAGTGGTTCTCTTCGATTTATAGATATGAGTCTATCTAATTGAAATATGTTGGGAGACATTTTTTCTCTATGTTTTAATTTAATTTATCTTTAACCACACAAGATCATGATTTTCTCCCTCTTTTCGGTATTTTTACACTTATTTGAAATATTCATCCTTATTAGGTCATCTTTGATGAATGACAGTTGTTGGTCATCATTGTTTAGTTGGGGTGATTGACTCCATTGGTAGATGAAAACCATGTACCAAATTTCATTAAAAACCCCAAGCATAGCTATACTGTATATAGATAACAATAGGACTTTCTATTATTTGAATTTTAGAGTAAGGAAAACCCTAGGGAATGGGTGTTTAGTTGTGGCATAGCCCATGAATGGGATGAATGAAAAAAAGTTCCATATTGAGGTTCTTGGTAAAATCATAAATTTTATCATTTTTCAAGAAAAATATGAATCTTCCATATTTTAACACTCTACATCACAATGGTGCCCCAATGGAGGAACATAATTTTCACCAATTTTGTCCATGACATAGCTGGT
Source organism: Viscum album (assembly GCA_963277665.1). Taxonomy (NCBI): domain Eukaryota; kingdom Viridiplantae; phylum Streptophyta; class Magnoliopsida; order Santalales; family Viscaceae; genus Viscum; species Viscum album. The sequence goes on from OY728125.1 coordinate 977,736,165, forward strand.
TCTCCAAGATACAACTCCATTCTTTTTTATTTATAGGGTGCAGAGATCTGCAGTGTAATACAGAGGCCATTGTGAAACTTATATCTTCGGTTCAACAATAATTTTTATCTTAAATACCCTCGAGTCACCACTCCACAAATCCTTGTATGTGGCATAGTGGTATTAAAATTGGTAAGGGAAACCCGAGCTAATCATCATTGCTGTGGTGAGTGTTTATGGTTTAGAAGTGTATCTTGTGTTATATGAATAGTTGAGACAATATTTTATTCTGGTCATCAGTGTAGTGAAATGAGAGGTATCATTGATGAATTATTTGATGATGATAATGAAAAATCATGGGGAGAAAATATTTCATTTTTTCTTGCACATATTTACTCAGGGGACTTCCATGTCCCATAATGAAATTTGAAGAGGCTTTAATGCACATTATCATTAATCTACTCCCATTATCTATCCAATAATTCTTATGGGGGAAAGGACACCATACGCTATCGTGGACCACCCCTTTCCTAAAGAATATTTCCTCCCACAACTATGTGAACCCATAACAAAAATATTGGAATCCTCATATATTACATATGCTTCTCTTTTTCATGGGATGGTTCTCTTAATGAGGTGTCTTGGACAACGAGCCCTTTATGGGACTTATAAGTGGTTAACTACCACATGTGTTAAGGGATAAAACATTATCCATCATTTTAACTAAACTCAATTTTCATTCATACAATAAAAATTCCAACATGAACAATACATTAAATGTAATATATTTTATCTCTTTTAATTTATTTTTCTAAAATTAAAATTAAAAAAAATACCCAAAAAATAAATATTATAATTTAAAACATGATATTAAAAAATTAAAAAAATGAAACTAAGAAATTAAATTCATAAACTTTTCATGTTTGAATGAACTAATCATTCATTGTATTTGATGTTCAATTTTAATCCCACCCATTAAATGGGTTTTATTTAAAATATTACTCAATTCAAAATTGTTATTTTTCTCAAACATTACTGTCATGAGGAATTTCTATATCATTAACTAATATTTACTTTTAATGTTGTATCCAAAACCCATGAATGTATTTTTTTCAAACCTTTTTTATCTATGTAACTAATAAAAAAATTAAAACATTTTGGTAAAAGTCTCTTGACCCATTTGTTACCCAATTTGCATAGATTCATGGTAAACCAATTTTCATTCATTGATATATTATCATTCTATTGAAATTATTTTATATAAGTAGGTATCATTATTCAATTTTTTTATATTTTATTCACTGATTTTCACTTGGGATATAAATTCTTACAAAATAGACCCTTTAGAAAATATTTTTGACTTCTTGGGAAATTTTTCAGTTAAGGGTTATTAGTAACTCAAATTTCATTCTTTGTGTTATAATGCTATATATTTGAATTTTTTCCTCTGTGATTGGGTTCTTCCATTCTAAAATTTTACTATATGATATATTTTTTATCTTATTTTTAAAAATTATTTTTTAATAATAATATATATTTACAACTCTTTTTAGAGCATGTGTTTTAAACCAATGTGTATAAAGACATCTTAATATGTTTCTTTTAAAAAATAATTTGTTTTATTTTCCATACAAAACAAACTTTTGGAATCCTTTAAGTCATTTTTATGTATATATTATTTGATATTAGTTTTAAAAGTAAGTATTTTAAAAAAGCCACTTCTCCAATTTTAAAATTACTCTCTATAGCGACTAACAACATTTTCTATTATGAGAATGTGAAAAATGATATTTAAAAACTCTTTTGTGTTTTGAATTATGTTTCCCATATAATTATCAATAGTAATTACCATAATAATGTTTATTTTTCACTATTTAAACACTAATATATATTTATTATTTTTGGGGTTAAAATCACAATATCATACAACATGACTCCCGATCCGTTATTTTATAATATCATTCGAAGCATTTTTTGTATAAGATGATTCTCATCTATTTCAAAATTCATTGATGTTTCCTTTGTTACACTAGGGTCATATTATTTTCAATTTAATCAAATTCATTATTTATATGTATTATAATCATGTTTTTTTAGTATTGAATTAGAAATATAATCATTTATAAATACCGTATGAACATCATGGTTTACATAATTAATATTATATGATGTTCACCTGGAAGGAATTTTATTTAATTTAAATAAAGAAACATATTGGAGTTTCATATATTGTTATTCTAATATGGATTGCTATCAGACTATTTATTATGTATTTTTTTACCATAAACCTTGTTTATTATGATGTTTTATGATCATGGTACCCCTTTTATTAACATTGTTAAATTTATTGGTGTTCTATATGATTTAATGTCAATAATAATGTTTATTGGAGAAATATTTTGTGTATTTGTTTCTTAATATTTCATATGAGGAATGAATTAGACATAAAAATAGATATAGGTGTTGAATAATGTTATATATACCCTTGATGTTTCAGAAGGTCTCATCAAAAAAAATATTTTTTGTTATTTTTTTGTACGACTTCCTAGAATAATATATTACCTTGGAGGTGTGATCGAAATGTCTTGAATTATGGAATATATTTTGTTGTTGAATATTGTACATTTCAATGATAAATAACTAGTTATTATTATCCATGATTTCATTTATTATCATATATAAAACATTCTACTCATTTAAAATGATGTTGGAATTATTGGGATTACTTATTTCATGAGTAATGTTATTCCATGCTTATGACATGATTACCTCAGTTGATGGTTTTCCCTTACTAAGAATTTTAGAACAAAACTTATTATTTTTAACATCCAAATGTTATTAAGAAAAATGTAAACAATATATTCAACATATGATATCATATATGGATAATAATTGGGTGATATTGATGTCTTATTATGGATTTAGTAGTTTCAATTATAGTTAAAAAACAACCATCGATTAATAAAGGACTCAGTTTTCTTAATTTATGTTTTTTCCTAATTATTTATATATAAAAACCCAAAATTAATTTGTAATATAGGTAATTAAATATTTTATATAATTTATGTAATTATTGGATAGTTATAATAAATAGTTGGTATTGAATACATTATGTAATGTATATATTTATAGAAATCAGATTTAGGAGCAAAAGTATAGGGATATTTATTTGTTATTAGTGTATGGTTTAGATAAAATTATTTATTATGATTTATATGGAGGGCTATTTATGGGATTATAAGATAATTTTGGTAATTTAAAGGGTATATATTACACAATAGTTTAGTTGATGCAATATTTAATATATTAGGGATTGGGATAAGAAAACATTAGTCAAAATCCAAATAATAAATCAATGTATTATATGACATCATGAAGTTTTGGTAGTGTCACGACAAATGTGGTTATCCTAGAAATGATTTTTCCATATTGATACCACAAGTGAATTAATTTCTTGATAGAGATTTACCACGGGGTAATAATCTTGAAAAGGGAGGATTGGGTATTAACCTAATCATCACCTCGTGTATGACAGTGAGGCATAATTGTACACCTGTTTTGAAACTCCTATTGTATTTTCTATGGTTAATAACATTTTATTTATAAAAATTGTGAAAAATTTAACTATGATGTTAATGAATCAGTTTAGAACACGAAAGAGAAAAATAACCTCAAATAACTAAAAAATTAACAAAGTGATTCATAAGTAGTATTGAAATTAGAATGTATTAAAAACATTGTAATAGGGTAAGACATAATCTTATTCATGTTTTAATATTCATATTTTGGATTTTATCATAACCCTTATAGTTTCTTATTTTGTTCCATCGTGATTACAATGATAAAGCTTTGAATGGTATGTATCATAATAAAAATATATCTTATATATAAATAAGGGATCATAAGTATATTGGTATGAATTTTTGAATATCCCTATTAGGAGGTAAATGTGAGTTTTTATTCTTATCTAATTTGGTGTGATTTATTTTTTCTTAAAATTGTTACGTATTTTCATTACAGAGTGATATTTAACTAGATATTTTAGTACATTCTAGAATTTATGAATATTATATGACATGTATAAGGATTGAACTTCAAATGTTATGAATTAATGGTGTAGAATCATATATTAAATGGTATCAATGACTCTAAAAATTAATTTTATGAAAACAAAATATTTTTTGGGGAAAACAATTGGAGACACAATATTGAGGTATATATAACTATTAGATATAAATATGCTTAATGATTAGTTCATAAAGGGTTGATTGATTTTGGGAAAATTCATTTAGATAGTATTTCCTAACCTAGAGTTAATTATTATTTTAATGAAAAATTGGTCTATAAATGTTTTTTATGTTCATCCCATTTTTTCGATTATGATATGTTTTGAAAACTATGTGACCATGTTAACGAGTTGTTAATATAATCTGAGGTTTTAAAGTTAATGTTAATTTTGTAAGAATATATACTATTTTTAGATTTATTAAAATGGATAATCAAATTGTTTTTAAAGTTATTTCATAGAGAATATATTATTAATGTATATACATACATGGGTATGTCATTATATGAATCGACAATGTTGTTTGAATGAAGATAGGTAAATTAATATAGACTAATGGACTATGAAATATATCATATTAGAGGTTATTAACTAAATGATGACTATGCTATGAATACAATCACCTACCTTCTTTAATGAGTGATAATTAATATTGTGAGTATAGTATTTATTTTTAGGTGAGAGAATGTAACAATGTGATATTTTAACAAATAAATACATTTATATAAGTCAATTTGTTTGATATCATGCTTCATGAGAAACATGGAACCAAAATGAGAACTGTATATATTTATGTATTATAGTTAACATAGCCATTGAATTATCTTAAATGAATAGTAGTAAATAATTTATAAAATATTTATAGAAATTAATAAGGAAAATATTAATATAAATGAAATTAATTTATTTTTCCTATAACGATTAATAAGATCATTTCATGTTCAAAAACATCTTTTATGAAAATATTTTTATATATTTTAGATAGTTTAGACACAACCAATTTTTTTAAAAGAATGATGGGAAAAACCTAAATTAGATATATGAGATTATATGAGCATTAATTCCATCATTAGAAGAGAAACTGAAGATCAAATATCATAATCAAATAGATATGAATCATCGTAGTCATCATACCAGTCAGAATCAGATTAAAAGGGACTATGAGACCTGATGAACTTAGTTTACATCAGATAGGAATAGTTCTTCCTACGTCTCTCTTTCTAAGGAGGAGTGGATTGAAAACCATTTTTATCTAAATAACATTTTCCTTTGGAAAAAGATTATCCCAATGATGGTTTTTAGGGAGTCATCTACATCATAATCCCACCTTCCAGGAAATCCATATGTTTTCCTTAATTTGTTGATTTCTTCTTGAATCGATGATTAGTTCCCCCCATCATTCAGAATTGTTTGTACCTAAATAATAAGAGCAGGGTTACACAAATTCTAATTCAATTCTAGATTCATTCCTAGAATTTTTCCTCCTTCATCTGCTTGATCATGGTCTCTATAATCAGGCACCAACATTGGGGCCATATCTAACAGTAACCCATGAGTCATCTGGGCCACCTTCGATGAAAAATCATTAGCCATATATGAAGAACAGTATCTCACCTTCACATTTCCATCATTATAAAAAAACACATTATATGACAAGAAACCAAATCATAAAACCAATGTAACAAGTGTATAACATATCCACTAGTCACCACTATCACTCCATGTCCCACTAATCATGTATACCCACCACCTCAATGCGACACTTCCCTTTTCTCGGAATAAGAATAATATAATCTACAAATTACAAAAATAATAGGTATGGAGTGATATATAAATCACATAAGTGTATCACCAAGTGTTACGTATAGAATGTTATAATAATTAACAAATAATGAATTCAATTTCAATAAAACATATAATGGAATAATCTTTACATATTTTAAATTAAATCAAGATTTCATTTCAAAATAAGAAAGATATTAAAAACTGGGAATAAATGAACAATTTATATAGACTAATAAATTTAAATCAACAGTTGGAATGAATTAAAAATTTCATCAATCAATATAATATATAATTAAATAAAAAATAATGTGATGTATAGTTATTCTACATGAAGTACATTATTTTATTACAATAGGACTCTCACTCTTTTGAAATCAGTGATCATAGATCAGTATATGTAGAAACATCCCTCATGATTATTCCAAATTTGGCTACTCAACATCCCATCAGGTATAATCATTAAAATATAAATTTTATATTACTTTTATAATTAATATATTGTTAGGTGGTAAGATCATATCATGATTTCTATGTGACCCACTAACTAATTAGGCTCACATGGGCTTAATCGATCAATCAATCATGGTAAAATCATCTAAATCCAAATAATATATTTTTTATAATTTAATGACCAATTTTTCCTTTCAGTATGGTGATTAAAATATCAACATCAATATAGAGGTTTTCATAAATTTATTTCCTTTTTAAATCAAATTTCAATTTAATCCAATTTTCATAGGAAAAAATATTAAATCATTTACAAAATCCATTTTCAATTAAATCACATCCTTTCTCAAATCCACCCATCAATTTTCTTGAAAGGCTAAAAGGCATAATATTTTTATTCATTTTTGATAATCCTTCTTTTAAGGGTTGAGGGGGATACCTTCCATGTCGCACATGCTTTGTGAAAATACATTTCGCAAAGGTCTTATTGGAATTCATCCCAAACTATGAAAACTTGGAACTCCCCTCCCTAACATCTACATTACGATTTTATATCTCCATCTTCACATGGATATTTAGTAAGCTGTTACGTGAAATGATGCATATTCCTCGTATCGATGAAAACTACCATACCTCCTCATTTTTCCAATCTGTATGCTCTTCTCTGATGAAAGATCTGCCTCTAAATCCACATTTGGAGCCTATAATTTGTAGTATTTCCAGTTTCTATTTCATATCATGTGTCCTAAAGACTTTGTTGTGGATAGAAGGCCTTAAGGTGGCTTTAAGGCCTTGCTGGACCAAAGGCCTTGGGTTTCTTAAAGGCCATGAAGGACTCAAAGACCAAACCAGTGGTCCAAAGGCTGAATCAGATGAATAGTTTTGGTTGCTATAGTACAGAACATTACCTACTATAGTACATGATACATTACTAATACAATAACATAGAAGTATTCCTCCCAACAAGAGCATGATAAAAACATGCCAGCAAGTACCTGATATTACGTAACATGATATTACAGCCTCCCCATCATAAACACTTTCGTTCCTAGGAAATCCTATCAATAATATTATAGATCAATGAAATAGTTCCATCACTATATCATTAGTAAATCACACTATCATGTCTCTTGACAATCATGATCTTTCTATCATAACACATAGACCAAATTTATCATCTTCTTATGGAACACCATTATCTAAAAATAAAAAATCTTGTTAGGATGGTCAATCCTAGATAAATTAAGTTCAACATAATGATAACACTTGTTCATTACAAGAGATGAGTTAGAAATATAATTTCAATGTTGTGATACATGGAAATCATTATGTGTTAAGATTAATTTTTGTGGATGTGTTGTATGGTTGGACACCTTCCCGACAAGCTCAATAACCTCAAAAGGTCCCACAAAGCTTAATGCATGCTTTCCCTGTGTCTCAAGCCATTAGTGACCCAGTTGAAAGGTTTCTATACAAATTTAAAAATATTTACACTTGTTATATCTAAACTAAACCTTCCACTAGTGGTTATCCAAATATCTCTTAAAATCAAAAACTTAGGCATTATGCATGTCTTCTGAAATCTGTATAACACTTTCTATCTAGATAATTGTCTATAGATAGTATGCCATCCATAGAATCACATGGGATCACATTGCCTTCTGGAGGCCACTATAAAAATAATAAGTTATTTGGGGATCCCTATACAAAACAATAAATAATAGAATATCATAAAATATTAAAATATCTTATACAAAAATAGGTCCCATGTCCTTAACTTTGGTCATGTCTATAATGGGTAAAAAGTGTTGTTATTGGGTCAGCTCATCAATCAAAACACATATAACATTCTTATTAAATGAGGTATAAGGAAAAAAGACCATGAATTCTAAATATATCTCATCTCACTTACATTTTTTCATTAGAAGGGGTTGGAACAAACCCAAAGATTTCTTATGATCAGTCTTGACCTCTTGTTAGGTATACCATTGAAACACAGAATCAGTGACTTCTCACCTTACTTATTACCACTAAAATATCCACCACATGTCATAGATAATTTTCATTATTTTAGGATGAATTTACCTTGGGTAACTACAAAATTCATTTATCACATCCTTTCATATGGAAGATTAAACAATAAAAAAAATTACAAATATAGAATAACCTCAGTAGAGAATGAGCATTTGAAAATTTTCTCCCTAGAATAAGAAGAGTCCACAATTCAATATAATTTATTATCAACATGATTATCTTAGAGGATCATCATGATACATGATGATTTTAACTATATGGTAGCAAAAATAACTCATACATATACTTCCACACATTCAAATTCCACTTATCAAAGAGGGCCATTAGCTATAACTCTTATGATGATTCCTTCCCACATTGTATTGAAATTTTCCTACTCAAAGACTTAGTAATGAAATTCCCATTTCCAGGGGTATAGGAAATGTCAGAATGATAAGACTATTGGTGCTCCCCCAAAATTCCTCTATCATAGGTTCGTATATTTTTTACATAAGAATTATCTCAATTTATTATTCTCGGAATAAATAATAAACCTTTATCCGAAATGGTAATGCCCCATAATTTTATATGAATTAATTATGGAAGAGTGTTCATGATCATGATTTAGATATTTATTCACACCTATACTATGATTTTGACATCCATAAACAACCTCATGATCACTCTACATAATAAAAAAAACCAACCTTGATTCTAATGTGTCACAAAATACCACATCACCCAACCTAACCTCTAGAAAATTTAATATCGGTATAAAAGTAAACAAATTTTTTAAATCAAAAAAATATAACATTATTAATCCCATGAAAAAATCCCTCTTTTTTGAGTGTGAGTGTTCATTATTGAAATTAGTGTTGAGAAATATTTAAAACACCAGTAGTAGTATCCTATCAATCCTAGGAAGATCCAAACCTAGAAAACATTACGTGATAGCGCTAATTTCTTAAAAACATAACCTTGTCAGGATCAACAAAAATAACATGTTTTCAGACCATGAATCCCATAAACAGAAATTCTTGATTCTAGAAATTACATTTTAGAATCATAGAATAATATAGGTGATCACTAAAGACTTCAAAAACTTATCTCAAATGATTCAAATTTTCATACTCGATCTTAGAGTAAACAATGATTTAATCCCCAAATACCACCATGTAATAATCATGTTACTCATAGAATTTAATTTCCATCAGTTACATAAATATTTTAGGAGAATTGGTTTGGAAAAAATTTGTAAAAAGGTACTCTAAATGGCCATAACATTTTTTTTAAATGTGGTCTTATGGATGTTAGATTCTTTAATTATCAAATGTTTATAACCGGGTTGAAGAATAATATTTGAGAACCACTTCACCCCATTTAGCTTGATAGTAATATCTTCAATTCATGCTACAAAACTATTTCCTTAACATAAATAAATTTACCTTTCATTAATCAACACAAAGCCGAGGATATTGTTATGATTATTTGCAATGAGAACAAGAACTACCCAAAGTGGAACACTCAATTGAATAGTTCCATACCCTACCAAGACATATGACATAACTATCAACTAATGTAGCTCTATTGGTGCCTTTTGTTAATAGTTAATCGATACTGACGGCATGTTATGTACTAAATCAAAAGATGACTCTGCATCCCTTAGTAGTGGAAAACCAAAGAATTCAAAAGAATATAAGTCTTGTAAGTATATCAAAAATAGAGGTAGATCAACACTCAATGATACATTATCTGGATCAAAATATAAAAATTATATCACTCTTCCCAACTCACAATATAATGGTCTGATTCTACTCAACCATAGGTCACACTCTTCATATAAAACATGAAATACCCCATCGGGGAAAGTGAAAGAGACTTTACTCAGTAAACAATCAATATAGGCAATTTGGGAGATAAACTAGTCAATATTGAAAATTATATCAAGCGGTTTCATGTCAAGAATCATAAAATCCCATTTGATCTCAAACTCTAATAAAGAGAAATAATAAGTATGGAATCAAATATACTATTCAATATGTGTTCTAATGGGCATATAAATGTCCATCACATAAGAAAAAATATTTGAAGAAATATCTAATAGGCACACAATAATAGTTGATATAAGTGAATGAGATTCAAAAATATCAAATAAACTTGTCAATAAAGATGATTCTATAATAATGGTACCTATCACGGTCCCTAAACCTATATCATCTTAAGATTGAGACTCTTCCACATTGTGACGAAGCTTATTTCTAGACACCTATTGCTAAAACACCTTGGTTCTAGATGCATCAGATTACACAGTAGTAATTTTTAGTATCTGTATACCATTCCACAACATGGAGAAAAAAAGATATAGAAGAACATTTTCATGCTCCATAAGAATCAATTCAACTATATCTATTGTGTTCTATAGTGAAAAATTGTTTTGAATTCACTACTTTTACACATAGAAAGCATGTCAGGGGACTTATTCAAAGCAATATAGGATGTCTAGATGAAACCTTCTATCAATATACCCAAAACGATTCATCACACTTCCTCTTTCCTAGGAACTAACTGAACTGCCACTAGGAGAAATGAAAACTCTTATAAAACCTAAAATACCATCCTCCTCATGATTAGACACCACCACTCTTTCTATAACATCCATATAATATATTCTCGTTAGAATGAATAACAATAACCATTTATTCATTCAATATACCAAAATCAAATATTTGAGCCTTCATTTCTCATTATTCACTACCTCAAGTGAAAATTGAACAAGTTAAGACAAATTGTTCACATCAAGATTCATAGACTTATCACATTTTTTGGGGCCTAAAAACTCCATAGTCTTTTCTATTACCATCTAATTTGTGTAATACTATTATTTGAAAATAAATATAATGTATTTCAGCACTAAGACCTCATGTTGTGTAGCTTTCAACATTTAATCCCATTATCTTCTTCTATTCTCATCAATCATAAAGGTATAATACTTCACTATTATAATATCTAATGTTTCCAAGAATTTAAAAGGAAATTTAATAATTTTCAACCAATCCTCATCCTCTTAAGCATAATCTGGTATAGGTAGAGGAGGTGGTTTTTGAATAATAAATTTGTAATAATGATCTATAGATTCATCCCTTCGATGTTCCAGAGATGGAACCTAAATGGAAAAAGTTACAACTACTTATCAATGTGCTTGGACTATATATATCACTATATTAATAATATTTTGGTAAACTAGAGGATTTACTTGTTTTGAATCACTGTAATATTTCTATTGTGACTTATTCAAGTGTATTATTAGAGGCACGATCCTATCAAGAATCAACAAATGAAACTAATAATCCCTCAAGGTTACATTGATAAAAAAATAAAATATGATATAAAAATATATTAATGTTATGGTATTTAAAAAAATCTAGATTAGACTAGATAATACTATAAATAGATAAAAATACTCATAAAGAACACATCCCAAATAGCTATTCTGAATTAATGTTCATTATCGTGAGATGTGTCCAAGAAATCACTTATAAATTCCTTCTATGTACCGTCAATCATACCTATTATATAACAGGAAATCCTAGACTATAAACTCACATCAAGTAAGGATTCTAAACTTTTATCTCTGATACCATGTTATCATGAACCAAACCCGATACCTAGATACCCTAATACTAGAGTCATAAATGAAATAGCCTGAAGGGAATTCCCATTCCCCTGGGGTTGGTGACTAGAACATTGCATTTGATAACAATAAAAATGGAATAGTTTATACAAAAAACTATAGAAGATTAAAAATACAGGTTGGTATGTCAACACTCATGGAGGAGAATGTTCCCTAAACACATAGGTAAAACAATATAGAAATGGTACATTATCCAAAGTCTCAATAATAAACAATATAAAAACTCATAGAACCCATTTAACATGTGGAAAACATCTACACCACTCCACTCATTCACTCGAATTCATATGAATCATTTACAGATACCACCTACCAGTGGCACCTTCCCCTTACTCAGACCTGACATAACATAATCTAGGAATGTCTGAATTCATAGTTAGATTGGGAAGTATAAAGCCTAGTAGGGACTCACAACGTGTTCCATATACAAATCTAAAATACAAAACAATAAAGCATTATATTTCGATAAAACATTTAATGGAATAATAATTTTTAATTTTAAATCATAACATTTTTTCATTTCAAAAGATGGAAATATATAAAATCAATCATAAATGAAAATTTTATTTATAATTATTTATTTAATAATATTTATTTAAATTAATATTTTTAATGAATAAAAATTTTATTTAATCATTGATACATATAATAGAATAAAACATAATTAGAACCATGGTTATTTTCCATATAGTATGTTAGTTTATGGATATAGGACCCTCACTGTTCTCAAATCAGTGGTCACAAAACAATATGTGTCTACACATCCCTTAAGATCAGGACAAATAAGAGTAATCAATATACCATCATGGAAAATCAGATCGAACTATGTTTTTGTATGTGTTTTCATCATCAATACATTTTTAGGAGTTTGAACACACTGTGAAGGTCCCAGTCACCCACTAACTACATAGGATATCATGTAATTGATCAATCAACCAATCATGGTTAAATAATTTCATTTTAAATCAAATAATAATTTCAAAATAAATTAAATATTTTCAGCCTCAGTGTGCCAATTTAAATTTTAAAACCAATACATCACGGTTCATTAATTTCATGTAACTTTAAATCACCGAGCAATTTAAATTTTTTTTTTCATTAATCAATATGAAATCATTTAAAAAATACTTTTCAATTAAAAACCATATTTCCTCAAATACTCCCAACAGTTTCAATTCTATTGAAATTAGGGGTTTCAACAATTTCCAATCAATTTATAATGATATATAAAATCATTATAAATTGTGGTTTCATAATTCAATTTATTTTTCCTCTCAAATAAATCAATCTAATAATGATTTCATTTGAAATAAAAATTTATATGGAACCACATACCTATTAATCACAAGATCAACTCATAACCCAAAATGGGAATACAATAGATGAATAAAGGCAATATAAATAAATTAATGAAATATATAAACAATATCCCTCACAATTATTGTTAGATCCATAAAAACAAGGATTACATCCATCAACAACATGAAAATCTATCACTATCTGTTGACGAGATAAATGGATATCGAAAGAAACCACTAGAGTGGAGATCCACGTACCAGAGACGGATAAAACCTCTCATGGGTGCATTGATTCACCAAGATAAAATGATTAATTATCCAAAAACACTTCTTCTGAGTCTATATTGAATAATAAATCATGTAAGGTTCAAATGGGGTTGATAAAAAATAAAAACAAGGGTCATGGGGTTTTAAAAAAGTTTTTTAAGTCATTAATATATGTACAAATATTTTATAGAGAGGCCACATGGTTAAGAGTTATTGTGTGACCCTATTGGAGTTCTATATGGGGTTCAATATTTGTCCATTGTGTTAAATAACCATGTGCCAACCATATTCCACAAATATCAATGGGGTGCATGATTTCTTCTTGGTGGTCTAAACAATTGTAAAAATTGGGCACCCTTGCAGGGCCTCTAGACATGTATTCTCAGTTTTCACTGGTTGACTGAACAATATGGGAAAACTATTTCAAAACCATGCACAACCTAGAAGGTCCAAAAAAACTCCAAGATTCTCCCAAAATAGCTCGTGATGAGACTTGACCAAAGAATGATTCAAACAAGGCGTAATAAGTACCATATACCATGTAATGACATTTAAAACTAGTATGTATTAAATGATTTAAAAAATACAGAAATGATATAAATTTTTAAATAAAAACAATTAGATACAATTACTATGTAGAATTTATAAACACCATTAATAAGATTTTAGAGTATTAGGTAAAATTATATGAAAATTTCTTTTCAATTTTTTGTTTAATTAAATTAGAAAAAAGGTGAAATTTGGTTTTGGATTTATTGTAATGTTACAAAACTCTTATTTATAGAATAATAAAAAAATTATTTTCATTAGAATTAATATCATTGATAATTGTGTTCTAACTATAAATTTTATGCATAAAGATACACTTTTTCTTGAAAACAAGTTTTCAAATTATTATATGCACTAACATTATGAATAGTTTTCTTACACATCAAAATCGATTTTGATGAAATGGAATATATATTTTAAATAATCTTGAAAATATTTTTTAGTAATTCTATATTCTTGTTTATAAATAAATAGAAACTATTTCTATGATTAATGTTAATTACTATGTTAACGGTGATACATTGATATTAATAGGGTCTTTTTTCTTGACAATATGTAATTCTTAATCTAATCAATTTGGTAAATTTATTTTAATTAATTTTTTCAACATAATTTTAAATCAAATATATAATAATACTAATACACTTTTATTTGGAAATCCATAATTTTTACAATTAAGAACACTTAATTGTAAAAAAATATTTCATGAAAAATGGTTTTCCTTATATTATATAATTTATATTAAATTTTAATTTTAAAAAATTAAAACAATTCATCATATTTAAATTATTTTACTTCTAGTTCCATCACACAAAAATTTGTTAGTTATGGTTACATACTTTTCAATAAAATATAAATTTTCTTAGGTAAAAACTAGTTACCACAGAAAAAGTTAATTTTCATAAATGGATTAATATAAAAATAAATTACATTAACCACAAAAATATGTCTATAAAATCAGTTTTTAAAGTTATTTTATACAAAAAATTACTTTATAATCCACTTTTATATATTTTTTAGTCATTTATCTTTGAAAAGATAACTCGTATTTATGAAAATTTCAATGGTTCTACTTAACATGTCACTCTCTTCACATAAAAAATTCTAACTGTTCATTCAATTTATGACTCACCTTTCAATTTATATTCCTCATGAATATATACCATTTTATCCACATATAATGATATCTAAATTACATAATCTTATCATCTCAATTATTTTTCTATTCCCTTTATATCCAAAGATACTTTCATGAAAAAATTTAATGTACCAAATATTATATTACTTAATCTATTACCTTTTCATATTAATATTTAAAATAAAAACCAATATGTGAAATTTTAATATTATATCATCAATTTCATTATTATAATTAATTATTATTATCTTAATATAAATATAAAATTTTATACATTTCCATCAACCTGGAGTAAATTATGTTCATTGTGAATTTTACTGACTACTGCATCCATAATGTTACATTTTTCATTTTTAATATTGATTTTAATTACATATCTAAAAAACATAAAATAAGATATAAATACATAAAATTATAAATAATATCATTATACTTATATTATAATTATATTATACAATTACTTAACCATACACATCCATCTAGATATAGTGTGTTCCTGTTAGGGTTGGATTGGCCACCTATATTAATAATACTATAAAAATAAATCATGGATGAATAAAGGGACATAAATAAAAATGTTATTATAATATAATAATAAATAAAGTAATTTTTTATTGTAGAATGGTTATATTTCGTATTAATTTTATTATTACAATATCATATTCTTCCCTTAAAATTACCAAAATAAGCTGACACTGATTCAATTTTAATGAAAACATACAAAAAAACTATATAATGAGTAATATAATTTGAATATAAATGATCTATATTAAATTAAATATGTAATAATATTTTTCCAAATAAAATATTTAATTAACTTAAATAAAATTTTTAGGACGTTAATCACATGCATTGAATGAATCTACAACATGGTTACTGTTTTGGTCTCATATTCCTCTCATTGAGACATGTTCTGCATTATGCACTTAATTTAATTTATGTGGTGTATATACTGCAGGGTTTAGATGTACTATAATGAATTATATTTTAATACAATTATTTTATGTTCAATTATAACCTCACTCATTATTGTGTGTTTATTTAAAATATTACTCAAGTTGTAAGGGTACATTGTCTCAAACATCAATTTCTTGAGACTTGTTAATATTATGCAACAAGTTTTCCATTGAAATTTGTTTTAAATAAATATGGAAGTATCATTGTAACACATATATTTATCCATGTTATTAAAAATTTAGAAAATATTATTTTTATGAAATGGATTTTGACTATGTTGTTACACAATTTATAAGGTTTTTGGGTAACTCAATTTTCATTCATTGAGTTATTCTCATTCTATTGAATATAATTAATATAAATACAGTACATAATTCCATTGATTTTTTTTATTTAGTATTATATCAATGATTTCTAGGAATATATATTAATACATCATAATCCCTTTAAAAAATATTACTCAACAATTTAGATATATTGCAATTAAGGGTTATTGGTTTCTCTAATCTCTATTTTTGAGTTAGAAAATTTTTTCATGGTATTTGATCTTATATTTTGGGTTATTCCACCCTTATATTATATTATATGATTTTTGGACTCCAATTTTAGAATTTTGTATTTTAATAAAAAATATATTTTACAACTCTTTTTATTGTTGGTGTTTTAATCCAACACACGATAAGATGTTTTAAAATGTTATCCCTTTCAAAACCATGTTTATAATTTTCCATGCCACACATTTTTTCAGAATGAATTATGTCATTTTCATTGATAAATTAGTGGATATTATTTTTTAAATTATATATATATATATATATATACATATATTCCCATAATCATTTTAAAAATTACTAAATAAAGTGACCATTCACATTGGCTCCTGTGAGAATGCCTAAAAATTATAAAATATCATTTAGGTTTTCATGTATCTCTCTATTATAATTTTAAAAATGATTTATCATTATATTATTTATATTTAAATATTTATAATCTAATATATATTTAATATTTAAGGGATTTAATGCATAGCTGAAAAACATTTTACTATTGATCCCATATTTAGGGATTCCCATTGAATCATTCTTCTGAAATAATTTTTTTGATATATGTTATCTTCCTTCTATTTTCCTTTTGTCACACTATGGTTATATTATTTTGAAACCATCCATAATATTTATTTGGATGGGTTATGATCATGTTATTCCAATATTGACATAGCAGTATACTCATTGCTGTATAATATTTGAATATCACATTTTAAATAATTCAGATTGGATGATTTTCTCATAGAAGGAATGTTCTTATATATATGGGGAAAAGAATAATTATATTATATATATTTATTCCAATTTATAAAATTTTTACATATATATTTATTTATGTTTGGAAAATCAACCTTATTTTATTGGATGGGATATGATCAATTTATCAATTTTATTGACAAGTGAAAAATTGTTGTTGTTATATATGATGTTATTCTAGTAGCGATGATTATTAGAATATTTGATTATTTATTTTTTACTCAATATATATTATTATGAATATATTTTAGCTAGAAAATATATAGGTGTGGACCAATATTATATATCAGTTTGCTGAAATGATAGATCTAACGAGACAAACATGTTGGATTATTTTTGTGAATTACATCCCCGAAGAAGATATTTCATTATTAGTAAGATCATGACGTATAAGATCATGATTTAATAGATTACAGTATTGAATTATTTTTCCATAATTATGAATTTCATATATATGGAAATAGTTATTTGTATCCATGATTTCATTTTTTTCAAGGGATTCCATGATTCTTGTTTCAGTTGATTATGGAATTATCAAGATTACTTATTCCTGCCATAATAAATTTCCATGTTTATCTCATTATTTCTTCAATTGTATGTTTTTATTTATAGAGGATTATAACTCACCACATAATTTTTCAATTTTAATATAATATGAATTAATTTATTAAACATGATATTAAAAAAAATAATTTATATGCTGACAATATTTTGGAAATAAGGATGGAATATTATGGATTATATTGTTTCTAATATATGGGAAACAATACCCTCTCGTCAGAAAGGGAATGAGTTTTTTTGTTTATGTATTTTAACAGTTATTTAAATCTATAAACCTAAATGTTTTCGAGAATATATCCAAAGAAATAATTTATTTACTTCATTTCATCATGGGATAGTTATGTCCATGATTCTAAAGATTGTATCGAAGCCAGTATTTAATGTATGTGTTTATGGGAATTAGATGTAAAAGACAGGGTCCTAGGTGTAAATGATAGTATCAGAGTAAGGTATATAAATATTTATATATAGGGATATTTCGAATGATAACTTAATGTTTGATATTTTAATGTTGATAATTTCAATGGTATAAATAACTAAATTATGATTGTTAATGTAATATTGATATATTTTGGTAAATGTGATAAGAAATATTCAGTGAGAATTCTAATAATTTCTCTATGTGTAGAATTAAATCAAGATTTTTTTAAAATTAATGACTATATAGTTATCCAATAATTTTATCCGTACTTATATACTACATGGTCACGAAGGCTCCAAAATAAATATAATTAGGGGTAATAATGTTTAAAAGGTTGATTATGTGTTAAATCATTCATCACCTAGTAAATAACATTGAGGATTAACTTTTCATCAGTATTTTCACTCCAGGGGATGTTATATGGTAAATAAATTGTGATTTATCAACCATTATTTAGGATTTAAGTAAAATTTTAACAAATTATGTTAGATAAATTAATAGAACAATTACCATGGATGATAAATTATTGACCAATGAGAGTCATATGTTAAACCAAATGTATAATTTTCTTGAAAAAAGGGTGTCAAGTGGTAAGGAATATTTAGATTGATTTTTTCATATTCATTTTTTTATATTATCATATTAATTCTAGTTTCAATAATCAGTTGAATCAGGATCATGAAGTTGAAGTGGATAATGGTATATATCTAGAATAAATTATGTCTAATAACCAATTAATGGAGAATATGTAAATTGTTATTAATTTTAGTATATGCCTATTATGATGGAAAAATGGAGTTTCGAGGTCTTACTTAAGAAATTGAGATTGATATTTTCTTGAAAATATATTATTTTTATTAGGGAGATATATTTATCAATGATATTTTAACATATTATAGAAGTAATGAAGTTTATGTTATATATATAATGATTTCCCATGATTTTTTCTAATTTATAGGTTTTGAAACATATATTAAATGGTATCAATAACATTGAAAAGTACTTCTATGATAATGTTTTATTATTTAGATAAATTTTGAAGAAACCATTACTATGGGAAAGAGCACTCATAAATTTAATTTTTTTAATGATTATGTAATAAATGGATGATTGATTATAAAAACACTGATTTAAATAGTATTTAGAGCATTTGATTTCATTATATATTTAATGAAAAATTGAACTATTATAATTTTGGTTAATTTAATAACTTTATTTTGGACTATGAGATGAATTTACAATGGTCTGACCATATAAATAAATGGTTTCTCTAATTTGAGTTTTTTAGATTGAGTTATTTTTTGGATGAATATATAACATCTCTATGGTTTTTTAAAATTAGTGATTAAATGGTTATGGGAATTTTATGCTATGAATAATTTATTATTAGGTCATGTACATACATGGGTATATGATTATATTAATTGGTAATTTATTTTAAGGAATCATAGGTAATTTGATATAGCCTAATAGAGTATAATAGATTTTATATTAGATGTTAATACCCAAATGAAGAATATACTAATATTAATATCACCTAATTTCATTCATGATTTATAATTAATATTTTGAGGGAGTAATTTGTCTAATGATGTGATAATTTAACACCCAGATATTTTAATATATGATTTTTTTCAATAAATCTATGTGTTTGATATCTTTTTACACATATAACATCAAAACTAAACAAACCCACAATATATTTATATATGAAATGTAAAGAAAATAAATAGAATTATTGGGAATGAATATTAGTAACCGATTAATGTAATAATTAGAGATAAAAAATATGTTAATTTTTTATATTAATGAAATTCTATTATTTTACATAAAATTAATAATAAGATCACCATCTGTTTTGAAAAGAATTTTATAAATAATTTATTATTTATATTATATTAATTTTCATTTTAGGAAAAGTATAAATAATGATGATAAATTCTGTTTGATATTAATAATTTTTCAAAAGTTAATTAGATGGTAAATGATATGAAATAATATTAATAATAATATTAAATAATATTTGAAAACATCGTTTTCCAATATGAATATATATTTAATTAAATTTCACGATTTTATCAAACAATTTACAATATTATTTTTATAATTATAATCTAAAAAATTAGACTTCATTTTTGGACATAGAATAATTATATCATCTTGATATTTATTTTTTAGGCTTTTTTATGTAAATTATTTTTAATGTGAATAATGAAGAAATTAAGAATTATCTAAAAACTATAACATTTTTACATTATAATAACACAAAAAAGTATTTAATTTTTTTAATTTTTTTTAAATCATTTTTTGTATTTAAAATAAATCATTTATATTTAATATGTTTAATTTCTAAAACCTATGTACAAAATTTTACAAATTTAAGTAATATTTTATGAAAATTGTTTTTCGTTGGTTTAATTAACTAAATTATGATAAGATAATCTTGGTTTTAGATTTATTTTTATGATATATAACTAGTTATATATATCATTAACAATTTCAATTTCATTATATCAAATATCATTGTTAATTTTATCCCAAACGTAAATATTATGCTTAAAAATACATTTTTTTAAATAGATTTTTTACGTGTTACATACGATAAACTTAAAATTAATTTTACTACACGTAGAGATTTATTTTTTTGTGATGGGACATATTGTTAAAATAATAAAATTCATATTATTTAATGATTAAAATTACACTTTATTTCCTAAATAGTTTGATTTATATTGTTAATGATTATTACTATGTTAATGGTGAAGCAAATATTTTTAAGATTCATTTCCTTAACATTGTGTATTTTTATCTAATAAATTTTATTGATATTTAAAAATTATGTTTCAGATATAATTTTTAAACATCTATATATGTATATTAACTCTCGTTTATTAGCTAATAAAAACAAATTATGATTACGAACACATAATTTTAAAAAGAAATTTAATATAAGAAAATATTTTTCTTGATATTACCTGATTTAATTCTGCAGTAATTTTATTTATAATTTATAAAAGTAATTAAATATAAATTAGTTTTAATTTAGTTTCATCGCACCAAAATATGGTAATAGTGGTCATCTTATTTATATTAATTAAATATAAAATGTCTTTGGTAAAAACTATTAACCATTATAAATGTTAACATGTATATTTGGATAAAAGTAAAAATTAATTTATTAAAAATCTATAATATTTATCCCAAAAACTATTTTATTGTTATATTTTACCAATTATCACATTTAAATTCTATTTGGTATATTTTAGTTCTATATCCTGTTTAATATTTACATCACATTATCATAAAATGTTGAGGGTGCTTCCAAAAAAATCACTTCTATTAACTTTAAAAATGGGAATACTTCCTCAATTTAGAGACATAAATAACATTTAGATTTCCTATTTAAACTATTCCATGTTTATCCTCATATATTCCTCTCTAATTTAGATTGTTTTATAGTCTAAATTATTTACCATATTCCATTCATTTCTAAGGCGACTTTTGAGAAAATGTCCAATGTCTCAATGTGAGTAATACTTAATGATTAACATTTTATTATTAATATTTCTTTTACAAAACAATCCATATCATATTAAAATTATAACCACAGTATAATTATTATAATTAAGTGTTATTATAGTAATATATTAACATTTCTTTATTCATTACATTAACTTATAAAAATAAAATAATGTTATGTGTGCATTATGAGGGCTACCATCTCCATGATGAAACATTTTCCCTTTTTTTTATTTTTTATACTATATCTAACCACCATAAAATATGATCCTTAGATATAAAATAATCTCAATTACATCATTATTTTTTTGTTATAATTATATTATACACTTCTAAAACCATACTTACCCCTTGAGATATAGTGTGTTCGTGTTCGGGTTGGGTTAACCAACTACGTAAATATTATTGTGGAACTCTATCATAGATTAATATAGGAACATAAATATTTATTTTAAAAATAATTAATAATAAATATTTGTTTCTTTTATATTTTTATCTTAATTATTTAACATATTATTAAAATAATAACTTTGTTCTTTAAAATTACCAAAACAAGCCAACACCGATTAAATTTAGACCCAAATTTAAGAAAATGTTTATAATAAATAATATTATATTATATTAAATGATCTATATTAAATTAAAATGAAAATAATAAAATAAAAAACTTCTTATATAATAAAAAAAATTATTATATAAGAATTTAGGAAGATGCACAAAATGAGTTTAGAGCAAGGTATGGATTTTTAGCTCAAATCCCTCTCTTTAGAAATGTTTAGTATTATAAATATAATATAATTTATGTGGTGTAAATAAATCATTTTTGAGATACTTTAAAATGAATTATATTTTAATTTTGGTATTTTATGTTTAATTACAAACCCACTCATTCAAGTGGTACTGATTAAAATGTTACTCAAGCCACAATGTTTCATTCCCTCAAACATTATTTCATTTATAAATGTTTATATTATTAACCGTTTTTTCCTTTGAATGAATTATTCATTCCATGTGGATGTCTTTTTGTTACATAATTGTTTAATATAGGAAAAAATAATCCAAATATGTTCCTTTTAACCAAATGTATTTTGACTCATGTGCTACCAAATTTTAATGGTTTATGGTAACTCAGTTTCATTCATTGATATATAATCATTCTAGTTATACTATATCATATTTATAAGAAACATTTTCCCTTTTATTATTTTATATGTTATTAAATAAATTTTTTGAGAGATATATAAACATAGTATGTAAACACTTTGACCATTATTTCTCACATTGAATATTCTTTATATAAGGGTTATTCATAACTCCAATATATTTCTTTTAGTTATAAAAGTTTTTCTGGTCATTTAATATTTCATGATTTTAATCTTAAAAAAATATTTAATTATATTGTATTTGTTAATCCTATTTGAGAAAATTAGGTTTTAATACAATTAAGGTTTTTCTATTCTTTTTAAAACATGATATTTAAAATAAGGTACAATAAGATGTTTTAAAAGGTTTTCCCTTTCTGAACCATGTGTTCTATTTTACACAATGTACTTTAACATAGAAACCATTATGTAATTTATAAGGATCCATTATTAGTGATTATTTTTAAAAGTACATTTTAAAATAAAATCACTCCAACCTTTTCTAAAGTGTTTTCTATAGTGACCACAACATTTTACCTTTCAAAAATATTGAAAATTTATTATATAAATTATTTTATGTTTCCACATCTATTTCCCTAATCATTTTCATAATGATTTTACATAATATGTTATATGGTTTAGTATTTATACTCTCATACATATATATATATTTCTCAATATGAGTATTAAACTCACTATAAAAAATAATTTGGCCTTTGATCCCATTTTTTGGGGAACTGTTGAAAACATTCTTTTGCAATGGTCATTTTCATCAATGACAACATCCTACCATATTTCTTTTTCAGTATTAGAGTTATGTTCTATTGAAACCAAAAAAATTATTTCTATAGATGAAATACGTTCATGTTAATCTAGTATTGAACTACTTGTATAATCATTTCTCTATGTGATGTGAACATCATATTTTACCTAATTTAAATTAGATGATTTTCACATAGAATTATTATGGTAACTTTTTATATGGGGGATGTATTGGTGTTTTGTATGTTCTTATTAAAATATGGTTGATTATTTGAATATTCACTATGTATTGTTTTCCCATCTAACTTCTTTCTATGAATGAGTTATGATGATGTTATCATCTTGAATGAAAGGGGGAAATGTAGTGGGATTCCATATGTTTTTATTCTAATAGGGATGATTGTTACAAGTGTTTATTATTTATTTTTTACTCAATATCATATATGTTGAATGAATTGAACTTATACAAGTGATGGATGGGGCAAAAAATTATATATCCCCTCGATACATCTCTAGGTCACAAGAAATAAACATTTTTTTGGTATTTTTCATTATGTATTCCACCAAATGATATTTCATTAAAAGTAAGATCACGATGTATTATATTATGGAATGTTTTTATTTGTCTAACATTCTGAATTTAATTACTAAATAACATGTTTCTGGTATCCATGTTTTCATTTATTTTCACTCATATAAAATGGTCACTATTTTAGTTGACTATGAAATTATTATGATTACTTATCCCTATTATAATATTATACCATGTTTACATCATGATCACCATAGTTGTATGTCTTCCCTTATTGAGTGATTGAGGTCAAACATTCTTATGTTTTAATTTTCATTGGTTATTAATAACTATATTGGAAATGATATGTATTATAAGATAATGTGTGATTTATATTTATGAGATATTAATGATAATTTATGGATTAATTAGTTTTCTATATTGTGGAAAAAATAAATATCTATTTATAAATACATGGGTTTTATTTAGTTTATCTTTTATCATAAATCTATTAAGATCATTACCTAAAATGTCTGGAGAATTTATTTAATGAAATAATTTCATTATGTCATGTAATTATGGGATATTTATGTCTAAGAATCTATAATTGAATTGAAATCTAGTTTTTAAAGTATGTGTTTAGGGGAATATGATATAGGTGTGTTGGTATAGGGTGTTAAAAGGTAGGTTTTAATGATTCTCAATTTAAAATTTATTCATTCAATCTTACCAAGTATTAGTAAGGTCATAAACACCCCCTAAAGCTTCCTATAAAATATTAAGTTATAATCTTTGGTCAAATAATTTTAATATGTGTTTGGAATAATGGAATCCAGAGTTCATGTATGGGAATCTGGTGGTGGTGATCTCTGAAAAGGATATGGAATGTACAGTAGATGTGAATAACCTAACATTGGTGGCTAGTTTTGGACTGGTGATACAACCAATAGATATTTTCAGGACATTTATGGATTCCTATGTTCTTTATCACCTTATAGTAGTATCATAGCTATTGAGGGTTGCCTTTTGTTTTCATATCTTCAATATGGATGACATTGGTCGGGCTTGGTCATGGGAGGAATGACAGTGTGGGTCTCATTACTGCAGTCTTTCATGGTTGGCATTAGAATGTCACTATGGTAAATAACCATGCATAGGCGCGGTTTGGATCATGATTTTGGTTCGTCCCCTAACCTTTTATAATCCTTCGATTCTAGAGGCTATGGGAGATGCTCTGGGGAAGTTTCTGTGAATGGATTAGTTGATGGAGAGGTTCATGGATATGACAAATATGAGAATATGTGTCAAGATGAACCTATAGGTGAATTATCTTCCAAAAATTATGTCCATTTTTAAATAGAGGTGTATATGGTGGCAATGATTGGGGTTTCTGTCTCCTCCCAAGTTATGTACTGCAGGTGGGTTTCAAGGACATGCAGTGGAGTTTTGTAGGAAGGGGTAAAAGGGATTGCAAATTCAGGGTCCTCACACCATCATAGGTTCTAACATAAGACATTGTACCCTGGTCCAATGGCTACATTGAGTGTTAAATTGTAAGATCATAACAGATCTAGTGTTGTGGCGATGGTTGTCTGATCATCGTCTACCTTAGAAGAGAGAATGAATTTTAATCGTCTGACAATTTTGTTTTATTTTTCAAATGTTTTAAGATTCGGACCCATAAATTGGATATATTTTTCTAAAATGTCATGGAAAAAGTCTTTTTGGATATGGGTTCCAGTTCGGCTTCTTTGTTTCCATTAGGGTTGGGTCTGCCTGGACCATTAGATTTATACAACGATGCATTGATGAAGGTCGTGTCGTTGACAACCTCCCAGTCCAAAGGGATGTCCAAGGCTGTTTATTTAGTTTTTTTGTCATTTTAAGAGGAGTGTTTAATTTTTATAGGATAGGTCAATATTTCTTCCCTTCTTTCGCCGAAAATGATGATTTTATTTCTGTTAGCATCAGTAGGATGCCCCTTCGATTTCCAGGCGAAGGCTCCGAAGTGGGGCTTCTAAGAGGGGGTGGAAAGACAGTTAGATTCATCCCTAAACATATAGTGTCGAATATTTCTAGTCTTTTTTATCCAAGAAAAGAGTCACTAATTTCCCCTCCCATCACACTAGGTTTCATGTTTTCCCTCTTGGAGGAGTCGGACAGTCCCTTGAAGATGAAAGTTCTTATTCCAAATAAAGGCTACTCTTTTGAGGGATCTTCTGAGCCAGTGACTCATTTTTTCTCTAAGGATGGGTGACACAGGGAATTATTCATTTCAAATTCCAGTAGAAATGGCCAGTAGTCTAATATATTTCATTGATTTATTCCTTAATAATTTGGAATGCTCGTGGATTGGGGGGCAGGTAGGAAAAATGTGCCTTTTTAGCTTCTGAGTGCAGGAGATGGGGGATTTCTTGGCTATTATTCTCGAGCCTAAATTGGAGAGATGAATAATTTAATTTTTTTCAATGGAGATGGGGTTTGATAACCACTTGCATAGAAACTTGATTAAAAAGCATATATGGGTTTTTTGGAAGATATTTTTTTAGTGGAGCTGGTGAATGTTTTGGAATAGTGTGTCACGGTGAAACCCGGGTTCATAGATCTTGTGTTCATGTTCTCCTTTATTTATTCCTACATCGATATAAATGCTAGATGGAATATAAGGGGGTATCTTGATTTCTTTGGTTCGGTTGGTATAACTTTTTATATTAGTGGGGATTTCACCACCATTTTTGAAATCTCAGAGATGGGATGAGGATCCGTGTTGTTTAACAATGGTATACTTGATTTTAGTAGATTAATTTCTATTAAGGGGATACTAGACCTGGGGTAGAACAGGATAAAATACACCTAGTGTAATAACTAGAGTGGTAATAACTGTATCTGGTGTAGGATGAATAGATGTCTGACTAACTGCAAGGGTTTAGAGACCATTTCAAGAGATTCAGTCTCTAACTTATCTCATGCCCTCTTGGACCATGTGTTGCTTCTTGTGGAGATTATGTTGGGGAGTCAGGAGAGTAATTCTTTCCGGTACTCAGTGAATTGGTATTCCAGGGATGGGTTCATGATGATGCTGGAAAAATCCTAAGGATAAGAGATAGAGGGAAGGGCTTGGGATGGGATGGGTAGGTGGCATAGGAGACTAAAATATGATATTTGAAGTTGGATTGCAGTTATTCCAGCTATGGGGGAATCTATAAAGATTATTCAAAAGGATATTGAACATCTAAAAGATTTTCTATAATATAGTTGGGATGATTTCTCCTTCTTTATGTTATGTGACAATCACTTGATGTTTTCTAAAAGGTTGTTGGTGGTGGAGAAGAGCAATAAGAAGTGATCTAGAGTGAGGTGGCTAAAATAATGAGATAGGAATAATTGTTTTTCCCATGCATGTTTGAAGGATCAGCGTTATTAGAAACCCAACATCAGGATGGAGGATGGATCTTTCTCTTTCAGTGTAAAAGTTTCATGAATGGATGTATTTGGATCACTTCGAGAGGTTGCTTGCCGGTGAACACATGGTATTGCCCGGGGAAGAGAGTTTGGGGTTTGAGCAGGAGGTCTTCATAAAGATCGCAGCTCGGAGGATTTACACTATAGATAATGAGGCTTTTATGGTTTTTACTGTAAGGGGATGAGGTCTGGGAGGTTTTTCTCAATATGTTGCTGGAGGGTGCACTTGACCCTGACATTTTTTCGGGAGCCTTTTATATGGTGTTGTGGGAATTTGTGGGGGCACATGTCATTGAGGCTATGCATGATTTCTTCAATGGGTGTCATCATCATGGGTTCTTGTGCCTCCATAGTGGTTATATAAATAAAAGTGAATGACTCTTCTTACATTAGACAATATATACATATATTCCTATGCAATATCACACACAAGATCCTGGAAACCGTTCCATCTAGGAGACTGAACATGGTGATTCCAAGGGTCATCTCTCAAGAGAAACATGGATTTGTTCATGGGAGACGTATTGAAGGGGTAGTTGGAGTGGCCAATGAATTGTTGGGGGATGTGAACAAGAATGTGGTTGGATCCAATTTAATTATACAAGGGGTCATTGATAAGGTATATGATAAGTTGGAATGGAGGTTTATAATTCGGGTGATGATAAAACTAGGATTTCATGAATGGGTTTTCAACTTATGATTCTGTTTCTTCTCCTCTATATGGCTCATCATCCTTATATTGGGGAGGGGATTAAGTATTTTCAAGAGTGTATGTGGTGTGAAGAAAGGGGACCCTATATCCCCAACCATATTTCTCCTTGTGTAGGAGGCTCTATCGCAAAACTTACATAGATTCATGGGGGAACAAAAGATCTGGCTATATCAGAATAAAGCTTCGGATGGCTCTTTCTCACATATATTGTTTGATGAAAATATTATTATCTTTGTGAATGGAATGAGGTCTTATTTGGTGAACATTACGAGGATTTTGTGTATCTATAGTAGTCTAATTGGCCAACATGTTAATTCTAGGAAGGGAAATGTTTTAATTTCTAATAAATGTCATATAAGGAGGGTCCGGACCATTCAAGAAATCTTGGGAATACAATGGAATCGGTTGCTTGTGATATACCTCGGGGTTCCCATTTATAATGGTCCAATGAAAAGGATCTTCTTTGAGGAAACTTTAATAGATTTTTTGGGAGGATACTAAATTGGAAAACCATATTTTTCTCCATTAGGGGAAAGGTGGATTTGATTAACAGTGTGATCTCCTCTATTCCAATGCATGCCTTGTCTATTATTACTTCACCTAAGGGGATTTATTATACTATTGAGAAGATGATAAATTAGTTTCCATGGGATGATATTTTCTTAGGAAGGAATAAATGGGTTGCTTGTGATCGGCTTGAAAAACTATTGGAGGAAGGTGGAGTTGGCCTTACGTATATTTCAGTTTCTTTTCAATCAATGCAGGCTCGACTTGCATATGATTTTTTTGGAGGGGAATTCCATTTGGTAAAAAACACATAGAAGGAATTATGGCATGAACTAAGAGGAATGGGAGAAAAATAAGATGTCTAGACTAGGGGAAATAGTGAAGTGTCATCTGCATATCCTTGAGTGGTCCTGTCAGTGGGTGGTGGGCCAAGGGGATATTAAATTATTGAGGTACATTTGGGATATGGAGAAACTCTTCTTCAAATACATTCATGTTCTGGATATTTCAGTTAATGAGGCTAGCCACCATCCAAGGATTCTTGAAACCATTTTGAGTTTTGAATAGTTGAAAGTGTATAAAGAAGTGGTGTTTTCAGAGGAAGATAACATGCTCTGTTTCACGGAGTAATGTTTTAGGTACTTCAATGGGCATTCTTATCACCGCTTGATTCGTCATGGTGGGGACCATGATGAGTTGGGGTCACTCATGTGGTGTGAATAGATCCCCATGAAGATGTGATTTCTTGTTTGAAGAGAGACGAATCAAACCCTGACAACTAATGATAATGTTCAAAAACAGTGTATTCAGCTAGCATATTAGTGTTTTTGCTACTCTAACCCATAGCCAGTGTCATTGGTTCACTTATTCTTCAAGATTGAATGGGATTTAAATATGTTGTTCATCATGGATGCATAAGGTAACTATCATTAAGAAAAAGGGGGTATCATATTGGAAATATTTTTTATAGAAAATAAAATAATGGAAATTTTTGTTATGTTATTTCATGATGATCGATTTTAATTAATCAACTATAAAATATTATTGATAAATTTTAAATTTTATTATCTTATGTGAGAATCTATGAATAAATAGTTAAATTTTTTATGTTCTATGTATGGATATCTAATTCATGTATGTTTTTTACTTTATATCATGTTTTTATTTATATTTTCATTTCTATGTTCTTTGTGTGTAATAAATTTTCACATTTCTCTCTTAATATGATTCTTGTTCACATCACTTTATGGGGTCCTTTCATATATCTCGAATAAGCGAGAGTAAATCAATCCATCCCCTGAAATATTTAAACCATTTTAAATCTAAATGCTTTATTATTAATCATCCTCAAACCCTTATTACCTTCAATCCTTTGGGATTATATTTTTTTCATTGATGAAGGAAAATATGAATAATTTTGATAGTGCTGCTTATAGCAGTTTAAGGAGACCATAGATGTTGAGTAAGGTTTTTTTTAAAACCAATATATTTTAGTTGGTTAGAAATATTATATATACTATTGAATAATTTCATGAATCATTATGGTTGTGAGTTTATATAACATGAAAATTATTTTGGCTTCTACTATGTGAAATTATTCTTAGAATTTTATAAGTTCACAATTTTTTGTTTTGGTGATAATTAGGACATAGTTACTAGGAAAATAAATTAGATTCCTTCTTTGGGAAAATGACATACTATTCCATTATCTGCCTAGGAAATGTGTCAAAATCAATACCACTCATATATCCATATTGATACTATGAAATATCTATTTATAGTTCCTAATGTATAAAAGAAAACAGTAAAGGATCATTAGAGAGAAATGAATTTTCTATTGAAGTTTATTTAATTTTTAATTTCTCATAATGATGTTGAGTTTATGAATATTCTATTTCAAGATATTTTTCTAATGTATCTGTCATGGATATAGAATCATGTCAGTATTTATTTATAAATTTTATGATATATTTTTCAAATCCAAAAACATTATTTTAATTTTTATCCATTTGAAAGGACCATAATGCTCATCTTTGGTAATGTTCATTTCATTTGAATGATATAATAAAATCAAATTATGATGGTATGAAAAATATAGGTCTCCTATTACTCAAGTGAAGTTGTTAGTTTTTTATTTTATCTATGTATAAAATTTTACCTATTGGTCTGGATAAAGATGATTAATAGGATACTGCTCTTGTAGAGGGTGTAACAACCTGAGATTTTATAAGAATTATTCTTTTTAATTTCATTGATGTATTTTCTTGTACGCTACACCAAGATTATCTTGCACTATACGCAACACCATATTATCTTAAATTATACGCAACACTATTCTTGGATCGTGTTACACACAATTTGAAGTTCGTTTTGTGGAAATTATTTTATGCAACATTAAGTAATGATTTTTTTTAATGTATAAATGAAATAAGTTTTGATTATCTTATACGCAACATTATGTGTGTATATATATATATATATTCAATGTATAAATAAAATGTGGTTGGATTCTGTTATACGCAACAACAAATGAGTCTTTCACTACACGCAACCCTAACTTGGCTTACATTATATGCAATCACGACCTTCCTCGATAACGTGTGTAGTACGCAATACCGAGTTTCACTAAATGAGATATTATTATAATATTATTACGAACTAGCCATTATGAATAGTAATACCCTCTTTTTGAAATTTTATCTTTCAAAATGGACATCATTTTTGGATTCAGAATATCGAAATGATCCTATGGTGAATTTTTGGTATTTTTCTGAAAACGTTCAATTTTTATGAATAGTGAAAACACTGTGTTACTATTTAAAAACCGACTTTTTATTTAAATAATTATTTAATTTATTTAATTTTATTTTCGGTCAAAATTGATACATAATACCTATATAAGTTCAATTTAATTCATTGGTGTCATTTTATAATAATTTTAGATATATAAAAATTTTATTGAACTTTTCACCGTGTTTTACCCACCTCCTAGGAGAATTCGGAGATTTACATAAAACCTAATTTTACCACTTCTGTGAGTGGAATTTAAAAAATCCGAGAGACACGGTTAATAACAAGGACTAAAATGTGGTTCAATGAGATGATAATATTTTTTGGTGAATAGTAACTTTTTACTTTTTTTACCACAGTTAAAAGTAAATAGGGTAAATAAGGGTAAAAATGATATTATTATTACCATAACACATGTACTAATTCTATTGGATAAGTTTAATTCGACCAAACACAACCTTAGGAATTAAATATGACCATTTAGGACCACTTGGATTAGATTAAGACATTTAATATTATTTTATTTAAAGAATAGTTAAAATAGTTAAAATCAACGTTTAATAAATAAAACATTTTTAATATAGGGTTATACATAAGATAAATTCAACTATAAATATTCATAAAAAGGATAAAAATATTTCCTAAATAATGGTATTTTATTTATAATTTTTAGACATTAAATAATATAATTTATTTATGACACAATGATGATGTAATAATTATCTTATTAATGAAATATGGACATAATCGATGTTATAAATACCCAAATAAATTTAATTTTAAATTTTTTATGAATTAAACTAATTTTATAGGTTAATATGACATGGTAGTATTGATTTAATTAGATTTGTTAGAACTAATCATTCTGTTATGATATTCACAAAAATCAATTTCCAAATAGTGTTAAAATTGACATAAAATAGTTTTTAAAACAAATATTATATTATTAATTTTTATTTTATTCCTAAAAATATAAGGTTCGCTAAAATGACTTAGATAAGATTATATATTTTATTAATAAACAACTTGGGGTTTGTCTGACTTTTTATAGTAAGTGTATTAACCTTATAGTGTAAGAAAACAAGAAGACACGGTAAAAATAAAATTATTTAACTTAAAGTTAAATCTAAATGATAAGGTTAAAATAGAGACCTAAACTTGTATAAATTTTATTTTATTAGAGTATTTCGACCCATCCCCACCTTAGCTTTTAAATAAATTAATTTGGAGCTATTAAAAACCGAATATGACTTTATTATGAAATAATATTTTGAGTTTTTCCAAAGGTGCCCCTCTCCTCCATTATAAAAAGGGCACCCCTTCCCTCTTCTCTTCACACCCATTTGAGCGTTGAAGCTCATACAACCCCTGAACATTTCTATTCTACACTTCCCTAGAAACATTTTTGAGGTTTTGGTCTTCTCAAAAGACCATCTCTACTTCCTTAAGAGAAGGCTTAAAGAAGGTGCGTCGATGAAGATGCAATTTCTTCTTTCGATTCTCTCAAGTTTCTTTCTTCTTCAACTTCTTATTATTTAGTTGTTTCATTATAAAATAATAACATAATTATCACTAATATACTGATATGTTATTATGAATATGAAAACCCCCTATTTCACCTTATATCCATCCTACGGAAAACGAAATCACCACGCGTGCGTACGTACGGAATACCGTCTCCACGTCGTGGTGCAATCTATTTTTCCCACCACCACCTTACATGGATGGGTATAATGGTGTAAATAAATAAATATATATTCTTATTTTAAATTTTTATTGATTCTTTAACATTATACGTTCACTTTAATACAATTCCACGATCATGGGAATGATATCATCGCTCGTGCGTACGTATGGACTACCGTCTCCACGAACGCGATGAGATTCATTTTCAATGATTAACCATTCAAGAATTATTGTAAAGTATATATAATTCATAATAATGAAATATATGAAATAAATAAGCTAATGTATTTATGTGTGTGTATATATATATATATCATCTACTTACATCCATTCAAGTCAATAAAGAAAGGAAAACAACGTTCATACGTGCGTACGACCAACCATCTCCATGAACAGTGTGTTACATTTTATTTATCTATATAATATATATATATATATATACTTAATATATATGTTATATAAATCATATTTTACATTCTGGGAGTAAGTAAATCATGATATAAGTAATAATAATATCAAGAACAACAAGTCCAAACACGTACGATAAATGAAACAATTTTACCCAAAATGCTACCTTAACATGGAATTGACAAATGAACGGGTCATATAAAGACCTAATTGAACCATATATGATATAATAACAATGAATATGATTCTATAATAAGTCAATGACATTATTCAAATCATTATACAGGTGGTTTGGATACATACGAGCATATCGGACTTAAGGTAAGGGATAACTTTTCCAATCTTGTTTTTTTATCCGAAATTGTTTATTCGTACATATTCACTGGGGTTATATTTATCATCCATGTTCATGTTTTCTTAAAATGGTTTCATGTATGCTTAAATTACTTTTTACCCATTTTTCACTTTTACTTCATGGTATGTAAGGAATCTTTCTTTTGTTTACATTATGAGGTACTTTTTGACTTTTCTGGCAAAAGTACGAGAAGAATGTTTTTTTATCTTATACAACATGAATGGATTTTTACGGTTTCATAATTACTTTTAATCATAATGTCTAATCTACAATATTTCATAGTTATTTTCAATAAAATCATTTTCTTTTAAAATTTTGTGTCATTTTATGAAAAGAAAATGATTGTGTAGAATAAAGGATATTTTCCTCAAGAATTCATTTCAAGTGTTTTTTTAAAAAAAATCCATCTTAGATGACATTATTTAGCATGTTTATGATTAAATTATAATGTATCTTTTATTTACATGATTTTATTTTTCTTATGATGTAATGATATCCATTTTTTTATATGGATTATTTTATTATGGGATGATGTTTATGAAACCCATTTTATTCTTTGGGTTATGATGAATGATTTATGTTTATTTTGTGGCACACGTAAGAATGATTTCATTATGAAATGGTTGGGACCAATATCTCCCTCCAATTCATTGGGTAAATATTTATATCTCATGAGATCGACCTGGCTGTAATGGTAAGTTAATTCGGTTTAGTGTTACAGGACTGGAATGAGGTGTGAACTAGATTCAGAAAGGGACTTTGTCCACTAAGATGGTCTTGGTAGCATTGCCTTGGATACTATAGAAATCATATCATGTGTTGAATGGTTGCCACAATTACATGATTTATTCCCATGCTAGTTTATCAAGATTGATGTTCCTTTATGATATATGCCTTATGTACTTCCAAGATTTATGTCTTTTCTCAAGATTTTGATGTTTGTATTTTATTTTCATGTTTTTGAATTCAAATGTTTATAGATTGTTTTATATTCTCTATGCTTACCCTTACTAAGAATTTGATCTCAGCCTATATATGTTTTACTTTCCCCAGGATTTGAAGAATGGTTTTAGGTAAGAAAACAAAAAGGGGAAGATCTTTATGGGATATTTTGAAGATCTTTCACCATGATTAGAAGATTATTTTTCTGAGTTTCCGAAGACACTAATCTATTACGGTCCTTGAGCGTCTGTTCTCTTTATATATCAAGTATTCTACAAAAGTAATGTAATTTCCATCTACATCAAGCTTTGGTTCTCTATAGAGGGGGTGATTTCCAAGGTATTCATTGTTACTGAAAGAACTAATGAAGTTATTATGATCATAGCATTGGATGATCTGTTGTATGATATATTTCATAATAATATAATAATAAACTAAATAAAGGTTATATCTAGTGATATTTATCATGAAGTTATTTCTAGGGAAGAGTAGTTGATCATGTAGTTTAATCAGTGGTGATTCAAAAAGTACTTCAGATTACTACAGATGAAGATTCCTCTCTATATGATCATGAAGAATAATATATACAGACTAATATTCATTGTAATATTTTTTTTTGAAATTTTGATACATCATATAGATTAAATTCTACCATCATTAGGGTCATTATTAATGGTCAAATACAACAAAGCTAATTCTCTATAGTTGTTGGTCCTCTTATTTTATTTGAGGTTATTAGACCAAAAAAATATAAATAAATAATTAAATTAGATATAATTAATTTTAGGAGAGGTTATTTTGAGTGATTAGAATAATAATAAGAAATAGTAGAAGTGTATATTCCTTTAGTTTCTAAAATAAAAGAATAAAATATTTTCAACTCAACCCTCTCACATAAAAAAAATTGAGATGTTTCTTCCCATGATAATTTTAAATTTGAGACGATTAAAAATAATATGTATAGTAACAATTTTTATATATTAATAAAACAATTCTATCATTATTTCACTTGTTACAGGAAGAAGTTAGTTCAATTAAGTTCTTTTTCCCTAATTTATAGCTTATGTTTAGTCGCTTAAAAATAATTTAGTGTAAAATGATGATATAGAATCATTAAAGAGGATGTTGGTATATCAGTTTGAGTACATAAAATAAATTCCAATTACATGAATAAACCTCAGCTCTAAGATATATTTTGAATGTATAAAAATTTATCAATAATAATGTTTGAATATTTATAAAGGATCCTATATTTGTAAAACATGAAAACAAGGATCAACTACTCAAGATGTTTTGGAAGAGAGGTTAGATGATGTCTCTCTTGCACTTGATTATATGACTTAAAAATTTCCTCAATATAGTGTAATATCATTTACTTATATAATATAATCAATTTTTAAATATATTTATAACCTTATATTAAGATTATTATGTTAATTTATTAAGTACTATACAGAGTCTTGAAATAAGCATAAATGATTTTGGATTCATTTTTCAAAAAATTGTTACATAAATCAAAGAAACATATTCAAATATGTTGATGGAAATAAAAATAATTGTGACTAAAATATTTAATATATATGGTTATACTTCCTAAAAATTTTCTTTCTCTAGATTAGGATATTGTAGAAATTAATTTTTTTTCTTACCCCATTTCAATCATTTAACTCTTCATTGTTTAAAGAATATTTTTTTTAACTATCAAAGAGGCCAGCTGGTAATGAAACTAAAGAGGTTGTTGTGGATGCTAATTATTAGTCTATTTTATTAATATATTCCCATTTAACTTGTAATGATAGTATCATAGATGATCATATAGATAACTTGAAGTGGTTGATCAATATATTTTCAAAGAAGTTTGACTTTCAAAGGCGAATTAGTACATTTTTTCTAGAAATCATGGTATGGTTTTACTATTATTCAAAAATTATGTCATAATGAAATTATGAATTAGATCAACATGTGTGAAGATGAAATCCTTCTGTTTTAGGTATATATTTTCTTGGATATTATTTTATAAATCTATTCCCAAAAACATCATAATGATAAAAGGTTATCTTTTATCTCACTTCCATATATGTAAATGAAAATATGAATCTGATTTCTAAATCCCTAACACCTGATGTTGCTCCGACTACCTCCTCAAAGATAAAATTACATCATAAAAATAGATATAAATTATCTAAGGATAATAAAGAATATAATAGAATTTAATATTATACATTCATGAAGAATCCAAGTGATAGAGATTCCCCAAAAGAAATAATCTATTTTTGATATACCATTTAAAAATATTTGTGGTGAAATTATAGCTTCTCCTTTACTCATCTCTTTTTTACCACTCAAACAACCATAATCATTCAATAATACTCCACCTAAATACCATTAGACTTATATTCATATCAATGGCCTATTTTTTCTATCTTTTATTTTATTGATGATTTTTTCAAGATATTTAAATTTTTGAATGATCATTGATTGAATATTATTCCCAAATTCAATTAAAATATTATCATTTCATTCATTGAATTTTTAACTATTTTTTATAAATGTTTACTTTATTAATTCCATAAAACCATTATTAATTTTATTGATGTATATTCAAACTATTTCTACCTAT
The DNA here is from genome assembly GCA_963277665.1 of Viscum album. Classification (NCBI taxonomy): domain Eukaryota; kingdom Viridiplantae; phylum Streptophyta; class Magnoliopsida; order Santalales; family Viscaceae; genus Viscum; species Viscum album. The sequence continues at coordinate 977,774,054 of OY728125.1, forward strand.
TAATGTTCTATAAAAAATCTTTTTTCACTATGTTTTTATCATTATTTTATATCACTAAAAGGGGGTATTTTTGTTATTATTTGTGGGAAATGACAGTATTATATTTAAATTATTTTTCACTAATAAATATATAGTATATTATTGGATTTATTTATTTCATATAGATCCTTAATCATAGATAATATGTGGATTTTTGGATCAACATATATTTTTTCCACCATATCTCAAAAACTAATTTATATTGTGATGGTCACAAAATATTTAATTTTTTTTTGATATGGGTATATTAATTATTTCAATATCTTATTTCATATACATTACTCTATTTAATTATTTGATTTCTCATAAAATGTTTATTTGGACATTATCTTTCACACATTGATTTATCTTACATGCCCTAAAATTATATAATGATTCGTCAGATTGCTTTCACTAAAATTTAATTTTTGTAAATTACGTTGCCTCATGGAATACCGGTGTATGTAATTTATCTTGATCTGTAAAAAAATTACTATATGGATATTATTAAAGACTATAAAACAATTTTGATGATGATTTAATTAATTCTTTTATCATTATTGGATCTAAATTTATATTAGGTAAAGGAAATTGTTAAGTAAATTATCTTACACAATAAAAACATTAAAGAGTTGATAAAAGAGTTATCTTATAGGTGATTCTTTATCTTATGATTGTTGAATTATCTTATGAGTACACTACATCAATAAAAATTATCATATATAGTCCAAATATCATATAAATGATTTATTTTAAATCTTCTATTTATAGATTCATTCTGAAAAAATAATTAATGTTGTTACATGACATGGGAGGCCAACTGATAAAATTATGTGTATCATAAAATATTTTATCCAAATATGGAATCATAGATTTATTGAAATATTTGATTTTTATGAATATAATGATAGTCTAAAAAATGATACCTCTATTTTTTATACATTTTGGAAAATGGACACACACTAATTTAGCTATTCTATCTTCATATTTTAAAAATGATTATTCACTAAACTGTTATAATTAACAACTGTGCATAGTATAAAAACAAAAATAGGAGTTATAAACATGAATAACACACATATAAATTTTAGGATATATTCATCGACATAAAATTAAAAAAAATATAGATACACTTAATGTATTTCATGATGAAAACTTTTGAATCGTTATTAGAGTGCATACATGTATAACACTTGAGATAAAAGATCCACCCAAGATACCCTTTGAAAAAATTATATCTATTTGGCCATTTATTCTTCATTTTTCAGTTTATAAGAGGAGTTTTGTGATAAAATAGAATCAATCTAAATGATCTCATCATTGTAAAGAGTTTCACACAATTTTATGAGTGTGTTAAGACCATGTAATGGTTTTTTAAAGGTAGATACTAGTTAAAAGATACCGTACCTTTTTTTCAAGTGACAGCTAATTTCACTTAGTTAAATATCCAATAGAGAAAGGAGTAGTCTTGTGAAAAACAAAAAACATGACTCATATATTGTTTGTTGAGTGGACTTATTGATCATTTTGAATTGAACCACAATAAATACACTGTATTTTTCCCTTGTCATAACGTTTTCCATATCATTTATTATTAAATATATTATAACATAGAAATAATTCATAAATTTTATAGAGGATTATTTTATGTGGGGAAAATTACAATAAATCAATGCTCCCCACCCAAATTGGGTCATTGGGGAAGAATTTCACATCTAATATATACACTCATATTATAACCATGAAACAAAAAAATTAATCATTTTATAATTATTGTAAAATGAGGATTAAAAAGAATTTATGTCTCATCATATAAAACCATTTAATGACCTTTCAGAAGTAGCCTCATTGAGATAGTAAAAATATATCAGAAACCTTATATCCCTCAACCTACATAATATGATTATTCTTCAAAAAATCAAGATTCATAATTACAAAATTTGTAGACAACTGAAACAGTATTTATTTTATTCATCGATCATATGGACTCACCATAATAATGACATAAACATAAAGTAGTATTATTATAAAGAAACCACCCTTCAAATCATTTTGTTAAAAAAATGATTTGAGTTTCATTCAGTTTAACAATTTCCATCCATAAATTATTTTTATATATGATTCCATTAATATAATTTTTGATTCAATCCAAAGAGACTGTTTTTATGCTTAAAAACCAATTCATTCTAATTAACCATGAAACTTGTTGGATGCTTCATGTAAATATCATATTTTATATAAATATGAAGGAAAATCATCATTATATACATTTATTCTAAAAAATCATCAACAACTAAAAATCCAAAAAAATATAGATGTTGGTGTGTTTTCATACCACTGAAAAATCGTAGTGAAATCCTTCGTTTTTTTGAATCTCCATTAACACCAGCCTTTCTTTATATTTTTTCCCTTCAGAAAACTTATTTCTTTAACAAGGAAAACCAAATATTATCATGAAATTTATTTAATAATTATAATTCCATTATCTTTTACATCCCATTAGAATATAATAACTCCATTTTATTTTACATCATTAAATTTTACATACATTAATTCATATGTCAAACATCATCCTCCGTACTCTCATGTTCTCAAACATCTGTTTGAAGTGAGTAATGAATTTCATTAATTTATCTTCATACCGAACTTCTAACTTATTAAATACTTCTTAATTTAACATATTATTTTTCACTTTGGAGTTATAGAAATTCATTTATCTATGTTCTAGGGTAATAACATATGACAGTCCAACTCATGACTTACCAAACAAATATCCTTCATATATTTCTACTACGAGTTATTTTACTGAAAACGTATTTTACCAATATAATTATTTTGCAATTTTAATCTTTTGTAACATTTATATAGATTGTCTTGGATCTCTACTGTTGATTAATTATTCTAAACTTGTACCATGTTCGGATAATTATATATTACCCTCTCCTTAAATAGATCATTATTTTCATTGATGGTTTTCTAATTAATTTAATTTCATAGTATATTGCCAAATTTATAATTCATATGCCCTCTAGAAAAGGAGGGATATATCTTCATGTTTATCATCCACCATAACATCAACATGAACATATTATAGACTTCAAAATACATTTAGATAACTAAAGAATATTGTTTTTAGGACAATACTACACGATATTCTTCTACCTAATTTGTTCTAATTGAATTATGTATACTATATACACCAAAAAAAAAATTTATTGAAACCAAATTTCATTATAAATTCTATAATTAATCCCAATGTTATGTTCCTTTTATGTTTTCATTATTTTTATCTATTTAAACATAACATCTTTTGGTGTTATGAGGATAGTTTTCACATGTTTGTTTCCATATTTCTATAATGAGTTCTTAAATTCTATTTCTTCATATATCCCAACATCATATAAGATACATTATTTTATTATTATCTTAGTATCTCTTTTAACTTTTTCATTTCAATGAGTGAAAACATCAAACACATTTGACCTGTGCTTTATGAAATATATTAACACAATTCGGCTTATATCATTAATGAAAATGAAAATTTATAATAAACCATTATTGGATTTTATGAGGGTTGGTAATAATATATATGAATGAAAATGTTGAATATTTCATCCTTGTGGTTTCACTCTATTAATATTAATCAAATAATATCCCTATTTTACGAGTATACAACCTTCAAAAGATCTAGTACCAGTATGATTGAGAAATTGGAAACCCTTTTCAACTTTAAATTCCAGGTTCTTATCATTAATATGACCAATATTATTCTACCATAACACCAATTTTTTATTATGTTTCATTTCAATCGAATAAATATAAATAGAAAAAATAGTCCAATAAAAGGTATCATCGTTAAGTCACCTTATAATAATAATTAACCCATATATAATTTACCATACATCATTATCAATCCTTATCCCACATCCTACACCATCTAATTATTCTATAAAAATATGAATTTTCTAAACCCCCAAGGGTGTGTGTGTCACTTATTTAATAAAAAGGAATTTCACTTTATATATCCATATATTAACATCCTATGTTCTGTTAACTACAAAATCCCCATCATCCTCTATGTGAACCTCACAAAATCATAAAAATCCATAATTATTCATGCAGACATGCATTGATTTTAAATGCAATAATGATCCAAAATAAACCATAAATGATTCCACCTAAAAATGGATGCCCAACTAAAATCTACTATTATACACTAGATTTGAAAAATTATAATTATTAGAGACTTCTCATATATAATTCTCTTTTTATTCCATGAAATATTTCCTAAAATTTATTTTCATACTAAAAATACAGAATGTTATTCTGGGTTTCATAGATTTACATCTACACTCATCTCAAGATTTCACATATTTATTCTCACTCATATTCTAATTGATTGAACATTCTCTATTTTATAAGATAAAAACATTAATAGTAGGTTTCTGAACAACCCTATGTCTAAGATCATCATTTAGGATTATGTTCATGACATCATTAAATGCTAATTCAAATTTTCTCTTAGAATTAATTAAAATAGTGAACATATAATATCTATACTATAGTAACAAAAAAATAAAATGTAAATACTAGATATAATCCATGAAATGGGATTTCACGGACATGAGTTGACTTTTTATCATTTTTAAGTCATTACCATGGTTTACAATTAGTTCTCCTTTTGGTAATATCATGTCCAACATCCAAACCATCATAAAAAAATAATTTAATGTTGTTTTTTCATTCTGTGGTACCACCCCATATTTGTAGTGGGGTCTATCTTGTTATCATGTTACAAATACATCCTACTTTAATTTTCCACCATCTATTGGCCATTATATTCGTTTCTCTCTTATATGTTTTTTTAGTTTTACCACTGATAACATGTATATGAATCATGTTCCTATGCTTCACGTCATTCCTATAAATTTCATGAAATTAATTCCTTATGTTTATAAAAATCTATATTATAATCTTCTAGTGAAATAACTACATGGTATTATAATGAGATTTCATGTAAGATGCACGTCCACCAAAAATCCTTATGACTAACAATCTATTATTTTAATTTTCACTACCTCTACCCTCTTATAGTAAACATATTTTTACTATTTTAAGGGGATTAAAAATTATAATAATCTCCACTATTGGTGTAATACATGATGTCTGAAAATGGAATAACCTATAATAGGGTGATCATATTTGTGTACTTAGAAGGTTCCTTCTCCAACATCACCCATTATAGGTGATTGGGAATTATAATTCCTTAGATAATGGCATATATATTTATGATATAATGAACAAAAAATCATTAATAACAATAACATTAGTATAAGGACAAGTCATCAACATCTTTATTATTAGACTCATTATCATCACATCAGTATCTCCATATGTTATCCAAAACATTAATGGAAATATAACTATTCATAATAACTACATGTTTTCAATTTTTTAGTAAATAAATCCATAAATAAAGAAAACAACATACTGGAGATACAATATGAGAAAAATCTATACCTATGGTATAAATACAACATCTATCATAAAATAAAAATTTCAATTAAAAAACACATTTCTATTTGTTTTTATAACCATTAAACAATTCATTTGATATCTTTTTTACTCAAGTTTCTTTTTTTATTTTTACATTATATAATATTAGAGTTTTAAATGAATTACTAACAACATAATGTATTATGAAATGATGATAGTCTATGAGTTATTGAAAATATAAATACTTTTGGAATTTGAAAATACTAATGATTTAATGTTTCTTAAATACCATTTTTTGACAGCACAAGAGTTGAGCTAAAGAAACACATCAAAAGATTTGGAATAAATCAGAGTCCTTTAAGAAATAAATATTAAATTTCAATTTATTCCTTTGAAAATAAAGAATGAAGTATATGAATATTTCAATTTGATAAAATATTTCCAATAAATAAAGTCAAAACTTCAAGTATTAGAAAAAAATAATGATTTGAAAACTCTCTGAAATTTTCAATCACATGAAGTCTCCAAGGACTTGATGATCGTAAAATTATGATCATTTTATATCTATATGATTTTATATAGCTCTCATTTGTGAAGATTAATTTTATAAGATATTAATTATTATTATTTTAAATTTTGTATATATAATGGTATTAGTCGATGGATTCTTGGAAATTTGTAGATAGTTCCAGGATTTGGAACTAATTGGTGGGTATACTCACCTATATATTATAGTAGTAGAAGTATTGAACTACCTATTTAAGTCTCGATCATACCGATCTACTAATAATATTATTGGGAAAACCATTAATCTTTTTATAGAATTGGGGAATAGTAGTCGTTCTGATTTAGGACGTACAATGTGGTTCCTCCGTCCCACACTCTTGAGCAAGGTTCTCAAAATATAAACATTATTGGTTAGATTTGATATAAAATGATTATTTTCAACCAAAAATAACCAATAATTTCATGAAATAATGAATGTATTGTAATATATAAATTAACAAAAAAATTATATGTCAGGAACTTTTGAGAACTGTTAAGAACAGAAAATAATAAATCTCATGCCTTTCTCAACTAGTGAAAATTTTTTAACTATAAAAGAAATAACATAATTTACAACATGCCTTTAGTTTCTCCTCAAAATGTGAAAACAATATTTTCTATTGTACATATCCTATTTATTTTTTCTATCCTAATGAATTGGAATGAAAACAAAATAATTGATTATCTTAAAAATTCAATAAGGTTAAAAATTCAATAACAAATAATGATTAAATGTGATAATATTATGAGAGTAAATAATATGGATAAAAGAAGGTAAGAATAAATAGTGACATAATATAAAGAAACTAAAACTATAGTTTATACATGTATAATAATATAAATAAATAGATTACATTGATATCAATAACTGGTTCCACATTAATGAAATAAATAATGTGGTATAGAAAATTCAATTCCATGAGCTAAGGTATCATGATATTTGACATCATGAAATTACTATCAAGGTCATATGTGTATAAAATATCATGTTATGAGTTGAAATACACCAAAATTCAAGTTATCTTTTGTCCCATGAGACCTATTGACTCATCGAGGGGCTATATAATTTAATTTTCCACATATTTCTTATTTATTTGTAATTCATTCATCATATGAGAACATGAATAAACAATACATTATCTACTTGGAAAATAACATCTGTATTGGAATAATAATATAAGAAATACTAATTATTTTCCTGATATTAATAAACATATTTACAAGACTATAACCTATATAGATAAATAATATTTATGGTTAAACAAATCAAAGTTAAATTTCAAAACAAATTATGAAAAATCTATATTTTAATTAAAGAATTATGTAATTTTAATTATTCTACAATTAATAAATATAATTTATTTCTAAAAAGGAATCCATAATGATAAAATTGGATAGGGTAATGATATAAATTTAAGTTAATAAACTTCCCCAATAAATTTTTTCAAAGAATATTGGAGAACTCCCTTCAACCAAGAGAATTTAAAATAGGGAATTCCTAATGTAAGTGCATTATAAGAAAAGCTATTACCCTAAAAAAAATCATTTCAAAATAAAAAACGATGTGATAGATCATTTTTTTTATAGAAATTATCATTCCATAAGACATAGATGAAAATAGGGTGGATGGATGAAAGATAACATATCCCTACTATAACAAATTAAAATCAAAATTAAGCTTCTGTAAATTTAAAACAGTATTGAAAAAAATGATTCAAACTATATCACAGAATAATAAATCAAGATTTGATATTTTTATGTTTTTCATTTAATCCCTCACATTATAAATATATATTCATATTTATTATAGAATAAATAATGTAATATAAATCTATTGTGTGTAAATAAATTTGAATATTAAATGGAAAATTACAATGAAAATATAATATAAATTTTATATATCTTTTTTAACAATGACGTAACATAAAAAAATTACATATTATATTAAAAAGTAACAGTTGAAAAGGTAATGTGAATGATATTGAAAAATATTAAATTTAAAAACAATCTTCAATAATGGTTTATTAAAAAGTACATAATGTTTTCAAAAAGAAACATATATCTAATGATATCACATTTATTATAAAATAAATCTTTTCAATACTATGAAATTTCATATTTTAAAAACACACATTGTAAAATGTGAAATGAAAAATATTTTATGAAAAATTTACTTACTCAAATAAGATTATAAAATAACCTAAAATAAAATACCAAGGAGAGAGAATATAAGCATTTAAAAAAATTCTATAAATAAACATCATAACTCAAGGGAATGATTTTGAGTTATCAATATAAGGACCCGACCTTAAACCTCACATAATCTTCAATTAAATTAAATAATTCACATTGATGATCTTTTCAGGTTTAGTGTTTTAGAAAATTAATCATAAATCATGCATTACATTCCACATTTAAACAATGTGGTTACGTAAAATACAGTATTCATTTTTCCCATCAACGGAAACATATTTAAAATAAAACATGGATTCTTTCTTGACACTTCTTTAACACTATCACCATATCATGTACCTTTCCCTTAACCTATTAAAAAATTTCAAAAACATGGGATGATCATAAAAACCTAATTAGGGGATATAAAAATTTAGAAAGGAAACATTAGTACATGTATACATAAGAATCAATGAAATCACACTTTACTCATAAAAAATAAACATGTTAACATACCGCATAAAAACATAAGATTTATGAATAACATATAGAAATCATAAGTCATAAAGTTAACATGATGCATTCATAACATTCTAACACAGGTAGTAACCTTCATGGTTACATTTGGAATACCCATCATAGTGTATTCCCTAAATCTCTTTAGAGAAACCTTAACGTCTAATCCCTTCGCGTTACCCAATTCATTGGAGAGCTATATCGGGTTAACCTGCCCTTAGTTTATCACGGAACCACCCGTCTTCATAAACAATTCCCATGAAACATAACATAATCATAAAACATAACTTAAGCATAAAGGAAAGATAATATTCTCACATTACAATAACAATATAACATTTTAATATACTAAAATATTGAATCCATTCTAAAATCCATTTTCAAAACCATTTTAAACATTTAATAAAGTTATTTTTTAATCAAAGTGTCCCATACCACATTTAATATTTTAACATTTTAAACCATTAATATCCATATAAATAAATCCTTAAAACCATTTTGAAATCATATATATTAATGATAAATATTTATAAGAATAAATCACTAAAACATTTAAAATGATATTTTAGTTAAAGGGTTTTTAACAAAATGAGAGACACTTGAATAAAATAATTGAGGAATAACATTTAATTAGAACATTATAATATCATGATAATAGAGGGATTCATGATATAATATTCCAAAGGATAGTACACACACCATATACGAGTGAATTTGTTCATAACAACAATGAAGTCTCAATAGAAATGTAAAATGGGATGAAATCCCTTATAAAGAAGGTATCCTTAAATTAAGGATGAATCAATATCATAATTATGTGCGACAAGTATAGCTACACCAAATATAAGTGTATATTAAGTTTAAAACAACCAGATGTCATTCACACATATTCATAGGGTGACATATTCAATAACAACATGTTGAACCCAAAGAAATCGAAATTGGGTTAAGAAGTTCCCTTGGATAAATTCGACATCCTAACGACGTCACATTAAAACTCATAAAATTAGTTGATGAGAGATAAAGAGGTATCTCATATCTTGGACATAAAATTTATATCAATAAGGATATAGGAGAACATATCCCAACATAAAAATATGTAAATTAAATGACATAACAAAATAAGTCTTTTAAAAAGAGGAGTGTGAAATGTTCCCTCACCGATTTGGGCACTTTCAAAACGTACACCCCATGAAAGAAGGGTCATAAAATGAAGATTTAAATACAAATAAATGAGAGTATATTATACAAATATTTAAATAATTGGAAGTACATACACCACACAAAAGGAAATAGTGTCCAATGTCGCATGAATATCACGGGAATAAAAAGTCATATAAAAATCCCCTTATGAAAATTCGGCAGCCTAACGGCACCACATAAAACATCAAAAAATGTATTGATGAGATAAAATAGGGTCTCTCATCGTATTAACATAAAATGTACAGAATGAGTAATATAAAAGAACATCCCCCATCATAATAAATAGGATCTTAAAGTATGGTACATAAAAAAGAGTACTTAAAAAGAAAGAGAGAGGTAGGATCCCTTACAGACATTTGGCAACATAATGGTGACACTTAAAAATTATAAAAATGAATTGATGAGAGTAAGAGGGGTTATCTAATCATATGAAAATACAAATTAAAATATTTTGAATATATAATAACATTCTACAACATATGAATATGAAGCATAAAAGAAATTACATAAAATAGACTACTTAAAAGGAAAGTAGGTCAGATCCCTTACCTCAAGTCTGACTTGTCTTGTTCGTTTCTTCATATTCCCGAATAATAAACTTTTGTCAATTTATAATTTTTTATGGACCTCATTCAAATTTTATTATTCAATTCATATCACATATTAGATTGTTATAATGATTATTTAATTATGTTATTTCATATCAAATGTTTTTGTCGATGATTGGTACCTGACTCAAAAATAAACTTGTTATAATTATAAGTTGTTCATGTGGTAAAATATCCTTTATATACAGAATTATATTCATGATTTAGATATCATATATATCATATATATCCATTATATACTTTCATATATAATATTACATAATATTTAATGGAAAGAAATGAAATACACTGTTCATGGAGACGATATCCGTACGTACGCATGAATGCTACTTTCATTTCTATTTCGTGTTTAATGGAATTAAAACTAAATGATATATATATATATATATATTATAATTACAGTATAATATATATGTTATATAGGTCACATATTTTCATTAATTTCATTCTTTATACATTCCATGTATTGCATGAATGAGTCACATCACTTGAGGGGGCGGTAGTCCACACTTCCTCAAATGAAATTTTCGCATTTGCACAACATGAAAAGCATAAAATTATGTTTAAAATGTAAAATACAGAAATATAGAGAGGAAATAAATATAATATATATCATAAATAAATACAGTTCCATCATAATGGTCACCATTAGAGGTGGTAGGAGATGATAGAGCAATCATCATTTCATGTGGCAGAAATTAGCTATCCACGGAAACAGTATGTTCTTTAACTATTAGACGGATTTTTGTGTAAGTGTAATTATAATACTTCTTATAAAAACATACTAGTATATTGAAGATATTGTTTCAGTTAAAAAAATCATTAAATATATTTTAGGGGGTTGGAGAAGACAAATAAAAAAAGAACATAAGAGAAGACATTACTATTAAATCGAGTAACTCACTTTGGTTTGAACCAAAAGGGTTTCTTAAAGAGATTTCTGCCTAAGGTGAGGCTTCAATTATGAAGAGAGGGATATGTAGAGATTAAATGGGCAGGTTTTGGCCGAGTAAAAGTCTAGAGAGGTGTGGGTAATGAGGTAGAGATGGGGGCCTTTTATAGGAGGAGAGGAGGGGCACTCATGGAAAGTCAAGAAATGTTACTTTATTTTAAAGTGATTTTTGGATTTTAAAGGTCCCACATTGATATATTTCGAGTATATGGTGATAAGGGTTTGAAATATACTCATAAAATATGTATTTGACAAGTTTAATTCTTATATTTTGCATTATCGTTTCATTTTATTTAAATCATTCATTAATGAGATAATCTCTTCATCATCATCTTTTCATATATAATTTAATTTATTTAGTGTCTTAAAATATTAAGAAAAATACTATGATGTAGGAAAGATTATTATATTTCCAATTAATATTTATAGTCTAAGAGATCATTTACATAGACAAAGAGAAAAATGTTTTACTAGGGTGATATATACTTTTGTTATATTTTCCATTCTTTAAAAATAAAATTATAAAGTGTCACTATCACACCAAAGTGATTCCATGGGGGCCCAAAGTTTAGAAGAAGGCATACCATGGTCGACCATGACACAACTAGTAGCATTATGACACATGTTTGGGTCATTTATTATTATTATGATATAATTTTATTATCCTTAACTACCCGATTACTAATTAATCACGATAATTAAAGATAATTACCACCGTTACTATTCATTCTGTCCAAAACCAAAAGAGTCTTAATTACATAATTTTGACCTTCTGATTCGAAATATGGAATCCATTTTTCCAAATTCCAAACATATAAATTGCAATAATTGATTTAAAAATATTTCCCGTTGTCAAATCAAATAGCGGGTTTTTTTGAAACAATATCTATGAAAATATTGGCACTTGTTTATATCCATTTTCAAAGTGAAATTAATTATAATGAACACCATTGAAGTAACTGTTAAAAATATATTCTAATTACACTTTTAAACCAATAATAATATAATATAACCATATATTTAAATTAGCTGAAAAATTAGTTTTGATGTAAAATGCAGTATTTTTTCACTATTCATTAAAAAAATGAACAATGTCAGAAACATATTAAAAAATTAACCAAAGTAAATTTCAATGTCCCAGTCACAAAGAAAAAGTTAATTTACACAAATAATGATTATAAAATTTTCAAAAGTTAGATTTAAAAAAGGTTATCTATCAAAAGGAGATAAAACAATCTTTTAAAAATATTCGAGTATTTATTCTTAAAATTGGATTCATTTGGATTTTAAGACTCTAACATTTATTGAATAAATGTAAAAATATTTAACAGACATATATAATCATTTTTTAGTTATTTCTGTTCATTCCCACCATTAGAACGGCTAGGAGATAACTATTATAATATTATTACATTATTAGTGTGCAACGTAAGATTTTGAAGAAACTCGTTGTTGTGTATTGGGTACACCATCGAGCATAGCATTCCCTTTAAAGTAATATTAACATTTTATTTAAAAATATTGATAAACATTAGAATTTAATATTATTTATTTACCTGGGATGTTACATCCTTCCCCCCTTATGGGAATTACATCCTCACAATTTCAAAATTGGGTATGGAAACTTCATTGAAAGTCCCACATCGGAACAAGAGTCAGTAACACTATCACTTTAAAAGAAAGGGAGAGAAGTACAAAGGTCACCCAAGTTAACCCATACTAGGATTCCATGTAGGAAAATATGGATATGGAGGATAAAATAAAGGGTTATGTTCTGATTTATAGTGATAGTAAACATGTCTAGGTGAAAGTTAACCACAAGAAAATCACAAACTTGTTACTGGTTAAACGGTATTCGATTCCCCAGTTGGGAAAATTAACAGAAAATATTTTTGTTTTAAATTATTTTTCATTGAGGAATATGTTTATGTACTTAACTAAAACATAAGGAAACATACTTACATGTCATGTTGACTTTAAACTTTGGTATATTTCTTACACAAACTCATATTTTCTCTAAAAGATGAGTATTTAAGATAACATGTTCAGATTAAGAGCATTATAATCAACTTCTAGAGAATCACCTAATCCAAAAAAGAGAAATATATACTTCCCATGTCTTTAGACCAAAACAAAAACCAGAATTATTAGTACGAGATCAGATAATATCCAAAAAGGATAATCCTTTTTAAAACGAAATACTACTCTTAATCCCTAAAAATTTTCAAACATTATCCAAAGTTCAACAAAGACCATTCAATAAACAGCTGGCCATAAAATTATTCAAAGATAAACCAAACTCTGATTGAATCCCAAATCTCCAAAGGATTTAATCAGATAGTCTTCCAAGGTAAATATTAATATTTATCTCCAAATAACATATGTTACTCTTAAATTCTCATACTGAAACGTAATTAACCTAATCACATATCCTCCATGATAGTTTATTAATTTCCATAGATAACCCAATATTAATTTATTCTATATTCATAAGATAATCTAACTAAAAATAATTATTCAAACGAACTAGGGAATTCACGTAGTCCAGTGGTAGGCGATAAATACCAATAGAACTTTGGTTGTGGGTTCGATTCTCGCAGCTACATTCGACGTGATAGGTTGTCACACGGTCTACGTGTTTTCCTTTTTCCAAAACTACATAATTCTAATAACATTCCCAAAAAGCGATAAAATCTTTAAAAATAACCACAACATAATTTAACCTCATGTTTATCTCATTCATTTCACATTCCATCATATCATGTAGTATCCCATAATCACTTCAAAAGTAAGGATCATATAAACCCTAATGGCTACCTTTATAATTATTACTTGAGCTTCTACATCGAGTTGGTTCTCTCGTACATGATTCATTAGAGAAATCACCAAGGTTCAAGTGGTTGATCATGTCTCCGGATAGTTGGTTTAGAATAACCAAGAGATTCCTCATTGAATCCCCCATTTAATCCAGTCTCTTAATCCGAGATCCACCAAAATTTCCTTCAATCCCATTCTCACATTGGTGCCTGCTAGATCCATCCATTTACTAAAACCCAAAAGTTTAGTGTGAGTATATAAAAAAAATAATCATGTAAAAAAGAGGAAATTAAACACTAAGATATATTAATCCAAGTTATATAAAACTCATTCCAACATTCATAAATAACAATGACTCTATCTAATATAATAACCATTGTGGTTATACACAACATGTCACATATGCTTAAACAACACTCTAACCTCTAAAGTTATCTAAACCGACCTCTGATACCAACAATAAGGACATGGCCTTAAACCTTACTTAATCTTGAATTAAATTAAATTATTCACATTGAGGATCTTTTTAGGTTAAGAGTTTTAGAAAATTAGATCATAAATCATGTATTACATTCCAAATTTAATGAAAGTGTTTACATAAAAGATAGTATTAATTTTTCCCATAAACAGACACATATTTAAAATAAAAGATGCATTCTTTCTTGACACTTCCTTGACACTATCATCATATCATGTACCGTTCCCTTGACCTGTGAAAAACATTTCAAAAACATGGGATGAGCATAAAAAGCTTATTAAGGGATATAAAAATACAGAATGGAAACATTAGTAAATGTATACATAAGAATCAATGAAATCATACTTTACTCATAAAACATAAACACGTTAACATACCTCATGAAATCATAAGATTTATGAATAACTCATAGAAATCATAAGACATAAATTTAACTTCAGGCATTCATAACATTCTTAAGTAGGGAGTAAATCTCCTGGTTATGTTTGGAATACCCATCATAATATATTCCCTAAATATCTTTTAATAAACCTTAATGTTTAACCCCTTCACGTTACCCAATCCATTGGGGAGCTATATCGGGCTCACCCGCCCTTAGTTTCTCACGGAACCACACGTCTTCATAAACAATGCCCAAGAACCATAAAATAATCATAGCACATAACTTAATCATAAAGGAATGATAACATTCCCACATTGTAATAACAATATAACAATTTAATATATTGAAATAATGAATCCATTATAAAATCCATTTTCAAAACCATTTAAAACATTTAATAAAAAAGATTTTTGAATAAAAGTGTCACATACCACTTTGAAGCTTTTAACATTTTAAACCATTAATATCCATATAAATAAATCCTTAAAACCATTTTGAAAACATTTATATTAATGAGAAATATTTATAATAATAAATCATTAAAACATTAAAAATGATATTTTTGTTAAAGGGTTTTTATCAAAATGAGTGACACTTGAATAAAATAATTGAAGAATAACATTTAATCAAAACTTTATAATATCATGAGAATAAAGGGACTAATAGTATAATATTATAATGTACATTTTACACACCATATAAGAGTGAATTGGTGAATAACAACAATTAATTCTCAATAGAAATGTAAAATGAGATGAAATCCCTTATAAAGAAGGTATCCTTAAATTAAGGATAAATCAATCTCATGATTATCTATGACAAGTATAAATAAACGAAATATAAGTGTATATTAAGTGTAAAACAACCAGAGGTCATTCACACATATTCATAGGGTGACATATTCAATAACTACACATTGAACCCAAAAAAAATCTAAATTTGGATAAGAAGTTCTCTTGGTAAAATTCGACAGCCTAACGGTGTCACTTTAAAACTCATATAATTAGTTGATGAGAGAGAAAATGGTATCTCATAACTTGGACATAAAATTTAGATAAATAAGTATATATAAGAACATATACCAACATAAAAATGTGTAAATTAAATGATATATCTAAATAATTCTTTTAAAAATTGGAGTGTGAAATGTTCCCTTACAGATTTTGGCAACTTTCGAAACGTACACCCCATGAAAGAAGGGTCATACAATGAAGATGTAAATACCCATAAATGAGATTATATTATACAAATATTAAAATAATGGGAAGTAAATATACCACAAAAAAGGAAATAGTGTCCAATGTAGCATGACTCTCATGGGAATAAAAAGTGATATGAAAATCCCCTTATGAAAATTCGGCATCCTAGCGCCGCCACATATAACATCCAAAAATGTATTAATGAGATAAAATAGGGTCTCTCATTGTATTAAAATAAAATTTAAAGATAGAGTAATATAAAATAACATCCCCCATCATAATAAATAGGATCTTAATGAATGTTACAAAAAAAGAGTACATAAAAAGAAAGAGAGAGGTATGATCCCCTACGAAATTTCGGCATCCTAACGACGCCACTTAAAAATTCTAAAAATGAATTGATGAGAGTAAGAGGGGGTCTCTCATCATATCTAACTAAAAATTACCATATTGTGAATATAAAATAACATTCTCCAACATACGAATATGGAGCATAAAATAAATGACATAAAATAGACTACTAAAAAGGAAAGAGAGATTAGATCTCTTACCTCATGTCCGACATGTCTTGTTTGTTTCTTTATATTCCTGAATAATAAACATTTTTCAATTTATAATTTCTTAATTAACTCCTTTAATTTTTATTTTTCAATTCATATCACATATTATAATGTTATAATAATTAGTTAATTATGTGAGTTCATATCAAATGTTTTTGTCGATGTTTGGTACATGAGTCAAAAATAAACTTGTTATAATTATATGTTTTTCATGTGGTAAAATATCCATTATATACATATTTACAATAATGATTTATATTTCATATAAATCATATATATCCAGTATATACTTGCATTTATAATATTACATAACATTTAAATTTAAGAAATGAAATGCTCCGTTCATGGAGACGGTATGCCATATGTATGCATGAATGCTACTTTCATTTCTATTTCGTATTTAATGGAATTAAAACTAAATGAGATATAAATATATATATATTATAATTACAGTATAATATATATGTTATATAGGTCCCATATGTTCATTAATTTCATTCTTTATTAATTCCATGTATTTAATGAACGAGTCACATCACATGAGGGGGCGGTAGCCCACACTTCCTCAAATGAAATTATCACATTTTCACAACATTAAAAATCTAAATCTATGATTAAAATGTAAAATACAGAAGAATAGAGTGGAAATAAATATAATATATATCATAAATAAATATAGTTCCATCATAATGGCCTCCATTATAGGTGGTAGTAGATGATAGAACAATCATCGTTTCGTGAGGCAGTAATTCGTCATTTACGGAAATAGTATGCTCTTTAACTATTAGACGAATGTTTGTGTAAGTGAAGATTGAATACATATTATAAAAACATCCTAGTATATTGATGACACTTAGGTTGTTACAAAATAAAGTAATAAAAATAGTTTAGGGGGTTGGAGAAGGAAAATAAAAAAACATAAGAGAAGACATTACCTTTAAATCGGGTAACTCCCTTTGGTTTGAACCAAAAGGGTTTCTTGAAGAGCTTTCTACAAAAGGTGAGGCTTCAATGATGAATAAAGGTATGTGGAGAGATGAAATGGGTAGGTTTTTTCTGAGACAAAGGCTTGAGAGGTGTGGGTATAGAGGTAGTTGTGGGGGCCTTTTATAAGAGGAGAGGAGGGGCACTCTCGGAAAGTTAAGAAATGTTACTTTATTTTAAAGTGATTTTCGAATTTTAAAGGTCCCACATTGATATATATTGAGTATAAAGTGATAAGGGATTGAAATATACTCATCCGATAGGTATTTGACAAGTTTATGTCTTATATTTTACATTATCATTTCATTTTATTTAAATCATTCATTAATGAGATAATCGTTGCATCATCATGATGTCAAAAATAATTATACTTATTTAGTGTCTAAAAATTATAAAAAAATACTATGATGTAGTAAATCTTTTTAGATTTCCAATGAATATTTATAGACTAAGATATCATTTAAGAAGACAAAAATAAAAAAATTTACTTTGGTGATACATACTTTTGTTATATTTTCTTTTCCTTAAAAATAAAATGATAAAGTGTCACTGTCACACAAAAGTGATTCCATGGGGTCCCAAAGTTTGTCACAAGGCATCCCATGGTCGGCCATGACACAAATAGTGGCATTATGAAACATGTTGGGTTCATTTGTTATTATTATGATATTATTTTATTATCCTTAACTACTCGATTACTAATTAATCATGATAATTAAAGATAATTACCATCGTTACTATTCTTTATGTCCAAAAAACGAGTCTTAATTACATAATTTCGAACTTATGATTTTAAATATGGAATCCATTTAACCAAATTCCAAACAAATAATTTCAATAATTAATTTTAAAATATTTCCCATTGTCAAAACAAATAGCGGGGTTTTTTTGAGGCAATATCTATGAAAAGTTTGGTACTTGTTTATAGCCATTTTCAAAGTGAAATTAATTCTAATGACCACCATTGAGTTAAATGGTAAAAATATATTATAATTACACTTTAAAAATATTTAAAATGATAATTTAACATATATTTAAATTTGATGAAAAATCAGTTTTGATGTAAAATGCAGTATTTTTTCATAATTCATTAAAAAATAAACAATGTGAGAAACATATCAAAAATTTAAAAAAAGTGAATTTAAATGTACCAATCATAAAGAAAAAGTTTATTTTCACAAATAGAGCTTATAAAATTGTCAAAATATAAATTTATAAAAAGGTTCTCCATAAAAAGGTAATAAAACAATCTTTTAAAAATACTTGAGTATTTATTCATAAAATTGGATTCATTTGGATTTTAAGCCTCTAAAATTTATTGAATAAATGTAAAATATTTAACAAACATATATAATCATTTTTTAGTTATTTCTGTTGATTCCTGCCAATACAACGGCTAGGCGCTAACTATTATTATATTATTATATTATTAGTGTGCATTGTAAGATTTCAAAGAAATTCGTTGTTGCGTATTGGGTATGCCATCGAGTATAGAATCCCTTTAAAGTAATAGTAACATTTTATTCACAGATATTGATAAACATTAGTGTGTAATATTATTTATTTACCTGGGTTGTTACAATCAATATCCCTTATAGGTAGGATAATTCATAAATGATGAAATATTTAAAAAGTATTTTATATGGTAACTAGGTAAACTATTAGAAAATAAAAATTAATATTATAAAATGGTATAATTTAACAAAAATAATATTATGTAATTACATGGGAATGATTTTAATTCAATGAATTGTAATTAAGATACCAGAAAACACTATTGTCTGGGATAACAAATTAGTAAACATAAATTTAAAGAAAATAAATTGATTTTTATTATTATATAAGATTAAATTAATGTATATATTGTAATCAAATTTATGTTATATTAAATTGATACGAAATTATGAAAATTAATTCTAGTGCATAACAAGTTACATGTCTAAAAAACATAGAGTTGTGACCATGATAACCCTCACATTTTATCCTTAATTCAATAAATGAAAATTATCCTCATTTATCACAAACATAGTTATATTTATTAAATTCATAAATAAAATTAATAATGTATATTTTTATTTATATTCTTCAAAATCTTCATTTTCTATATGATGTCTAGTTATTTTTCTAGCTATTCGACCATATAGAGTGTTTATATTTTTTTAATTTTTAATGGTCTCAAAAAAATGTGTTGGTACTCATTATTTATAAAAATTTAATTACTATATGAAAATAAATGGTACTTTTATAGGTTTTTATTTATATTTATAATGTTATAATTTCATTCCATGATTTCTTAGTAAAAAAACAACGAAGTGGAAATTAATTATGATCAGGGTTTGGTGATTCTTAACAAATCATAGTTGTTTTATTAAATAATGGGTTTAAAAAAATATGAAAATTATATAAAAAATTATGATTAACATATGTATATCATATTATATCTATAATTATCTTAATTTTTTCATCCATGATATAAATTCATAGCATTGTTTATATAGGTGGTTAAACCGACCAAAACAAGAACATACTTTGATTTATGGTTGAATATACGATTTTTTAATTATAACATTCTTATAAAGGAAGAATAATGAACTTATTTTGTGTTTATTTGTGTAATATATCAAAATTATAAGGAATTTTTTTAATATTATAATCTATAAATAGTTATTTTTTAATAGGAATAAATCATTTTTCCATAGAATTATCTTTTAGATGGTTGATCTTTTCATAGTTGTTCATTAATAATTTTATTAATAGGTTGTCCAATTTCAATTTCAAAATAATAATAATAATTTAATAAATATAATATTTAACCATTAAACCTATTATCATTAATATACATGTATGGTGCTAATGGAAATATAATAAAATCAATTGTTCCATAGGGATTGTTTCCCACACATACGCATTGAAGATTATTTCATTTTCCATAGAATGGGGGAAAAGAGAAATATGATTTATCATTTGTAAATAGAAAATAAATCACAAATTAATTAATTATACAATAATTTGTCTTTTATTTAATTAATTTTATGGTGTTTAATAAAATTAAACACGTTGTATTGGGGATACAGTCGTTCTCATAATGAATGAATGGTAGTTTTTGTTTTCTTAATATAAAATGGAATAATGGAGGATATTTGTACCATATTTATAATAAAATAATAGTATTTAAATTATAACTATCTTATAATTTAAAAATGGTTTTATTTTATTTGGAGAATAATATTTGCAGATAATGAAATATAAATGAGAAATAACTAGTTAGAAATTTTTACCAAACGTCTTTTATTATCTCTTTTGTAAAGGTAGAAAATTGTTTGAAGGAACAAATTTTTTGAATACAATGATGTATTAAATTTGGATAAAAAATTTTAGGAATGTTTTGGTAGAATGTTTTTTTGAAATTATTTGGTTTTATATTTAGAGCAATTGAGGAGAGTATTTTTCCATTTATTTGTGAAAAGTGATGTTGATTTTATAAATACCAAAAGTCTTTTCAATAATGGGAAGTAACTCCCACGGAAAGTGTATCCAAAATTGAGAAATAATGGATTATGGAATACATAAGGTTGATAAAGGCTATAAAAATTCATTATTAAACATGTGTTTTTATATGTTTTTACCCATTTTGACTAGGTTAAACACTTTGAACTATAATTTACTCTTACCGATGTTACTAGTTTTTACCTATTTAATTTTTCCACTAAAACTAAAAATATAATGGAACATATTACATTAATGATACATATTGATTATAAATTTTAAATAAATTTTATTTTATTCAATATATTAAATTATGAGAAACTAATTTTAAATTAATAAATTTGTAAAATATTAAACACATTTTTCTGAAAAATATATATAAGTTATAAAATGTAAAATACTGGTTTGAAAATTAAAAATAACATTTTTAAAATTATTGATTCACATATAAGATAAAACTTCTATCTTATAAAATGATTTCATAGTTTTATAATTCATACTTATATAATAATAATTTCATAAAATTCATGTTTTCTTCTAAAAATGGTATTTTGTACTTTTGACCAAAAATTCATTTTTTTTAAAATACAAAAAATTAATCTTATAATGAAATTACTATTACGATTCAAAAAATAATACTCATATTTAGAAAATTAAATTCTAATATTTTTAAATTTAACTTTTGAATATAAATATGAGATATAATGATAATCTATTTTATAGGAAAATCGTTATTTTAGATTAATAATTTAACATCCCGAGTAATTATAATAATATTTTGTAATATTTATTAATATTTATGTATTATGTATTAATTTTAAATAAAATGGACCCTTTGAAAAATATTTTACTTGATAAGAAACTATGGGTTTTCTCCAAAATCTTATGTTGCACACAAGACTGAGTTATACCAAAAAATAATTCATTATTTGTATTATTATTTTAAATAGTAGATATTTCTTGTCCATTTAATTAGAAATAAAAAATATAACTAACTATATTATGTATAAAAATGTTTATTAAACGATTTTACTTTCATCCAAAAAAATTTAGTTGATTAAAATTTTAAAGAAATCCAGTTTTAAGCATAAAATATACTAATATTTTAAAATGTAGTTTTACTACCTATTAATGGAAAACCAATTTTTAATATAGTTTTAAAACTTTTTTATGTTCTATTTTTTAAAAAAAATATTTTGAATATGGACATCAAAATTTACATTGGATTAATTTTTATATTTTTATGATAAAATTCATTTTTTAACAAATAGTGATAAATACTGCATTTTAATTCAAAATTACCTTTCATTTTATTTATTAATATAGTTAGGATATAATTTTAATGGGTTTTGAAGATTAATTAAACTATGTTTTTCCATTTAGTCCAATTTTCATCAATGGAAGTAATTTCATATTAAAATTCCATATAAACACATGTCAATCTTTTGATGGTTTTAACTTTTAAAAAAAATTATCATTTTTGAAGTGATGATTAATTATATATTACTTAATAAAACCAATGTATTTTAAATTTTAAAAAATATATTATATATTTGGAATCATCAGGTCAAAATTATATAAATAGGCCAATTTTAGTTTTTTACGTTATGAATAGTAACATTATTAATTATTTTTATTTACCATAGATAAGTTGTACATTATGTAAATAAGGGTACAAAAGTATAATAATAATAAAAAACAACAAAAAATATGTTCTAATCTTATTTTATGAGCTATGTATGACCAATAAAACCCTCATGAAAAAAAAATTATCCTTTGGAATCCACTTGGGGTGTTATTATAACATATATAACTTTTAATTTAATGTAATGAAAAATATCTTATATCCATATTTCTTCTTACAAAAAAAATTTTAATATTGGATTATATAAGTCATATCTTATACAATAAATATTAATTAAAAACATAAAAATAATTCCAAAATTATAGTATTTTATTTATAATTTTTATACATTAAATAAATGAATAAATATTAATTTTGACACAATGAGTATATATTTATTTTGTTATTTATTTAGGAATCAAATAAATGATATTATAAAAATTAAAAGAAATATTATATGACATAATTTCTGTCATCAAGGATTTTTCTTGGTGAATATGACATTTTATAAGTCTTTTAAACTATTTGGTTAGAATATATCCTTTTATATAGAATTTATAGATATTAAATAATATGAATAATTTAAAATTTAAAATAATTAATTTTTTGTATAAAATGAAACTAAATAAATTCTTTTTGAAATCAAATGGTTTATATAATATGGTATAAAAGGTCATTAGGTGCCTATTTATGGGAAATTTACCCATATAAGTAAATTAATAACTCATAATAATTATAAAGTTGTTACCATAATTAAAATTAAATGGGAATAAGTATGGGTCAACCTCAAAGAAAAGGTTTAAAAAAATCAATACATGTTTAGAAATTATTTTATGATATGATTTTTAATAATCATCTTTATATATTTACACATCTCATGATTAAGTCTTTTGGATTTAAAAATTATTTTATATTAATTTAATATTTTAAGTGTTTTGTTAGGTGCCCCTCCTTTCTACTATACTAAGTCACCCTCTCTTATCTAATACCTACACTTACAAAGCCTTTTGTTTCAACTAATATCTTTCCAAAACCCTTCCAAGAATCCATCCCTATATTTTTTAGTCATTTTTTTAGAATAACATTATTATTTGTGGTTTTCAGGTGTTCTTCAATGGTGAACAATAAAATAATATATATTGTTTTGAAGAATTTCTATTTTATTTCTTCTTCCATGTAGTACCCTCGGTTTTAGGTACATAACCCCTTTCCTCATGTTTTTATTTGATTTAGTGTGAAATAAATATAGTGTTTCCATAGAATAGATAGCTTCCATAAAATATAGAGATTACATAAAATAAAGTGCTTCCATATTGTTGGTAGTTTCCATAAATTTGGATGTTTCCATAATGTGGGTAGTTTCCATAAATTTGGATCTTTCGATAATGTTGGTTGTTTCCATAAATTTTGATATTTCTATAATGTTGGATGTTTCCATAAAGTCTAATGTTTCCACAAAAATGTGTTTCCATAAAAAGGGTAAAGTTGTAGGATGGGAGGGTTTGGGGGTTTTATAGGGAGTTTTGGGACAATAATTAATGTCACACGATCCATACACGGTTTGCACAAACCGTGTGGTGAAATCATGCGCAGGGGTCAAATCTAGATCCTTTTTTCTAAGAGCTTTCTCTTGTTTACTGTATTTATTTTGTTTTGGAAAAAACAACGCCCCTAATATGAGATTAATCTCCCTAGACGGCTAGATAACCCTTTTAAAATGAGTTTAGTCTTTCCGGAGCCTTCCCTTAGTGATTTCGAGTCCGATTCTTGAGGTATGACACCCTTCATTACAAATTTGTCATTATTTCTTTGATTTTCTTACATCTACTTCTCCAATCACCATTCATTCTCATATATGAACCTATAGTGGGTAGATCTATGTTTTGGGATGCCAAATATTTCAATGTTGATTCGTGATCTTGCTAGGATAATAGATCTAAGGCCGCTCTTGGTGAATCAACCTTCTTTCTTCTGCGTTTTTCGTTGGTTGTTAATGTTTCATCAACACCTTTAAGGTATATGGATTCTCTCTCAAATCTTTATTATATAATTGATTGTCTTAGATTCAAATTGTATTATTTGTAGTTAAATGAACGGAAAAATATTCATTTGTGATGATTTGTGGTTTTTGTGAAATTGTGTGATCTTTGTGAATAGTTGTGCAGAAGAGGGTTTAATTTGAAATGATGATTTTAAATTATGAATATTCTAGAATTGATAAATGGTTGATTAAAAATTGTTATTCAATAGAAATGTTTTTTCAATAAATTTGGACTTTTATTGAAATGGTTTTGAGTTGAAATGGTTTGGCATTGAAATGGTTTTGACTAAAATAGTTATAAAAAAATTGTTTTTGTTGAAAGGTTTATTTTGGCTTGATCATTGGGAATATGTTTTGTGTCATCATGTTTCATATATGAGGATTGGATGAAATATGACATTGTTTTCAGTGCCAAAGTATTAATGTAACATGGGAATTACATATACATATCTTGGTTGAAATATGAATTTGTGTTCAGTGCCAAAGGATTGATGGAACATAGGAAACAATTACCTTGTGACAACTTGGTAGATTGATGAGAAACCGCACATGATTATGGAGCTGTCATAATGTAGCATACATGGTTGGGTTCATGGGTTTTTGGAATGTTTGTGTATGACAAAATGGATATCGTGACGTGGTTTTAAATCTTGTTTAGTTAGTTTCTAGAAAAATAACATTCTATAAAAATTAGATTCAATTTCACTTGTATTCTTTTGGTTGGAAATTGTTTTGAGAAACTTGTTGATTTTCCGTTATAAACAATTTTTGAGAAAGTTTTTATATTTACTATTTTATATACATGTTTCTAACTCTTTTATCCTAGTGGCATTAGTAGGGAAGTCATTGGGGAAAGCCTACTGAGTTTTATACTCACCCCTACTTTGGTACATTGGTGCTTTTACAGCTTTTGTATTCCGAGACAGAGGTAAAGGTATGGCATCTCATTGATAGTGGTTCATGGTGATTCTTGGGTAATGTGGTGGTGCATGGATTATGGAGCTTTGTGTGGAGCCATGGAATGTGTCTTGGTGGCTTTGAGAGTATTGGGTTGTTTATCTGATTTTGTGTACATTGATGTGTTTGACTTAAATGAAGTTACACAACTAACTTTTAATTGTTCATGCATAATATAGTAAATGTTTGGTTATAGATGATTGGTTCATTAGGATATTACATAAAGTGTAAATAATCCCCCCTCTTGTATTTAAAACCCTTTGGCATTTATTTTCAGTCTTTGGTATCTTGGGGATTTCCATTAAGGCCTAGTAATGACTCATTGTTCCCTCAAGACAATGAGAATTGGTGGGTCATTACAAATGGTATCAGCTTGTTCGGTCCTTGCCTAACATGTAGTCATGAATTTTCCTAGTTTGTGAGATGATATTCCTTCTTGTCTATTCCTTTGGTGTGAATCTTAGAAAAGAGTAGGATTGTCAGAACGTGAAATATATGGCATAAAAGGTTGTAGCTAACACTTTTATGATGAACATCAAGTTACCAGGGAGTTGTGTAAATAAGTGTTTGGAGACACTTATAGGATTTTGAAATCTCATTATCATGGGTTTAGCCAATGAGATGGGAATGACATGCATTATAGAGAAATGACTTCCCAGTAAGAGTGAATACATTATTTCAAGAAATGATCATTTTTAAAAGTATAGAATTGGTTTTGAAATGATATATTTTGGAAAATAGAATGATTATCATATTTTGAAAATGGATTACTTTTCAAAAGCATGTGAAGTGGTGTCAAAAATAGTTGAACATGGGAAAAAGGATGTTTTAAAAAACATTTTTCTGATAATTGGTGTGATAGAATTTGAAATACTAAGCCAACAGTCACTAGATAGTGATATTAACAGAGTTTTTTGTTAGTTTTGAAAATTGCACCTAGTAGGCATCGTCGAAACAGACCTGAAGAAGCTATGAAGAATGTGGTTGCACCTGAACCACATGTGAACCAAGAGCTAATTCAATGTTTTGTCCAAGCATTTCAAGCTGTGGACACAGGGTACCAGAGGAATGTTCCACGACATGTGGATCATACCATCCAGTTCATGAAGTAGAATCCACCCAATTTCCGGGGTGATTCTGAACCTGAGAAGGCGTAGGTATGGTTATGTTGGATGAATCATATCGCCAACTTCATCAGAACACAAGTATATATAATAGTCAAACTGGAGACATATATGGTTGAGGATCTTGCACGTCAGTGGTGGGATTTAGCGGTGCATGCTAAATTGGATGAAAGACTTACATAGGACGAATTTGAAGAATTTTTTAACGAACAATTCTATCCTCAAACGTTCGAGATCTTAAAAATGACATACTAATTCAGCCTGAAACATGAGATTATCTTTTTCAGAGAGTATGTGTCTACGTTCATGAACTTAGTACTCTTTGCACCAGAAGTTGCTGCATGTGCCTCTATAAAGGCACGCATCTTCGAATCAGGGCTACGACGTGAGATTCGATCAATGTTTTTAGTACTTTGTATTATAGACTATACAGAGATGGATGAAAGAGTGACTGTGGTTGAACGTGATATCTCGATATCTATGGGAGGATTCCTGATGATACCTACAGGAAATGGTTGGAAGGAAACTGCTGAGAACAAGAGGAAAATGGGCACATATTTCCATGGTGTACGTTGAAATCAGAACCCGATGGCTGGATCAGTAAACAGCCCTCCACAACCCCAGAGCAAAGCTAGTTGTTTTCAATGTGGTTCAATTGATCACAAAAAGTGATATTGTACAACACAATCTAGATCATGTCATAATTGTAACAAGATGGGACATATTCAGCACTATTGTCATAGTGCTCCTAGGTCATGTGCTCGAGACACTTCTCAGTTATCGCAATCATCGTATGCTTTAACTGGATGAGAACAACAGAATCAGTCTCGTTAGCAGAGCACAACTAGACATGGTAATTCTAGAAACACCATGAATCCTCAACCAAGGAAACCTCAGCAAGGAAACAAGGAAAACAATATAGTGAAGAAGAAAATATAAAGAGGTGAATAAATGACTGTCAATGATTAGGTTGGACCATCTACAGTGAGAGGTACGATTATTTTAAATTCTACTTTTGTGCACGTTTTGTTTGATATAGTTGCATCACATTCCTTCATTTCATCTCATTTTGTAGACTTGATATGTTTAAAACTTGAAATGATGCCTTTAGTTTTGAAACATCAAACTCTTATTGGTTAAAGAGAATGTCAAGAATTTGTGTGTAGTGCATTTGATATAGTTGTTGATGGAGATAAGCTAAAATGGGACTTCCCATTGTTTGATATGGATGTCTATGATGTAATCCTGGGTATATATTTGATGACTACATTCAAAGCACAGATAGACTGTTATAGGAGAACAATTATTTTCATGACTGAGGATGGTATCGAGCATCTCTTTAGAGGAGATAGGATTTTAAATAAAGTTGCAAATATCATGTTGGAACTAATGGTGGGAATTATATCTTACCAAATGGCTTCATTGACTTTGGGATTGATAGAAGAGAATGAGGAAACTAGTTTTCTAGCTATTGTGGATTAATATCTGGATCTCTTTCCCAAGAACATCTCAGGGCTACCACTTCTATAGAAGTGGAGTTTATGATCGATCTCCTTCGGGGGACCAGTCCAATTTCATTTTCATCTTATAGGATGGAACCAACAGAGTTATGGGAATTTATTGTGTAGTTAGTGGATCTATAAAGTAAGGGTTTCATTCAACCAAGTACGTCTCCTTGGGCAGCACCATTTTTTTTAAAGAAGTTAGATGGAACTCTTCAGCTGTGTGTTGATTATCGTAAGCTTAACCAAGTTATGATAAAGAATAGATATACACTTCCACGCATTGATGACCTATTCAGTCAATTAATGGGAGCTTAGTGGTTCTCCAAGATTGACTTGCGATCAGGATATCACCAATTAAGTGTTCGGAAAGAGGATATTCCTAAGAATGCTTTCAGAAGTAGATATGGACACTGTGAATATTTAGTCATGCCTTTCGGTCTAACGAATGCAC
The DNA here is from genome assembly GCA_963277665.1 of Viscum album. Taxonomy (NCBI): domain Eukaryota; kingdom Viridiplantae; phylum Streptophyta; class Magnoliopsida; order Santalales; family Viscaceae; genus Viscum; species Viscum album. The sequence continues at coordinate 977,803,173 of OY728125.1, forward strand.
CAGAAATATTCATGGCATTGATGAATCATAAATTTCAACAATATTTGGATTCTTTTGTTGGGGTGTTTGTGGGTGATATTTTGGACTATTCAAAGACAGGGGCTAATCATGAGGTGCACCTGGAAACAGTGTTACAAATCTGAAGAGATCATCATTTTTATGCCAAACTATAAAAGTGTGGTTTTTGGAAACATGAAGAATGTTTCCTTGGCCATGTTTTTCTAATAAAGGCATTTCTATTGATCATGAAAATATAGAAGCCGTTATCTCTTAGCAACCACTGAAGAATGTGTTCGAGATACGAAGTTTTCTTGGTCTAGCATGTTACTACTGATGCATTGTGCATGATTTATGAAGACTATCTTCACCAATCACATCTATGACAATGAAGAATGCTCCAATGGACGGAGGAATGTCAGATGTCTTTCTAGGAACTAAAATTCAGCTTACATCGGCACCTATCTTGATCTTTCCCGAATGAGGATAGGGGTATGTGGTGTATTGTGATGCTTCTGGATCAGGTTTGAGTTGTGTTCTCATGAAATGAGACCACGTGGTTTCTTATGGTTCATGTCATTTGAGGGTGAATGAGAAGAATTTACCAACACATGATTTGGAGTTAGCTGCAGTCATCCATGCTTAAAAGACATGGAGATATTATCTCTTTGGTGAGAAATATATTGTGTTTATGGATCACAAAATCTTGAAACACATTTTTTCATAGTGAGATTTGAATATGAGGAAAATTAGGTGGATGGATTATCTCCAAATGTTTGAATTTGACTTGATGTACACACCGGGGAAAAGAAATTCAGTGGTGGATTCATTGAGTAGAAAGTTATATTTTTTGTTGGCGAAAGAAGCTTCAGATGAATGGAATTTGATGTTGGTTTTATCCAACATGCATGTGGAATGTGAAGACTGAGGTGATATAGATGTTTTAATTTCAGCTACGCTTGTTCCTGATTTAGTAAAAATGATGAAAGAGGCACAAATGTATGAGGCTGAACGCCTTGTTGTAAGTCCAAAACTCAATGGTGGGGAGACCATTGTTGGTTGGATTCTTGATGGAGGTTTAGTTTTGTATTTTGGATATCAGATGGTTGAACATATGGTTTATCAGGAACAACTACATCATGATTACCAAATTTCATGATGGGTTGTACATCCATGTACATAGAAGATTTATAAGGCGTTGAAGGAACAGTTTTGGTGAAGCGGCATGAAAAGAAATGTGGTTGTGTTTGTCTCGCAGTGCCTACCTTTTTAGCAGGTTAATGCAAAGCATCAGAGGTCAGCTGGTATTTTACAGTATTTTCTCATCCTAGTGTGGAAATGGGATCAAATAGCAATGTATTTTGTTATAGGTCTTCCAAGAATAGTCCAAAAACACAATGCCATTTGGGTGATAGTGGATCGTCTAACCATGTCGGCCCATTTCATCACTATTCGTGAAACTCATAAGGTGGAGAATCTTTCAAAAATCTATATCTGAGAAGTTTTAAAGAGGCATGGTGTACTAGTGTCAATAGTCTTAGATAGTGATTTGTGGTACAAATATCATTTCAGGAAATCATTTTAGTAAGCCCTTAAAACTCAGTTGACTATGAGCATCGTGTATCATCCTCAAACGGATAGGAAATCTGAGTAAAAGATACAAACATTGGAAGACATGTTGCGTTCTTCTGTAATGGATTTTGGTGGCTCATGGGAGGAGCATATACCCTTAGTGGAGTTCTCATACAATAACAGTTATCAAGCCTCGATAGACCTGGATCTATTTGAAGGATTTTATGGGCATCCTTGTCGTTCTCCACTATTCTGGGTGGAAATAGGTGAAACTTCACTAGTCAGGCCAATACTTGTCCATGAAATAATAGTCAAGATCTATTTGATTAGAATGCAGATAGAGACAGCTCAGAGCTGTCAGAAATCATATGCAAATCACTGTCGAAGACCGTTTTCATACGTTGTGGGTGATCATTTATTCTTGAGGATCTCTCCAAGGCTTGGACATCATTATTTCGGGAATAAGGGATAGTTATCTCCAAGATAAATTGGCACTTTTGAGATACTGGAATGGTTGGAGAGGTGGCATATTGGTTGGAATTACCACCATGGTTTAGTTTGGTGCATAATGTGTTCCATGTATCCCAGATGAAAATGTTTCACCCTGATCTTGACCATGTGATCAGATGTGATCATGTTAAGCTAGAACAAGATTCATCACTGGTATATATTCCAGTTCTGATCATCGATAGACAAGAGAAAGTCTTATGTGGGAAAAGCATCGGCCTAATGCAGATTTTATGGCCACATGGTCAAATTCGTGATGAGACATGGGAATGTGTGAAGGAAATGAAAGAGAAGTGGCCAAAACACTTTTCGTCCAATAGGGGTTGCCTACATTACAAGGAATGAAAGACCAATAGTGGGGATAATGTAGTACCCCTGGTTTTGGGTACATAACCCCTTTACTCACGTTTTATTTGATTTGGTGTGTTATAAATAGAGAGTTTCCATAAAATAGAGAGTTTCTAGAAAATATAGAGTTTCCATAAAATAGTGTGTTTTGATAATGATAGCAGTTTCCATAAATTTTTATGTTTCCATAATGTGGGTAGTTTCCATAAATTTGGATATTTTCATAATGTTTGTTGTTTGCAAAAATTTGGATATTTCCATAATGTTTGGTGTTTCCATAAAGTACGATGTTTCCATAAAAAAATGTGTTTCCATTAAAAGGGTAATGTTGAAGGATTGGAGAGTTTTGGGTTGTTATAAGGAGTGTTGGGACAATATGTACGTTTACATGATCCATACATGGTTTGTACAAACCATTTGGTCAAATCTTGCACATAGGTCAAATCTAGAAAATATTTTCTAGGATCTTTCTCGTTTTTACTCTATTTATATTGTTGTGGCTTCAAAACTCCCCTAATTCGAGATTTATCTCCCTAGAAGGTTGTAAAACCCTTCCGACATGAGTTGAACCCTTTCTGGAGCCTTCCCTTGGTGATTTTGAGTCTAATTCTAAAGTTATGACCCCATTCTTTACGGATTTATCCGGATTTATTAGATCAACATAAATCTACATCTATGATCTCAATTCATTCTCAGATACTAACATATTGTGTGTAGATCTACCTTTTTGGATGCCAAATATTTCAATTTTGAGTTGTGATCTTGGTAGGATAAGAGATTTAAGGCTGCTCTTGGAGAATCGACCCGCTTTCTTGTGCGTTCTTTGTCTGTTGTTAATGTTTCAGTAAGACCTTCAAGGTAGGAGGCTTCACTCTCAACACCTCTTGATAGAATTTATTGTCTTAGATTAAAATTGTATTATTGGTTGTGAAATTAATAGAAAAATATTCATTTGCGGTGATCTATGGTTATTTTGAAATTGTGTGATCTTGGTGAATAGTTGTGCAAAAGAGGGTTTAAATTAAAATGATGATTTTCAATTATGGATTTTCTGGATTTTATAAATGGTTGATGAAAAAGTGGTTTTCAATAAATTTAGTATAATTTTTTTTTATTGAAATGTATTGGAGTTGAAATGGTTTAGAATTGAAATGGTTTTGATAGAAATAGTTTTCAACAAAATGTGTTTATAATGAAAGGATTATTTCATCTTTAACGTTGGGAATATGTGTTGTGTGTTCATATTTCATATACAAGGCTTGGATGAAATATGACCTTGTTCTTGATGCCAAAGGTTTAATGGCACATGGGAATTACATATATAGGGCTTGGTTGAAATATGACATTGTGCTCGGTGCCAAAGGATTGATGGGACATGGGAAACAATTACCTTGTGACGACTTGGTAGATCAATGAAAAACTGCTCATGAGTACGGAACTATCATAACGTAGCATTCTTGGTCGGTTTCATGGGTTTTTGTAATGGTTGGGTATGCCAAAAATAGATATTGTGAATTGGTTCTAAATCTTGTTTAGTTATATTTCTGGAAGAAATATCTTGTTGTAAAAATTGGTTTCAATTGCCCATGTATGCTTTTGGTTGGAAATGGTTTCAGGAAACATGTTGATATTTGGTTATAAACTATTCTTGAGAAAATTTTTTATATAAAATTTTTTATATAAATGTTTTTAACTCTTTTATTCTAGTGGCGTGAGTAGATAAGTCATTGGGGAAAACCTACAGAGTTTTATACTCACACCTGCTTCGGCACTTTGGTACTTTTTCAGATGTCATATTCCGAGACACATGTAAAGTTAAGGCATCACATTTCTAGTTGTTCATGGTGATTATTGGGTGATGTGGTAGTGCATAGAGCATGGATTTCGGGGTGGATCCATGGAGTTTGTCTTGGTGTATTTTGAGAGTCTTGAGTTGTTTATCTACTGTTGTTTACTTTGATGTGTTTGACTTAAATGAAGTTGATTACCTGTCATTCAAATATTCATACATCATATTGTAAATTTTTGGTTATAGTTGGATGGTTCATTGGTATATTCCATATAGGGTAAATCATCCCCCCAATTTTATTTGAAACCATTGGGCATTTATAGCCAGACTTTGGCGTCTTGGGGATGTCACTTATGGCCTATTAATGACTTGTTGTGCTCTCAAGCCAATGAGAATTGGAAGGAAAGTACATTCCAATTCCATTAAATATTATTAATAAAATATTATATTATTAATAGATTATCCTAAATATACTGACATGTTATTATGTTAATATAATCCCCTATATCCATCTATACTTCCATCAAATGGGAAAGGAATTTATTATTCGAGCATACATGTGAGTTATCCCCTACACGAAATAATTTAGTTTTTTCCCATTACCGTATATCAATTTTGGTTATAATGATGTTATTAATATTCATATGTGATATTAACAACATATTTAACATTTTAAAATAATAATATTTCAATCATTTTCTTACATTGCATGCACATAAAAATAATTACATCGTTCGTGCATACTTGCGAACTATCATCTCCACTAAGTGATGCCAATAGTTTTTATTCACCACATCACTTTTATGGTATATATAAGTATAATTAAATTATTTTTATGATAATAATAATATTAATAATATTTAGGAATTATAGAATAATTATTACTTTATTTCCATAAAGATAAATGAAAAATTAAAATGTTACTCTTGCATACGTACGACCTACCATCTCTATGAATATAACATAGGTCATTTTTCATAACTATATCATTGTTTGATTTAAGAATTATGATTAATTAATAAATGTGATGATTATTTCATGAATATTGTTCTAGAGATGATTGGTGTATGACTACATTGACTAGTGACATCAACACCATGTTCATTTTCAAATTAATTTCCAAATATTCAAAAGACCATTGATATAAACTTAAATAATTATGTAAATTTTATAACATGGAAATAAGGGATATAAAAAACTAATAAACTAGAAAAATTATATCAATAAAGTAGAAATTAACTTAATTTAATTATTTACTAATATTACAATTATACATGACGATTCAGACTCAAGGAAAACGACTTCATCCCAACCTCCTTTTATTGAGGCATAATATGTTATTATAAACCTTTTTCTTTTATATAGTGTTTAATAAACCTCTTTTAATTTTAATTCCTTTCAATGATATTCAGATGAAATATTTTTTATACAATTTTTTTAACTAAATGAAAATATGAATTCGTTTTATAATTTACGGTGACAACGATCTTTCCATCATCTTGACCATTATTTTGTATTTGGCTTCCTCTATAAGCCGTAATGTTTTTAGTAGAAAATTAAATTCCATATTACCTTATTTGGTATTTTGTTATTGAAAATGAATTTTATAATGGATTGATTATATCAATTTCTTCAAAGGAAATCTTATAAATACAATGTGGAAATGTTATTTTTACTTTATGCATGTTGTATGTGATATTATAATGTTATGGTTCTTGAGAATTTCTTATTTATACAGTTGGTTCCATGCTAAACCAATGTTGGGTGAGCCCATGATATCTCTCCAATGAATTGGGTAACGATATAGAGGTAGATGTTAAATTTTCTCTTATGATATTTGTATAATATACTGTGATGGGTATTCCAAATGTAACCATCAAGGTTACTCCCTATATAGCTATGGAACCTACAATTTATGTATAATATGCATTCTATAAGTTGCTTTTATGATATATAATTTATATTAAATAATTCACATATCTTATGATTTCATAGCATATGTTAACAAGTTCATGTTTTATGGGTGAAATATATGGTTTGGGAAAAAAATTCATGGTTTTAAAATATTCACGGGCTAATGATTTAAATCATTATTTTATATTCCTTACTGAGCATTTTCAGCACATCCCAGGTTTTTAAAAAAAATTTAATAGGGTGTACAAATGGGTACTAGAATGAAAGAATTTGAGAATATTTTTATCAAGAAAAATAAATTATGTTTACTTTTAAATGATTTATATTGTGCAAGAATTGGAAAATGTTTTACTTGTATCCACTTTGTATAATTTTGAGTTTTTATGTAATAGTTATTGCCTAATTATATAAAACTCTAAACCAAAATAGATCCTCAATATGAATTCTTAACCTAACTCATGATTATTTAATGTTTAAGATTGTTTATTTATAGTTGGTTTCATAGGGAGATTTAGATAACATTAGTGGTCAGTGTGATATTTAAGAATAAGTTACAAGTTATATATAACCACAATGGTTAGAGTAATGGAAACAATCATAGTAATTTTAAATAAATTGATTGATTTTTAGAAAACATGAATTGGTATATATAAATTTTTATCATTCTCATAAGGTAGTATATGATGATTTTATTAGTATACTCACACTATCCTTTTTGTTTTTAATAAATAGATGGCATGCTTCAAAGTAACAGTGGATATGAAATAAAATTTTGTGGTTATTGGAATAAGAAACTAATTGAAATGGGAAATTAAATTAGAACTCTTTTGTTCATTCTAAACCATTTGCTAGGAGTTATAATTAATCACATGTAACTTGTTTATTTTTTTGATGCATCATATATTAGAGAAACAATACCTTATGGATGTTTGGGTAATAATGATCCTAAATGCATGTATATTAAATGACATATGTGTCAAGGATGTGGAAAAAATAACCTAGGAAAATGTTTTAAAGGGATGGGAAGATTTTATAGATGTTACAACGAAGTCCATAAATCAACAACCTACCAAGGAAAAAGGAAGTGTTTTGTTGATTCCAAGAAAAGGAAAGAGATTCTTTCTGATTTATCAGTTGAATTTTTCCAATGTGGGTAGTATGGTAATTATAAAAAATAGGTTTCCTAAGAAAAAGGTTTTGGAATGAGATTAGAAAGATCATACAAATATATGTCCAACAATACTTTATTACATTCCAATTGAAGATGGGGAAACTAAAAATAACATTTAAAAGATATGGATTATTTCTTGTCCCATGTTTTGAAATTATTAAATCTTATGAAATGATTCATGATTTTTTTTGTAGGAAATAATTATTAATAAATAAAATGGAAAAATATTTTTTTGGGTATCAAAAAGAATGTATAATGATTAAGAAGTCTCTATACATGGGATTCAAGAGTTATGGTAGATTGTAGGATGACAAAATGTTTAAAAGTATTAATTCTCTTTTGATGATGTCATTTCTTTGGAATAAATTTTTTCAGTATTTGTAAGACAAAAGTTTGTTATATGAAATTTTTATTCATGTAATAATTATATTTCCTTTTAGTGACACATATTTAATCTAGTGGATAACCATTATATGATCTTTTATTTTTAGGTATTTTTGGGATATTAAATTTTATGATGAAAAATAAAGGAAAAGAGATAACATTTCAGATTATAATATGTTATAGTTACTTTTTCAAAGAAATTCCCTCATTTTGGGAATGATATATGAATAACATAGTTTTTTAGAAAGAACAATCCAAAATAAGGGTGATAACTCATTGCGTCTGACACGGGTGTGGGATCAAACCGACACATGAAATGCGATAAGGCTTTATCGCATACCACTAGCCAACATAAAGTCCCCAGTTAGTAAGACTTTTTATTTTTAGTTAAAATAAATTATAGAATTTAATAAACATGATTTTGGGAAAAAAAATTTATCAATTGGAAATCTTTGTTATTGGAAATGATATGGGGATTAAGTGGTAAATGTTATTTTGGAAGCCATTCACTACTTTTGGGAACTTTATATGATTAATATAAATAGAATACAATATGATTTTAATTGAGGAGTATTGGTTGAATTATATTATGGATGAATATATGATTCTAATTGTGGATGTATGGGAATTAGGTTATTTAATAATATTATTATACTATTTTAGTGAAATTTTTAAAAGGATAATTAATTTGTGGTATAAATCATTTAGAGTAGTTGATGTTTTTTAGAGATAAATGTTAATATTTATCTTGGAAAACCATTTGATGAAATACTTATATTTTTCATAAAAACATTGTTTTTATAATATTTGATAAATTTTATGGACAATTATTTATTGAATGGACTATTTTGAACATTGGGTATTACTATTGAATTTTGAACATTAAAAGTTGTCTTTATCATTCAAAAAGATTATTCATTTTGTGGGAATAATCGGATATTTTACTAACCATTTTGGTTATGGTTTATGACTAATGATGAAGGAAATATATAGATCATATTTTATGGTTTATGTGATTCTCTAGAAGTTGATATTAGTGCTTCAGGAGTGACAATGTAATCTTAAACATTCATCGATTATAGAAAAAGGTGATTTTTTCATTGAATTCAATTAATGCATGAAACTCTTTATTACATGTTAGTATATTTAGTTATGTTATTATTATAATTAGTAAAATAATTCTGCAAGATTTTTATATTGATATAAAAAAGGTTTTCGGTATAATATTTCTACTATCAAATCAATGAACTTTTAACCAATCACAAATTTATGGTTTTCTGATTATTATCTATCTCCTGATGGGGTTTTCTATCACTCTCCTTTAGAACATGATATTTAGTTTTTATTCAATATTCATGATTTCCTACATGGAATCCTAGTATGTGTTATCTTAGGTGACCTTCATAATATTCCTTATTTCATTTACACTTTTTTGTTTTCTTGACAAATTTTCTGATGTGGAATTTCACTGAAGTTATCGGGCACAATTTTAAAATTATGAGGATGTAATTTCCAAAATGATGGAAGGATGTAACATCCTATGTAATTATAATAAGGATTTTCATATTTATTAATATCTATGAATTGTATATTAAGTTTAGTTAAATAGGGAAATGATGTATGATTGTGTACATGAAATGAAACAGTGAGTTTCTTTGAAATAATATGTTTCAAACAAGACTGATTTATACCGAATATAATACATTATTCGTATTATTATTTTAAATGGTAGCTATCATCTAGATACTGAATTTGTGGTGTGGAAAACAACTAACTGTATAATGATTATACATGTTTAATAAATTTTTTTACTTTCAACTCATAAATTTTAGATGACTATAATGAGAATAAATGTAGTTTTTGTATAAAATGTTCAAATAATTTTAAAAGGTAGTTTTACCACCTTTTGATGGAAAACCATTTTTGAATATTGTTTTTTATCTTTTATATGTTATATTTTTAAAAATGATCTATTTTTAAGAATTTGGACAATAAAATTTAAATTGGATGATTTTTGGTATTTTTAGGATTAAATTTATTTTTAATGAATATTGACAAATATTAAATTTTAATTCAAAATTACATTTTCGTCTAATTTATTTTTATAGTTAAGATATAATTTTAATTGGATTAAAATTTTAATTTAATTTTTTTCATTTAATCCAATGTTTTTGATTGCATGTAATTTCACATTAGAACTAGATATAAAAACAGGTCAATATTTTGAGTGTTCTTACTTTTAAAAACATTTTTTTCCCATTTTGACAATGGGGATTAATTTTAAATTAATTTCTCATCTTGATGTGTTATATATTTTAAAAATGGATTCCATATTTGGACATAGTTCGTCCAAATAATTAAAATATTTCCCTTTTATTTTCTACATTTTGAATAGTAACATTTTTTATTATTTTTATTTACCACGGGTAAAAGGTAAATCAAGTAAATAAGGGTAATGATTACATTATAATAATAAAAAAACTACTCTAACATGTGTTTTAATATTATTTTATGAGTTATTGATGACTCTAAAAAACTATGGGGATGGAAATTTGGGCCTTGGAAGCCAATTAGGTGTGATTATGTCACTAATAAATTTTAATTTAAAGTAAAAGAAAATATGTTATAAATATATATCTTCTTACTAATTGTTTTATATTTATTTATACAAGTGATATCCTAAAATATAAATAGTCATTATAATGAAAAAAATATTTCCTACATCATGGTATTTTATTTATATGTTTTAGACATTAAATAATTAATTTAATTATGAAATAATAATGATGTTGTAATTCCTTTATCAATGAGGGAATCAAATAACTGATATTAAAAATACTAAAATAAATAATATTTGACAAAATTTATATGATACATGATTTTATGGGAGAATATGACAGATTATAACATTATTCGATGATTTGGTTCTAATTTATCTCTCAGTTTAGATTTTATTTATATTTTATACAGTTAATAGTGTAAAAATTGACATAATTGATGTTTTAAGAAAATATTAATTGAATAAATAATATAAAAATCATAATTTTTTTTAAAATAAGTATCTAGGATATCTCTTAAAAGTTAATTTAGTTTCTAATTATGTGAAATCGACCCCATAAAGGTAAATTAATAGCCACTAAATAATTAAAATGTTTTTACCATAATTAAAATTAATAGAGAATAATTAAGGGCAAACAGAAAAGGTAAGGATTAAAATAAAATAAAAAAATATCTAAAAATTATTGGATAAGAGAGTTAAGAATTATCTTTATCTTATTTTATTCATATATAATGTTTGGGACAATCGAATAAAAAAATTAATTTTTATTAATTCAATAATTTATGACTTTCCAAGGGTGCCCCTCCCCTCTCTAATAAAAAGGTACACTTTCTTCTCTAATAACCAAACTTCCAAGACCATGTTTTGGGACAATATCATCCCAAAACCCTTATTATAATCCCTCCTACGTTTTTGGTTCCTTATTTTTGGTATAACACCATTATTAGAGGTGATAATATGTTTTTTAAAGGTGATCAACCAAAGAAGAAGTATTAGATTTCTTAGAGTTTCTATTTTATTTATTCTTCCACTTCCTTTAAATATTACCCTTAAATGATGAAATAATAACTAAAATTTCCTAAAAATACTATGATTTTATTATGTTAATATCACCCCTATTTCCATCTCTACTTCCATCAAAAGGGAAAGTAATTAATCGTTTGTATGCACATGGGAATTATTGCCTCCACGAAATGATTTAGTTTATTTTCTGTTACCTTCAATATAGATTTGTTACAATGACAGAATTAATATTCGTATGTGAAATTAATTTCAAATTTAACATTTTAAAATAATAATATTTCAATTATTTTTATATTTTTAATGCACATAAATATAATTACATTGTTCCTTAAAAAGTGTGAACTATCACCTCTACGAAGCGATGTGAATCAATTTTATTCACCACATCAATTATATGAAATATAAGAGTATAATTAATTTATTATTATGACGATAATAATATTATGATCATTCTAGAATGATAAAATAATAATTACCTTATTTCCATTAAGATGAATGAAAAATGAAAATGTTACTCATGCATATGTATGACTTACTGTCTCCATTAATATAACGTTGTACATTTTTTAAAACCATAATTAATTATTTGATTTAAAAAGTATGATTAATATTTAATATAGACAATTATTTCATGAATGTTATTTTATATATGATGGTCTTATAACCACATGGAATAGAGAAATAAAAACCATGTTAATTTTTAAATTATGTACCAATATTGACAAAATGTTTGATATGAACTTAAATAATTATATAATTTTTATAACATAGTAATAAGTAATATAAAAGGAATAATAAACACGAAATAGGGTACAATTAACCTCACTTTATTATTCATTAATATAGTTTTTATACGTGATGATTTGGAATTAAGGTTAGGGGATTCATCTCAATCCCCTTTCATTGAGGGATAATCTGATATTATATACCTCTTTTTTATATAGAGTATAATCAACCCCATTGGATTTTAATTTCATTAAATAGTGTTCAAATGGAATGATTTTATAGGAAGTTTTTTACTAGATTATATAAGGATATGTTTTTTAACAAATAGGGTTACAATGATCTTTCAACAATAGTGACCATTATTTTGCATTTGGCTTCGTCTATATGTAATAATGTTTTTAAAAGAAAATTAAATACCATATAAAATTTATTGGTATTTTGTTATTGAAAATATTTTTGATGATGGATTGATTATATAAATATCATGAAAATATTTTCTATGATTTTAGTGTGGAAATGATATTTTCCCATTATTCAAGTTTAATATGTTATGATTATGTAATGGTTATTAGGCATTGATTATGTACATGGTTACTTACCTGATCTAATGGGGTGGGTGAGCTAATAATAGCTCTCTAATTAATTGGGTAGTGAGATGAAGGTAAATGTTAAATTTTCTACTAATAGATTTAGAGAATATACTATGATGGGTATTCCAAACGTAACCATGATGGTTACTCCCTATGTAGATGTAAAAGCTACAATGTTAATATGATATGGATGCAACTTGTTACCTTAATGACTTATTATTTCTAATGTTTTTTTCAAGTATCATATTATTTCAAGAATTAATTTTATAATTTTATGTTTGATGGGTGAAAAGTATGCTTTCTGAAAATGTTTATATATGTTTAAAATATTAATGAACTGACATTTTATTCCTTATTTTATATTACTTATTGATCTTTTTGTGCTCATATCATATTTTTAAAAAGTTTTCGATGGGTATAAGGATGGATAAGAGAAAAGAATAAGTAATGAACATTTTTAACAACAAAAGTATATCATGTTTACATTTAAATGTTTAATATTGTGGATGAAATGGATACTGTTTTATTTATATCCACTTTTTATAAATTAGAGAATTAATGTAATAGTTATGGGCTAATTTTCAAAAACACTAAACCTATAATGATTCTAAATTTTAATTCTTAACTTAACTCAAGATTATTTTATGCTTAATGATGGAGCTATATAATTAACCATTATCATTTTAATTTTTTATCATTTACATATTAAATTAGTATTGACCAATTAGTTATATAATATAATTTTCATTACAATTAATCATAAAATTGATGTAGTAGAAATATATATCTTATAAAGAAGAAAATATTTGAAAAATATGGTTTTTTATGAATAAAATGATTGTATTACTCAATTAATATGTACCAATTGAATTTCATATACATTATATGTAACATTTATATTATTTCAATTAATATTTTATAACCTATTTAACATTATTTATTCCAAAAAATTCAATGGAAATGTTTTAATATTATTACTTTATATTTATATTTTTATATCAATATAACATCGTTTCATTTTATTTTAGTGTTATGTATGGAGAAAGATATCAAAAACATTTCATTCGTTTAAATTATGTCATATATTAATATATCAGTGTGTTATATTTTCCAAACTAATTAATTTGATTCTTCATTATTTTAATAATTACTCACTAATGAAATTATGCAAGGATATTTATAATATATATATCATTTGGGATATAACATATAATATTAAATAAACTGTATTGCGTTAGGATAAATTATGTAACCTATATTTTCTAAAAAAATTAATATTTTATGGAATCATATACTCATGTATGTATATAACCTAATGAAAAAATTTATTTAATTTTTCATTTATAAAACCATCTAGGTCTGTAAATAATAAACAATAACAAGATTATATATTTTTAAAAATATTATATCTATCTTTGACCATCAAATTTATTATTCACAAGTTCATGAATACAAAACTAGTCCATATATATCAATAAAAAATAATGGAATAATCTTTCTATAATAATTTAGAATAATATCATATTCACTTTGCTAAAAATTAATGAACCCTTAATTTAAAAAAATCAATAATATCTTAATCCTAAATAGTTATCAATACCTGAATCAAGTTTTATTAAATAGTTTTCCCAAAAAAATAATCATTTCATAAATAAAATTTCAAGGTTATTGAATTCCATAATTATATATTTCCACACACTTAATGTAGAACATCTAAAGAACAATCCTTGTATATTTCACATAACACTCATAATTTTTAGAATTCATGAAAATGTCATCGATAAACATCACTCAGTAAATAATATATATTAGACAATCAAGAATTCATTTTCATAATTATACAATCCTAAATACATTTGGTAGGACTATGAAAATCAAATTTTCCATCCTAATAGAATAATAATAAAATTATCAACCATTCATGTATGCTAAATATTTTTATTTGTAAGACAATCTAGTTTCTAGATGCATTTCATCGTCATATTTTTTATCATTAATCTATTTCAAAAAAATTATATGACATAAATGGTTAGGAAAAAAATAAAAAATTATAACATTAAGACCATAATATAAAAATGTACTCCCATATAAAACATTCATTTTTAACATACAATGCATTCCGTCAAACCTATGACTCACCTTATTCAATATTTATTTATCTATGGTCATTTACTAATCAGGTTCTATAACCAAATTATTTAAAATCATAATTAAATCCATAATAATTTTTCCATGGGGGGATTAAAATTTGAATAACGTAAAAACCATAAACTGACATTGTCATATAGAGAACTAAAAATAAAGTCTTTACATTTATTTCAATAATACTGATAAACATGAACTAATATTATCCATCCCAATGAAATAATGAAAACTGAAAATATTTTATCACTTACACAACCATAGACTTTTTGTGTTTATATTTTTAGGGAATTAGAAAAAACTATTACATAATATTACCCTTGTAATTAATTGTGATTTTTTAAAATATAACCATATTTTATTATTCTATATTATGGGTTAATCATATCCTAAATAAATGAGTTATGAACATATATTAAATAAAATATTTCATTATAACATAGAGAATGAAACCATACAATGAGGTTAGTCATAATAATTAACAATTGAATATATTCAGCGAGCAGAAGATGAGAATAAGGTTCTGATAACATATTCACTAACATGAGTATGATAAAAGAGAATTTATAATCGTTAAAAATGGATTCATAAAATCATATATATGTCACATAATATTTAATAAATAAAAGTTTCATATTATTTAATAATAATAATCTAGGTAAAAATAATCCTTCATCAAAGGAAACATTAGAAACTATTACATGAATTTAAAAATATTGTAGGTATCAGGGCACATCAAGCATGAATCATTGATTCATTTCAAAATATGACAATTTTGATTATCGACTAGAAATGTATTATAATAACTAAATATTTCACCATAAAGGATTAACTTATAACAAGTATACTATGTCATTTATTAGGATTAACATACAATTTTTTTAATCTATCAATTTCTTCAATACACTGTAGGGTTATAACAAGCCCAACCATCATTGGATTATAAAGTAAACCACAATCTTTGATTCATAATAGAACAAAGCAATAGACATGTATATAAATATATATATATATATATATCCATTTATCATAGAATGGGAAAAACATTTAGAATATTACACATTTCAATATATCACACTTAAAAATAATACTCATTATTTTTTTGGTTGATTAACCAATAAAAAAACTTGTTCAATTAAAATTTCTTTATAAGAATCATAAGACGCCGTACTAAATACTATGTATAGAATCATTGGAACATATCACCAATGGATAATAAAAAAGGAAAATTTTGATATTTCCATTGATGAAAAATACATTTAAAAGAATAAGTAATACATTTTTTTTCTTAAAATCATTTTATTTTGATAATATAATATAAAAAATTGAACATTGAGTATTTTTTTATTGAAAATAAAAATAAAAAAATGTAATGGATGATTCAAATTATATTATATTTTTATAAACACCTAATTTTTCCTCTTATAACTTTCATATATATATATATATATTTAAAGAGCTTGAAACTGAGAGGGTGTGCATTTCTGAGGCTCAATGTGCCCAAAATTAAATTTATAAAAATATTAAATAGATTTTATATTGGTAGAACACATATTCTTAATTAAAATGAGATAAATATTAAAATTAAGGTCTAATTAGAAATTTTGAGACCATAGTGGAGTCTAGAAAGAAGATTTTACCCTAGGTGTGACATAAAATTGGTTAGTGCATGGCGTTCAGCCTCCTCACCCATTGGCTGTATGTTTAGTGGAATTAATTAATTTAATAAATTTTTTAGTTAATATTATCTTACCTAAAAATATAACTAAAAATACATCATCATGGAATTTTTCTCATGGTTAGTCACATAATCATAGATTCTCTGACGTCAATCTCCTTTCTACTTCTTTTGGAATGCCACATCAGACTAAGATGAAACTCCAGATCAAAAATATTGGGATCTACAGAATGCAACAACTCCTATAAATTATTATAATGTAAATTATTATATGAATAACGATATAATATACTTATAGGACACATCAATTTCTGATTTATGCCTTTTTGATTAATCAAATCATACAGATCGATCCCTATTCATGGATATGGCCTAATTTTGGATTGAGTGTGCCCCCATGTTTTGAAATATTAATCGATTATAAAATGTTTCATTACCCAAGATTCTAGTGCATCATCACATTACATGAATTATTTTCCATCGATGTTAAAAACTTTTACATGGTTCCTTACCCTTTCTTATTCCTTATGTTCATCACTGGCCTCCCCTACGGTGTCAGTTCGACATTGTCGGGTCCTAACGAACCCGATCAAACCCTTGGAATCAAGACAAGTCAAAAATGGAATGGATTAATTTAATAATACTAGATCTAGGATTATTGGGAGGCATGGGTAATCCTTTTGATGATCTAATCTTGATTACTCAATGATGGAAGATTCACGATCTGCTGCGACATACCTTATCGAATGAAACTCAATCGGATTTGGGTTTCCTAGAACCGAAGGGTCAGAATTAGCATCATAGTGAAAAATATTGGAATTTCAGTCACAGATATGACCGAAATCAAAGGTGAAGACTAGATTTGAGGTACAAAAATATCATCTAATAAAACTATTAAAAACCCAACTACCCTTTGTGTGCATGTTTGGACATACTGTGTGTATCACCTTAAGTGTGGTAACTATGGTTTTAAAAAATTATAAGGTTGACATGGTGTGTAGGCCTCTTACATGTCTTAGACCCCTTACCTAGTTGGGAAACCCATGTGGCAAGTCAAATAGGCATGATCCCATTTTCACACATATGGTTATGTATACAGATATGTACGCTAGTACATGGGCATGGCCATATCACATGGGTGACACACTGTGTGAGGCAGTATGCCATATACTGAAGTACACAAATATAATTGTCATGTACAGGGACACTTCCAATCGGACATGACTCACACTCAGTTATTATGGACACACTGTGTAGTTCGCCAACACTGAATCTATTACTACATGGTTTGGGAGTCATGTGACTACCAGGGAAACATCAATGTGGTGGATTAGGATGAAATGTCACATGGGTTCCCGCACATGTCGTGTACCCCTTAGCCTATTTTGAGGGAACTTCAATCGATTGTATCTTCTTCATATGAACACATATTTTGGAATGCATGAAGCTTATCCCGATTTTTTTTTCATGCAGAACATGATGGATGCCATGATTGAGTATTTGGACATACAATGTGAAATGTTTCATGATCCGTGATTGGCTAAGTACTTCTTGATGATGGTAGTGATCACCTAGGTTTACAAGAGACTGTCGAGTTGACCCTCCAGTAGGGATGGGTAGTGGAGTCCTCACCAAATACTAAGTTTTGACTCCAGTATATCGAAGACATAGTGTCCTCAATGAATAAAAATTTGATCCTCTAGTAGTTCTAGTAAGCGTAATCCCTGATGATAAACTGTTTGAACCCCCAAGAGATCAAGGTAGTAGTGTCCTCAACAACTAGTGTGTTGACCCTCCAACAATGTTGGGAATTATAATCCCTGATATTTACTAAGTTGAACCCCTATTTTTTTCTATGTAGTGGTGTCCTAAATGGATACTGAATTTACCCTACCTTAGATATGGGTAGTGGAGTCCTTATGGATTATCAAGTTGAACTTCTAATAGACCTAAACAGTGGTGTCAGTAATGACTATAGAGTGGCACACTCTAACTGAGTTGGGAAGTGGGTCATTGACAACTATCAGAGTTTAACCTACATGACATACTAGGGAACGAGTATTACACACTCATTTGTGTCCAATAGACTATGAAAATAGTGATAAGGCATGGTTTTACTTATTTAGATACCTCTTGGTAGACAAGTGGGATATGGGGTATCATTAATTGAATTATGGAACTATTGGATACTCTTTTTTATAGGATGAGCATTGAGATAGAGATACCCTTACTCTCTCATATGGGATTCGTTTGAATGATAATCTATATATATATATTCTTCAATATCTAATCCTTGGACATGGTTACTCTCTTTCCATGAGAGGTGAAGACATGCATGGTATGCCACATGATTTCTGTGTTTAGGTTCATGTTGTTTGGATAGTCTACTCTTCTGCTACGAGTGGATATGTCTCATAGTTCCATTCATACACTCATTGTTTCAGACCTATTGTGTTTAAATGAGATGACTTTCACTCTTGGTTTTGGTTTAGCTATTCTCTGAGAATTTATCTTCCATATACTATCTTTCTATTCCTATTGTATCTCTTACCACTCCGCCTTTATATTTTAGAGTGTCCTTCTGGGTATGTATATTGTCACCCATTCATGGGATTTTCTTTCATGTGTTGTTTATTATGAAGATAATTGAATGGTATGTCTTGAATTTAGATGATCTTAGGTATACCTTGTACTTTAAACTGCATATGGTGGTTGTAGCTAGGGATTTAGGAGCTGAGCTCTCTCAGCAGTTTACTTTTCCAATTTTGTTAAGTAGGGAAATAATCATGGATGTGTGTGTATTTCTTCTCATTAATTTTTCTTTTTTCAATATTGTACTTTTGTGCACCCTAGACATTATTTATGATTGGTTTAAATTTTATATAGTTTTCATCTTTTACTCTTTCACTCTATACTTCTGCATCGATATTGTTGTATGTGTGTTTGTATAAGTACTAAGGAAAAGGCCTTCCCAAGCTAGTAATTCCTTCAGCACTTGTTGCCACCCTAGGCCTATAGATATTGGAATGAGGAAGTTGTATCTCAAGACCATGCTTTTTCCTGGTTTATAAAATTTATAATGGTTGGAAAATCTTTTCATTTGGTAAATTTAAAAATAATTATCCCTTTTACACTCTCAGTAAAAAAATTACCCGTTCTGAAAAATTATAAAATTATTCTTTTTAAAAAATTTTAAATGAAGAAAAATAGAGTTTAGTATATATTTTATAATATTTAATTCATCGACAAAAATATTTGTCATAATAATAAAATTATTATAGATATGGAAGAGAAAATATTCGTCTCTAGAAATGTAAATAAGTTTGGTTTTTATTTAAAAAATATTTGTTGATCCACTAAATATCGAAGAGAGAAAAATTAATGGAAATCGTGTAGACATTATAAATCAGAATATAATAAGAATAGATATGTGTTTTTAGAAATTTGGATAATAAAATTTCTTATAAATGAAACTTAAAAAAAACAATCTTTAATGGAATTGATATTTTAACATAAAGCCAAACAACTTTGTTGAACTTAAAATAAAAATTTATTTAAAGTATAAATGAAATATTTATTTTTAAATAAAATAAAATAAATTATGTAGTATATCAATAATCAATAATGGGGTAATAATTAAAACACACAATGACATTTTGGTTCATAAAATGAATCATGTATCCAGAAAATGTGTTTGAGAAAAATAAAACCCTTAGAAAGATCACTACATTTCATGTGATAATTAGTCCTTAAAGTGATTATCTGATGACATGGAAATCCATATAAAAATATTTCACATATATAATTAAATATATTATATATCAATTTATACATAATCATGAAATAATATAATCAATGAAGAAGTATTATAACTGGATGAAAGTAAATGGATTTTTGAAACCCCATACATCGAGACCCAACATTCAATTTTTGTAATTTTACTCCTTTATAAAAAAAATTATTACTTTTTTACTTATTTAAATAAAAATAGATATTTATTATATTATCATTAAACCATTTATTTTATTTATTTAAATTTTATATTTAGATGCAAAATTGATTAAACCGATGTCTGGCGTTCTTCGGATGTTTGGTTCATAATTTAAAAATGATTTTAATAGGTTAACCATGGTCAAAGTGTCATTGTTACACAATATATAGGGTATTAATCATAAAATATTTATAATGTTCATTTATAAAATAAAATTGTATAATAATACATGAATGAAATATAAGAAAAATGTTTCACATTTATTCATTGAGGTGGTAATCATAACATACGCACGAGCGATGTAATAATTTTACTTCTGATAGGAAGATGAGATGTTATGTAATGTATCATATTTATAAAATAATAATAATTTTATTAATATCAAATATATTTATTAAACACATCATAATATCAATCATTGTTTTTATGTGATGAATAAATGCCTCGCTTTGTGGAGGTGGTAGTCCACACGTATGCACAAACAATGTTATTGTTCCCCATAAGATTAAAAAGGAGATAAATAAGTTTATTTCACTAACATCATAGTGTATCAAAAAAAATTAGATAATGATTTTTTTATATTTCAATGGTTTGGGAATTTTTTAAGTTTTTATAATAAGTTTTAAAATGAAAACACTCAATTAAGACTATTATCTCCTCTTTAAAAAACCCATTTTAGATCTCTCCATAAGGGCATTGAAGATGGTATTTAAAAATAAAAATAACTCTAAAATATATGAATAAAATTTTATATTATTTTATAGTATGTTTTTTGAAGTCTTTTCTTATAATTATAAGTAATATATAAGTGGTAGTTTCATTTTATAAATGAGTAGAGGGGAACCCTTGGAATTTCTTAATGTAATAAATTTAGAAAAAATAATTTCATGTTCATGCGAAATAAATGATATATTTTGAATTTTTTATGGATAAAAGACTAAATAATATCATAAAATAATATTTAAACATGTTTATGAGATTTTTAACACATTTCGCATTATTTTAACCATTTCTTAACCTTATTTAATTATTACCATAATAACAAATAGTTTTACACATTATGGGTCATGAAAGTTAAAATGAAAGTAAAAATTGCCTATATGTGGATAATTGTTAATATTATAGACCATATCCCATTATATTGGATATAGAAAATTTATTTTATTAATTCTAAATAATGTAATAAAAAATCACATAAAATTCCATTAAGGTGTTTTCAGAGAAAATTGGCATAATTGACTTTTAAAAAATTATGATGAAAGGAATGAAATTTTATAATAAATCATTAAAAATCACCTATAAATTATATTTAACTAATGAATTAGATTAATTACATATCTCAAGAAAAATAGTTACATTAATAGTTTTTTTAAAAATAATTCACTAATTTTTTTGATTGTTTCAACAAGCACTATGTCTGCATTACGTAAGAATTTAAGTTAAATATTTCATCACTATGAATTACAAATAAATTGAAATCATAAATAATTATTAATATTATAATAAAATTTATATTAATTCATTAATGGATTTTCCCCCAAGTAAAAAATATTATAAATATTAAAACAATAAAAGAGTCATTTAGATAGATTCCATTATTAAAAATATCATTACAGTTTTTATCAAAGAAAAATGGAACCAAAAAGCAATATTTAATAAGATTATACATTTTAGTTAGAATTACACTAAAAAAAATAAAATATATAAAAGTGTACGGATGATTTCAAATACATATTCTATTGCTTTAACTTTGTTTATCCCATTTTACACTTCCCTGAGGTGATAAATTTCATCGTGGTCACTATTTCTCATAACAAGAAATGAATTTATCCATTCTTAAATATGAAAATTTTGATTCCAAAAATGTAATAAAATTTAAAAAATTCATTTCCTATAATTTCTAGAAATTACAATTAAATTATACCCTCAAAACATGAATAAAATGTTTTTCTTAAAATATGTGTTTTTAGTATACATTATTCTATCCAAAATTAATCATAATTTTGATTCTCATTTCATTAATTGTGTTATTTTTAAAAATAATAAAATTTTTGAATTATAAAATTCATAAAATTTTTTATTTATATTTTATAAAATAAATGACATATATTTATAAAATCAGAATTTTTTACTATTTTAAAAAAATTAATGTTTTCATATAAATAAAAAAATTATCTCTATGGTAATATTAATATGATATATAAAAAAGGTAACATTTTTAATAAATAAAATTTAAATAAGTGTTTCAAATTAACTATAATATTCACTTATAAAAATAAATAAAAATATATTTTCAAGAAAATATATTTTTTTAATCATAAAATGAGAATACATAAAATCCTATGATTATTTAATCAGAAATAATCTGTAAATTTTTATGGAGTATGAACATTATAAACATGTTATATATTATCGTTTCTTCTTTTCATATTAAATAATTCAATATATCTGTTATAACTACTATGATAAAAACATTCATACACAAATATTTCATCTTTCAATATGAATATTCAATAAAAGACATTATAATATGTGCTATAACCATAATGGTTTTATGTATTTTGAGATTACATACCCAAACATTTTATTTAGGTACATTATCCATCATATAATGTAGTGTTATTCTCACTATGTGTCTTGATTTACATAACCTACATAAAATATTTCTTCATAACCTGGGTTTAGGAAAAAAAATAATGGGTGATCTCTTTTTCTTGATATAGTTAAACTTGAGATATTTCAATCAATGATCAAATGAATGAATAATATTAGAATAAGGTTATGATATCATAAACATAACATAAAAAGTTTATACCCAATATGTCAATGTACATAAACATTTTTCATGGCATAAACAAAATTATTTCAAAAGGAAAGAATCTGAAGAGTATGAAATCAACTAAAATTAATAAACGATGATAAGTGCACATAATAATAATTTCCTAAAAATGTCTTAACATTATAGGTGTATAAACTATTTCATATGTCAAGGTAATCTACTGATACACTTAAATCATAGTTTATTTTCAATAAACACATGTTTCCATATTGTAATTGATTATGAAACATATCATGTTTCCTATAGTAGATTAAGTACATCAACTTGTTTCCCATAGCAGATCAAGTACATAGAGTTGTTTCCCATTGTGGATCATGCATATTAATTTGTGTCCCATAATTATCTTATGAGATATAAATATTTAGCTAGTGCATCAAAGGTATATATAAATTTATGCCGAATCATCCCATAATGGAAATCATACATATTTTTTTTACAAGGTCAAAAAATATTAATCTTATCCCCATATCATATATCAGGTCAGGGAAACATGTTTTTTAAACATTTCCATATAGCATACCTAGTGTAAAATAAACTTGTTTCATAAACATTTCAAAATCAAAAAAATAAAACATGTAGGGACCAAATAAGGATTTAATCATTGGACTATATCCAAAGTAAATTGTAATTGAGATTAAGGATATTATCATAGTTGAATGTTACCTTAAATGATATCTATAATTTTTTTGTGGAAAATAATTTTTTATTTTGTAATCAATTATCTACAAATATATAAATACTTAAAATATTTATAATAACATTTTATTTTATAATATACTTGATTATTTTTTTAATTTTTTTTATAATATATACCATTCATGATAGGGATAAATTACATTAATTCCGGGTACATTTGAACAGATACTCCTTTCACATTATTTATAAAAAGTCAAAAGTAACTCATTAATAAAATGACAAAAAAATTAAATTGAATTTTTTTCATATAATTTAAAATATGGGTAGAATTTTATTTTAAATATCACCATATTTTAATCAAAATCATTTTTTAAAAATTTTTAATGAAAACATAGATATGAAAGAAAAATATTCATGACTGAATATTTAAACACAGTCGGGCTTCCTTAAAAATTATCTTATGGTATATTCGTTAATTAAAGTAGATAAAATGAATGAAACACATTGAAGTAACTCTATTATATGAATAATTAATGGGATATATCATATTAGGATCATATTATTTTTTTAAAGTAAATTCAATGATGCCAAATCCGAAATAAAGTCATATTGGGATAAAAATTCCTTATCTAAGCTCTTCTATGTCTTCGATCATGTTAGAACATACCGTATAATAAATATATATTTATCATGCATGTATATTAAAAAAAATATTAATATATAACATACCATATATGATTTACATATAATATCTTATCACTAATTTATTAACAATTTGTTAATATGACCACTGTTCAATGTGATAATTACTTCATTTCCCAAGGATATTTCGGTTCGACAGTCTCCACTCATGTACTTTTATCATGGTTATATCATATATATAATATTATTTATGATATAAATATCACATATATACATCATATATATAAATATATGTTCACAATTATCCATAAAATTTATATTTAGAAAAATAAATTACACAGTTCATGGAGATGGTAGGTATTACGTACAGATGGAGGTTGTTTTCACGTTTTGACGAATAAAATTAAAGAACAATAATTAATCATTTACAGTTATAGGATTATTTTTAAATTATATACATCATATATGTTAATTAATTATTTCTTTATTACCATCTTGGTAAATGATAAGTGAAAAACATAATCGCATCGCTTTGAGGAGGTGGTAGTTCACACACACGAACCAACGATGTTGTTATTTCCCAATGGATGTGAAGAAGGTGTATAATAGTTGTTCCATAATAATAAAAGAATCAGTATATTTAATACGGTGAATAAATTATTTCATAATGTATTTAACAAATTTATAACATGTATAATAAGAAATAAAATTGAAAAAACCTTTTTAAGAGTTATACCTCATCACTGAGAAACCTAATTTTTCTTAGACCATAAGACATAGAAGGATGTTATTTTGTATATACTAGAAGATATAGGGTGTCAGGATGGAATATGGTTATGTATTATGGTAGGGATTTTTGATCTAAAAGGCTTAAAATGTGTGAGGATGAGATGAGAACTTGTGCGCATTTATAAGTGGGGGGAGGGGCAATGTTGTAATTAACTAAAGTATTAAATTAATATGAATTAATTTTTAGTTTCAAATGGTTAAAATTGATATATTAAAATTATATGTTAGATATTATTAAAAATCTAGTCATACAATATAATTTGGACATGTTTTGATGATTTTTCTTCCTTTTCATTTGTATTAACCACCTTGGTACCTCTTTTGATAATTTAAAATATAACAATGTTTTTTAAACTTTAAGGGAAAAGAGTTATAGAATAAAAATAAAAGTGCCCCACAAATGGTCCATGGTAAATATTTTAAACCACATACCATTTTATTTTCTAAATATGATATTTTTTTGGTTTTTAAATCATTAAATAAAATACTACTTATTATAAAATATCTTTAATGTAATATTTGGAAATATTCATTTAATTTTACTTAGAAAAAATCATGATAGTAATTGAATTATAATATAAATATTTAAAAAGTCCATAATATTTTATATTTATATAAATAAATTTTTTTACATAATAATTCACACATATTGTATATTATTAAATAATTTTAAAATCATTTATTATATATCTTTATTATTAGATGAAATATTGTGTTGGGGTTTTAGATGAATTTATTGTTATTACTCATTCACTAAAAAATAAAAAATATTTACTATGATAAAACCAGTTAGTTATTCTTTTTAATAATCATTAATAATTCAAATTAACGAATTTTAATCCGTATTTAAAAAATTATACATATTAATTTCAAGAAGGTAAAATGTTGTATTTATTATTTTGTAAATTATTATAAAGATAATATTAAATTAAAAATGGGTATAGGTGGCCATATATTATATAATTCGAAGAAACTATCCGAAATATACTTATCTTATAGGTTAGGATAATGTTTTAGAGAGATTTTAGATCCTCGTCCCATATTTGTAACCCTTTTTTCTCATTTTACCCATATTAAGATAACAAATATTTATGATGGTTATAATTAAGAATTATGAAAAATAAAATAGGTTTTTTAAAAAAAAAAATTAACTTGATTATACATAATATAGAATCAATATTTCATGCATTATTTCAATTAAATGATCGAAATAAATTTAATATAAAGACAAAAAAATGTAATGAAAAAATAGTTTTCATTAAAATGAATCATTAATTATAAAAATGTTTTTATAAAAAAAATTAAAACATAAAAATGATTAAAATGAAAATAATTGTATTATTAATAATATAAATTGATTTATTTTACTTTTAATCCATTTTAAACAAAATGTGACTTTGTAAATTCTTCAATCATAAATATTGTTTTCAGTAAAAATCATTATATTTCACTATTCAGTAGAAATCAATATTTTCTAAAAAAATACATCAAATTCACCCAATGATAATTTTGATAATTCTATTTAAAAAATGATATCATTTTTATTAAATATTATTTCTAAAAGTAATTGAAATTAATTATAATTTTCACTCAATGATGTAGTAAAAAAAATTCATGAAAAATATATTTTTGAAGCATATAAGGATGTTAATAAAAATATATTTTCATTATCTAAAAACATAATACATATATTTTGAAAGTGTTTTTATTAGGTTTATGTTTTATAAGATATCAACTACATTATATTGTTATACAATATGATATTTCATTTAGACTCTAGGTTGTGTGTATTGAATGCTATCAAAGAAATCAAATTTATAAATATATCAGAAACTATCAGGGTGTTACATTCTACCCATATACAATGATTTCATCCCTAAAAATTATGTCAAAAAAATTAATGAAATTATGTATATTGATGATTTATCACAACCTTAATTTCCTAAATACAATTCTATATTTTATGGTCTCCAAAAAAATTTCCAGCTGAGGTGTCAGGTTTGATAGAACTCTCTCCCTTAGATCAAACATATACATTGGTAGTATCTCATTAAAAGAGACCATTCATCAATTTTATGAGCTATGATTTTATTATATATTGAATATCAGGTTTTTTACATCCCTGTGTGATATACATTGAACACATCATGAATATTAGAGAGATTTGGTGGATGTGATAAATGATAAACTCTTATCCAAATATGATCAAGAATTATAAAGGGAATAATATGTATAGGTCTTGAATTCCCACTCATTCCAAATATCATAACATTATTCCAATTATATATTAATAGAAATACATTTTCACAACCTTTAGACACTATATATCCTTAGGGATTTTGACATAAAATATCAATCCACTTTGAGATTCTCTTACGTGATGATGATTGAATATAACAATCTCTATAATTTCTTCTGATAGATCTCATCCAAATAGATGTATTTTTTGATATTAATCCTATTTTATAGGGTTTATACAATTAATACCATATAAGGAAGCATTAGAGGCCATATAAATTCTTGAGTGGTAGTTATTTTTGTATGAAAATTCCACTTGAGTATGGTTTTATTTCCAATCACATTTGAAATTTATAGAGAAAGATCTCAAAATTACTTCTTATTTTCAAATGGTGACCATCTATATGGGGATGATATACCGTACTAAAACACAACTCTTTATCCTGAACTCTATAAATAATTCTATATAATATTATCGTATACCTATGATATTGATAAGATATAATAGAATGTGGTAATTAATTTGTTCTAACCTCATCCTTAATGTATAACCTAAAATAATGATCACGATATAAATATTATATGATGTAATTAAAGTGTACTAACATCATAAGGTGATTGAATACAACCCAAATATAATGTTTTCCTTTAAATATTTTTGGTCATTCGATGATGAAATCCATGGTAATAATTTTCCATTTCTATTTAGGTATGTATAATTGTTTTAACATACCCTTATAATTTTATCTCTTATATTTGACTAATTAACACACCTAGAATTGAGATATACACTACATAATATCGATATTAATGTTTTCCCACAAAAAAATGCATTTTTACATCCTTATACATCTTGGTACATCTAGTATTAATTGAGAATGAAGAATAATGAGTTTTTTCTAAGAGATCCTTTATAAAATCTGGTATGAATGGGACAAAAAACTCAATTCTAAAACCATATCATTCCTTCACAATCATGGTTGTATTTAGGAACATTTTATACCTTCTTGTATAGTTATGCGTCTTCCAAATATGCTCCTTTAATGATAATATGGACATATAGTTGAACATTCATCTATGAATGATATGATATATCCTCTTACTTCAGAATTTCGAGTTCCACCCTTTGAAAATACATCATTATTAGGTCTATTTCAAAACTCAAAATGAAGAACTAGCTGGTGTTTATGAATTATAGAATTATCCAGCATGTTTTTCCTCCTAGGGTGGTAGTGTATTTAACAAACACAATATTTAATCAATTTTAATCATATTCTCTATAGAATATTCAACAATAGGATTAAAAATATACATAAAATATTATTTTTCAGTATATATATCAAAACATTATCCATAAATATTGTTCATCTATATATGTATTTTAAAAAATACTATATCAAACTCAAAATTTTGATTTCAATTTTTTTTTGCTTGAATCATTATTTTTTGTGAGGATAATTGTTCTTCTATTTGATCTTTTTATGTTATTCCTTATCAACCAAAATATGGATTGACCAATCATTATACTTATAAAAAATGTATACACCCCATGGTGACTCAATTGGATATATTAATCCCTTATTAAGATTCTCATTAACATTCTACTTCATTTCTAGTAACTTGATTGGGTATATTCTATAAGGAGTCATTGAAATATGCGCGAAACTTAGTATGAGTTTTATTTAAAACTCATCTTCATGATTGGAAGGAAGACTATAAAATTCTCATGGATAGAAATAAAAAAGATCGTTATAATAGGAATATCCTCAACATTAAATCTCTCCATAACCATATGAGATAGATTCCCTTCAAATATAACAATTAAAATACCAATTATATAAGTAATTTTTATTGGAATTCCATAATAATCCTTGCACTGATAAATGATCATTCACTCATTCAGGATACAAAATGTAACATTCCTTCCTTAGAAATTGATATGGGGTCCATAAAAATTAAATAAATATATGGATATAATCATATAAAACTCCAAAAAATAAAAATTTTAATATTAAAATGATCCACTTTATGAAAAACATAAATCAAATAGTAACCATAGAATTGGGAAGGGAAAATTGAACCATTAAGAGTTTTCACCGCTAACTCAACATATAATTATTGGGATGGAAATTCAAAACCCTTAGAAAAGTAAATATATAAAAAATATTTTTTATTTCTAGAATTAAATAATAAATTAACAATTTTAAAGTAGATGATAAGTGTAAATTTCACCACATCATTCTCGTAACCCACTTGAGTAATCCTGATTGTAAGATATTTATCTTATCCTTTGGGATTACAAATATATTCATCCTGATCATCATAAAAACCTCTAACTTTTTTCACTGGTTAACATAATTCCTATATTCCTATCATTTTAAGCATTGGAGAATCGTTGGTTATTTTTTTGATATATTACATTCCACAATTGTATCAACCTTCCACTTCATCGCCTTTTGAGACTCACATGATTTATAACTATATTTTTAACATTCAATTATCCTCCTATTTCTATTCAAGTAATTCCATTGATGATTCTTCAAACATTTCTGGAATGTAGTTGGATGTAATTTCATTCCACCATATTATTTATTGGAGTATTTGTGAGAATCCAGCGTCTCTATCTTATTAAAACCATGATAATGGTGTGAATAAATAATATATGTTTCTACCTTATCCCCACATTGAGTGAAGTCATCATATATAATAATTCCTATTAAAGTTAAATCCATTTAGAGACATTATTTCATGCCACCAAATTAACAATCAATTTTAAATTTTGGTATGATGATTAAACCTTATGCATACCTTTCTTCAATTTTAAAATTTCTTCACGGGTAACAATGGATTTTACGATTTTCTTTCTTATAGTCAAGGAATTATTTCTCTATTTCGGTACATAAAATATAGGGGTAATACTTACTAAAAAATATCCTCTTAAACTCATTCCAATATATGTATTCAATTTATTCCCCTTACATATCATTCTGCTATGATTCCAACAATGGACTTCTTCACCATCAAAATATTAAATGGCTAGGACCACATTTACATATTCCAATCAATGGAGAACAAAAAATATTTTCTCTATTGTCTTGTTACATCACCCAACCACTAGTCGATCAAAAGAACCACATGTGGCCTTTGCAATGAATACACAAATTTTTATTCCATCCTTTGATCATTTTGAAGACCAGAATGATTCTTTGATTAAGAAAGTTGGTAGTTCCAAATAATAAGACTCTAAAATATACCTCCCATAACATTTGGTTATTCAAAAAAAATAATTCCATATTCAATCACATTATTTATTATAATAATATATTTTGGTTTCTGAATTTTTCTAAAAATAAATATTTTTAGAATAAAACTATAATATTCAAAGTGAGATATTTCATAATCATAAAAAATCATTCAATAGACATCTAAATCGTGAATATAAGGTTTAGTCATGTTTATACATGATTATTACCAAATATTTATGATTTTATCCAATACATAAGATTATCCTTATGTTTTGACTAGTTCTTTAAAACCATAATATCCAAATATTAAATAAACCACTATCCAATACCAATTAAAGAGACCTAAAAATTTCATACATAAATATTAGATCATTTTAGATAAATATTCAATATATAACATTATGATCCATTCTATAACTATACGGTTTTAGTTTATATTGAGATTATATACACACAAATATTATTTATGTTCTTTATTAATAATCAAACATAAATTTCTTCACACTTTTTACCCTTCTTGTAATTCCCTACATAAAATATTCTTTCATATAATAGGTTATGGAAATATAAGATATGTTGTGAGAATATAATGATTAATGGTAAACATGGTAGATATTAATTGATGATCACAAGAATTAATAAGATATGCATATGGGTGTTATATGATAAGCATAAATTAAAACGATGAGACCAAATATGTCAAAGATCATAAATGTTAGTTGTTCTATAAAAATTATCATTTCAAAATATGTGAATCATAAGAGTGAGAAATAATCGTAAATAAATCATGAACCATTGGTTCAAAAAAGAATCATGTCATAAAATGTGGCATTTTCATATACATAAAAACTATTTCAAATGTCATGTTTTACTACAATTCCCATCACATCATAGTGGGTCATGCGTCAATCTCATATAATGGATTAAGCACATAGACTTTATTACCATAGTGGATCATTAAAATCATATTGTTTCCCATTGTAGATCAAGACCATTGTTTTTTTCCAATTATTATCTCCCAAGATATAAAAATTACCCAATACATTGGAGGGAAATATAATTTTTGCCCACAATTTATATAATGAAAACCTTAATTATGTTTTACAATAGTTTATAAAAAATTTATATTATCATCATTACTTAAACCATCAAAAATAAAACGGTTTCACAAATATTTAATCACAGCATAACACATAGAAAATAAATAGGTTTTATAAAAATATCATCAATATAATAATAATATATCTATGAAAATAATAATGATAGTATCATTGGATAACACGCATAAGAAATCATAATTAACATCTGGTACATTATCATAGGTGAAAATTATATTAAAAAATATATAAAACATTTCTTGGAGAAAATAAATTTTTTAAATTGAAAAACAAAATATTTAAAACATAAAAATGTGAAAAAGATCATGGAATCCATTTTTAATGTAAATAACCGTGGAAACATTTAAAGTAATCTTCAAATCACCGATTATTCATTATGTTGAATTTTTTTTCATGCCGGGTATGATAAAATAATGATTTACTTCACATTTTTTGTAAAAAGTGAAAACATCTTCATTTGGAAAAAGAAAATAATATTATTTTGAAAAAATTACCAAAATAAAAAAATGGATAAAAATGAATTTTAAAAATTATTTTAGTATAATAAAAATAATTCTTGAGAACATTTTTAAAAAACAAGGGAATCGAGGATAATGATTTTTTGCTGAATAGTAAAACATAGTATGTTTTCCTTAAAAACATTGCCCTCCTGAGTAATTATATTGACACAAATGAATAGAAAACATGAATTATACATAAATAAAGTGATGAATAAAAATTATATTTATTTCTTAGAAAATTATCAAATGATTTTCTCTATAAATTCCATGCATAAACAATCACAAATAAAATGGGATTATGATATAAATCTATTACCTGAAGTCTATTCATTCATCATAATCATTATAAAATCTTTTATAATTAATATATATTTATAATAAATGTATTTCATAACTATACTCATATATATTATAACATATATAATTTATTTAAAACTTCAAATCCCCAATTATTAACAATTTTTTATTAAAATCATTGTTCCATGTGATAATTACTGTGTTTCTAATTCATAATTCAATTTTTCAGACCAATTATGCATACATTGATCATGGTTATGTCATATATATATTTTTAATCATGATATAAATATAATATATAATAATTATGTATATATTTATATTCATCAAAAAAAGTTATAGATATAAAAATGAATTACATCGTTCATGGAGACGGTAGAATGTACGTACGAATGAACGTTGCTTCCACAGTTGATTAATGGAATTAAAGGAATGGAAACAAATATTCTACTATTATAGGATTATTTTTATATGTTATATATCTTATATATTAATTAAACATATCTATATTACCATCCATGTAAAATTAAACAGAAAAATGAATCACAATGCTCTATTGAGGTGACAGTCTACATGTATACACGATAAACATAATCATTTTCCAGCCGATGGAAATAATGTGTATGCTAGTTATCAAATAATAATATAAATTTATTATATTTAGGATATTTGATTAATTATTTTTAATTTATAATATCGATTTAGAGGACGTATAATAAGAAATAAAATTGAAAATTCTCAGTTATGAGTTTTTCCTCCTCGTTGGGAAACCTTCTTGGGATTAAACCATAAACATGAAAAAGATGGTCTTTTATAAAAAAGAATTAATATATATTATCTGTTAAATTAATATAGGATGTTATTATGGATGGTATTTTACTATCTATAAGGATGAAAATGTGTGAGCATGAGAGGAGATGATATGCCCTTTTAGAATTGATGAAAGGGGAACTCTTGGAATTACATAAAGTATTCAATTAATATAATGTAAATTTTTTCTTTTTCAATTGGATTCAATTTGACATATTTCAAGGATATAGAAGGTATTAGTCAAAATTACCACATATAATAAAATTAGAACACTTCTGGGTGATTGTTTTACCTTTATCTCTTTATCTTAACCCGTTGTCACCCATTTAGACAATTACAATATTAACAATGGTTTTTTAGTCTTTATGGTTATAGAATATTACCATAAATAAACAAATAATTAATAAGTGTACCATTATTGATATTTTGAACCATATCTCCTGAAATTTTCCTAGGATAGTTTTCATGATTTTTACATCATTTTATTAAAAAAGTATATGTTAAAAATATCATTAATGTCATATTTGGAACTATTAATATTATTTGAATTAAAAAATATCATTTAAGTAATGGTATTATAACATAAATGTTTTGAAAATAAAAAATACATAATATTTATCTTATAAATTCACAGGACACTCAAATTTTAGAAATTTTGACTAATTTCTTTATTTTTAAAATCTTTATATTCATATTTCTATTAATTATACAAATAGTGGGTTAAATATTATTAATAATTTAATGTTATTATTAAATCACAAAAGAATTAAATAAATTAATATAACAAATAAAAATAATTTATATATCAAATAAATATTTATAAGTGAAATTATCCTCTTTTTATTATTATGTTGAAATTTTATACATATTAATGTCAACAGAGTGAAATTTTCTATTTAATATGTTCCCAAAATACTATAAATAGCATAAAAATATAAAAAACCAAACTATTTTTTATATATTAAAGTCATGGATGATAATAAAATAACTCGACACATCAAATAGGAAAAAATTAAGTTTCAGAGAAATTTTAAATCCTTATTCTATTGTTTTATACATATTTCACTCATTTTACTTTTACCAAGGTGAAAAATATTTACAAAGGTTACTATTCACATTTAAAAAAATTAAAGAGGTATCTTTAAATTGAAAAAGATTTAAATTTTAATTTAACATTTTAAATTCATGAAGAAAATACGTTTTTCAATAAAAATAAGTACTTTTACTATTCAATAAAATCAATATTTTGAAAAAATTCCAAAAAAATTAACTCTTTGATAATTTTCATAAAATTATTTAAAAGATATATCCATTTTATAAAATAATATTTTTTAAATTTCTTGAGATTTACAATAATATTTTTTACACAAAAGTAATAAAAATCATTTTTAAGGGACAAAGTATTTTTAAAGTATATGATAAAATTAGTAAAAACATTTTATTTTTATAAAATACTTATACATATATTTTAAAAATGACTTTATATCAATATATTAATTAAATTAAATTAATACCGTATAATGGTATAATATACTGTGGTTTATTTAGCCTTGGGGTTATATGTGTTGCATGCTATCAAAGAAATAAATTCTATTAATATATCATAAAATATTTCTGTGTTACAATGATATTCATATTTAAATAATATTATTTCACAATCATTAACTCTTAGAGTTTCATACCACATACTCTATTGAACATATTATTTGTATAAAATATTGTCGTTTTACATTATGCACTCCATTAATTAATCAATTGCATCATCATAATTTTATCTCAAGTGTAATGCCCCAATCCTAGAATCCCAGAGTTGGTGCATTACATGATTACATTATGATGTTTAAAAGGAATGAAATATCAAAAGAACGATCAGATTATTAGTCTTGAGGAAACTGGATACGTAGTTATAACCCATATTACCTTGGGAAAGGTAACAAAATACAGTACGTAATAACAACTAAAAAAAAATGCATCCACAATAACTGAATAGATGGTCTCATCCTCATAACCTCTTGAAGGTAAAAAATGAAAGGATTTAGCTCAAATTATTAGTAAGAGTTACAAATAAAATAACAATGAACAAATAATAACTTAATCATAAACAAATTTTCATAGTCAATATGGCATAGTGAATAAATGAAAAACACACGCCATTAATAAACAAAGAATGAAACGAAATCCCTAGATTTTTTCATACAGGAAACCTCATGGTTTTTGATAAATGAAAATGAATAAATAGATATGATTATTAATTGGAAATATTATATCTGCACAAGGCTCTCCTATATAGTTGATACAGTTTATGTCTGTGGTTAGACACCTGTCAGATTATTGGAAACAAACTGAAATGGTTTACCACTAACTGATTGGTCTCATGAGACCTGTCTATGTAATGAGGGGATATATATTTGTACCCACCCATCTCAGAAATTCTAATTAATTATTAATATAAATATTTAGTAAAAGTACAGTATGACTTCTCAATATCTATATAGTGTAGAGGATACAGATTCATCCATATTTCCATAGTTAAAACAACATTCCAAATAAACACCCTATGTAAAAGGGTATATGGATTAAAACAATAATCATATTCGTGAAACCTGAATATGGTTATATATAATATATTTACAATATAAAATGGAAAATTTTCTATAATGGTATGTGGATACACCACATAATAATGATTAGTAGCACAATACAATGTAAATGGAAATGAAATGGAAAATTAGACAAAGACCCTTACAACATTGTAATCAATTGAGCTGTATGTACCTAAATTCATAACCACAAAATGAATTAAAAAATGACATTAATATATATATAATAATAATAAAATATATCAAAGTTCATCATATAATACACGACATGCAAGAAATAAGGGGCGAAAAGTGGAAATCTCACGGAATTATAAGTGATATAAGATACCCCTTACAATGATCATATCATTAGAGTGGGGAAAAATAAATGATATAATTATGTTTGAAAAATATATACCTATACAGTAAAAGTTTATATATAGTATTAAATAATCATAGACTCTTCACACATATCCCTGAAAAAACATAACTAATGTCAAAGTTGTTTAATACAATGAATGATTGAGTTATGATATCTCTTACATTATGCCCGGATGTGTTCTTCATTTGATCATAAATACCTGGATAATAAAATATAGAATCATTAATTAATAATTCCAAGAATTATTCTACATGTAATTTATTTATTATATACTTATAAGGTTCATTGACTAACTTTTTGTAGGGTTTAACATGCTTATTTTTATTGTTTTAGAAGCATTTCCTTCATTGTTTTTCATGATTAGTTTACTTGAATTTATGAATGGAAGTTTGTTTGAAATGTGGTAAAAAATCCAGAATTGTTAAAATATATTATTCATTAAATTAAATAGATATAAATTATCTTTTAATGATTATGTTTTATATATCATGAGGATGACTCATAAGTTAAAAGTTAATGATACACGCATGGATTAACTTGGCAGTTTTGTGCATAATGAACATGTTTTGTATTATAATTTTATATTATGAGGGTTTAAGAATTAAATAATACTGAACAATATAAAATAAATCTATTATGACTTGTTTTGATGATTAAAAAGGTTTCATGGTGAGTATTTATGATAGTAATAGAAATTTACAACCTGTCGTCCTTGAATGTGATAAATTAACACATATCAAACAATATTTTATTTTTTTGTGTAAGATGAGGGGGATAATAGAGATGATGATGAAATATTACACTGGAATAAAAAAAATTCTAGACCATGTATGTTATTGTAATTGTCATTTAATTTATATGTGGGGAGGTAAAGAGAGCAGAACAAATGAATGGAACTTGAAAAAGAACCTGAAAGCAAATAGAAGAGAGGTTCACCTCCTGAGTAATCCTCCTTGAGAATCACCTTAAAGATTTTGTTTTTGTCCTTGTGGTTAGACCAAAAGGTCTTGGAAATGGGGGATGGCTTAGAAAGTGTATTTGGTAGAGCATAGGCATGCCTCAAATATTGGGTGGTGTGGGAGGAAGGCGGCGAGGGTGGTTTATATAGTAGAGGGGAGGAGGGTTTTTATAATATTATAATCATTAATTGAATATTTCTTCACAAGAAAATAAATAGTGAGTATTCCATGACCTAGAATAGTATTAATTTAATGTGAGTCCATGATTTGGGTTCTTACATCACTCATGATGATAAGAATAGCTACTTTAAATTATAAAGTATTTATACGGTAAATTAATGTATTTTATTATTCACCAAAAATTCATTTATTTCAGAAAAATCCTAAAAATTCAGCCTAACCATTTTTCTACATGTAGTATCCATAAATGAACTCCAATTTTTAAAAATAATTTTCTAAATATGATAACAATAAATTTTAATTAAAATTATTATTTAATTAAAACATACAAACACTTAAAATATTCATTACCATATTATGGTGCCTAAATTTAATTTACACATTCATGGGTATGGTTACCATTCATAAGATTCATATTAATATTAACAAGGTTAAGTTACTATTTATAAGGGTATGTTTCTATTCATAATGGTAGGTTAATATTCACTAAAAATTATGTTGATTTTATTAGACTCTAAATATCACCCAAATCACAACTGATTATGTCCATTTTTTGAAATTCAGAACACATAAGTGGAAAATTTAAGTTCAATATCTAGGTTATCAATATATCCTATAAACCAATTTTTTTCATATATATACAGTGATTCATGCAACATATTTTATGAATTGAAATTATTTAAGAGAAAATTACAATAAAATTTTAGGGCTATTATATTATTCCCACCTACCGAAATTTCACAGTTGCAATTTTTCATGTATAAATCCCTCCAAAAGATGTTGGTGGTTCATCATCACAACATCCTCATTTTCCCATGTTTCTTCCTCTAATTTATGTTTTTTACAAACAACCATTACTATATGAGTTATTTAAGTTCTTAATACCTGCTCCCTTTTTTCAAGATCCCCGATAGGCTCTTCATAGTTTGACAAATTAGGTTTCAATTCTACTTCATCATTGGTTAGTATATGTGTTGTGTATGGAATGTATTTTATTAATTACAACACATGGAACACATTATGAACTTTGGAGAGACTTGGAGTCATATCTAAACAATATGTTATAGCACCGATCCTTTCCAGAATTTCTAAAGGTCCGATATACCTGAGTCACAATTTCCATTTCCTACTGAACCATAAGACACCATTCCATAGAGAAACTTTTAAAATGATTGTATCTCATACATGGAATTCCAAATACATTATCTTGTTTCCAACATAACACTTGTTTTATGTTGGGATAATTTAATATCGGCCTAATTTTTTTTTACCTTTGTAGTTTCTCCTTTGACATGTTATGGGCCTATATGTTCTCTCTTTCCGACATAATCTCATCAAGTTGGAGGTCGACATCTCTTACCATATAATGCTTCATATGAAACCATTTTAATTCTATAATAGAAACAAATACTATAGTAAAATTCCACTAAAGTCATGTTTTGATCCCACAAACATTGAATGTCAGGAGAGCATGATCTAAACATGTCCTCTGGTGTTTTAATATTCTATTCAGACTATCTATCAGTTTGGATGTGATAGGTAGTACTCATATGTAGCTCAATATCCATAACCTTCTGGAGACTTTTAAATTATTTTGATTTAATCCTGGGATATCGATTAGAAACAATCTGTATAAGTACACCATGAAGCCTTAAAACATCATTAATATAAAGTATTTACTGGTGTCTCAAGTGGTAAGTCTTCTCTTATAGAAAGGAAATGTTCTGATTTTGTGTGACCATCAACAATTACCCATATTTCATCATTTCTTCTAGGTGTGCTTGGTAGTCCTGAGAAAAAATACATCATAATGTTATCCCACTTCTATGTAGGAATAGGTGATGTTTTTATCACCCCTATAGGAAGTTGTCTTTCTACCTTCACCTGTTGACAAACTAGAATCCTTGACACATAGTCGGAAATTTCTTACTTCAGGTTACCCCACCAAAAATGTTCCTTTAGATCTATATACATCATAGTGCTACCATGGTGTACATATAAAATTGAGCTATGAGCATCATCTAATAGTTCCATTTTTAGCTTCGTTACTAATAGAACATATATCCAATCCCAAAATTTCAAAACTCCATCCTTATACATGAATTTTGCAAATTTCTCATCATTAAAAGAATTAATATTATTATATAGATTGTCATCATCATAGTTTAATATATTTATCTTCTTTAGTAAATATGGGTTATCAATCATTTGAAATATTAAAGATGTTTTCCCTTCTTTAAAAATCCCCTAACTCATTTTTAGTAGATCCATGAAAATAGGATCTCTCTAAATGCTCATGTGGGTCAGAAGTCCATGATATTTCATTCTTAATGCGTCTTCCAAATTATGTTCCTTTCATGGGTTGTAGTGTATTGAACAATAATAATCTTTGAGTAACACAATCCATCTCTTTTTCCTCATGTTGAGTACCTTCTGTGTAAAACTTTATTTCAAAAGTGTGTGATCTGTATATATCTCACATCCTTCTCTATAGAGATAATTTCTCCATACTTTTAGAGAAAAGATTATGAAAGCTAATTAATGATCATGATTTGGGTAATTTAGCTAATGATTATTTTACCGTCATGATGCATAAGAAATAAATTTATTATTTTTCATAAGGACGCAACCCCATCCATTCTTTGATGCATCAATATATATCACAAATCCATTATTTCTAGATGAATGATTTATAATTAGAGCATTGAGAAAAATTATTTTCACTTAATTGAATAATTCTACACACTATTTCATTCATACAAACATAATCACTTTATGTGCGAGCTTGGTTAGCGGGTTATCTAGTCTTGTGAAATTCTGAGTGAATCCTCGATAGTAATCTGCTAAGCCAATAAAAATACGAACCTCTGTTATGTTTTTTAGAGGGGAAAATTTTTATATTACCTTTTTATTCAAAGGATAAACTAATATTCCATCCTTAGAGACATTATGGACAAGAAACGAAACTGATTAAAGCCAAAATTAACACTTATTAAATATCCCATATAATTCATTTCTTCTAAGAGTTTTCAAATTAATTCGCAAATTATTCTCATGGTCTTCATAGATACTTTATTATATTAGGATATCATCAATTATTCAACAAATAAATAATCTAGATATTACATTAAAAATATATCGTTAGATCCATAAACATAGAGGGTGCATTAGTCAGTCTAAAAGCCCATAATCTAGACTTGTAGTGCCCATACCTATATCTAAATACATTCTTAGGAATATCAACCTTCCTCATACATAGATGATGATATTCATATTGAAGGTAAATATCTGAAAATTATTGGCCTCTATGAGGTTGATCTAATAAATCATAAATGTGTTGTAGAAGATACTTTTTCTTTATTGTAATAGCATTTATTTCCCTATAATCAATGCATAACCTAATGAATCTATCGTTCTTATAGACAAAGAGAACTAGGGATCCCCATTGGGAAACACCAGGTCAAATAAATCCTTTATCACTCAATTCCATTATTTACTTCTTATCTACACTAATTCAACCATGGATTTTCTATGAGGAGACTTTGATATAGTTCTTTCACCAAAAATTGAATCAATAGAGAACTCAACTTCCTAATCTGAAGGATTCCCAGGTAAATCCTCTAGAAATATTTCAATAAATTCATCCACAATGTGTACGTCTTCAATTTGAAGATTCCTTTTCACACCCATAGATATTGTGTTCTCTTACTCTCCAAGAATATCATTCAATAGAGCTACTGGGGGTGGATCAACAGAAGAGTCAGATAATGAGGATTCTGTATTAAGATATGGGATTCAACAACCATTTTCAAAAATCATATCTTCTTTATTCTTACAATAGATAATAACATCATAATTTGACATCCAATTCATATCGTGAATTATATCAAAGTCCATAATTTGTATGTTGATAAGGCTAGCATCTATACAATGTTTCTGTGTCATAATGTGAACTGATCGACACAACTTTGTTGCAATGTTGCATCGCCAAGGAGTTTTGACAGAAAACTACTTTATTAAATTAAATTGGACATTTTTAAATTTCATGAAAAAATTAGAAAATATAAATGATCGTGATGATCCTGAATTAAATAATGTGTTGGATAAATTTTAGGAAACAACTAAAATACCTTCCCCCGCATCATTATGAACTTCAACCTCTATGGTTGTAATCACATAAGCATTAAAGTACTCTCATGGAATTTTCTGAGGAAAGTTTCTTTTTCAGTTAAGAAAATCATTTTCAGAGTGTCTCATCTCCCTAAACATTTATCATTGAACATTATTGAATTGTATCTTCCCCTTGAATTCATTAGATCAATGAAAATGTTTTCCACAATTACATCAAACCCCTATGCCTCTCAATCATTTTATAGGATGATTCTTTCCATAGTTATCACACAATGGAAATTACATCATTCCCTTCTTCTTAATTTATGCTTCATATTTTATATGGATATTATAATGCATCTTATTATCTTGAATACCCTTGAACATATTTGATATAGACTATTATTTCGTTGTTTTGATGTTACATTAAAAAATTTCAGCATATGATCAATATTTTTGAGAATCCAATGCCCTTTGATGACTTTGATTAATACATATAATGAAATGATAAGCCTTTTATTCTAAATTATGTACATAATCTATAGTATACCTGGATAATCCTGTGAAGATAGCCTCATAATCTGCAACAATCTCTTCTTCCCAATTCATAAAGATAAATAATTTCCACTTCATCTCTGTTTTTTGTTAACGAGTGAAATATTTCCCGAAGAATATTTCCATAAAATTTATCTATTCCATATATTCCATTTCATCTTCCTCCACGGTATTCTGAATCTAGGACCAACATTGTTCAGCATCTCCCTTGACGATATATAATTCCAGTGTGACCTTTTTCATTTTCATTGCATCCTAATGCTAGAAAAATCTTTTCAAGGGACATGATTCACTACTCAACTACCACCGGATTCGTAGTCCCGCTAAAAGATGTGGGATTCTTCCAAATGAAATGATCCAGTACTAGTGTAGCCTTGTTATTCGTCAAATCATTAGTATGTTGTCCCAATAACATCATGATCGGATCTGCTCCAACATTGAATGTGTTAACATTCTTAGTGGAGAAATACCTACATTATCTGTGGGTATTGATTCACCTTATTCCATTAGGCAACATCACTTAAAAATGTCATACACTAAATTAAGTCATAATTCATAATTTCTAAATATAAAACACCTAACATAATATGAAAATTTATACACGGCTATCCTCATAATCTTAAACATTGTTTAAATTTAATTTTAAATCCTTCCTAATGGTTTGTAAATAAAATGTGAATTATCCAAAGAATATCTCCCAGGAGTGTCAAACTAGGTGCATAGTAATCAACATTCCTGTGTATCAGGATACCCTGGGTCAAGCCAGAAACTCTTTATCAGAGTTTTTTACTTCTAGTTACATCTGTTCCCGAACCACACCCACTAATAGTTTCCAGACAAGTATATATTTTTTAGAAATATCCACATAATATACTCCTTACCAAAATACAAGGATGTTCTTCTAAGTTTCTTCTCAAATACTATCTCTGGGTTTGGTTCCCAAATCTATTTTTTTGAAATCTAGTTCCTAGATTTCTACTAAATTTCTTATGATACCAACTGTAACGCCTCGATAGTACAAACCCAGAGCCGGTGTATAACATTATTACATTGGCATCATTACAAGGAATGAAATAATAACGGAATGATAAGTTTAGTAGTCTTGAAGAAACATGATGCATAGTTGTAACTCATATTACATTGATAATGGTAACAAAATACCATTCATGAAAACAACTAAAGTATACATTCATGTGAACTCAATAAATAGTATCCTCGTCATAACTTGTTGAAGGTAAACAAATGAAAAGGGTGATATCAAATGCTCAGTAAGGCTTACAAATATCAAAAGCATGAATCAATAATAACTAAATCATAATCAAATTATCACAGTCAATATGGCATGGTGAATAAATGAAAAACATAAACCATTAATAAATTGAGAATGAAACTGCATCATTATATTGTTTTTTTAGTGAATAACTCATTGATAATAATAACTAAAAATGAATAAAGAGATGTGATTATTAGATATATTTCATGTATCTAACACATGATACCACTATACTATTAAGACGATAAATGTCTATGGGTGTAAACTCACCTAATTTTTTCAAACAAACTTAAAGGGTTTGCCACCAAATTATTTGTC
The DNA here is from genome assembly GCA_963277665.1 of Viscum album. Classification (NCBI taxonomy): domain Eukaryota; kingdom Viridiplantae; phylum Streptophyta; class Magnoliopsida; order Santalales; family Viscaceae; genus Viscum; species Viscum album. The sequence goes on from OY728125.1 coordinate 977,847,035, forward strand.
TCATGAGACATGTAGATTCATAGAGTGGCTATAAAAGGATCCAAACATCACAAAAATTCCAAAAAAAATATATTCATATATTTAATACAAGTAAAATATTCCTTCACAAAAGTTTTATAGAGTAGAGGATACAGATTCATCAATATTTCCATAGTTAAAACAACAATCCAGATAAACACCATATGTAAATTGGTGTATGGATTAAGACAATAGTCATATCCATGATAAAAAACATGGATATATTATATTTTTAAAATTTAAAATGGAAAATGATCTCAAATTGGTAGTAGATACACCATATAAGAAAGATTAATTGTGCAATACCATGTAAATGGAAATGAAATGGAAATTGAGACAAAGTCCCTTACCACGTTGTAATCAATTGAGTCGTATGGGAAAAATTATTAACCACCAAATGAATCATATAATACCGTGAATATAAAGAGAATAATTCTGATATATATCAAATTCCATTGCATAATACACCATATGTATGAAATTAGTGGTGAAAATGGAAATATCATAGAATTAAATGTTAGATATGAAACCCCTTACATTGATTGTATCATTAGACTAAGGATGAATCAATGACATAATTTTGTGTGAAAAATCTAAAACCACAAAATAAAATATTATATATTATATTAAATTATCAGAGGACATTCACATATATCCTTTAAAAAATATATCCAATGAAAATGTTGTTTAACTCAATGAATTGAAATTGAGTTAAGATATCCCTTAATTTATTCCTGAATGTGTTCTTTGATTGATCTTAAATACCTGAATGATCATATTTAGATTCATTAATTCCATAACCTCATCTACATGTAATTTATTTATTATAACCTTATTAATTTCTTTCATTTCGTTATTGATGAGTTTAATAAGATCAATTATATTTTTTTGAACCATATTCTTCCTTAGTTTTCATGATCTATTCACTTATATTTATGAATGGAATTTCATTTGAAATATGGTTAAACATCTAGAAATTTTAATATATATTATTAGTTAAATTCCAAATATTTAAATGATTTTATAATTATTTGGGATTATATACCATTAGGTTAACTCATAATTTTAATGTTACTGATATATGCTTGGATTAACTTTGTGGTTTTGTGAATAATGAACTTCTTTTCTATTATTTTTTTATATAATGAGTGTGTAAGGATTACTGAACATTGAATATGGTAACATACATATATTATGATCTATTTAAAAAATTGAAAAGGTTTGATGACAATTATTGAAGATATTAATACAAATTGTAAACTTGTCATCCCTGAATGTGATAAATTAACACATCTCGAATGGTATTTTCATTTTTAGTGTAAGTGGGGGGGGAGAGAGATATAATGAATAAATATTACATTATAATTATAAAATTCCAGCCCACGTAAGGCACTATAATTATCATAACATTTGGATTTTGGTAGGTGATGATATAGGGAAAAAATAATTAAACTAGTAAAAGAAGTTGAAAGAAAATGGAATAGTGGTTCACCTCTTCAGTAATCCTCCTTGAGAATCTCCATAAGGCATTTTTTATTTTTCATTAAGTTAGACCAGAAGATCATGGATGGGGGAAGAGGGTTTGGGAAGTGTATTTCACAGAGCATAGGGAAGGCGCAATTATTGGGTGGTTTGGGGGGAAGAGGTGTTGAAGGGTGGTTTATATAAAAGAAGGGAGGTGGGTTTTCTTAATAATATTATCATTAATTTATTATTTCATCACAAGATAAGAAATTCTATGTATTACATGACCTATAATGTAACGCCCCGACCCCAGTTACCCAAAGTCGATTCATTATTACGTAACATTGGAATGATCACAAAAGATCAAGTCTCGAATGACTGATCAGTTTAGTAGCCTTGGAAACACAAGATACATTCACAAATGTTACATTACATCATAATGTGAAAAATCACAATAACATAGTCTCCATAGTCCAAAATCATATCCCCTTTAGACTATCCCTATAGGTCAGTCATAAAATATTTCTTCCAATCCTGGGAAAATAAAACATAGAAAGGGGTGAGCTCAGATGCTCAGTAAAGATAACAATACAGCAGAAACATTCATAAATAAACATAAACATTTAAGGCAATATATAACTAAAACAAAAGCCTTTTAATCTTTTACTTAAGCATAGTATGGAAAAAATAAAATTAATTAATTCCATTTACTTATTCACATGGATATTCTACTAGTCGAATGATCACATGAAATATCAATAACCACATTTATAATGATCGAATGCATAATGCTAGACTATCATAACCACACAGTCAAGGACTGGTGCCAAGACTACAAATAATATTTAGTCAAAGCCTTATGCCAAGACACTAGTTTTTCTCATGAGACCTACCGATGCATCGATGAGCTATAGCGGGCTCCACATGTCACTTATTAAGTCCAATGCTTTACTTATATGAAAAGGATTAAATATATCATAAACCATAACATAATTGTATCACATAAAACATGAATAAAGGAAACATAACATTTCCAAATTTCAATCACAAGATATAAATAAAACACATTGATAAAATAAAAAGATTATCAAAACCATTTTCAATACCAAAATAAAAGAAAAGAATAACATGGTATTTATTTTTCATTTAAAAAAAGATATGGCTTGTAGAGGAAGCCGAAACTCAAATAATGGTCACGGCGGCAGAGAATCCATTGTATCCTCATACGTACGACAAATATAAATTCCCTTTTTTTGTTCTGTAAAACTCTTCATATAAAAATATTCCTTCTGTATAAATGTAAAAGTCAAAGGGGTTTATACACCGTATAAAAGAAAGTTCTGTATAAAACAAAATATGCCTCAATGAAAGGAGATTGAGACTAAGTGACTTACAAAGATCATTTTTTTAAATAAAATATATCCATTATGTGTATTAAGTATAATTACACATAAAGAAAGTACAAATACAAGAATGTACTTAATAATATAATGACGTAATTTGAAAGTAGAAGATTAACCCAAAGAATGAAAATTGGGTTAAGAAGTTCCCTTATCTCATGTATGACTTGACTCGATCGTTCATTAATCTCCTGAATAATAAACTAGAGTTAATTTCTTCTTGCTTAAGAACAATTTTCAAGTTTATTATTCCTTTTATATCACTTCTTACCATGTTATGAACATTATGTAATTATTTATGTTAATAACGGCTGTTTTTTTGATCTTTGGTACTTGAGTCAAAAATAAACATCTTATAATTACAAGTTGTTCATGTGGTAAAATATCTATTATACCCAGAATTATATTAATGATATAGATATCATAGATATCATATATATCCCATATATAAATGCATTTATAATATTACATAACATTTAGAGGTAAGAAATGAAATGCACCATTCATGGAGATGGTAAGCCGTACGTACGCATGAACTCTACATTACTTTCTATTTCATATTTAATGGACTGAAATAATATTGATATAAATATATATTATAAATCTAGTATAATATCATATATAATATCATTAACTATATCCTTTGTACGTCCCACATATGGCATTAATGATTCAAATCACTTTGAGGGGGTGGTAGTCCGAACTTCCTAAAATGAAATTATTGCATTTACCCATAATAGAAACCATAAAGTTATGCCATAAATGAAACATATAGAAGAATAAGGAAAACATTAACATAATAAATATGATATTTAAAAATAGTCTCATCATAATGGCCATTATGGGAGGTGTTAAAAGAATATTGAACAATCATCGTTTCGTGAGACAGTAATTCACCACCCACAGAAACAGTATGTTCATTAACCATTAGAAGAAGGTGTGTGTAAGTGTAAATAAAATAATTCACTTACAAACATCATATTATAATTAATATACTTGTTTTGTTACAAAATAAAGTAATAAAAATAGTTTAGGTGGTTGTAGAAGCAAAATAAAACAAAAGAACATAAGAGAAGTCATTACCTTAAAATCATGTAACTCTTTTTGATTTGAGAAAAAGGCTTACATGGAAATACTTATACCCAAAGTGAGGCTTCTAGTAGATATATATGGATGTTGATATAGTATTTGGGCAGAGGTTGGATGAGAAAAATGGATTTTATGGTGTCAATAAAGTGGTAGAGGTGGGGGCCTTTTATAAGACGAGAGGAGGGGCACTCTTGGAAAGTCATGAAATGTTACAATATTGTGAAATGTTTTTCGGATTTTAAAGGTCCCAAAATAATGGATTTCGAGGATAGGGTGATAAGAGTTCTATTTACACCCATCCAATATGCTTTAGAAAAGTGTAAGTCATAGATTTCACCTTATCTTTTCAGTTTATTTAAATCATTCATTAATGAGGTAATCGCTGCATCATCATGTTGTAATAAATAAATTTATTTATTTAATGCCTAAAAATTATAAAAAGTTACCATGATATATGAAATCATATTATATTTCCAATTAATATTTATATTCATAATGTTAACTTATATAAACCCATGTAATAATTGTTGTAGTAAAACAACACATGTTTGTGACACTTTTTTTTTTAATTTAAATAAAAAGTTATTAATGTCATTTTCTTATCCATGTGGCTTCATGGGGTCCCCAAGTTGACCCATGGATTGTATTGGTCGGACTTGACTTACCCAATAAGGTTTGGACAAATGTAAAGATAATTTCATATTATTATAACATTATATTTACCTTAAATTACACTAATTACCTTTAATAGCGATTAATAAAACATAAAAGTTAATGTTCACCAAAAATTAATTTCATCCCATTGAACCAAATTTTACTTAATAAATAAAACCATGTACTTCATATTTTTGAAATATAATTCTCAGAAGTGGGAAAGTTTCATTTAAATGAAAAATTAGTTTTTTAAGAACCACTCAGTGGTTTCACTATTCATCGAAAATTGAAGTTTTTTTAAAAAATACCAAAATTTCACACAAAGATATATTTGATATTCCTAATTAATAATTGATGTCTATTTTAAAAAATTAAAAACATATAAGTTGAATTAATTAATTTAATAATTAATTCCCACTGTCAGAATAAATAGCGTGTTTTTAAGAAATAATATATATCGAAAGATTGACAATTGTTTATGTCCAATTTAAAAGTGAAATTAATTCTAATGACCACCATTGGATACAATGGTAAAAAAATATTGTAATTATACATTAAAACCACTCAATATTATAATTTATCACTATAAATTATTTTGATTTAAAAGGCTGTTTTTAAGAATTTTTTTCTATTCATAGAAAATTGGAAGTTCTTAGAAAATTACAAAAAATTCAACTTAGGAAAATTTCGATATTCCGAATACAAAAATTTAGTCCATTATGATATAAAAAATTTATATAATTTCAAAATGTGGGTATTACTATTCATAATTCCTACTTTGATTGGTCTCGGTGTGTTAGAACATGAAGTTGCGTACAACACACGCTGCTTTATTATTCAAAGAGAAGCGTACCATGGAAGCTTGGGGAGTTACATATAATAGTAATAACTACATGTGATTTAGATTTCTGGGTGATTAAATCACTCATGATGCTATGAATAGTTAATTTAAATTATAATATATTTATACAATAAAATAATGTATTTTACTATTCACAAAAATTCTAGTATTACAAAAAAATCCAAAAAAATTCACCATAACCAATTATCGACCTGTCAAATCCTAAAATTAAATCCATTTTTCAATAATAATTTGACAAATATGATAGATTTATTTTTTATTTAAGATCATTATTTAATCAAAAAATACAAAAACGTAAAATATTCATCTTCATTTTTAGGGTGCCTAAATTTTATTTACACTTTCATGGGTGTGGTTACAATTAATAAGAGTCGTATTACTATTCATAACGGTATGTTACATTTAATAAGGGTAAGATAATATTCCAAAGGGTTGGTTACTATTCACTGAAAATTAGAAGGATTCTAGCATAATCTAAATATCACCCTGATTGCAACTGTGTATGCCCGTTTTTTGAAATTCAAAACACATAAGTGAAAATTTTAAATTTAATGGGTAGATTATGAATAAATAATAAAATTAAAAAAATTTTGTTTCATAGAGACTCAGTTCATCATGTATTATAGGATAAAAATTGATTGTATTTAAGAGAAACTTACTATAAACTATTTTGGGTGTAATCAAGATTAGTGAATCAATGGTATAATTTTGTAACTCATTTTTTTAACTAGAAATCCTAATATGGGTTAATAAAACATTATTTAAAAAAGTGGGAAGGTCAAATTGGAATCTTTCCTAGAAAAAATATAACTATGTTCCCATATAAAATAACATATGTGGAATGTGAACTTATATTCATGGAAGAGAGTACTAATTTCCAAATAATGATGGATAGTGATTTGAACATTGGTCATAACAAAGTAAACGATCATGAGAATGTATGTGACAATAAAACCATAAAACAATGAGGTGTGAAGAAGATAATCAATTAATCATTAATGATTGCAAAAAATTGAAAACCTTCATTTTATTGATTATTTATATATATGTGAGTGATCATTTTACTATTAAGAAATAGAACATGGGAAAAACAATTACTATATTTCTTCAAACCCATACATTCAATTTTACCCTATGGTTTTTTGTTTTAATTGGATTTCAGCTCTATATCATGCCATATTCCAAATAATTAATCTCCATGATGAATCTTTAGAATGAAAAAATCATTAAAATTAACATCAAATAAATCATGAAATCTATAATATCATTAATAGTTAATCTTCATATATTTACTAAAACCAAAATGGTCATCACAAGGTATTATGATAGAAAATATTATTATACGTTAAGATGTGTAAATAATTATTTTAACCCCAAAATTTCCACAGTAACCCACATTTTACAATGTAGATTATTCTATAAATACATGACCTTATATCCATATTTTCCTCAACAACACGAACATTAAAGAACTAATTTCCCTCAAAGGATATCTCATATATTTATATTAAATACCAAAATATTTTATGGAATTAATCCCAAATAATCCTTGATGTTAAACTAAATGACACACAATAGGGTTACTTGTACCTCAACCTAATAAAATATATCCAAAAGTATTATTAATAATTTTTAATTCCCAATACATGAATAATAAAAAGGGTGTATATAATATTTTATATGTGTGATAAAACTTGAAATTATAAACCAATGATGTTATACTAGATTCATATTTTAAACTATCATGGAAACATCACAATCTCAATATTTATGTAAACTGTTATTTAAAAATAAAAATAAATAATCAAAACCCGCAATATCATATATGGTTTTAAAAAAATATTGACATTTCTCACATTTATTTTGATAAATGTGACCCAATTTTAGCCATCAAAATCATACACCATTAAATATAAATACAATATTACTTACATACCAATAGAACATTTAGGATTTTAGTATTATATGATTAGAAATAATATTACATAACATTGAAAATGTTTTTCTGTAATACTTTTTTTCCACGATAACTATATTTTATCTTTCCATATTATATATTAATTATATAACACATGAAACCCATCCAGAAATATCTTACATACCTTATTTCTTCATAACCATGGAAACAAAAACATCATAAATGTGATATCAAATTCACATTATTGATATAAAAATTAATTAAAAATATAATATCTTTAGTGATAATAAGATGAGAATATGGGTATGAAAACATATTCAATTTTCATAATAATAATATAAGTTAATTCATAGCCATTAAATACTAGAACATGGATACTAAGACAATACATATAAACATTGGTAATTACAATATTGATATGACTTCAACATCATTATCCATATTAAAATAATATTTTATCAAAGGAATATTTAGAACCAATGCTATGCTTTGAAAAATAATGTTTCTTTCATAGTATATAACATATTTTTCATGTTATAAAAAATTGGATAATTTAAATTATCTATTAGGATTAATATAACACCGTTAACATTCTCATCACATGGGACTAACATGTAATAAGATAACTCTATAATATTTTATGAGTAACTTATAATCAATTAACATTATCTCTTTACCCAAATAATTGTAGGGATATAACTGACTTAGCCATACATTATTTATTATATTACAAATAGCCATTGTGTTACAATAGGAAACCCATATATCTTCCAAACATTATCCAAGTACCATATAATGAATAAAAATTTTGAAGGTTTCAATTTTTAATATAACAATCTTGAAAACAAATATGATTCCTTTTTTAGGATGATTATCCCATGGAATGGAAATGGATTCCCTAAAAATATCTTTTAAAAAATCATAATTCATACAAAGAAATAATAATCATGGTATACTGGAAACATATCCCTTTTATATCAAAGGAAAATAATAAAGGATATTTCTATACATGAAAAATACTTTTAAAGTAACTGTAAATTAATTTCCTTGAAAATTAGGATACTATCCATTTATATTAATAATATTTTATAAAAATATCCCATTTTTTTAGGAAAAATGTTTCTTAAAATTTATCAACTAAAATTATAAAAAAATATTAATATAATATTGGACTTCTGGTGGTGTAAAGAAATCATTTTTAGATGTTAAAATGAATGCCACGTTCAAACATTGGTTAAAAGCTAAAAGTTATATTTTTTGGAAATGATAGAAATATTATTTTTTCAACAATTGTAAATAAAACAAAATATTTTTGAAAATGAATTTTAAAAAATAATTTCTTCCTATAATAGTAAAATTTGTAAAATATTTAAAATATCATGAATATAGAAGATAAAATATTCTCGATTAGAATAAGAAATATTATTGGATTTCATTCACGTAAATTCTTTTGATATTCTTAAGTACCCAAAATAGTTAAATGTAAGTAAATATGAAAAACATCAGAAATAAATTGGGGAGAAGAATCGATATGTTATTTAATAAATTATGATCATGAAATTATTTCCAAAGGAACCTTGATCATAAAAAATCCTAAAAAAAAATTATATTGTAACATAAAGTTGTTACCTATTTGTTAAAATTCGAATAAAAACAAATATTATGTAAAAATATGATATAGATATTTAATTCTCATAAATTACATGAATTAATATTAAATAACTCATCCATGGGGTAGTATGTAAACATTCAAATAAATCATGATGCAAGTGATGAAACTTGTTTCAAGAAATTGAGATTGGTATAATGAAAACCCTTAAAAATATGAGAACATTTTAAGAGATATTTAATCTCTGATGTTATTATGTGAACATTTTTAAATCCACATAACAAGTGTAAATAAATCATTAGAAAATTTATATAAAAATTCACACATAACCATGTAATAACATTGTGAATAATGATGTATTCTAGTATATTGAATTTAAATTCCGTTATGAAAACTCTAACCTCAGGTTCCGACTAGCCAGGTATGTCCTTTTCCTCTTATATAAAAATATAATATTAATTATTTTATTATGTAATAAATTTTATTTGTTTATTGTTCTATAATTTATCTATAAATTTCATTTATTTTAATTACATATATTATTGCATAGATGGTTTATCCTACATTAGATGCTTTGAGGATGTTTGATTCTTTATTTTAAAAAGACATTGTTAAGTTAACCATGGTAAAAGTTACCACTATTAATTAATATCCAAAATAATAATAATAAAATAGTTATAATTATCATTTTTAAAATAAAATTTTACATCAATCCATGAAAGGAAGAATGAAAAAAATCACATAACTTCGTAGAGTTAGTATTCCACACAAACAAATGAGAAGAGTCATCGTTTTCCAACTCTAAGAAAGGTAAGAAGGTATGTAATATTCTCTATTTACATAATACTAATTATTTAATTAATAACATATATAAACACATATATATTTATTTCTTAAACCCATTATAATAATAATCCTTTTGAGGTGCTGATAAAAAATGAAGCATAATGTTATGTGGAAGTGTTAGTCTAAACGTACACATAAATAGTTTTTTCATTATAGATACAATTGAAATAGATATGAATAAAGTTAAAATATTAATTAAAAAAATAAATAAATAAATATATGATACTTTTATATTATATTTGAATGTATTTTATTGAAATTAATGAGGTAAAAGGTGTAGAAAAATGAAAACGCTTAGTTAATATGATTACCTCCATTTTCCATGGGTATTGTATTATAAAAATAAAGAATACTATATAATATTTATAAAAATGTTATGATGGTTTTTATAGGTTTTTCATGATAAAACCATCAATACATGTAGGAAATAGAGGAGATGTGGTGTCTATTTATAAATGTGGGGAGGGGAACACATGGACTAAAATAAACTATAAGATTGATATAAATTAATTTCCATTTTGAAGTGTCAAAAAATATAAATATATAAATATATAATTTATATAAGTCAATATAATATAAAACTTCAAATTTGGAAAATTTTATGTGATTTTTATTGTTAATATTTCATTCTTAGCCCCAATTTAACCCTATTTAACGATTACCATGATAATTCGATTTTTAAGAAATAGTAGGCAATAAATTTATAAAGATGGAAAAGAGACCTATAAGTGGAAATCAGTTGATATTATTAATCATTTATATTTCAATTTCAATAATATAATATTTTTAGGAATTTTAATTCGTTCAATTAATTATTATTTACATAAAATTTCTGTAAGATAATTTCAATGATTATTCATATATTTGAGTATAAAAAATGATCATGATAGTAATGTATTTAAATTATATACATATAAAAATAATAAATAAATTATATTTTCTAAAAATATTGAATATACTCTATAAATCACAAAAAGATATTATTTTTAATGTTTTTTAAAATTATTTACTTGATTTTTCTACTACATTCAAAAGCACTATGTCGGCGTTGTGTAACTATTAAGAGAATTGTATCAACATCAAAAATTAAAAACAAGTTAACTTAATAAAAAATTTATTCAACATGAAAATAAAAACTCATAAAAACTCATTATTTATTTCTATATATGTACCAAATATTATGAATATTAAAAAAAATTCCATTTTTTAATTTTACTTTACATTAAATAATATAAAGGACTTTATTAAGGAAAAAGAGAACATAAAATTACATATATTGTAACACCCCAGGTAAATAAAGAATATTACATTTTTATATTTATCCCAATTTGTGGAAGAAATTTCAATATTAATTTAAATGGAACGCTATGCTCGATGGCATACCCAATACGCAACAACGAGTTCCTTTGAAATCTTACGTTGCACTCTAATAATAAAATAATATTATTTTAAAAAGTAGTTAACACATAGCCATTGTTTTGGCGGGAATGAATAAAAATAACTAAATTATGATTAAATATGTGTGTTAAATGTTTTTACTTTTATCCAATAAATTTTAGAGGCTGAAAATACAAATGAATCCAATCTTAAGCATTGAATACACTAGTATTTGTTAAAATATTGTTTTACTACCTTTTGAAGGCAAACCATTTTTTAAATCAAACATTTTACAATTTTATAATCTCTATTTTTGAAAATAAACATATTATTTATGATTGGGACATATAAATTTACCTTGGGTTAATTTTTGGTATTTTTCTGACAATGTTCATTTTTCAATGAATAGTGAAAAATACTGCATTTTACATCAAAACTGTATTTTCATATAATTTAATTATATGGTTATATTATCTATTTAATTTGTTTTAAAGTGTAATTGGAATATAATTTTACCATTTAATCCAATTATGGTCATTGGGATTAATTTCACTTTGGAATTGGGCATAAACAAGTGCCAAACTTTTCATAAATATTGTTTCTAAAAAACCCGCTATTTGTTTTGACAACGGGAAGTTTTTATAAATTAATTATTGCAATTTATGTGTTTGGAATTTGGTAAAATGGATTACATATTTGGAATCATAAGTTCCAAATTATGTAATTAAGACTCTTTTGTTTTTTGACATTATGAATAGTAACGTCGGTAATTATCTTTAATTATCTTGATTAATGAGTAATCGGTAGTTAAAGATAATAAGATAATATCATAATAATAAAAATGACCCAAACATGTGTCATAAGGCTACTGTTTGTCTCATTTCTGACCATGGGATTCCCTGTGACAAACTTGGGGGCCCCATGGAATCACTTTTGTGAGAAAGTGACTTTTTATCTTTTTATTTTTAAAGAATGTTAAATGTAACAAAGAATGTATCACCTAAGTAAAATATTTTTAATTTTGTCTAAATAAATTATAATTTGGACTATAAATATTCATTGGAAATCTAAAAATGTTTTCTACATCATAGTATTTTTTTTATAATTTTTAGACATTAAATAAATTAAATTATTTTTGACATCATAATGATGCAGCGATGACCTCATTATTTAACGATTTAAATAAAATGGAAAGATAATGTAAATTATAAGACCAACACATGTCCAAAACCTATTGGATGGGTGTATTTAGAACCATTATCACCTTATCCTCGAAACACATCAATGTGGGACCATTAAAATCCGAAACTCATTCTAAAATAAAGTAACATTTCCTTACATTCCAAGAGTGCCCCTCCTCTCCTCTTATAAAAGGCCCCCACCTCTACCACCTTACCCACACTTCCAAAGCCTTTGATCATCCAACCCCTGCCCATTTTGTCTCTCCACATCACTCTATAACTCTTTGAAACCTCACTTTGGGTAGAATCCTTCCCAAGGAAGCCTTTGAGCTCAAACTAAAGGGAGTTACCCGATTTTAAGGTAATGTCTTCACTTGAGTCCTTTTGTTTTATTTTGCTTCTACAACACCCTAAACTATATTTATTCATTTATTTTGTAACACCTACAGTATATTCAATATACTAGGATGTTGTTATAATAATTATTCGAGCTACACTTACACACACCTTTGTCTAATGGTTAATGAACATACTGTTTCTGTGGTTGGCGATTTTCTGCCTCACGAAATGATGATTGTTCTATATTCTTTTAACACCTTTAAATGTGGCCATTATGATGTCACTGTATTTTATATATGATATATATGGTATTTATGTTTACTATATGCTTCTGTATTTTATATTTAAAACATACCTTTATCTTTTCATGTTGTGTAAATGTGATAATTTCATATGAGGAAGTGTGGACTACCGCCCCCTCAAGTGATGTGACTCGTACATGCAATACATGGAATGTATAAAGTAAAAAATTAATGAACATATGTGACCTATATAACATATATATTATACTGGAATTATAATATATATATATATATCATTTATTTTTAATTCCATTAATATGACAAAAAATGAAAGTAGCGTTCATGCGTACGTACGGCCTACCATCTCCATGAATGGTGCTTTTAATTTCTTTGTCCAAATGCTATGGAATAGTATAAATTGAATATATACTGGATATATAAGATATTTAAAACATAAATACTATTTTGGATATGATGTACCTATAATTACATGGAAAATTATTTTCCAACAAGTTCAATTTTTGACTCAAGTACCAATGATCGTTTAAACGACCGTTATTAACTAAAATAATTACATAGTGTTCATGACATGGTAATAAGAGATATAAAAGGAATAATGAACTTGAAAATGGTTTTTAAGGAAGTATAAATTAACTCAATTTTATTATTCATGATATTAAAGAACGATCGATTCAAGTCGGACCTGAGGTAAGAGATCCTATTCCTCTCTTTCTTTTTAAGTACACTCTTTTATGTAATTTCTTTTAAAGCTCATATTTCGTTTTATTGGGATGTTATTTTATATTAATATTACTGTAATTTTTATGTTCATGTGATGAGAGACCCTATTGTCTCTCATCAATCCATTTTGGATGTTTTGAGTGGCGTCGCTAGGCTGGCGAATTTTCGTAAGAGATCTAACATCTCTCTCTCTTTTTAAGTACTCTCCTTTATGTCACTTATTTTAAGCTCCTCTTTGTTATGTTTGGGGATGATCTTTTATATTCCCCTTTCTATAAACATTATTTTAATATGATGAGCGACCCTATTTTATCTCATTAATCCATTTTTTGACGTTTTAAGTGGCGCCATTAGGCTGCCGAGTTTTCGTAAGGGATTTTTCATCTCACTTTTATTCCCTTGAGATTTATGCTACATTTTCCACAATTTCCTTTTAGTGGTGTATGTACTTCCAATTATTTTACTCATTTTGTAATATAATTTCTTTTATGAGTATTTACATCAATGTTTTATTGTCCTTCTTTCACGAGGTGTATGTTTTGAAAGATACCCATGTCGGTAAGCGAACCTTTCACCCTCCTCTTTTTAAAAGACTTATTTTGTTGGGTATTTTAATTTATATATTTTTATGTTGGGATATGTTCTCATATATCCATATTGATGTAAACTTTATGTCCAAGTGATGAGATACCCTTTTTTTGTCTCTCATCAACTCATTTTGATGTGATGTCGTTAGGCTGTCAAGGGACCTTCTTAACCCAATTTCGATTTCTTTGAGTTCAACATGTAGTTATTGAATATGTCATCCTTTGAATATGTGTGAATGACCTTTTATTGTTTTACACTTGATTTCCAAATATATTTGGTGTATTTATATTTGTCACACATAATTTTGAGATTGATTTATCCTTAATTTAAGGATACCTTCTTTATAAGGGATTTCATCACATTTTACATTTCTATTGCGACATAATTTTTGTTGTGCACCAATTAACTCTTATATGGTGTATATACTATCCTTTGGAATATTATATCATGAATCCATTTATTCTCATGATATTATAAAGTTATGACTAAATTTTATTTCTCAATTATTGTATTCAAGTGTCTATAATTTTGGTAAAAACTCTTTAACCAAAATATCGCTTTAAATGTTTTAATGATTCGTTCTTCTTAATATCCATGTTTTCAAAATGGTTTTAAGGATTTATTTATATGGATATTAATGGTTTAAAATTTTTTAAAGCTTCAAGGTGGTATGGGACGCTTTTATTCAAAAATCTCTTTATTAAATGTTTTAAATGGTTTTAGAAATGGTTTCTTTTTTAATAGATTCATTATTTCAATGTCCCAAAATGTTATATTCTGATTGAAATGTGGAAATGTTATGTTTCCTTTATGCATGTTTTATGTGATACGTTTATGTTATGGTTCTTGGGAATTTTTATGAAAACGGGTGGTTCCGTGATAAACTAAGGGCGGGTGAGCCCGATATAACTCTCCAATGCATTGGGTAACACGAAGGAGTGAAATGTTAAGGTTTCTCTGAAGAGATTTAGAGAATATACTATGGTGGGTATTCCAAACGTAACCAATAGGGTTACTCCCTACGTAATAATGTTATTAATGCCTCAAGTTACCTTTTATGTCTTATGATTTCTATGATTTATTGATGATTTGATGAGGTATGTTAAAGTGCCTATGTTTTATGGGTAATGTATGATTTCATTCTTATGTATATATGAACTCATGTTTCCTTTTCATATTTTTATAACCCTTACTGATATTTTTATGCTCATCCCAAGTTTTTTTGAAATGTTTTTCATAGTTCAAGGGAAAGGTACATGTTATGATGATAGTGTCAAGGAAGTGTCAAGAAATAATCCATGCTTTATTTTTAAATAAGTTTCCATTGATGAAAAAAATGAATACTATATTTTATGTAACCACTTTGTGTAAATGTGGAATGTAATGCACATTTTATGATCTAATTATCTAAAACTCTAAACCTGAAAAGATCCGCAATGTGTAATCTTGTATTAACTCAATGTTAAGTAAGGTTTAAGGATGTGGCCTTATAGTTGGTATCAAAGGTTGGTTTAAATAACTTTAGAGGTTAGGCTATTCTTTAAGAATAAGTGACATTATCATAATGGTTAGGATTTCAGAAAGAGTCCTAGTTTTAGATAAATTGAATGAGTAAGTATATCTTAGTGTTTATCTTCCTCATTAGTACACGATGGTTTTGTTGATATACTCACACTGACCTTTCTGGTTTTAGTAAATGGCTGGATCTAGCAGGAACCAAAGTAACAGTGGATGTGAAGGAAACTATGACAGTTTTTTGAGCAAGAAACTGAATGATATGGGAGCTGCAATGAGAACTCTTGTTTTATCCTCAACCAACTATCTGGAGTCATGATTGACCACCTAAACCTTGGTAATTTCTCTAAGGGATCATATATGCAAGAAACAAATCCCTACGGAAGTACATGAAATAATAATAAAGGTAAGTGTGTTCAAAAACCTATGTGTCAAAGATGTGGAAGGAAACACATAGGAAAATGTTTCAAAGGGACTAAAATATGCTATAGATGTAGAAATGAAGGTCATAAAGCAAGAACCTTCCATGTAAAAAGGAAGCATCCAGTTGAATCGAGGAAAGGGAAAGAAGTTCTTTCTGAGGGATCAATTTAATGTTTTAAATGTGGTGTGAATGGTCATTATGCAAACACATGTCCTATGAAGAAGTTTCGTGAATGGGATCACCAAGATCATAAAAATGTTCGTTTACCAATACCTAATTCCATTCCGATTGAGGATGAAGAAACTGAATATGACCAATCAAAGGTACTGATTATTTCATAACTATTGTTTTCCTATTTTGGAATCTTAGGATATGATTCATGATTTTGTTTGTAGGAATGAAGTATTTTAGAATAAGTTGGAAAGGAATGGTTAATGAATCATTAAGAATGTTAAATGATTACGAAGTCAACATATAAGGGATTCAAGAGTTATGGTGAAATTCTTAAGAGTATTAAGTTTCTTTTTGATGATGGGGTTACATTAGAAGACTTTTTTTAGTATGTGTAACCCTGATGTTTAATATATAAATAATTTTATTCAAGGAATAGTTATCTTTTCTTTTGTGGACATAGTTATAAAGAACCATTTGGGTTTATATGATCCTTACTTTTGAGGTAATTATGGGTTACTATATGTTATGATGGAAGTGAAAGGCATGAGATAAAATTGAGGTTAAATTATGTTATGGTTATTTTTGTTGATTTTATATATTTCTGGGGAATGATTTGAGAATTATATAGTTTTGGAAAAAGGACAACACGCAGACCGTGTGAAAACCTGTCGCATCAGACAAAGCTGCGGGAATCGAACCCACAACCAAAGTGAAACTGGTATTTATCGCCTACCACTGGACTACGTGAAGTCCCTGGTTAGTTTGACTCATTATTTTTAGTTAGATTATTTTAAGAATTAAGAGAAATTTGATTTTGGGTTATTTATGGAAATATATTAACCTATTATGGAGGATATGTGATTAGGTAAATTACTTTTCAATACAAGACTTTAAGAGCAACTGATGTTGTTTGGAGATAAATGTTACGATTTATCTTGGAAGACTATGTGACTAAAACCTAAAAATATTTGGGTTCCAATCTCATTTTGTTTTACATTGAAGGATTTTATGGACAAATTGTTTATCGAATGGTCCTCATTGAACTTTGGGTTTTCTTGGAAAAATTTTGGAGATTAAGAATAGATTTTCTTTTTATAATGGGATATCCTTTTCTAGATTATCTAGTCTTGTCCTAACCTTTTTGTTTTTTGTTTTGGTTAATGTCTAAAGTCATGGGATTTATATATTTCTCTTTTGTGGATTATGTGATTCTCTAGAAGTTGATTATAGTACTCTTAATGTGAACAAGTCTTCCTAAATACTCGTCTTTTGGGAAAAGTATGAGTTTGTGTAATAAATCTAATAAAAGTTGAAAGTCAACATGATAAGTAATTATGTTTACTTATGAATAAATTCCTCAATAAAAAGTAACATAAAACAAAAATGTTGTCTATTAACGTTTCCTACTGGGGAATCGAATACTGTTTAACCCATCATAATTTTGTGATTTTCTTGTAGTTAACTTTCTCCTAAATATGTTTTCTATTACTCTTCATCAGAACATGATCCTATGTTTTCTCCTCCATGTCCATGTTTTCCTACATGGAATCCTAGTATGGGTTAACTCGGGTGACCTCTATACTTCTCTTTCTTTATTTTAAAGTGATTGTTTTACCGACTCTTGTTCCGATGTGGGATTTTCAATGATATTTCCAAGCCTAGTTTTATAATTGCGAGGACGCAATTTCCAAAAGGGGGGAAGGATGTAACACCCCAGGTAAATAAAGAATATGACATTTTTATATTTATCATTATTTGTGGAAAAAATGTCAATATTAATTTACATGGAACGCTATGCTCCATGGCATACCCAATACGCAACAACGAGTTCCTTTGAAATCTTACGTTGCACTCTAATAATAAAATAATATTATTTTAAATAGTATTTAACACATAGCCGTTGTATTGGGGAGAATGAATACAAATAACTAAATTACGAATATATATGTGTTTTAAATGTTTTTAC
Organism: Viscum album; assembly: GCA_963277665.1. Classification (NCBI taxonomy): domain Eukaryota; kingdom Viridiplantae; phylum Streptophyta; class Magnoliopsida; order Santalales; family Viscaceae; genus Viscum; species Viscum album. Next base: position 977,865,442 of record OY728125.1, read on the forward strand.
TTTTATCCAATAAATTTTAAAGCCTTAAAATACAAATGAATCCAATCTTAACCATTGAATACACTAGTATTTTTTAAAAGATTGGTTTACTACCTTTTGATGCAAAACCATTTTTTAAAACCAATATTTTGACAATTTTATAAGCTATATTTTTCAAAATAAACATATTATTTATGATTGGGACATATAAATTTACCTTGGGTTAATTTTTGGTATTTTTCTGACAATGTTCATTTTTCAATGAATAGTGAAAAGTATTGCATTTTACATTAAAAATACTTTTTATATAATTTAATTATATGGTTATATTATCTTTTAAATGTGTTTTAAAGTGTAATTGGAATATATTTTTACCATTTAATCCAATGATGGTCATTGGGATTAATTTCACTTTGGAATTGGGCATAAACAAGTGCCAAACTTTTCATAAATATTGTTTCTAAAAAACCCACTATTTGTTTTGACAACGGGAAGTTTTTTTCAATTAATTATTGAAATATATGTGTTTGGAATTTGGTAAAATGGATTACATATTTTGAATCAGATGCTCCAAATTATGTAATTAAGACTCTTTTGTTCTTGGACATTATAAATAGTAACGACGATAATTATCTTTAATTATCTTGATTAATGAGTAATCAGGTAGTTAAAGATAATAAGATAATATCAAAATAATACAAAATTACAAAAACATGCATCCTAAGGCTACGGGTTGTCTAATGGCCGACCATGGGATGCTTTGTTCCAATCTTGGGGGCCCCATGGAATCACTTTTGTGAGAGAGTGACTTTTTATCTTTTTATTTTTAAAGAATGTTAAATGTAACAAAGAATGTATCATCTAAGTAAAATATTTTTAATTTTGTCTACATAAATGATAATTTTTGACTATAAATATTCATTGGAAATATAAAAAGTTTTTCTACATCATAATATTTTTTTTATAATTTTTAGACATTATATAAATTAAATTATTTATTACAACATAATGATGCAGCAATGACCTCATTATTTAACGATTTAAATAAAATGGAAAGATAATGTAAAATATAAGACCTAAACTTGTCCAAAACCTATTTGATGGGTGTATTTCCAACCCTCATCCCCTTATCCTCTAAACACATCAATGTGAGACCATTAAAATCCGAAACTCATTCTAAAATAAAGTAACATTTCCTTACTTTCCAAGAGTGCCCCTCCTCTCCTCTTATAAAAGGCCCCCACCTCTACCACCTTACCCACACTTCCAAAGCCTTTGGCTCGTCCGACCCCTGCCCATTTTGTCTTTCCACATCACTCTCAAACTCCTTGAAGCCTCACATTGGGAATAAGCCTTCCCAAGGAAGCCTTTGAGCTCAAACCAAAGGGAGTTACGCGATTTTAAGGTAATGTCTTCACTTGAGTCCTTTTGTTTTATTTTGCTTCTCCAACCCCCTAAACTCTTTTTATTCATTTCATTTGTAACAAATAATGTATCTTTAATATACTAGGATGTTTTTATAAGAAGTATTCGAGCTAAACTTTCACACACCTTCGTCTAATGGTCAAAGAACATACTGTTTCTATGGTTGGCGATTTTCCGCCACATGAAACGATGATTGTTCAATATTCTTTTAACACCTTTAAAGGTGCCCATTATGATGTCACTGTATTTTATATATGATATATATGGTATTTATTTTTACTATATGCTTCTTTATATTATATTTAAAACATACCTTTTTTCTTTTCATGTTGTGTAAATACGATAATTTCATATGAGGAAATGTGGACTGCCGCCCCCTCAAGTGATGTAACTCGTACATGCAATACATGGAATGTATAAAGTATAAAATTAATGAAAATATGTGACCTATATAACATATATATTATACTGTAATTATAATATATATATATCATTTATTTTTAATTCCATTAATATGACAAAAAATGAAAGTTGCGTTCATTCGTACGTACGGCCTACCGTCTCTATGAACGGTGCTTTTAATTTTTTTTCTCCAAATGATATGGAATAGTATAAAATGAATATATACTGGATATATATGATATTTAAAACATAAATACTATTTTGGATATGATGTACCTATAACTACATGGGAAATTATTTTCCAACAAGTTCAATTTTTGACTCAAGTACCAATGATCGTTTAAACGACGGTTATTAACTAAAATAATTACATAGTGTTCATGACATAGTAATAAGTGATATAAAAGGAATAATGAACTTGAAAAAGGTTCTTAAGGAAGTAGAAAATAACTCAAGTATATTATTCAGGATATTAAATAACGATCGAGTCAAGTCGGACCCGAGGTAAGGGATCCTACTCCTCTCTTTCTTTTTAAGTACACTCTTTTATGTCATTGCTTTTAAAGCTCATATTTCGTGTTATTGGGATGTTATTTTATATTAATATTACTTTAATTTTTATGTTCATGTGATGGGAGACCCTATTCTCTCTCATCAATCCATTTTGGAGGTTTTTAGTGGCGCTGTTAGGCTGCCAAATTTTCGTAAGAGATCTAACATCTCTCTCTCTCTCTAAGTACTCTCCTTTATGTCACTTATTTTAAGATCCTCTTTGTTATGTTGGGGGATGATATTTTATATTCATCTTTCTATAAACATTATGTTAATATTATGAGAGACCCTATTGTATCTCATCAATCCATTTTTGGATGTTTTAAGTGGCGCCATTAGGCTGCCGAGTTTTCATAAGGGTTTTTTCATCTCACTTTTATTCCTGTGAGATTTATGCTACATTTACCACAATTTCCATTGAGTGGTATATGTAATTACCATTATTTTACTCATTTTGTAATATAATTTCTTTTATGAGTATTTACATCAACGTTGTATTGTCCTTTTTTCACGAGGTGTATGTTTCGAAAGATATCCATGTCGGTAAGGGAACCTTTCACCCACCTCTTTTTAAAAGGCTTATTTTGTTGGGTCTTTTAGTTTACATATTGTTATGTTGGGATATGTTCTCATATATCCTTATTGATGTAAATTTTTTGTCCATGTGATGAGATACCATTTTTTTGTCTCTCATCAACTCATTTTGATGTGACGCCGTTAGGCTGTCAAGGTAACTTCTTAACCCAATTTCGATTTCTTTGGGTTCAACATGTAGTTATTGAATATTTAATCCTTTGAATATGTGTGAATGACCTTTTATTGTTTTACACATTATTTGTTCTTATATTGGTTGTGTTTATATTTTTCACACATAATTTTTAGATTTATTTATCCTTAATTTAAGGATACCTTCTTTATAAGGGATTTCATCACATTTTACATTTCTATTGAAACTTAATTGTTGTTATGCACAAATTCACTTTTTTATGGTGTATATACTGTCCTTTGGAATATTATATCATGAATCCATTTATTCTCATGATATTATAATGTTCTGACTAAATGTTATTCCTCAATTATTGTATTCAAGTGTCTATAATTTTGGTAAAAACCCTTTAACCAAAATATCGCTTTAAATGTTTTAATGATTTGTTCTTATTATAATCCATGTTTTAAAAATGGTTTTAAGGATTTATTTTTATGGATATTAATGGTTTAAATTTTTTTAAAGATTCAAGGTGGTATGGGACACTTTGATTCAAAAATCTCTTTATTAAATGTTTTAAATTGTTTTGGAAATGGTTTCTTTTTTAATAGATTCATTATTTCAATGTCCCAAAATGTTATATTCTGATTGAAATGTGGAAATGTTATGTTTCATTTATGCATGTTTTATGTGATACGTTTATGTTATGGTTCTTGGGCATTGTTATGAAAACGGGTGGTTCTGTGATAAACTAACGGCAGGTGAGCCCGATATATCTCTCTAATGCATTGGGTAACACAAAGGAGTGAAACGTTATGGTTTCTTCGAAGAGATTTAGGGAATATACTATGGTGGGTATTCAAAACGTAACCAAGATGGTTACTCCCTACGTATTAATGTTATGAATGCCTCAAGTTACCTTTTATGTCTTATGATTTCTATGATTTATTCATGATTTGATGAGGTATGTTAAAGTGCCTATGTTTTATGGGTAAAGTATGATTTCATTATTATGTATATATGAACTCATGTTTCCTTTACATATTTTTATAACCCTTACTGATCTTTTTATGCTCATCCCATGTTTTTTTGAAATGTTTTTCACAGGTCAAGGGAAAGGTACATGTTATGATGATAGTGTCATGGAAGTGTCAAGATAGAATCCATGCATTATTTTTAAATATGTTTCTGTTGATGGAAAAAATGAATACTGTATTTTATGTAACCACTTTGTGTAAATGTGGAGTGTAATGCATGTTTTATGATCTAATTCTCTAAAACTCTAAACCCAAAAAGATCCTCAATGTGTAATCTTGTATTAACTCAATATTAAGTATGGTTTAAGGCTGGGGCCTTATATATATTATGGTATTTATATTTGGTGGCCCAATTACCATCATATAATAAAATATAAAAACTGTGTATTAATGATTTTGAAGCCTTATCCTATAATTTTATAAATAATTATTCTATTTTACCATTTAATGAGGTGATATATTTTACCATTGTGAATATGTATGATGAAAAAATGTACTTTAATTAACAAATGACAATGGACAGTGAGATTATAAATATTCAACAATTTTTATCAAATAAAATATCTATATGTTCTAGATATTACATTTCAAATAAACCAATTAAACAAGACAAAACAATTTTCCAGAAAAAGACATTTTTATTATATAAATATTTTTATATCAGAAATTAAGAATAATATCAATTATATATAAACGAATTTTTTTTAATAAAATATAAAAAACTAATATTTTTAATTAAATTTATACAAAATAAGACTTTTAAAATACATGAAAAAATTCCAGTACTCTCTAAAATCTGTATTTTTTACTATTCATTGAAAAAATAATTTTTCCCGAAAATCCAAACAATTCTGCCAAACATAATTTTGATAAGATGGTTTCAAATGATACATTATTTTATAAAATATAATTTCTATATGAGGAATAAACTAATTATATTATTCATTTAAAAAACAAATTTTTTTTTGAAAGAAATATATTTTGGAATAAGAAAATAGATTTTCCAAAAATTGATTTATTATTTACTAGTAAATATTCAGTATATATTTATAAATATATATAATATCTTTTAAAAATATTTATAATGTGGATTATTATATTAATATATTACAATTATATTGTTGGTCTATAATGATCATATTTAAAAAATAATATTCCATAGCCATAACTTCTCAGTGTTTCATATCATATACCCTATCATACGTAGTCTTATTACAAAATATGTGGGTATAAAATTATTCTCCTTAATAATAAAATGAATCGATCAAATTTTATCTTTATATTTATGATTTAAGGTTTCAATATTGAAAATCCTTTTTTTTTGAAAAAAACACATCTTCAATAGGGTTAACAAAAACTCCATTTAAAAGTTGGAAAGGGACATATGATGGTTATCTAGAATAACTAATAACTAGGTTCCTAAGTAAGGGAATATCTTTTAGGAGAAAAAAATATTGAAATGGAGGATATAAGTAATTCCCAATCAATAATTTATATTGATATGAACATTGATCACACCAATTTGAATGATCATGAGAATGTCCATGACCATAAAACTATAAACGAATGATGTCTAAAGAAGGCCATCAATTCATTAGAAGTGATTATAATAAATAATAAATAATTTGTTCCCATGATATTTTATCTATAGGATATTGATATTTTTTCCACTAATACAAATATCCTGAGAAAATACACTTGATTTCATTAAATATAAAAATGAAATTTCATCTTTTGGTTGTCTATTTCATTCTTTTTCCATTCCTATCTTTCCCCATATTTAATAAATGAATGTCCAATATGAATTTGTCTTATTCAAAACATAATTAATATTAACCTATAATATATAATTAAATCTATAGAATAATGGAATTTTATTTAACATATCATTATGAAATACAAAATTATCAGAACAATGAAATATAATACCCACAATAAATTAAACCTCATAGAATGAAAAATACCATTTTCACCAAATTTTCCACAATAAATCAAAATTATAAAATTATATTATTTAAAAAAAATAGTACTATTTCTCAATAAACATCAATATTAAAGAATTTTTTAACCCCAATGGTTATGCTATACTCTTCTTGTTTACATTAAAAAAATTTAACAATGTTCTTCCAAAATAATCCTTCACATTAAATCACATGATGTAGCAAAGGGTTAATTTTTTCCCAACAAAATAAAAAATCATCCATAATATCATGAACCACATTAAAATGCCATCACAAAAAAAACTTTTAAAGGACTATCTATTACAATGAACTGATAATCAATATTAAACTTATAAAATAATGAAGTTATCTATAAAATTTAATTTGTAATCCCATAATAACATCATAATCTGTAACTTTTTTTAATCATTTCTTAAATACCAACTGTATCAACCTTGAACCCAAAATCATGGATTATGTTCTAGATTGATAATTATTATATTTTCTAATTTATATTCATAAAAATGCGCTCATTTTATCCATAGAAATCATAAAACATCAAAATAAAATAATTAGTAAAATACACACAAAATGAAATTTTAAATTTATAGTTTAATAGTATTAGGAGAGATGCATACATAAAATTTCCCATGACATTAAGTTAAAATGTTTCAACCATATATAGTTTTTATTTATCCATATAAATTCTCTATCATCTCCCATATGAATCCCATATAAAAATATATTACATGGAAATTATTTATAACATTTAGAGAAGAATCATAATTATTGTGATAAAAAATTATTAGAACGTTGTACAATGGAATTAACAATTAAATTTTTATAGGGAGCATAAGAGTATGGTAACATATTCAAAGTTCAGTAATATAACATTAAATTAATCACACCTGAAAAAATTTCGATCATTAATCTTAGGACATACCCTATAAAAAAATGAAAAGAGTCATATTATTTAATAATAATGAGCTGTGTGAACATAATATTTGAGAAAATATAACATTAAAACCCATGGAAATTATTTAATAACAGTTTAGATATAACCGGACATCAAAAATTCATCATTTAATAACTAAAAAATTGGATAATTCCAATTATGACTTTGTATTATCTTATAATAATTAAATATGGTATCTCTTAAGACTAAATTGTAATAAGTAAAGTCTGTTTTCTCTTAGTAGTATCATATATTTAGTTACCTTTTCCACATTACCCTATGCATTGGACGGTTATTAAAGCCCAACCCATCATTATTTTATAATTCGTCTAACCATCATTAGTTTATTACATAATAACCACCTAGTTATCTAATCATATAACCAAGTACAGTAGAATGGGTAAAACATATTTAAGATTTCACATTTCAATATAGCACTCTTGAAAACAATCTTTATTCCTTTTATGTAGATCAACCCATGGAAAATAAACTGGTCCCATGAAAATACATTTTAAAAAATTATAATCCATTTATACAAAGAATAAGGATGGTATAATTGGAAAAAATACCTATTGGATAATATTATATCTATAATGGTTATTTTCTTAGAGGAAAATCATTTTGTAACAAAATTTTATAAATTCCTTTGTAAAATAATGAAAAGTATCCTTTTCTATTGATAAAATATTTTTACAAATTCTAGAAAATTATGGAAATATATATTCAATAAACATAACCATGGGAGAATATAATATATGAATTATAGAATAAAATTATTATAAAATTGGGAAAAATTATTCATTTGGTAAATGATAGAACAAATATCACACACACACTTCACGTGAAAATAAGAAGTACAATATTTGGAAAACGAAAAAATGATTCATCTTGTACATTAAAACTAAAGTAAATTATAGCTAAAACTCACATTAAATAAAAATATTTTGACATAAAAGTACACTATTTGAATCATTTCAATGATCATTGATTTGGAAGAGACACAATTCCCAACCCAAAAGAGAAAAAAATATTATGTTTTAATTAATTTTTCTTCTTTTTTATTATGTAACAAATAGGGAGAAATGAAAGGAAATAATTTAAACATTATAAATAACCATAATAGACGAATATATATATCATTTTATAAAATATGATTATATAATTTCTCCGAGATAAACCTTAAACATAAACAATCCTGAAATAAAGTGAAATTGTTACATAAATACTCTACAACTTTAGTAACTTTGGAATCAAAATTCCTCAAAAATAAAGAATATGACATAGATGTATAAATACCACTAATTATATGAAATACTATTTTATATTTTATTCATGGGTATGTAATTACACCATATAATTAATTCACATTGCATGAAAAGGAACATGTCTCAAGAAAATTAGTTTGAATCAAAGGAAATCATTAAAAATGTTATAACATTTGAAGTGAAAATTTATTAAAAATGTGATTATGTGAACATATGTAAATACATATAAAAAAATTTATATATAGTGTAATTTTTATTTTGGGATCAAATGACAAACAATTTTGGTATTATTATGTTAATGAATAAGTATTATAACCCAATGAAATGAAAATTTTGTTAAGAAACACCTTTGACCGAGTACCAAAAGGCGATGAATTTCATTTGACTATTTTTTAACAAACTCATATCAATTATTTTATTATTTAAAAAAATAAATGATTATTTCCTAATAAATAAACCATTTATATTATTAATTTTAATGAAATATTTAATTACATGATCGGTTTAGTCTATGTCTGTTGTTTTGAGGATATTCAATTTATATTTTCAAAATGAATTTGGTTTGTCGACCATAGTCAAAGGGGTTATTATAACATAAAATCTAGAATAATTGTTATTTAATGATTATAATTTTTAAAAAATCAATAATTTTATTAATAATACATGAACAGAGATCATGAAAAATTAATCACATCGCTTGATAGAGGTGGTATTCCACTCATATATAAAAGTTGAATTATCATTTTCCAACAGATGGAAAGATAAGAAGGTAAGTAATATATTACTAAAATCATAATTAAGTCATCTATATGATATATATTTCTTAAATACATCACAATTAAAAGAATTTTTAGGTTTTTATGAATAGCGGAACACATCATTTAATGGATGATATAGTCCATATGTACTTATGAATGACATTTTCATTCCATAAAGGATTAAAATTGAGAGGAGTGCTATTGTGAAATTAACACAATAATATCATAGTATATTAATTATGTTGACATTATTATATTTTTTTAGGGTAGTATTAAATGAGGTGATAAAATAATTAAAATTAAATAGTCTGGTTAATAATAATGAATCCATTTTAAAGAACCTCATTTGTATATATCCTTAAGTATCCTAGAGATGGAATTTTAAAAATATCAACACCTATAAAATGTTTCTCATTACGTTAATAATATTTTATGATATATTTTTATGATAAATGGCTCAATATGTTTGAGGAGAAGAACAGAGGTTTTGACCTTTTATAAGTGAGGGGTGGGGAATCCTTCTAAATACAGAATGTATTATATTAATTTAAATGATTTTTTATGTTAATGTTGAAAATATTAATACATTTGAAATCTATAATGGAGATAAGTCTAAATAATATTGTCCAAAAACATTTAAACTATTTATCATGACATTGTTACCCTTATATCTATGTCTTAGACCATATTAATTATATTTAACTTTTACCATGATAAAAATATTTCTACACAACATGGGTCAAGAACATTACTGCAATAAGAAAAATGATCGATAAGTTGAAGTTGAACCATATTCTCTGACATATCTTGGTAACATTTCCAAATACCATATTTTAATAAATTTTATAACACATATTAAAACATTATTTCATAAAAAATACCATTAGAGCCATTTTTGGGATTATTCACAAAATTAACATTCAGAAAATATAATTCTAATAAATTATCCAGAATAAGAAATTTTAACACATAATTAATAAATTATATTTAGCTAAAAATAATGTAACACTATAAATCACCCAAAAAATATTAATTTTACTAATTTTTACATCATTTAATTTTCTTTTATAGTAATTTTATTGGTACTGTGTCATAATTTTGATAGAATTTAATGTAATTATTTCATCACTAAAAATTAATAAATCATTAAAATAATTAAAATTTCTTATTCATCTTAAAAATAAACCTCATTTTTAAATACTTTTTATATTAAAATTAGAAGGTTGTTGAAAACATAAATAGGTTTTTAGAAAACATCTTTTATATTGATATAGAATACAAATACACATGTCACTTTCCAAAGTATAGTTTAAAATCATTAAGTGAATGATTTGAAATGATTTTACATTTTAAAAATTACTCAATAACTGGTCCTTGAAAATTATATAATGTTTTATATATGATGTTTGGAGTAAAAGAAAAAAATTTCATTTTGAAAGGACTGTTTTTTATAAATTTGAAATTACCATTGTTGAAAACAATCATTATAAATAGAGTAATAAAATATTTTGTTTTAAAAAGTCATTTTTCGAAGAAGATTATGAAATTCCATATTATATAATATTTTTGTGTGAGAAACCATACTTAAATAATAAAATTTTAAGATAAATTTTTATAAATTAAGTGAAGGAAATTTGAGTCATCGAAATCCCTTACAGTTATCAAACTTAGTGAATGAGTAAATATTTGGAAATAGATTTATGTTGTTTTTAATAGAAAATGGCATGAATTGGACACCCAATTTATGCCACAAAAAATTTATTAAAACTAATCGTTTTATAATAGAAATAATGAAATAAATTTCACTTACACCAGTAATAAATTATAGAAATTACATAAAGGAATGAAAACCCAAACAAGAATCCTCTAACCTGCTTCACCTTCTCTCAAAGAGGCAGCATGTGTAATCCTCTTATGGTATTGTAAATTTAAGAAAAAAGGTCGATAGTGGATCCTCCAATGTGATGGTCTGCAACAATCTATAGGATAATGTAATTGGGACAAGATGGAACTGGTAGGAATAGTCCACGACATCAATGTAAGACATAATATGACATACATCTACATAAGTAAGTCAAAACTGGAGAGGATAGATCCCCCCTATAGTGATCAATATTGAAATAATATTCTAAGGAAAAATTGAACCAATTCAAAACTAAGTACACTGCAAAGGATATGCACATCACATATTTGGACGATATCATGGTACATTGCATGAGAGAGAATCTAAAAAAGAATCAACCATAATCACTTAACAATGATCAATGGAAAAAGATTAAATTATACTTAAAGATTTTACCATCCTATAATTCCTTTAAAAACATTTATGAACATCCTCCATCAAAGATCAAGATAGGTATTAGCTAACATCTATCCATTTTTATACCGACTAAAAGAAATGTTTCCTTTATCTTAAATCAATGAGTCCAACTCATTTTAATGCTCTATATCCTCTGGAATATGATAGGCATCCATATGTGTGGGGTCATCATTCTCACTAGAAAAATGATTAGAATAAGATTCCAAAGAGCTTTATACAACATCAGAGGATGTATTTAATTTATTAGTAGGGGTGGTTATGGGGGGAATTTGTTCCTTTATTCTAGTAGTAATAGAATGCGTAATGATTGATCATTCTACATTTGTGTTATCCCTACATTTCCTTTTTTCATAAACTTAACATGATGAATCCATAAGAGTTAATTATAGTTTTATTACCTTTTTAGCACTATATTTTAACTAGTCTTTCTCTAATTAGAAAAATTGGTCAAGATCAATTTTTTACTCAGACTTCCAGAGCAGATTTCCCAGATTCATTCTCACTTTTTATAAATTTTCTTGCCCTAGGGATGGATGATTCGACATTGGTGGTATCCTGAATTCCTTCTATAGAAGGATCTAGGCCATGAAAGATATCAAAATCATAGGTTTTGGTGGAGTTATCCTTATAGGGTCTAGAAAATTCAAGATGTTAGTAAAAATAGGGGGTTTGGAGGTCTCTCATTGCACCTAAATAATTTGGGAGAAAGAAAGAGGTAAAGGATCATTATATCTATTTAACATTCATTAAATTAATGACTAATGCTTGAGAATTTTTTGTAGAATGCTGGGACATTCTCAAACACCACATCATGAATGAAAACAGTGTCCCCATTATTAATCATGAATTGTAAAGGTAGGGTTTTAATGATATCCACATCAGTTAAAATTCTAGACATAGAGGAGCGAGTATGATTTAAGGTGGCAGAATCCAACTAAATGGGTTGACCAAATTGACCTGTGATAGAAAATAATTTTTTTTGAAAAGGTGTAGGAACTGATTTTGTATTTCTATCTAGAGATAAACAATAGGGGAATCATAATCTAAATAGAAGTCAATAGACCATTTAAACACCTTCATTCAACAACCCCAAAAAGACTAGAAACCCCGAGTCCAAATTATGTAGAATTATTTCCCCAAAGAAAAAAATAGTACATACAACGAATTTAGAAAACCAATGTGCAAATTGAAAAATCTAATAATTTCAAATACTTTTCTCAAAAAGACAAGCTAGGTTCTACGTTTAAAAAATATACCACCCAAAGAAAACTGTAGATTCGAAAAGAGAGTGTGCACCTCATCTTTTGAACAGGAAATCATCGATAGACCTCGATTGAGAAAATTATTGGGGTCAATGCATTCATAAGTATTTGATTTAGTCAAAGGAGAATGACCTGTAATGACATATACAAAGGATCTTGCATCATGGTTACTATGTTGATCGTCATTTGGTTTTCCTCAATGGGTTCCCAAAGGAAGAGGCTCCCATTCGGAATTAATAATCCATATATTTATTTGGTAAAAATATAAATAATTATTGAATAATTAATTATAAAACCATATGGTATAATTTACCTAACTTATATGAAATAATTTCAAGAAGAAAAAACATAACTCAATGAATGAAAAATGAGTTATAAAAACAGATATGATTGAAGAAACACTTTTTTGAAAATAAATTTTGAAAAAGAACATGATTTGGATTAATATATATAATTAATTATAAAGATATAAACTATAAATAATAAACAATATATAAAATCATTATAACACCATACAGTAGAAACATAGTGTATAACATTTAACAAGTACCAAAAATCATAATTAAAACTAAGAATAATCATATCTCTTTTCATTACATCCATGAATACATTTTAACCCCATGTATCTCAAATATAACAATATTATTCCCTAAATTGGGAAACGTATTCATATATAACATCATTTATGATATATATAAATATTCATTTTCTATATAAGGTATAAATAGGTTTTCCATATTTTATATGATTGGTTGTTTGTAGATTGATTGTTTGCACTAGTTATATAAAAATGGTGTTAGTATTCATTCTTACTAAAACCATTATTATACCAAGATCATTAAGGTTATATTAATAAATTATACATGATATATATAGTGGTATAATTTCATTACATGATAATTTTATTACAAACCATTGTAATTTAATTGATTATGGTTACCTTTTGGGGATTCGTAATGAACATAAGATATTTTCAAAATTAATTGGTTTATTTAAAATGATATAAAAATACAAAATTTAATTATGTGAATATTTAATTCATATTATACTAATAATTATGTCTCCATATTGAGCTTTCATATAAATTCATTTCATTGTTCATGTAGGTGGTTAAACAGACCCAAATATTTATATACCATGATTAAATCATGACTATGAGGTGGTTTACATGAAATATAATTATACGAGGAGAACAATGATTTTTTAAAGTATATTAGTGAAATGTAATGGAAGTTTAGGGAATAAGAATAAAAATATAACTTATATGATGTTATTTCATTATAGGAAGAAATCTTTTTTTATAGCACACTCTTTTTTAGTGTTGATTTTACCATAATTTTTTATTTCTCAAATTTTTAATAGGTTGTCCTATTTTTCTTTGTAGAAATTTAATAATATCAAAAAGATCATACTTACAAGTTAAAACTTTTTGCATAACTATTTATATATAGATGACAATAAATGAAAAATTGAAATCAATTATACTATTGGTGAAGTAGTCCACATTTATGCATGGATTATGATTTATTTTTCAATAGAATGGAAAAACAGAGTAATAAAATTGAAAATCTTAAAATCTAAAATATTCCATAAATTTAATATTTATATATATTAAATTCATTATTAATATATAATACTCATTCCATATTCAAGCCATAAATATATTATTTATAATAAAGGTTTCACATTCATATATATTTTTGGGATATATATGCTCATTATCTTTATAGGATTAGGTAAAATGTTACAAAGAAACTGAACATTTCCAGAAGTATTATTTTTTCCCAAAAAAAAATTTAATTACAAATACTTACATAATTTTTTTTTATGTAAATTCTATTTCTATATGTCCAAATTTATTAACAATTAAACTCATCGAGAAAAAAATGTCAAAAAAATATTTTCAAATCATCGAAAGTGGAAAAAAATTAATAAGGTATATAAATTAAGAGATACATATTATTCTATCATTACTATAAAATATCCAAAAACCCATGGTTTTGGGAAACACCATGGGTATAGGCACCCATATACCCATCTTTTTCCTAAAACTATGGGTATTGGCCCCCTATAAAATGATTCAAAGAAAACCATGGGTATACATTCTTTTACAAGACCTATACCCACAATTTTTTTTAAACTGTAGATATAAGGTTGAATTTAGAGACTTATATAAATGGTTTTTGTAAAATTGTGGGAATAAGGTTGTTTTTTAAGGATATATACCCACATTTTTACAAAACCTTGGGTATATATTTCCCACATTATGGTGGGAAACAAATTCATGGGACATAAAAAAAAATTCATGGGAACATATATTCCAACAATTCCTTATATATAGCCTTAGTTTATATAATTATAAATAATTAAATATATATTTATACACCAATAATTGTTATAGGATTTTGGTTAGGCACTATAATATTTAAGGGATGGTTCAATGATAAAATCAACTCACCACGTATTTCATAAAAGTTATACCCACGGTTAGTAAAACCATTGGTATAGGTTAGTGACCCGATGGAGTGGACCTATAGCCTTATTTTTCAAAACAGTGGGTATAGATCATGTTTATACTAATGCCTCAGTTGCCCATGGTTTTTTGAAACTATGGTTATAGCCTATACCCACCGTTTCAAACCATGGGTATATGAAAATTTTCTATTAGTGTATTAGTAAAACTAAAAAATCACTAATAATGTTTTTCCATTTTGAAAATAAATGTTTGAACTCAAAATTTTATTTCCATTTCCATGAAAATAACATAGTTTCCTAAAATAATTCCTAAAATATTTAATATGAAATCATAAAATCCAAATAATAATCCTAAGGGTTTTTAGTAAATAATGAAAAATAATGAATACATTTCAGTGAGAAATGATCATTTAATAATTATATTTTAAAAAATTCATTATATTCCCATATAATCATAGGATCATTTTGTAACATTTTAAAAAAATTTGATTTATTTTATAAAAAAATTGAAGAATTTCATGTATGTACCTTGACAACTTATCCACACATTCTTCCCTAAAATATCACTTAAAATGTAATAACCTAACCAAATAATTATTATATCTCATGGGAGTAACCAATAACAAGTAAACTCTATCTATTTACCCAACATATTAGAGAGATATATCGGCCTCACCCATCATCAATGTTATATCAGTCTCACTCGTTATTCATATTAAATTTATAAGAACCATAACATGGGAAAAAGTAATATAACATGATCTTTGATTATAAAATCATTTTATTTAGAATTCAATCCCATAATAAATAACAATTTTAGTTATATCATAATGACGATGAAATGTTTCAATTTACTTCATAGAAGTATTTTATGATTAAGAATTTCTATAATATTGAGAGAAATATTTTATCCGAATATAAACATGGAAAATATTAAAGGAATATTTAAAAAAAAATACCATGAGGTTGTGAATATTTGTTCATTCCATGTATCATAAAATAGAACATTAAAATAACATGTTTTTAAAACATAAAATGATATTCCTGTGAAAAAAAGTTAAATAGATACATTCCCATCATTTAAAAAGAAAGTGAAATGTAGTTAAATATAACAGTTAATTTTTGTTTAAAACTAAATAATAACATTCATGATAAATTTTATGAACATGGATCTAGGAGGGAAAGAAATTGGATTGAAAAAAATTAAAATATGGGTTTAATAGAAAATCCAATACCTCATCTTCTGACTAGTCATTCATGTTCATTAACTCTTTTAATGAAAATATAGTAAATTTTGTCATTCATATTAAAATATTTTATTTTTATTACCTTAACATAAAATCTTCCTCTTAATTTATTACCATTATTAATAATGTTAATAAACTAATTATGTTCAAGTCATACATTTTGTGAATATTTAGTTCATAATCCCGAAAAAATATTTTCTAGGTTTACAATATAAAATAATTTATTATCCAATTATCTAAAAAATATTAATAATATCACAATTATTATTTTTAATATTCTAAAATAATATAAAATCATCTATAAAATATCTACATGAAAAAATAATCATATCCCTTCTTGGAGTCGTTATTCCATGTATATACATGAGTAACAATATAATTTTTATAGGAGGAAGGGTAAGAAAGTATGTAATATATAATACTTAAATAATTATTATTATTTATGTATTATCAAAATATAATTATTAAATTCATAATTTTATCTAGCCATCTAATGTGGTGATTAAATATGAGACACATAATTTTATTGAGGCGGTATTCTACACTTACAGAAAAATAAAATATTCATCACCATAAGATAAAAATATAATGAATAAGGGTTGTTACATAATAATAAAAATAATTCAATGTAGTTTAAGTACTAATGATATTATATTGTCATGTCTCAAATGTATTTGAAAGAGTTTGAAGAAGAAATAAATATGAAACACTTGGTAAATAATTGTACCTTTTATTTTGAAAACCTCTATTAGATTGCAACCTAATCCTTATTTGGTTCAAAACATAGTGAGGTCAGTACTTATTTAAGGACGTATGATAGAGATATATATAGTAATTTATTGGCCAATATATATTAATCTAATGGTATAAGGAAGAGAGGATATGAGAATCCATTTTATATGTAAAGAAAGAAAACAATTGGAATTACATAAAATATTTAAATACAATTAATGTCATTCCAATGTACACTACATAAAAATGAGCATTTGCAATACATCCTTTAAAACAGGAACTCGTCGCAAAAGGTTATTTTCTATGGGGTCCCATTGCAAATGAATCGTCAGGGGAAAGAGCATCGTAAATAGTTTCACCCAGTTTTCTAAAAATTCATTTACGACGGGCCCATCCCAAATAATACTAGCGATGGGTATATTTTACCATCACAAAAAACCAAAAAAATTAATATACAAATTAATATTTATAAAATTTAAAAAATATTATTTAGGTATATAATTTGCGACGGGAAAAAATACCCACCATAAAGAACATATAAAAATATTAATATAAAAAATTTGAAAAATTTAACAATTAGAACATATTAAAAAATACTATTAATAGAATAATAGAAATATTTATAAAACATTATAAATATAATAATAATATTAAAAAATAAATAAATTTAATAAAACTATAAAAATAATAATCATATAAATAAAATTAATATAATAATAATAATAATAATAATATAAATATACTCATAAAGTATTATTAATATTAAAAAAATGAATAGTGATAATAATAATAACAAAATAATAAAAAATAATAAAATAATAAAATTACAATTTTCTGAAAAATATATTAATAATAATAATAATAATAGATTTAATAAAAAAATAAAACAATAAATCAATAATAAATTAAGAAAATATTTAAAAAAATTAAATAAATAATAAAATAATAAAAACCAAATATTTTCATAAGTAGGAAAAACTCACTAAACCACAAGTTAGACATCACATGTACTTTATCATATGTTGGTGTTTCAACTTCAGTAAATGACCCATCTCCTCCTACTAATTTTATTATTGTCATTAACATGTCACATTCTGTTTGCCCCAATATACTAATCACAACGTGTGTCAGATTAATGTGTGGCCGATTCATACACATCCCAAATACCCAAAATAGTCCTAACTACTATTGTAACAATGTTTCTATTTTAATTCTAAGTCGAACTGATGACACTATATATTAACTCAATTTTCATTATCGAATGTTTTTCCTGTTGTTGAAATTCATAAGAGCATAATAAGATCATGTGCCCATTATATCACGAGAAGTCACCAAAATGGGCACATGAGCATCCTTTACTCTCATATCGTTCAAAAAAGATAATGTGTTTTCAGTTAACAATATCGAATCAATATGATGTGCTGGCAGTTCGACTAAGAATGGAGATGAATATAGAAAATGTGGTTATATTAGTAGAAAGAATCATTTTATTTATTTTGTGGCATGTTGGAGATTGTTGAAAACCAAACATGACTTCCCAAAAGAACAATGAAAAATATAATTATGCATTAGATAAAATGGAAATGAAATTAACATACAAATAGTTGATAAAATGATGACAATATATATTACAAAAGTAATAAGATATCAATTTATTCTGATGGTTTTATGAATTTTTGACGCATTTCCTCATTACCGTTATTTATTACTATTAATTTATTCTAATTATTAATAATTATTACAATTCATTAATATTTATTAGTAATTAATACTATTTATTACAAATTATTGCAAATTATTGATATTAAATACTAATTATTACAAATTATTACTCATTATTTCAAACTACTACAAATTATTTCTGATTATTTATAGTTAATCCAAATTATTGCTAGTTAAACTGTATTTAATACTAATTATTACTAACTAATCCAAATTATTACTTTTTATTACTATTTATTACTAATTTATCCTAATTCTTCCTAATTAATCATAATTGTTACTAATTATTACTATTTATTACTATTTATTACTATTTATAATTATTTATTACTATTTATTACAATTTATTACAATCTATAACAATTTATTATAATTTATTACAATTTATTACTATTTATTAATATTTATTAAAATTTATTACTACTTATTCATATCAATTACTATTTTTTACTAGTTATTACTAATAATTATTACTAATCATTACCAATTGTTACTAATTATTACAAATGAATCCTAATTATTACTAATTATTACCAATTAATACTAACTATTCACAATTATTAGTAATTATTCTTAATTATTATAAATTATTAATAATTATTACTAATTAATAATGATTATTACTAATTATTACTAATTTTTACTAATTTTTACTATTTACTACTAATTTCAGCTAATTATTACTAATTATTGCTATTTACTATTATATATTAATAATTATTAGTAGTTAGTAGTAATTGTTACTAATTATTAATAATTATTACTATTTACTAATATTTATTACTAATTAATGTTAATTATTACACTTTATTGATATTTATTAATAATGATTACTAATTGTTAGTAATTAATCATAATTAATACGATTTATTTCTAATTATTAATATATATTATAAAAATTATAATTAAATATTACAGTGTATTACTATTTATTACTAATTACTACTATTTACAATAAGTTATTACAAAGTATTACTAATGATTACTAATTATTAATATTTATTACTAATTATTTCTAATTATTTTTAATTATTACTATTTAGTACTAATTATTAATAATTATTAAAATTTATTACTATTTATTACTATTTATTAATACTTATTATTAATTATTACTATTTAATCCTAATTATTACTAATTAATATTAATTATTCCTAATTAATCTTAATTATTACTAATTATTACTAATTATTACTAATAATAACTAATTATTACAATTTATTACAGTTTCTTTTTAATTAATCCTAATTTTTTCTAATTAATCATATTTATTACTAATTAATCGTAATTAATCCTAATTATTACTATTTATTACTATTTATTACTTATTTTTACTATTTAATCCTAATTAATTCTAATTAATTAGAATTGTTACAAATTATTAATATTTATTACTAATAATTACTAATTATTACTAATTATTTAGAATTATCACTTTTTATTATTAATTTTTACTAATTCTAACTATTTACTAATTAATATTACTATGTATTACTAGTTATTACTAATTAATGATAATTATTAGTAATTATTAATAATTATAACTATTCAATAAGATTTATTGACAATTATTACTAAATATTACTAATTAAACCTACTTATTACTAATTAATCCAATTTATTACTAATTAATCGTAATTATTACTAAATAATCAATATTATAACTAATTATTACTTATTATTACTAATTATTAATATTATTTACTATTTATTGTTATTTAATACTAATTATGACTATTTACTAGTAATTATTACAATGTATTACTAATTGATAATAATTAATGTAATTTTAACTAATTAATCAAAACTAATTCTAATTATTATTAATTATTACATTTTTTATTATTTATTACAATTCATTACTATTTATTACTATTTATTATTATTTATTACTAATTATTAAAATTTAAAAGTAATTATTATTAAGTATTACTAATTATTACAAATTATTAATAATTAATCCTAATTATTACTTACTATAGACAATTATTACTAATTAATCCAATTAATCCTAAATATTTTTAATTATTACTTTTTATTAATATTTATTACTATTTATAGCTAATTTTTACAAATTATTACTATTTACTAGTAATTATTACTACGTATTACTAATTATTACTAATTATTAATATTTAATCCTAAGTATTACTAATTAATGATAATTATTACATATTAATCTTAATTAATCATAATTATTATTAATTTTTACAATTTATTACTTTTTGTTACAAATTTTTACTATTTACTAGAAATTATTAGTAAGGGTTGCTAATAATTACTAATTATTAATATTTATTAATATTTATTAATATTTGAAAATAATTATAACTAAATATTAGTAATCATAAATAATTATGACTAATTATTACTAATTATTATAATTTATTAATATTTATTACTAATTATTACTAATTATTTTTAATTAGCACTAATTAATAATTATAACTAACTATCACTAATTATGACTATTTATTACTAATTTTTTGTAATTATTATTATTTATTAATATTTATTACTAATTATTACTAAATAAGACTAATTACTTTTAATTATGGAAAATTGTCACTAATTATCACTAAAGAATGTTAATTAATAAAATTTAATATAACTATTAATTATTAATAATTAATACTAATCGCACGTAATTATTTGTAAAAATAATATTCTAAATTAAAATGATCTAACTGTAATTTAAATTAAATGTAGGTAATTAAAAATTATTATTTATATAATAAAATAAATTAAAATAAATAATAAATAAAAGAAATAGATAAAAACCTTAAAACTGAAGCTTTTGGAGGATCTAAGCCGCCAATGAGGATCCAATTTGAGACATTAAATTATTAAAAAATTTGAGAGAAAAAATCTAAGAAGATAACTACAGGAGGGAGAGAATGTGGTAGAATGAGAGAAAAACAGATTGGGGTATATATAGGTTAGATTATTTGTGATGGGATACCCATTGAAAATATTGTCATTTGCGACTGGTCCCATCGTAAATAGCAACCTGCCGATATACTATTTGGGACAGGATTGATCTCCCATTACAAATAATAAAAATCGCCATCAGGTATATGCAACATCTATTAAATCCTGTCGCAAATACCTTCCCAGCAGTTTGCCGTGGAAGGGGTTTTATGATGGGAAGAATCACCTTGATAGAAATAACCAATTATTTATGATAGAAAGAGTGTCCCACTTAAAATACTCTATTCTGATGGACTATTTGTGACAAGAACCTCCCCCTTCGCAAATTACCAGTTGCAAATACCAATTTTTTCTATAGAGGTAAAGTGATTCAAATTGTCCTCTTTTTGATATAGAGGATAAGGTCTAAATATCACCATTAAATAGAATTTATATAGGTTCAGTGTCCTTTAAACCATAAATTTTGGACTAGCCACTTCAGTAACCCTTTTTAACCTTATCGGTGGTAACACATTTGTTAGCCTTTGATTATCATTAATTTACTTCTATGGTGAAAAGTTAAACAAAACGACCCATGGATGAAATTTTAGTCCATTTAAAAACCCACATGTACTCTTTCATTATGTTTTTTAATTTTAAATCATATAATTTAATATTTTTTAACACAAAATATCATTGGAGTTATTTTTCACTCAATTCATTTAATAATAATTTAATTTGATAAATATTAAAATCTATTTCAAATCTATGATCTCTTACGAAAAAATATAAATTATTAATAACCGTAAATGTTTTTTAAAAACATAATAAATAAAAACTAGATTTCTATTAATTTTTTAAAACTATTTACACATTTTTTATTGTTTTCAAAATCAGCAAGTCAGCATTTTTTAAGAGTTTAAATTTATAATACCACAAAGAAAATTAAAAAATATATATAATCATAAATTTTATTCATTTATGATCAAAATATCCTCTTAATGTCATTAATAACATCATTTTATCCACATGAAAACATATTAGAGAAAATAAAATCCAGATATAGACAATTTCTATTCATCCATTACATTAAATAATATAAATATTATAATGAAAGAGAAGTGGAATAAAACATCCATATTATCCTATCATGGAATTTTATGGTCTAACACCAATCATAAAATGTATAAAGCCTCATGATATTGATATTTTTTACCATATAATATAATTTTAACCATATTTTAATTTTTATACCCTCACTGAGGTGACAAATCCTTACTATGGAAACTATTCATAACCAGTAAACAATAAATAAACTATTTAAAAATTTTCAACATTCATATTTAATATATGGAATAAACTTTTCTATAATAATTTATTAGAATTGGAATAAATAAATTTTATTACAAATTCATAAAACTCAAAATTAGTTTTTTCAGAAAAATGTGTTTTTATGCCGAAAACTAAACTTCTTCCAAAATAATTTATAATGTTGGTACTATGTTAATTATAAGACTATGTATAATTAATTTAATCTTATATTTCATAAAATTTAACAAAAAATGTAATAGTATTTTAAAATCACATAATTTGAAGAGAGTAAATGATAATTTTACAAAAAGAATATTTTTTTCAAAATTCACTCTAAAATATATCATTTTATAAAAAATAAAAAAAATTATTTTATTCCTATTATGAAATTATATTTTTATCACATACATTTTTAAATACAACTTCGAATTTTTTCTTAAAATAATAATAATATCCAATCACAAAATAAAATAAAACCATTTTTTTAGAAAATGATTTTTTTAAGTATAAAATGAAATTATTTTAATTTATTAACTAATAAAAATATTGAAATTTATATTTATTCATAAAATTCGATATATAATATAGTTATTTTACAATATATCTTTAGAGTTAATGATAAATTTATTCTATTATGAAAAAAATACATTTCTCACATAAAAACCATTGTATGAAAACCCTCTTATTGTACCTTTAAAAATTCTATCTTATATTTCTACCAATTGATTACGAATATATTATTTGTTATTAATTTAGTAATAAAAATAATTATATATATATAATATAATATTTTTGTTCGTATTCAAACACTCCAACCCAATTTATGTGTAAAAAATTTAATATTTGAATGATTACATATCAAGGTTCATTTGAGATCTGTTTTTTACATACAACACGTTATCAAATATTTAATTTAATGAAAATTTATTCTAAAATATTGTTGTGTTTATTTATAACCCCTTAATGATTTTTTTTTTCAATTCAATTTTATCTCATTTAGAGAAAATGTTTTCAACATATTTAGACTAAATTTCATGGAGGGTAATAATGTATTTGGAAATTAATGGGAAACAAGTTTTTAATATTAAAAAGTATATTTATTGAATATTGACATCATAAAAGAGTATAATAAAACATAATTTTGAAAATAAGAGAAGGGAAGTTTGATGGACAGCACGAATAACACATAATTGCAATCCCACATGAGGAGATCATTAGTAGGAAGTGAAAATATGGACATGGAAGAGAAAAATATCTTTCGAGTAATAAGAGAGAGTTATAGAGAAAAAGACCTCGAGAAAGTTGATAAACAGTAAACCATGGATCAATAACTTATTAATGAGACCATCAATTCACCTGAAATGACGGAAAGTGGATAATTTTTTTCCTTATTATTTGCTAAGAGTCGGAGGATTATTTTACTAACAAGATTGAGAAAATGAGAAATATACTTAATTAATTGATATCTATTTTAGAAGCACAATTTCATCCATTCGTCGGGATTTGATAATCTTGCTATTCTATACCAAATCTTACTCCAAAAAATGAATATTTAAGATGAATTTTTCATGTGGATGTCCTAAAGTTAATTTTAATGTTATCTCATGTTGCACAAATACTGATATATTATTTATAGTGTTACAATGAATTGACCAAAACCAAAATTTTTATTCAAAAGTTAAGAAAATATCCAATATTAATAAACAATAATTTGATGAATTTTTAAATTAATATCAGAATCCTCAACAATAACACCAAATTTTAAAAATTAATAACTAAATTAAAAAATAAGCTTAAAAAATATGCTTTACTATCTTAAAGACCCAAAAATTTGAAATATTTGAAAACATATTCTTCAAAGATAAACAAAAGATTTATCTCTATGTTATAGAAATAACTCCAAAAAACAATAAAAAATGTTCATTTGATAATCATATAATCTGCAACATTTTCAAACATTTTCCATAAAAATCATGATTCGCTAAAAATATGTAATAAATATCATTATGAATTTTCCCTTTATTACTTAATGAAACTTTCATTATAGCCAAAATATTATTTCCATTTACACAAATCATATTTTTTTTCCAAAAATATTGATGTTCTAAAAAATAGCATTTATCGTGTAGCCACTAAATCTCTTTTCAATCTCATGTTTACCTATATGATAAATCATTAGTTCCTATATTAAGATAAGCAATTTGTCCCAATTAATAATAATTTACTCAATATATAAGATCATCTTAACCATAAAGCTTATGAATAAATATTATCTTATTTCTACAATATGTAAAAACATTCATCCTCAAATATCAATTTCAGTAAAAATATTTATGAAATTCCAATGATGTATTTGGATAAATGACTCCAAAAATACCCTTAGTATTTATAAACTACCATTAAATAAAACCTCAATAAGGAATGTATTTCAATACATTTAGAGTCAATGTTAGACATACTAGACCATGATTTTATCTAAAACTATTAATATATCTTTATCAGATTCTTTTTAATCTCTAATAATTTTTAAAAATTTTATCTAATAACAACTATAAAAGTTGTACCTTATTCACTCATAAATGCATGATTTATAACAAGGGATTCACATTATTATATATCCAATTTTTTGATGTAGTGTATTATAGTATTAGGTAAATCATTCCATAGAAAAGTTAATATTTCCATAATTATTCATTTTTTACCCAAAATATCATCAGTTTATATACATACATTTTTAGTTCAAGGTAACTCTAATATCTGGATCTCTGACATTATTAATATTTAAAACATCCCTAAGACCTATGAAAAAAGAAATATGAAAATGTGTGATGATAAAATAATGACTCGTAAAGGTATATAAAAAATTCATTAGTCTATTACTAAAATTAATAATTTCGTACAATTGTTTTCTATTTTCAAAATGATCATTTAATCAAAAAACATAGTTTAAATTTTCATAATAATATTGTAATTTCATAAAATATTCCTAACATTTTTTACAAGGAATCATTAATTAAAAATAATAATCAGAGGGTTTTCTTGGAAAACATGAAAACATATGAATATGTTTCCATGAAAAACAATTTGGTCACCTTTATTTTCTTTTAAAGACATAATCATTCATTAAGAAAATATTTTCATTAACCCTTTTGAAATAAAAATATTTCACTTATAAAATGTTTAAATCATATCATATATGTTACTTGGGACATTATATTTATATTAGCCATTAAAATAACCCTTACAATGTGATCACATAACCAGCTAATTCTCATATCTCTTAATAGATTCTTATAACCAGAATAATCTATCTCTTCACACAATGCATTATAGATCCATATCAGTGTCACCCAAACTCAGAGTTATATCATATCTGGACATCATTCAAATAAAATTTTCAAGAACCATATCATAAATGAAAGACATATATATTTAACATTAATAATAAGTATAATATTATTTGGCATTGAATACCATAAAAAATAACAAATTCAGTTATATCATAATTATGGTTAAAAGAATCTATTTCAATAAAAAAAATTAAAAATAAAAATTCCTATAATATTAATATTAATATTTTATTTTAAAATAAACATTGAAAAATTACAATTTGGATTCAAATAAATCAGTGTTTATAATTGTGATAAAATCTATTCAAGACCTATATATTAAAAGAGAACATTCTTAACACAGTTTTGTAAAAAGTAAAATGTTAGTTGTATAAAAAACCTAAAAATAACAATTTTAATAAATTTTAATGAAAATAAAAATTCATTTTTAATGAAATTTACCAATATAAAAAAAATTAAGAACATTATTGAACAATTTAATAAATATTAATAAAGATGAGAACTATTTTTAATTGATAACATTAAAATTAGGGTTTCAAAAAATCCTTTACCTCATCTCCCAAATTTTCATGTGCAGTTGATATATACTATAATGGCAAAAAATTCTAGTATACGGTCAAAGACAGACCTAAAAACATTTATTAAAAAGAGATAGAGAAGTCAAGTGTACTAGGGACTATTAAAAAAGTGTACATTAAACCACATATGTTCGCATCCACTAGTAGAGCACTGTATCATAGGGCTGTGAAGAACCACATCATATTCTTCAACATTATTTCATTATTTGCAAAAGCATCTATAACTTGGTTATCTTCCCTATAGGCATGTGAGATTACCAGCTTGAGCTGACTAACCTTGTTCAGACACACAATCTAGTGAGGTAGGATTATCCCTGGAATATATACAATAATTAACATATATTAATTATTTAATTTCTTAAAAACTTTTTTAATCTTTTTTAACATATCATTATCTCTTTTATTTTGTGCATTACCAAGTATAAAATTGTTTTAAATATATTGTGTTCTTGTGTACCATCATGTGAATGTTTATTTCCTAATAAAAACAAAAACATCCATAGGTTGAACATGGGAAATGATTTAGTTATACTATAATAGCTATAAAATTAATCATGAACTAGTTAACATTTATAAAAATTTAATAAATTTTATAATCATCCATGGAAGGAAAACCTGAAAAACAAATCGCATCACTTCTTAAATGTACTTTTCTCCATGTATACATGAGTGACATTCTCATTTCTTAATGGGTGGAAGGATAAAAATGTACTTAAAATATTATATTTATATAATAATAATAATAATAATATAGAATAATATATATACTTATTAATTAATCATAATAATTACTTTTTGGGTGGGGATGGAAAATAAGACACAATGCTTGGTGGAGGTGGTATTCCAGACATATGGTCAATGATGTTTCTGTTTCCCATAAGATGTAAAATGTAATGAATAAGGGTTCTAACAGAATCATAATAAACTTTAAGTGTATTTTACATTATGGTGTTTTTACATAATCATGGTTTCAAAGGAATTAAAGTAGTCATAAAATAAATATTATTGAAATACTTGGGATATATTTATACGTATTCTTTAGAAAACCTCCATAGGCTTACACATTATGTTTTCATAGGTTGGATTTTTTTTATCCCAGAACCTATATAACTAAGGGAGGGAAGTTCAAGAGATATTTTGATTGGTATTATCTTACCTAGAGTGCTAAATGGTTTGACACAGAGAAGATATATGATTCCCATTTATCAGTGGGGATAAGACACACTTGGAATTACATAAATGTTTTTAATATAATTAATTACATTATCAACTAATATTATTATAAATGATCATTAAGAAAACTAAAATGAGGGTAATGTCCTAATATCATCAAAAAAATAATATTTGTATATACTTTTGTTTTTTTAAACCATAACTTATGGCTTAACCCATTTATTAACATCTTTTAACCTTAAAAATAGTAATTCGTATTTTAGCCTTTAAGAATAATAAATTTAATTCTAAGATGAAAATTTGAAATAAAAAAGTATATTTATGAAATTTTATAATATTTTCTATTATAAAATTCTTATTAAATTATATATATTATTTTAAAATCCTTTAATAAAATAGTTTTTAACATAAAATATCATTAATGTTATTTTTGAGACAATTCATTTAATTCGACTTCAAATTAAACATGATTGAAATGTATCTTGAACATATAATATTTTATCATCAATTATAAAATATAATTGACTAAAATATTGTTTAGAACCATAATTCATTCAAATATATTTCATCTAATGTTTTTAAAATCATTTACTAGATTTTTTCTACTCATTGCACAACCAATGAGTTAGGGTTGCGTAAGAATTTAATGTAATTATACCATCACCAAAAATATTAAAAAATATTAAAATTATAAATATAATTTTTTAAGTATTATAATAACATTAAGTATTATTTCATAAGCTCATTTTAAACATATTATAATATATAATTTAAATTTAAATCAAGATAGTGATATTTAGTATTTATTCATCTCTTAAAATAATATAGATGTTATTATCAATGTAAAGTGACAAATAATTTCTCTTTTTTCATATATAAGTTTAAATTGGTCATTAAAACCTAATAAAATAAGATAAATAATTCTTTAAGGTGGATTGTATCCCTAATACAATTGTTTTAACCCTATTTTACCAGTTTTCCCTTATCGATGTGACAAATCATTTCCCTCATTATTATTCATAATGATATAATGTGGACCTGTTTTCAAAATTTGAACCTCGTAATAAAAAATATGGAAATAAAATATATATATTCAATTTTTATAAGTGTCAAAAATAAATTTTTACATAAATGTGTACAATGTAAAAAATATATATTTTTTGAAACATATCATTATAATCGAAAAATTAAATATACCAAAATAAATTAAAATATTGAATAATATGAAATTAATTAAATTATTTATAAAAAAATTGTATATATGTTTAAATAAGAAATATAAGGATAATTTTAAATTAATTGATACAATGAAAATAATTGATAGTATTATAAAAAATGGTAAATTTCCCTATTCAATCCAATATAAATGTGTTTAAAAAATATATCATGAATTCAAAAATAGACTATTATGAAATAATAATATAGTTTTTTTATATTTATTCATATACAATTACCAAAATTAGAATAAATTAATTTTTACTCTTGCTCAAAAATTGTAATAAAACCATTTTTGAAGAAAATGAATTTTTGAAGCATAAAATGACTATATTCTCAGTACATGACTATTAAAAAATTAATTTAATTCTAAATAATTAAATTTCAAATAAAATCTACTTATTTAATTATAAATAATGATAAATTTAGTTCATTAATATAAATATAAAATACATAGAGAAATGTTTTTTTAAATTTATCCTTGTATACCATGAAAGTATTTTATATTAATTTTCATCCAATTGATAGTAAATTCACGATTAATTATTTATTTATTAATAAAAGTATTTTAAATATATTTCATAGAAAATTATTTCTTATTCATACTATTCAAACCATTTTATGAGGCCTAGCCATCCAATTTTAATAATAATATATTTAAGTTTGTTTACGATGGGTGTTAAAACTACCACATGTTATCATATATTTTTTTTAAAGAAAAAATATAAAAAATATTTATTTATATATGACAATCAGTATATGTTAGTGAATAAAAATTAAACTTGTTACATCATAGATTCAATATTTTAAACAACACATAGATCATTGTTTTGTTTTTCTTAAGAGAAGAGAGAAAAATTGTTGATTCTTGTACTATTATTGTAATATCATACTACGGTAATAGTTGATGTAATGTTATAATTTTAGAATTTACTATATTAATTTGATGAAGAATTTGTTCACATAAAAAAAATATAAAAAGAAAGGAGAGATATGAATTTTGTACCTCACTTCTTTGATTTTCTACATTGTAATGTGGTTCAACCTTTGAGGTATGGTATTTTAAAAACACTAAAACCTATCAAAGGTGGATAGTAATTTTTATGATATTGTTTGATATATTTTGGCCCAAAATAAGTGTGATATTGTGTTTATATAATTTAGGATAAGAGTTTACAATTAAATGTAAAAAATTGAAGGCATTTTTTCGATATCCAAAACATTCCAAAAAATGGTAAGTCACTCACCTAGAATGTGGATCCAAAATTGGAAAATTATGGATTTTAAATGAGATAAGGTCTTGAAATTCCTCGTAAAAAAATAATATAAATTTTTTAAACATCTTTTTACCTTTTTCCACTAGGTTAAATGCTTTTAATCCTAATTTACTCTTACTATAAAACTTTTTCACCTAAGTATTTTATTATCTATTACACAAAATAAAATTGAACTTATTTCATAATTGGTACCTATTAATTAAAATTATTAAATAAATATAACATTACTAAATTTATAATATAAATAAGTTTTAATTTTAAAATAATGAATGTTTAATGTCTTAATTTTTTAAAAAATATACCTTATGATATGTTATATTAATATGGTTTTGTATATTAAAACCAACATCTTTAAATTTACTAATTCATTTAAAAAATAATTATTTATTCGTATAAATTTTTTTTCATGAATTTCCAAAGAAAACGTATATACTAACAATGAAATAAATTTATTTTCAGTTTTTAAAAAGGTATTTAGTTCTATTATCCAAAAAAATTAATATTTTTTGAAAAGCCCCCAAATCTTATCTTAAAAATATTAATTTGATAAATCTGACAATAATTATGTTTTCTCAAATTAGAATTCTAAAATTTATAAATTTAACTTTTAAATAATAATTTAGATATGAGAAAAATATTTTTGTAGGAAAATATTTTTTTTGAAAAATAACCATTCTCATTCATAGTTATTATCATTTAATAATTAAATAAGTATAAACCAATTATTCATATAAAATATAATTTATTATCATTATTTTTAGTTTTCCTGAAATATAAATTCATATCACATAAAATAAAATACATTTTAAAATAAATTTATAATAATAATATAATATTATTATAAATTTTATATATACCAATTTAATTTCATTCATATTTATATTTTCTATTATTTTAATAATAGAAAATCTTTTAAAAGGGGTCAACCCTATTCATTCCCTATAATTTAATGACATTGTTTTAATGGACATATATAAAATTAATATTTGTATCTAAAAATATCATAGATTTATTTTAGTTTGATGTTGTAAGTGGAGTAAACTATCAAACACATTTTTTTCATTTAACTAAATTCCTGT
Source organism: Viscum album (assembly GCA_963277665.1). NCBI lineage: Eukaryota > Viridiplantae > Streptophyta > Magnoliopsida > Santalales > Viscaceae > Viscum > Viscum album. Next base: position 977,897,113 of record OY728125.1, read on the forward strand.
ACTAAAATATCAAGGGAATTACATCCATGTTAAGGAATACATGTCTAAGATTGATCACTTAATAAGAATATATCTTGAATCATGTTTAAGTTTCCATATTCACTATAGGTTAAAATAAATTATTTTAATAATATTATTATGATGTATTTGATTTTTGAATCAATATACCTTTTTTGGAATTTCCATTGTATATTTTATTGTTTTATCTGATTAAAAAATTAGTAATCTATTTTCTTTTTCATATTAATAGAATTAGTAATTATAAAATACTGATCATTTTAATACCATTGTTTAATTTGAACTAATTATAATTGTTTATTGTTTTATTAGTTATTCAAAAAATAGAAACATTTAATACTTGAAATTATTGATTTTTTTTGGATTTATTTAAAAATAAAATTCATCCCCTATTACAATCACTACAATTGTTTTGATCTAATAGTTGGTATCAGATCTTGACTGGGCTTGATATATTATATTGAATTTAAATTAGTTCAAATTATGTTTGCCTCATTTTTCATCATATTAACACTATTATATAATTTTATTTATGATTATGGGAGGTTTAAAAAATCCTAAATATGAACTTAAAATAAATTTTTTGTTGTAAATGATTGTAGATATTAGAGATATAATATGGAAACCTATTTTATAAAATATGCAGCTATTAATTTTCATATTCTCACTGGAATCTATAAGACTCTAGATAAATGAGTCTTTAATTTCCCAAGAGAAGAGAAAAATGAATGCCAAATAAAATTTTCATGTTTAAAAAACTATTTCAATATTAATATAGAAAATAATTTATATTTATTAATATTATTAGCAAAATAATTTTAGTATATGGAAGAAACTCGATGTTAATCTATTTAGAACATTAAAATTATTTCAAACCTAGAGAAATATATTTTTGAGTTGACTATTAGGTTTTATGATTTTTATGGTGAAAACGTTTCTTAGATGCATAAAATATTTGTAAATTTAATAAATTGGCTAAACACACCTAGCAAAAACGAGCTATCATTTTATCAGCTAAATGAAAAGGTTACATATATCCTACCAAAATAGTTGGAATCTAAATGAACTATTATTGATGATAAAAATAATTTAAGTCATATAATTACTTATGACTTAACTGTAAGTCTCACGAAAAATGAATGAAGACTATAAATGAAATATGGAAAAAGAAAAAATATAATGGTGTTTAATATACAACCTCTCGAAAATCGTATAATTAACATTTTAAATCATGTTCATCCAGAAGAATCTCAAGAATAATTATAGATATTAGTGAAGGAGAACCTTCTAATAGTGGAGTTACTGACATGGAAATGATTTTGTTTGTAATATGAATTTAAAAATATATTATATAAAAGATATAATATAAAATAAATATTTTACTACATTTTCTTTCAATAAATTCATAAAATCATATCATATATAACTAGATTGTGCTAAGATAAATAGAAATGCAATAAAATCATCAAGATGATGTTTTATTAAAAATTTAATGAACATATTAAAATTAATGGACATATAGTGTGTAAGAGTGAGAAATAATACATTGGATAGTTCATTAGATGAATGGGATAATAATAGAAAAATCCCTTGATTCGATAAAAATTTAGAACATTATTTAATGTGAAAATTATGTTTGTAAGAACTCACTAATAAATATCTAGATTCAAATTATTTTTTTCATTAGAAAAAGATACTGATGACGAGATATCTTCTATTTTAGATAATGACTATATAAGTCCAGAGTCGCTTGACATAATAAAATATTATATTACTAAATTTGAAAATATTCCTCAATAGATAAAAAAATTTATCTTATTGATGAAAACATTGAATGAATTTTTTTTAAATATGATGTTAGGATAATAAAAATAACAAAATAAAAAGATAATTTAAATGCAATTTTGGAACAGTCAATAGCTAAAGATATAAAAAAATATTACCAATTTGAAGGGAAAATTTAATGCTAAAAATTGGAAATTTTTCTTAAAATAAATGATCACTAGAGGAAAAATTAGAAACATAAGAAAAATAATGTGACTATTTTTAAATGATTGTAGAGTCCTGAAAAATACGAAAAGGAGAATTCAAATCAAGGGACATTCCTCCCAATTCCCCCTCAAAAGATTGGGGAAATGTGAAAAATACTCAAGGAAGGAGAAGGAAGATCCGGTCTATGGACCGGTCTAATGTAACGGTGCATGCCCGGTTCCGTGAAGCGTCCCTCCTCCATGGACCGTCGTTATTCACGAAAGTGAGGCGGAGACCCTCCGCGGTCGCGAAGCAGGGTAGGAGCCGAACCGGTTCACCATCACGATCTACCCCAGCCGCAAGTTGCGTCATCCAGCCCGAGCCGCATCCAGTGTCGTTCGCGAAATGTAGGAAGAACCCTCCACGTCCATGAAGAACTCCCTGGGTTTGTTTTATGGGGGAGATGCACTCATTGCCCACTGCGAGTTGCGAATTGACCAAGTCAGCCGTCAGCCGGGATTTCAATAATAGGCCTCTGTAAAAGGTGTCGATTTTCCCCAATAGATCCATTTTCCTTCCCTCTATAAAAGGAAATAGAGGGAGAAGGAAATGGAAGGGGGATTCGAAGGAGATTGATCCGGATTCTGGTGGAAGGATTTCGAAGGATGGTACTTAAGATTTTGCAAAGAGCGAAGTTCCAATTCGCGGACCAGAGCAGGTTAGAAGCTGGAAAGGCATTAATAAGGAACTGAAAATGCATAACTTGGTGAACTACGAACCACAAATAACATAAAAACAGAAAACCGTGAGCCATGACCCCTCCGCGGATGCACTCCCCACGGACCAGGGAATTTATACCTCTTTTCCAATCCATCACACCTCGTTGCACCCTCCTATGTGGGCGAAGCCCCGACTGACGAGCTTTCGTCCGGTACCACCCTTGGCCACCAATGCCCACATGTAACCCTCCGCGGACCACCCTTGTTCGCGGATCGAACCTGATGCCACGAACCACCTTGGTTCGTGGGATGCCAATCAGTCTGTGTACCCTCCTGGTTCGTGGATGACCAATCAGTCCGCGGACCCTCCTGGTCCGCGGATGGCCAATCAGTCTGTGGACCCTCCTAGTTCGCAGACGACCTCTCAGTTTGCGGACCCCCATGGCTCATGGATGGCTTCTCCAACCGCGTAGAACTTCCCTACGCGAAGGGTGTCACCACCCATACCACTGTGTGGCCCGCCAGGTCCTTTGGAGTTCCCATTCCCCAAGCCACATAAAATCCTTCCAACCCGACATGATCCTCCATGACTCCCACATTGGTCAATTCATCGGCCTTGAGTCGAGGCCTCCACCAAAGCCACCGGACCAATATAGTGTAACCTTTGGGAACATCAGTGCACCCTTTTGAGTTCACATACCCATAGAGAATAGGGGCGAATGGGTTTCCCCGACCCTTGAGCAGATTCCCGAAGCATTCCTGGGTTTATATTCCCACAGTAATGTGGAATCTGAAATCGGGAGCCCCTTTCTAACCCTCTACTTGTTGCGGGCTGGGATACTTCTCCCTTCTTCGGAGGGTAGTAAAATATCCATCGGAAGGAAGTCCCCATGCACCTCAGTACTTTCCCAGAGAACAAGAGAGGTGACGGGCACATGAGAATGCCTTTCCCTCTCCCACTGTGCTTTGTCGCCATGGGAATCCATCTCGGAGTAAGCCCCGACTTTATGGGCCACCCGATGTGTAAGGCCCACTCCACTTCTCACAGACGCACCTTTCGCGACGTGATCATTTGGTCCCTGCTGCCTCTTATTTCTCACACCGAGCATGACTCATGTGGGATTAGAGTAAGCATCGACCATTAAATCCTCTTATGGGCCTCCTTAGAGTGTAAGCCTCAATCTATCACCATGGGCCTCCTCAGAGTGTAATTCCCAAGCCTATGAAAACTACGAGGATGATGATCCATGTTAAGGCATGGTACGTAGGAAGCCTCCCCGAGGTTCATGCCCGATCATAATCAGACCCCCGGGTCCACCTTCACATCGGTTCTCTGACACCCCAATTCGAACTATGTGTACTTTGATCCATGTCTCCTAGGCAGTGTATGTAGGAAGCCTCCCTGAGGTTCAAGACCACCAATCCATCGATCCGACTATCTTCAAATCGGTTCACCGAGATGCTCCTTGCGCCGTCTCAATGAGTCCAAATTCTTCAGATTCATTAATCCAATGAGGGATGTTAAACCTCCGGCCTAAAAGATTCCGAACCCCTGCATCCAGCTGACCTTTCCCAACCAGGAATAATCCATGTATACTATGCTTGGGTATAAACCAAATATTTGTGAACATATGAATACGACTTAAATCAATATGAAAGTCCCAGAACAGGCAATAATTCCCCCCAAAAGGGTGCGATGAGCCCGACATCTCATCCTATTGAACATTGTGAGTTCTTAAGCGTCGCTCGACAAATCTCTCAGCGAACAGCTGCCTTTGGAAAGCAGGTCCACGCATCGTCGGATGTAGAACCGTTGGGCGTTTCGAGACCGACCCGCAACAAAAATGGTGAACCCGACGTGAATCTTTAAAAATGAATGATGGATTTAACCCAATCCAACCCTTTTCCCCCTTATACTCTCAAGGAGGGACAAGGAAGGACATTAAATATGCATGGGATCTTGAGATACTGCTTTGATGGGTTTGCTGTTTTTATTTGATAAAATGTTTTACAGGTAATTCAGAACTCCCTTCGATCGAATGGCGTCACGAAGGAACTCGCAAGTGTGCACTTCAGGCTACGCGAAGACCAGGAATCCTCACCAATGGAGTACCCCATCACCCACCCAGAATCTTCAACGCTGGGTCTCTAACGCAATGATCCAAGAGTACCACGTGAACAGTACACTCCTGATAGTGGAGGAGGCCATGCACTCCCTCCAATCCGCCAGGACTCACCGGTCGCCTACCCAGCAGTAGTTACAAAGGCATATACATACAGCCCATGTTGCTATCTCCAATCGTTTTGGGAGTCTATCCCCGAAACAGGACAACTCGTACCACTATTATCTTAGAGAGGCAGATGTGGTTGATGCTGAGGACCTCATCCCCACTAAATGGGGGTTTCACTTCAAGGCCCCTGCCAGATGACGACGTCGCAGTCACGCCGAAACTCAACATCCTCACGCTCAGGAGGATGTAACCCCGAGGATCCAAGCCCACACTCCCCAAGCTCTGGCCCCTCAGACCGCCTGATGAGGGTTGAAAACTTACATCCGGGGACCAGTCATCACCCTTGTCCCTGAGGAGGATCTCCGCTGCCAAGTCACAGAGATGCATCACGAACATGCACATACACTTGTTCGCTCCTCCCAAGCTCGCCATCCCAATATGGCAGCATCATGCGTGCAGGCGTTCATCCCCGCCGATCTCCATCAAGCCCGTCGCTCATGCAGGACGACATTTACCAGGCATGAACCTCTCCCAGCCCAGGGTCGTGAAGCCCACCAACCAGACATGGTGGTGACCCAATGTCTGCAGGGCCAGCTCCTAGCAGATCTCCTTTATGCCTACCATCCTAACATGGTGGCGATCAACAAAGCCCACCACCCAGATGTGGATGAAACGTATAGGCGGGCACGTATCCCCGCCAACAAAGGACACTGAACCAATACGGTGGGAAACCAACAAATGTAGGTCCAGACCCCTGTGGAAGCAAGTAAACTCTAGCACCCCGATGTGGTGACCAACAGAGAGATAAATCGGTGTATCCCAGTATAGGGTCAGATTCGTTCACTTGCTCCGACATAGGAGAACTCTCAGTACCCACTGACAACTAGAGGACCGGAGTAAGATATTCCTACTCCGATACTGGAATGGGCCTTCATAACCATTCCATCCAATGTTGTTTCTCTACATATCCATGAAATGATGGAGGATCAGGTATCAATCCCAAATCATATCATGCAAACTTGCCAGATTGTAATTGCATCAGCGGCAACAGCAAGGATTCAGGCCCGTGATACCATGTCTCCAACTAAGGCGACTCACCTAAGAGACAAGATAGCCTCCTCGGAGTAGATCTGCATCCCTGCGTCTGCCCAGGAGGGGCTCCGTCCATATTCTGCGACGCAAGGGCAACCAGATCAACCATCTTCACTCGTTCCAACTAGGGGACACCCGTCCATCATGGTGGATGCTCCAGAGAAGGCATATATCCCTGCTAAATGTCAAGATGTTCGTCGGCGTATCCTAACAACATCACAGGACCCAATTAGATAGTGACCCAAAGGTGAAGGCCATTATCAACAGCAGACGGTCCCCTGTGCTCGTAAGAAAGCGCCCCAAACGCGCCGAAGGCAGCCAGAAAATAAAGAGCGGGTCCATGATTCTGCCCTGCTGGAAGGTGGGGTTCCCAAGGCTGCTAAGCCCACATCACAGGCTCAGAACCCTACCCACCCATTACCATATTATGGGAGTGGCAGTAGCATTTGCGAAGGTCGTCCCCAAAATTTTTCTACTAGTAGCTCTGAAGGTCCTCCCCAGAGCACCCTCAGGGGCCTCCCCTGCGGGCATATAACGATCGATCATGAGAGCTCCTCTTTTGATGTGATTCATAGAAACCCTCCATGTGACCAGAACATCGAGCAGAAATAAGGTCCTCCACTTGCTATGGTCCGACCTGAAGGTCCTCCCCGGGGTATACACTATAAAAACACTCCATGCAGTGGACCATAGATTATGAATATAGTCATCGCTATCATAGTCTCAACAGCAAAGGCCCTCCCTGCAGTGACGTCTCATCATGAAAATAAGGCCCTCCCCTTGTGATGTCCTACCCTGAAGGTCCATCCCAGGGGTTACGTTGCAACGACAATCCGTGCAGTCGGGCATCAAATCAATGTGGTAGTCCTTGCCACCCTGATAATAGAGGTCCTCCCCGTAGAGACACTGATCAATGAGAAGGTCCTCCCCTTGTTGCGGCACATTCTAAAGTCCCTCCCCAGAGTGTTCCCCACAGTTGTTCTCCATGTTGTAGCTGTAATGGTAGTCCTTTCCATTAATGCAGACGTGATGGTAGTCCTCGCCACCATGACCGTCATTGCGATGGTCCTCCCAACATTGGCCTCAAGAATCAAGAAGGTCCTACCTTTGTCGCAGTGTGTCCTGAAGGTCCTCCCCAGGATGCACATCGAACGTCAATCCATGATGGTCATCCTCACCATTATGGTAGTTGTTGTGATGGTCCTCCCCGTAATGATGCTACGCAGCCAGAAGGACCTCCCCTTGCTTCAATGTGCCTTGGAGGTCCTCCCCAGGGTGTGCACTGAAAAATTCCTCTATTCGGTGAAGAATCAAGAAGTAATGGTAGTCCTCGCCATTACGGCCGCCTTTGAGAAGGTACTCCCCGAGATGACATATCATATCGATAGAAAGGTCTTCCCCCTGCTGAATCACGATCAGAAAATCCCTCGTATGTCGAGGCACTCAGATGGATGGGATCAAGCATGTAAGATTCCCAGTTAGTCGCCAATGACATCCTTCTTCAATCAGGAGATGGTCCATGGATCTGTTCATCATCTGAACCACCTCGGAATCTCCCACATGATTATTCAATACCTACCTGTCCCACCGACTTTGACCACACTCTCAGTGATCATCTCAGTTGGGATGGCCACTTAGAGGAATCTCTAGAGGAGGTGTATGCCGATATGCTGCACTTGAGGAAATGGATATCCAAGGATGATGTACCAGTTATGTTTTGTCATATGGCCACCTCTCAATTTGACATACCAAGAGAATTTTCAGAAGAATGTGTGAACGACACCCACCATAATATATGCACAAGCCTCGGCTGGCTGAAATCAAGTTTCCTTCCCTACGATGGGTATGTAGACAACGCCATGACAATAGGAGACCTCCTGCGTCACATCGACATGGATGCTCTTCTGTCGGCACGACAACAATGACCAGAGAGGCGCAAAGGGAACATGGAGATAGCCTAACTCCGTGCGCTACACCAGTTGCGCCGCCTCATTGGTGATGCTCCAACGGGAGTCTATATCAGGGGATGAGGAGAATATGGAGCATTGCATTTCACTCCGCTCCCCACCCTGAAGAACCCTTTTGGCATGGTTTCTTGCAATTTCATCACGTCAAGATGACAATCGAGTGGTCTCCCTATTCAGGAAAGGCAATACGCCCAACAAAGTCAGGCCTTGAGTAAGTCCCAGAAGCGTCAGGCTAGATGGGAACGAGTTATTCAAGAACTCCTGAATTAGGCCACCGAAAGCATACAGCAGGCCTCTCGCCTAAGAGAGTCAAATCCGTGATCTTTGACTGCCTCCCCAGAAGGGATTGATTCACAGAATAACTTGAAACCAAAACCAGTACACCCCCGAATGGGGGCAAACATGATCAGGCATGTAGTGATAGCAGCAGCCACTGCCACAGTCCTAGGTCAGCCCCAGCTGCAGGGCTGGTGGAATTTCTAACAACACATGCCCCCTTAAGACCAATAAAAATGGGAAGAGACTTGATTTCCATGGAACGAAGCTGGCCCCAGACCTCAGGGCTGGGGGCATTATTACCCCATCAACAACTACCTCCCCCACCAGAGTTAGTATTGTCTCGTCTGGGGAGCACAGTCAGAAGAGTAGGTTCCCATCCTATCCCGTCATTTGAATCATCATACCCTCCGAGAGGAAGGTGCACCATAAGGTCGCATCAAATAATTCTCCCCATCACCCTTTTTCAAGAAGTCCAAAGGCAATCCCAAGTCATGAAAGGGAAGGCTAGTAGAAGACGCAGGAGATCCTCTTTCTTTTTGGAAGATGACATCTCCTCCACCTTGCTATATGCATCTATCAAAATCCTAGAGGTTAACCCCATGGGGGATGCCGGAGATGACGCAAATCGGGATGGATCGAGAGATGGTAGTTCTGGCCAGGCTTTGACTCACAACGAACCCCCAGTTGTGCACACCCGGAACCAGAGGGCAGCCCTAAAAATGGAATCCCCTTCAGCTAACCTTCCTCTGCTTACCCTTCGAGCTTCCAACAAGGATAATAATAAAGGATTAGTTTCCCTTAACCCGCCTCATTATCTTGATAAAGATGAGCCACTCACACTCGAAAAGAGATTCACATGACAGGAAATGAAGATAAAATAATTGAGGTGGCTTAATGCCAAGCAACTCTAGAGGAACCATCTTATTGAAAGTGCGTCCTAGGAGGATCCACATCATGCAATCCCAATAAGTGCACCTAAAATACTAAGGATTTCCCCAGAAAACAAAACATGGGACGAGATCCCGTCCAACAAGGCGTATGGCCCGTCCATCAACCGAAACGTAGTTTCGGATGAATACCAAGACTTCCCTCCACTTAGGAAGAAACCAGAGAAAGTACACTTGAACCCTCATAAGGTGCCAAAAACGGCCCACGCACACCTGGTGCCGGCCAATCCGGATCCTCAGGAAATACCTCGGGCTACGCCTCCCCATGATTGGGCCCAGAAGGATGTAAACTAGGGTCTCACCAACACCATCGTGTCACTAACAGATCGATTGGAAGCGATGGAAGGTCGACACTCTCCGATACAGCCAGAGAAGAAACCCTAAACAGATTGGATGACCAAAACACCACCTCCACCAAATTTTGGGAGCCCTTTATTCCCTATCATCAATGGGTCAGGTGATCCAGAATAGCATTTGATGAACTACGCTTTTTATTGCGACCCTAGGATGGGGGCTCTGGAACAACAAGAATTAGTAAAACTCAGATGCTTCATGGGGACCATGCAAGGATCTGCCTTCTTCTGTTATACGAGTGTGCTAGCCTAGTTAATAATGAGATGAGAGGACGTTAAGCAGTATTTCTTGTTCCACTTCAGCTCAACGCTTCCTAAAACAACGGTCAGCGACCTCATGAACTGTAGGTAGAGAGAGAATGAGAGGGTCTCAGATTTCATTGCCAGATAGAAGGGTCTGACCTGTTCCATGAATAGGACAATGCGTCAAGATGATATACTAGCCATTTGCATTGATAATCTTTGAGATGAGATACGAACAGCACTCATACCAATGGATTGCACCACTGACTTCCACCATCTCTCGGCCATTCCCCAGATAATTGAGGACTTACTACAGTGGACTAATTCAATGTCTCGAATAGCCTCGCATGCTCTTGTGAGAAGAGCCCCTAGAGCTGAAGCGTCCACTGTCACACTCAATCCGGCCCTTGTTCTCACTCCACCGCTCAGGCCTCCACCAAATCGTCAAGGGCCTCCTGCATATCAACGACCACCTCATCCTAAACAGGATGATCAGAGAGGACCGAAGCGGAACAAGTTTGAGGAATGAAGAAAAAAAGTACACTCATTCCGAGATGATCATGTCTGCGGTTACTTTATTGACACCGTTAATTGAAACTTTCTCCGCTCCCAGAGCCAAGTAAACCTGAAGAAGTCATCAATGATGACAGGCTAGATTACATCCTCTACCATCGAATGTTGGGACACAACATCCGAGAATGCCTTGTCTCCAAAGACCTCTTGCAGAGGATGGTAGACTCCGAATTGGTCAAGTTGGGACCACCCCCAGCACATGTGGCATGTATCTCTACCACAGACTCTAACAAAGAGGAGGGGTAGCAGAAAGTCACTAGAAATAGGGGCATAAAATAGATGACTGGATGACTCAGAATACTATCAACCAAGCCCATGGCATACTCCAAGCTCAGCTACAGCAGCCAGTGTTGTCGCCAACATCCCCTGACGCCGCATCGCTGATAGCATCGGCCTTGCAATCCTCCACGATCTGGTCATTTGGGCATAATCGAAGAAGGAAGAAACAATCGCAAGAGGATCAGTCCGCGACAGTGCCAATGTTTGTCCCGACCCTGGCGGATTTCATGCCATCAAATTTGGCACCACGGGCACCGACCAACCAAACAACACTATCAGGGACAACCGACCAGATTGACCTGTTAGAGGATGAAGATCCAATCTTTGGTTCTATTGACATCATCCATCTCATGGACTCATCCCCTGATGATGGGTATGGTTATGAACCTGAGTTCCCTGCATGAGGGGCCGGTAGGAGGAATCACAAGGGTAGGGGATACCAGGGGAGGCACAGCCGTGGCTGAAACCAACCCTACGGTTGGGCCCCGGCCCAAACCGTTAATATCACAGAAACCCATGGGGAGCCCTTCAACGGACTCAGCAGGAGAAATAAAATCCCTCCACATCCAAAAGAGGCCTCCCTGGACCCGTTATTCTACGATACCCATCAGAGGGGTAACATGCGCCTTTCCACCTAATGCTCACAAATAGACTGGCAAGGCCGAGTCCCTCGAACGTGGGAACATCTTCATCATCCGCCCCCATGGCGGGTCCCTCCTCGTCACATACTCCATATCCCAATCCTCCTGCTAAAACTCTCCGACCAACGGAGAAGCATCGGCCGCTGGAGCATAAATACGACATCCTTATGCAGCTGGGAACGGTACCGGCAAATTTTCCAATCCTGGATGCCCTATGTTTTTCATCTGACCTCAGGGAGGCGCTTATAGAAGCTTTGATCAGCCCCCATGAGTCTCAAGCTGAGGTAGCTGCCATCGAGATTTACTATACGAAGACTGACTCGGCTGAATGCAATGCAGTGATTTTCTTCACCGGTCAGGATAAAGATTCCATTATGCAAGGACACATCAGACCACAATATGTGTTAGGCACACTGAATGTTATTTATATCTGAAAAGTCTTTATAGACAATGGATATGGAGTTAAGCTCCTTCCCCTATGGACACTCCGTAAGTTGGGATAAAGTGAGGACGATCTAATACCCTTGGAAACAACTCTTTTGGGTTACGAAAAGAGCGAGCAGAAACCAATGGGACAAATTAAGCTAATGATCCATTGTGGTGTCCTAGTATCCTACACGGAATTCCTGGTGGTCTGGAAGAGCACATCATTCAATGCCCTGATGGGAAGGTCGTGGCTCCCTAAGCACATGGTCGTTCTTTCATCCTACCACCAGTGAATCAAGTACTACGTCAATGGACAAAGTGGAACATTTCACACTGACAAGGCCCCTTTCGAGCTCTCCGAGTCACATTACCTTGACGCCGGGTTCTATGAGCAAAAGAAAAATAAGCCTTTGGTCGATGGTGTCAATTGGATCCCCTCTCTAAATGGCCTGGAAATGGTTCCTGATGACCCCCTCAGGCATCTTGGCAGAGATTATGTCCTACCCATCAACCATGATGAATGTAGGAGTTCAAGTCTAGGCAAGCATTCAGATGTCCTCATGACTTCAGCCATAACGATTGGACATGAAAATGTGGGAACGTCCACTTACCATTAATATGGGGACAAAAACTCAAGTAACGATTCCCATAACACCTAGACTTCAGAATCCCAAGAGCCCATGTCAGGATCTTTCTCCTCGTTAGATCAAGGAGATGAGGATTTGTGTGAAGATGAGGTGGAAGATCTTAGGGATGAACCTCTTACATTTGAGGAATGTATCTCCACCACTTTGGACGAGATCATGGAAATAATCCTGGGTACCGAGGAAGAACCAAGGCCCACTCTCATTAGTGCAGCCATGTCTCCCAAAGAGCACGAGGTATATACCTCCTTTTTAAGGAAACATCGAGATGTTTTTTCCTGGAACTACATAGAAATGCTGGGACTCGATCCCGAAGTGGTGACGATCACCTCGGTCTTCTAGAAGACCACTGCGGCTATAAACAGGCCACCAGAAGGACACATCCCTTGCATGCCGCCAAAATAGAGGCTGAAGTCGATAATATCATTAAACCAGGCATCATTTGGGAGGTCTTGTACCCCATTTGGTTGGCCAATATCATCCGTATCAAGAAAAATAAAGGAAAAATATTTGTCTGCATTGATTTTAGATATATCAATCGGAATTGTTCGAAGGATGACTTCCCTGTCCCAATCACCGAGTTATTAATCGATGCAACGGCCAGGTATGAGGATCTATCCTTCATAGACGAGTATTTTGGATATAATCAAATCAGGATGGCCCGAGAAGATGAAGAAGACACTGCCTTCAGGGCCCCCCCATGGAGTATTCTGTTACAAGGTTATGTCCTTTGGTCTCAAGAATGATGGCTCCACATATCAACGCGCCATGCATCATATCTTCAAACCATTCATGGGGAAATTCGTTGAATGTTACATGGATGAGATGGTGGTCAGGTCCAGATAGCGCTCGGATCACCTGTTAGACCTTTGTGCCATCTTCAACAAACTCTGACAGCAATGCTTGAAGATGATCCCCTTGAAATGTGCCTTCAGCTTTACCTCAGGGAAATTCCATGGCTTCGTCGTACGCCATCGTGGCATTGAAGTCGACCCTAAGAAGAAGAAGGATGTCCTTGGCCTACCACCTCCCCGCAACCTCACTGAGTTGAGATCATTCCAAGGGAACTTGGAATATATTAGGCGGTTCATAGCCTACCTAGAAGGAAAATTTTTACCCTTCACCAGGTTAATGAAGAAGGGGGTCACATACCAATGGATGGATGACTTCCAAGAGTCGTTCAATAACATGAAGAAGTACCTCTTTGACCACCAGTTCTCATGCCCCCAGTTAATGTAAGACCTCTCATCTCATACGTGAAGGCCCCAGAACAGTCACTGGGAGCCTTCCTCACACAAAATAATGATGCCGGTAGTGAAAAAAGTATCTGTTATCTCAGCCGAACAATGATTGATGTTGAGACTCGATACTCAAACATCAAGAAAAGTTTTTTGGACTTGGTCTTCATTCTTCAAAAGATGCGACATTATCTACAACATCACGGATTCCATTTTATCTCACGGAGTACACCGCTCAAGTACATCCTCAGCTGCCCAATGCTAACCGGGCACCTTTCCTAATGGGTTGTCATCCTAAAAGTTTGACATCTGGTTTGTTCCTTAGAAGGCCATTAAGGGACAATCATTATCAGACATTCTAGAAGAGCACCCCTCTGTGGGGACTGCAGTACCGGACGTTGAATTACCTGATGAAGACATCTTCTCGGTTCGAGAAGAGTTCCAGGAATGGGAAATATACTATGAAGGTGCATCCCAAAGCCCTACTGGGAAGAGGATAGGGGATCCCAGATTCAACAAAGTGGTTTTGGGAATAATACTCGTGTCCCAAGAAAAGGCACTCTTTCCATATTCTTTCTTCCTGTCAGAGGGATGTACAAACAATGAAGTGGAATATCAAGCTCTCATTGCAGGTCTGGAGCTCACACTCGAGGCATAAGTACAGAACCATAAGATAAAAGGTGGCTCAGAGCTGGTCATCACAAAAGTCAATGGTGACTATGATATCCAAAAAGGAGGATCTGAACCTCCTGTTTGACCACGTCCGAGGGTTAATGGCTGAATTTTCCACAGAACCAACATTGACCTATATTCCCCGGTTTCAGAATTCCCCAGTTGATGCATTGGCCAACGCAGCCATAGCCATGGATGACCCAGAATGGGATGAAACTGTCATCAATATTTCTCACCGCCGAATGGTATTAACATATGTTCAGACCAAGATAGAGGAAATACTTGATGTCAGTCCTGTTCCTGAGCCATATGCTCCTGTCACTGGTACGATGACCCCCATTTCAAACTACCTTTAACACGGAGAACTTCCATTAGACAAGGTTGAATGAGAGAAAATACGGAGAAGGGAAATCAAAGTTGTCCTATATGGTGACACGGGTCAGCAAGAGGTCCTCTACAAACGAGGCCTCGATGGAGTGATCCTTCGATGAATTGACGGAGAAGAGAACATCGCCGTCATGACTGAAGTGCATGCCAGAGTATGTGGATAACATCCGCCAGGCACCAAGCTTTCCCATCAGGTGCGGAGGTTTCGGTACTACTTGACTATAGTGGAACAAGAGTGAGTGAGTTGTTCTTCAAAATGTCACTCATGCGAAATTCATGCGAACTTCATACACCAACCCCCAGAGTTACTTCATCAAGCCAAGCACTCCTAGCCATTTTCCATCTGTGGGGTGGACATTGTAGGACCATATCCTCCCGCCATTGCCAAAAATCTGAATTATATTCTCACAACAACCGACTTATTTTCTACTTGGGCAGAATCCATACCACTCAAGGATGTCGGGGCAAGAAATATTGTCAGCATTGTGAAGACTAATATCATCACCAGATTTGGTGTCCCTTATACCATACTGTCGAACAATGAAACCAACTTCTGCTCTGTCGAATGTGAGAAACTATACCATGAGTATGGAATAAAGGATAACCACTCATCCTGCTACCATGCAGTGGCCAATGGACAGATAGAGGCTTTCAACAAGGCCATGTCCTGCATTCTGCAAAAAATAGTGGACAATGAAAAGAAGTCATGGCCGGATAAACTCCTATATGCGTTTTGGGAATATTGAACCACAGTCTGCACTAATACTCGGGCTACTCCATACTCATTAGTATATGGAACGGAAGAGGTCCTTCTCCTTGAACTCCAACATCCCCCACTCCAGGATTCCATTTGTGATAAATTATCCAACGATGAACAATCCGAAAAGCGGTTAGGTGAATTGGAATAGCAGGACGAGAAGCGTCGACACTTTTTTCACCATCTAGAAGTCTACCAGAATCGGATTGCACGAGCCTTCAATAAAAAGGTCCATCTCCGGTCATTCTTGGAAGGATAATTGGTATTGGTCCTTCAGACACCAATGATACCTTGAAGGAAACCTCCAACGCTGGATCCCAAATGAGAGGGACCATATGTTGTATACAATGTCTACTCCAATTGAGCATATACCGTAATCTACATGAACGAGGAAGTCACCATGGCTTCTACCAATGTGATAATCCTAAAGAAGTATTTCACATAGAAATAAAAAGTACCCCCGTCCTCACTGCATAATGTTAAACTACATGGAGTTCATCCTAACTACATGACGTTAAACTGTATGGCTCCCTGTCCTCACCGTATGACGTTAATCTACATGGAGTTCATCCTTACCGCACGATGTTAAACTGCATAGAATCTAATAATGCCCCTCGTCCTAACCACATGACATTAAACTATATGGATTTTTTCCTTAACGAACAATGTTAAACTACACAGACAAGAGGTACACAATGCCCCCTTCCCCCTTGTACGGACCATCCCTGCATGCGGTGTATTTATTCCCGAGAACTACGTACAACTTCATTCCTTCCCTCACCGGATATGTAGCGACGCCAGGGTTCCCCATATTGTCCTAGCCACTCCCAAATAAAAGTTAAAAATGACTTCTTACCATATGTACAGACCATACCTTAATGGGGTGTGTATTTAATTCTCACCGCACGACGTTAAACTACAATGACAAGAGGTTTACAATGCCTCTCTCTCCCTGTGTATGGACCAGCATTGCACGGGGTGTACTTCATCCAAAGAATTACGTACGGGTTGATTCCTGCCCTCACCGGATACATAGTGATGCTAGGGTTCCCCATCCTGGCCCAACCCCCCGAATTAAAGATAAAAATTCACTATCCCCCACGTACGGACCAGACCGGCATGGGGTGTACTCCTCATCCTTAACGTATGACGTAACACTGCATGGATAGAAAGATTTAAATATTAACCATTTCCCCCGTGTATGGGTGAGACCTGCTCGGGGTGTATTCTTACGTCCTCTCTGCATGACGTTAAACTGCATGGATAATGTAAGATAAAAGTTCCCCCTTTCCCCAGTGTATGGACTAAACTTGCACGGGGTGTATTTACCATCTTCACCGCACGACGTTAAACTGCACAGAATGCGTCCTCACCGGATGACGTTAAACTACATGGAGTTCATCATGAACCACCTAACATATATGGAGAAATGAGGTGGAATTAATCCTTTCACATATTGGATTCATACTCCCCATACATCAGACTCCATAACTCGGACAATTATGGATCGTCATAACCATTCATAGCCATCGGAAGTGGAAAGTCATCGACCCGTGGACAACTTTACATTACTATGCATACCATGCCCTCAGCGTCTCTTCATATTGAAAGCCCCTAGACCATCTAACAAAAGAATGATTTCAACATGAGACACTCTTCCTAGCTCCATACTCTTACCTGCCTCAGAGACCCTATACCATACTGCCTGATCCAGTAGTTTATGGTGTAGTGGTTTACAATTTCATCCTCTTTTCACATCCAAAATTGTCAGGGTACCCTTACCCGGTTAGCCTATGTTTCCACCCATGGTTCACATGACGACATGCATCTACGAACATCAAACTAGCACTAGGCTATTGTGACTGATTCTTGCTCAAATTTACCCAAATGAAGAATGTATAACGGTCCTTGTAGTCTCGGTTGGGTTATCGTATCCTCAGAGACCTAAGAAGTACCTACATACACATGCATTCTATCGATTGTTTTTTGCTATAAAGAGGCCAACTTCTGTTGATTTTATATGGGTTTAAAGGATAACTATAAGATTTAAGTGAATTCCATTTAAAATAATGAGTTGATCCAAGGTTATCGCTCGGGGTGGATTGGACTTATTTCATTTTCAACGATTTCAAAATGTTATATTTTAGATGGGTTCATTTAAGGAGATAAAACAACATCATCACTTACTGGTTTAATGCCTACACCCTTTAATACTAATCACCTATACACTTAAAGGATCAATGTTTTGAGCACTTCAAGGTAAAGGTTCATATTAGCACATGAAGTGTGTGACTTTAAATTCAACAAGGACGATATAGTTTAAAAGTCCTCAAATAAAAAACTCATTTAAAATAATTGATTATACATTAATGGGGTGATAAATAACATCCAATCTAGACCCTTGCTACTCGCTTGGATCAACCCATAAGTGTGTTAGACTTCCATTGATGCTATGTTTTCAATGGAATCAAAAACTAGACTCATGAGGGAGGAAATGGAGAAGTAAAAAAACACAATAAAATAACAATCACTCCACCGGTGTGTGATAATATCACAATGTTTGGTATGAGAAAGTTCACACCCTGAACCAACGGTATCAAAGTGATAATGAGAAGAACAAAATAATATGATAAGAAGAACTTTTATAAAGAAACAAGGATGAATTGAAACAACTTACATGTGGAAGACAAATTTGAGATAGAAAAACTGCAGCATAACGTTACAATGAAAGAAAGCTCAATGATTCTTCAATCCTCCAACTCCAATGCCTTAAATAAGAATTTTTGAGCCCTTGGAACGAGCCTCCACTGACATTCTTGGATGTTCTTCAATATGGACAAATTAGAGTGGGAAATAGAAGAATAAAACGAAGCTCCGGATGTCTTCTAACCTTATGAAATAATTGGGCCCATATGGAGTTGTGGAATCTGAGATATGATCATATTAGTGGGATGTTTTTCTCGGCCGCAGAATCTAGCCCATAAGTTTAACTCTAACTTGGGCCACCTAAATAGACAACATGGATGCAGAATTAGCATTGCATCCTAAATAGTGATTAGTTCCTATACATGTCTTCTAGCTTCCCATGATATTTTGGATTCATTGGGATTTTATGTTTGGTCCCACATTCTCATCAGTGGGCTGGTTTCCAATCTTCCTTCTCCATAATTGCTTCCTTTCATTGCCAAATATCTCCATCACCCTTTATGAATCTTTCATTGATCCGGGAAGTGAATATCCAGTTCAAAAGAATATCAAACTAAAATATTTATAATTATATTCCTTAAAATTAAATGAATCATTGGGTAAATCAAATGATGTTAAAAAATGGACCACATAATAGTGCATTTTAAGAAGGTATTACAATCATAATGTGAAATGATGATCAAAGTGTAAAATGCACTAAAATGGTGTTTATGAATAATAAAAAACATGAATATTAGGTATATTGAAAATTAATATTAGCCTCATTTAGTGGCTAATCACACCCCCATCTTGAGTTTTTCTAGTCCCGACCAAAATATATATCAACAATATGAAATTCGAATTCCCTTTTCCAAAAAAAATTTAATATACAATGATCATCAGAAACCCTTATACCAAACAATCATGAAACCCGTCAAAATATTTTAATACAAGTTAGTTTCATATGTAGATCTCAATCCCAAGACCATTCCTTTGTCCAAATTCATTTCCATATTTCATCTAATATCAATTAAGTATGAGTATGTGTTTTGAATCACAATAGACATGGAGGTTCATCTTTATTCAAGGTGGAAATGATAGAAGAACTTGGTGGAATCACATTTCAATATTAAGATGAGTATTCAAATTTTTTTTCCTATCATATTATTTTGTTTTTTTTATTTTCATTTTTGCCATGGTAATTTAAATTACACTAAAATAGTCATCCCCTATAGCGAGACTTTGTCGATGACTCCCAGGCTCAATGTCCTTAGGGCACCAAGTGAAGCCCACATACTCGGGTATCATGTCGAGTTAACTCATTAAAAAAAATTCAAATTTCCAAAAATAGAGATAAAATTACTAAGCCTAGGCCAGAAAACTATGGATTCACGATCCCCAAGTGTCGAAAGCCACGCATTAAGTCATTTTATTGCTCTACACGCAAATTTATTATTTTTTTATATTTTTTTATATTTTTTATTGAATACTCATATTAAAACTAAAATTATCACCAAACATATGCTATTTATTTAGGGGACCCCATGAACTCAAACTAATACCCCATTATCCAAAGGACATACATTGTGATCTTTTTTTATTTGGATGAAAATATAAACAGTGAAATATCACATTGGACAACCACACTTTCCAAAATCTATGCTCATGAAATTATACAAGTATTAAAATAAAAATCAGGGGATGCTAAATTATTTGATATTTAGTTTCAAAGTGTGAAATGTGTATTACCATGTTCAAAGTTAATTGAATTTTTCCTTCCATTTACAGACATTTTTTTCAAATCATTTTTTTTCACACAAATGCAATTTTTTTATAATTTATCTACCCCCAACATAAAACAACAATGTCCCCAGTGTTTAAAGAAATGAAAATTTAGGAGTTGTGGAAGATAAGGGAATTTCAAAAAGGAAATTTAAATGTGAAGATCATGGAATAAAGTCACCTGGTGGTTGAAGTTCAAGTTCATGCTTCTCCAAATTAGCCCTTTGATATCCATGTCGCTTTCAGAGTTCCCTAGTAGAAAAAGGAAAACAAAAAAACAAAACAAAACAGTATATATATATATAAGTAAAATATAAGTATATATATTAAATAAAATAAATTGATGATACATTGTCTCATTTTTAAATTTCAGGGTAAGCTATTACTCATGGATTACACCACATGACACAGATGAATATGGTGATCCCCTTTCATACCCATCCATACTCATAATAAAATAACAGGTCAAAAATATATTTTTTTATTAAATATCCAAATAATTAATTAATCCTATTTAAAAAATAAAGATGATTAAAACAAAAAAAATGATAGGAAACTTGAAAACCATGGTTTTCCTCCCATGCAGCGCTTTGTTTAACGTCTCTATCACGACATGAACCCCCCCCCCCCCAACTTATCCAATACCAACTTTCAGAATTTTAAGGACCACATGTTTAACCAATTAAACTAGGTTGATATTGATTCTATTTCTAGAATTTGTTTCATGCACAAACCTATGTTCTACAATGAGTGGGAAAATCCATGGAATGTTGGAAATGGTTGATCTATTTTCCACTGTATTTTTTCCAAAGACATCAATGGTCATTCCAAATTTTTTGGTTTCAGGATAATAATGAATTCCAAATAAAAGTTCATGGTTATATCCTATGAAGGGATAATTGATCATGGAAGGAAGGACAATAATTTTGAGCTCAGGTTGGATGGTACATTCAAACACATGTTGTGATTTTGAATTCAAATCTGTTTCATTTTCAAAATTTCTCAACAAAATTGGTTTCCTTTTGAATTGAAGATTCAATCAAAAAATTGGAAAGATCCGTGTTAAAAATTTTTATAGAATCAAAATTTGTGATTTCTCCCAATGGTTCTGTTATTGGTGTTTTTGGAAAATCACCAATGTAGTTATACTTAGGAAACTCAATCCATGATGTAATATTCTTCTCTTTTGAATCCAAAAAGTCAATTTCATCATTATTTAAATACCCTTCAACAATTCCTTAATCCTCTTCATCTTCCCCAAATCCAAATTTTTTCTCTTTGGTAAATTCATGAGAGGTTTGTGGGAAACTATACACTTCACATAAGGTTATGGAAGGGACAATTTGTGTGGGGATGGGTTCCTCACAGGTTTTAATGCATTGTAGTTCTAACCTCAATGATGAAACCTCAAAAATAATTATCTCCATTTTTTGACATAGTTTTCAAGTAATGGATGTGGATTAGGATGGGAAATGGGTTGAGAAAGATGTTCTATTCCATGTGGATAATTAAGTTGTTGGAATTTCACAGGAGGGTGTTCAGATTGGCTTTGGGGGGATTGAAACTCATTATATGTTGGGATGTTTTGTGGATCATAGGAGTAAAAACATTGTGGCTCATTAGGTTGTTGATGATCCCAAATTTAGAAATTAGGATGGTCATTGTACATCACACATGGGGTTGGGTGATCTAAGTAGAGAGAGGTTCTCCATGATTTGGATTTGTTCAAAAGGTTTTTCCATAGGAATGAAATTGGGGATGAGATAAGAGAAGTGAGATGAAAAAAAATGATGATAGTGTCTAAGAGAACTTACTTAGGTCCCTGGAAACGGTGCCAAAATTTGATTCTCTCTCAAATTTACCCATAAGAAGATGGTATGACGGTCCTTGTAGTCTAGTTTGGGTAGTCCAATCCTCAAAGACCTAAGAAGTACCTACAGACACGTGCATTATATGGATTGTTTTTGGATATGAAGTGGAAACCATGGGTTTATTTTTTATTGGTTTAAAGGATAACTAACAGATTTATGTGAATTCAATTTAAAATAATGAGTTGATCCTAGGTTATCAGTCGGGGTGGATTGGACGTATTTCCTTTTCAATGATTTCAATTTCTTATATTTGAGATGGGTTCATTTAAGGAGATACAACAACATCATCACTTACTGGTTTAATACCTAAAACCTTTAATATTAATCACCTATACACTTCAAGGATCAATGTTTTGAGAACTCCAAGGTAAAGGTTCGTATTAGCACATGAAGTGTGTGGCTTCAAATTCAACAAGGACGATATAGTTTCAAAGTCATCAAATAAAAATCACATTTAAAATAAGTGATTATACATTAATGGAGTGATAAATAACATCCAATTAATCCCCTTGATACTCCCTTGGATCATCCCATAAGTGGGTTTTCCCTCCATTGATTCTATGGTTTCAATGGAAGTGGAAAGTAGACTCATGAGGGAGGAAATGGAGAAGTAAAAAAACACAATAAAATAACAATCACTCCACCATTGTGTGATAATCTCACAAGGTTTTGTATGAACAAGTTCGAAATATGAAACAACTGTATCAAAGTGATAAGGAGAAGAAAAGAATAATAATATAAGAAGAACTTTTATAAATAAACAAGGATGAATTAAAACAACTTACATGTGGAAAGAAATTTTGAGACAACAAACCGCATCATAACATTATAATGAAAGAAAGATCATTGATTCTTCAATAATCTAACAACACTACCTTAAATAATAATTTTTGAGCCCTTGGGTCGATGCCCAACAGTCCAAGTCTCCTCAAATAATTTTGGTAGTCCATAGCTGGGTGGAAATTAAGGGAGAGTTGATATTTCCACCCTTGACACGAGGTGGCATCCAGCTTTCCTTCACCGAATAGATGCGCTTGGGAGACCTTCTAGATGGCTGAATCAGAGTGGTCCATAGAAGAATAAAATGGATCTCTGGATGTCTTCTAACCTCTATAAAATTTCGTCCCATTTGGAGTTCTGGATTCTGATATATGATCATATTATTGGGCTGTTTTTCTAGGCCGCAGAATGTGGCCCAGAAGTTTATCTCTAACATGGACCTCCTAAATGGACACCAAGGAGGGAGAATTAGCATTGTATATTTTAGAGTGATTTGTTCCTATACATCTATTATATCATCCCACGAAATGTGGGATTCATTGGGCTTTTATTTTGGGCCCCACATTCTCATCAGTGGGCTGGTGTCCAATCTGTCTTCTCCAGAATTTCTTCCATTCATTGCCAAATATCTCCATTATCCTTTATGAATATTTCATTGATCCTGGAAGTGAATATCCAGTTCAAAATAATATAAAACTAAAATATTTATAATTATATTCCTTAAAATTAGATGAATCATTGGGTACTTCAAATGATGTTAAAAAATGTACCACATAATAGTACATTTTAAGAAGGTATTACAATCATAATGTGAAATGATGTTCAAAGTATAAAATGCACTAAAATGGTGTTTATGAATAATAAAGAACATGAATATTAGGTATATTAATAGTGAATATTAGCATCATTTAGTGGATAATCAGTGACTCAACGGACAATTGCAGTAAAGATGTTTCTTGTATGCTCAGGCACCATTATCCCCACATGTCGAACTCTGTACTATGAGAAATATCAGATTATCGTAATCATTAATGGCCATCGGAAGTGGGAAGTTATCGACCCAGGGACACCATTTTACAACTATTCATACCATGCCCTCAGCATCTCTTCATAATGATAGCCTCTGGCTCATCCTTCAAAGGCAAGATTTCCTTGGGCAGTACTCTTCCTAACTCCGTATGCTTACCGGCCTCACAGCCCCCACACCACACCTCCTAATCCGGGAAAACTCAAAGTTGTAGTTTAGACCTTCATCCCCCACCTTGTTCTAAGTATATCAGAGAATGTTTACCCACTTATCCTTTGAGTGACTGCAGCAATAGTCACCCAATGGTCCGAGCTCTATGACAGCTAAACTAGGAGTACCTCTTCTTTACCGCATGACGTTAAACTGCATGGAGTGAAGGTACACCCTCGCGTGCAAAATAAATCAGCGTAGGGAGCTCTCTACGCTTTAACAACAGCCGGGGATGAATATCCCTAACATGCCCAGATATTTCCTTGCCTGATGATAGACTTCGTGGCCCGGATAATTGTGGATCTTTATAACTATTCATGGCCATCGAAAGTGGAAAGTCATCGACCTGGAGAAACCTTTTTATGGCTATGCATTCCATGCCCTCAGTGGCTCTGCATATTGATAGCCCCTGGCCCATCTACCAAAGGCATGATTTCCCCAGGCGATACTCTTCCTAGCTCCGTACGCTTACCGGCCTCAGAGCCTCCATGCCATCTCTCATGATCCAAGAAGCCCCAGAGCCATGATTTACACCATCAACCCCCTTCCACGTCTTGGATATGCTAGGATTCTCGGGGCCAGTTACATTCTAATCATGAGAGGCCCATTTAACTACGTCCTTGCCACATGACATCAAATGGCATGGAGCACATCTTGGTCGCTTGACGTAAGGCAACAATGACCAAGCATTAAACGTCCAAGGGAATGCCTCCAACAACAAGAATTTTCACTGGTTTAATAATGCTTGTTGTCCTTACCACATGATGTTAAATTTCACGGTCAATCGCCCTTGTTGCATGACGTTAAACTGCAGAACATTGGAAAAGAAAAAACAATTCTCCCCGTCCTTGCAGCATGAAATTGAAATGCACTACGGCCTTTAATGGTGCACTTCGTCTTTACCACATAACATTAATCTGCACAGTCAAACCCATCACAGGTTCTATAAGGAACATAGGCTTTTCTCTGTCGTTCAGTGCACGGGTCAGAACTGCACAAGACACCATCTCAGACTCACGTGAGAAAGGATTACATTACCCATTCTCAGGAAGTTCAGTCTAGATTTTTCCCCCGTATCCAGGCACCCTCTCATTATAAACCATACTTTGTACTCAAGAAAAATCCGAACACTCATAATCCACACCTGGTGTTCCTGAATCTCAAACATCCCTGAAGTTTCTTGGCTATCGGGGGAATAAAAACATTTAACTAAGGACGCCTTTGCATGACTATGCATACCATGCTCTCAGTGGCTCTGCATATTAATGGCCCCTATCCCGTCTACTAAAGGTAGGAATTCCTTAGTCAATGCTTCTCTCTGTACACCTCTTGGCCTCTGAGCCCCCATGTCTATCTCGGGATTCAAAAACCCTCTGAGCCATAGGTTTCCCACCTCTTTAACAACCCTTCCTGAATACGGTGGAACTTATCTGAAAAGATTACCGAGGACCAGTAGAATTCGTTCCATTATAGATGATGTCACAGCTACATTACTTTAAACCGCACCAAGCCCCAACCTTCCTTTATGCTAGAAAAATGCAGAAGACATGACCCTTGCTTCCACACTCCTGATTGATACAGATGTTCTCAAAACCTTTCAGATGTCACATGCCCTTTTCAAGCAACCCCCGGTGGTTTTCATAATTCTCCATGCCACCCATGTGGGATTCCATAAGCCGGACTTTCATAATGTCCTATGGCCATCAGAAATGGATATTCATTGACTTAAGGACACCTTTACATGACTATTCATACCATGCCCTTAACGGATCTGCATATTGATTTCCCCTGGCCTATCTACCAAAGGAAATATTTCATTCGGCAATGCTCCTCCTACTTCTGTACGTCGACGTGGCTCCCATGCCTTGACACATGCCCTGCATGTCGTTCAAATTTATTCATGTTCCCCCATGTGCGTATGAAGAGTATTGGGACATCTTTTAATCAGACAAACCTCATTGGGGCCCTTGACCCACTATATCTGGTCAAATCTGTTCAACCTAATACATCAATAATGATAGTCTTGAAGGTGGGTCTTTAAACAACCCATGAAATGAGGCATAAAGTTTGTTAGGCCGAAAACCCGAAAAAGGAGACCTATGAAAAAGTTGGGCCATACTTGCTGGGTCCACAATAAATGGGCCCAAGCAAAATTAGGGCATTAAATGAAAAGGCAAAATGTTTTTAGGGATTTTCAAAAAATCCCTTGAAATAGTCAAACTATGCTCGCTGGACCCCATGGTCCAGGTAAAAGTTAGTGTGTTTTTTCATTTTCTGTCACTTCGTTAAATTATGGTCAATTCTGATTCAGTGAGTTGTTATTTACACAACAATTGTTCTAGTAACAACCAAATTTTATGGAGACAAGAGGTTGACAGAGATTGGATTCTGTTCAAACAAAAAGGGGAGGACTTCCACAAGATGGGGTCTCTCCCTCATAAAAAAGGGTGGTAAGTAAAACAGAGAGTAAAAAAATGGCTCTGATATTAATAAAGGAGCCTGACTCACTCTCTCCACGAGATCAACAATCGAGAAGTGAAGGTTGTTGCAAGACTGCTCCATCAGGGCCTTCTCACCGGCTTCAACATCATCCACAGAACGATTACACTCCACTATTTCTTGGAGATCCTTGATCACTTTTCTGGTGGCTTTAACACGACCAGTTATAGATGATAACTGATCCCTCAGCATCGCTGCCCGTTCTTCACATTCATGTAACTCGGAGGATAGGATGGCTGCCTGATCTCGAGAGATCTCCTCGTGTGCTATCAGCTGATGAAGTTGTATCAAGGATTCCAAAAAGGCTCATGTCCTGCAATAAGAGGCAGAGAAGTGAGCAAGTTTTTTCCCACTAGTGGAAACATCCTCACAGTTCATGACAACTTGGAAAGCAAGATAATGGAACTGCCGATAGTCAAAGCCACCTGACCCCAAACCATGGAAGAGTTGTCAAAGAGCTTCAGTTGTAGTTTCCATCTCAGCTAGAGGTGTTTCTGCAAAGATCTTGAAAATCTGGGGCCAGGCCCACCAGCGCACTGCTCGGTGATCCTCCATGACATGAGGATCATTGTTATCCCCGTCGGAAAGCACGAGAATGAAGTATGGCATTGCAACCAGTGCAAACATATTCTCACTGGAGGTTGGTTCCGAAGCTGAAAAGCCTGGAGCCTCTAACCCTAGCTCATGCTTAGGGATCAAGTTTCTAATCTTGGTATTGACTAGAAAAAGTTTTGGTATTGCCTCTGTAGGACCCGAAACCACAGGGTCATCCTCATCCATGTCCAAGAAGGACGAAACCGCCTGAACATCGGCCATCGAAGGGCTGGGAGAGGAAAATCCCCAGAGTCGTTTTGATCGACGAGCCATTAGTCGATCCTCCCTTAGAGATGATGAGGATGGTGTGGTGGACACAGCAGCCACAATATCTCTTCATTTGTGACCCTACCGGACATCATTCCCTAGGATCCCTTTGGGATAGTGTTTTACCCATGTTTCTGAAAACTCTAAGGAAAGGTCGGCAGCCGCCCCCATCATAGGCAAGGAAATGCTTGTGTCAGATCCCTCCCACGTTAGCATCAGCCACCATTACTGATGTATGGATGGGTGCAGTCCATGATCCTAAGGAGGAGGAAGGGAAGCTTGGACTTACATGCACCTAAACTGGAGAGAAAAATGATACGGGACATACAGCTCGCACAGAGAAACCTCGTTGATCCACGCAGACCGAAATATATCCAGTATAGAGATCATGTAAGAATTTTTCTCTAGGTTCCCCCGGTGGTTGTCAACTAAGATGTCAGAAGGGGTGGGGTAAGGAGTGAAAGAAAAACGGGATAATTCACTCAGAAGCTTGATGACTTCACTAGAGCTGAGAGACTTCAAGCGAACTCCAGCTATATCTAGCAGGGTTGGCCAAAAGGTAGGAAACAAGATGGTCATGTTGTGAAAATACTCATAATAGCGACAATGATCCGCTACCCAGCCATACAAAAATTTAAATAGCCCATATAGATGGAAGGGTGACCCGCCCTTCTACGTGTGACTCAAAAGTTCATAAATACGATCCAATGAGGGCACGGAAAAATTCACCGGGAGGCCCTCCGCCAGCTGAACTGCCATCATCAGGGTGAAAGCCCTAATGCTAGGATTGATATCCGAGAAGGGAATATCCACCCGCTCAGAAACATAGAAAACAAACCTGCCAGCCAAAGCATAGGCGGAACACCGGGGCACACCTTATAACCCCATGAATGGTAGTTGCCCGCCTCCAGAACTTCCCAGTAGAAACCTGGGGTGGTTCATGACTGTTGAGAAGGATGATTCATGGGGTTCTTGATCTTTGGGACAGTACTAGTGGTGTTCAGAAATATCCTTATCTAGGTGTTATAGGGAATAAGAGAGTGGGAACGCAGGGCCTGACTCAATGATTTATCTACCATAACCAGCAGATCCTTCGCTAACGAAGGTACTTTGTTCAACTTCATCCCACACACTGGGAGTGGGCAGGAACTCTTTATACATCTCACTGATAATTCGAAGCCCTCCCAATTGATGGATGTCCCACAGACTAATGCCAACTTCACCATGAGCAAGTTGTAAATTATTAGTGATCGAACACCAGCTACTGAGCAGTTCAGGTAGGATCAGGGATGGTGGGTAAATAGAAAACTAGGAGACCCATACTGTGGAGTACAAATTGACATTATCCAATGCCTTGAGAGATTACCGGAAATGATGATGAACCCAGAAGACCCAGGCCTAGTCGTTTGAGAAAATCCAACCAGACCAAAAATCCCATTTCGGAATCCACCCCGCATTGGGATCCACTCGAGAAAGGTTGATTATGGAGGGGTAACTCTTGAAGACAACTTTCTAAGAAATTTTTTCTGTGTGCTGATCACTTTGGGTCCAAATAGTGCCTCTCAAAATGAAGGTGTCTTTCTAGTTAGATTCGGAAACCATCTCCCCCGATTGGGTAAGGTTCTCCCGAGTTCACTTTGACGACGCTTCCAAGAAATTAGAACGAAGAACTAAGAAAGTAGGGGGGGTAGGGACGTCTTATTCAAGACCGAAGCCGTAAAATAGAAGCCGACTTGATAACGGATAAATCGGGAGCTCAAGAGAGAGAAAGTCCTTCAAGACACCATCATCAAGAATGATGGACCGAATGGGGTCCTCTTTGATGTTCTAAGCTCTATGAATCATAGATAAACGTCTCCCTGAACCAATTGGGAGAGGCTCGGCGGCAGGACTAGGTAAAGAAAGAGGGGGAACCATATTTCCTCCATGAACAATGAAATCCAACAAGTGGATAGTCCTAAATATAAAAACAAAAATCAGAAAAAAATACCAAATTCCCCAAGGTGGCCTCATAGGATTGGTTCATGATGAAAGCATCCCGCGAACTAGCCCTACGCGGAATGCGTCCGAGATACCCTGGGCCTTGGAGCGTTGGGCAGAAAACCACGAACTAGGTTGCTCCACAAAATTTACATCCTGAACATAAGTGGTTGAGTTCGGAAAACATAGAAATATTTAAAATTTCAGAAGATTTTAGTCCACGGAGCACAAGAACCTCGAAGCGAGTTCCTACACGGCCCGTCGTGACTTACTTTTTAATTAATTAAAAAAATGTTAGTTTGAGACTGGGAAGTTGGTCCATGGATGAAGAATGGAACGAATGAGAAATGGTTTGTGGAAGTAGCAGCCGGTTTGGGGACGAAGATATTCGCGAAGGAATAAGTACGTGGAGGCAGAAATGCAAAGGAGCGCTCGTATTCATGAATAATCTCGTAGGAGACAAATGAAGGGCCCTCCGTATTTATAGGTGTGGTCCTCTACCTGGTCCACTACCCTACTGCAACCCATCCGAGTTTCAGGACCACTCTGCATTAGAATATTCTCTGCTTCGTTCCGATCGGACCCCATTCGGATGGGCGATATTTGTAGGGTCCTGAAACATCCGCAAAGGAGAATTCAACTCAAGGAAGATTCCACACAATTCCCCCTCAAAGGATTGGGAAAACGTGGACAATACTCAAGGATTGTGAAGGATGAACAGGTCCGTGGACCAGTCTAATGTAATGACACACGGCCGGTTCCGTGAAGCATCCCTCCTCCACTAACCGTCGTCGTTCGCGAAACCGAGGTCGAGACCCTCCACAGTTGCGAAACAGGGCAGGAGCCAAACTGGTTCACCATCACGAACCGCCCCTGCCACAAGCCATGTCATCTAGACTAATTTGCATCCGCTGTCGTTCGCGAAATGGATGCGAAACCCTCTGTGGCCACGAAGGACACCCCGGGTTCGGTTCATAGGGGAGATGCGCTCAGTGCCCACCGCGAGTTGTGGATTGACCAAGTCGTCCGTAAGCTGGGATTTTGGTCATGAGACTCTATAAAAGGTGTCTCATATCCCCAATATATTTTTTTACTCCCCTCTATAAAAGGAAACTAAGGTAGAATGAAAGGGATGGAGGATTTGGAGGAGATTGATCAGGATTCGGGTGGGAGGATTTTGAAGGAAGGAGCATAGGATTTCGCAGAGTGAAGTTCCAATTCACGAAACAGAGCAGCTATGAAGCTGGAAACGAATTAACAGGAAACTAAAAATGCATAACTTGGTGAACAGTGAACCAAAAATAACATAAAAATAGAAAACCGTGAACCATGGCCCCTCCGTGGATTCACTCCTCGTGGACCAGGGAATTTATGCCTCTCTTCCGATTCGCCACACCGTGTAGCACCCTCCTGCGCGGGAGATGCCCCAACAAATGAGACTTTGGCCGGTGCTGCCATTGGTCGCCGCTGCCCACATGGAACCCTCTTCCGACCACCCCAGTTCATGGATCGAACCCGATGCCGCGAACCACCTTGGTTCACGGGATGCCAATCCATTCGCGGACCCTCCTGGTTCATGGACGGCCAATCAGTCCGTGGATCCTCCTAGTTCGTGGACGACCAATCAGTCTGCAGACCCTCCTAGTTCGTGGACAACCTCTTAGTGTGCGGACCACTCTGGCTCGCGGACAGCTTCTCCAACCACGTATCACTTTCCTACGCGATGGGCATCACCACCCATACCGTTGTGTGGCCCACCGAGTCCTTCGGAGTTCCCGTTACCCATGCCACGTAAAATCCTTCCGACCCGGCCTGATCCTTCAAGACTCCCTCATTGGTCCATTCTTCTGCCCTGTGTCAAGGCCTTCACCAGAGCAACCAGACCAATATAGTGTATCCTTTGGGCGCATCAGCGCACCCTTTTGAGTTCACATACCCATGGTAAATAGGGGCAAATGGGTTTCCCCGACCCTTGAGCATATTCCAAAAGATTTCCTGGGTTCACATTCCCATGGTAATGTGGAGTCTGGGCTCGGGATCCCATTTCTGAACCTCCAGTTATTGGGGGCTGGGGTACTTCTCCGTTCTTTGGAGGGTAGTAAAATACCCATCAGAAGGAAGTCCCAATGCACCTCGGTAATTCCCTGGGGAACAAGAGAGGTGACGGGCACAGGAACACCCCTTTCTCTCTCGTGATAAACTTTGTCACCATGGGAATCCATCTCAGTGTAAGCCCCGACCATATGGGCTTCCCTGTGCATAATCCCCACTCCACTTTTCACGGACGCACCATTCACAACGTGATCTTATGATATCTCCTTCCTCTTGTTTCTCACACCGAGCATGACTCACATGGGATTAGAGTAAGAATCGACCAAGACATCCTCTTATGGGCCTCCTCAGAGTGTAATCCCCAATCAATCACCATGAGCCTCCTCAGAGTGTATTCCCCAATCCTATGCGAACTACAAAGACTTTGATACATGTTAAGGCATGGTACGTATGAAGGCCCCCCGAGGATCAAACCCAATCAAAATCGGACCCCTGGGTCCACCTTCTCGTCGGTTCTCTGACACCCTTATTCGAACTATAAGGACATTGATTCGTGTCTCATAGGCAGGGTACGTAGGAAGCCTCCCAAAGGTTCAATCCCAACAATCGGTCGATCCGACTATCTTCACATCGGTTCACTGAGCTGCTCCTTGAACCGTCTCAATGAGTCCAAATTATTCAGATTCATTAATCCAAAGAGGGATGGTAATCCTCCGGCCTAAATGATTTTGAACCCCGGCGTACAGCTGACCTTTTTCCAACCAAGAATAATTTGTGGATACTATGCTTGGGTATAAACCAACGATTCGTGAACATATGAATACATCTTAAATCTATAAGAGAGTCCCGGAATAGGCAATAATTCCCCACAAAAGGGTGCGATTAGACCGACTTCCCATCATCTCAACCAATGTGAGTTCTTAAGTGTCGCTGGAAAAATCACCCAGTGAATGCCTGGCATCAGAAAGCAGGGCCACACATCATCGGATGTAGAACCGTTGGGAATTTTGAGACTGAACCGAAACAATGATAAGAATGAATTTTGGAAAATATATCTTATTTTTTAAAATTTAAGGTAAATACAAATTTATTTAAAACACAAAGAATACAATTTGAGTCGATTTAGAGTTAGTTGATAAATAACAAAAAATATAATGAATTATAAATTATAATAATAAAAAGTGGACAGTGATATGACTAATTCTGCCACCCAAAAGAACACGCCTCACGCGCTGGGAATTTTTCAAAATCCATTAACCATTGGTCTTCCTAATGGTGAGGCTCAAGAAGCTGTATTGGATACCAGGACCATTGATCCAGGAATTTCTTATGGTTCTATGTTGGAGAGACCTCTGGAGATCCCTAGATACTTCCTGTGACCTTGTTAGTGTTGCAATATTTTCACAGTGTGATGTGTGTTATGTCTCGTTATTCTCAGAAGAACTATTTCCAGGATGTGGGGTGGATATCTCTGGTGGTGTCGAGGTATGGTAACTATGTTTCTTTGAAGATCCCCCTGGTGGAATTTGCGGAGGTGACTAATAGTCTTTAGTGGAATTAAATAGATATTTTTGGTGAGGAAAACCCATCTCTACAAGCTTTCAAGTGCTCCATGGGTTCTTGGGGCTTGGTGTGTTAGGGGCAGGTCTTAGTGATTCTTCGAAAGTCTTTTTGAGTGGTGATGGAGTCAAAGGAAGCTTTTATCAAATCATGGTCAAATGATCCAAGATATTTCAGGAATTGGAGTTTTTGTCCTCCCCCTGGTCTTTGGAGGCACACAAGAGGAAATAAAGAGCTCGATCTGTGCTATGTGTAGGCCTCCATGGGTTTCCTTTACCGTTTCAAAATGGGGATCTTCTCAAGGCCATTGGAGACTCTCTCGGTGGTTTTCTATGTGAAGAGACTGTACACTCTCTTGTGGGGATATTCTGATTTTTAGAATCAATGTGGATCTAGAACTATATCTGTTGTTTCTAGAGAATGTTCTTTAAATGAGGGTGGATTGCATGAACTATGTATAGGCATTGTTGTTCCCTATGTTTTCAAGGATCTGTTTTACCTATTTCCATCCATGACATTCAAAGGAATTGTGTAGGGGTCGAAGGAAAGGAGTGTTGCATCAGGAACAAATGGACTTTCCGTATGGGGGTGATTCCCCTAGTAGACCAGGTGGTTCAATGTATGCCTCCCCTTCTGAGGCAATCACCATGTTGTTGTTTGATATGTCTTCAAAATATGTCACAATTCTTGATCCCCAACTCACCCTTTCGCTTGTTTTTGAGGATTCCCCTTGCTAGGATCTGGTTCTTTACAAGGTAGAGTACTCTTCTATGGTGTGTGATTTCCTTGATGGTCGGATGTTTTGTACTAGATAATTACACTCTTCTGGGTGGTTTAAGAAATTATTCATGGTTCCTCCCTCCCCCTCTATAGAGCTCCGGGTACTGGGGCCCCACTACTTGAAGAAATACTGGGTGATGTTTTGGAGAAGGCGGATGCGGGTAGCACGGCCGGGTACCCCCTATATGCGATGTTGGGGTGACATATTTTGGTAGTAATGTTTTTGTAGGAGAACTAGGGACAGACAGATATAAAAGGTAGACCCCTCAGACTTCCTCCTCCTCATCCCCTTGAATGATTCTGAAGGCAAGGGTTGCGGCTTCTGCCTCTCCAGAGTTGTCGCTAGCACATGTTCCATCAGTTAAGAGCCTGGGATTGTTCACTCGAGCATAAAAGAGATTTTTTTTGGAGAATTATTCTTCTCCTACCGTGACAACCGAAGAGTCTGGGGACAAATCTGGGCTACAAAGTTTTAAATTTTGTCTATGTTCATCTGGAATTCCTCGGTCCTAGGTTCCTGGGTGAAGTCTTAACTTGTGTCCTCATAAGTGATGAGGAACAAAGAATGTATTACGGATTTTTTAACATAAAAAGAACATGAATAATATCAAGGATTTCATCTGCAAAGTCCACTTGCATGGATCAATGCACGCTGACCTGATCAATATGAACATTTTTCTCTTCTAGAACAAGGAGGTGTCTTTGGATCTGATCGAGGCGAGTGATCAATTCCTCACCACGAATGTTTTGAGGGGGGGAGTCTTTATTTGTTTATTTTTTGTACGATATCTATGATTCTCAAGCTCAGAAAAGACCGTGGTAGGGGTCGGGTAATTTTATTTAGATGACCTACTGTGGTTTTTTGTGGGGTATTTTAACATCATTCTTGATCCTGAAAAGATGAAGGCTCGAGGAGCTTTTCATTGTTTGGAATGTTGGGATTTATCTATTTTTATAGAGGCTAAGGGTCTCCTTCATATTTTCTATTCAGGAGATCATTATATGTGGTGCAACAACAAATCTGGAGGAAGGAGCTGTTGGAGCAGGATTGATCGTTGTTTGGCCAATAATAGTGTGATTATTTCTTTTCTGAGTGCCAAGGTAAATCATGTTGCCTGAGGAATATCTGACCACTCACCTTTATTGATGTATCTAGATCCCAAGAAGGAATTCAAGGAATATTTTAGGTTCTGTTAGAAGTTGTATCAGATCCAGGGATACCGGTGGGTTGTTATTGTGCTTTGGGATACTCAAATTCAGGGGAATACTTGGGTTTCTTTTCAAAAAAACTATGGAGGATTAAGTAGGTGCTTAGGGATTGGGCTGGGAAGTTACCAACCATCAACCATAACGTGGAGTCTCTTAAACAAATAATCTAAAGATTGGAATTGAACCTGGAGGTGGAGTGGAGTGATGTTATTTTTGAAGAGCTGTTGGTAAATAATATGTGTTGCGAGGAAGAGATTCTCAGGAAAGAGAGGATGGCTCGAGACCGATCTCGGGTGGGGTGGATGAATGAAGACTATAAAAACACCCCCTACATCCATACTTGTATTAGAGAATGGTGACAGTTTTCATGGCCAAAAATTTTATTTGAGGATATATCATATACTGATGATAATAACATGGTTGGGAGAATGGGGCAATTTTTTTTCAAGGATCTTCATACTAGCAAGACCCCAAGGATTTTTAGTGGATATCCTAGAGGCAGTGCAGATTTGTGGGAGGTGGTTCTTAATATGGTGTCTAATTTGGACAATGAAGATCTATAGGCAATACCTAGTGAGGAAAACATATTCTCATCCATGTTGAAGCTTAATCCAGAGAGTGCTCCTGACCCTAACAGTTTTCCAGGATCCTTTTACAGAGGGCGTGTGATATTGTTTAGAAGGAAATTATCATTGAAATATAGGACTACATTTGAGGGGGGCGCCTTCCTAGAGTTGAAAGTGCTACCATGCTGGTTCTGATTCCCAATATTAAATACTTCTCGTCTCTCACACACTATCAGCCAGTGAGACTATACAACTTACCTTATAAAATTCGCATGACTGTTATTAATCAGAGGCTATCCAAACATCCCCCATGGTTGATATCGATCAAGCAACATAGTTTTGTTTAAGGCAGGACCATATAGGGAGAAATAGATCAAGCACAAGAGATGATCAGGGACATCAACTTTATAACTCATTGATCAAACTTGGTGATTACATTGTATATGAACAAGGCATATGATAGGATTGAATGGATCTTAATTAACAGAGTCCTTGTGGGCAATAGGCTATCAGCCAAGGTTTTTGATCTCTTATTCAAGTGCATCAGCTCATCGTGGATGGCGATCAATTTTTGGGGGAATTACCACTGATTATTTAAGGCTACGAGAGGCCTCGGGTATGGGGACCCCCTTTCTCAATGTATCTTCATCCAAGCATAGGATATCCTCAGCAGTCTTATTAATAGAGGCCTTTCTCAAGGTTCTATTCATTTTTTTCAGGAGGAATCTGAATATTCTTTCAGTTTCTCATGTAATGTTCACTGATAATACTATTATTTTCACTAACATCGGCAGGGTATCGTTCTGAGAGATTAATAATATTATGGTTTGATATTGCTACTAGAGTGGACAAGTCATTAGAAGATCCAAAATCAGTTTATTAATTACCAGTATGATCTCTTCTAGATGAGTTTCCTCTCTTTGTAACCGTCTGGAAATATAGCATGGAGTATTTCTAATGGAGTACATTGGAACTCCTATTTCTTCGGTTAGGTTTCAAATCCACGATTTTGATTTCATTGTCAGTCGGATAACAAGCCATGTACTTAATTGTAAAAACAAATTCTTCTCATTTAGAGGTCGTATAGCCCTGGTTCATATTATACTGGATGCCATTCCTATTCATGTGTTGAACTCTTCTAATGTGACTTATGGATTGATTAAAACCTTATATTAGGTCTTATGTAGTTTTTTCTTGGATTCCATGTCTTAGGGAATGTGATGCTTTAATTTATGGTTCAGGTTCTTGATGCCCATTCTTGATGAGGGGAGTAATGTGAGGAGCCTTCATATCATGGTTCACTGCATGCACTCCTAGCTTGCTTCGGATATTTTTTAGGAATGTACTCTTTGGAAAAAATGCATGGCTATTCATTTTGGATGAAATGCGGAGGTCACTCGTGGTTATGTTTCTTCCATGTGGTCGAAAATTTACTCTCTACATCAGTTTCATGAACTATACTCTCAATGGATTATTGGCATCCGAGATCTTCTCTTATAGAACAAGAACTGAGTGGGATCAGTTCTTGATTTCCCTGAATGCCTATCCCCACTAATCCTGGTAAAGGAGACTCGCCAACATCCCAGGTTCATCAACGAAGTTCTTGACAAGGAGAAAAGGTCTCTTCTTAAGGCCATTGAGAACATTTCTGAAGCAGATAAATGTGAGTTCATCCCCTCTGATTCATGGGTTTTTACCGTAAATAATTTTCACCGGCTTAGTTCAGAGCAGGATCATTAGGGTGGCTGAAACGGAGTTGTGTGGTGCTGGAAGATTCCTACGAAGTTCATCTTCCTCACATGGTGCATCTGAAACCAATCTTTATATATGGATGGGAACCTCAAAAATCAATGCATTTGTTTGGCTTCAAGGTGTCACTGTTTCAATAGCAGGAGGGAAGAGAATACCGAGAACAATTTCTTAGTGGTGGAATGGGCACATGCAACATGGTCATGTTTTGGAGGTTTATTAGAGTTATCCTCTCTAGAGAAGTCTGTTGTTTCATTTTTGGAGAGTTTCTATCATGACACATCTTGATTAGAGAAGGAATGGATGGTCCACTCGGTCATTTTTAGTGTAGGATGCTGGTGTTTGTGGAAATCCAAAAACCAGGCGCGGTCTAAAGGATATGTTCCGTCTGTGAGGTCAATTATCGCTAGGATCTATTTCATTATGGATAACAAGGATTTGATCATAATGGACTGGTGGGGGCCCCTTCTTTCAACCTTCTGGAGGTCAGGGTCCCCATGAGTTCTTCATCTCTGGATGAGCCGCAGTGGAACTGGGTGCACTGGAAACCCCCTGGCACATGGCTCAAACTGAATATTGATGAGTCCTACATAGTGGATGTTATGAACGGAGGGGGTGTGGATCGTGGCTCTGGGGGGAGGTGGTGTTGGATTTATTTCCTTCTTTAGTAACGCAACATCCATTTTAGATGATGCTAAGTCCATGCTCACCAGGCTCACCCTCGTCTCCCGAGAGAGGTTTCTATTACACATGATGATACATACTCCTTGATTCTTTTTGACTCCCTACTTGTTAATGGTTGTACATTGTGGTCCATAACCTTTATCTTTTGGAAATTAAATGTGCTTCTTGGAAATAATATCCAATTTATCCACACATACTGAGAGGGTAATATGTTAGCAGATCATATGGCTTCTTTGGCAACTCAAGGCTCCAATAACATTAGTCTCCTCTATACCAATAGCTCAAAACTAGAGGGTGTTAATTTTATTGGAGGGGATGCCCACAATTTTCTTTATTTTAGTCCTCCACATTCCCAGGGTTTCCTTGATGTCTTCTTGTATTATTTATTTTTTCCATTGAATAAAAATATTATTTGGATGGATAATAATAAAAAGTTTTTTATAGGAGGAATTACATTTACCCATGTCCATGTTCCTTCGATAATAAATTTC
Source organism: Viscum album (assembly GCA_963277665.1). Classification (NCBI taxonomy): domain Eukaryota; kingdom Viridiplantae; phylum Streptophyta; class Magnoliopsida; order Santalales; family Viscaceae; genus Viscum; species Viscum album. Next base: position 977,935,336 of record OY728125.1, read on the forward strand.
AATGAATAATAAATTTTGAATATAATTATTAATTTAATAAAATACATTATCTTTGATAAATTTAAGAATTTATTTCAAATAATCTTACAACCTATGAAAATAAAATGGATAAACAATCAAGGGTTCTAAAATATTTTTGGTAATTATTATTTAACTAATGATGTCTATCTATCCAAAATATAATTTCAAATACATGAAACTACTTTTCACTAGTTGTTAGATACCTTATAGTTCCTCTGGTGTTTATTTTAAAATTTCTCAAAACTATCGATTTAATGTTTTTCATGATTTATATTGTCTATTTATTTTATGTTTGACATTTATTATTATTATTATTATTCTATTTAGGTCGATTATTTTTTTGCTTTTGTTTTAAATAAATTATAAAAATAGTTAACATTTAAATTGAAATATTATCATAAAATTAATTTATTTCATTCGTTATCTATAGATCTATTTAATTTTTTTACATTAATATAATTTTAAATTTATTTGATTTATATAAGCATTATTGTTTATTGGATTTTAAAATTAATATAATACCTTTGGAAATTTTATAATTTATCCTTTTAAAAATATGATATCATTCATTTTTTTGGTTTTTGATATGAACCACGGGATCACGATAAATCAATGGTGATGATTCAAATTGAATAAAACCTATATAGTAATATAGACCATGAGTATCTCATAGATATTCACTATGATTTTTATGTGGAGCTATATCATAATTTAAAAAATATTATTCATTTACCATTGTTGTAATAATATCATCCGGCTATCTAGGAATGAGAGAAGTCATATGGGAAAGATGAATTGATCCATTCCTTTTCTATAAATTTTTTTAATGAATGTCATCAAATTTATAGAATGAAATTTTGTTTTTATTCAAAGGGGAAAAAATAAATATGATGAATTGTGTTATCCAAAATTTATTAAATAATTTTATAGTACATATATGTTTACAAAATTTGATCTTCCAATGTATGTAAATTTTGTTCTTTTTTTATAAAAGATTACTATTTTTATTGAAACATTCAGTAAATTTTAAAAAATACAACCAATCAAAAAATCACCATTTGAATCATAAAAAATATGTGAAGTACATAAAAGCATTATGAGAGAATATGTAGAGAAATCTATTTTTGAAATTAGTGACAACATTCATACGATGTGACATTTTTCACTAATAATTAGAATTTTATTAAGGTGGATTCATTCATTTTTACTACTATGATAATGTGATGAAGATACTATTATGATTTAATAATTCAATCTACATGAAATCCTAGTGAAATTTAAAAAATTAAATTATCTCAATTTCATATAGACTTACATTGACATGATAGGTATTATGATAATAAAATTCAGAGTCTTAATCATTATTTTTAAAACAAACAAGGTATATATGAATCCATTAACATAGAAAAAAATTAAAAATAAAGACCACGATGAATGAAATAAATAAAATACTATTATTATTTATTTTATTTCAACAGTGATATTAGTAAATGTTTTCAAGCATTAATTTTTATAGAAATTGTGTGGGTTTTATCTTCACCAAAGGTGTTGAAAACTATTAAGTACCATTATGTTTTCAATGGATTAGAGGCTCCAAAATAGATGTGGAAGGAATCATATTCTCATATTTTTTTGAATCTATAACTAAGGAAAAAATTATGAATTATAAAAAATAAATAGTAAAATATAAGAAAATCCCATAAAATGAAAATTTATTACTCTTGATGATTGGTTATAAGAGTTTGTTGACACTCATAGCGGATTTTGGAAATGAATAAAAGTGGAATGAATAGTGAATTATAAATAGAGAGTAGTTGGGAGACATATTTTATTCATAAATAATGTGATTTAAAATCATTAAGGGAATACATTGATTTAAATCTTATAAATGATAAAGAGAATAAGATGTATTCTTTGAAGATGAAGAATTATTGGAATTTTAAAACCACCCAACATTATTTACTATTAGATAACATGCTATTGATGAATAAATACTAAACAGAAAAATATATTTTTCTATGAAAGGAAGGCAATAATTATTTGAAGTTCAAAAGAAGTATTTTTCTTCATATTCCCCTCATTGAGAGGTGGGCATTGTTACTACAAATTCTATTGTTCACACTAAATAAAATAATAATAAAATCATCCAAATTATAGATCATTGATCATATGATCATCATAATTTACCATTAAAATACTTTATAGATAATCCTGTAAATGTGGTGTTATTATCAACAGAAGTATTCTCTCAATATTTTTTACTGAAAAATCAATTCTGAGTATTTTTGAAGAACTAATAAAAAAACAACTCCTAAAAGTCTATCTTCAAAATAATATTCATTCCATACATCTGTTGTGGTTATGTTATCCTCTTTAAATAAATAATATAAAATTCATGATTCCAATTAATAATAAAGAATTTATTCAATTTCAGATTCATCATAATGGAAAATATATGAAATAATTTTTTTCCTAATGAAACTATTAATGTTGACGAGTATACACCTATAACATAAAATGCACCATAAGTTCATCCCATTTGTACCATTGAAACTGAAAACTTAAAAAATAGTCATTTAACCTAAATTAGAAATAAAATTTCACAGCTCGATCAATTGATTGGATAGTTTATTTAATTATTAAAATAAGGGAAGAAATGAAATATTTCATAAATATGATACTAGTAATTCTAATAAAATTTAATCTAATTCACGGAAAACTAAATTATCTATAGGATTAAAAATAGGAAAAAAATCTGATAGATTTTGTTGCTGAGGTAAAAGGAAATTTAATAATTTTCCATGAATTCAGTTATTCTCAATATCTCATGTTAATGGATTTTGGAAAATATATATTTTATCAAGATATGGTAATGAGTTCCATTATATAATAGGGAGATATTGTATTTTAGCAAAAAGATACTATGAATAAGATTTACCAATATCTAAGATCATCTTCTATGGATATATAATAAATTGTTGAAATACAATCAGTCGCCATCAATGAATTTAAATGTCATGATGTTACTAAAAATCAATAAATAATGATGTATAATATGATTATAGATTTATTGGAATGTACATATGTTGAGAATATTTCAATTTTAAAGAGTTGGAAAAAAGATTCTCTATGAAGATAGCCAAAAGGATTCAAAAATTCTGATTGAATGAATTGATACCGAATAATAAATATAAGTACATCTTGACGTTGAAGCACATGATTGATAAAAAAACTAAGAATTATTTAATTTTAAAATTATGATTACATGTAATTTTTTTTATTTCGACAAAAAACTAATCATTATGTGATTTTTTAAATTTCTAAATGATTTTTTAATAAAATACGATTCTTGAATTATTATGTTTTACCAATTTGATTGATCTACTAACATTTCTATCTAGTATTTCTAGTTGAATTATCAAGGAAAATTCTTTCATCCATATTTTCTAGAATATCCCTTGAAATATATATTATATTCAATCCTGTAAAAAATTTCGATAAAATAAAAAAATATATATATTCGTTAGGTATTATTATAAAATTAAATAATCATTTTATTTTTTTCATAAAGGGCTGGAAATTTATTTCGGAGAAAATATTCTTTCAATTAGGGTAGACTTATCTTATCCTCATTAGAATATTTGAGGATTATATTACAGTTTATTTATAAATTTCAAATTATTAAAATTTTTCTATAAATATTTTTTTTTCAAAAATTGGGATATTATTGACTTAAATAATCACTTTTATTGTTTTTCTAAAAACTATTAAAGATTTCATTTAGTATTGGAAATATCCTGAGTTTGAATTTTTATTGTTTCTATATAGAATATAAAACCATTAAAATAATTATTAATAGGGTAATGTTTTATATATTACCAATAGTCTTAGGAATCATTAAAATATAATGAAATTGAGGATTTTGATATACTAATCAATTAATGTTTGAGAAATATCTGTTTTTAATAACACTATATTGGTGTTAAAGAGAATAATATGTGGACATGGAAATATAAAATTACCATGAAAATTACCTATAAAATGTTATAAATGATAATAAAACTGATTATGTAGAATGTATAATTAAACAATTATAGTTTTTTATCGTTTTTTCTACAAATAGAGTGACACCTTAGACCATCAAAAGAATAATAATTAGATAGTAACTCTTTGAAAGTTCCAATCTATTAAATTTAACAAAGCCATATTCATCAGTGACCATTCAATTAGTTTCATTATGAGTGTTTTCCTAGATCTCCCATTCAAATGGATTCATTATAATATAAATTAGTGTTGTTTTCTTAATTTTTAAACATCAAATGGGTTTAATTTGGTGTAGATTTTAGATAAGTTTTTCTTTGTGTTGTTCGAAGTACGCTACCCAGAAAGGTCGCTAATATTACTAGTGAGTCAAGCACAATTTCTGGTTCCTCTCAGGTGTTGCTTTACCTTTAAGGAATTTAGGTCTGTTAAAACTAGTGGACTGGTTTTATGGGAGTATTGAACATATTTGGGTGGTTGGTAACTCTAGAGTTTGTTAGAATCCATTATTTCTCAGATTAAATGGATGGCCCGGTTTTTGGACCGGTGGAGGTTGGGTACCTCATCATCGTGAGGATTATGGGTTTGGTTAATGGGTAGTCATATTTTGTGAGGGTTACCCATATGGAAAGCAAGGGTGTGCTACATGGATCTGTTTCTAAGAAATATTCCTCATTGGTGTCGGCTCCCAGTTTGTTGGAACATACTCTTTTGTTCCATCAGTATGGCCAGTTCGGAAATTCTAAGTCATAATCTCCCATCCATTTGAAAAAATACCACCATTATGGTCATTTGAATCATTTAGAGGAGGAAGATGTTTGGGATCAGAGGATGAAAATTCCAAACAGTGAGGAATGATATACTTCAGCCATTAAGGCCCTAGCCATAGGTCTTAGGTTAAAGCTCGTGCATAGTCAGTATTTTCCAAGGGTGTGTGGAACCTCATCTTGGACAATGTTTTCAGATTTGGGATGGAAATATCCATATTTTTCTTGTTATATTATTGTATTCCTCATAATCGCATCCTTGTGGTGGTGCTGTGATGATCTTGTTCAACCTCAATTCAAGTATCCTTATCTACTCCAAATGGAGCTCTTAAATCATTGGTATTCCTTGAAGGATGTTGGGCCCGTGAATGTACAGACCTATTCTGATTTTTTGGTTTGGTTTCACCTGGGTTCATTAGGGGGATGTTTGGTTTTTTAGATTTAATTGGAAGTTTTTTGGGGCCCATTATTAGTTTAGATTCCTCTATGTGGGTATTCCTCTAGTGTATCTCTGTATTACTGGGGATTCTTCCATCCTAGTGTCCTAGTATTCCATTTTTCCCCATAATGATTTTAATATTGGTGGTAGAGTTGTTTTGTTGCCATTGAGAAAGTGGGTTGAGTTCAGGCTAGGGATTCCCTAGTCTCCAGTTACAGAGAGGATTCGTATTTGGTCAGTGTAGTAGGTGTTGATTTAGTCTATCATACTTTGTTTTTTGGGTTGTTTTGTAGAAATCATTCCATTTTATCCTCTAGTGTATTGTTCGGTCCATGTGGAGATATTAAATGATTTTAGATTGGGAGTTCCCACATATTCCCCCTCGAGGGTGGTGTCTTCAGGTTTCAAGGTTCTAGTATTAGTGGAATTCTTGTGATGGGGAAAACACTCTCATTTTCTCCCCCTCATTCTTCTATTGTGGTTTCTTCTTTAATTCGTCGGTTGTGACATGTGTTGGGAATGGTCACCCTGAGGTCCTCAGTTTCCTTTGGTTTTTTCTAGGCATGGACTCTTGTTGTGTTATTTAATTGGCCTGGTGACTTTTTAGAAGAAGAAAGTGTCTATGGTGGGGATAATTGCCACACCCCAACCTCAGACTCTCTATTATTTTATTCTTCTTGAGGTCTCACATCATTGGGCATGTTGAGTTTTGGGTCCTGATTTTAAATTTTTGAAGTTTAATAATATTGGTGGGTTTCAGACTGATGCAGGGGCACCCCCACTGTTGGTGGTAACCGTGCGGTAGACACGAGTTACCTTGTGGTTGTCTACTGCTTAAAATAATAAAAATTTTGTTAGAATGAAATGATGAAGATATTTTTAAAAAATATTATTATTATTATTATTATGTACATAATAATATTATAATTATTAAATTTTGATAATAATATAGCTATCTCTAAAATTGTTTTTTAGTTTTAAATTTTTTTTCACTTTCCCATCCACCCTTTCTCTCTCCCTTTTCACGCACCAAGTCCCCCCAACCCCTACGGTGCACCCCCTGTGCATTGCGGCCCTCCGCTCCGCTTCTTCTCCAGAAAACACGACTGGAGTGTCCCCTCCCCTTCGCATCTCTCCCAGCACGCCAAGCCCATGCCCCCCTCTCAGTCTGCCTAGCTACCCTCTTGCGCACTCCCTACCTTCGGCCGAAGCTCCTACCTGATGAACCCACTTACCCACTGGACTCCCCTTTTTACCTTTAGTCAGCTCGATTTTGACAACCTCTCTCTATCTAACCAGCCCGGCGGCTTGATCTAATACAAGCAACCTTACGTGCACCCAACCGGCATCCCTACTTGTGATTCATTTTCTCCAGATAAACCTCCTCACTCTGATATACTTTTTTTGATCGGATATTTAGGGCGTGGCACAACTCTTGCATCCACATCTTACTTGGTTGGCCTCCCACAACCCCTTCCATAGGTTCATTTTACTTTGGATGATCATTTATTACTTTTGGTAGAATTTATAGTTAGGTTTCGTGTTTTTTATGGTCCATTTGTGATGATTTTGGATTGATGTTTGGTTTCCAGGGTTTCAATCTATGTTTTTTGTGGTCAGACTGGTGAGTAATTGGGGTTGTTCATTAAGATGTGATTTCTGTCTACACTGAGGTAGGTGGTTCCATGTTTGATTATTAATTTATGAATTAGTTATCATGTTTAATTAATTTATTATATTATTTAAATTATTTGTTTGGTGAAAAGATAGTTTTTAGAAATTGATGAATTGATTTGATTATTTCATTTTGTATCATGTTGATATGTTATAGAGTCTACTTTTTATGAGAAATCATGGTAAATCATTTTTTTATTTGTATTAGAAATTGTGTAACTAATTTATTATATGGTGAAAATGATTTATTGAACTTCATAGGTGATGTATAAATTTTTTTTAAATGATGTGAATGGTGTGTGGAGAATATTCTTGCGTGTGTTAGATTTTAAAGAGAATCACTTTAGTGTTGTTTTATTGTAAAAAAATTTATTTTGAACCTTGAAAATTATTTATTAATTGTGTAATTGACTTATTAAATGGTTTGTGTGGTGTGAAAATAGTTTTAAGAGAGTTTGTTATGCGATTGGTTTTTGAAGTGGTATGTTCATATGAGATATAGTTTGGTTTTTATGAAAATCCACATTGTGTCATCCAATAGTGTTTTATTAAATCGCGTAGTTGGTTTTTTAAAATATTCAAGGGATTTGAATTGTGTTTTAGAAATGTTTTGGTGTGCGCTTGAACATAAAAAAATATTTTTAGAGTTTTTTGTGTCCAATTTCTTCTGATACACTTTGTACATTGTTTATAATTTTTTAAATAGTTAATTAAATAGTATCAATGGTGTGAAACAAGTTTTTTTTAGTTTGCGTATTATTTCAAATGGATTTTTTTTATGAAAATGGTGGTTTTGGTGTGTATAGATTCTTTTTTTGAGTGTATGGTTATGAAATGTGACATTAACTTTGAACTAATTGAGCACAAATGGGAAACATGGGTACTAGGTGGGTAGACTAGATCTAGAGTGCTAGTGATATGGGAGAGGCAATTTCCTAGTCTCACTTAGCTGGTTTGTCAATTACAACAATAACTATACATTGGATGATGATTGGAGACCACTATTTTATGGATATGTTTCCCTGCTAGTGGCTCGTGAAAGAGTACGTATGTTTTGGTGTTCCTATACCATTTTTCACATAGAAGTGATGTTCTAGGGTCCCACTTCACACTAGTATCTTTAAGGCCTCTCCCATGTATTGTTCTTTTATTTTTATTTTCACTCATCGTCGGCACACGGTGTGACATTGGGGTTACCATAAAAGTGTGTGTACATGTGTTTTACCTTAATTTGTTTTCTTTAAAGTAGTTTTCCTTAAAAAAATTCATTAAAATTAATTAAGCCGTTATTTATTTTTTGTCTGTTAAATTCGAAAATTTATTTTTCATTTAATAATTATGTGTGGAACCTTTTGTCGGTGGAATACTACTATGATTTTTTATCACACCCTACATACATCTTTGGGTGTATGTAGATCATGTTTCTTTCAAATTCTAGATTAATGCATCGAGCATATCATGGTTGGTTTGGGTTTTCATTGGCACCCTCATGTCGGTTTGGTGAATGTGGCATGAGGTTTTTGCACCTCGTGTTTCTTGGAGGTTTGAGTTACTGTTTCTAGTTTTTTCCTTTATTATTGTTCCCTTTGGGTGTTTGGTTCAAGTTGTAAATGTTAATCCTGACCTTAGTTTAAGGAAATGTTTGGAGGTTTAATTTTAGTTTTGAATTTATCCATCATTATATTGGTTTTATGTTTATTTTTTTCGGTAAACAATTACCAAGTTTTATTTTTGATACTCTGGTACTTGTGCTATCCTATTGGGATCGAAAATTCCCCTCGGGCCTTGCCACGGAGTGTGTCGGGTTTCGGGTCGGATAGAGGGCCAGCTTGGTTCATGACATAATCCCTCTATGATATCATGTTAATAACTCTAATGTGCCGGTATGAAGTAGGATAAGTAAAAAATATTGGTCCTAATCAAGTTGAGTAAATTGTAAAGAATAAAAGACCCATTCCCTATCACATCATGTTAACTCAAATTCAAAAAAAATTATACTGACAATAATCAGTGAGATAAGTAGTTCAATGTTAGTGACATCGTTTTCATATGAATATCTCTTTTGAAGAATCTTATAAGATTTAGGAATATGAGGAATTATAAGCATTATATATATAATCCTTTTTGAGATTCTTCATAATATCATGACAGCAGCTTATTACTTGTATCTCCCACCAATCATCTCTTATGCTCATGCTATGTTCTATGAATCTCTTATGATGAAGTACATACCATATAATTGACTTGTACGGAATAAAGATGTTGTACGGATGGGGTAAAAAAGTTTTTTTGTGGAACAACCAGGTGAGTTTCTGTATCTTAGAGAGAAATTGATATGGAATATACCACCCACATAGTAAATGTTATGTAGTGGAACCATAAAATTGAGGAAGCTGTGTTGGAGAATAAAAATGTAATAATGATAACTTAACTCATTTAATTATATCATTATAACAGAATATCAAGGGATCAATTCTTATAAATGGTTGTAATGTGACACCTGAGATATTAGAATATAATTTCTCTTCACTAATTTAATGAAACTGATAGTTTTCATTACTGAAATAAAGTACTGAAATGAACCACAATTGAAATATTATTATATAGACGATTTAGCCATTTGATTGTAAGGTATATATAAGAATAACTAAATTATTAAATATATTTATAAAATATTTCCTTAATAAATTTTTTTTAATCAGTTCTACATAAAAGGAGAACTCAATTTGAGATGTTTAAATTGAAATCAATTAAAGTTAAAGTATTCATTTTTTAATATATAATATTTTTTACACATTACATATCATAAACATTAATTAAATTTTATTTTGATAAAATATACTATCAAAATATGGATTTTAATCGATTAATTGAATATTAGTTATATAGAAATAAAAAAAATCATTTAAAGTAAATAAAAGATAATTTTCAGAACATATTTTCTATAATCACTATGTATTTCTATCATAATAAATTAAAATAACCTATATTTAAGAATTATTTTAATGGATAAAGTATATTTTATATTAACTAAACTAAATTTACATTCATCTGTTGATGATTAATACTAAAGTAATTAAAGTATGTTTATTTTATTTTGAAATACAATTTTCTAAAAAAAATTCGTTTCATTTTTCACACTTATTTTAAAATTATATTTTGAAACATTTTGAAATTAAAATTGAAAAAAAATTCTCAGATTTTGAATAAAAATTCCAAAAATTGGTATTATTCCACTTTCATTTTTATCCATAATGAATGGTTACTATAGTAGAAAAAATTTATCTTAGTAAAGGTTAAAAAGTCCTAACAAAAGGTTAAAACTATAAGATAAGGTTTAAAATGAAACATAAACCTATAGAGATTAATTTTTTGAAGTATTTTATACCTTAAACTAGTTTCTATTAGAATATTTTCTCAATTTGTTCTTATTTCACATGAAAATGAATTTATAATATTTTATAACTTTATATATTTATAAGATTGTCACCCACCCCACTTATAAATGGTCATCATCTCCCATATCTTCCATAGAATTGATGAGCCGCTTATCCTAAAAAAATCTACCAAAATATATTCAAGATATAAATATAAATTTATAAATTTTCTGGTTTTCTTAAATGAAGATCCCAATGGGCTTTAAGAAGTGATCCAAATAAGGTTTTTCAAATAAGAGGTATAACTCTTAACTACGTTTTTTCATGTTTATTTCTTTTTCAAACACCATAAAAATATTTCATAATCATGATCATTTATTTACAATAATATATTAATTATATTTGAGTGTTATTTATTTAAGGTAATAATCATTTTTACCTCTTTTCTATCCAATGGGAATTGAAATCATCGCTCATGTGTGTGTACGGACTACCGTCTCCACATAGAGATGTAATTAGCTTTTCATCACCATATCATGTATGGTTATGTTAATGGATTTAATGCATATATATTATGATTAATAATTTTTTCTGATTAAATGTATTAAATATATTATCTAACTTGCTACCTTCTTAAACGTTGGAAAATGATAATGTCTCTAGCGCATAGTTTTGGACGGCCGAATCCAACAACTATTTGTTTTCTCAATAGGTGAAAACATCATCTCTCTCCATCATAATCCTTATATATATTGGTCACTAGGAATTAGGAGAACCCCTTATTAAATATATAATAATTTCAAATAAATTTTCAATAATTATTCTTAATTACTTTATCAATATTTTATTACATTGAACTATCACATGATATCAATATGGATTTTTTTTATAAATTTTATTCTTGTGATATCTTGACCCAGATGTCACAAAATGGTGCCCTAATCTACTAGTTCACATCATCCCAAGCACGTCTCCCTATGTTCTAGAGGCTACTGACTAGTAGTGAGGGTCCAACGTTGTCTAGTAGAGGGACTATACCCTCATGACTAGAGTATCACAATCGTAAAATAAATTGATAAAAAGTATAATAATTATAAATTTTTACTAAAAAATAGAACCTAAAGCATCCAACGGTGATAAATAACCAATAATAACATTATCCACTAACATATAGAATATTATGTAATTACATGTATCATTCAAAATGAAATGGGCTAAAAATTTATAAAATACATGTATCCAAAGGAAAAAGTACTAAAATTATCTGTAAAATATCATCACAATACAAATATTATTTATGTGATTCCCTAATGTCATGTTATAATCACTCAAGAACCAACAACTAGGCTTCTTGCCTTGTCACTACCAGCATCCACATAATCTGCCTAGGTACCATCCACGTCCCATATAGGGTGTAAGATAAACTCAGTAGTCCACCACCAATGTTATCAATAAATACAAAGTCAATGTATATAATATGGATATCTGTAGATAATAGAAAAAAGATTTAATAAGAAACTATAAAGGGTTGGAACTATTTCCAAAAGGAATCCATTCTAACACTACCTACTTTGGCCTATACTGGATGATCTCTAGAAAAGTATCCATATGTACAAAAATATATGGTCTATATTATTAGTGGTGCCTACATCCATATACATGAATACTTTTTCTAGTCTATAATTGAGGCATATCTCTAGAAACAATGAGTTGTAACATGAGTCTCATGAGTGTTAAGGGTCGACATACCCAGCATCACAGAAATAAGGTACGTCATTCCCAATATCTCTTGTATAAGGAACTCCATTCACATGTCATAACATTAGGGTCACCATGACTGATCATAACATAAGATATGTCAATCCAATATATCATAATTCATAATGGTCACCATTCCCACTCAACATAATTCATAAGGGTCCCCATTCCCATTTATTCCTTTAGGGGATTCATGCTTGTATATCTTAATTCAACAAGGTATCCATTCCCATTATTAATAATTCATAATGTTATCAATTTCGTTCATCACAATTCATAGGTTTTTCCATTCCCATTCAAAATAATCTATAAGGGTCTCCACGGCCATTGATTATAATTCATAACGATATGTCATAGTAGTGTAAGGAATATCATTACTTCTTATAAAAATATTAAAATTGATTTCATGCATGAGTTATAAATTATAAAAATTAAAATGCTTTATTAAGATCCAATAGATAGTTTATAGTTCATTAATATTATTCTCTAAAAAGGGTTCAACCATTCTTCAATTAAAGACACAATAAATTTACTTCAATACAGTCTTATAAATTTTCTAGTCGTGCTACACCACTATAATTATCTATTACCAATAATTATATCAACTTATAGAAACCAATCCATACATATTGATGGGTGCTTCAGTTATATTACCATGAAAGTAAACTAATAACATAAAGGGGGACATCCAAAGGGGTGGGTCACATTGAATTTAACGGCCTCAATCATCTTTATTAATCAAGGATAGCCATTAGGTTCTAGAAAAGGGATTCAATTTAAGACAAAATCATTTTAGGGGAAACAGATAGAGAAACCACTATGCATCATAATAGCACATTATATAAATCATCAAAACATTAATGGATAATTACTAGGAAATATGCTATATTCCTATAGAGGAGAACACATCCACTATCTTTCACTATTATGGTCAATATGAGATGAAAATGTCAAAATGGATGAACTACTTTGAAATAAGGCATATGAGCTCACACAAAAATATAATTATCGTTTAGAAGAAGAATGATGAAATGAGAAGAAGGATTGAAACACATACCAATAGCTACCTAGTGATATTATTATAAAAATATAATCAACGTCTATAAGGTATGTTTGTTAATAAAACTATCTGGAAGTTTGAAGGACATTTCAAATGTGAGAAAATGGATCTGTTATCTTGTAGAATGAATAAATTATAGGGGGATTAAACATAAAATAATTTAAGGGAAATTTTAATTATAACAACCAATTAGGGTTCATACAGTTTGGAAACAAGGGTAGCAAATATTTGTGCCAACTGAGCACCATGAACTCCCTCAAGTGGGAGCTGACATGGTTTATAATCAATAAATGGATAATTTTTTCCAAATGGATCTATTTTGATCCACCATAAATTGTAGAGTTTCAAATGGTTTTGAATCTTGGATTCTATGGTCAAGGAAAAAATTTCATTGCACTACTAAGCATTAAAATTGCTTACATAGTTAGGAGAAATCATGAATACTAGGATGAATGGTTTCTACTATCCATGAAGCCAAGTTTTTTCTTCCACCAAATGGGGTTTTTAACTCTAAAAAATCCCCAATCACCTCCATTCTGACCAATCGTTAGAATTCATTATTATTTGTTGAAAACAATGTTATTAAATAAAAATTTAAAGTATTTTTACCTCAATGAAGAAATATGCTCTTATACCCATCCCCCATAAAGGAAATTCATCCTTGGGTTTCCCTTATAAGAGTGGTAGAATGATGTATGAGAAAAACTATGGCCACTAAGCACATGTTTCATCCTCCATATCCCATGAATCATAATGTACGCAACCCTTCTACCATAACATCCACACTAAAAGGGACAGACCATATCATAGGGCCTTCATGATCGAATCAATGATGTGGATGGAATACTCCTCAATATAATAATTAGTATCCATATAAATATCCTTAGGATAAAAACATGATATGGGTAGCATGATAATGGTGAAGCTATAAAATGTATAAGACTACGTGCATTTAATGATACCTCTAAATTAAAAACAAATGATAGGCTACCGAACCAACTCCATCTACGATCAATGAACAGATAAAAGAATGAGGAAATAGCTTCACATGCCTTCATAACCATATTTTCCCAAGTCTAATTGATACCCAAAAGAAAACACAATCACCGAAATCAAACTTCAGAGGAAATCAACTATGATAAAGGTAAGATTACTATCGTTATAGAGCATTAGAAATATGATTTCTAATAAATTGCACCAGCTCTAAAGTCTATTTTATGAGATTAGGACATAGTTGCACTGCCTCTTCTATCTCTAAGACATGACCAACCATACAAGGCCTCATACGGATACAATTTAATCATCTCATAAGAAATATTATTATAGGAAAAGTAAATGAGAGTAATATTTTCTACAAATAACCACTAAAAAAGTACTCCTTCTCAAATCATTTCCTCTAACACCAATATAGTTTTTTATGATTATCCACTAATATGGGAGTGAATTGATATGATCAAAAGCATATGTGTACCCAAATATCACTATAATTATTTATAGAACATGTGTATAAAAAAATAATCCCTATAAAAATTGATAGTCTGAGGGACCCCATGAAAACATATAATCTCACAAAAATGTAGTCTTCCTAGTTCATTATCTAATAATTCCTCCCAAATAGGTAGGTAGTTGGATACCTTTGTCCTTCAATCCATGAATACCCAAACCATGGTGATTACACAAGGAAACCTTAGTAAGACAATCAAAAAATCTGTAACTATGTTATCCCATATCCATTCAGGGATATATATATATAAGTGCTTTAAAAATACAGTAGGTCACTGGTGTTCTATCTTCACATGCTATCAAGTGGAACACCAAGTGATAAAAAACTCTATCTAACATTTCATCCCAAGACACAAATATAGGAAACACATATCACAATACATCATAGAGATACCTAGATACACTAAAAGATGAGAATCATCATACATTCACATAAATTCCTCTCTCATATTTGTAGGAACAATTAATTACCATGTATATAAATTATTTTGTCACCAATAATAGACCAATTCAGTGTCGTGTCCTAACCTCAAATAATCTCTCGTAGGAAAAATCCTTTAATGTATGAAATATTCATCATATTCACCCACTCCAAAAGATAGAAGGATAGTGATAGATATGAAAATAAATATTGTCCTTGATGGTCCTAAAAGTTTATGTGAATATCATAAATTAGGGCCACAAGTTTTCACTCAGTACTAGACACATGAATTATTTGTCTCGATGTCCTCTTTCTCAGTGCATCAACAACAACATTTCCATTCATAAGTGTATAAGCTAGAAAAAAGTCAATGAAATGAAGTTATTTGACCCATATTTTTTATCTTATTTTTAATTCACACTGAGTAAACATATATATGGTGATTACTTGTCTCATAATTTCCACACAAAAATTCTCCCAACTAGTAATTCCATTAACAATGCACATGGTACACAAGAGATGCCAACATGAGATTTTGCATCAGTTAATTCCATTCATGAGGCCTCAGAGGCCATGAAACATATTCAACAACTCAATCTTCTTGTATCAAAAATGATCCTATATTGATACATGATGCATTATAATACACTCTATATCTTCTTCTCTTCCCTAGAAGAATCCTGATTGGTGCTGAAGTCGGTCTCCCTTTCAACTTCTAGAGGAATTCCTTTCTAAATTTAAAACACAATAACTTCACACCCATCATAGTAAGACTCGTAATAGGTACTTAAATTCATGTTAGATCCTTTATAAAATTATTTTAGTAACCATATATGAACAAAACCTATATATATCCAATATTATGTTGGACTTCTCATAGGTAACAACAACACTTACTTCTCTAGGACAACTTCAGCACCTCCCACTAAAATAATATGACCATGAATGTGAACCTTATCAATAAATATATGAAACTTTATGAGCATGGAATATAACTTATTCTCACTTAATTTATTAAAAATGATCTATTTTTATTTTTAATATTCACTTTTCTATATGATAATACCCCTATACGTCATCTATGAAGACCCCCATGAATGAATCTAGAAATGTGTGAAAACATGATTCATCAAATCCATGAAAATGGAAGGTGTATTTGTGATACCAAACGACATAACCAGATACTCATATAAACCATATCAAATTTTAAAACGCATACATGGTATATCATAAACATTAATTTTTACCAGATGATAGTCTAATCTTCGACCGATCATTGAAAAAACTCTAGCACCTTAGATATTGTAAAAAGATCATATATATGATTAAAGGGAAAATATTTATTCACAACATTCTAATAAAACATCTGGTAATCCACATAAATCTAGATGATTTAATATTACTTCTTGGAAAAAGGGACTGGTCAACCATATGAATAATTTTTGGGTTGTATAAAACCCTTAACATCTAAATTTTCTAGCTTCATCTTGAGATCCTCCAACTTAGTAGTATACATCCTATATGGAGGAATGGATACTACTAAAACTCTAGTCACTATATCTATAGTAAATTTTATATCTATATTATTTAGTAGTTAAGAAAATTCATTTGTGAAAATCCCTAAATGATTGAATACATGTAGTAATTATGTATTATGAAATCCTTCATTATCCATATAAATAATAGCTATTTTGCGGTCACCCTAAAAATAACAATATGTCTAGTCCATTTCTACATGATTGGACATCTCACTCAGCCTTCATAGTATAAGTACTACCCTCTGGTGATTTTAATGACACCATCCGGTGATAGTAGTCCATGTATGGCTGATAGGGGACCAACCACTCTATCATGAGAATGATATAAAATACCTTCATCTCAAGGAAGAATATTTACCATAAGAAATTATATCCAATAATCTCAATGTGATACTCCCTACATTGGCATAAAGTCTCCAAACATATACCAAAAGGTGACTCTAATGTTATCCCACCATATAAATACTCATTACGAATCCAAATTAATTCTAAAATGGAATATAGATGAAAGAATGTGAATCACCCATGTCAAATAAAGATGAAATTATTGGAGAGGATAATAATATAGTATCATTAAATGTATATGTCTTAGAAGCATTCTTTAATGGTACATGTTTCATTAAATAATTCTGTCTTAATCGACGACCTTTTTTTGTAACCTGACAACCTTGAGCATATCTACTCTATTAGAACTGCAAATCTAAAGTAAAGAAACCACATCCAAGACTTCCACCTCTTATTGTATGGACATTTGTACACTAGCAGCCTATTTTAGGGGGTTATCCAAATCCCACACCTAAAGGATGAGTTAATATGGATATTCTCCAACTAGTAATATTTGGGAGGGTACTCCAAAAACAAAGAAGACTCCCCAACCTATTGCAGCCTTTGTACATAATGGGGTCTCTGGGACATTGGTTCTTCTTATTCCCAGGCATCCAAATCATTTGTAAAACCATGTAACTATTAGTTATCATCACATGTCTGCCATTTCTCATGCATTTAGTATCAAACCATCATTTCTAACTACTAGTTTAACTACTTCCTTATGCCGTTTATTAATTTCTCTATCCCACAATGTCATATTCCCTCAGGTTTCCATCAATGATGATAGTCTACTTCAATATATTATTCAGGGTATTCAATCCAAAAACATTTACCTGAGATCAAATAGGATGTTTTATTCTATCCTAAAATTATGTCTCTTTCAATGGATCATCACCAGCATATATAGGTACAAAAATATGAGCACTATAAAATGTGATGATTAGTGAATAATAGAGATAGAACCCTACTATAAATTCTTGAACTCTTTCACATGATCAATCTTCAATGTCTTAGGGGAGAAATATTCAAATAAAAAAAAATTTAAAACTATCCAAAATACTTCATAATATTGGTTTTTTAGTTCTTAAAATCCCACCAATTTTTAGAGGTTCCAAAAATAATATAAGTAGTGATCATAAATATTCTACCAGGAGGTATCGTGTCATTATTGAAAATATATTTCACGAACTCAATCCATAACTTTGAATCATTGGGTTCTCCATCCCCTTTAAAATTATGTGGACACCCATATTGAAACTACCACATCAACTCTAACATATAATGGTCAGGTCGTTGAGCTTCCTATATAGTCTTCATAAGCTGAAAAACTCAACTAGACATTAAACAACATCAACCGCATTGGGATAAAATGACGTTCCGAATATGGAATTATTATAGGAATCACTAGTGGCTCAGTTCCCACAACCTCTAAAGCATAGATTTCACCACCCTCCAGGAACATTACTAGAAAACTTTGTGGTGTAAAATCCTTAAAAATTACAAGTACACATTCCATATAGGTTTATGTAATGGTAAAAATGACAATTATAAGAATAAGATAGGTAAAACCATTAAAATTGAATTTCACAACCCTCTACCTTCTCATAAATCCAAGTCTGGGTGACAAACTAATCATAACAACGTATGAGACACTGCCTACTACCAACCATTAATGTCGGGTTAGGGTAAAGTTATTCTCTACAAGTGAAAGGTATATAAATATAGAGTGTCAATTAAATTTTAGAAACTAAAATTCTATTTGAAATTCAATTGGAATTTCTATTTAACAATTACCATCACATTTAGAATTTAATTTCATTTAATCTCATTCTCATTTGTATATAAATTCTCATTCAAAGGCGGAAATATATAGATTATAACTTTTAATTTATAAGGTCACATACATCATAAAAATTGATGTGTGGAATATATTTAATAATAATCACTCAATTCTAGATTCCCATCAGTAAATGTTAGCACAATTTGTGGAAATATAAATGAATCACCAAAACATGATGCAAGCAATGCACATAGTATGTAAACATGGCATGGGATAATGTTTGTTATATAAATCCTTTAAGGTGCCTAAGATGATGTAAGATTAGTGCTCCCATTCCTTATCAGCCAAAGATAAATTATAAAATTTAATCATAATAAATAACACCACACATCATGTGTATCACCAAATGGTTGAATCAAATCAACTATAATAGGCATAAACTAAAATATTATATCCCATCCCAAGCAATTTGGCTTTATACCTATACATGGGTTATCTACTCCTACGAATATTCACATTACCAACTTACATATCATCCTAGTCTATTTTTTACCATACAAAAAGAGTAATTCTAGAAAATAAATATCTAAAACCACTTGTTGAATTCCCAATCTAGATGCCACTAAATGGTTCCCTGAGCCGGTGGGTCACAAATCCTCAAGCACGCCTCTCCATATGCTTGAGGATTCTGACTAGGAGTGAGGGTCCAAGGTGGTATAGTGGGGGAGGGGAAATATTAATGTTTTAATTATCACAATGATGAAATAAATAGTTAAATTTTAGTGACATAATAAATGAAAACTAAATAGAAAAAGGTAATGTATCCAAAGGTGATAAATAACCAATAATAATAATATCCAATATCAAATAAAAAACGAAGTAATGTCATGTATCAATGAAAAGGAAATAATAAGTAATGGAAGAATGAAATAAAATACATGTATCAAAAATTCAAAAAGGACAAAAGTTCACCTCTAAAAACATCAATAGCCATTTCTCATTCATGTGACTCCTTGTTCTTATGTTTTTCCATCAAGCATCAACCACTGGAACATTCCCCTGTTCCAACCTATATCCAAAAAATATTCTCGGTTACTATCGGCAGCCAGCGTAGGGTGTCATTTGAACTCAATAGGCCACCACCAATGGACTATATAAATTTATAGTCCATTTATATAATATAAAATTTTGAATATAATAATGGTAAGTAGTAAGAGAACTATAACGGGTCAGCTCTAGTTCTTAAAGGACATCAAGATGGTAGTACCTTCTTTGATAATGTGAGATGATCTATAACCATGTAACCATATGAATACATATATATATTATGTATATTTAGTAACATGTATAAAACTATATGTGGATAATTCATATACTCTTGATCATAGGTGTAACTTTGGCATCAATGAGTAGTAACATGATTCTCATGAGTGTCAAGGGTCACCATGAGCAGTATCACAAAAATATGGGACGACAAGAATGGTATCACTTGTATAAAGAATTAAATACATGTATCGTAACAGTATGTTAACCATGCCTCATCATAACTATAGTGACTTCATTATCATATATCATGATTCATTAGGGTCTCTATAACTATTTTTCATAATTCATAACGGTTTCCTTTCCCATTCATAAATTTATGGAGGTCATACCCATATATCATAATTCATAAGGGTCTCCCTACCAATTCATCATTACCTATAAGGTTCTCCATGCTCATTAATAATAATACATAAGGGTCTCCATTCCCATTCATCGTAAGTTATACAGGTCTTCAAGCCCATTCATTATAATTCATAAAAGGTCTATATGCCCGTATATCACAATAGTGTAAGGGAATTTGTGCTAGTATATAACTATTATAGAAGGGACTCCATTCAAAATATATAAATCCATAAAATTAAAAAAATTATTAAGATCCAAAATATAGTCCACATTTCATTAACATTGTTCATTGATAGGGGTGTATTCAGTGTTCCTTTAAAAAAAGTGACGTGATTGTACCACTCACCTTCCATTTATGTCAATATAACCTGATTAGTCTACAATCCATAATAAACCACTAAAATTATCAATTATAATTCCTTATATCACCTTTTATAATTCAATACAAACACACAACTAGGTGTATTTTTATATAAATTTAAATTTCCAATAATCATATAGTGGGGGAAACCCTAATGGGGAATACACTAATGGGCTTACAATGTCGAGGTCGATGACCACCATCATCTGTTGGGATCTATCAGAGTCATTAGGTTCCAAAATAGGCAACCAATTCATTTTTGTGGAATCACATGGTGAAACCAACGTGTAAAAAAATGGAACATAACATATATAATAACCACATTAATGGATAACTACTATCCCACTTAACATATTTTTTGAGAGGAGCACTCGTCTAGTATCGACCTTTGGTTATTTCTAAATGGGATGAAATTAGAAAAAATCAATGACTTGGAAATAGGTCATATGATATCACTACAAAATAGAATCTTCAAGGAAGAACATGGAAACAATATAGATGAGGGAATCAATTATTGGTAGCTATCCAATTACCCGACTAAAAGTTTAATAGAAGACTAGATGGAAAATTTACCAAAAACACTTGGTGGATGATTGAATGAGATCTCAAATGGGAGTAAAAGTGATATGATGTCAAATTTAATAATGAAATAAAATTTGGATTTAAAAATATTATAATTTAAGGTAAAATGGTAATTTTACCAAAATAATTAGTGGTAAAAAGGTTTGGACACATAGTCTTCCAAACTGTGCACCGACCATGCGCCATGCACTATCTCAAGAGGGAACTTTCTTGGTTTATGCACACTATTTAGAAAATCATGTGTAAATCGTGTTGTTTGGATCTGCTAAAAATTTCATATTTTTCATATGGTAATAAATCATGGGTCTCACATTTAGAGAAACCCATACAGTGCACTATAAATCTCTGAAATTCCCGGTAATGTTAGGAACTGTTTTCGAAATGGCCTACATGGTTTTTACTAGTCGGGTGGTCAAGTTGATTCTTATAATTGATGTGTTTCCAAGCATTAAACAATTTTTGAAATCTATTTTCCATAGATATAATATTTATAAATTTATATTATGTTAAGGGAAATTAATTGAACTAAAATTTTATGGATCCATACCTTAAAGAAAAAATAGGATCTTACACATCTCATGTATAAAAAAAGGCATTAATGGATGCAGAAGTCATGTATAGTCATTGCATACAAAAGATTGTATATGTATTTAATTAGTATATGAACATTAATTTTAATTTTTTTAAGTGTCATTAATCGAATGTACATGATTTCAAATTTTGAATGATGAAATGTATGTTATATAGAATGGAAGACACAAAAAACGATACTAATCATACCGAGAATTGTGGATAAGTACTCACCAAATTTCTACCAAGTAACTTATTGTTTACTTGTTTTATTAAATTTCAATAAAAAATAAATTATTTATTTCATTTAAATGTATAATATATGGGAGTATCCATGAAATATTGTACGATAATTATGATAAAATTAATTAATTGATTAATCATAAAATTAATCAGATCAATTCACCTTCCTTCAGTATTATCAATGAAAAAATTGAAATAATTGCAAAAAATTTATTTAAAATGAATTTTAACTGTATACATGTGATTTATAATAATATTATATTTTCTTATGTATGTGTTGGGTTTCTTTTAATTTTAATATTTCATGTTTTTTTTCATTTTATTTTTCAAACTAAAATTATGGCATGCATGTCATCACTCCCTCTTCCATTATATAGGATCCATGTGTCCATGGTTGTTTCATGTAATTGTATAATAACTAATAATTTGGTTTCACTCTCTTGGGTGTGAGTGTAAAACATATATAATTATAAGTGTGTCCAAATTGGATGGATTCATATCAAGATCAATTTATGGCTGTGATTTGAACCTATCCCAGTAAATACATAAGATGATAAGAGGAATTCACCAGCTTGTTCCCAAACCAGTACAATGAGTTTTCCAAAAGGTTGATAAGTTGATTTATTTTACTCTAAAAAAATAAACCATTACATAATATAATAATCATTTCATTTATTTATTTATCTATTTTCTATCAATGAAATATTTATTCAATTGATTTAAGAACACGATCCCCTAAATAAATGGACTAACATAAAAAGGATATATTTAAAATAAATTGATTCTGTTGAAATGTTTTATCGTATCATAGATAATATATTTTGTAAAATCTACTTGTTATTAATAATAAATATAATATGATAAAAATATATTAATTTGAAATACCAAACTGAAAGACCTTAATAAATATTAAGTCAGAGTATGCCTTCCATCATTTGAGTTAATGTACTTACCTTGTTAAAGTATTGGTTCAAACACAGTGAGATGGAATTTCAATTTTAATGATGCCTTAATTGGTATTTTTGGTAAAATTACCAAAATAATGTTTTGATTTAATAGACATGGTCCATTAAATACATGTTTAGAGGCATGGGTTTTAGAAATCCGGGTAAGGATTTCTATATTAGGGGTTACACTAAATGGATTAAGGAGAAACTAGTTTGATATTTGAAATATCACATACCTAAATATTTTATTTTAAATTTCATGACCTATATCTGGATTATGTTGGAATATTTATCCTTTATGCTAAATTTTCTATGCAATGTGAAATTATGAGTCTAATAGTGAGGGATTTGTGAGTTGACAAAATAGTAATATAAAAAAAATTAAATTAAATATTATTAGTCTCACTCTTATTTTGTTCAATATACTACTAAAAATATTCTCTCAATTTATTATATAATATTATTTAATAAACAAAATTATCTCTATGATCAATATATGTGAACATACAAATCATAAAAAATAGTAACATCTTATAATAGTACTGGAGATTAAATATCATCATTTACTATAAATGTACACTTTATATATTTAAATCTCAACATCATGTTCTGACAACTGTTGAGGTGAGTGGGGAATGTTTTTTATCACTTAAAATCATTTGGATGATTTTCTAGTTGACATGTGTAAAATGATACCATCCATGTCAACCATAACTCAAAAAAATATGAGACTGTGGGTGTGTATATAATATTCATTGATCTTTGTGATCTATATCATGTGAGAGCTAAATAAGAAAATTTTTATATCTCTATATTACTCTTCTCGTGATTTTTTTTGAGATTTTTTTAATTTCTAGACATCACATTGCCTAAAATACCAAAAAACTATCAAATGAATTGATGTTTTGGTTTGAGAAACAATTTATTAAACAATATTTCCAAAAATTGTCAAGAATAAATTAATTTGATGCATAACCATTATATATTTCATAAAAAATAAACAAAACCAAAAATATTTTAATTTAAATTAAAAAAAATTGAGAAAAAAATCGCAATTAGCATGCTCTTAATATAGTATCAATTCATGCATGCGAAGTAGTTGGTGGAAATAGTTGTTTGTATCCGAATGGGTAACAAGGAACATATGGGGATCAAGGATATACTATTAGGGATAATATATTATCTCCATATAAATATTTATATAACTAGACACCCAGTATTAACACATGTCTAATCCAAGGTATCTTTGTGTTTTAGTGTATTATGATTTATCCTTATGGTTTTTTTATTCTAAAACAGATGAGGGATTTGTTAAGAGAATCCATTCAGTCCCTTTATATCATAAAGGCCATTTTATCTATAATAATATCACTCATAGAAGATTCTAAATCCAAAAAATGTGCCATATATGATATATATATATATAATCTAATTTTATTATTTATATAGGAAGTACACTAATACTTTAACCACAAAACAGAAAAAATTATACTAAAAATTATTCCAATGTAAATAACTATATATAAAATCATTTATGATATATATTTGAGATATAAATGATTTTTCATAGGATATAACCCCCATGTTGTCTAAAATCATCATAAATCTATTAAAAGGAATTATTATAAAGGAATGCTAGTAGTTTTTGAAAGACACAGTAGATAAACACTTTTTGTGGTAGAATTTCCATTACATTGACTAATTATATGTGATCATGGTGTCTTTTATAACTAGAGAAGGAATATAAGAATCTTTTTATAAACCTTTTTAGACCCCATGACATTTTTTGGATAAATTTCCCTTGTGATAACTAATTTTCTTTACTTTAGATTATTAAAATATGAATAAATATCTTATTATATAATAATTTCTTTTACATGCAATAGTAATGTGAAAACGTCCTTAAATTATTTGATGTAACAAATGGCAATAGAAATTAACATATATAATTAAATTATAAAGATAAAAAACCAATATAATTAATAATATTCCCTATAGTCAAGAAAATATATTTCTAAAAAGAGAGAGAGATAATGTTTAAAGATCAAAAGTAGTATAATCACGTGACATTGAGTTTTTTTCTCATGATAATTACTCCTGGGGATCTCCAAGAGAGAAGGCTATAAGAGTATACCAATCAATAGTAATTATTCATATTTTAAATTTAATTTTATATTCTTATATTTAACTATTTATATAGGTTTTATATATAATATTAATGTTAATTTATAAAATGAATAATGGAAATTGATATATAAATGGAAACATTGAATAAACATTCATGTGATAAGATATCATATATTTGATGGACCATAGGTGAAATTAATTTCATTGAATATATTAAGACATGATTTTTTCCTTCAATACTAATGAAAGAAGATATTTATGACCCTTATCGTATAATAGAACTATTTAATTAAATCCATATCCATGGTTATGAAAGGAATATTCCTAAAATCCAGTTATATCATATTGTATGAATTGGATTTTCATAGTTAATGATAAGAATATATGAAAGAGGATTTTATTCATGTCTATATTTATATTGAATTGGATGATATCTGGATTCCATAAGAACTTACTTGTACAATACTATTTTATGAATATGGTTGAATCACAATGAAATGCATTGTAAGGTATGATTTATTCAATACTACTAATATATATTGAATGGTTATAAATCTCCTTCACATTTGAATATCATTAACAAACTATTACACAATATGAATAGGTTTGGAAGGATAGGGTTTTAGGATGCATGATATGTAACTAACGTATTTACTCATCAATCTATGATTTTTTTTTGTAAATACATCGATCAAAGGGCATCTATGTGTCCTATATAAAGGGGATAGGCTATTATTTCTGGGAGTGTGATATCCTTAAGAGTTCACTTGACAAAAATCATCCACCCCAAAAGCTTACTTCTTTATTTATTATTTTATATCATAAATTGAATAATATCATGAATAATTTGAAGGTCTTATATAAAGAGTTTGGGTTAATTAATTTAACATGTAGATTTACATGAGAAGGAATAAAATTGCGGTTGTTCCTTTGAAATATTCATCAAATATTAATTGAAGGAAATGGTAATTGGAATTCATTGATTAAATTTTCACTCTATTTATTTATAGTTTACGTTTTATTTTAGTTTCAACGGAATAATTTCATTTGATGAAGTTCTATTGGATTTGACATATCATGTATTTTATTTGTTTTCAAAATAATGGAATTCAATGTGTTCTGGGAAAAATGGGTATCAGATTGGTGTATCAACAATCCAATGATGAAGTGATATTTCCCATCACATTGTGTAATATATTTTTGAGGTTCTAAAATAAATGGTATATGGGAAATGTGAAGGAATATTTTGCAGCCCATGTATTATAAAAATAGTTAATTGTATTTCTCCGACCTTGAATACATGGCTAGAAAGATTCAAGTAGGAATCACATACATCATATTATTTATGATTTGGTGTATATGTACATGAAATGTTCGAATGAGGTTTAAATAATAGTCTAAATAATTTAAAAGAAGTTTCAAAATAAGAAGAGTGAGATTGGTGATTCACTAATAATAGATAGATTTTATATCAATGAATAAAATGTGTGAAATATTATTAAATTTTGGGGAGGAATATAGCATGGATTTGAAGAATACATCCTTGTGTAACATTGGTTTTTTATTTTAAAATTTCTGATGAAACACAATTGAATGAAGACTTAGTTAAATAATAATTGATAAATGCAACATTTGATATTTAAGAACTCAAATAGGGTGATTTTATTTTTTCAAAACTCATTAAGAATCAACCTGATTTGTTGAAGATAGATTAAAAAAATATAAATGTTTTTTTTAATGTATTTATGAGTCAGTGATAATTGATACAAATGAATTAGAGGATCCTTGATTCAAAATAAATGATTTATATAATTATAGTTACTCAACCTAATGAAATGGAAAATTATATGACTCATATAGCCGAATTCCCCACATATGCAAATCAACCACGTAATCAAATTCATATATGTAATTTTTGAGGAAAGGGTTTTGGATCACAAATGATAAATGTCATGAAGCTAAATTAAACTATGTAGTGCAAGGTAAAAATTTCACATATAATTTTTTTTCAAAGTATCATAATCTAATATCCACATACCCAAATGAAGATCCAAATAGTAGAACTGATATAGGTGTTCCATGTATTCAAATATTGGTATGTGTAGTTCCGTGTTTTGGATTTTATTGAACATATGAATAGTATAAAGTAGATATTAGAAATTTATAAAAATTTAAAAAAATATACTTTATTAAATTTATAGAGATCCCCATATAACAGATATCCATGTATGTACATTCTATACTAAGATACATATAAATAATTTTCACATCTTCTGGGTGAAAATATTGCATTTATAGAATTTTTTCTCTGAAGAGAAAATGGATTGTATTGATATTGAAGCTATGTGTTCAAGGAATAAACATGTAAAATGACATGAATAGTGTAATATCCAAGCACGATATGAAAAATAATTATATCATCATCCATGTAATGGAAAGATAAAAAATATATGGAAAGGGAGCTTCTAGAATATCATAATTCTATTGAGACACAACTTAGTTGACATTTCTTCTATTCTATTGAGTTATGAATATCATTATTCAATGAAAAGACACAATATAACAACCCAAGATTTTGAAAATAAAATTAATATTTAATTCATGAAACATTCGGTCTCTACAAAACACCAATTTGTTATAACCTATCTAGTAAACATAATTTTACCAGCTATATGATTTGAATTTTGAAAAACTGACATCCATTGTTGCGTTTAGTAAGACATTTAGAGTATGATAAAGTCAACATGATTTTTTGGTGAATAGTAACTTGACACTAATGAATAGTAACATACACTTATGAATAGAAATATGAACCTTATGAATAGTAACCACACCCATGATGGTATAACTTGAATTTACAGACATTATACATGAAATAAAATATTTTAGAAATTAATAATTAACTGTTGGAATTTTTGTGAGTAATAAAATTTAATTAATATTTTAAATTAATAAATTTATTTAAAAGAAAATTAATTTTTAATAAATATATTTCTAAATAAATTTTTTTGTCTTATAATTTCAGGATAATTTAATAAGACCTTAATTTGTTTTGGAATGTATTATAAAATCAGTTTTAAATTTAAATCATTATTTGTCAAGTAAATAATGATTTTATATAAAAATTAAATTTATTTTATTTAAACACTTATTTTGATAAAAAAATCATTTTTGAATTCTAAATTTCGATAAATGGTTAGGGTGAATTTTTGGGATTTTTATTAAATACTTGAATGTTTCATAATAGTGAAATTTGATAATTTACAAAAAATGATAATTAAGAGAACATCTGAGTCATGATTTAGTCATGGATGTTTTAAATGGACATTTTTTTGAAATCACCTGCACATATTACTATTATAGGTCACAATAATCAATACTATTTCTTTTATTGAGAAAAATAATAAAATAATGAATAAGATAATAAAAAAATCACTCTTCCCCTCCACTATAACGCCCCCCCCCCCCCCCTCACTCCATCTTATATTCATTCCTATAAAGACTTGTGCATTGTCTAACTTCTGATAAAATTTCCTCTTGAGATCGTCCCCCAAATAAAACATCCCTTTGTAAAATAAAAATACCCAAATCTCTCCCCTATAGAAGCACTAATGGAATATTACTTCAAGAGGTAAATTCCTCTTTTCATTTTTTATTTTATGTTTATTTCTTTTCTTTTTCATTCCTCAACTCCTTTCATAAAAATGTTCTGATGACTCCATATACTAACATGAACTACAATTTTTTATGATAAAGTAATAATTATTCATCATCTCTCATTTACCATTAATTTATAATATAAATGAAAACACCATCCAAGATGTGTTAATTTATCATATTCAAGGACAACGGATTTTCAATTTCAATTAACATCTTCAATTATGGTAATGAAACCAGTTTTATAGTTGAACCATATTTTTATATATTAAATATATTTTTATGGTTCTTTAATATTTTTTGATAAATTTTATTAATTTATATATATAATGAGTTTGTTGTGATAAAAAATCACCAAATAACCCAAAATATTATCACTAATGTTTTATATAATGATTCATATTCACTATAAAAAACCAATTGAATTTTATAAATATGTAATATTATATATGTTCCATAATAACATATAACTTCATTTCTGGAAAACCATTCTCATTTTTCATTTTTATCCTTACATGAATATAAGTAATCCAATCATGAAAACCATGGAAGAAAAGGCATCCAAACAGTGATATTGACTCTCATAACCCATCAAAAGTCTATGAATGAACCTAAAAAAATTATAATAAATAAATTACAGGTATATTAGGTTATGTAATAATTAATTTATTATCCTTGATTTGATTATTCATGTCATTTAGATCAAGTGAATTACACCTTTGGACGTAAGGTATGGGGCTTCCTCATCTCACATTTATTTTTGTGAGAAATTCTTTATTCACTACTATTACTTGTGTATTGTTTATGTACACTTACCATTGATATATCATATTATGAATATATTTATTTTAATTTTATTCAATGAATCACATGAGGATTATTAATTTTAGGTCACACAAATCGATTTATTACAACGTGGTAAGGTTTCCTACACAAACCTACATTTTCATTCAGGTTACTCTATATATCCCTTTATCCGAATTAATTTCTTTACTATTCATATGTACTACACATAAATTATGTTATAATGTTATATTTATGTGTTAAAACTATATTTATCCTTTAATTAATATGAGTTACATGTTTTAAAGGGAACATTCATAAAAATTTCCAAACTACGAGCCCGATTCAAGGGAATTTCCCAAATTCATACCTATTTTAAAGAGCACTCAATAATATATTTTTATCAACCATTATTTTTCTAAAATACATTATTATAAAAATAATATCTTACTTCACATCTAATTTTATACAATTATTTTTTTAAAATAACTCTTCTTTCTAATGTAAAAGAGTATTTACCGAAAGAATTACTCGATGATTTTATAAGAGTATTTTCATCTATTTAAAAACTCTATTTGATTATTATGTATTATTGTGTATAATATTTTATGATGTCATATTCCATAATATATTGAAGTTTTTTATGATAAATTTTACTATGGATGTGCTATTTTGATATCATTCATCTTACAACTTAGAATGTTTAGTGATTATGTTACAGATTGGGGAAAGTTATTTACATCTCATGTGTACATGTTGTTTGTGTTTATCCCTATTCATATAAAGAATTAAGTAGAAATATTAAGTGATAGTTGGGGCATGTTATATCCATTCAATTCATTACTAGGTCTCATGAGACAAATAGATATTTATTTGGATGAGGCCTTGTCCATTTTTAGATATGGTTTTGAACGAGGCCTTAATCATTTTTAGATGCCTTGACCAAGGCCCAAACGATATGTTTTAGAATGTCTGGAATATGAATTTCTTAATTATGAAGCTATAGACTAATATTTCATGAGGTTATTAAACTAGTTTAATACCCGTGATTATTTTTTATTATGGCAATATTAACTCGTCTAATATTCCTTGCATATTAGGTTCATGTTTATTTTTAAAGGCATGTGTTTTTAATTATTCACAATGCCTAATGTTTATATTATCTTCCGTTGTAATTTTTACCCTTATTGAGAATTTGATATCACCTATAATTATGTTTCATTCTTCCTAGTAAATGAAGAGGTTTATTATTGTTAAATTTTAGTGATAATATTAGAGTGGTGGATGATCCCAATGGAACTTATATGTTGTTTTTTATTTTATATTGTAATGTTGAACTTATGTATGTATTCTGTTTCCAAAGCTACTAAACTAATCGGTCCTTTTGGATTAATATTCCTTGTTTATATTTCAATGTAATTAAATAAGGCACCAAATAAGGGAAATATTGGTCGGGTCATTACAGTTGGTATCAGAGAAAGTTTAGTAGAAAATAGGGAAACTAGATTTAGAAAACAATGATTTGGGAACAAACCCCAATGATTGTCTTTGAGGATAAAAATACAAGAAAATCCTGTAATTTTGGTAAAGAATAGACTATATGTATATTTATATAAAATACAACCTTTTCAGGATACTAAAAGTGGGCGTGGTTCTAGATTCGATATACATAAAAGTAAAAACACTAACAAGGAGTTTTAGGCTTGAATTGGGGTATCCTGGTACTTGAAAATGGGCCTTACTGCGCACCTATTTTGACACTCCCATTGGATATTCATAGGAGAATTCAAATTTTATTTACAATCCATTAAGAGTAATTTAAATGTATATATTTCCTGAATGAAACCATGTTTATGATAATGGGATTAGCCATGCATTGGATTTTAATTTATGATAAGTATTTTTCTATGTTGAGATTGTACATTATGATTCAAAACCTAATATAGTGTATTCCATTATTTATAAATGGAACATATTAGAAGTAATGGAAACCGCATGAATGTGCATATCCCATGTAGGGAGTTCTCTATTATGAAAGATAATGATGTTTTCTCTGTAGTTGCGACTCGAGCGGAGAATCTTATAACTATACATGGACAAATTACTAAGGTTATGAACAATAACCTTACCTGAATAGAGAATCTGGATCTATAATGTAGAGGAGCTATGTTAGATCACATTATGTAACAAAATCATCCATCATTTCATGGTACTATAAACCCATTCGTAGTAGATAATTGGATATGTTCCTTAGAGAAGATGTTTCTCGCATGGGGAAGTAACGAAAGGGAGAAGGTTCTTATAGAAAATTATTTTCTCTAATGAGATGATGATCAATAGTGGTTACTAATTCAGAACAAAAATAAGGAAGAATAAATAGATATCATGGAATTCATGTAATTTAATGATCTTTTATTAGAGAAATACACTCTTTATGAACATCGAACAGATATGGAATGGAAATATATAAATTTGAGGAAAAATGAAGACTAGAATATTTCAATGTATGAAGTTAACTTTACAATGTTATAAAGGCACATTTTTAACAATATATATAATCCAAGAAGAAATATTGATCAATTAATTGGTGGCCAAAATCTATTCCTCTGACAGACACTGGTCTACCAAACTTTCACATCATACGAAGAAATAGTCTAATGTTCTATCAAGATAGAAAATCAGTTATCTATGTATTATGATATAAAATAAAATAAAGATAAGAAGAGGGATGCTAAAAATTCATTAAAAGGAAATGTGGAAATGGGGAAAAAGGGAAGAGTTGACTTTACACATAATGATAATTGTGAAAGGATACCCCCATGCTCTTTCTTAAAAGGGAATGCGGTGTGCTATAAGTGCAGATAGAAAGGCCATCACGTTGGTGATTTTAAGGTAAAGAAAGAAGATATTAAGGTTCAATGCTATAATTTTAGGGATATGGGACACTATTCTAGTGTTTTTTGTCCAGAGCATCAAGGAAACATGCCACATAAATGGCCAAGGTAATAGTAACAAGCTTATGCAATCACAGTTGCTGATATTGAAGTTCCTAATGACATGGTGGTAGGAACATTAATCATTTCCTCAATCTTAGACAATGCATTATTTGATTCTAGATCATCATATTATTTCATATCTTCCAAATTTTCCAAAAAAAATTAAATATTTCCAATTTTCTTAAATAAGGTATTTGTCAGAGAAAACTCTTAAAAAAGTATCATTGCAACTAAGATGTCTTAGTTAGTACCCACTATGGAATATGAACATTCTTTGTCTGCTGATTTTATTATCGTACCCATGATTGAAATTGATATAATAATTGGTATGTATTGGATTTTGAATCATTATTTAAAAATATATTGAAAAAATAAGGATGGTATAATTATTGAGGACGATGTAGAATCCCTTGTCATTAGAGTACAAACATCACCATCTGATTCTTATATAGATCCAACCTTAATAGCTCAACTCGGTGAAATTATTAGGGAGGATGAGAACTCAATATCTTTTATTTAGTAAAGAAATGTTAAAATTGGGGATGTACATATTGTGAAATAATATATTGATATTCTTTTGGAGGATTTACATGACCATTCTCTAGAGCGGGAAGTTAAGTTCTCAATAGATTTAATTCATAGTTGAAGGCCTATATTAAAGACTCCAAATAGAATGGCCACTGTGGAATTAGTGTAACTGAAGAAAAAAGAAGAGGAATTGAGTGATACCGGATTTAATCACCCTACTGTTTCTCTATAGGGATTCCCCATTCTTTTTATATAAAAGAAAGATGGATCTATGAGGTTTTTCATTGACTAAAGGGAGATCAATGTTATAACAATAATGAACAAGTATCCCCAACCTCGTATTGATGATTTATTTGACCAAATTCATGGATGCCAATATTTTTCAAAGATTTACCTTCAATATTGATATCATCAGTTGCATGTGAGGAAGGAAGATATTCCAAAGAAGGTATGGGTATCACAAGTTTACAATAATGACTTTTGGACTGACTAATACACCCTTTGTCTTATGGGATCTAATAAATTGGGTTTTCATGGAATATATTTCTAAATTTGATGTGGTATTTTTTTCTGATAACTTTTTATACTCCAAAATATAAAAAGATCATGAAAATCATATGTGAAGTATTCTAAAGACTCTTATAATAAATCTATTATATAGGTTGTTTATCAAGTTTCAATTTTAGATTTGATCAGTTTCTTTTCATGGAAATATTTTCTATAAGGATGGAATATTTTTTGATCCTGTGAAGAAATTTTTTTTTAAATAATGGCATACTCCAACGAACATAACTAAGGTACATAGTTTTATTATTTTATCAGGTTATTATCCGAATTGCGTTCAGAACATCGCCCATTTATTCAACCCAATAACTAGACTTACTCATAAAGCGGTTCATTTTGTATAGACCAAAGAATGTGGGGAATTTTTTTAGGAATTGAAGAGTGGATTGTTGAATGCTCCGATCCTAACTCTACTATTGGGGAATGATGGGTTTGAGATCTCTAGTGATGCATAAAAGAAAGGACATTGTTGTTTTTTTATACAGTATGTTAGAGTTATTACCTATGAAATAAGGAAATTAAAAATTCATGAACAAAAATATCCTACTCATGATCTTGAGTTAGTTGAAGTGATATTTCCTCTAAAAAATGAGACATTTTCTCTGTGGTGAAACATGTGAGATATATACAGATTAGAACATTATGAAATATATCTTCGTATATAAAGAAATCAACTCGAGGTAAAGTAGATTACTCGAAACATTCAAGGAATATGATTGTTCCATAAACTACCAACATGAAAAGTTAAATAAGGTGGATAATTCATTGAGTGGGAAGGATACTAGAGTTCTCAACACAATGAAAACTAAAAAAAATCCTATGTACACAGATCTAGTGAGGATAAATATGAAAATTATCAATGAAGGTGTCACATCACTACTTTTCAAAATGGTTTCCCAACCATATGTATTAGAAATAATTACAGATTCATAGTGTGATGAGAAGAATCTTCAAAATAAAATTAATGTTGTGAAATATGGGAAGTTGGATGACTTCATGTGTTAATATTGAATTCTAAAATTTTGGAAGATTCTATGTGTTCCCTTTATACCCTAGCTGAAATGAAAATTATTAGATTATTCTCATAGGAAACAATTCTATATACACTGTCATATCACTGAGATGTATATAGATTTGAATGAACATTTCTAGTGGGAGAACATGAAGAGTGAAATTGCTGATTATGTATCCAGATGTTTTGTCTGTCAACAAGTGATGGTCAAATGACAACATCCTAGAAGATTCATGCAACCTCTACAGATTCCCACTTGAAAATTCAATTCCATCACCATGTATTTCCTCACTGGATTATGCAAAACTCCAATAAATAATGATTCAATATGGGTAATTATTGATCGTTATATGAAAATATGTATATTTCGTTGATATAAGGGAGGATTTTCCACTAGAGTTCTATAATGAACCAATGTTTTATCAAATGAAATTACCTTCTTATAATTATGTCATTTAATCACATGAAATCACAACCCATTGAACTAATATGTACTATGGGACCTTTAAACATAAAATTGTCCTTTTGTGGTTTTAATTTTGAAAATATTACATACACGGTTGCGATCAGTAAGATGTATGGATTCTGATACGAAAACCTTAATTTTTTGTGAATAGTAACCTACACTTATAAATTATAATTTGACACTAGTGAATAGTAAATCTTACAAAATAATAGTAACCTCTCACTTGAATGTATAAGAAATTTAGGCATCTTATAAGTGATAATATGACCATAGTAAAAGTATTGGTATTTTTTAAGTAATAAATAATTAATAAAAATTCCTTAATTAATTTAAAATAAAATTTTTTCCCTAATATTTGTTCATAAATTATCAATTTTATTTATTCTCATTTTAGGATAATTTTATAAGACCTTATGTCATTTTTCAAACCATTATAAAATCAGTTATATTTTTAAAATCTGTATTATTCAAGTAAATTATGATATCAATTAAAAATTTAATTAATTATATTTAGAAAGTTATAATGATAAATAGAGTTCATTTTTCCATTCCACGTGTCCAAAAATGGTTAGGGTTAATTTTTGGGATTTTTCTAAAATACATGAATTGTTGATAAATAGTAAAATACATTAATTCATAATAAATGCTAAAACATGAATTTCTACATCATGATTGATTCATGGATGATGTAAATGGAAATTGTTTAAAACTCACTTGCACTTATTACAATTTTTGGTCTTGTAATAATCTCTATTTCTGGGCATGAAGGAAATCCATAAACTAAGGAATCAAATATTATGAAAACCCTCCTCTCCTCCACTATAAATACCACCCTCCTCGCCTCTTCTCATCACTCCTCTCAAACTTTATTTCATTCAAAATTTCTTACCAAATCTCTCCCCATGATCCTCCCCCACGTCCAAAATACCTTTGTATCTTCAAAATTTTAATCTCTCTCTCCTGAATAGGCTCTCAATTAATATTGATTCAAGAGGTAAATTCCCCTTTTCAATTCTTTTACTTTCTTTTCATGTTCATTTGTTTTCACTTCTATCTTTAACTATCCTCATCCAAATGTTATGAAACATTTAGTACAATACATGTACTATAATTTTGTTATGATAATGTAATACTTTATTACAATTTCTCGTTTACTCTTCTTTTATAAAAGAAGTAAAGACACCATCTGAGATGTTTTAATTTACTACATTCAAGGATGATGTGTTTTAAATTTATTTTACCATCTTTAATTCAGGTCATGAAACCATTTGTATAGTTTAACTCGACTGTTAAATAAGTATTTTACCTTATGTAATGTTCAGTAATCCTTTTCACCCAATATGTAAAATAATAATACAAAACATGTTAATTTTGCGAAAAAACGCCATGTTAATCAAAGCATTTATCATTACCGTTTTATATAATGATACCCATTCACTCCAAATAACAAAATAAATTTTCCAAACATTTAACCTTATGAATGTTCAATAATAAAATATAACATCAATTATGTAAATCCACTCGAATCATACATTTGTATCCAAACATGAAGATTTGTAAACCTATCATTAAAACCCAGGAAAACAACGGACCCGAACAATAAAATTAAACCTCATAACCTATCAAAAAGGACATTAATGAACATAAAAATGTTATAAAAAATATTTTTAATATATAAGAGTTTCATAAATTATTAATTAATGAACATA
Organism: Viscum album; assembly: GCA_963277665.1. Lineage (NCBI taxonomy): Eukaryota > Viridiplantae > Streptophyta > Magnoliopsida > Santalales > Viscaceae > Viscum > Viscum album. The sequence continues at coordinate 977,972,255 of OY728125.1, forward strand.
ATTTTATTATTCAGGTCATTAATATCAAGAGAAGAACACCTTCGGACTTAAGGTAAGGGATCCTCTCTATTCCACTTTTATTCAAGAATGTCCTCTATGTTATGCCCTTTAATGTGTAGTCCCAAATTTTGAAGTATGATTTCACACCTCCCCCATACTTCCATCATGATTTATATTTGATGATAATCCCATTTCTCTCTCATCAATCCCCCTTACGTACACCTGATACCACGCCGATAATCTGTAAGGGATTCCACCCAAACCTCCTTTATTCCTTCGGGTTTCCTAATATTTCTTTTACCAATATTAAGTTACCTTATATTTTTATTTTCATATTATAAATTATCTTCACATGTACCAAATTCATTTATCAATACCCTTTCTCTTTTCTTTTCTGAGGATATACATGTTTTTAAGTGACTGCCTCCTCAATACTTCTTGATAAGCAAACCTTTTTTATGGAACTTCTCGAATTCACACTTGATTTCAAGTGAATTATATCTTCTATTTTAAGAAACCATTATATTTATAAATTCAGTATTTTTTTATTATGTAAACATTCATTGTTCACTTATGGTTTTATATAAATGATATTACTCTTTTCTATTTTAAATGCTCTATATTATATTCTTTAAAACTGCACAAAAACGTTTTAATGCTAAATTGTCCTAAATACATTTCATACATGTTGTCACTTCTAATTGAAAAAACTTACCATGATGCATTCCTATTTTACCTTACTAATTTCCATGTATGTTTTATTTCCTTTCTTTCATGGACACTATTATGATATGACCATTTGTTATGTTGTATGACATGATTATTGTACTTAATTCTTTCCATGGGTAACCCTTATATTTATGTAATATTGATTATTTATTATTATTTATGTAGAAAAAATATTCATGAAATGTTAATATGGGTGATCTTATATATCACTTCAATTTATTGGGTAAATTTTACTCTCGTGAGAGATTACGTGTGACAATCTTGGTGGTTAGCATTGGCTTGTGCTACCATGTGCAACGGTCATGGCGGTTAGCCTTGAATCATTCTAAAGTTATGTTCTATATTGCCTCCACATTATTATGACTCTATTTTTATATGATTCCATGTTTATATGTTATTATTTTATTTATTACATGCCTTTTATATCATCATGTCAGGCTTGTTATGTCATGTGCTAGTGCTTTTTTCTTATGCTTATTCCCTTACTGATATTTTCAGCTCCTCCCATTATTCATGTTATCCCTATGTTATCCAATGAAGATTTAGAATAACAATAGAAGTTAGGGTATCTTTATGAATACTAAATAAAAAAATGTCTTTTATTAGTTCTATGTTTTATGTTTTATGTACCTAGTCTTCTGAAACACTAGACTTCATGATCCTTGGCTTACAGTATGATGTTTCATTTTACTTAAAATCATGTAATGTTATGTGTGAAAGACTAGGGATGCTAAATTTAGTATCAAAGGATGTTCTAGTTATTTTTTGATATTATAAATATAGCACTTTAGTAATAACATTAAGGATGAGACGAATTATAAGAAAACACCCCTAGATTTTGGTAAGAATATAGTAAGTGATTTATCAAAAAAAACATCCTTTCTTGATAAAAACAGGTGGATGTGGCTCTGGAGCAAATATATCTAGGGGTATAACCTGAAAAAACCTCTATGATATGGACTCGAATGGGAGCCGATACATGAAAATGGGCCTTCCTTCACTCTTTTTTTGACACTCCAGGGGATATTCTTTGGTAAATTCATGAGCATGGTATATACCATATTTAAGGGAATAAAAAAAGATACCCTATAAATATATGTTAATAAATAGATGAAAGAAAACCTATATTTAAACTTATGGAATCATATGTCAGGATACACTTCTCCTCTAGAAGTTTATCCTTTTATGTTCAATGTTTCCTTGTTATGCTCAATAACTAAGTATTCAGGCCCTCTAATTGTACGCTATTTTTCTTTGTTAATTGCGGGAAGTTGAAGAACACATTCCAACAATCAATGTGATAGGTAATGTGAATATTTACCTAATGATATTCCTAATATGATGGGAATGGGTGCTCAAAACTTCATTACATTACTTGCTCAGCTCACTCTAGTTATGAATAATAACTTGAATCATGTGGAACAACCTCCTCCCACAAGGAAATATCAATTTTCCATTGATTCATTCATGTAGATAAAGCCTCTCATGTTATGATGATCTTCTGATCCCCTCCTCACAGAACAGTTGATTAAATCCATTGAAATGGTATTCTATGTCCTCTAGTTCTCGGAATAAAAGAAATTTGTACTGGTGATCTACTATTTTGATGGGGAAGCTGATCAATGATGGACACTAATCAAGAATATGAATCCTTAGGAGGAAATTGATTCTATGGATTTGTAGGAATTAAAAAATGTTTTTTAATAAATATTTTCCCTGAACCCTCCATCTCAAGATGGAAAGAGAGTTTCTCGGACTCAAGAAGAAGGAAGATGAGTCAATCGGGGCGTGTGGAGAAAACATTACAAGGATTTCAAGGTACACCTGTGGATTTTTCATGAACATAAAATGCAACGTGGATCACTTCATTAGAGTAATAATGTTGAGTTTGTGAAAAGTGTTGGAGATTCCAGACAATGACAGTTATGAATAAATTTTATGTTGTGCCCTCAAGGTTGAAATGGAGATCGAAGACTCTCAGTGGTATCGTAGGAATACTAACTAGAAGAGAAAAATGGAATTTAATGTGGACATTTCCACAAATAAACTCTATGATGGAAAGAATCTCAATCATACCACATGTAAAACGTGTGGGAAGAAGCATCCTAGAAAGTGTATAAAGGGATCCAGGAATTGCTTCAAATGTGTAATGTTGGGACATCTTGCTAGAAAATGGTCAAAGGCCTATGAAACATTCCAATAATGTGGAAGAATAAAGGAAGGTTTGGATCAACACGCAGAATATTGTGCATTTTTACAACTACAAAGTTCATGGGCACTATGCGAAAAACATCTTAAAGCCTAGGGTTTTTGGAGACAATAATGAAACCACCAAGGAAACAAGGAAGGGGTTATGATATCACTACTATTGAGGTGGATCCGGACAAAGATGTGGTGACAAGTAAATTAGTTATTCTTTCAAGAATAGAGAACTTATTATTTGATTCTGGTTCTATGAATTCTTTCATATCTTGAAATTTTAGTAGAACTATTCAAACACCACCTCAAAATTTGGAGGATAAGTTACTTGTGAGAACAGATAATCGAGATATTATTGCATCCATAGTTTATTACTCATCCCTGTTTGACATTTGTGGACTAAACCTCTATGAAAATATTTTTACACATCTGTTAGTATAGTTCGATGTTATCTTGGGCATGGATTGACTATCTTTATAGAAATCCAAACTAAACTATCTGGAAAGGGAGATCACTTTTCACTTCTTGATGCATCCTTGGATTCGTTACAAGTTTAATGGGGAAGATGAATCTCTTTTAGAATCATTGTATCAAGTGTGGATATTAATTATTTATGGGCAAACATATCTTTCTCAAATGATTGAGACAAAAGAGAGAATCATATTTGAAGACATGCCCATTTTGAGGGATTACACTGATATATTCCCTAAAAAATTTATATTCTTCCTCCTAATCAATAGGTTGAGATTTTAATTGAACATATTCCTAGATCTCTAACTATATCAAAGAAACCATATAGAATTCCCACTATAGACCTGGAGGAGCTGAATAAGTTGTTACAGGAGAATCTAGAAAGGGTTTTATATGCCCAAGTTCTTCATCATGGGATGGCCCACTACTCTTCATCAAGAAGAAGGATAGATAAATGCGCCTCTTCATGACTATTGAAAGATCAATATAATCTCTATAAATAACAAGTATCCCATACCACAGATAGATGACTTGTTTGATTAGTTTTGTGGGGCTAGTTATTTCTCTAAGGTGGACCTTCGATCGGGATATGTCCAATTAACGGTGAGGAAGGAAGATATTCCCAAGACTACATTTTGAAGGAGGCATAGACACCATGAGTTCATAGTTATTCCCTTTAGAGTCAATAATTATCTAGTAATTTTCATTGATTTAATGAATAGAGTCCTTAGAGATTACCTTGCAAAATATTTGGTAGCCTTTATTAATGATATTATAATATACTCTAAGAGAAAAGAGGAACATGAAGAGAATTTTAATAATAAACTATAGACATTGCAAAAAGAGAATTTGTTTTCCATGTACAATAAATGTGAGTTATGGTTGGAGGAAGTGTCATTCTTGGGGCATGTTATCACCCGAAAAGGGATATTTTTAGACCCTTCTAAGACAAAGGCAATTGATGAGTGCCCTAGGACAACATCTGTAATGGATATCTGCATCTTTCTATGTCTATTTGGGTATTTTTTATGATTTTTGACGAACTTTTCACAATTGTAAAACCCAATTACGAAGCTAACATAGAAGGGGTGATGTTTTTGGGACTCAATAGTGTGATTACTTCATTAAGGAGTATAAAAATAGGTCAATCATTGTGCTAGTACTCACACTCCCAACAAGTGGAGAACTCTTTGTGGTGTATAGTGATTCTTCTAAGAAGGGATTAAACTGTGTTCTGATGCAATATGATAAAGTGATATCTTATGCCTTGTGGAAAATAAAAATCCATGACCAAATTATCCTATGCATGATCTGAAGTTGGTCGTTGTGATCTTTGAGTTGAAAATAAGGAGGCATTATCTCTATGGGGAGAAGTGTGATATATATACTTATCATAAGTGTGTCAAATATATATGCACATAAATAGAGCTTAATATGCGCCAGTGAAGATGGATAGATCTCCTCAAGAATTATGACTGCTCAATCTACTACCATCCCGGAAAGGCAAACAAGTTGGAAGATTCTCTAAGTAGAAAGGATCATTCATCATTAAAAATGATGATAATTGAAAAGGATCCATTCTTCTTAGATTTTATGAGGATGGACATGAGAATCATTAAGAGAGAAAAATCATCAATCCTTTCTTAAATGATTTATCAACCATATCTTATAGAGAAAATAAAGGATTCTCAAAGAAAATATGTGGATATTCTGAAAAGGGTAGAAGCTATTAGAAATAGAAAATCCTCAGAGTTCAAGATTGATGAGGAATGAGTTGTAAGACTTGGGTCACTATTATGGGTACCATATGATCCATAGATAAAGAAGGTGCTTTTGAATGACTCAAATAGCTCAAACTTCTCTATTCACCGAAAGTGCACAAAGAGGTATCAAGATCTATAAGAGAACTATTGGTGGGACAATACGAAGAAGAAGATTGCTGAGTATACATAAAAGTGTCTGGTATGCCAACAAGTGAAGTTTGAAAGAATTAAGTCTAAGTGGATGATTAAACCATTAACCATACCAATATGGAAGTGGGAAAACACCACCATAGACTTTGTCACTAGACTTCCACGGACATCTAGAGGAAACAATTGTATATGGGTCATTGTGGATTGTCTTATAAAGGTAGCTCACTTTATCACAATTCAATAGGACTTCTCATTGGTTCAATTTTCAAGGATATATATATATATATATATATATATATCAAATAGTTTCAAAGGATTCATGGAGTACCACTATCTATTGTATCTGATAGAGATACGAGATTCACCTCGAAGTTCGGGAAAACTATCCAACATGCTCTATGTACTGAACATAACATTAGTACGGCCTATGATCCTCAAACTGATGGAAAATCTATGAGAACTATTTAGAAACTATAATATATGTTGAGAGAGTGTTCTATGAACTTGAAAAGAGGATAATACAAACATAATCCATTTTTTTAATACTCTTAAAAGAATAGTTTCCACTCGATCATCTGAATGGAACTATACAAAGACCTTTATGGTAAAAGGTGTAGAATATTGGTGTGATGGGATAATGTTGGTGATTTAAAGCTGCTAGGACCTGAAATGGTAAAATAAATGGTGGAAAAGGTTAAAACCATTTAGCAGAACATCCAGGCAGCCCAAATTCTACAAAAGTGTTATGCAGAAAATTTCCTTGAGACCATGAGTTCAAAGTTTGAGACATGGTATTTCTATGAATATCTCCATGGAAGAGGGTCAAGAGGTTTGGGAAGAATGGAAAGATACGTCTTAGGTACATCATCCCCTTTGAGGTCCTTGATTGTGTCAGAGCTGTGGACTATCGACTGGAACTTCCACATACCATGTCAAAAGTGCATGATGTATTCCACGTATCCCTCTTAAAGAAGTACATATCATACCCTTCACATGTACTCCCTTTTGAGGTGGTATATTTGGAGAAGTATATTTATTACGAGGAGCATCCAGTGAAGATCTTGTATCATAGAGATAAAGTTCTATGTAAAAAGGCTACTCACCGGGTCAAAGTACTTTGGTGGAACCAATTGTATGAAGAGGCAACATGGGAACTAGAGGACGGAATGAAGAAAAAGTACACACACCTATTTATAGCTTAGAATGTAAAAAGAAATTTTGAGCGTGAAATTGCATAAGGGATGAATAATTTAATGAAAAAATGTTTTATCAATATAAATTCCCTTCTTATAATTATGTCATATAATCACATGAAATCAAAACACAATTAACTACTATGTACTATGTGACCTATAAACATAATATTGTCACTTTTGGGATTTGAACTTCGAAACTCTAACATACACAGTCGTGATCAGTGAGATGTTTGAAGTTCAATAAGACAAACTTAATTTTTATTGAATAATAAACTACCCTTATAAATAGTAATATAACCCTTATGAATTGAATATCTTCCAATAGAATATTAACCTCGCCATTGAATGTATAAAAAAATTAGGCATCTTATAAGTGATAATATGACCATAGTAAAAGTATTTTAATTTTTGTAAGTCATAAATAAATAATTAAAATTAATTAATTAATTTAAAAGAAAATTTGTTTTGCAATAATGTGTTCATAATGTACTAATTTTATTTCTTCTAGTTTGAAGATAACTTTCTAAAACCTTATGTAGTTTTTGAAAGCATTGTAAAATCAGTTATAGTTTTAAAATTTCTATTTTCCAAGTAAATTATGCTTTAAATTAAAAATTAAATTAATTATTTTTAGAAAATTATTTTTAAAAAATGGAGTTCATTTTTGGATTCTACATGTCAAAAAATACTTTGTGGATTTTTTGGTATTTTTCTAAAATACAAGATTTTTTTATGAATAGTAAAATATTATAATTCAAAATAAATGCTAAAAATTGAATTTCTACGTCATGCTTTAGTCATGGATGATGTAAATAGCCATTGAACTAACTCACATGCACTTATTTATATTTTTGTACATGTAATCATAATTATTTATGGTCTTGAGGGACATTAATAAACTAAAGAATGAAATATCATGAAAACCCTCCTCTCCTCCACTATAAATACCACCCATCCTTACCTCTACTTTTCACACCTCTCAACCCTTGTTACATTCCTATATTCTTACCTAATATATCCACAAGATTATCCCCCATTTCAAATGTTTATTTTTTACTTCAAACGGCCAAATATTCTCCCCTTAAGAGGCTCTCAAGGAAGATTGATACAAGAAGTAAATTCCTCTTTTCAATTCATTTAATTATTTTCCATGTTCATTTGTTTTCTCGTCTATCCTTACTGATCCCCATCCAAATTTTTTGACAAATAAATTATATTATAGGTACTGTAAATGTTTTATGATAATTTAATAATTTATAACTATTTCTCATTTACTCTTCTTTTATATGAGTAGTAAACACACCATCTGAGATGTGTTAATTTACCACATTCATGGATGATGGGTTTTGAATTTCTTTTACCATATTAAATTCTGTTCATGAAAACATTTTTATTGATAAAACTGACTCTTAAATATTTATTTTACCTTATATGATGTTCTCTAATCCTTTTTCACACTATATGTAAAATAATAATGCCAAACAAGTTAATTGTGGGAAAAATCGCCAAGTTAATCCAAGCATTTATAATTAATGTTTTATATAATGATACCCGTTCACTCCAAATAACTAAATGAATTTTAAAACCATGTAACATTTTAATTGTTCAATAATAAATCATAATTTCAATTATGTACAACCAATATCATCATACTTTTTTATCCAAACATGAATATAAGTGAATTGATCATTAACACAAAGGAAGAAAACGAACCCAAACAATAAAATTCAACCTCATACAAAGTCAAAAAGGTCATGAATTAACATAAAAAAGTTATAATAAATATTTTAAATATATAATAAGTTATTTAATTATTAATTAATGAAACTAATTTTCTTATTCAGGTCATTAATATCAAGAGAAGAACACCTTCCGACTTAAGGTAATTGATCCTCTCTATTCCAATTTTATTCAAGAATGACCTCTATAGTATGCCATTTTATGGGTAGTATATAGTTATGGGGTATGATTTCACACCTCCCCCATACTTCCCTAATCATTTATAAGTTATTATAAACACCTTTCCCTCTCATTAATCCATACTAAGTACACCTGATACCATGCCGATAATTCGCAAGGGATACAACCCGAACCTCATTTGTTCCTTCAGGATGCCTTATCTTTCATTTTACTAAAATGAAGTTATCTTATATTTTTATTTGAATATATTAATTTTTGTTTACATGTAAAAAATTTATTTATCAATACCATTTCATTATTCTCTTTTGGGTATATACATTTTTTTAAGTGATTACCTCTTCAATACTTCCCGATAAGAAAACCTATTTTGATAGAACTTCCAAAGTTCTCACGTGATTCTGACATCACTCTATATTCTTTTTTAATAAATCATTGTCTTTAAAAAATCAATATTTATTATTATGAAAATTTTATTTGTTCACGTTGGGTTTTATATAAATTATGTTTCCCTTTTTTATTTTAAATGCTCTATAGAGTTTTCCTTAAAACCGCACAAAAATGTTTAAATGAATAAATGTCTAAAATATATTTCATACATGTTGTCACTTATAATTGACATAACTTACCATGATACATGAATATTTCCTCTTATGAATTTACATGTATATTTTAGTTCCTTTCTTTCATGGACACTGTTATGGTATGGCCATTTTTTATGCTTTATGACATGATTGTGGTACCCAATTTTTTCTATAAGTAACCCTTATATTAATTTAAGATTGATTATATATGATCCTTTATGTGAAAAAACTATTCATTAAAAGTTAATATGGGTGTTCCCATATATCTCTCCAATGCATTGGGTAAATTTGAGTCTCATGAGATGTTATGTGTAACAGTCTAGGCGATTAGCCTTTTCTTATGTTACTATGTGCAACGGTCTTGGTAGTTATCATTGACTTGAGATAAAGTCATGTTTATGTTTTTTACACATTATTATGACTCTATTTTTATATTTTATGAATCCATTTCTTACATTCATTATTATAGTATCAGTTCATATCTGTTATCCCAAGTGTTAATTCTTTGTTCTTATTGTTATTCCCTTACTATGATTTTTATCTTATCCCTTTGTTCATGTTATCCCCAGGTTATCCTATGAGGATTTTTGAGAAAAATGGAAGTTAGGGAATCTTTATGAAGGCTAAATAATGACATTATTTATTTAGTTATGTGTTTTATGTTTTATGTACCTATTCTTCCAAGAAACTAGACATCATGATCCTTAGCTTGTACCTTGATGTTTAATTATGCTTAAAATCATGTAATGTTAAGTGTAAAAGACTACAGTTTCTATAAGTGCCTACAATGATTGTATATCAATGGAGTAGTGAGGCTTCATGGAGAATCTCTCTCAATTGTGTCTGCTCGTGATCCATGATTTACATTGAAATTCTAGAAATGTCTTCAGAAAGCATTGGATATTGAGCTTCAATTGAGTACTGATTATCACCCTCAAACTGAAGAGAAATCATAGAGGACGATCCAAGACATATAGGACATGTTGAGATAATGTTCACTTGAATTTCAAGGTATGTGGGATCAATATTTATCCTTAGTAGAGTTTTCCTACAATAGTGGTTTCCATCAAGGTATTCTAATGGAACCATATGAATCATTGTATAGAAATAGATGTTGTACACCAACTTGTTGGGATGAAGTTGGATAAAAGAAGTTTTTAGGACCAAATCTTATAGAAGATACAAAAACAATGTTAAAGAGTATTCAAACCAATATCAAAGCAACTCAAAAAATTAAAACAGATGCATGCTAATAATCAAAAGAAGGATTCAGAATTTCAAGTGGGAGATCATGTTTTCTTGAATGTATCTCCATAGAAAGGAGTTATATGATTTGGGACGAAAGTGAAACTAAGACCTAGATATATTGGACCTTTTGAAATACAAGTGGTAATTGGAGCTATTTCATATCATTTGGAAATTCTTCAAAGCCTCTCTAAAGTACACAATGTGTTCCATGTTCTATTGTTGAGGAAGTACATTCCAGACCCAACACATGTCCTCAATTTTGAAGGAATTGAATTTGAACCTAACCTATCATACTGTGAAAAGCCTATCCAGATTCTGGACACTAAGAACATATATTAAGGAATCAGATAACTTGACTGGTAATGATATTTTGGAAAAATCAAAAAATCGAAGAGTCAACATGGGAGCCTGAGGATATTATGATGAAGAACTCCCCAAATCTTTCTATGAGGTAACATTCTATGAATTTCAAGGATGAAATTTTTGTTAAGGGGGAATATGACACCCCAATATTATGAAAGTAAATTTAATATTTAATTCATGAAACATAGAGTCTCTAAAAACACCAATTTGTTATAACCTATCATGTAAACATATTTTTACCACCATTGCGATTTGAATTTTGAAAAAAATAGGATAAACAGTTACGTTCAGTAAGATGTTTATTGTATGATAAGATCAACTTACATTTTTTGCGGAATAGTAACTAGAAACTTATGAATAGTATTGTATCCTTATGAATATTAATATGACCCTTATGAATAGTAAACACACCCATGAAGGTTTAAATAAAATTTAGACACATTATAAATTAAAAAGAGTATTTTATAAATTTATAATTAAGTGTTGGTATTTTTGTGAGTAATCAAGGTTTAATTATAATTTTAAATTAATAAAATGATTTAAAAAATCATTTTTGTAAAATTTACTCAAAAATAAATATTGTTTCCAATATTATTTTAGGATAATTTAATAAGACCTTATTTATTTCTTGAAATTATTTAAAAATCACTTCTAAATTTAAATCTATATTTTTCAAGTAATTAAGGATTTTGTTTAAAAATTAAATTTCTCATATTAAAAAAATTATTTTGCTTAAATGGATTCCATATTTTATTTTTTATGTCAAAAAATGGTTAGGGGGAATTTTTGGGATTTTTCTAAAATACTCTATTTTTTGTAATAGTGAAATTTAATAATTTATGAAATATTATAATTAAGTGAATTTCGACATCATGCATGAGTCATTACTGATGAAAAAGGAAATTTTTTTATACTCACATTCAAATATTACAAGTCTGGGTAACAAGAATTCATATTATGGCTTGTATTGGAAAAAATAACAAAATAATTAATAATATAATAAAAAATATCTTGTCTCCTCCACTATAACCCCCCCCCCCCCCCCACACTCTCTCTCTTCTCTTCACTCCTCTCAAGCCTTGTGCCTTGTCTAAATTTTTCATAAATCTTCTCGAAATCTCTTACCTCGATTCCAGAAGCCCTTGGTATCATAAAAAGACCAAAACCTCTCCCATATAGTGTCTCTCAAGGAAGATTACTTTAATTGGTAAATTCCGCTTTTCATTAATTTATTTCATGTTCATTTCTTTTCTTTTTCTTTCCTCGCCTCCTTTCATCCAAATATTGTGATGATTCCAGTACCTTAAATGTAATTTAATTTTTTTATGATAAAGTAATAATTCTTCATCATCTCTCCTTTACTCTTCATTTATACTAGAAATGAAAACACCATCTGAGATTTTTTAATTTATAACATTTATGGATTATGAGTTTTCAATTTCTATTAAAATCTTTAATTATGGTCATTAAACCATTTTTATGGTTGATATTATTATTATATAGGTAATATACCCTATTTAAGGTTATTTTATATATTTTTACAAATGGAATTAATTTATAGATAAAAATGAGTTCTGTGTGATAAAAAATCGCCAAATAACCCAAAAAATTGTCATTTATGTTTTATATAATGATTCATCTTCATTCCAAATAGGAAAATGTATTTTATAAATATTCTATATTCTGTATGTTAAGTAATTACCTATAACTTCAATTCTATAAAATCATTCTCATTCTACATGTGTATCCATACATGAATATGTGTAATCCAATCATGAAAACCAAGGAATAAAATGCTCCCTAACAATTAGATCAAATCCCTTAACCCATAAAAAGGCCATGAATGAACCTAATAAAGTTATAGTAAATAATGAAAATGTACATGAGGTTCTGGAATCAGTAATTTATGAATTTAAATTTTATTATTCAGGTCATTAAGTTCAAGTGAGTAAGACCATCCGACTTAAGGTAAGGGGTTTTCTCACCTCTATTCCATTTTTTGAGATATTCCTTATTCGCTACTATTATTTGTGTATTGTGTATGTATACTGATCATTGATGTTTCATATCATGAATCTATTTATTTTCATGGTATTCAATGTATCATTTTATGATTACAAATTTTACATCATATGAATGGATTGATTACAAAGTAGTAAGGGTTTCCTACCTGAACCTCCATTTTCTTTCGGGTTACTCTTTGTATCTCTTTATTACAATTAATTTCTTAAATATTATTAATTAATACTATTAAATTATATTTTAATGTTATAATTATGTTTACATACCATAATCCTTATTTCTTTCATGGGAGATAGAAGTTTTAAAAGTAATTTTTAAAATTCTTTTCGAAATACGATATCGATTCAACGGAATTTCCAAAATTATTTACTATTTTCAATGGAACTCTACAATATGTTTTTAGAATGCATTATTTTTCTAAAATCACTCATTATATTATGAAAATACTATCTTACCTCACTTATGTTTTTATACAAATATTTTTTCAAAAGAACTCTTCTTTTCAATGTAAAATAGTATTTATCACATGAATTACTCAGTGGTTTTATAAGATTATTTTTATATATTTCAACACTCTTGTTGATTATTATGTATTACTATGTATAGTATTTTATGATATAATATTCCATATTAAATATAATTTTATATGTTCATTTTGACTATGTATGCGCCATTTTTATACCATTCATCTTACTACTCAAAATGGTTAGTGATTATGTTACAGATTACGGAAAGATATTTACATTTCATGTGTTTATGTTTTTTATGTTTTTTCTTATTCATATTAGGAATTAATTGGACATAGTAAGTGATAGGTGGTACCCTCTATAATCCCTTTATGCATCGATAAGTATCATGAGACAAATATATATGAACTTGGTCGAGGCCTTGACAATTTTTAGATATTTTTCTGGTTGACGCCTTAATAATTTTTCGATGTATAGGCCAATGCCTTATTGGTATATTTCAAAACGACTAGAATATGCATTTCCCTCATTATAAAGATGTAAATTCATAGTTTAGGAGGTTATTAGACTTGTATAATATCCATGATTATGTTTTATAATAGAAATATTTACTTAACTCATAATCCAGCCATATTATGTTCAGGTTTATTTTTAAAGGTGCATGTTTTCAATTATTCAACATGCCTAATCATTATGTTATATTCCACTTTAATTTTTACCCTTACTAAGCATCTGATCTAACCCCTTCTTATGTTTCATTTTTTCTAGGACATGAAGAGTTATATTATTATTGACTTGTAGGGATAATTTTAGGGTGGGGGACATTCCCAATGGAACTTATATGTTGTTTTTCATTTCATGTTGTGATGTTGAATTTATGTATGTATCATTTTTCTAAAGATACTAAACTACTCAGTACTTTGGGATGAATATTCCTTATTTATATGATAATGTAATAAAATAAGGCACCGACTCTGGGTAATTGGGGTTGGGTCCTTACACACATTATAAGATATTGTTAAGAAATATTGAAAATATAATTACACAACATTTATTTCTTAGAGAGAAAATTTGTTTATCATATTTTTGTATATAATGTACATAAAGAAATATCAATATTTTATCTCAAATTTATAAAATACTATATTAATGATATTTGATCCAATCTATAATAAAATAAATAGAATCATAGTAATTAAATCTGTTAGTGAGAACTCAAATAGAGTTTCATGTTACATCCATAAGAATCTATCATACTATGGAATGAGATCCATGTCACATATGATATGCTAAAAATTAATATATAGTTATTGAAAATTTCTTTTGCATTTAATTAGGAATACATTGAGTTGAGGAAAATTTTCACGATAAAAATTTTGTATATTATTGGGGTATATGTTTGGTTGAGTTTAAAAATGAGTTGTATTTAATAAGGGTAATCTCTTGTATATATGTCTAACTGTGAAAGAATGCATGAAATATCTTGATAAAAAAATTTGTATTTGATAATACTATTTTATAATTTGATGAAAAAAATTATACATCCATATATTTTATGGATATTTAAAATGAAAGATGGATTTAATAAATCCACATGTGGGATTGAGAAGATAGTGGATTGAAATAAGGAAATAAGTTAGATTAGTTGTTGTTGTTGTTCCAGTGTGTGCGAAAAATAGAGAAGTTGAGATTAGGTTGATCTCTCGAATAATAATAATAATAATAATAATAATAACAATAATAATAACCAATAAAAACTATAATAATAAAGAATCATAATCGAAGCATGATCTGATGTTGAAAATCATCATGGTATCGAATATGAAGAGAGAATAACAAGACGATCATTATTAGGATTTTAGAGAAAGTTTGGGGAGTTTTTTATGATAAAACAGATAAGTGAAAATATGATCCCAATGTTAATATATATTATCAACATGTGTTCATCCTCTAATAAAACAAATGAAAAGGCAAGGAGAGAATGTTTTGTGAATACCAGAAAAAATGAGTTCAACATCGACTGAGTTAAACGAGACCTTGTTGAAAACATTATAAAATTTGAAGAATTTGTGTCAAGGATAAGAAGATATATCTAGCTTATATATAAGTACCCAATGTATAGATAATAATATACTTCCAAGAATTAATTTTAAAGAAAAAATATTATATATATTTTGGGACTCTATAAACCTGATAAAAACTCATGATATGTCGGGAGATCATAGCGTGACTCTGTGGACATAGTGTGAAGAAATAAAAAAGAAAACATATGTTCTATAAGAACTCATAAGTCTAGTGAGACTCTAGAATTGATGATTTTGGATACCCGAGATGTTTTAATCAACATCATACTATATTGTAAAATCCTTGGTTGGTGTGAACAACCAATCCAAGTATACAGTATGACCTTGTATCGAACTATGTAAGAAATACTATGAGAATCTTTATTCCGTTATTTTAATGTATGGAGTTGATTATTGTGGTATTTGGTGTCATAGAACCAACTTCATTATAAGTTACTAGAACATGTAATCATTATTTTGAATATTAATAAACTATTTATTACATCAGTATTTTTCTTCTACGTAACATAGTATGTGATAATGTTTTAAGAGTAGTTGTCACATTGAATGTTCATATATGTTCCCTGCTATGGTGAGATCCCATAAGTACAAAAACAGTATTCTGAAATATATGTTTTATAGATGGATGAAATTCTTTGAGAGAAAAAAATTATACAGTATATAATGTGTGTAGACCCATATGAATTTTAGGAACTGTCTCTTAGTATACAACCTTGGTAAAATCCAATAGATAATATTTCTATAATGAGTCCCACCAGTGAAAAATACACATTTATATGTTTCATTTTATGTTTTTGTATGCGGACATGTGTATTTATACTTATAATGTAATATTCTTATTAATGTGTCTTATAATTCACATACTTTGATGTATTGATGAAAACTATGATGATAAATATTCATGGGGAGGTAAGTTTGTTGGGTGTGTCATGAGTAATATTTAATTAATGAGTAATGTGATAAGGGATTTGTCCCTTATATTCTATAATGGAAGTTTATATTTGAGTTCCTTCTTTAGAAATGATATGGAATAAATAAATAAATAGATATGGTGTTCTAAATTCATGTTCAATTTCTAGAATGTTTAAGAAAGAGAAATATATTACATAGGTTGATGTCACTAACATTCAACCTACATGAATATAGATATCATGGTAACGGGTTACATTACATAGTTCTAGACTGTATGAGGTATTATGTAATTATGGATTTAAATTCTTTCTGTATGAATTCTGTGGTATGTTTCTAGAAATTAACCATGGAATTTAGGATAATTTTCCTAATGCTAATGAGAAAGTGGCCAAGAGGGTCACACACTAATTATATCTGAAATATGGGCTAAATGATATCTTATAATTTATTATTTAACATGTTGAATAAATATTATTTCTATATGTGGTTTAATAATTACTCATATTTTCTTGATCATCAATATTTGGTTACCCATTATTCTAGGGAATATTATTTTCAAAGAATATTTTTTAAATATTTATTTTTCATTTAAGGGATATAATATTTATTTATTTGTTGGAGAATAATATAGTAATATTTACTCTTTAAATAATTATTCATTATTAAATCCCTCATAAATATTTTAAAGGAATGATGAATCATGTTTCATGGTCCAGTTTGTGATAAATTGTGTTGAACATTATTTGAATAAATAATATTTATTTTAATTCTTGAGTTTAGTGCATGTAAATGAATAGTAAAATTACTAGTATTATAGACATGGGGTTTGAAAATGATTAAATAAACAAGATAGGGAAATTTTTAAAATATTTATTCTAACCCACACATTATATGAACATAATTATAATATTTTCTTATAAGAGGCAATTCATTTTGTGTTCTGTACAATAAGATCCCAAGAGAGTCTTATTAATCCCTATAGAGATACCTATCTTCATAATGATATCAATAATGGATATTAATATTCCTCCACCTTCCACTCTCATGACTAGTGAGATCATGGAGATCCCTTTTGATGTTATTCATAGGGATATCAAAAGCTAATGACACAGGTCATAGGATCTAATATGATTACAACTAAAGATTCATATGGATTCATTCATAGATTCATGGAACATGTGTAGATCACCTCTAGAGGGAATATATTATTGATTTCATCAATGAAATGATGGTATAAAATATATTTGTAGCCAAATCCATCAACTAAGAAATATTTTATCACAAGGTAATCCTTCAATTCATAAAATTAATTATAAATAAATTATGGAGATCCTATTATAATATTTTGATATTTGCCCATTCTCTATATTAATTGATTCAATTAATTAGATCATAGAATTTACTATCATGTAAATCTATGATTAATAATCGATCTTGAAATAATGTTTCGTTGGCCATGACCCATTCGAGAAATTCACTGCACTCAGAAACTAGAAGTTGTATCATAGGGTATCAAAATTATTATAATTATTTTAATATAATTGATTGATTATTGAAATTATACTTAGTTTTCAATTCCAATTTAGTTTTTACTTAACCAGTATTGTGAGAAATAAATTCTTCCAATCCATTTCTAGAAAACATAATCAATTCGATTAATTTTTTGAGTTAGGTAAATTCAAATATCTTATTTGAAGGTGATGAGGTGTGTAGATGGATAAAAAAAGAGTAAGATCCATCTAACCCGAAGGTACACATAGTATACTAGTGTTTAGGGGACTATAAAATAATTTTTACTTAATTAAAGGTATGTTCATTTATTACACAAGGTTAATTTAAATATAAAATATGTGTTGACCAGGATATCCTAAAACATAGTCAGCAGAAGTACACACTATTAAAAATTCATATGTGATGTGTAGTCCCATTGTCATAGAGAGTCCATATATCCTATTATAAAACCTATATGATTGGTGACCATGTAACTCGAAGACCACACACCGTGTAACACAAGGATATACATTGTACTCCACTATTTGCTATGGCATAATTACATGTGGAGTCTATATTTGTGTTCCACAGATAGATGATGAGAATAATACATGTCGTGTAAACATAATTATAAAAACTATGTACATTTACCAAATTTCAAAAAATTAAAAATTAATTTATTATACTATTGAAACCTTATCATCATGTGTTTCTTGTCATCATTAGGTTGATTGTAAATTCCATGTGACATTTTCTATATATATATATAATTAGTTTATGAAAAAAATATGAATCCACATATCATGTATAAGTCTTATAATTATTATTACCCTTTGAAAAATGAATCATTACATGCTATGTAAATACCATATTTTTTTGTCCATTATGATCATAGTACAGACCAAGAAATTACAATATAAGCCTTGTATTCTACATGTCGTAAGAGTAAATAGTATACAAGTATAATACATGCTAGGTAGTTTGGATGGGTACTCACCTTGTCACATCCAAGTTATGCCTTTTTACACATTTAATTTTAATTAAATTTATTTTAAAAATGATGGATAATAATTTCATGAAAACTATGATGAGTATTAATATATAAAAAAATTTAATTAAAGAACCTATTGAATTGATTCGAGTGAGATTTGTTTTAAATCAGAATGATTATAATTGAATAAAAATTTTATAAAATTCTTAAAACATTGCATGCATATGGATAATCAAGAGACTATACCAATCCTTTAAATATGATATATTTCATTTAATTTATTTTTAAATTAAATATTTCGCATATGTGTGATCTCTCCTCTTGTTATGTAAGGGCCATAATGCTCGTGGTTTCTTTTATATAAACCTCATAACAAATAATTTGGTTATACTCACCCACCTATGAGTAAAGGAATATATAATGGATGGATATCAAAATGTAGTTCAAGTGGTTCAGGTTTTGAACAAAGGTGAAAACAATCTAAAAGAGATACATAGGTGGACAGGTGGAAAGCTTCAACATGAACCAAAAAATGGTTCAAAGTATTTTCCCATAGGTCGATATTTTTTTTATCATATTCGAGATAAACTCCTCAATATTAATATTCCATGATCATGCCACATTACTAATTTTTTTCTCTCAAGTTATAAGCTTATTTAATTATGGATGTTTTGTCACTATCAAATTAATTAATGAGTTAACAAGAATGCAAGATAGAAATAAAATTAATTGAATTTTGTATTAATATTATATAAGACATTGTTTTTCACTTAATTAAATAAAAATAATATTAACAAGAATATAATAAAGATAATAATTGTAAATTTATGCATAAAATATAAAATACCCCATTAATATATATTAGGATGGTATATCCTTCTACTACTTGAGTTAAAATCAAACCATAGTTTAATGTGATTTACTAGCCAAAGTTGGACTAAATTCTATTATCATGGAATTAAAACAAATTTTTTTGGGTTGAATTAACATAGTTCACATAAAGGGTTGAATACCAAGTCAGGAATATGTGTAACTAGTAGGAAAAGGTTGATTAAATCTAATTTAATGATTTCATGAGTTGGGAGTTCATTCAATATATCAAGAAACTATTAGTTAATGAAGTTGAATTTTTGAATGCCTTCCTCGAACCCATCAAATTTATTTACTAGACAAAGTTAGGGAATTGATAAAGAGACGATGGATCATTTATACTAGAATGAACAAGTAATGGGTTTTTATGACAATGGTGAGATATATTGGGTTTCTTTAAAATAGTGGGGGATTATTGAATATAATTTTTATTTATTTTTCTAACTATTATCAGATAAAGTACTAAACTATGATTATTATATTTATAGGAAAATTTATAAAAATGACTCAAACATATCACTGTGATCCATTATTGAGAAGGATAACCTTCTAACAAGAAAAACTTTTCAAGAGAGGAAAAGTCACATATGCATTATCCTATGTCATTAGAGGAAATTGTATATTCTGGAAGAACATATTCCTAATACTATTGTAATGAGGAAACTAAGGAAGATTTGACTCTGTATGGTTAATATTTGAATGGTACTATATGAATTCAGTGTTTCATGATACAATCCATGAATAATGGTATTTTGAAGAAACATGTGGACATGGATTCATATAAAATGATCTCTCACCATTGGGATCTTTATCAGGATAAGGTGAGACATGTGAGATATGAGAAATCAAATAATATATATACAAATAATAATGGAGAGTCAGTTCTAGCTAGGCCTCATGTGTTCAATATTATTGGTTAATTAAATGCATATAAATAATTGGGATTAAATTCTAGGATGAGTTACGCACATATCACATACATTCCAAAAAGCATCATACCATCTCTAGATTTATTATTAATTATAACATGAGAAATAATGATAAAATTTATTAGAAACATCTTAATCTGATCCTGTATGTAGATAAGGATATGGGGTGTGATAAACCCATATTCATTATTGTGAACAAGAAAAATAAGCACAAGGTGAAAGGTCCCAAGACTCATAAAACTTCTAAATCTCCCAAGAACTATCCATATATTATGTGGAAGATCAATATGTAGTGATAAAAAAAGAATAAAGTGTGTTTTTCAAGTACAATTCAAGGGAACTGGAAGAAGAACTATACCTATAGTCAAGGAAATGCTATGGGTGTGTTCTTTATCAAGTGTAATACCTCAATATCAACACATTGGGTATTATATAATGCTTATGGTGTTCACTTATTTATCTAAACACATAAACCAATAATATTTTAAAATAGTGGTAGAGGATTGGTGGATTTGCAAACTACCAATGGTTTGAGGATAGCTTCACTACCAATTGGACACTACCACATTTTATTTATAATAATATTGATATTGGTTTTAAGTGATTTTAATTATGTACACTCTTTTACGAATAAAATAATTTTGGTATCATGCCAAGTTTCAGATGGTTTTATTTTCATGCATTAGAATAAAAGTTTTTCCTTTTATAAAGACAACATATGTTATGTTATGGAACGTTAAAATAAACATAATTTTGTATTAAATTATAGACATCAATTACTGTCAATGTTTATAGTTTTTTTAATTTGGTTGTTCTTGTTTTGGTTGTTTTGTTAGGTATGGTTTGGACTGGGATCCTTAGTCGGCCCACTTACGTCTCTTTACAGGCAGTGTTTGTGGGTTCTAAGTTATCCTTAAAGTTATTCTGTTTTATTAAATCAATAAATTGATTTTCATTAGTTAAGGAATAATGTTCACATGAATAATATTGCACCAAACTGTGTAATCCCCATCTTTTTCAAGTAAAATAGAAGTGGTTGGTAAAGATCTTTCAATATGGTTATTTAGAGACTTCTGAGTTAAAACCACTTAAATGTTTTCATGATTGTTCACAAGTAAAAATTTCCAAACATCCATTTGGGGGATAGTGTGAATGGGATATGACGCTTCTTTGATTTCTACACATTGATATGGGGATACCATTTCTATTAGAAGATAGAGGTGGGTATTCCTACATCAAAAAATTTAATAATAACTCGAGAATATATGGCTATATATACTTAATGATGTATATGTGTGATTCCTTTGAGAAATTCAATGAATTTGGTCATTAATTAAAAAAACCAAGAAATGAGATAAAGATTCTTCAATCAAATCAAGATGGTGAATATCTTAATCAAGAGTTTATCAACATTCTATGGGATTTTGGGATTCAATATCAACACACTCCACCTTACACACTGTATTGCATTGGTGTTAATAAAAGGAGGAACTGTTCCTTTCTATAAATTATAAGTTTAAGGATGATATATGAAGATATTCCCTAATCCTTCTAAGGATAAGGATTACAAACTAAAATATACACATAAAACAAAG
Source organism: Viscum album (assembly GCA_963277665.1). Lineage (NCBI taxonomy): Eukaryota > Viridiplantae > Streptophyta > Magnoliopsida > Santalales > Viscaceae > Viscum > Viscum album. The sequence goes on from OY728125.1 coordinate 977,994,236, forward strand.
TACCAATTAATGTAGAAAACCAAATTACCTTTGATTTATGGAGTATTATGAGCCTCGATTTTTCTGATACACATGTATGCGGAGGAACATGATTTTTAAGGTCTTATTAGGAAAAAAATCAGCAATATAGGGGATAACTTGTATCATTATAGGGTATTTTTAATATTCAAATCAATAATATCTATAAAATTTCTCAAAGAATAAGGTGTATGGTGTAAGACAAGTTGTATTTCTTGAGAGGAAGCACAAAATCAAAAAGGATAGTGAGAGAAAGATTAAATTCGATGAAGTTGATGATCAGGGTACAGAAGAGTTGGTATAAGAATATACTGTATAGTTACCCATGGAAGAAGTATTTATTGGAATATATGAACTACATATAAGCACTTGAGAAGTTATAGAACTAAATAGATACCATTTTTAAGTCAATAGATATACTGACACATTATTGGTTGAAAATGATTAAGCTCTCTCCTATAAATAGGTTTTAGATATCTTAGATGATGAAACATGGTAAGAAGCCATTAATTATGAAATTTATTCCATTTATCAAATCAATGTTTGGGTTCTCATGAATGCACCAGTTGATGTAATTTTTATAGTGTGAAAATGATATTTCAAGAGAAAACCAGACATATAAGGTAAAGTATGTAGCTGAAAAGAAAGGGTAGTGGATAAAGGGTTTTAAAAGAATCAATCAGTTGAATATGATATAACATTTTCACCCATTACCATGTTTTAATCCATCATAATTCTATATGATATGGTAGCATTCAATGACTATGAAATTTTTTAGATGGATTTGAAAATAGGTTTCCTTAATGGGAACCTTCAAAAATATTTCTACATGATACAACAACAAGGTTTTAGGACTCCATTTGATTTCAAAATGATTTTAATATTTAAAATATCCATTTCAGGATTGAATTAAGCATATATGTAATGGGACACTCGATTCAATAAATATATAAATAAATTTATTTTGATTTTAACAGTTATAATCCATGTGTATACAAAAGGTTTAGTTGGAATTTGGTCATTACCCTAGAAGTACATGTTGACGTTTTATTAATTATTGATAAAAAATTACCAGTCTTACAGTCTATGAAGGACAAGTAAATCAAGGGTTTCTCCATGAATAGATTAAGTCAAGTATCCTATATACTAGGGATCAAAATCATCCATTGTAGATATAAAATGCATCATTGATTATGTCAATGTAAATACATTTACTAGATACTAAACTAATTTATTATGAAAAAATTCGAGAGGGGGTTGGTTCCAATGTCAGATGGCATACATCATTCTAATAAAATTTTTCCACAGACACAAAAAAATAAAGATAGAATGATTAATAATCCATACAACTCACTGATGTGTGGTCTATCCGACCATTTCACAATTAAATCTTCAGTTGTTGTCTTTAGATTTCATGGAATTATGAGGTCGTTCAGACGATTTTGACCACCCATACACTTTTCTCAAGCACTCCAATCACTGAAAACACACATATTCAGCCATACCATGAAAACTGCCCATCTGATTGTTGTTTCATCTCGGCCTACATGTCACGGATAATAATTATAAGGTTTTACCATTATTTCAAGTCATTATGATGTCGTTCGATATGCATTTTACCGTTAGATGCCAGTTTTGATCGTTTGTGGTATCAGAAGTGCGTTTTAGATCATTGTGGTCACATGATACCTCTGATTAATGTGTATCAGCCTAAACATATCACAATTCACTCTATGGTTTTTGTTGTCTGATTTAATGACATTACAAGGTCATTTGGCAGGCTTGGACCACCCCACGCACCTTTTTCAAGTGCGAAAAACACTGAAAACACACATACTCAACCATACTGCACAAACCGCATGTCTGATTGATGTGTTGTCTCCATGTACAAGTCACGGATAATAATCAGAATATTTTACTATTATTTCAAGTGATTCGTAGGTCGTTCTATTTGCATTTGACTATTAGACGCCTCTTTTGGTCGTTTATGGCACCGACACTGTGTTTTCGGTCACCGTGGTCACACGACACCTCCGAATGACATGTGGTCGGCCTGACCATTTTAAAATTCACTCTACAATTGTTGTTTTCTTATTTCATGGTATTCTGAGGTCCTTCTTTTAGTCTTGACCACCCCACGCACCTTTCTCTAGTGAGTGAATCACATAAAACACACATATTCAGTCGTACCGCACAAACCACATATCCCATTGACATTACATATCCATATACATATCATGGATAATAAGTAAAAAAAAATCATATAATTTCAAGTCATTCTAATGTTGTTCGGTATGAATTTGACTTCTAGACACCTCATTTGGCCATTTATGGCACCCGGTTTACGTTTTCGGTCACTGTGGTCACATGACTCCTCCGATTGACGTGCGGTCTACCTGAACAATTCATAATTCAGACTCCGGTTGTTGTCGCCTTATTTCATCGCATTCTGAGATCATTCGGCCGGTTTTAACCACCCCATGCACCGTTCTCAAGTGCGCCAAACACTTATAGAACACACATATTCAGTTGTACCGCACAAACCACACGTCTGATTGACATTCCATCTCCACGTACAGGTCACGAAAAATAATTAAAATGTTTTCCTATGATTTCAAGTCATTTCGATGTCGTTCGGTATGCATTTGACCGTTAGACGACTCTTTTGGTCTTTCATGGCACCAGAACTGGGTTTTCGGTCACTGTGGTCACACGACACCTTCAAATGACATGTACTCTACTTAACCATTGTATGATTCACTCTCCAGTTGTTGTCGCTAGATTTCATGGCATTCTGAGGTCATTCAGCCAGTTTTCACCACACCACGCACCTTTCTCCAGTACGCCAAACACTTAAAACACACATATTCAACCGTAGCGCACAACCACATGTCCGATTGACATGTCATCTCTGTGTACATGTCACAGATAATAAATCGAATTTTTTCTTGTAATTACAACTCTTTTCGATGTTGTTCGGTATGCATTTGACGGTTAGACGCCTGTTTTGGACGTTTGTGGCCCCAGAACTGCAATTTCGGTCACCGTGGTCACACGACACATCAGATTAACATGCGGTCTGCCTGACCATTTCAAAATTAATTCTTTGGTTGTTTTTTCATGATTTTATCTCATTTTGAGATCATTCGGACAGTTTTGACCACCCCTTGCACCTTTCTCAAGCGCGCCAAACACTTATAAAACAGACATATTCAATTATACTACACAACCCGCATGTCCGATTGATGTTATTTCTCTTCTTACACGTCACAAAAAATAATTAAAATGTTTTCCTATGATTTCAAGTCATTCTGATGTCGTTCAGTATGCATTTGACAGTTAAAGGCCTGTTTTGGTCCTTTATGGAACTAAAAGTGCGTTTTCAGTTACTAGGGTCACATGACACCTCAGAATGACTTATGGTCTTCCCGACCATTTCAAAATTCACTCTTTGGTTGTTTTCGCCTAATTTCATGGCATTTTGAGGATGTTAAGCTAGTTTTGACCACCCCATGCGCCTTTTTCAAGCGTTCCACACACTGAAAAAAAAAACTTATTCAGTCATACCGTGAAAACCGCACGTCCGATTGAAATGTCGTCTCCGCCTACACGTCACAAAAAATAATTAAAATGTTTTCCTATGATTTCAAGTCATTCGGATGTCGTTTTGTATGCATTTTACTGTGATATTCCTTTTTTGGTTGTTTATGGCAGCGAAAGTGTGTTTTCGGTCACCGCAGTCACACGACACCTCCGATTGACATGCCATCCCCCCAACCATTTCACAATTCACTCGCTGGTTATTTTCATGTTAATAAATTGAAGTGTTATTTAATATATCATAATTAAAAATCAGGTAAACATTATTAGAATTAATTAAATCACAATAATTAAAACAATAAAACACTTAGGTGTTAATAAACCTAAAGGTTCAAGAATAATTATTAATTCAGAATTAATTTATGATATTAAAATGGCAATGTAAATTACCTCATGCATGTTCATCTCCATCTGGATCACCAATATCAATACGATTTCCACTAGCTATATTTGAATCCTATAATATATATCATTATTATGTATCTTAAACATATATTAATAGAAGTCAAAATGAGTATGGTTTGTTTTATTATTTACCTGTGATGCCACTTGTGTACCATCAATAGGACGTTGCATCATCACTTCATCGATACGTCCTAACATCTGTGATAATCTCTCCTCATACTCTTCATGTAACTACTAAAACTGCACATCCATCTTCTGTTTCATATCTTTCATGGAAGCATCTAACTCATTCTATGTGTGTGTCCCTGCATCTCTGCATGCACCCATCGCCTCTGCTCTAAAAAATTCACTTCATGGGACACCACCACCAAAAGTCAAGGAATAAACATGACCGTCATTCCCCATGAATCGCTGAAATATATCATCTCTATGCACACCACTATGATGTTGCTCCTCTGGCAACTCTGCTAACTTAGTGTCAAATTGAGACTGTAGCATAAAATAAATCAATGAAATATGACTAATTTTTATAAAAAAAAATACATTTATTAGTAAATATTTTTCTTACTATAACACCAACAACATCGGGATCCCCTTCCCTATGAGTCCTCATCCATATGTACATCCAATTGATCAGCTCACCTCATTCGTGTAACAATAATAAAGGTATTCACTATGTTATACTACAATATTTTTAATATATGAATGAATAGTAAATTCTAAACTTACATCATGTCTGAGCTATGAAAAATGTCATGTTCCATGTCTGGAAGGTGTTCCCTGCATCACCTGATTACGTGAATGATGAGAAGACTCGTTCTACATTCAATGTATTCAGTTAATATACATATGAAGAATTAGTCATTTATTGACTAAAAGAAATTAATCTTACCATTGTTGCCTCACTCGACCAAAACGCAACCAAATCCTTCCACCGTATGGGATGAATGCCCAGAGGGACTCGGTGTAGAATGTCTGGCACTCCCACAAATGGTATCCAGTGATCTCTCTTCACCCTTCCCTTGTAATCCTGTAAGAACCTGGATCTTCGTTTGAGGTATGTTTTTCATTTTTCTTGGGTTTTTGGGAAAAATAATGTTTTTGGAAATTTTTTAAGTACACGCCGTGTAATTTCTGAGTACACGTCGTGCACACTTTTTCCTCTCCAAGTCATGCGCCGGTCATGCCCAAGTCACACACATGGTGTGTAGGGGTGACGTGGAGGCTTATTTTGGTGGAATACGGAAATACCTAGTAAACGTTGTGTACTCTAAAAGTACAATTCATGTACTTTCTTTTTTATTTCATTAATCAGACTGGGGTCACGCCTATTGCTCATAAACATCTTCTTCTCTACCAAATTCTTTCCAGAGCCTCCAAGGAGGATGATTCATCTTCAAGCCACCAATCCATCACCGGTTGTCCGAATTGAACTCTGTTGATTACAAAAGAATCACAGCGCTGAGTTCTTGGTTCTTCTTTGGCCTCATTTCCTTGTTCATCCTCTCATATGGGTTATCTAAGGTTTAATTTTTTAGACTTTTTTGTAGATCTAATCTATTATATTCCGACTCACGGGCCAAGGTTCAAGTAAATTGATCTTCAAGTATCGAGGTAGGTGTTTTTTTTCCTACATTGAAGTTCTTTGAGTTTTGGTTGCAAAAGTGTCAGATACCCATGTATCGGGTATCCCGAATTTAGGATTTTGATCCTATTGCTTATTTTCCCTAGATTTCTTGTTAGCTCATGATTAATTGTTGCTAATATATGCTGGGTTGCATGTTTGAGGATCACCCCACTGGTGTTTCTCCCTCTGTTTGGTTGTTTATCGTCGTTTGGCACCGTTTTCCATTGAGGAAAACCCTATTGCAATTGTTAGTTTACTTGTTATCGCTGATTGCATGTGTTTCCTGTTGTTTAAATGATTTTTATGCATGGTATCTATTATCCAAGTAGTTTTTGAACTTACATAGGGATGCTGATAGTCGATTACGCACGACTGGACTGCTCAGGGCTATGAGAACCTGGTGCGGGAGATCAAAGAGGGAATAGATGATTAAGTTCTTCCCTAGAGGGTTTTTTTGTTTTAGTTTCGTACACAGGACCTGTGTGAATAAGAATTTGTGCTTCCCAAGAGTGTTATTAGTTTACACATGTATCGAGACCACAAGAGGAATTAGATGTAAGTTCTTCCTCAGAGAGTCTATAGTTATCATTGCAAGACCATAGGGGAATTGACGTAAGAGCTTCCTAGTGTGTATGTGCCTTGTTTGATTACTGGACTATAGCGGTCTGCTAGTTTGGGCCACCTGGAGAGTCAGTGTAATTTTTGTTTGGTTGGTTGTGATAAGTCCACAAATCCAAAGAACAAGCTTTGGTTTGAACTGCTTGTGGGTTAGGTAGTCTTTTAGTTACCTGTTGTGTTACTTACTTACCATGTAATAGAATGATTTTCTAGTTATTCCCTGGTCGTTTTATAAAATGAACGTGAATGGTAATTTGTAGGATTATTTACTGGTGTACTCTTAGTCCATTACTGTACTTATTTCCTTTACTTTTTTAATATTACTCACTGACATTAGGGAACAAATATTGTGGTGGTTGCCTACTGGGATTAGTCTCACACCCTGTTTAGGTCCTGCTTTTCAGCCCAAATAGATTATATGGTTGAAGGAGTAGATGGGGATTGTGGCCCTTCTACCTCAGGTACTTGATTGCTAGTTGGAGCTGGAGAGCATGGGACCGGGAATTGGATCACGATGCTGCTGGAGTTGGTGTTTACATTTTGTACTTTGTTTTTAGTTGTATTTCAGCATGTTTATTTGATTACTGCTTTCCATATATACATGTACCATACTGCATCATTATTATGTCAGACATTGCTTCTAATTTTAGTTCAGTTGTTGTATGATGTTTACTGCTTCTTCTATTGATTATGTTTATTCTTTGGCTGCATACTTTACCAAATGAGGGCACAGTTTCCCCACTGACATACCAAGGCCCTAGCTACTATTCGGCAGCCTCTGGCAATTGGGGGAAACGCACTTTAGGTCGTGTGGAAAATTGGGTACGGGGCACCAGTTATGTGGCTCCGGATTCAGGTCGTTACAATGTGGTATCAGAGGATTTTTCATCTTTTCTATTGCCTTAATGTTTTGCGACGATAGATTGGGATAGGAAGAAATGGGTAGTTTTTACTTAACTATGCTTAGGATTAATTAAACTGTGTACAGGGAAAATCTATATTACCTCATAATTTCAATTTTTAGTTTTTGCATGTGTTACAGTTTTTTATATTTCACCGTTGGGTGACATTGTGCTATTACAGTTTATATAATTGTTGTTCTAATTTGTTGCAACCTGACGAGATGATGGTGTGCCATCTCATGCATCATATAGGCACTGGGTAGGAAGTCACATGTCATGTATTTTACCATGCCGTCTAGGGTGCATTAGAATTTCATGTTGTTGTGATAGATGTCGTGATAAATTATGCATGATGTTGTGATAGTTTCTATGATAGAGATACCACTATGTTGATAGGGTGTTGTTTATTTTTTGCAGTTAATTTATCACGGATACCAAATATTGGTCCTAGAGGTGTTATGGGCCCTCGAGGATCATAATTTGTCAGATCATTGGATTGTTATGTTGTTTACTTGGTCTAAGAATTGTTATGATGCCAATATTTGATTTGCGGGGAGTATGGGTCCCCACGAATCAGAATTTGGCACATAAGTGTTTGTTTTTCAATGTTTCTGGCATTCGGTGCAGTTTTTGAGCTATTGCCTGTAAAAACCCAGAATACACGGCGTGTACTTTATAAATACATGGCGTGTAGTTTTTAAACATTGTTACTAACTGTGTGAACAGAGACCTGAGGTGTCGGAAAGTCTTCGGGGACACACCATGTACCATAAGTACACTCTGTGTAGTAGTCAACCGTGTACTCATCTGTGTCACTAACAACATGGGTCGGGGAAACTTGTGTAGTACACACCGTGTTCTATACAAACATGTCGTGTAGTTTCGTTCTGGGTACCCGGCCATGTTACGAACAACACGGGTCGGTGTTATCTATTCTTATACACGCCGTGTTTTTTTGGAAGACGCCATGTAGGGGTCAGCCGTGTAGGCGGCTGTGTAACCGCTACATAGGTCACTGAAACCTATCTAGTACATGTCATGTCCTTAGTGAACTCGCCACATAATTTAGAATTATAAGGACCGTGTAGGTTATCCATGTAAAGAGACTCGAGCTGGGGAGTTGAGTTCAAGTACACTCCGTGTTTTGGGACAACACACCGTGTAGTCTGGGATGTTACACGACCAGTGGTGGCAGAGTTACACGCCCATGTGGAAGGCTTAACAAACATGTTGTGTTGTTTAAATACACGTTGTGTAGTTTAAATACACGTTGTGTAGTCGTGTTTTGCAAACATAAGTGTTTTCCCTCTCCTATTCCCATTTTGTACTCTTGTATTTTCTGTCATTGTTAATCCTTAATCTGAGGCGTGCTTTTGACCTTTTAGGGCTATGGAACTAACATTTCCCCCCATTGCACGTCAAGAACCAAGCAGTGACCGTACACCTAATACGGCAGACCAGGGACTACCAGTAGTTCCGTCGATCATTCCGGACATGGCACCTGCAATGATTCTAGACATTGGTGCCTATGCTCAGTTGAGAGAGGGTTTCATGAGGTTCATGTAGACCTTCCAGGGAGCTCAGCCTCTTGCCCCCTCTATGGCAGAGCTAACACGAGTCTTCCAGCAGCAGCAGCCTCCCACTTTCACAGGGGATGGAGGACCTCATGCTGCAGATTCATGGCTAGAAACCAGGATTTCCATCTTTGAGCATTTGGATACACCCCTATATAGAAGGTTGAAGCTCACAAAATACATGCTACGAGATTATTCCAAGAGATGTTGGGATGTAGTCTCGCAGGTAGGGCACCAGCGGACTATGTATTGGGACAAGTTCTAGCATACGTTCTATGACTACTTCTATCCGGAGACACTGAGGGTTGACAGAGCCAGGGATTTCATGAACCTGCAGCTGGGTACTCTTTCAGTTACGGAGTATTCCTCTCATTTCACTGAGTTACAACGTTTCGCTCCTGTTCCGGGAAATGACGAGCTATTTTTGGCAAGGATGTTTGAGGAAGGCCTCAAACCAGATATCAGATCGTAGGTGAACGTCTTCTAGTTGACTTCTATAACTCTAATAGTCAACCAGGCATTGATCACTGAATGGAATCTGAGGGAGACTAGAGCTGTTGACTAGGGAGGTTCAGCATCCAAGACTGATTCATTGCATACTGACAGTAGGAAATGCCACCAAGAGTCTACTCGAGGTGACTTGTTGAAGTGAGGTAAATCTTATGGAAGATGGGATCTCCCTTCTGGCAACCAGGTGGTGTACTATTATTATTGAAAGAGAGGGCATAAGAAGCCTCAGTTCCTGAGAGATCTAGTGGAGTGTTGAGCTTGCGGCAAGATGGGTCATCTACTGCATTTTTGCAGGGTTCTTCTTCCAGCAGCTAGTGAAGGTGGATCGGTTTCTACTCCTCGTACAGGATCAGGATTACCCGTTCCATTAGAGACTAGGGGCTGGAGTTCTTCAAGTCGTTCAGGCCAGGGGTAGAGGTCGTGGACATGGTGGTCAGGCTCAGGGAGGGTCATCTCAGGGATATCAGGTAGCTACACAGGGCTACGGTACTGGCCAGATGTTTGCAGTGGAGCATATTCATCGAGAGTAGGATCCTGGACCTTCCACAGTTCGAGGTATGATCTTAGTAGCCTCAGTTTTATCTTCTACACTTTTCGATACGGGAGATTCTCATAGCTTTATTTCTATGCACACTGCGGAGAGCCTTAGACATACTGTATTTACTTCTAAGGATACTTTGGCACTAGACACGACTTTGGGACATAGAACTACGAGTGTGTGTCAATGCAAAGAATGCCCCCCTTGAGGTTGGTGAGTGTCACTTATTGTGGGATCTTTATTTCCTTGATATGAGGGGTTATGATGTCATTCTCAGAATGGACTGGCTAGTTCCTTTTCTAGCCTTTGTCGATTTTTATCACCGCAGGGTGAGTTTCAAGTCACCAAAGGGTGGGTCTTTTCTCCACAAGGGAGAATGGGATGTCCAGGCAAGCAGAGCTGGACCAAGCATCATGGGTTGGGCAGTGTTACAGTCCATATTTCTTGTTTATATCTAGATGATCAGGGGACTTCTCAGATGGAATTCCTTCTGGTAGTTGACCATTTTCTGGATGTCTTTCCAGAAGACTTTTCAGGGTTTCTTCCAGAACGAGAGATAGACTTCTCTATTGATCTTGTTCCAGGAGTAGCACCTGTATCAATACATCCTTATAGGATGGAGACTCCTGAGTTGCAAGAGCTCAAGAAATAATTGGAGGAGTTGCAGGCGAAGGGTTTTATCTGACCCAGTACTTCTCCTTTGGGTTCATATGTGTTGTTTGCGAAGAAGGCAGATGGTACCTTACGTATTTATGTGGACTTTCAAAAGATGAACTAGTTGACAGTCAAGAACCAATATCCATTGTCGAGGATTGATGATCTCTTTGATCAGCTTCAAGAATCCCGGGTGTTCTCGAAAATTGACTTGAGATCTAGCTATCATCAGTTGCGGGTCAGACCATCTAATATACCTCTCACAGCTTTCTGAAGAAGGTATGGTCTGTACTAATATCTGGTTATGTCATTCGGTCTCATGAATGCGGCGAAAGTTCTCCTGGCGCTGATGATAAGAGTTTTCCATCCTTACTTGGACACTTTCGTCATTGTCTTTGTGGACAATATCTTGGTGTACTCTCACACTCAACAGGACCATGCTACCCCTCTTGAGATCGTTTTGCGTACAATGAGAGAGTATCAGTCATATGCTAATCTCTCAAAGTGCCACTTCTGGATGGACGAGATTCACTTCCTAGGCCATTTAATCTCAGAGACAGGAGTATTAGTAGACCCAGAGAAGGTGAGAGCAGTAGTTACCTGGGAGAAGCTAAAGAATGTCTTCGAGGTACAGAGTTTCTTGGGACTGGCTGGTTACTACAGGTGGTTTATACAAAAATTCTAACTCTTATCAGCGCCATTGAAGGGCTTGACTAAGAAGGGTGTGAAGTACATTTGGTCAGAAGCTTGCGACTCAGCCTTCCAAGAGCTGAAGGGGATATTGACTTCATCCCCGATTCTAGTTCTTCCAGAGCTAGGCAAGAGTTATACAGTTTTCTGTGATGCTTTTGGAATCGGGCTTGGAGTAGTTCTTAAGCAGGAGGATCGTGTTGTTGCATACGGATCTCGGAAGTTGAGGCCCCATGAGAAGAATAATCCTACCCATGACCTGGAATTGGTTGCGGTTGTTCATGATTTGCGTTTTTGGAGGTACTATCTCATGGGAGAGAATTTTGTGGTATATACTGACCACGAGAGACTCAAATATATCTTCATGTAGCGTGAAATAAATCTGAGACAGCGGAGTTGGGTCGAGTACCTACAGTCTTTCTACTTCGAGCTTTCTTATACGCCTGGGAAAGGCAATGTTGTGGCAGACGCACTGACCAGGAGGACTCAGTTACATGCATTTTAGGAGGCCAGCAGTGAGTGGCAGCTTATGGCTCTGTTCTCTGAGATGCATTTGGAGGTACACGATGGATAGGGACAGATGGTTATTTCTTCTGTAGCTGTAACATCTACTCTTTTAGATCAAGTTAGAATGAGGCAGCTATTAGACCCATCAGGCCTAGTCCTACGGGAGGGTGTGTCAGATGGAGACCCTACTCCGGGGTGGACAGTTGGCTACGATGAGGTTCTATGTTTTCATGGTCGCGTATGGGTTTCAGTGGACATACGTGAGGATATGATGCAGGAGTTTCATGCTTCATCTTGGGTATTTCATCCTGTTGGCACCAAAATGTACTGAGACTTACATCGTCAGTATTGGTGGCCAGGTATGAAGAAAGATCTGGCTGGTTTTGTTATGCGGTGTTCAACCTGTCAGCAGGTGAAGGCAGAGCATCAGCGACCGGCAAGGTTTTTATAGCAGTTACCCATTCTTGAGTGGAAATGGAATGATGTCGCGATGGACTTCATGATAGGGTTACCAAGATTTCCTCGAGGAAATGATGCGGTTTGGGTTGTAGTGGACAGGCTCATGAAGGTTGCACACTTTTTACCGATCAAGGTGACCTTTAGTGTTGATGATCATAGACGGTTGTACATCTGAGAGATTGTACGTCTGCATGGATTTTCAGACTCCATTGTTTCAGACAGGGATGCACGTTTTATTTTTCACTTCTGGTAGGGGCTACAAAGGTCTTTGGGTACACAGGTACTTTTGAGTACAACATACCATCCCCAGACTGATGGCCAGTCCGATCGTACAATCCAGGTGCATGAGTATATGCTTCGAGCTTGCATCCTATTCTTTGGCGGTACTTGGGATAATGATTTTCCTCTAGTGAAGTTCGCCTACAACAACAGTTTTCCAGAGACTATTCAAATGGCACCAAACAAGGCCTTGTACAGTAGGCCATGCTGATCACCTTTCTGAGGGCTAGAGGCAGGAGAGGCAGCTTTACTGGGACATCGTCTTGTTCAGGAGACCTCAGAGTAGATAGAGTTGATTCAGAAGAGGATGGCTACTGCACAGTCTCTGCAGAAATCTTATGCTGATCAATGGAGATGAACTCTGGAGTTCAAGGTCGGAGATCATGTTTTCCTTCGCGTTACCCCGAGGTTGGGACATAAGAGGATTAGGAGGCAGGGGAAGCTTTCACTAAGATACGTCGGGTCGTTTGAGGTTCTTGAGAGGGTCGGGCTGGTTGCTTAGAGGTTGCAGTTACCTCAGAGGTACCAGGAATTGCACGACGTCTTCCATGTTTCTCATCTTCGACGGTATTTCCCAGACCCATATCATGTTTTTCAACCTGAGGAGGTTGAGCTGGAGCAGGATGCATCATTCGGGGAGCATCCCATCAGGATTATTGATCGCAGTGAAAAGGTACTCCACGGCCGGTCTGTTCCTCTTGTATGGGTGCTATGGCAGCACAGTTGTATACAAGATATGACTTGGGAGAGGGAGGCTAATATGCGATCATAGTGGACATAGTTGTTCATGGTTCCTTCTTCTATGCCTCGTTAGGGAAATGTGGGGACGAATTTCTTTAAGGGGGAAGTTTGTAAGAACCTGGATCTTCATTTGAGGTATGTTTTTCTTTTTTATTGGGTTTTTGGGAAAAATAGCGTTTCTGGAAATTTTTGAAGTACACGCTGTGTACTTTCTGAGTACACGTCGTGTAGTCTTTTTCCACTCGAAGTTGTGGGCCAACCGTGCTCAGGCCACACACATGGTGTGTAGTGGTGACGTGGAGGCTGATTTTGGCGGATTACGGAAATACCTAGTACACGTCGTGTACTCTAAAATTACCTTTCGTGTACTTTCTGTTTATTTCATTAATTAGACCGGGGTCGCGACTAATTCTCATAAACATATTCTTCGCCGCCTAATTCCATTTAAAGCATCTGAGGAGGCCGATTCTTCTCCGAGCCACTGATCTGTCACCGGTTTTCCGAATCAAACTCCATCCATTGCAGAAGAATCCCAGCGGTGAGTTCTTGGTTCTTCTTTGGCCTCTTTTCCTGGTTCTTCCTCTCATATGGGTTATCTGTGGCTGAACATTTTATAATTTCTTGCATATCTAGTCCGTTCTAGGCCGATTCATGGTCCAATGTTCAAGTATATTGATCTTTGAGGATCGAGGTAGGTGGTTTGTTTCCCTACGTTGAAGTTCTTTGAGTTTTGGATGCAAAAGTGACGGATACCCATGTATCGGGTATCCCGGGTTTAGGATTTTGATCCTATTTCTTATTTTACCTAGATTTATTTTTAGCTCATGATTAATTGTTCCTAATATATTCTGGTTTGCATGTTTTAGGATCACCCCATGGGTTTTTCTCCCTCTGTTTGGTTGTTTATCACCGTTTGGCACCGTTTTCCTGTGAGGAAAACCCTATTGCAATTGTTAGTTTACATGTTGTCACGGATTGCATGTGTTTCCTTCTGTTTAAATTCTTTTGATACATGGTATCTATTATCCAAGTAGTTTTTGAACTTACTTAGGGCTGCTGACAATCGATTATGCACGACTGGACTACTCAGGGATGTGAGAACCTGTTGCGGGAGATCAAAGAGGGAATAGATGATTAAGTGCTTCCCTAGAGGGTCTGTTGGTTTCAGTTTCATATGCATGACCTATGGGAATATGAATTTGTTCTTCCCAATAGTGTTCTTCGTTTACACACACATCGAGACCAAAGGAGGAATTAGACGTAAGTGTTTCCTCAGAGAGTCTGTAGTTATCGTTGCAAGACCATAGGGGGAATGACGTAAGAGCTTCCCAGAGTGTCTGTGTCTTTTTTGATTACTGGACTATAGGGGTCTGCTATTTTGAGCCACCGAGAGAGTCAGTGTGATTTTTTTTTGGGTGGTTGTGACGATCCCACCAAGCCAAAGAACAAGCTTGGGTTTGAACTGCTTTTGGGTTAGGTAGTCTTTCAGTTACCTGTTGTGTTACTTGCTTACCATGGAATATAAGGTTTTTCTAGTTCTTCCCTGGTTGTTCAATAAAATGAATGTGAATGGTAATTGGTAGGATTATTTATAGGTCTACTCTTAGTCCATTACTATACTTATTTCCTTTACTTTTGTTATATTACTCTCAAATAGTAGGGCACAAATCTTGTGGTGGTTGCCTACTGGGATTAGTCTTACACCCTATTTGGGTCCTAATTTTCGGCCCAAATAGATTATATGGTTCCAGGAGTAGATAGGGATTGTGTCCCTTCTACCTCAGGTACTTGATTGCTGGTTGGAGCTGGAGAGCATGGGACCGGGCGTTGGCTCGCGATGCTACTGGAGTTGTTTTTTACGTTTAGTACTTTGGTTTCAGTTGTATTTCAACACATTGATTTGTTTACTACTTTCCATAGATACATGTACCGTACTGCATCATTATTATATCAGACATTTCTTCTATATTTAGTTCAGTTGTTGAATGTTTTTTTACTACATCGACTATTGATTATGTTTATTCTTCCGCTGCATACTTTACCAAATGAGGGCATAGTTTCCTCACTGACTTACCAAGGCCCTCGCTGCTAGTTGGAAGCCTCGTGCATTTGGGGAAACGCGCTTGAGGTCATGTGGCGAATTGGGTACGGGGCACCAACTATGTGGCTCTGGATTCGGGACTTTACAAATCCTTCAATAATTTTTAGAATTTTTTCATTCATATGGCCCAAAACACATCTAGATAGGATGTATAATTATCCTATACAAAATAGTATGTTGATGAAACAATAAAAAAATATCTTGAAAAATTAAACATTGAATTTAACTAAACCTCACTCCATAATCTGTTGATCTTATCATGTGGGAAAGAAGTCCCAACCTGAGACATCAAGGGGAGTCTATGTGGCTCCCGTATCATATGCCATGTAAGATCCCATTTTTGCTGCGAAAGACTTTGAAATATTCTTGATGATATTCCAGAGCAGCGCCTTCAGACAGCGTGCGATTCCGAGCCCCGGAGAGGCCAGAATTATTTTTTTAGTGCGTTCACACTGGAAACGCCAAATAAATTAGATAACTCCTAAACGGTGATCCGTATCAGATATCCGAGTGTATGGATGGGTCTCGAATGGGATTTTTACCCTAGGAACGACATAAAACATGTCGGCACGGGATTTTTGGACCCCTCGCTCGCTTTCGGAATGTTAAATGGATAAATTAATTTATTTATTTATTTTTTTAATGGTGAAACTCTAGTATCTCTTAAACAGTGGATCGGATTGGAAAACCGAGGGCACCGTTGAGTTTGGAGCATGCTGTTTACCCTAGGAGGGGTTTAATTTTCACGGGCGCGGGCCGTTTGTGAAAAATGACTCCAGGGGCGTTTTCATAATTCAGCGGCTCCGGACGATAAATTTTATAACGTCCAAACGGATGCTTGGAATCAAATTCTGAGACCACCGTTGTGCTCATGAGGTGGTGTTTGCCCTAGGGGAGGCTTAACCGCGACCCCGTCGGGTGTTTCAGGTGCGGGTCATAATTAGGATTAAATTTATTAAAATTTATTTAATTTAATTTTTCTTTTTAAACACTAACCCCACCATTCTCCTTCCCCTTTCCCCCTGGAATCCCATCCTCTCCCTCTCCAACTCCACCTCCGGTGAGGCGGTTTCAGCGAGACAGCTCCGGCAAGGCGGCAGTTCGGCGGTGATGCTCCGGGCAACACCCAAGAGGTAGGAGGTTTCGTTGCGTTTTCATTTCTGAACCGCCCTTTGAATTCCATTTTATGTTTTGATTTGATGTTTAGTCTTCGAACAACGCCCGTAGATGCGTAGTACATTTTCTGTTCTTCCCATCACTTCTTTCGGATCAAAAATCCGAGTTCGGAGATGATCGAAAACACCCGCCGAACTTTTTAGGTTTTGGGGTTTTGCGGCGGCAGCGTGGTGGTCCGGGGAGCTCCGGTGCGTCGGCACCAGCAGCGGGCGCTGGGGGCAACGGCGAGCAGCAGCGGGCCCTGGTGGTGTCCGCGGGCATCTGCGGGTGTCGTGGCGTGAGGCGGCGGACGCGCTTCAGGAGGAGGCCGGGCCTCAG
Organism: Viscum album; assembly: GCA_963277665.1. Taxonomy (NCBI): domain Eukaryota; kingdom Viridiplantae; phylum Streptophyta; class Magnoliopsida; order Santalales; family Viscaceae; genus Viscum; species Viscum album. The sequence goes on from OY728125.1 coordinate 978,010,953, forward strand.
GCGGGGCACCTCGGCGAGGCGGCGGTCGCCAGGGAGTGGCGACCACGGGGTCGCGGTGCGCCACCCCCGTGCGGCGACAAAGACTCGCGCCACCCGGTTCTTCACGCGGCTTCCGTGACCGGACCTCGTGGCTAGTCTGCGCGCGGACCACGAGTCCGTGGCCAGCCCGCGCGGCTATGCCGCGGGCCGGCCCGGCTGGTCCGGCCCCAGGGGTCTTGCCCCATCGGACTTCAGACACCCGTATTTTCCGCTACGGGTGTCCGTTTTGAGTATCGTCTGCGGAAGTGGAACCGTATCGATGAGGCAGAATTTTTGAGATGGTTTTGGGAATTTTTAGTTCTCAAAACGAGGGGCCTATGTGGTGCGACATGTAAGTCGGGGGGTTTGTCTTTTTCTGGGGGAACTTGTTCTGGACGGCGCGGACGCGTCCCACGTCCGATTTAATCACTGTCAGTGGCTTTGGGACCCTAGCACCGAGGCGGAGCTTTTCAGGGTGATTTCAGGCAATGAAGCTGAAGTTGAGGCATGGGCCCCATGGCCCCGTCTTTTGAGCTGCGTGCAGCATTTCACGACTTTCTCATTGGGCGTCCGTTCAGGGCGTGCGGGCAGTCGATCCTGGATGTTTTTCCGAGGGGATTGCAATGGTGCAATCTGTAACGCCCTGACCCCAGCTACCCAGAGTCGGTGCATTACTTCGTAACATTGGAATGATCACAAAAGATCAAGTCTTGAAAGACCGATTAGTTTAGTAGCCTTGGAAACACTAGATACATTCATAAGTCTTACATTACATCATAAAGTAAAAAAAACTAAAACATCTTCTCTTCATATCCCCTTATATTATCCCTGCAGGTCATTCATAATATACTTCTTCACATCCTGGAAAAAATTAAAACATTGAAAGGGGTGAGCTCAGATGCTCAATAAGGATAACAATATAGCGGAAGCTTTCATAAATAAACATTAACATTTAAGGCAATGTATAACAAAAACAAAATCCTTTTAAACTTGAACTTTAGCATAATATGGCAAAAGTAAACTGAAATAATGCCATTTACATACTCACATGGATATTATACTAGTCGAATAATCACATGAAATATCAATAACCACTTTTATAATGATGGAATGCATAATGCCAGACTATCATAACCACGTAGCCAAGGCCTCGTGCCAAGACCACAAATAAGATTTTGTCAAGGCCTCGTGCCAAGACACTAGTTTGTCTCATGAGACCTACCGATGCATCGAGGAGCTATAGTGGGCTCCACCCATCACCTATTAAGTCCAATGCATTCCTCATATGAATAGGTTTAAACATATCATAAACCATAACATTATCGTATCACATAAAACATGCATAAAGGAAACATAACATTTCCACATTTCAATCACAAGATATCAATACAACACATTGACATAATAAAAACCCTTTCAATACCATTTTCAATACCAAAATAAAAGAAAGTTAAAACTTTGTATTTATTTTTCATTAAAAAAAAGTGATGGCTTGTAGAGGAAGTCGAAACTCAAATAATGGTCACGGCGGCGGAGAAGTCGTTGTCGCCGCATAAGTACGGAAAGAAAAACATTCCCTTTTTGTCGTTTAGTAAAACGCTTCGTATAAAAAAGATTCCTTTTGAATAAACGTAAAATTCAAAGGGGTTTATACACCGTATAAAAGAAAGTTGTGTATAAAACCAAATATGCCTCAATGAAAGGATATTGAGACGATGTCCTTAAAAAGATCATTTTTTTAAATAAAGTACATATATCATGTGTATTCACTATAAGTACACATAAATAAAGTACAAATACAAGATAGGGCATAATAATATCATGACATAATTTTAAAGTAGGAGATTAACCCAAAGAATAGAAATTGGGTTAAGAAGTTCTCTTACCTCATGTCCGACTTGACTCGACCGCTCATTAACCTCCTGAATAATAAACTAGAGTTAATCTCTACCTTATTAAGAACATTTCTCAAGTTCATTATTCCTTTTATATCACTTATTACCATGTCATGAACATTATGTAATTATTTAAGTTTATAACGGTCATTTTGTCGATCTTAGGTACTTGAGTCAAAAATAAACTTCTTATAATTAAAAGTTGTTCATGTGGTGAAATATCCATTATATACAGAATTATATTCATTATATATATATCATATATATCATATATATCCAGTATATACATTCATTTATAATATTACGTAACATTTATAGGTAAGAAATGAAATCCACCATTCATGGAGACGGTAAGCCGTACGTACGCATGAACGCTACTTTCATTTCTATTTCATATTTAATGGAATGAAATCATAATTATATAAATTTATAATTTAATTCCAGTATAATATAGTGTATAATACTATTTACTCCATCCTTTATACATCCCACATATGGCATTAACGATTCAAATAACTTTGAGGGGCGGTAGTCCGCACTTCCTAAAATGAAATTATCGTGTTTACACATAATGGAAATCATAAAGGTATGACATAAATGAGAAATACAAAAGAATAATGAAAACATAAACATAATATATATGTCATATATGAAAATAGTTTCATCAAAATGGCCACCATTAGAGGTGTTACAAGAATATTGAACAATCATCATTTCGTGAGGAAAAAATTCACCATCCACAGAAACAGTATGTTCTTTAACCATTTGATGTAGGTGTGTGTAAGTGTAGCTAGAATCCTTCTTATAACAACATCCTAGTATATTTTATATAATGTTTTTGTTACAAAATAAAGGAATAACAATAGTTTAAGGGGTTGGAGAAGAAAAATAAAACAAAATAACATTAGAGAAGACATTACCTTAAAATAGGGTAACTCTGTTGATTTGAGCCAAAGGCTTCCTTGGGAAGAATTCTGCCCAAAGTGAGGCTTCTAGAAGTAAGGGAGGGAAGATGGGAGAGTATTTGGGAAGAGGTTTTCCGAGACAAAAGGCTTTGAAAGTGTGAGTAAGGTGGTAGAGGTGGGGGCCTTTTATAAGTGGAGAGGAGGGGCACTCTTGGAAAGTAAAGAAAAGTCACTTTATTTTAAACTGGTATTCGGATTTAAGAGGTCCCACATTGATATAATTCGAGGATAAGGTTATATGGGTTCGAAATCTACCCATCCAATAGATTTTGGACATGTTTAGGTCTTAGATATTACATTATCTTTCAATTTTATTTAAATCGTTAAATAATGAGGTCATCGCTGTATCATCATGATGTCATAAATAATTTAATTTATTAAATGTCTAAAAATTATAATAAAAATACTATGATGTAGGAAATCTTCTTAGATTTCCAATTACTATTTATAGTAAAAAATATAACTTGTATAACCCCATGTAACAATTGTTTTAGTAAAGCATTTCATGTTTGTGTCATTTTTTACTTTAACATTAAATAAAAGGTATTTATGTCATTTTTCAACTAAAGTTGCTCCATGGGGTCCCCAAGTTGACCCATGGTTTGTCTTGGTCGGCCATGGAACATCCAATGAGGGTAGGACATGTGTCAACCTCATCTCATATTATTAAAACATTATTTTTACCTTAAACTACACTAATTACCTCTAATTGCGATTAAGAACTTAAAAGATACTATTCGCAAAAAATTATTTTAATCTCATTGAACCACATTTTACTTCTTAATGACAACCATGTATGTCGGATTTTTCAAATTCAAAACACAGAAGTGGTAAATTTTCATTTAAATGAAAAATCAGTTTTTATAAGTACCACTTAGTGGTTTCACTATTCATCAAAAATTGAAGTTTTTCAGAACAATTCCAAAATTTCACCCTAAGCTATAATTGATATTCTGAATTAAAAAATGATATCTATTTTTTGAAATTCCAAACATATAAGTTTCATTAATTAGTTTTATAATTAATTCCCGCTGTCACAACAAATAGTGTGTTTTTTAGAAACAATATATATCAAAAGATTGACAATTGTTTATGTCCAATTTCAAAGTGAAATTACTTCTAATGACCACCATTGGATATAACGGTAAAAATATATTCTAATTATAATTTAAAACCACTCAATAGTATAATTTATCACTATAAATTATTTTGATTAAAAATGTTGTTTTTAAGTATTTTTCACTATTCATAAAAAATTGGAAGCTCTCGGAAAATTACAAAAAAATTCAACTTTGGATAATTTCAATATTATAAATACAAAAATGAAGTCCATTTTGAAATATAAAATTTCTATAATTTTAAAAAGTGGGTATTAATATTCATAATGGCTACTTTGATTAGTCGCGGTGTGTTATAACTCGAAGTTGTGTACAATGCAAACTATTGCATTATTAAATGACAAGCGTATCGTGGAAGCTCGGGATGTTACATTCTCCCCTCCTTAAATAAATTGCGTCCTCATAATTTGAAATTTTTCTTAGAAAAAAAAGGTTGAAAATAGAAAGTACTTTTGGGGAAAACCCACATCGGAAATAAGGTTAATAAAAATATAACATTAAAAGAACGAAAGATAAGTACAAAGGTCACCCGAGATAGACCATACAAGGATTCTATGAAAATATGGCTATATAGGAGAAACAAACCATCAAGGTCTGATGGAGAGTTGTAGAAAATAGAATTAGGAGAATGTTTAACTACAAGAAAATCACAAACTTGTGATTGGTTAAACGATCATTGATTCCCCAGTAAGAAAAGTTAACCAACAAAGTTTTTGTTTTAAGTTAACTTTTATAAAGTTGAGGAATTAATTTAGGAGATTTACTAAGTACATAAGGGAATATACATACTTGTTATGTATACTTTCATTCTTTAATAAATTTTTACCACAAACCCATCTTTTACTCCAAAAGGTAATAGAACTCAAAAATATTCTATTTATCCTAATTGTATAAGGTTCCAAATATTAACACATACCATTTAGATTAGTAAAAATATTTTGCAATAACCAGGGACTTCCTGTAGGCTAGTGGTAGGTAATAAAGGCTTGTCACACTATGGTTGTGGGTTCGATTCCTGCATCTTTGTCCGACACGACGGGTTATGCCCCACCCTGCAGGTTGTCCTTTTCCTAAAACTATAGTATTATAATATTCCAAAAATAATCTTCAGAAATGTTTTAACCTTAAACAATACTATCCAAAGATCAACTTAATCCATTCCAACCTTTATAGTTATCCAAAATACCTCCATCCAGACTTTCTCTAAAGGGTCCTTAAATTCCAAAATCAATTGTAACATTAGATTCCCTAAAAAAAGTAAAGTTTCTCTTATCGTCACATACACAAATATGATTACCTTAATCATATTAAAACCTTAATGAATTCAACATGTACTGTAGTACAATCCTTATATATATATCACATTATTCTAATAACCATAATATAATCCATGAGTCCAAAAGCACCAATACATTAAGTATTCCGCTTCAACTGTAGTCACAACATAAGATAGGCCTTGATCTCTTGGCCTTTTTTGAGGTAAGTTTTCCCTGACGCTTAGGACATTCATTTGCATAATGCCCCATTTCCCTAAAATTGTAGCAATCAACATTGATAGCCTCTTTCTTTCCCTTGCAATCACGAGCCTGGTGACCTTTTTCTCCACATTTGTAACAAACTCCCATTCCTTTTAGACAAGTACCAGGGTGATTCTTCCTACAATTATCTCATAATGGAAAATCCTTCTTTCCCTTTTTCCCTTTATCTGTCTCTTGTTCCATAGTTCTCTTCTTCTCTTGCTTTACTTTATTGTCATAAGATTTAAAGAATTCCTTTTCTATCTTGACAGCACATGAGGCAATGTCTTCATATGACGATAAGGTTTATGAGACTAATGCTCGACGAAGAAATGGTTTTAACCCATCAAAGAAACGATCAATCTTACTTCTTGGGTTACGTATATAATCTGTTGCATGCCTCGCTAACCTTGTAAAGTTAGCCTCATACTTTGCGACATTCTCATCCTCCTTTTGTCTCAGACTCAGAAATTTCCTTTCCATATCTGATCGATGGTCATGTAGAATGTATTTTTCTAAGAAAAGATCTTTTAACTCTCTCCATTCCATACTTGATACTTCTACATCTTCCTTTGTATTTTGAATCAATGACCACCATTGATCAGCATATCCAGTGAGGCGGTAAATTGTCATGATAACCTTTTCCCTTTCACTACTCCCCAAGGCATGGAATATTTTCTCTAAGGAGTTTATCCATTGCTCATCTACTAATGGATTTGTACCCCCATTAAATTTTGGCGGTTGTTGCCTTATGAAGCGGTCTAACATTGATCCTCCACGTTGCGGATCAGGGTGCTCCATACGAGTAAGGTTATTATTCATAACCTGAGTGAGTTGTCCCAGTATGGTAATAAGTTGATCATCACCAGTTGTATCTCCAGATAAACAATAATTATTTTGAGCAGGAGGGAAATCCCTACACAGAGTGCGTGTATTGATACAGTTTCCATTCCTTCCACTAGGCGCCATTTATAAACAATGGAATAAACTAGATTAGTTTATGAATCAAAATACATAATTCCATACTTGTAAAATACTTAACATAAATTGAACTATATATGGATATAATCCATAAAAATGTTTTCTTTGAGGAAGTATATACCCATAACTCTTCATAGTGGTTTGTAAAGAAAACGAGAATTATCCTAAGCATATCCCCCGAGAGTGTTGTAACCAAAAGTGTAGCAAGGCCCGTTGTCGTGCACCAGTTCCCGTTCGAGTCTAGCTCAAAGCGGTGTTTTCGGATTTTACCCCTAGGTACATCTATGCCAGATCCACCTCTACCTACTCGTATCCAGACAGGGATGTATTGCTCGGAAAAATCACAAAATATCTATAATACCAAAATTCTAGGAAGTTCTTCTATACTAATCCTCAAAGTATATCTTTGGGCAATGTGCTCTAATCAGAGTTTATCTAAATCTAGCTTCCAAGGTTAGTACTAAACTTCCACTGGTACCAACTGTAACGCCCCGACCCCAGCTACCCAGAGTCAGTGCTTTACTTCGTAACATTGGCATGATCACAAAAGATCATGTCTCAAAAGACCGATTAGTTTAGTAGCCTTGGAAACACTAGATACATTCATAAGTCTTACATTACATCATAAAGTAAAACAAAACTACAACATCTTCTCTTCATATCCCCTTATATTATCCCTGCAGGTCATTCATAATATACTTCTTCACATCATGGAAAAAATTAAAACATTGAAAGGGGTGAGCTCAGATGCTCAGTAAGGATAACAATATAGCAGAAGCTTTCATAAATAAACATTAACATTTAAGGAAATGTATAACTAAAACAAAAGCCTTTTAAACTTGAATTTTAGCATAATATGGAAAAAGTAAACTGAAATAATGCCATTTACTTACTCACAAGGAAATTCTACTAGTCGAATAATCACATGAAATATCAATAACCACTTTCATAATGATGGAATGCATAATGCCAGACTATCATAACCACGTAGCCAAGGCCTCGTGCCAAGACCATAAATAAGATTTTTTCAATGCCTCGTGCCAAGACACTAGTTTGTCTCATGAGACCTACCGATGCATCGAGGAGCTATAGCGGGCTCCACCCGTCACTTATTATGTTCAATGCAATCCTCGTATGAATAGGTTTAAACATATCATAAACCATAACATAATCGTATCACATAAAACATACATAAAGGAAACATAACATTTCCACATTTCAATCACAAGATATCAATACAACACATTGACATAATAAAAACTCTTTCAAAACCATTTTCAATACCAAAATAAAAGAAAGTTAAAACTTTGTATTTATTTTTCATTAAAAAAAGTGATGACTTGTAGAGGAAGCTGAAACTCAAATAATGGTCACAGCGGCAGAGAAGTCGTTGTCACCGCATAAGTATGGAAACAAAAACATTCCCTTTTTATCATTTAGTAAAACGCTTCGTATAAAAAAGATTCCTTTTGAATAAACGTAAAAGTCAAAGGGGTTTATACACCATATAAAAGAAAGTTGTGTATAAAACCAAATATGCCTCAATGAAAGGAGATTGAGACGAAGTCCTTAAAAAGATCATTTTTTTAAATAAAGTACATCTATCATGTGTATTCACTATAAGTACACATAAATAATGTACAAATACAAGATAGGAAATAATAATATCATGACATAATTTGAAAGTAGGAGATTAACCCAAAGAATAGAAATTGGGGTAACAAGTTCACTTACCTCATGTCCGACTTGACTCGACCGCTCTTTAACCTCCTGAATAATAAACTAGAGTTAATCTCTACCTTCTTAAGAACATTTTTCAAGTTCATTATTCCTTTTATATCACTTATTACCATGTCATGAACATTATGTAATTATCTAAGTTTATAACAGTCGTTTTGTCGATCTTAGGTACTTGAGTCAAAAATAAACTTCTTATAATTACAAGTTGTTCATGTGGTGAAATATCCATTATATACAGAATTATATTCATTATGTAGATATCATATATATCATATATATCCAGTATATACATTCATTTATAATATTACGTAACATTTAGAGGTAAGAAATGAAATGCACCGTTCATGGAGACGGTAAGCCGTACGTACGCATGAACGCTACTTTCATTTCTATTTCATATTTAATGGAATGAAATAATAATGATATAAATGTATAATATAATTCCAGTATAATATAGTGTATAATTCCATTTACTCCATCCTTTATACATCCCACATATGGCATTAACGATTCAAATCACTTTGAGGGGGCGGTAGTCCGCACTTCCTAAAATGAAATTATCGTGTTTACACATAATGGAAATCATAAAGGTATGATATAAATGAGAAATACAGAAGCATAATGAAAACATAAACATAATATATATGTCCTATATGAAAATAGTGTCATCAAAATGGCCACCATTAGAGGTGTTACAAGAATATTGAACAATCATCGTTTCGTGAGGCAAAAATTCGCCATCCACAGAAACAGTAGGTTCTTTAACCATTTGATGTAGGTGTGTGTAAGTGTAGCTCGAATCCTTCTTATAACAACATCCTAGTATATTGTAGATACTTGTGGTCTTACAAAATAATGTAATAAAAAGAGTTTAAGGGGTTGGAGAAGCAAAAGAAAACAAAACAACATTAGAGAAGACATTACCTTAAAATCGGGTAACTCTTTTGATTTGAGTCAAAGGCTTCCTTGAGAAGAATTCTTCCCAAAGTGAGGCTTCTAGGAGTAAGGTACATATGTTGGGAGAGTTTTTGTGCAGAGTTTGTCCGAGCCAAAAGGCTTTGAAATGTGAGTAAAGTGGTAGAGGTGGGGGCCTTTTATAAGTGGAGAGGAGGGGCACTTTTGGAAAGTAAAGAAAAGTCACTTTATTGTAAAATGGTATTCGGATTTAAGAGGTGCCACATTAATATAATTCGAGGATAAGGTGATAAGGGTTCAAAATCCACCCATCCAATAGGTTTTGGACATGTGTAGGTCTTAGATATTACATTATCTTTCCATTTTATTTAAATCGTTAAATAATGAGGTCATCGCTGTATCATCATGATGTCATGAATAATTTAATTTAGTTAATGTATAAAAATTATAATAAAAATACTATGATGTAGGAAATATTTTTAGCTTCCCAATGACTTTTTATAGTAAAAACTATGACTTGTATAACCCCATGTAAAAATTGTTTTAGTAAAACATTTCATGTTTGTGTCATTTTTTACTTTAACATTAAATAAAAGGTATTTATGTCATTTTCCAACTAAAGTGGCTCCATGGGGTCCCCAAGCTGACCCATGGATTGTCTTGGTCGGACATGGCACATCCAATGAGGGTAGGACATATTTCAAGCTCATCTCATATTATTAAAACATTATTTTTACCTTAAACTACACTAATTACCTCTAATCGCGATTAAGAACTTAAAAGTTACTATTCACAAAAAATTATTTTAAACTCATTGAACCACATTTTACTTTCTAATGACAACCATTTATGTCGGATTTTTGAAATTCAAAACACAGAAGTGGTAAAATTTCATTTAAACGAAAAATCAGTTTTTATAAGTACCACATAGTGGTTTCAATATTCATCAAAAATTGAAGTTTTTCAGAACAATTCCAAGATTTCACCCTAAGCTATAATTGATATTCTGAATTCAAAAATGATATCTATTTTATAAAATTCCAAACATATAAGTTGCATTAATTAATTTTATAATTAATTCCCGTTGTCACAACAAATAGCGTGTTTTTTAGAAACAATATATATCAAAAGATTGACAATTGTTTATGTCCAATTTCAAAGTGAAATTAATTCTAATGACCACCATTGGATATAACGGTAAAAATATATTCTAATTATACTTTAAAACCACTCACTAGTATAATTTATCACTATAAATTATTTTGATTAAAAAAGTTGTTTTTATGTATTTTTCACTATTCATAAAAAATTGGAAGCTCTCAGAAAATTACAAAAAATTCAACTTTGGATAATTTCGATATTACGAATACAAAAATGAAGTCCATTTTGAAATATAAAATTTCTATAATTTTAAAAAGTGGGTATTAATATTCATAACGGCTACTTTGATTAGTCGCGGTGTGTTAGAACTCGAAGTTGCGTACAATGAAATCTATTGCATTATTAAATGAGAAGCGTATCGTCGAAGCTCGGGGTGTTACCCAATCTGCCCGCTCGAATTCGGCACGATGGTGCGGGGCCCACAAGGGTCGTAAGGGCGTCGATGGTGATTTTCCATCTTTATCACCGGGCGACTGTTTTGGACAAGTGAATAGTCCATCTTGTGTACCTTTTTTGAGGATCGAAACGGTGCAATCCGTTCATTGAGTTTCGGGACCGGGATGCGGGTCCCATGTGGCACCACTTGTGTGCTGTGCGCTGAAATGCATCTTTTCCTCCGGATACCCATTTCACGAAAGTAAGCAGTCAATTTGACGTGCTTTTCCAAGAGAATTGTGATGGCGCAGTTCGCTCAACCTTTTTCAAGGACGTGGTGTGGGTCCCACCCGACCTGGCAACGGTGAATAGTACCTTTTTCACCAGGTGTCCATTTTGGGCGATTGAGTACTCAATCCCGTGTGTTTTTTTGAGGGGATCGTAGTGGCGTGATTCGTTTGTTCAGTTTCGGGATATTGTGGTGGACCCCACACGGGTTTGGTTACGGTGAATAGTATATTTTTCACCGGTTGACCATTTTGGGTGAGTAAGTAGTCTATCTCGCATGTTTTTCCGCAAGGATTACAACGGTGTGATCCGTTTGGTTGTGAGGAGCCTCTTGCATGATCTTATTAAATGTGGAGCATGAAAGGTTCTCCGGTGGTGGTTCGTCCTACCTTGTTTGTAGCGGACCCTTGGCGTGTGATCGCGCACTCTTGGGAGAGTGATATAAATGATTCACAAGATTTTGTTGGTCGTGCTTGGGCCTTTGAGTTGGAGATGTTGCATCACGCCTTCGCGTTGACGTTGGGTGTCATGTTCATGATAACCCTTGGGCTGGAGACGTGGTATACTCTGGGAGTATACGAGAGTGCTTAGAGGTATGTGTGGTTTTTACCTGAGACGTTCGTACGCTTGGTTGGGGTTGACTTGGGGCCACACATCGTGTGGGCCCATGTGCGTGCCATGTTCTGATTTGCGTACGTTGACCTATCGCGATGTAGAGGGTCCCTCTGTGTGTTTGTTTGACCAGTAGGGTGGAGTTTTTCCCCTAGCTCTGTGCTAGTTTGTTGACCAGGTGGGTTGAGTGGTCTCCCCCTGGTTTCATTCTCAATGGATCAGTCAGTAGCAGTGCTAGTGGCACCCCGTGATGGAACAGGCGTTGAACCTCTTTTGGGAGAGTTGTTCTAGAGTTGGGTGGTTGCGCGATACCCACTCCGTGTTCGGTTGGCCAGTTTTGTACCCTCCAGTAGAGATGGCCAGAGCAGTTCTGAGTTTTACCGTCCAGCGGGGCTGGGCAGTGGGTTACTCATCGACTTCTTTGGTTTTACCCTCTAGCAGGGCTGGGCAGTGGGTTTCTCACTGACTTCTAGGTTTTACTCTCCAGCAGAGACTGGGCAGTGGGTCACCCAACCCTTTTAGGGTCTACCCTCCAGCAGAGACTGGGTAGTGGGTCGCCCGACACACTTAGGGTCTACCCTCGAGCAGAGACTGGGCAGTGGGTCACCCGACGACCTCTTAGGGTCTACCCTCCGACAGGGCTGGGCAGTGGGTCGCCCATCATCTAGTCCCAGGTCTACCCTCCAGCAAGGCTGAGCAGTGGGTCTCCTGTCAACTTATTCCATGTCTACCCTCCAGCGGGGCTGGGCAGTGGGTCACCTGATGGTGTATTATGGTTTACCCTCCAGCGGGGCCGGGCAGTGGGTCGCCTAATGTTGTATTATGGTTTACCCTCCAGTGGGGCTGGGCAGTGGGTCGCCTGATGATCTATTATGGTTTACCCTCTTGCGGGGCTGGGTAGTGGGTCGCCTAATGATGTATTATGGTTTACCCTCTAGCAGGGCTGGGCAGTGGGTCACCCAATATCATATTATGAATTACCCTCCAGTAGGGTTGGGCAGTGGGACACCTGTTGGCATTCCAAGAACAGTCCTTTCTACTAGGATACTCTGAGGCTTTCCTCCGTGATTACTAGAGCGGGACCCTTGGTTATACGGGTCAGTGTTGTGATGGCTTGACTTTGAGGAGACCTCTCGACTGCGGGGCAGTGACGAGGCGTGGATTGACTTAACCCGGAACTATCAAGTACAAGGGGCTCTTTCCCCAGCCGAGATGAATCCTTGTGACGCGACCTAAAACCATGCGGGCGAGTCAGTGCCACCCAAAGTAGATAGTGTCGAGGTGCGGTGGTTTGAGGCCCTTGTCTTGCGGTTTGGGGCAGAAGTGTAGGATGTTGGGCATTAATGGTGTTTACACCTGGGACTGTTGACGACTCTTTTCTTTGGCTGAGATATGGGATGAAGATCCCCTTGCGAGCTTGTTTGGGTTTCTTGTTGAGCATCCGGATATGTATATACCTTGTTTCCGGTACCTACTTCTTGGGTTTGGTTACTCTCCTTCTAGGAGAGGTGAAGATGTGTGGGGTATGCCACGTTCTTTCTGTGTCTAGCTTCTTGTGGTTGGACAAGTCTACTCTCCTGCTATAGGTAGCGAAGACTTGACAAAAAGTTCATCTTCTCACCATTTCCAGCTCCTTGTTGTTGGACGAGTCTACCTTCTTTCTTCTTGTTGGGTTGAGCTGGACTCTTTACTGCACTTTCAGTTGTACTCCTCTACTTTTTCTGTTCGCTCTACTGCTCACCCTTCGGTACCTCCTTTGTTGATCCCTCGAGCCTTCAGGGTATCCTACTGGGTATTTCTATACTCACCCCTGCTTGGGCTTTGCCCGCACTTGGTGTGCCCTTGCAGTCGACGGACAGGTGGAGCGTGACTTCAGTGGAGCATATGATCTTGGGAGCTTGGACGTCGTGCGGTGGTCATAGCCGGGTTCCAGGTGGGAGACCCTTCAGCGGTTTCTTTTGTTTACCTATTGCCGAGTTGTGGCACTTTTTGGTTGGGCGCGTGTTTTTTCCCTTTTTTCTGTTTGTACTTTGTACTGTTTAGAGGTCGATGCACAACTGTGTTTTATACATATAGCAGTTGTTCTTTTTACATTGCATGTTATTTCTTTTACTCTGCTCTTTTGGATTGAGTGTGCTGCGTGTGTGTGTGTACAGGTTCTTAGGCAAAGGCCTCCCTGAGTTGTTGTGCCTTCGGCACTGGTCGCCATCCCCTGGCCTATGGAGGAGGGCTTGGGGTAGATGCGGCTCGATCCCAGGTAGTTTCAGGTCGTGACAAAGTGGTATCAGAGGTGGTTCATTCCTTGGAACGTTGTGGAGATGTCCCTAAAAGAGGAATTGGTTTGGATTTAGGGAAAAAGTGTCAATGTGTCTCGAGAGCGGCTTTCAGGACAGGGAGTCCAGTGATGGTGTGGCGGCCGACGTATCCATTCACCAGGACCTTGATAACACGCTTGTCGACTCGGCATGCTGAGACACTTGTTATAGGGAAAATTTGTTTGTGCATCACATAGGATTGAGTCTTTGACTGTCCTTCTTGAGTCAGCTCCACCTCGTGGTTATTGGTATATACATATATGCTCATCTGATTGCGGCACTCCTTGATAATATTCAGGATGTCTCCGCGAAGACATCCAGCCAGGATGCCAATTTCGGTTCATGACGATGACCCTGTGATCTACGAGGCCACAGTCCATGACCCATCATGCGAGCCCCTTTCTCTGGGTGGGCCGGTAGCAGCACCCCCACCTGTTGAGAAGCAGATAGTTTCAGCAGAGCAGGCTGAGCTTGAGCGCAGTTTGAGCGTTCTCCATGAGTTCCAGCGGCAAAGACTACCGAGGTTCAATGGTGAGCCATACCCTCAAGCAGCAGAGTTTTAGCTCGAGGTAGTGGTTCTCCTTTTCAGGCTTGTGCAGACGCGGATAGATCAGGGAGTGGATTTGGAAGCCAGCCTTTTCCGTGGATCATCTTGGCGTTGGTGGATTCTGGTGACTCGGCTTTTTGGATGAGTTGTCGCTTCCGTGGGGTGACTTTCAGTTGTTGTTCCGTGATGAGTTTTTCCCCTTCTGCTTGCGCTCTGTTCTCAGGAGCTCCTGCAGTTTCAGTAGGGAGGGATGATGGTGGCCGAGTACGTGGATAGTTTTGCAGACCGTGCACGCTATTACCCGGACTTGGTTCATGACGACAACTTCCGAGCGCGGAAGATTGACCAGGGTCTCTGCTGAGAGATATGTGCTATCATAGTACCCTTGGGCATTTCCACATATGTCGGGGTGCTAGAGCAGGCGTTGGTGATAGAGATATTCTTGTCATGTTTTGTGGTTGGTGGTGACAGTGGGCATGATAGATCTGGGACGTCTGTTGTAGCTAGCAGGCACCGGAGGACAGGACCTCGACGCAGGTGGCCTTTCCATTGCCAGTTTCGGAGACGTGGTCGTATACCACTGTGGCGAAAAGGCGCTGGCCTCAGCCGAGGATTCCCTTCCGCGAGTGGATCTCGGGCCATGGTCGTACACCACAGTGGTGCCAGAGGGAACAATGGAAACCCAGAGAGCACCGGTGTTATGCTTGTGACGGGCGAGATCACTTGGCACGAGACTGCCCGACCTGAGTTGGTGGGAGCTTCGGGAAGGCAGCAGGCGCACCACCACGGCAGAGGCAGCGCCGTGATCGGAGTAGAACCCAGAGAGGTGGTGCTAGCAGAGGAGCGGGAGGATCTGGTAGTGGGGGACGACGTTACGAGATCTTCCCATCACCATTGGGTGGTCCACGTCAGGCTCCAGGAGCCGACAGTTGGGACCACGGATAGCTACGGGCTTGGATGTCTACGACCCTGCAGAGCATGAGGTGGCAAGAGGTACACTCTACAGTTCTACTTTTTCTAGTAGATTTGTTAGACTCTGCCTGTGAAATGCACCCCTCCCTGCTCCTTGTTTGAGGTGTTACCATGGTGATGCAGGGCGTCGGGTGTAACCCTGTGTTGGTAAGTTAAAAGGCATGGGACCTTTTCTCTTTAGTCGATGGTGTAGACTCCATCGCTCTCCGAGCGTGTAAGAGAGTCTTGGTTGTGAGACATTGACTGTGAAACCTCGCGTGACCAGATATCCTTGGGTGTTTCACCATATGAATATTCTGAAGGAGGGAATCACCGGGCCTTGTTCCAGGTGTGGGCTGTGATTCCAGTCGCGGCGTGTGACGTAGAGGTTCGACCAGGGAGATGAGTTACCCCAGAGGGCCTTCGGGTCATTTGAGACCGTGCAAAGGGATGGCGAGGTACCCTACCGCCTTTCCCTAACCCCAATGTCTGGATTGGGTGCACGACGTCGACAAGGGTCGACCTTGTGTGAACGGATCAATCCTTTGGTCTGTGTGCGGTGGCGCAGAGCTGTGCGAGAGTTCTTCTGGGTACGGAAGAGCCGGGTGTGGGCTTGGTACCCTGTGTTTCTCCCTAGTATTTCTTTTTGGGGATGAAAATATTGAAGGAGGGAATGATGTAAGAACCCAGTTTTTTCTGCGAAAGACTTTGGAATATTCTTGATGATATTCGAGAGCAGCACCTTAAGGCGGCGTGCGATTCCGAGCCCCGGAGAGGCCGAAATTAATTTTTTAGTGCGTTCACACTGGAAACGCCAAATAAATGGGATAAATCCTAAACGGTGATCCGGATCAGAGATCCGAGTGTACGGATGGGTCCGGAATGGGGTGTTTACCCTAGGAACGACATAAAACATGTCGGCGCGGGATGTTTGGACCCCTCGCTCGATTTCGGAAGGTTAAATGGATAAATTTATTTATTTATTTATTCGTTTAATGGAGAACACTAGTATCTATAAAAAGGTGGCTCAGATTGGAAAACCGAGGTCACCATTGAGTTCAGAGCATTCCGTTTACCCTAGGAGGGGTATATGTTTCTCGGGCGCGGGTCGTTTGTGAAAAATGGCTACAGGGGCATTTTCGTAATTTAGAAGCTTCGGATGTTAAATTTTATAACTTCCAAACGGAAGCTCGGAATCAAATTCCAAGACCACAGTTGTGCTCGGGAGGTGGTGTTTGCCCTAGGGGAGGCTTAACCTCGACCCGTCAGGCGTTTCGGGTATGGGTCAAAATTGAACATTAAATTAATTAAAATTTAATTAATTTAATTTTTCTTTTTAAACCCTAACCCCACCCCTATCCTTCCCCTTTCCCCCGGGCATCCCCTCCTCTCCCTCTCCTACTCCACCTCCGGTGAGGCGGTTCTGGCGAGGCAGCTCTGGCAAGGCGGTTGTTCGGCGGTGAAGCTCCGGGCAACGCCCAAGAGGTAGGAGGTTTCGTTGCGTTTTCATTTCCAAACCGCCCTTTGAATTCAATTTTATGCATCTATTTGATATTTAATCTTTGAACAACACCCGTATATGCGTAGTACATTTTCTTTTCTTCCCATCGCTTCTTTCGGATCGAAAATCTGAGTTCGGAGATGATCGCAAACTCCGGCGGAAGTTTGCGGGTTTTGGGGTTTTGCGGCGGCAGCACGGTGGTTCGGGGAGCTCTGGTGCGGTGGTAGTGGCAGCGGGCGCTGGGGGCGACGGTGAGTGGCAGCGAGCACTGGGGGTGTCCGCGGGTGTCTGCGGTTGTCGCGGCGTGAGGCGGCGGACGCGCTTTAGGAGGAGGTCGGGCCTCAGGCGGGGCGCCTCGGCGAGGCGACAGTCGCCAGGGAGCGGCGACCGTGGGGTCGTGGTGCGTGACCCCCGTGCGGCGACAAAGACCTGCGCCACGTGGGTCTTCCCGCGGTTGCCGCAACCGGTCCTCGTGGCCAGTCTACGCGTAGACCGCGAGTCCGCGGCCGGCGTGCTCGGCTAAGCCGCGGGCTAGCCCGACCGGTCCAGCCCCAGGGGCCTTGCCCCCTAGGACTTCGGACACCCGTATTTTTCGCTACGAGTGTCTGTTTTGAGTGTTGTCTGTGGTAGTGGAACTGTATCGACGAGGTTGACCTTTTGAGATGGTTTTGGGAATTTTTAGTTCCCGAAACGAGGGGCCTCGGTGGTGCGACGCGTACCTCAAGGGGTTTGTCTTTTTCCAGGGGAACTTGTTCTGGACGGAACGGACACGTCTACCGTCCGATTTAAGCGCCGTCAGTGGCGTTGGGACCCTGGCACCGAAGTGGAGCTTTCCAGGGTGATTTCGGGCATTGAAACTGAAGTTGAGTCATGGGCCCCACGGCCCGTCTTTTGAGCTACGTGTAGCGTTTCACGACTTTCTCATCTGGCGTACGTTCGGGGCGTGCGAGCAGTCAATCCTAGATGTTTTTCCGAGGGGATTGCAATAGTGCAATCCGCCCACTCTAATTTGGCACGATGGTGCGGTGCCCACAAGGGTCATATGGGTGTCGACGGTGATTTTCCATCTTTATCACCGGGCGACCGTTTTGGACAAGTGAATAGTCCATCTTGTGTGCTTTTTCGTGAGGATCGCAATGGTGTGATCCGTTCATTGAGTTTCGGGATCGGGATGTGGGTCCCATGTGGCACCACTTGTGTGTGGTGCACCGAATTGCATCTTTTCCTCCGGATACCCGTTCCATGCAAGTAAGCTATCAATTTGACATGGTTTTCTGAGAGCATTGCGATGGCACAGTTCGCCCGACCTTTTTCGAGGACGTGGTGTGGGTCCCACCCGACCTGGAAATGGTGAATAGTACCTATTTCACTGGGTGTCCATTTTGGGCGATTGAGTACTCAATCCCGTGTTTTTTATCGAGGAGATCGCAGTGGCGTGATATTTTTGTTCCGTTTCTTGATCTTGGGGTGGGCCCCACACAGGTTTGGTTACGGTGAATAGTACCTTTTTCACCGGTTGACCGTTTCGGGTGAGTAAGTAGTTTATCTTGCGTGTTTCTTCACAAGGATTACAATGGTGTGATTCGTTTGGTTGTGCAGATCCTCTTGCACGATCTTATTAAATGTGGAGCATGAAAGGTGCTCTGTTGGTTGTTCGTCCTACCTTTTTTGTAGAGGACCCTTGGCGTGTGATCGCACACTCTTGGGAGAGTTATATAAATGATTTACAAGATTTGGTTGGCCGTGTATGGGCCTTTGAGTTGGAGATGTTGTGTCACGCCTTCACGTTGACGTTGGGTGCTGTGTGCACGATAGCCCTCGGGCTGGAGACGTGGTATACTCTGGGAGTATATGAGAGCACTTGGAGGTACGTGTGGTTTGTACCTGAGATGTTTGTTCACTTGGTTGGGGTTGACATGGGGCCACACGTCGTGTGGGCCCCATGTGCGTGCCATGTTCTGCTTTGTGTACTTTGACCTCTCGCAATGTAGAGGGTCCCTCTGTGTGTTTATTTGACCAGCAGGGTAGAGTTTTTCCCCTGTCTCTATGCTCGTTTTTTGACCAGCAGGGTTGAGTGGTCTCCCCCTGGTTTCGTTCTCGATGGATCGGTCAGTAGCGGTGCTAGTGGCACCTCGTGATGGAAAAGGCGATGAACCTCTTTTGGGAGATTTGTTCTTGAGTTGGGTGGTTGCGTGATACCCACTCCGTGTTCGGTTGGCCAGTGTTGTACCCTCCAGTAGAGATGGCCAGAGCAGTTCTGAGTTTTACCCTCCAGCGGGGCTGGGCAGTGGGTTACTCATAGACTTCTTTGGGTTTACCCTCCAGTAGGGTTGGGCAGTGGGTTTCTCACTAACTTCTAGGGTTTACCCTCCAGTAGAGACTGTGCAGTGGGTCACCCGACTCTCTTAGGGTCTACCCTCTAGCAGAGACTAGGCAGTGGGTCGCTCGACGCACTTAGGTTCTACCCTCCAGCAGAGATTGGGAAGTGGGTCACCCGACGACCTCTTAGGGTCTACCCTCCGGTAGGGCTGGGCATTGGGTCGCCCGTCGTCTCGTCCCAAGTATACCCTCCAGCATGGCTGGGCAGTGGGTCATCTATCAACTTATTCCAGGTCTACCCTCCAGTAGGGCTGGGCAGTGGGTCACCTGATGATGTATTATGGTTTACCCTCTAACGGGGCTAGGCAGTGGGTCGCCTGATGATATATTATGGTTTACCCTCCAGCAGGGCTGGGCAGTGGGTCGCCTGATGATGTATTATGGTTTACCCACTAGCGGGGCTGGGCAGTGGGCCGCCTGATGATGTATTCTGGTTTACCCTCCAGCAGAGCTGGGCAGTAGGTCACCCGATATCATATTATGAATTACCCTCCAGCAGGGCTGGGCAGTGGGACACCTGTTGGAATTCTTTTCTTAGTCTCTTCTACTAGGCTACTCTGAGGCTTTCCTCCGTGATTACCGGAGCAGGACCCTTGGTTATACGGGCCACTGTTGTGATGGCTTGACTTTGAGGAAACCTCTTGACTGCGGGGCAGTGACGAGGCGTGGTTTGACTTAACCCGTACCTCTCAAGTACGAGGGGCGCTTTCCCCCACCGAGACGTGTCCTTGTGACGCGACCTAAAATCGTGCGGGTGAGTCCGTTCCTCCCAAAGAGGATAGTGTCGAGGTGCGGTGGTTTGAGCCCCTTGGCTTGCGGTTCGGGCCAGACCTGCGGGCTGCTAGGCATTGATGGTGTTTACTCCTGGGACTGTTGACGACTCTTTTCTTGGGCTGAGCTATGGGATGAAGATCCCGTTACGATCTAGTTCGGGTTTCTTGTTGAGCATCCAGATATGTATATACCTTGTTTTCGGTACCCACTTCTTGGGTTTTGTTACTCTCCTTCTAGGAGAGGCGAAGACGCGTGGGGTATGCCACGTGCTTTCCGTGTCTAGCTTCTCATGGTTGGACGAGTCTACTCTCCTACTATAGGAAGCAAAGACTTGACGAGAAGTTTATCTTATCACCATTTTCAGCTCCTTGTTCCTGGACGAGTCTACCTTCTTTCCTCTTGTTGGGTTCAGCCGGACTCTTTACTGCACATTGAGTTGTACTCCTCTACTTTTTCTGTTTGCTCTACTCATCACCCTTCGGTACCTCCTTTGTTGCTCCCTTGATCCTTCGGGGTATCCTACTGGGTATTTTTATACTCACTCCTGCTTGGTCTTTTCCCTCACTTGGTGTGCCCTTGCAGGCGACTTACAGATGGAGCGTATCTTCAGTGGAGCAGAGGAGCTTGGGAGGTTGGACCGCGTGCAGTGGTCGTAGCCGGGTTCCAAGTGGGAGACCCGTCAGTTGTTTCTTTTGTTTACCTGTTTCCGGGTTGTGGAACTTTTTGGTTGGGCGCGTGTTTGGCCCCTTTTCTTTTCAGTTTGTACTTTTTACTGTTTAGAGGTCGATGCACATCTGTGGTTTATAATATAGCAGTTGTTCTTTTTACCCTACTTGTTCTTTCTTTTACTCTACTCTTTTGCATTGAGTGTGCTGCGTGTGTCTGTACAGGTTCTTAGGCAAACCCCTCCCCCCCCGAGTTGTTGTGCCTTCGGCGCTGGTCACCAGCCCCTGGCCTATGGATGTGGGCTTGGGGTAGTTTCGGCTCGAGCCCGGGTAGGTTCGGGTTGTGACATGCCATAACTAACAAGTCAATACAATATCACTTTCTCCAACTGGGTGGAATGTTTCATCAAATAACACATCCAATCGGGCTCTAGAGTTCCAGGATCGATCCCCTCTACCAGGACCTCTGCATCTACTGGAAGACAAACTAGATCCTAGTAAACATAAATTCATAATTCAATTACAATATAACTTAATTTTCAATTAAAAATAAGAAACAGTTAGGGAAATAAACACAGAAAATTATAATCAATTAATTTTGAAAAAAGAAAACATACACACCGAAAACATCAGGTGAACCACTGTAATCACCATGTGGCATACCTATATTTAATAAAATTATAGTTAAATAAAGCAGTTTTTATAAATATATAACTCATAAATATTTTTAAAAACACTAGCGGGAAATAATTACAATTTTCACTAATCATGCAAGTCTATCGTATCTCCTTCAATTGTCTCTCTGTCCCATTCTATATCTTCATCTCATATATATATTATTGTTTGTTCATGTTTTGGATCAAGAAATGTGACAACCTCAGTTTCCTCTTGATCAATCAGAAACACCCCTCTTATAGAAACTTTCACCACAACTTCCTAATTAGAATCAATGCAAACAAAGTAAAATTGCTCTCCCTGTGATGTCAATATGAAGGGCTCATTTCATTCTTGGTCATCATTATACAACATATTGTTAATTTTTACTAACGTAAATTGGAAGTTATCAACATTCATTCCACGAACCAGATCGACATAGTCACACCTTAACAATATGTGTTTTATGCCACGACCATAAATAACCTCAACAATATCCCTCAACAATTTATAATAATAACCTGCACCAAAAAAACAACCAACACAACTATTTTATGTGGCTCGATTCATGTCAACATCGCTAATATGAAATCGGAATCCATTAGCAACCAAACACTTATAACGAAGAGCTGTAATAAATGGTTCATCCCCCAGTTGGTTGAGTTCTTCGCTCACAGTATAAGTACTTAAATCACATATCTTTTGAATCTACAAATTTCACATAGTTCAGTGGATAAATTATTGTAAAAATACAACTAATTGCACTATTAAAATATTAAAGAAATAATTTATATGTACATGAGTCTTGAACCACTCATGAAATGTGTTGAAATGATATTTTTGGATTTGATAGTCAGTTTCATAGGGCCTTTCACATTTCAACTCAGTGATATGGGTCCTAAATCATAACACAATAAATGGTAAGTAATAAAATAAATATAGATATATAAGACACATAAACTATAAAACTTACAGTATCAATGGAATAACTGATGGAGTGTTGAACAACACATATCAATGATGTTGAACTCACCCATCGTTGTCCATATCAACTATTATTCCTTCTCACATTGGACCCTCATCATTCTAGGAGGGTTTATCTGTCTTTGTTTCAACCTCATCAATATATGAAGTATAGAAATTAGTACACTCATTCATTAAATATCCCTTGGAAATTGAAGCTTCCAGACGAGCTTTTTTGTGCACATACTATTTCAATGTATTTAAGTATCGCTCTATTGGATACATCCACTTGAATTTCACAAGACCGCCAGTAATGGCTTCACTAGTTAAATGCAGAGTCAAGTGAACCATCACATAAAAAAAGATGGTTGTAATAGTTTCTCTAGGTGACATAGTGCATGTAAAATCTAATCATGATACTTTTTCAAATCACTCATGCGGTGATTTCTTGAACACAGTTTTCTAAAAAATTAGAAACATCAATCAATGGCTCAATATCCTAGGTAGGTAAGAAATCACGAATTTCTATAGGAATTAACTATTGAAGAAAAATATGATTATCATGGATTTTCAACCCCTGTAATGTCATGCTCTTCATATTGACACACTTGGAAATATTAGAGCAATAACCATCTGGCACCTTAGCGGTCTTTAAAATTTATATAAATGTTTTTTCTCTTTTTTACTCATTGTGTACTGTATGGAATGCATATATACTTCATTACCTTCACCCAGTTATAAATGTAAATGTATACTCAATCCCATTTCTTGTAAATCACATCGAGCATTAGCACTATCCTTTGATTACCCCTTGATGACTAAAATTATGCACAGTTTATTATCACATTCATTTTTTTCAATGTTCTTCATATTCAAATTATATCTTAAAATATTATATTTCCAATAAGGCAATTCAAAAAAATACTTCATTTCTTTCAATTATGACTGTGTTGTCTATATTTTGGTAGGAATATAAATCAATGCAGAATCCAATAAATCGTGAAAATCATACATTTTACGGATGTTTTCTTGATCTAGTTGTGCACAAATTTGAACCCCATACAGTATTTATGGTGATGGTTCATACTCTCTATTCCCATCAAATGACACATGGTCTTTTCTGAACCTGTGAAATGGAATAATAAAGTGTTTGGGACCAAGATATGGCCACTTTTTATAGTTCTTAAGTCATATAGATTTCTTACTCTTATTACAACAAGGGCAGGAAAATTCTCATTTTGTACTCCAATCTGATAAGTTAGAATATGTTGGGAAATCATTAATTGTCCATAACAAAGCGGCCCAGAGTCTAAACATTTCCTTAGCTGCTGAGTCAAAATTTATTACACCATTGGCCCAAAATTCTTAAATCTCATTAATCAAAGGTTGCATATAAACATTGATTTTATCGTCAGGTCCTCTTGGTCCATCAATTAGAATCACCAGTAAAAAAATGGTTGTTTCATACATACCCATGGGGGAAGGTTGTATGGAACCAACACCACTGTCCATGTACTATGTGTTGCACTAACCATATACCTAAATGGGTTAAAAAAATCTTCTTCGAAACACAGTAGAACATTATGATCATCCCAGGAAAAGGTTGTGTGTCATTGATCAAACTCTTTCCATGACAAAGAATCTATCAGGTTAGTTAATTTATCAATCTCTTTGTTTCTCTATGGATTCCAAGTCATCAATTTAGAAATTTTAGTTCACATAAAGATTCTATTTAGTCTCATTTTCAGTAGAAAATAACACATCTTCTTAGTAGAAACATATTTCCCTTGACTCCAGACTCTACCCGGAAGAATTTGAATACCTTGATTAATCTCATTGGCCTTCTACATTGATGTATATCTAATATTACAATTATTTAATTGTGCACTCTCTTTTATGAAAAACATACAATTATTTTATCACACATCAACGGTATTATATGTAAAACCAAGATCGTCGGTCAACTTATTAGCCTGATAGAATGACTCCAGAATCTTTGCTCCAGTAGGGAGTAGCTTCTTCAACAATACAAACAGCATGTCGAATGAGGTGTTTGACCACTGGTTCAAGGCCTTCAGGTGTAACAATTAAGCGATGAATGAAAATTTACTAAATTTAGTGCATCCATGATATAATTAGTATGTGCATCATCACGAATCTCAAAGAATTTAAATACTTTTCCATCTACATAAGAATGAGGATTACTCAATCCAATGTCATCATTTACGACATTATTGTATTCATGTTGAAATTGATGCATCATATCATTGAGAATTATGTTCATTGGATCAACTATCCTTGAATCAATATCCATATGCATTTTTTCTGATTGATGAAATAAAATAGAATCTTCTCCAAGACATGTCCATGTCTTATAGTTTTTTAACAACCCATTAAAAACAGATGTTCTCTAATAGTATCTCATTTGAAGAGATATCTATTTTCACATTTTTTTCATGTAAAACTAATCAAATCACATGGAAATGCTTTGGTAAAATCTATAAATCGCTTAATCCCCTCATAATATTCCATTGAAAACCTATCTTTCATATCAATCCATCTCTTATTCATATCATTATTTAATAGAAATCAAATAATTGAAATATCTTATTTAAATTCTAAAAAAACTCATATCATTAAAACATAAAAACCAATTAGTTCAAAGCTATTTTTAAGGAAAAAAATATATATTGCAGGTTCGGTCATGAATAAAAAATTATTCCCTCTGAGAGGTCTCTCTTGGAAATATAATTTTCATAAATAACCTACATAATAGTTTACAGAAGTCAAAAAATAAGTTTCCATCAAAGGACTCGACTTCAGGTAATGCGGTGCGACTCAATTGCAGATCTGTGACGGCGTAGTGGCTTGACGACAGGGGATTGACAGTAGGACTCAAAAGTGGTGGAACTGCTGGACGAAGCATGATAGTAGTTCAAAAAGGCAACTAAATAAGTAAAAAATAAACATTATAATATAAAAAAATACTTATTTATGGTGAAATATAGGTTATACAAGAAAAAGGGTAATATTGTAAAGAGGTTCATTAAGGAACATGAGAAGTGGATGTAGTCATGTAGAGATCAATACTCTTAGTTCGTTTTATATATATTATTTCTAGTATAAATTTTATATACACTAAGTAAAATATAAATAATTATGTATGTGAAGGAATGTTATAATAGAGGTTGAAAATTGTGTGGTGAAAAAAACTAAGGAGTCATAGAGTAAGATAAAAATCCAAAATATGTTTTCATATTTGAAAGATTAGGATGATCTGTCACATATTAAATAGGACCAAATATTTTAAAAATGAATAGATGTGATAAAAAAGGATTATATCAAAATGAAATGGATTGTAATGTCTACAAATATTGTTTTGATAATAATTTATTATGTCATATTTTCAAATCATGTCAATATATTGATCGGAAAAAATATCTTATCATATGAATTAAATAAGACATGAAAAGAGTCATAAAGTTAGAAAATGATAAATTTGTGGATATTATTTACCTTATAATTGAAAAATTGGGATAAAATATAACTCATCAGAGGGGTGTAGTGGGGCCGGGAGAGAACGGCTGTGGGACTGTCTAACAAAAAAACAGGGGGTGGGGGTCACCGGGGTGTCTCAGAGTCGCGGTGGGGTGCATCACGGAGGCAAGAGAGTTGGGGTCACTGGGGTCATCAGGGTCATGGGGGGAACAGAGTAGAAGCAAAGGGGTGGGGGTCACTGGGTTCACGAGGGTGTCTCCGGTTTGTGGGGGCGCAACGCGGAGTCAAGGGGATCGGGGTCACCGAGAGGGTGAACAGGGAGGTCTCAAGGCCGGGGAGGGGATTAGGTCATGGAGTCGGGGAGGTTAAAGAAGAAGGGTCACTGGTGGTATCGGGGTTGGGGAAGGTATTAGGTCGTAGGTTTGGGGAGGATAAATGTGAGGGGGAATTAGTTTTGAGGTGTAAAAATATAGCAACTGCCATTTGGCGGTCACTGTATTTACCCCAACTCGAATGTTAAAAATTCTACTATTGTATTGATTTTTTTTCAAAATACTGTTTTATTAAATAATTTAAAAATCATAAAACATTTTGAAAAAAATATAATATAATTATTATATGGTCTAAAATGTTCTAAATTTTTTATATAAAGTATAATTGATATAAAATAATTAAATATGGAACCCTTTTAATATTGAAATATTTGTTACACTAGTTAAAAATTAAATTGAATAACTAAGTGTTAATTAAAATGATAAGATTATAATTTAAATAAATACATTTATAAAATCAATTTTTTGATGATATTACAACCCTATATCATTTAATATTCTAATTTTGGACATTTTGGCGGCTTTTGGAAGGGTTTTGATTTTATTATAAATTAATATTTTTAGAGGTCCCAAAAGTGTCCCTCACCTCGTCACCTATTCACTTCACATTGAGCCTTCAATATCATTAATCTACTACCCTTATCCATTATCAACTACCCAAGTAACATTATATAGGTTCTGGTAGTATTCAAAGAGAAACTCTATGGGTCTAAGATGAGATTTAGAGGAAGCACTTTGAAGAAGAGGTAATCTCCTCTACTGATTCATTCAAACTTATTTCTCCTTATAATTATTATTCATGAGTTTTTTAATTATAAATTAATAACCCCCATATCACTATTATATTTATATGTAATTATAATTTTGAAACAACCATTTTATACATTCTCTCCATCCTACGAAAAAACGGAATCACCATGTGTGTGTACGTATATCTTTCCGTCTCCACGTCGTGGTGTAATCTATTTTTCACCTTCAGCATACTTAGATGGGTATAATGATGGAAGTAATAACTATATATTATTTTTATAACATTATGTTTGTTTTAAATATCATAATTAATCCAATTGAATACCATTCAAAAATTTGAGAATGATATCGTCGCTCGTGCGTACGTACGGCCTACCGTCTCCACGGTGTGATGCGCTTCATTCAATATGATTTTCATTAAAGAATGATTATATAAATGTAATGAATGAATAAATATGATATATATTTTGTTAATATTTTTTTTAATGATATAAAAATGATATAATAAGGAGAAACATAACATATTCGACAAAACGTGCATAAGAACATAAAGTAGGTAATATCTAAATAACGAATGATGATGAAATTTTACTAACAAACAGATGATAAAATGATGATATATGATATCATAAAAATTAATATGATTCTGTAATAGGTCATTGATATTATTTAAATAATTATAAAAGAGTTTTGGATACAAACAAAGGATATTGGAACAAAATTAAGGGATAATAGTGAAATCTCATTATTATTCGAGATTTTTTATTCATAAGTATTTATTGTAGTATATTTAACATCCACATCCGTGTTCGCTAAAAATGTAATAATTTTTCTATTATTCTAAAAATATTAATTTCTATTTTACTTATTGGTTAATTTTTACTAAACTTTATGAATGGATTGTACTGTTTTTATTTGATATGAAGCACTTTTTGACATTTTTTTCCAAAGATTGAGGAGAATGTTTTTTTAACTTATATGGCATAAAAACATTTTTACGTCTTCATAAGACCATATTTCCATGAATAATCCCCGAAAAAATTTCAATTTTATTTTCAAATAAATTTTTTTCTTTTAAAATCGTTTGAAATTT
The DNA here is from genome assembly GCA_963277665.1 of Viscum album. Taxonomy (NCBI): domain Eukaryota; kingdom Viridiplantae; phylum Streptophyta; class Magnoliopsida; order Santalales; family Viscaceae; genus Viscum; species Viscum album. The sequence goes on from OY728125.1 coordinate 978,038,960, forward strand.
TTATAAAAGAAAATATTTTTAAAGAAGAAAGGATATTTTCCTCATTAATTAATATCAAGTATTTTATCAAAATTATTTCCCATATAAGATGACGTTATTTAATAGGGATATGTTTCCATATATATTATTACTATGGTTTGATAATGTTCATTCAAAAAATTTATGTATTAAATCCATTTGTTTTATATAGATTTTTATAGAATGAGGTTTAAGAAACCCATTTTATTCCTTGGGTTATGCTATGATGAATGAATAATGTTTTTATTGAACACATAAAAATGATTAAATTGTGAGATTGGTAGGACCTATATCTCTATCCAATGTATTCAGTAAATATTTATATCTCATCTGATATACATGGATGTGACGGGAAAAGATCTGTGTTCAGTAATAAATGGTTGGAACGAAGAGTAAACTCAGTTTAGTAATGGACTTTGTCCACTATGATAGTCATGGAAATGAGCCTTAACTAATATGAAATGATTTTCTGTGATTATATATATACCAAAAAATTGCATGTCTTATGTTATAACTTTTTGGATTACGTTCCTTGATTTTTATGAACATTGTTTATTTATCCCATGGAATTATATAATGATTTTTCATATAAAAGGTAATTTTATAGAATGTTATGTTCTTATGTCTTATGATTATTATATGATTGATATATCCCTTTTTCCCATACTTAGCATCTAATATTACCCTCTCTTATGTTTTTCTTTCACAGGTCATGAGTAAGGGTATGAAGTAAGATATTTCATTAATGATAGTTGTTGTGATGAAAGAAGTTGTAGACAATGAAGATGTCTTATGAACCTGTTGTTTATGTATCCTAGTTTCTAAAGACACTATAAATATATGGTGTTTTTAGGGCTTTGTTTAATTTTGTAATGAATATTATTCAACATTGAGGTTATATGAATGTTAGTAATGTATAGGGTGTTATAATTGATAGCAGAGGAAAGGCATTGTTAACCATTTGAAACTAAGATAATTAAACCTAAGGAAGAACCCTAAGGATTTGTCGAAGTATATGATACAATACTAGTGTTTTAGAAATGATCATGAATAACCCAGGATAAAACCTAAATAATAAAAAATTGAACTTTTATTCTAGATTATGTGGTTTTCACATTTTAATTAGTGTTTCTCACACTATGCTTCTTGGTTTTAGTCAATGGTTGAAACCCGATAGAACCGTGTTAATGTTAAATGTGATAGGAAATGTTATTAATTTACTCCAAATCAACCAAATGTTATGGGAGTTGGAATGAAAAATATTTTAGCCATTCTCATACAACATTCACAAGCTATTAATCATGCTGGACTTCTAAATGAGCAAAAGAGGGAACAATATTCTATTTAGTTGTTCATGGGGAAGTATCCACCTTCATTCAATGGGTCTTCGGGTCCATTTCTGGCTGAAAAATGGATTAATACCACAAAAATTTATTTTCAGTTCACTAATGTCCAGAACATGATAAATTCAACTTAGCAGTCTATCATTTGGAAAGTGAAGCTAATAAATGTTGGAATATTGTCAATAATATGAGGCAAAGAGATAAAATTGAATGCATACAATGGGAGGAGTTTAAGAACTTATTTTTCAATAATTAATTTCTTTATATTCTTCGAACAATGATAGAGAATGATTTCCTTGTACTTAAGAAAAACAACGATGATTCAGTTGATACCTATGAAGCAAAATTGAAAATACTACCAAGGTACTTTTCTTGAATTATTATACAACCTGAGAGTAAAATTGTTCTATTATTTAGTGGAATTAAACCAAGTCTTCTAATGTCATTATCCATAAGGGAATTAAATAGTAATGAAGAAATCATTTGATGATCTCTTAAGGTTGAGATATATTTTGGAGTAACCCATTATTATTATGACTTTGATAAGAAAAGAAAAATATAGTTTAAGGGAAAATCTATAAACGAAACTGAAAAGAAGATGATTTTTCCCTCATGCTCCATGTGTGGAAAGAAATTCTCTCTATGGAGCTCATATCAATTTTCAAAGAAGGGCAGTCAAATTCCATATTCTAGATCAATATATGATCACTTATCAGTGCAAGGATGAATATAACCTTCTAGTAGAAATTTCTTCCAATTTATGGGTCTTGTTTTCTATAAATGAAGATTATTTATCTCAAATGGTTGGGGAGAAACACATGATTTAGAATACACCCATTTATGGGAGTTTGAATATGTATTTCTAGAGGAATTGTCAGGTCTTCCACCAAATCGTGAAGTTGAGTTTTTAATAGAACTCGTACCAGGTGTTATGCCAGTTTCAAAGACACCCTATAGAATTTCCCCAAATGAGTTGCAAGAATTAAAGAAGCCACTCTAAGAGAATATTGATAATGGATTCATATGCCCTAGTGTGTTACTTTGGGGGAGAACATGTTTTGTTTTTTAGGAAGAAAGATGGATCAATGAGGCTCTGAATTGATTATCGATAACTTAACAAGATCATTGTAATGAAAAAATATCTTATTCCCCATATCTATAACTTATTCAACCAACTACTTGGAGCACAATATTATTACAAGATTGATTTTCATTTAGGATATCATAAATTAAGGGTTAGGAAAGAGGATATACCAAAGACAGTATTATGCACAAGGTATGGAAACAATTAATTTATTTTGGTTCCCTTCAGTCTTACTTATTCCCCCGCTATCTTCATGGATCTAATGAATAGAGTCTTTAGAGTCTATCTTGATCAGTTTGTGGTAGTCTTTATAGATTATATTATTTTCTATTCAAAGAGAAAGGAAGAACATAAAAATAACTTGAGAATTGTACTAAATACCCTGATAACATAGAAGCTTTATGAATTTTTTTCCAGCATGTGAATTTTGTTCTGCAGAATGTTTCTTTTTTGGGTCACAAAATATCAAGAGATGGGATATCTATAGACCTAGTATAAACAAAAGTTATTGAAATTTTGTTAAGACTGAAAATAGTAACTGATATATGATGTTTTCATGTTTTGGATGGATATTATAGATGTTTTGTGAATGTTTTTCACAATTATCTAATCCACTCACCAAGTTGAATCAGAATGGAGTTATGTTCCTATGGATGGAGGAATGTGAAGAGAAATTCAAAAAGTGAAAAATAAGGTTATTTCGTACACTTGTGCTCACATTGCCTTGTAGTGGGTAAAGTTCAGGGATCTATAGTGATCCATCCAAAACGTTGTTGGGTTGTGTTCTAATGAAAAATGATATGGTTATAGATTATGCCTCAGGAAAATTAAAAATTCATGAGAAAAAGTACCCAAATCATGATATGGTGTTAAAAGCCGTAATATTTTCATTAATGATATGGAGGAATTATATTTATGGTGAAAGGTGTGATATTTATTCTGATCCAAAAAGTTTAAAGAATATTTTCACACAAAATAAGTTGAATATGCATTGAAGAATATGGTTGGAGTTGATTAATGATTTTTACTACTTACTACATTACCACCCTGGGAAATAGTATAAGGTGGAATGTGCTTTGAGTCAAAAGGACTATGCTAGCCTGTCCATGATGAGGTTTCACAAAATATCCTATATTTAGGGATAGACAAAGGATGGATTGTGAAATTTTAAAAGAAGGGGAAATATTATCTTTTTCAAATGAATGTTAAACCATAAATATAATTGATGATTATGGAGGATCATAAGGAAGATGTAGATCTACAAAAGAAGTTGAGATATGTACCAGAATTCAACCTTGATTATGATGGAATAATAAGGTTCTAGAATCGGATTTGTTTTCCTCCCAGACCATAATTAAATAAGATGCTATTAGATTATGCTCATGGTTCTTCATTCTCTATTCACCGTAGTAGCACAAAAATTTACAGGGACCTGAAAGAGTATTTCTGGTGGGATGGAATGAAAAGGGATGTTTTTGAATATGTATCTTGATTCATGGTATTTTTGAAAGTTAATGATTAGAGATGGAATTCTAAGGGGGTGTTACAACCAATACCCATACCAAAACGGAAATGGGAAAACATCACTATAGACTATCTCGTAAGACTTCCCAAAACATCCAAAGTCAATAATTCTATCTCGGTTACAGTTGATCACATTACAAAGTCCGCACACTTCTTTGCTATTAGATAGATTTTCTTTTTTGATCATATTTCCATGATATATGCAAAGGAAGTGTTAAGATTTCATGGATTACCAATTTCCATTATATCCGATCAGGATATGTGGTTTACCTCAATGTTCTGAAGATTTCTTTAGCATTCTCAGGATACAGAGTTACATTTCAGCACTGCTTATCATCCTCAGATAGATGGTCATTCTGAGAGGACAATTCAAACTATAGAGGACGTGTTGAGATCTTGTTATATGGATTTCAAAGGAGGTTGGGATCAATACCTACCTTTGGTGTAATTTTCATACAATAATATCTTTCAGTCCAGTATTCATATGTCTTATTATGAATACCTCTATTTGAATAAGTGTATAACTACAACATTCTAGGATGAAGTTGGGGAGAGAAAGATATTTGGATATGATCTTGATGATGAAATTTCAAAAAATGTCAGATCTATTCAACAACACATAATACAAGCTCCAAGTCATCAAAGACATTATGTTGACAACCAAATAAAATACCTAGAGAATGATGTAGGTGAAAAAGTGTTTCTATGTATATCTCCCTATAATGGAGTAATGAGGTTTGGAAAGGAGGGACGTTTTACCCTAGTTATATCGGTCCTTTTGAAATTCTAGTTAGTGTTGGAATGTAGATTAATAATTGGATCTTCAACTGAATCTCTCTCAAGTTCATGATGTGTTTAATGCCTCTCTCCTGAGAAAGTATATACCTGATCCTTCACATGTACTAAACTCAAATTTCATACTGTTGGTGCATGATATCTCTTATGAATAACAATCGATAGAGATTATAGACCATAAAAACCAAAATTGATGAAACATGACCACTAACTTGGTTAATGAGTTTTGGAGGAACCATAAATTTAATGAAGCTACGTGGGAACTTGAGGATATGATGAGGGAGAGGTATCCTCGTATTTTTTAATCGAAGTGGTTAATTTTTATGGAGAAATTCAGTTTAAGAGGGTAGAATGTAAATCCCAGATGTTTTTATGATACATTTCTCTCTAATTTTTTTTATATTCCTCAATTGCTTCCATTGCACACAATCATGATTTTAAATGAACTGAGAGATCCATGAGTATAAAATAGATATTTTATCCAAGACATTAGGTTAGAGGGAATAAATATAAATAACTTATGAATATGTATGGTGAAGTCTTCCCCTACCAATTATTTATGAAAAATATAAATCAACTATTTTTTGTTAATAAATTGAGTGAATTACTATTAGTAGATGAAATTAATGAAATATATCTTATATAAAATATTTTTCATATTCATCTAATATATTCTTTTGTCATAGGGTATAAACAAACCCAATTTGATGTATATAAACCTATATTTTTTAAATGGGTAATTTTCAGCCTTTTAATGGAGAATCCCTTTTAAAGTAAGATTTCGACATATTAATAATTTTTATATGAAAACATAAACATGTTATTTTTAATCCGAATATAAAAATTTACTTTGGATGAATTTTTATGTTTTTTGTACTAACATTCAAATTTTTATGAATAGTAAAAATACACTATATTTGAATTGAAAACAAATTTTTCCATCGAAATAATTTATATGGTGAAATTATAATATTTAATTTTTTTTAAAGTATAAATATAATATATTTTTATCATTCAATATAATATATGTTATTAGAATTAATTTAACATTGAATTCAAATGTAAAAAACTTTCAATCTTTTGCAATGTTTTAAATTTTAAAACATGTTCTCTCTTGTCGACAAGGGGATTAATTTAAAATTTATTACTGCAATTTATTTGTTTTGAATTTTGAAAAATGGAATCCATATTTGGAATCTGCATTTCCAAAGTATGTAATTAGCTTTTTTTATTTTTTGGCATTAAGAATAGTAACTTTGGTAATTTTTATCAATATGGGAGAAGGAAAAAATGGGTTATTCAGGGTAAAAATATTATTATAATGTTAACATAACATATTTATTATTATCATTGGATTTGTATTTTTTAACCTAATTTCTCCTTAGGTCGAAATGGTATCCTTTGGAAACCATTTCGATGAGATTAAGACATTTAATATAATTTCTTTTATTTAATGGAATTTTTAATATGTATCACTCAAATTTTAATAACTAAATCATTTTAAATAAAAGGTTATACTAATGTTAATTTCGATTATAAATACTAATTTCAAAACTAATTTTTTTTTATTTATCATGATAATTTATTTTTAATTTTTATAAAATATATAATTACCTATATTGATTATTCATTAATGATGCATAAATTATTTAATTGATGAAAAATCAATAATATTGTTTTCATCAAAATAATAATACCCATTAAAAGACAAAAAAACATGACAAAATATTATATTTAGAGTATATCTAGCCCATAATAATCCAATGATCTTTTTATGGACCATTTGGAGTCTTATAGAAGGGATTATGACACTTATATTAATTTATTTAAAGTGATGTTTCCTTTGAATCCTTCATAATTTAATAAGTATAAGATTTTTAGTGATGGACTTTTCAGAAGATAAAATTGACTAAAATTATTATTATGAAATATAGTAGATTTTTCTTCATCATAGAATTTTATTTTTAATTGTTATTCAAAAAATAATTATATTAAAAAATTACACAAAATGGATGTAGTAATTATGTTATTAATCAAGATATCAAATAAATGTTTTTAAAAATATTGAAATAAATATAATATAGGATAATTAATACATAAAATTAATTTTATATATTAATTAAACATATTTTTAATATAATAATTTTTTTGAAGTTATATTTTTTATATTAATTATATTAAAAATAAATGAATTTAATAATATCAAAATTGACACCATTGATTGTTTATCAAAAATAATGTTTCATTAAATTATTTTAAAAACCGAAAACATTTTTAAAAAACTATATAACAATTATTATATTCTTTAAAACGTTATAAGGTATTTAATTAAGGTCTAATTGATATCAAATTAATTAAATATGGAACCTTTTTAATATTGAAATATTTGTTTCAATACTTAACAATTAAATAGAATAGCTAAGTGTTAATTAAAATTATAAGGTTTAAATTAAAAAAAAATGTATAAAATATATTTTTGATGATATTACATCCGTATCTCATATCATATTCGAATTTGGTGCATTTTTGAGATTTTTGGATTGGTTTTTATTTTATTTTAAATTAATATTTTTGGAGATCCCAAAAGGGCCCCACACCTCAGTTATAAAATGGAACCTCCACCCTCACCTCCTAACATCAATTTGAGCCTTAAAGCTCTGCCATCCACTGACCTTTTACCTTATCAAATTCTTTAGTTACATTATATATGTTCTGGTTTTCTTCAAAGACCAACTCTAGTGCTCTACAAGGAGATTTAGAGGAAGCGCGTCAAAGAAGAGGTAATATCCTCTACTGATTCATTCAAACTTATTTCTTCGTCTACTTCATCTTCATGAGTTATTTAATTATAAATTAATAAATATATAGTCACTTATATAATAATTTTTCTTTTATAACTATGAAACAACCATATTCCTCCTTATATCCATCCTACGAAAAAACAAAATCACCATGTGTGTGTACGTATGGTTTAACGTCTCCACGTTGGGGTGTAATCTATTTTTCACCTTCACCATATTTGGATGGGTATAATTAGGGAAATAATAAATATATATTATTATTATAACATGATATTGATTATTAAGTATCATAATCCCTCCACTCTAATACCATTCAACAATTATGGGATTGATATTGTCGCTCGTGTGTACGTATTGCCCACCGTCTCTCTGATGTGATGTCATTAATTCTACATGATATTTATTAAAAAATTATTATATAAATTTAAGGAATGAATAAATATGGTATATATTATTTTAATACCATTTTTAACGATAAAAATATGACCTTAGAAGTATAACTAAAACTTATTTGATAAAACATGCATTAGAACATAAAGCAGTTAATATCCGAATAACAAGTCACACTGAAATGTTACTAATAAAAAGATGATAATTTGATCATATATGATATCTTAAAAATGAATATTATTATTTAATAATTCAATGAATTTATTTATATAATTTCCTAAAAGGTTCGAATACAAAGTAAGGATATTAGACTTAAGGTAAAGGATAATTTTTCAATCTCATTATCATCTGAGATTGTTTATTCATAAGTATTTACTGGGGTATATTTGTCATCCACATCCATATTCCCCAGAAATTTAATAATATTTCTATTCATATACAATTTTTTAAATTAAAATTTACCCATTAGTGAATGTTTACTAAACAGTATAAAATGAATCATTTGTCATTATTCGATACAAGGTAATTTTTACTTTTCCCGCAAAAGTACAAGGAAAATGTTTTTTTATATTAAACATCACGAACGGATTTTTACGTCTTCATAAAAACTTATTACCATGAATCTTCCTATACTTTATTTCAAGTTTATTGGAAAATAAATTATTCTATTTTAAATTTTTTTGACATTTTGATAAAATAAAATGTTCTTGATGAAGAAAACATATTTTCCTCGTGAATTAATATCAAGTGTTTTATAAAAATTATTTTCCATTAAAGATGACATTATTTAATAATTTTATGTTGATATCCCTATCATTAATATGGTTTATTGTGTTTATTATTGAATTATATTTATGAAATCCATTTTTTTACATAGATTATGATGGAATGATGATTAATAAACATATTTTAGTTCTTAGGTTATGCTATGATTAATGATTTATGTTTTTGTGGAACACGTTAGAATGATTTCATTATGATATGGGGGGACCTTTATGTCCCTCCATTTTATTGGGTAAATATTTATATCTGATAGGATATACAAGGCTGGAATAAGAACTGATCTCCGTATAGTAATGCGGGGTTGGGATAAGGAGTAAACTCACTTCAGTAATGGACTTTTTTCACTAGAATGGTCTTTGAAATAAGTATTGACTAATATGAAATGATTTTCTATGCTTATGTGTTTTCCACAATATCTATTGTCTTATGTTATGACTTTTTGTATTACATTAATTGATTTTTACGAACATTCGTGATTTATCCCATGGAAAGATTTCACAATCTTTCACATATTGGATAATATTTTCAAATATTATGTTCTTATGTCTTATGATTAAGATATAATTGATATTTCCCTTATTTACCTTTAATAAGACTCTAGGCATACTCTTTCTTATGTTTCCTTTCCCTAGGTCATGGGGAAGGTTATTAATTAAGATATTTCTAAAAAGAGTCTAGTTATGATGAAATAAGTGGGAGACAATGAATATCTCATATGAACAAGTTTTCTATCTCTCCCATTTACTAATGATACAATACCTATATGGTCTTTTCATGTCTTTGTTAAATTCTTTAAATAATATTCTTAAACATTGAAGTAATATCAATGTATGTAAAGTATGGTGTTTAATAAAAAATTTGTTCAAACTATGATTTATGCTCAAGAATACATAAACACCATAGAGGTTAATTCTACTTTAATTACTAAGGATATTCACAAAAAACCAAAATTAAATTATAAGGTAGAGACCTTTTAAACTTTTGGTAGAGAAAATATCACATAAAAAACCATAGTAAAGGAAATGAGAAGATTAATAAATAATATTGACATAATAGGTTTACGTATATGCCAAGAAAAGTTACCTATTATAATTTTGGAAATCCAGGATATATTTGTTACACCCATGATTTAATAATATATTTCTCTTTAAATAATTTAGTTTTTTAATAGAATTCTCTACACACAACACTAATTTTAAACGTACCACGATATTCTATTAAAATATTATTTAATATAATATTTATCACTTAGTCATGGGGTTGCTGGGTATTAGTTGGAAAAAATAAATTATGAAAATATATTTTCTACACTTTTATTAAAAATATTATTTAGTTATTTTTTAATTATAAATGATAACAAAAAATCATTTCAAATAAAGGAGCGGTATTTTAAAACTCTTTTTATATGCACTATGTATTTTTACCCTAACAAATTAAATTTAACTCTATTGGTGAATAATTTTAATGAAATTAATATATTATATATTCAGTAAAATCCTTTAACATTAATCTAATATTTTTATTATTCGTAGGATTATAATATATCCATATATATGATTAAAAAAATTATTTTTCCTAAAAAATGTTCCTTTCCTATTTTTCACATTTATAATAAATTTAATTTCATCTATTTATAAGTAATTAATTAGATAAAACGAATTTAATATTTTGAATTAGGACATTCAAATTTGGTAAATATGAATGTTTTATATTTTATCCATATGAATAGTAAAAGTCAAAAAATTATTAATTGAGTAAAGGGTAAATCTGGTAATTCTAGGTTAAAACTAAGTTATAAGGCCAAAATTATTCATACTAATTATTATTTTCTAAATGAAATTCTAACCATAATAATGTAGTCATGAAATTGTGATTCTAATGGACACTTGTCCCTAAAAATTACTTGTATATTATTCAAATCGATGATATTTAAAAAATGTAACTCGTTTAGTTTTAAATATTATTTATGTGTCGATATAAAAAAACTAGTTATTACTGACTATTAATATAAATATTGTGAAAAATAAATTTTAATTCATTAATTTAATTTTTTTATAGTTTTCAGGTATTATATAATTTCCAAAAATTGTTATACAATACCAAAATAGAAATTATTCAATTTATAAAAAAAAATGAAATAAATGATTTTGAAATTAAAAAATGTAATATTATTTGGGTAATTTTGAGTGGTACATAAATTTTATAGGTTAATGTTCAATATTATGGTTTTTTTAAATAATTATATTCAAATTAAAACCATTTATTTATGTATTTAGTCAAATTAAATGAATAGTTTCAAAATTTGAAATAATGGAATTTTATCAACATATTATTTTTTTTATCATATAAAAATTATAAAAATCCTGAAATTTGGAAATATGGTTATGATATGGTCTAAAGTATTATAAATGTACTATTAAGTGTCCAATTTGTACCATATAATTAAAAAATAAAACCCAATAATATTAAAAAAATGGTGACCGATGTTTAAATAAAAAACTTTTTTTAAGGGAAAATAAAAATTATAAGGTTTGAAATTACACCAAAACATTTCTAAACAATAATTTTAATTAGATATAAATCCATTTCATCAATTTAGTTAAATCCATGTCCATGTGAGTTAATTTATATTGTGAATGAATTTATTTTAATTTAATCTTTTTTAAAACTCCAAAGTACCCATCACCTTAATTAAAAAATAGAAACCTCATAAATCACTTTTTTACACCACATTAAACCTTATTTATTGAGTAAAAAACTAAAACATTATCTTATTAAATTCTCTATCAATATTCTATAGGTGTTTTTCTCCCTATAAGACCAATCCTAAATCCCTTAACATAATATTTAAAGGAGTCGTTTCAAAGAAGTAGTAATCACCTTGACTGATAACTTTTTTATTTATTGTTCTATTAACTTATCTAAAACAATTATATTATTAAAAATATTTTATCTTTTTTATCCTTATTATACTAAAATGATATTATTAATATTAAAACTCCATTATAAATCATCTTACCCATCATATAGGATGTGAAAGTGTTGCATGTGCGTACATACGATTTATTGTCTCCACGTAGTGATAAAATTCATTTATCATCACAATATTTTAGTGATTTTTATTTTGATGGGATTAGTATTTTTATAATATATTTATTAAACAATTATAATTTTTAATTGATAATATCATTTCTATCTTCTTACCTGTCAATCCACTTGGAAATAATAACATCGCTTGTGTGTACCTATGGACAACCACCTCCACTAAGTGATGTGATTTGTATGTATTTTTATTTTAAATGCATGGTCATAAGGATGGATATTTTTTATGTATATTATTTAAATAAAATAATAATGATTCTGAAATGATGAGTTATTATTTACCTTTATTTTGTTCCATTCTTAGAAAAATGCCAATAATGCTCATTGTTTCTCACAGAATCCGGGGATGACCTCCTTGACGGGAGATTCAAACGTTCCGATCGGTTTCTAACGGGTTTGTTCGCAGAACCGGAAACATCCAATGATTCCACATCCGTTTGGACCTACTTTCCAAAGGTAGCCGCTCATTAGCTTGTGGACTTATGAGGCTTAGGAATTTGCATTGGTCGAGAGGATGGGAGGTCGGACTCATCACACCTTTTTGAGGGGAATTATTGTCTACTCCGGGACTCTCTTTATAGATTTAAGTTATGTTCGTGAATCCTTATTACATTACCAGGTATAAAATGTGCTTTCCTTTTAGTTTTAACAATCAATGATTAAATATGCAAAGAAATTTAGAGAATCTTTTATATGTATTCGAAGTTCTTCATCAATAGAGAATCATCTATATCTGTTTAGAGATTCCTGGTCAATGGTATCCTTCAAAACATTTATATAAAAGTCTCTTGGTCATTTATGATGACCAGGATGATTTTAAAGCCACTCAGTGGGGCACTTGAATTTTATCTTCATTCAGAAGGACAGGGATTATTTCAAAGTTGGGATCGAACCCATAAATGGGCTACCTACGTATCCTTTGTTTTGGAAAAGGAATCAGAACCCACGTAGTTCGAGAAATGAAGTATGATGTTTATGATTGATGGCTCAAAGATGAATGTCATAATTACTTTTACACTCTAAGCTCATGTGAGTCATGCTCGGTGTGAGAAACAAGAGGTATTGGTAAAATTTAGACAATTGTGCCATGAAAGATGGAATCATAAGAATTTGTTTGGGGCTTATGTATGGATGACTACCCAGATAGATGAAGGTTTAGGATTTACATTTAGGGAGAAAATCCATGAACAGGGTCCATAAAGTTATATGTGCTTCATGGAGATTTGAATACTCTAATCTTGGGGCTTACTCCTAAGGAGGATGCCCAAGTTAGGAGGGTACTTATGATGGGGTTTTACTCCTAAAAAGGAAACCCAAATCAAAGGTAAATTATGGCTGGTTAAGAGAAATTTAAGGGGACTTGGGGCTTATTCCTGAAAAGGAGACCCAAGGTTATGACTGAGTCTTATTCCTGAAAAGGAGACACAGGTTAGGGGAATTGGGGCTTATTCTTTAAAAGGAAGCCCAAGATTATGACTGAGTCTTATTCCTGAAAAAGGAGACTCAGGTTAGGAGACTTGGGGCTTATTCTTTAAAAGGAAGCCCAAGATTATGACTGAGTCTTATTCCTGAAAAAGGAGACCCAGGTTAGGGATTAAGGTTTGGGGCTTATTCCTGAGGAGGATGCCCATATTTTAGGTTGGGGCTTACTCCTAAGAAGGATGCCCAAGATTAAAGGACTTGATTGGGGCTTACTCCTGAGGAGGATGCCCAAGATTGGGAACTTTAAGAATTTGGGGCTTACTCCTGAGGAAGATGCCCAGATTAAAGGTTTTATAACTGGGTATTATTCCTGAAAAGGAGACCCAGGTTAAGATTCTCTCATCTTAAAGGATGAGGTTGAATGAATGAACTCTCCGTATTTTAGTGACATAAGGATATTTAAATCACTAGACTTTGAGAGAGATTCCATAGAATTCCTTTCAGATAAGAAAGTCAAATCAAGAAATCATGCCATAAATGGCTTTGAAGAGTGTCTTGAAGACTGAATCTTGAAAAGGAAAGGTGAAATGGCTTAAGAGGGGTAAAAATGGGCAAGATGGGCACCCAAAAAGATAGGGTCGCGCAAGTCTTTCAAGGCGCGCAAGTCTTCCGTGGGCGCGCAAGTATTGGTCGCGCAGGTATACCTGCGCGACACATAGTGTACTTGCGCGATTTTCAACCAGCATTGAAATACTTGAGCGACTCTTTTTTAAACCCTTTAGAATGTTCTCTAGGTTCTTCCAAAAAAGGAACGCGCAAGTTATATTGAAGGAAATAAGTCGGTGCGCAAGTGTTTGATCAGTTTCAACACTTAGGCCTTCCTTCTTCTCTTTAGATCTTCCGTTCTAGGTAAGAAATTACCTTAGAAGTGTTCCGGAAGCTTTGAGAAGACACTTGGGCGTCGGGAGCTTCAATCCAAGTTTCTGGAAAAAGATCCTCTTGAATGGGGGGCCCACAGGGTCTATTTATAGGCAGGAGAAGACCCTAGGCGGTTACCGGGCGGTTATCACTTAGGTCGCGCAAGTCACATGGGCGACCATGAGGCGGCGCGCAAGAATACCTGCACGACCACTAGGCAGCGCGCAAGTACTTGCACGACCACTAGGCGGCGCGCAAGTGTACTTGCGCGACCATGAGGGAACTTGCGCTACCTAGGGGAAATGTTCTCCTTGTTCATCCCTTTGTCGATTTTTTGATGTTTCTTCAAAGGATTAATCACTTTGGACTCAGATATTCCCCTATTCCGATCTTTAGATTCTGTGACGAAAGGAGCGTCAACAAAAGTCCCCCCTCAGAGTTGGATCCGGAAAGAAATGAGGATTTGACTCTGAGGAAATTGAATACATTCAAAGGAAAAGGGGGCGCGCAAGTCTTCAGGGCATAGAGGGCAGCGCGCAAGTGTGCTGGAACTTGACTTTTATTCAGAGTCTCGTTGTCTTTTGTGGGCAGTTTAAAGTCATGCATGTCGGACATAAAGGGGATAATGTTTAAGGTCGAAATAGCATTGACCAAAAATGGATTAAAATTGATTCAATTCCTTGAAAATTTATCTGAAAACAAATTACCAAACTCAAGTATGAGAGAAAATATGTAAACTATGGCTTAAGAATATTTGAATCTGAGGAATGATATGAAAAAGAGCTAAAAGGCATTAGAAGAAGTAGTTTCCAAGAATGAAGTTACTATTATTTAACAAAACCCGTTAGGGGGTTGAAATATGCAGGGCCACCTATGGGCATTGGCTGCATAGTCAAATAAATAGTATCTTTCGGCTGACAAGTCTGTTATGTGGACTGTTTATGCAAGGCCACCTATGGGCACGTGCTGCATAGTCAGGCAAAAGAACTCCCAGAAATTTACTTTCCTAATGCTAAAAGCCAGTGAATGTTTATGGAGATTCAAATTTTCTAAAGTATAGAGTTTGTTGTATGGAAAGAGGTACTTGAATATGGAGAAGATATTTCCAAACAAGAATATCGAAGAACTGGATGAATATCACTCCTACGAAGGTCTGACCCAAACGTAGGGAAGAAGAATAAACCATAGACTTGAATACTTTCAGATCATGAAAAGTGATATGGGACAAATATGTTAAGGATTGCTATTTTTTTGCGGATCCCTACATACTGTCGTTTAAGACAAATAAGGACAAAAGAGGCATTCTTCCCAAGAATGAAGTTACCATTATTTAACAAACCCGTTAGGGGGTTGAAATATGCAGGGCCACCTATGGGCATTGGCTGCATGGTCAAATGAATAGCATCTTTTGGCTGACAAGTCTGTTATGTGGACTGTTTATGCAAGGCCACCTATGGGCACGTGCTGCATAGTCAGGCAAAAGAATTCTCAGAAGTTTGACATTTTTGTGACTAGAAGTCGTGAAAAGGGTTATGAAGATCTGAAAATATTTAAGGTTAGGATTATAACACATAAAGATGGGTATTGTCCAATGTATATAGAGATACATAGGTCAATGAAAACCATAATCATGTTGTGGCTGGGTCCTGAATTGAAACTTGGACTTCACTACGTATCTCATAAGAATGAGAATCAAGCCATACGTAGTTCTTGAAATGCAGTTTAACGTTGTGCAGGATGAAAGTATGAGTGATCTTAGTTTAGGGTCATAGAATTCAGACCATAATAATGAATACACAGTGTGTGTTTTCATGAGGACTTTTCAGCCAAGGGACTGAAAGTGAACTTTGGGGTTAGGCCCAATAGACTTGGGACGGATTCGTGGGGCACTCTAATTTTCCTACGTATCCCATAAGGATGGGAATCAAGTCCACATAGTTCTAGAATTACCCTTTGTACAAATTTGGTTCGTACATGTGAAGGGTGAAAGGGGACTTTAGTGCAATGATGGTTTAACCTGAGATAAAATGTTTAGGCATTACCATGTATGCACGTAGTCTTTTGAAAATGAAACATGATTTTAAAAAAAATCAATGTCAATAATGGTTCCTTCTCAAATGAGGAAATCAAAGAATATTGTAGTTTATTGTCGTACCGGACAAAAGTGTTGTATAGTTTAACGTCATATAACAAGGACGAAAGTGAATCAATGTAAAGATATTGATTCCAGGGGCGGTTTCACAAATCAACATCATATGAGGTTGTGGTGAACTGATGTGAAGAGATTGTTTTTGGGCTTGAACCCTGGGAGGTTGCCTACATACCCAGCCTGGAGGGCGAGGATCAAAGTCCGTGTAGTTCAATTAAAGAATGAATTAATGATCAAGTTGTTCTAGTGGACAATGATCTAATAAAAAAAATTGTTGGGACTTACACATGGTTAGTGGCCCAAAGGGAATGTTATGGTTGACGTTCGCTCTAAGCTCACGTGAGTCATACTCGGTGTGAGAAACAAGAGGTAATAAAAACCTTAACGATGCACAGTTTAATGTCATGTAGGACATAAAAAAGGGACTATGCAGTTTAAAGTCTTGCAGTTAGGACTATTTGTGCTGCACAGTTTAGTGTCATGTAGCAGGGACAAAATACAGTTTAATGTCATGTAGGACCTATCAAGGATTTTCTGTACAGTTTGGCGTCATGTAGTTAGGACGATGGGGATAAAATAGTTTAACGTCATATTGGACGAAAGGGGGACTGTGCAATTTAATGTCATGTCGTAAGGACAAAATAACACACCATTTATGTCATGTTGGACGAAAGTGTGAATAGTTTAAGGTCATATGCATGGACCGTGGATGGTGCAGTTTAATATCATGCTGGACCTTTGATGATTATACAATTTAACGTCTTTTCGGACGTGAGGGACTTTTATACAGTTTAGTGTCATGTAGTTTAGGACGTCACAGTTTAACGTCTTGCTGAACATAAGGGATTTGAAAATAGTTTATGGTCATATACATGGACCAGGGATGATGCAGTTTAAGGTCATGCTGGACGGTTTAGGGATCTTTTTCACAGTTTAATGTCGTGTGGGACGAAGTTGCAGTTTAAAGTCATACTGGACCATTGCTGTACAGTTTAAAGTCATGTAGCTAGGACTAAGGTGAACCAATATGAGGATATCAATTCTGGGGACTTTTTACAGTTTATCGTCATGCTGGACGTTGAAAGTGCCACACAGTTTAATGTCATGTTGCTAGGACACAATATAGTTTAATGTCATCTCGGACAAAATATAGGATCTTCTGTACAGTTTAATGTCATGTAGATAGGACACAATAACAGTTTAATGTCATGTAGGACAATATATAGTTTAATGTCATCTCGGACATATCATGAACCAATGTGATTGTTTTGGATCTGGGAACAATATTTTGTGTTTATACAAAATACTTCTTCAGAAATCTGGCATTAGTTGGAGTCGT
Source organism: Viscum album (assembly GCA_963277665.1). Lineage (NCBI taxonomy): Eukaryota > Viridiplantae > Streptophyta > Magnoliopsida > Santalales > Viscaceae > Viscum > Viscum album. Next base: position 978,056,628 of record OY728125.1, read on the forward strand.
GATGTGTTCTCCATCCATTGAGATCAGAGAATACGCTCCATTGGAGTAGACCTTATGTATTAAATAAGGTCCTTCCCATTTTGGTTTAAGCTTGGGAGGCTTCTTTCCTGGTATCATTGGTGCTCTGAGAACCAATACCAATTCTCCCTGAATGAATGAACGAAGACGAACTTTTTTGTTAAAAGCTCGTGCTACCCGATTCTGATAGATTTCCAAGTGGTGAAAAGTGCACAATATTTTCTCATCTAAATGTTCCAATTCATTCAACCGCTTTTGGGATTTCTCATCTGTTGATAACTGATCACAAATGGCTATTCTGAGTGAGGGCAATTGAACTTCAATTGGAAAGACTGCTTCTGTTCCATATACCAATGAATATGGAGTAGACCGCGTTGCATTGCGAGTGGTAGTCCGATAAGCCCATAAAGCATGAAAGAGTTTATCAGGCCATGACCTCTTATCTTTATCCACCATCTTTTGTAGTATATTTGAAAGAGTCTTGTTGAAGGCCTCTATCTGGCCATTAGCCGCTGCATGATATCGAGATGAATGGTTGGCCTTAATGTTGTATTCTTGATACAATTTCTTTACCTCAGAAGAACAGAAGTTGGTGCCGTTGTCCGTCAATATGGTATGAGGGACACCAAATCTAGTAATGATGTTAGACTTGATGAAGCTAACAATTCATTTAGAACTGACTTCTTTGAGAGGTACTGCCTCTGCCGATTTGGAAAAGAAATCAGTAGCAGTAAGAATGTACTTAAACTGCTTGGCCGTAGCTGAAGGGTAAGGTCCCACCACATCCATTCCCCATGTGGAAAATGGCCATGAGTATTTAGCTGTATGAAGTAACTCGGGAGGTTGATGAATGAAGTTGGCATATACTTGGCATGAATGACACTTCTTTGTGAAATTAACACAATCTTGTATCATTGAAGGCCAGAAGTATCCAAGCCTTCGAATTTGATCAGACAATCTACGTCCAGACTGGTGGGCACCACAGACCCCTGCATGCACTTCTTTTATGACAGCCATTGTCTCTTCACCATCAATACATCTGAAGAGAACTCCATCAAAACCACGTTTGTGGAGAATTTTTTCGAGGTGGTTTGGACCATCATAAAGAGTAAAATTGACCACACGTCGCTGAATTTGTTCTTTCTCGGATCTATTGGGTGGAAGTGTTCCATTTTGAAGGTATTCCTTGATAGGTGACATCCATCCTGTAGTATGACCATACGGTTCAGGAATGGGACTAATTTCATTAATTTCCTCTGTTCTGACTTGAACATAAGGTGAAATTGCACGACGGTGGGCAATACAGATGGTTGTCTCGTCCCGATTTGGATCTGCTAAAGCTGTGGCTATATTAGCCAGTGCATCAGCTTGAGCATTTTGTGATCTTGGGACATAAGAAAATGTCGGTTCTGAAGGGAATTCCAACATTAACTCTCTGACGTAATCATACAAAGGGATTAATTCTTCTTTTCTGATGGCATAATCCCCATTGACTTGTTTGATTACCAGGTCTGGATCACCTTTCACCTTTAAGTGATTCACTTGTGCTTGAAGCCCTAACTCCAAGCCTGTAATGAGAGCTTGTTATTCAGCTTCATTATTGGTACCACCTTCCCACAACAAAAAGGAATAAGGTAACACTGCCTTATTTGGAGAAATGAGCACAATTCCTAAAACAACTTTGTTGAATTTAGGATTTTCCATTTTCTTCCCTGTTGGACTTCTAGAAGCACCATCAAAATACATTTCCCATGTTTGAGAAATCTCTTGAATAGAGAAAACTTCCTCATCAGGGAGTTCGATATCTGAATATGTGTCTTCCACTGAAGGATGTTCAGCCAGGAAATCAGCCAGAGCTTGGCCCTGAATTGCCTTTTGAGACACATACTGGATGTCGAACTGCTGTAGAATAACCGCCCACCTTGCCAGACGTCTTGTAAGCATTGGATGACTAAGGATGAATTTGAGTAGATTATTACGAGATACCAATTGGACCTCGTGATGTTGCAGGTAGTGTCTCAGTTTCTGAACTGCAAAGATTAATGCTAGGCAGCACTTTTCAATACTCGAATACCAGGTTTCTGCTTCAAGTATAGTTCTACTGAGATAGTAGAGACTATTTTCATTCCCAGCATCATTCTTTTGAGCGAGAAAGGCACCCAATGATCGCTCTAAAGCTGTCACATAGAGGATAAGAGGCCTACCCTCAACAGGTGGAATGACTATTGGTGGACTCAAGAGGTATTTCTTGAGAACATCAAATGCTTCTTGACATTCTTCAGTCCACTGGTAAGTGACTCCTTTCTTCAATAATTTGGTAAAGGGTAAACTTTTGCCTACCAAATTGGCGATGAAACGCCGAATATAGGCTAAGTGTCCTTGAAGTCCTCTTAATTCATTCAAATTCTGAGGAGGTGACATACCAAGGATTGATTTGGTCTTCTCAGGATCGACTTCAATACCACGATGTCGTACAACAAAGCCGAGGAATTTTCCTGAGGTTACCCCAAAAGCACATTTTAAGGGGTTCATCTTCAAATTATGTTGTCGAAGCTTGTGGAATACGACTTCCAAATCTTCCAAGTGATCAAAATGTTGTTTGGATTTAACCACCAAATCATCTACATAGCATTCAACAAATTTCCCTAGAAAAGGTTTGAAGATACGATGCATGGCGCGTTGATATGTTGCACCTACATTCTTTAAACCAAAGGGCATCACCCGGTAACAAAAAAAACCTTGACGAGCTCTGAAGGCTATATATTCCTCATCTTCTGGGGCCATTCGGATCTGATTATATCCATAATATCCATCCATGAAAGAAAGTACTTTATAGCCAGTCGTCGCATCAATTAAGAGTTCTGTAATCGGAACTGGGAAATCATCTTTAAGACAATACCGATTAAGATCTATGAAATCGATGCAAACCCTAATTTTTCCATTCTTCTTCTTTACAGGGACAATATTAGCCAACCACTTGGGATATTGAACTTCTCTGACGAAGTTAGATTTGATAAGCTTATCCACTTCAGCCTCGATTTTGGAAGCATAGGTTGGGTGTGTTCTTCTTGCGGCTTGCTTGAATCCTCGATGTTCTTTTGGCAAACCCAAATGATGGGTGGAAACATCAGGATCAAGTCCAGGAATCTCTGTATAATTCCAAGAAAAAATATCTTTATTTTGCTTTAGAAAAGAAATATACATCTCTTGCTCTTCAAGGGTCATGGCCGCACTAATTAAAGTGGGGCGTGGATCTTTCTCTGTACTCAGATTTACTTCTCTGAGTTCATCCACAGTGGTAGAGATACCCTCTTCAAATGCTGGAGGATCATCTCTAAGATCTTCCTCTTCCTCTTCATCATGTGTTATTTCTTCCGTTTCTACTTGCAAAGTAGATGAAAAAACGAAATTCTCATGATCATAAGAGATGTCAAAATTTTCACATTTTGATGAAGAAGCTTCCATTTCTGACCCTATTGATGATAAAGGGTCTTCTTTGGGAAATAAAGAGGAGATGATGGATTGAGAATCGACATCAATATTCACCTCTGGTGTTACTATAACTTCTTCTGGCCTGATTAGCGAAGTATAGACTTGTTGGATTTCAGCAAACGAAATGAAAATGTCACCACTTATGCTTTCATCACTGCTTGGTAAGTTACCAATTTCTCCCATGTTGTCTGGCTCTATTTCCGTAATTGACATTATGGATCTTTCCGTAATAGTATTTTGATTTGGGCCTATTTTGTCAATTTGACTGATAGGTAACACATAATCTCTACTCACATGTGAAAATGGATTTATTGGAATTTTTTACAAATCATATGGAGCATTAACTTTGGTAATTTCCTTCATTGTATATTTTTCTCTTCTCTTCATGTGATAAAATTCGGCCACAATGTATTGAGACTCACATGTCTTGAACGGGGCCTTATCACCATACAATGTTCCAACTTGACCATCGAAACAGTATTTGAGACATTGATGGTATGATGACGGAATAGCTGCATGCTGATGTAGCCAGGGTCTTCCAAGAAAGATATTGAAAGCTGAGTCTTGATAAAAAATCATGAAATCCGAATTGGAAACAAGATCTCCAAACTGAGTTCTGAGCGTAACTTCTCCCAGTGGTTCTTGTTCATTTTTATCATATCCTTGCAACATCATGGTAGAAGGAGATAAATCAGATTCCGTGAGGCCCAATCGACGAAGTGTGCGAATGGGCATGAGGTTGACTCCTGAACCATTGTCAATGAAAGCTCTTCGAACATCTATACCATTTACTTTGCTAGATAAGTACAAAGGTTCTATGTGCCCATGCACAACATCATCTTCATCTTTATCAGTAAAATATATCACTGCATGGAATTCTTCAGGATTATTCTCTATGTGATAGATTTCAGCTGCAGCAATTTCAGCTTCAAACTCCTGAGGACTTGACAAAGCTTCGATGAGTGCTTCCCGAAGATCTCTTGACAGATTAAAAGCATCCAAAATTGATAACTTGGCTGGTACTTGGGCCAAGTGTTTCAATATATCATACTTTTGATCTAGAGGTCTGCGTTTCCCAATAGGAATATGCGGTTTAGCAGGTACCTTGGAGGTAGATGCTTTGGAAGCTGATGCATCTTGTATTGAAGTTGGCAACATCCTTGGTTTTGGAAGATTAGACTGATTAGATCCATTTACTTGCTGAGATAAAGAAGATGGAACCTTTAATCGGTCTTCCAAAATAACTGTGCCGAAGCTGAGTTGGCCATTGGCAGAAGAACTTGCTTGTTCTTTTTGAGCTCGCTGAAGGGCTCTACCACGAGTTTCTGCTGCATATACAGTGCTAGCAGGGGTAGAATTAGAGTACTGGCTTTGGAAAGATCCACATCTTCCCCTATATCCTGAAACTCTAGAACTTCCTCGGGTTCCCTTATTTGATACAGGGAATTCAGGCTCATCAAGACTAGAATATGAATCTGTTAATTGAATCATATTAACAGAACCAAAGATTAACTCTTCGTCTGATAAAGACTCTGCCTGGTTATCCTGTTTAGGCTGTGCCGTTTGGTGGGACGGTGCCCGTGGCTTTGAAGTAGATGGCATGAAATCTGCCAGAGTCAAAGACAATTTAGGCTTTGATACATACTCATCTTCTCCTGATTCCTCTTTCTTCTTTGAATTGCGCTGCCCTTTTGAGGATTTGTCTTTTGATGGAGGCTTTACTACAGCTTTTGTTGGAGACACAATTGGCTTCTTCAATTGTGTTCGCAAAATGGAATGGGTCCGATTGATTGTCTTTATGACCATCCAATCATCATATTTTTTTCGCAGTTTTGCTTTTGACTTCCTGCCACTCGCCTCCTTCTTCTGGATCTGTAGCGGTAATACACGCTACATGAGCTGAAGAACCCTTCAATTTGACTTGTCCCAAGTCGACCATCTTTTGAAGGAGGTCTTTAAAGACAAAACACTCCTGGATGGGATGCCCCAACATTTGATAAAAGGGACAATAATTGCGACGGTCTTCATATCCTTCCTTGTTTGGCCTCTTCGGCACTGGTAATTGAACCAAATTATTTTCCAGAGTTGAAATGAAGTAACCAGGAAATTGCTCACTTCGGAAAGAGTATGTTTTACTCTTTATATCCTCAAATTGTTTTCGTCGTTGATCTTTTTGATCATTTGGACGAAACAGCCTTTGTTGTTGGCGTTCAGGAGGTGGAGCCCTTCGAGAAGATGAAGGTTTTGAAGTAGAAATAGGTACAGGTGCCTGTTTAAGCATAATTGTAGCAGTTTCTTCTTTACCCATTCATCTTCCTGAAGCTGATGGAATTACACGAGATTTAACCTTAGCCTGTATAAGGGAATCTTCAGTCTGTTCAGCGATTGAAGTACGGTCTCGAAACCCTCCTGTGTATTTCACAGGGATCAATGGCGTGCGTAATTCGTCACGCAAATTTGCCACACAGATTGGCAACAATTCCTCCTGGGGGAGTGCTAAACTCAAGGAATATGTTAATCCCTTCCAACGAGCAATGAAATCAGAGACTCTTTCATTCTCCCTTTGCTTGCAGTTTGTAAGATCGAAAACTGTCGTTTTTGGAAATGTTGAGCTAAACTGAAGAAGGAATTTTTGACGAAGATCCTCTCATCCGATGACTGACTGGGATTGCAAGCTTGTATACCAGACAAAAGCTGGTCCTTGCAAGGTTCGCACGAAGCATCTGAGTTTCACTTCTTCTTGCTGCTCTGGAGTTCCCATCATAGGATCACAACAAGACACATAATGCGTCAAATGTTGTTCAGGGTCGCCTGATCCATTGAATGTAGGGAAAATAGGGTTTCCAAAACTGGATGGAGGAGACATTGAATCTACCCATTCAGGGTAAACTTTCTTTTCAGGTTGAACTTGCGCCCGTTTCCCTTCCATAGTTTCTTACCGAGCTGTTAATGTCTCAATAGTAGTTATTAACTTTTGAGAAACGTCAGGTTGAACTTGGTTTTGGGTAGGTGCAATGAATGGAGCTTGGACAGACGTTGTGGTTGGTGCTGCAACTAATGGTAGTGCTGCCAACCGTTGTTGCGTTTGACCCATAGGATTAGACCTCTGAGGGTGTACTGATAGAGGAGGATATTCTTGATCCATCTCAGTAGTTACAACAAATTCCTTCGGCTGTCGGACTTCAGAATTCTTAAGAAGAAGACTACTCCGGAGTAGTTCTGCATTCAACCTTCTTAATTCTTTCATTTCTTCCTCCTGTTGTGCAAACCTTTGCTCTAATGAGAGCGATTGACCTCCTTCAGAGGAAGGGTGAGAAGTAACCTGATTATTTTATTTCCCCTTATTGGATCCTTTTCGGAGAGGGGGAAGTGGGTTACTTAAAGCAATACCCAAATTCTAGGTAAGCCTTTGATTACGTGTGCACACACCTTCTTCATTTAGGTCTGTGTGCGCGACTTCTTGAGCAGGAACCTCTTCGTCTGATCCCTCTGATTGAGCCTCATCTGGTGAATCAGCAGCAACGACATTGATGACATTAATGGATGTATATTGCATGGAATCCTTTCTATCGGCATTTCTGTGATATTGTCTCCTTCCATGTCCATGATGAGACATGGCATTCCGTTGACTTGATCCCTCAGGAATTTCTTGGAGAACCATCACTTGGAGAGAATATCCTGAAAGCTTGGCTCTTCGTTCCTCTTGAGGCTTATTCCCTAATCGAGAGAATACTGACTTTCTCTGAGGGAGGAATTGAGGATTTGAAAAAGTCCCCAGTCCGGTGGACTGGGGATGTTCCTGCAGCTTCAGCTCAACTCCTCGAATCCCATTTGTTGACTCTGAGGGTTGGGTTAGAGAAGTCCCCAGTCTAGCAAGCTGGGGTGTCTCTTGACATGCTATGTCAGAGATCTTCTTAAAATCTCTCTTGATCTTGCGAATCTTAGTTCGGAAATTAGCTGGATGCATTAACCTGTATCCACTTTTATCACCTGGTTCAACAGACCGTTGGATGATTTCCGAAACTTCTGTCATTTGATGACGTGTTTTCTCCAGACGAGAGGCTTGTCCAATATTCTCGCCTGCTTGATGTAGGAGCAATTCAACAACCTGTTCTCTATATACTTGATTTTGAGAGGAACTAGTTGAAGCTTGTTCTTGAGCAAGCTTTTGATTATGAACAAATCCCATTGACTGTGGCCGGCCATGGGCAATAACATTGCATGAGACCATTTTCGGCGGGCTTTGCTGACCGGAAAGCACTGTGAAATGTAGTGCTTCGTGAACACCCCATCCTCTGATATGAACATCAGATGGAGCATTGGAAATTAACTGACGCAATCTTCTTAGTGCGCCAAGGCATGAACGTTGAAGGGTTCTCTGTTGCTTTTCAGCCTTCGGATACCGAGAAACTGATAGAGATGCCAAATCAATCTGGCGTTGTAACCCTTCTATTATCTTAAGATGATTTTCATATTCATCGTAAGATAATACCTTCTTCTTTAATTGACAAAGAGTTTTCCATATGTTGAGACGAATATCATGGATTCCATCATCCGTCAACATCTTTGGAATGTCGTACTGGGAGTCAGCCAAAGGCCAAAACATGACTGGTACTTCACCTTTTGCCAGTTTTTTCCTCATGTTCATCATTTCCTCTTTATCATTAAATGAAGATTCTTCTACCTGTTTGGACCAGAGTTGGTGTTTCCTTGTTGCTTCATCAGATTCAACAAGATTGGTAGAGAAATCAATATTCATGCTGGAAGATGAATGACCCAGGGATGGTTCGGAGAATAACCTGAACCCCAAGCTATCTTCTGATGGAGAAAGAGTTTCACCTACCGATAGTAAAGCATCAGACATGACTGGTTTTACGTTTACAAGTGCCTCGAGATAGGAGGGCTTTCTCGTCACTACATTGCCTTCTGAAGAATTTTCAAGACAACGTGAATCACTACTGCGGAGAGGACTTTCGCAGTGAAGTTCATCACCATGAGGAGGACTGTCATGATGGGTTACAGCAAAAGATGAAATCTCTTGCTCCTTGGCCTTCTGACCACACAGAGGGTTCCTGTGGCTCCCATCTGAAGAAGAAACTTCAAGACTGACCGAATTTTCATGAAGCAAGTCTTCATGAGGAAGTGTCTGTTGAAGACCTTCAGAATTAATGTTCCCGTTATTGGGAACTGAGGAAGTAGAATCTTGAATTCTGACAGATAAATGTCGGAGGGCTTCAAGAACTCCAGCATCGAGCAAGGCCTTGTTGCAGATTGGCCTTTGATCTCCTGATTGTGCTGGGTGGATCTTTTTCTTAGATTCCTTCTTACTCGCTTTAGAAACCGCTTGATGACGAAAGTGATTGCTCTGAGCAGGTGTATGTGCCTGATCAGGAAAGATGGTCAGGTTAGGCTGACGATCTCCACTCAAATCAGGTGTATGTGCCTGACTTGGTTGTCCGTATGATATGGGGGAGTATGCCCCATAACCCTCTTGGACTGGAACAGATGTGTGTGTCTGTTCCGGAGTGAATCGTTGATGTGTCACTCCATTGCTAGGGATAGATTTATGTGTCTGTCCCTGAGATGATGCTGAAGCTATTATCATATCCTGGCAAGCATCCAGAATATGATCAGGAATTTGCTTCTGCTCTTTCACCATTGACAAAATATGTTTGGTGACTTCAGCCGCCGGAACGGGGATATACGTCCATTCCGGGCTTGGAGTAGGTGTATGTGCCTGCTCCTGTCCTCCTTTTCCTGTCAGTGAATCCTGACAGTACTCAAGTGTGGAGGCAGAGAGTTGAGTCTGCCTCCTGTTTGTCGTCGGGACTTTCTGACTGACTTCTCCGGGCGCTACCAAGAGAGAATGTTGGTAGGCCTGATTAGTATTAGCAGGTGTATGTGCCTGCTGATTACACTTCGCCAAACGCGGTTGAAGAGATCCATCATATGTAGTCAGACGAGCCTGCTGACTAACTGGTGATGTATAAGCAGGTGTATGTTCCTGCCTATGGTACTCCGCCGGAATTTCCTGGCGGGATAGGCTTGATGCTGTCAGACGAGTCAGCTGGACAGCGGAATTAAAACGAACAGGTGTGTATGCCTGCTCATTGTTTGCCACCAAGTTAGGTTGGTGGACTTCTCCGGAGATGGAAGGGATGACAACCTACTTATTATTAACCGGATTCCGTCTCTGGCGGTTCATCTTGCCTGCTCGGGTTCGAGGAACCTGAGCTGAATGCCTGGAGTCGGTACCCTCATCATGTTGAGGGCGCACTACCGCACGAGTCTGGCGGCAATTGTTGATGGGATCCCTCGAGAAGGACTCCTGTCTTTTTGAATTAAGGTCTTGCGGGACCTGCTCATTCACTTCCTCAAAGTAAGGGAGTGAATGGAAATTGCGTTCCAGGGATAACGACCTGAAACGGTTGGAGACGGTAGTCAGCACCGCCTGCTTCTTGATTGCTGGCCGCCGTTGTCCGGACGACCAGGTAGAGTTGTTAACTTGGAGGGCTTGATGAGCGGCCTCCAGAGTTGGGATAGTACCGTTGCGACGGTACTCCTTAACCAGTGCATTAGAAACCCAGCGTTGAATACACTGAGTTGGTGATGTCATCCTTAGAGCGGATGACGTTCCAGCAGGAGTAGCAGCATTGGTTTTCATAGCAGCAGACCTCACAGTAGAGGTGTTCACAGCAGCAGTATTCACAGAGGTGAATTTAAGGAAAGCCATTTTGCAGAAGATCTTGAAAAAAGAGTGCCTGTTCCATGTAACAGACATAATCAAGATGAATCCGGCCACTGCATCTTTTGGATGAGCACATGTCAATGACTGCTTTGTTGGCCCAAGGGGCCTAACAAATAAGAAGAACATCACTTTAACTTGGTTAAGGATCCACGTCGGGTTCACCATTTTTGTTTCGCACGGAATCCGGGGATGACCTCCTTGACGGGAGATTCAAACGTTCCGATCGGTTTCTAACGGGTTTGTTCGCAGAACCAGAAACATCCAATGATTCCACATCCGTTTGGACCTACTTTCCAAAGGCAGGCACTCATTAGCTTGTGGACTAATGAGGCTTAGGAATTTGCATTGGTCGAGAGGATGGGAGGTCGGACTCATCACACCTTTTTGAGGGGAATTATTGTCTACTCCGGGACTCTCTTCATAGATTTAAGTTATGTTCTTGAATCCTTATTACATTACCAAGTATAAAATGTGCTTTCCTTTTAGTTTTAACAATCAATGATTAAATATGGAAAGAAATTTAGAGAATCTTTTATATGTATTCGAAGTTCTTCATCAATAGAGAATCATCTATATCTGTTTAGAGATTCTTGGTCAATGGTATCCTTCAAAACATTTATATAAAAGTCTCTTGGTCATTTATGATGACCAGGCTGATTTTAAAGCCACTCAGTGGGGCACTTGAAGTTTATCGTCATTCAGAAGGAAAGGGATTATTTCAAAGTTGGGATCGAACCCATAAATGGGCTACCTACGTATCCTTTGTTTTGGAAAAGGAATCAGAACCCATGTAGTTTGAGAAATGAAGTATGATGTTTATGATTGATGGCTCAAAGATGAATGTCATAATTACTTTTACACTCTAAGCTCACGTGAGTCATGCTCGGTGTGAGAAACAAGAGGTATTGGTAAAATTTAGACAATTGTTCCATTAAAGATGCAATCATAAGAATTTGTTTGGGGCTTATGTATGGATGACTGCCCAGATAGATGAAGGTTTAGGATTTACTTTTAGGGAGAAAATACATGAACAGGGTCCATAAAGTTATATGTGCTTCATGGAGATTTGAATACTCTAATCTTGGGGCCTACTCCTAAGGAGGATGCCCAAGTTAGGAGGGGACTTATGATGGGGTTTTACTCCTAAAAAGTAAACCCAAATCAAAGGTAAATTATGACTGGTTAAGAGAAATTTAAGGGGACTTAGGGCTTATTCCTGAAAAGGAGACCCAAGGTTATGACTGAGTCTTATTCCTGAAAAGGTGACCCAGGTTAGGGGACATGGGGCTTATTCTTTAAAAGGAATCCCAAGATTATGACTGAGTCTTATTCCTGAAAAAAGAGACTCAGGTTAGGAGACTTGGGGCTTATTCTTTAAAAGGAAGCCCAAGATTATGGCTGAGTCTTATTCCTGAAAAAGGAGACCCAGGTTAGGGATTAAGGTTTGGGGCTTATTCCTGAAGAGGATTCCCATATTTGAAGTTGGGGCTTACTCCTAAGAAGGATGCCCAAGATTAAAGGACTTGATTGGGGCTTACTCTTGAGGAGGATTCCCAAGATTGGTAACTTTAAGAATTTGGGGCTTACTCCTGAGGAAGATGCCCAGATTAAAGGTTTTATAACTGGGGATTATTCCTGAAAAGGAGACCCAGGTTAAGATTCTCTCATCTTAAAGGATGAGGTTGAATGAATGAACTCTCCGTATTTTAGTGACATAAGGATATTTAAATCACTAGACTTTGGGAGAGATTCCACAGAATTCCTTTCAGATAAGAAAGTCAAATCAAGAAATCATGCCATAAATGGATTTGAAGAGTGTCTTGAAGACTGAATCTTGAAAAGGAAAGGTGAAATGGCTTAAGAGGGGTAAAAATGGGAAAGATGGGCACCCAAAAAGATAGGGGCGTGCAAGTCTTTCAAGGCGCGCAAGTCTTCCGTGGGCGCGCAAGTATTGGTCGCGCAGGTATACCTGCGCGACACATAGTGTACTTGCGCGATTTTCAACCAGCATTGAAATACTTGAGCGACTCTTTTTTAAACCCTTTAGAATGTTCTCGAGATTCTTCCAAAAAAGGAACACGCAAGTTATATTGAAGGAAATAAGTCGGCACGCAAGTGTTTGATCAGTTTCAACACTCAGGCCTTCCTTCTTCTCTTTAGATCTTCCGTTCTAGGTAAGAGATTACCTTAGAAGTGTTCCGGAAGCTTTGAGAAGAGACTTGGGCGTCGGGAGTTTCAATCCAAGTTTCTGGAAAAAGATCCTCTCGAATGGGGGGCCCACAGTGTCTATTTATAGGTAGGAGAAGACCCTGGGCGGTTACCGGGCGGTTATCACTTAGGTCGTGCAAGTCACATGGGCGACCATGAGGCGGCGCGCAAGTATACCTGCACGACCACTAGGCAGCGTGCAAGTACTTGCACGACCACTAGGCGGCGCGCAAGTGTACTTGCGCAACCATGAGGGAACTTGCGCGACCTAGGGGAAATGTTCTCCTTGTTCATCCCTTTGTCGATTTTTTGATGTTTCTTCAAAGGATGAATCACTTTGGACTCAGATATTCCCCTTTTCCGATCTTTAGATTCTGTGACGAAAGGAGCGTCAACACTCATGCATACGTATAGACTACAGTCTTCATGAACATTGTAATTTACATTCTTATAAATAAAATATATTAATTACTATAAATATTTATATAATAAATATATTCCATATTTATATAATTATTAACATTATTTATATGATTTATCCATGATAAAATTATATGTTTTGATAATACCATGTCAAAACATAGAATAAGAGCCATGCAATTATCACCCAAAAGAGTGGTTTAAAGAAAGAATTGTTAATAAAAAAGTGGAAAAAATTATATGTAAATAATAGATGGCATGAAAAATATATGTTTTCTTATTTAAGATATTTACAGAAAATAAATATTTATTATAAAGGGTTTTCAATCAAATTTCAAAGAAGGTGAACAAGATGTAATAGTTTATTTCACAATCTCGTTATTAATCAGGACTGATTGTGTTTAAGTCTTCAGTGGGAAATATATCTCTTTAATATCCATGTTTTCTAAAAATGTTTTTATTTTTTTCACTATTTTTCAATTACTTTTATGTTAATTGTTACCCATGTTATAATTTTTAGAAACAGTCTGAAAATAATGATTTTATTGTTTTCTAAAAAAGGTACATTTTTATAAATTTTACAATATTTCTAAAGGAATTATTTATAAATTATATAACATAATAAAATTATATATCCATCATGAATTATATTTTCTTTGATGCATCCTTTAAATGATTACAAATTTCTAATCAAAGAATATTTTTTCTTTCATATTTTTTTAGTTTTTTAAAATAAATGATTTCAAAGTCAGATGGGTATTTTTCTAAAAACTTTTAAATATTGTTTTTACATTATTTTAATGTTTGTCAATATTCTTTGTCGATTCATATAAATTAAATAGGTTATTATCTTATGATACCATCAACTATATTTTTACAGATGTTTTATGATCATTTTTAGTTGGGAAAGTATTGATATGTTATGTTATTACTTCTAATACGATCAATAATTGATTTTATGGGAATATTGATTATGTTTTGTTGTTTATTAAAATGAGTAATGCATAAGAATTATTAATTTCAGGGAGGGTATCATAATTACACAGGCCATATATTCATTGATATGCATCATTGGAAAATTTATCTTGGGTATTGAATAAGGCCTTACCCATTTCTAGAAGATGTCATGGAACATGGCCTTGATGTTATAAATGTCTTGCATTGAGTCCTAGATGGTATGTTTTTTATTTATGAAATTAATTAATCCAACATTATGAGATTAATAATTAATTTACATATGATTATTTGGAATATTTTTTATAGTTGTGACTGATTTTAATTCATGTGATTATTTATATGTAATTACTTAATTATCGTTTATTAACATTCATATTATTCACACATTATTTAGATTATGTTGTATATATACCCTTATCGTGCATTTGAGATCACCCTTTTCTTATGTTTATTTACCCCATGATTGAAGGAAGTATTGTATTATTAATATGTAGGGATATCATATGGTGAATAATTTTGTTTTGAAAAAAAATATTATGTTGTCTTTTTTTTTCAAATGAAATGTAAATTCCAAATATGTGTCTGGCTTTCAAAGACTACAAAACTATATAGTAATTTGGGATGAGATTCATTGTATTGAGTTCCAATTTAATTATGGAACCAATTTCTCTTGGACACTATTCTCAGGGTCTTTACAGTTTTTATCATACAATGTTTTTTAGAAAACATGGGAACTAGATTTAAGAAAACAAAAATTATAGAACTTAACCCAATAAAGAAACCTGATAATATTCCCAAATAAATCGTGATTATTCTTATGAGATTATCTATGTATAATTTTTCCAACTTATGTTTGATACTTCACTAGTTTTGGGACTATTCTTTATATTTCACAATTATATTATCTAATGATGTGTATTGCATTATTTATAATTTGTTCTTATAAGATGGAAAAAAGAGTATAAATTCATGTAATATATATAGGTATTGACATTTTTGGAAAGATAATTAATGTGGAATTAGAGATGAAGTTTAAACTAAAAAATTATAAATATATTCAGGTATTCGACTTTGGTTATGAGTAATAATATTATCCTTATATATAATCCCTCTAATATACAATGATGTGTGTCAATGACAGACCGTTTCATGGACTACAAACCTTTTTTATTCAATGGTACTAAAAATGTATTTGTGGAGGAGAAATATATAAGGTTCTTAGAGTATTTATTTATCTATTTTCAATTTAATTAAAGGGATAATGTCTTCATATAATTTTATCATATTTTAGGGTATAATGATCAATTATGGTCTTTGATTTAAAACACTAATGATGAAGAGTATGTAGAAAACAACGATTTGATGGATTTTAAGGAAATTTTATTTGAAAAATATTTTCTCCAGTAGAAATTAATAGATATATAGATAATATTCTTGAGTCTGAGACAAAAGGAATAAGAAAATGTTTCTTTGATTGGATCAAATATTACATGGCTAATCAGGCTTGCTGAAAATTATATATATAACCCCAAAAGTGAGACTAACAATTTCTATGATGGTAATAAGAAAATCCTTTGAAGAAAACTAGTATCCCAAATATTTTCATCATATTAAGACATAATATAATGTTCCATAAAAATAGATAATGAATTCTCCATGTCTTATGGTTTTGAATGAATAAAATATAAGAAGATGATGAAAGATCAAAATATGGATAAGGGAAAGAAGATAAAGGGGAATTTTCTAACATGTGATAATTTTGGAAAGAAACACAATGGCTCATGCATAAAATAAAAGGTATTTTATTCATGTGTGGAGAAAAAATAACATATTTCTAATTAATTAAAGCGTAAGGAAGAATCCATCAAATTATAGTGATTTAATTGTAATGAGATAGGCCAATTTTCTAACCGACACCATAAATATCAAAGGAACCTACCATAGAAGAAGTAAAAGGTAAAATGAATAGTAGATTAATTTACTATAACCAATGTGGAAGTTCATAGGTATGTATTGAATGGTGAACTTTTCATCCACTCTAAGATTGAGAGTTTTTTACATGAATCTAGTTCTACAATCCCTTTTATATATGAGTAATTTTATACAACTTCCAAATCAGCCCATCAATGACTAAATATTCTGTTTTCAATTAAATTTCATAATGGAATGATGTCACAAGTCTATAGTTATTCTATGATCAATTTTTTGGGGATGTTCTTCTGGAAAAACATGTTACTATTCATTTAGATTAATTTTATGTGATTCTAGGAATGGATTGGTTTACCTATTAATATCTAACATTAATTTACAAGGAGTGAATGAAATGCTTGAAATAAAAAATCCACCTATGATTGTCATTTAGTTTGATGATAAATATGAACATACAATGGAAATCACTTCCATTATATGGGTCAGGATTCCTGTTCAAAAAGGTTTTTTTATCACATAGTGTTAGGGAAAAACACAATATTGAAGATATCCCAATTGTTCATGTGTTATTTATGTATTTTTAAAAGAGTTCCCTAGTATTCCAATGAATTATAACGTTATGTTCTCAATAGAAAGCATACCTAGTGCTATACTGATTTTAAAGATTTCATATAGAATGACCCTAATTGAGTTTCATGAATTAAAGAAGAGGCAGTAGGAGAAATGTTATAGGGGATTCATTTTGCCATCTGTGTCACCTTGGTGGGGAACCTATTCTTTTTTTTAAAAAATATGGATAAATGTGTCCCTTAATAGATTATCATGAACTTAACTAGATCACCATAAAGAAAAGTTATCATCTACCTCATAGTGATGAATTGTTTGATCAACTGCATGGAGCTCAATATTATTCCAAGATCTACCTTCTTTCTGGATATCATAAATTTGCGGTTAATAATGTGGATATACCCAGGAAATCATTCCATACAAGGTATGGACATAATGAATTTATAGTGATGGAATTTTTTCATACTAACTCCCATGATATATTTTGGATATAATTAGTTGAGTCTATATAGTTTACCATGATCATCTTGTTGTAGTAATTATATATGTTATTATTTTATACATGAAGAGTAAGTAATATCATGAATATTATTTGAGGATTTTCTTAAAAACACTAATAAATAGTAATTTTTATGAAAAATTTATGATGATTGAATTTTGATTACAAAAAGTATCATTTTTGGGAAATATAATCTCAAGTGAGTGTATTTATGTGGATCCATTAAAGAAGGATGTTATTGAATATTAATCGGGACCATCCACAATGACTGATATTCATAGTGATATTGGTTTGGTATAATATCATTGATTCATTATGGGGAACTTCCCATGGATTTCCAATCTACATACTATGTTAATGTGGAAGGGAGCCAAGTTTCTTTGGATATATGATTGTGGGTAATGTTTCATGGAACTAAATTGAATATTGGGAAACACACATATATGTTCAATTCCCTGTAGTGGATAAGGGGTTTCAATATATAGTGATTCATAAAATAAGTGAGTGATATGTGTCCTCATAATGAAAAATGGGGTTATATCATACGGCTCATGACAGTTGAAGGTGTGTGAGTAAAATTACCTAACTCTTTATTAGAATTTATCTAAGGTAATTTTTGAATTAAATATGTGGATGCATTGTCTTAATGGAGAAAAGTGTTATATATATATATACTGATCATAAATACTTTATGTATATATTCACCTTAAAATATTTTAATATTTCCTAGATAAGATATTCGGAGTTGATTAAAGACTATGATTTATCAATACATTACCAAATGGGGAAAGAGAACAAGGTGGTCAGTGCTTTGAGTCGAATGGATCATGATAGATTATCTATAATTAGGATAAAATATCCAATATTTGAATATTTAAAAATTATGGATCTAGTAATTATAAAGGAAGGGAATAAATCTTATCTGGATAAATTTGGTATTTAACCATCTATCCATATGAGGATTTAAGAGGAACATTAGGAAGATATGGAGCTTCAGAAGAAGTCCAGAAATGTTCTTGAGTTAAACCTTGATAGTGATGGAATAATAAAGCTTAAGAACCTTGTTTATTTCCCTAAATACTAGATTTTATTAAGGAACTATTGGATGATGCTCATAGTTCTTAATTATTTATTAATTTAGGAAGTATAAATATGGATATATATATTTTAAGGAGTATTTCTAGTGGGATGTATTGAAGAGATATGTTGTTGATTTTGAATCTTGGTGCCTTGTATATCAGAAACTTTTGTTTGATAGAGAAAAGTCTATGAGGATGTTAAATGATTACACATACCATAACTGAAATGTGAAAACATCACAATGGATTTTCTTATCTTACTCCCCAAAACATATAAATAGAATAATGTTATATGGGTTGTAGTTGATTTCTTTACAAGGTTAGAAAAAGACATATATTAGAGGATTTGTTTTCTCTATATTAGATTTCTAGGAGATACAATATGGAATAAGTAAGGTTTCATGTAGTACAACACTCTAGAATACCTGATTGGGATATTATATTTATATCAATGTTCTGGGAAATTCTTCAATGAGATTTAGATAAAGAATTTTGTTGTAGTACTTCTCATCATCCTTAAATAGATGGTCAGTTTGAGAGGACTATTAAAACTCTATAAGAAATTTTGAGTGAATGGTGTATGTATTTAGTAAGTTTTTTCCAATCAATATATACCATTGGTGGAATTTTCATATAATTACAGTTTTCCCTCTAGTATTTAGATACATCCTTATAAATTCCTCTATGGAAATTAGTGCATAACTCCAACGTGATAGAATTAAGTTAGTTAAATAATGCTACTAGGACGAAATCTATATGTGTAAAATAAAGATAAAGTTAGTGATATTCAAAAACACATAATATAAGTTTAGATTCGACATAAAATTCATGTTGATAATCTTCAAAATGATCTTGTGTTTGAAGCTGGTGATAATTTATTACTATGAATATCTTATTGAAAACGGTTAAGGAGATTTGGGAGAAATAAAAATATATGACCTAGGTATATCGGTCCCATAAAAATTATTGATCAGTTCAAAGTGGTATCTTATTGATTGGTTCTTCCACTAAACCTCTCTCAAGTCCATGATAAGTTCCATGTATCTCTACATAGGGGGTACATAATAGATCTTTCATAAGTACTAAACTTAAATTTCATTCCAATATATCAAGATCTATCATTTGATGAATAGATTTTTGGGAATCTTTATCATTGGGAGAAATTTTCATGAAAGAGGACCACTAACATGGTTAATGTTTTGTGGTGAAACCACTAATTCGACGAAGCTATGTGGGAAATGAGGAAGTAATGAGGCCATGCATGTATCAAAGTAAAGAAAAAATGAGTGTGTAATTTGTTTTAAGTGGGTTATAATTCAACACCTCTACAGTTTAAACTATATTTTTCTTTAAATAATTTAATTTTTTAATTTTGGGTGCTACACACAACTCTAAGTTTAAATAAAAAACAATATTTTATTAAAATATTATTTACTGTAATATTTATTGCATATCTGTTGCATTGGTGAGTATGAATAGGAATAACTGAATAATTAAAATATTTTTTGACAAATTTATAAAATAAATTTTTTACTTATAAATTATGTATAAATTAAATGATTTTTAAAAAAAATTAAAGAAGATATGTTTATGGTAAACTATTTTTATGTGTGAAATTTATTTTAATCCTAATAATTATAACATATTTTTATTATTGAAATATTTTTATTAAATTTAAATATAATTTATTAAATCAAATGATTTTACATTCATATAATATATTTATAAATCATTGGAAAATAATAAATCAACAATTATCCTTAAAAATGTATTTTTGTTATAACAAATAGCTTTGGTCTCATTTTTCACACTTACATTAAATATAATTTCTACAAACTTATTTTTTTAGATTATATTAAATTTCTTTCAGATTAGGAATTCGTATGTTCAAATTTGGTAAAAACGACCCTTTTAGTTTTGGTTAATATGAATAGTAACTATGGGAAATTTATTACCTTATTAAAGGGTAAATAAATTTTATCTAGGTTAAATTTGAGTGATAAGGCCATATTTATTCCTCAAAATTATTATTAGACTAATTTAATTCTAACATTAATATATTAGGCTCTAAATTGAGTTTTTTATTGGAATCATGTTAATGAAAATGAATTATATAATATTTAAATCAAAGAAAGTTACAAAATGACATTCCCTTATATGTAAATATTATTTATGTTCTCATATATTGAAAAACAAGTTATGAACGAATCATAATATTAATTTCTTGAGAAATGAAATTATATTAATTATTTTTCTTTGTTTATAATTTTATGTATTATATAATTATCATAAATTCTTACAAAATTACAAAATAGTAATTATTCAAGTAATTTAAAATGAAGATAATTGATTTTGGAAATAATAAAAGTAATAAAATTTGGGAAAATAATACTCTTAAAATAATATTATTGGTTAATATGAAATATTAATGTAGTTTTAAAATATTTTATTTTAAATATGTTTTTTTATTTATCTCTTTTAGTCAAATTAAATGAATAGTGTCAAATCTGACATTATTGATATTTTATGAAAATATTTTTTAATTTAAGAATAAAAAATTATAAAAAAAATTTAAATTTGACAAAGTGGTTAATATATGGCCTATAATGTAATAAATTGGACATTTATGAGAAATTTTTACCCTTATAAGTAAAAATTACAACCCTTTAATATTAATAATTTTATTATCGATGATAATATTAAAATTATCTCAGTAAGAGTTGATCAAAATGATAAGGTTTAAAAAAACACTAAAAATGTATATATTATATTAGTTGATGGGATTACCACCCTATTATAATTTATCTTCTAATACATATCCCTTTGGCATAATTTGGATTGATAATGAATTTATTTTAATTTAATATTTTGAAAATTTACAAAAGTGCCCCTCACCTCAATTATAAAAGGCACCTTCCCCCGCACCTATTTACACCTCATCGATCATTTTACCATGATAAAAAACTGAGCATATATCTTCTCCACTTACCCTATCTACATTATAAAGGTTATAGTCTTATCAAAATACCAATCATATACTACTTAATAGGATATCAAAAAGAGTGGTTTCAAAAAGAGGTAGTCACTTTAAACGACCCCCTTCATCTTAATTATTCTCTAAACTATTATAAAAAATATATATTCTTCATAATATAATTTATTATGTATCCTTAATATATTAAATTTTTATTTTTATCAATTATATTTCATTATACACCCTCTTACCCATTATATGAGATGTGAAAGTATCGCTCGTGCGTATATATGGCTTACCGACTCAACATAGCGATAAAATTGATTTCTCATCACTTTATTTAATGTATCATTATTAAAATGCCTTAAATATTTATATATTATAATTATGGAACAATTATAATTATGTAATGATAATATAATTTATACCTTCTTACATTCAAAACCATTGGTAAACAATAATTCGCATGTGTGTATGTGTAGACAACCACCAATAAGAAGAAATATGATTCATTTATCATCTTTATTTAACATGGATTTTATTAAGGATTGTTATAAAGAATATATATAATTTATATGAAATAATAATTATTTAATAAATATGAAATTTTATTTACAATTCTTTTCTTTCATCTGTAGTAGAATGAAAACATCGTATGTGCGTATATACGCACTACTGTCTCCATGAACAATGTAATTCATTTTCTTGCCTCTAAATTTTATGGATTACCCTTAATAAATATATATTATAAATATATATTTTATTTATATAATTATTAACATAATATATATGATTTGACCATGATAAATTTATAATGACAAAAAACACCAAAACAAAACATATAAGAAAAATGATTTAATTATCAAAAATAACAATTATTTTAACAAAAATTTGTTAATCAACCAATGAAAATTATAATAATTAAATAATATATATAATTACACATATGTTTATAGTTTATTAATATATTTATAATAAATTCTAATTTATTATAAAAAAAATTCAAACAGATTTTAAAAAAGTTTACCTTAGGGTAAGGGTTTATTTCATAATATATTCATTAATGAGGATTGTTTTTGTTTTTGTCTCTACTATGGAATATTTATCTTACATGTCCATTTTTTCTAATAATGTTTTCAATGTAGTTAATATTCTTCTATTAATTTTAAATTCTTTTTTACACATCTTTTCCTTTTTAAAAAACGTTTTTAAATGAAATATTTTTTCCTTTTACAAACAAGGTACTTTTTAATATTTTTACAACAGTGTGAAAGGATTTTTTTTAAACATGTATAGTGTGAGTTGATTTTTCCACCATCATGAATATTTTTTTGGATCCTAAATTACCGGTTTATAAAATTAATTTAAAGTAAAATTTTTTCCTTTGTATTTAAATAGTTTTTATGGTATGTTTTTTTCAATGTGACAAGGTTATTTTATTGAAAAAAATTCAATTATATATTTAAAGTACTTTTGTCTATGTATACATATTTGTTAAATCCTTTGAATTAATATGGTAATTATATTTTGATAGAATCAACCCCATTTATATATATTTCATATGATCAGTTTCACGAGGGAAAATATTGACTTTTCATGTCAATTATTCTAATAAATACAATTATTTATTTTTAAGGCGTGTTGATTAAGTTGTTTTATTTATTCATAGGAGGAATTGATTGGAAATATTAAGGGACACCTGAGGTCTGGAATTATATATCCCCTTGATTAATTAGTATGTCTCATGAAACAGACTATCTTGGGTATTGGATAATTCTATATCGATTTAAGTAATACGACTTGGTGCAAGGCCTTGATGGCATCGATTTATTTTCAAAAATCCTTGATGGTCTGTCTCATATGGCTGAAATTATAAAATCCATCATTTTGGAAATAGTTATTTATGCACATGTAATTAATTAGAATATTTTCTATATCCCTAGAAAAGTTTTTAGAACATGTGATTATTTATGTATCGTTATTTAATTATCATTTATGTATGGATATATTATTCATGCCTTATCTAGATTTCGTTGTATATATAACCTTATGAAGCATCTGAGATCACTCTTTTATTATGTTTCTTTTCCATGGAATCATAGGAATTATTTTATGATTAATATAAAGGGATATACTAAGGGGTGATGGTGTTTTCAAGGAAAAAAATATGTTATATTTTATGTTTTCAAATGTAATATGAAATTTGAGTATGTATCTAGTTCTCCAAGACTACTAAACTATTTGGATATTTGGTACGTGATTTATTTTATCTAGTGATAATGTAATAAATTAAACCATGGATATTTTTTATCAGAGCAGGGTTATTTATAATATTTCCCTAAAATTCCACAAGACTAAAGTGAATAAATAACTATATGAACCTATTGATTAGTCCATGTTTGTAGATGAAGGGTATGATAATAATAAAGTCTCCAATGTGTCTAGGTAGAACCTCGCTAATAATTGGGTATTATGTTTTCGTTGTTCCTTTCAAGTGTTTCCTATAAGGGGTTCATTGAAGGAGTTGAAATATAGAGTATTATTAGGGGTTATATCTTAAAAAATAGGATATTCCAGGTCTATGGTAGAGGATATATTTTTATTGAGATTAATGACTATTTGATTATCACCTTGCATGATGTTAGTTAGGTCCCTAAACTATATATGAAATTGATCCCACTATGATTGTTTGAAAAGATTTGTTTTCCTATCATGTTTGAATCTAGATTCTTAATATCTCAAAGGGCTCTAGAATAGTCATTTAATGTTCTCTTGAGAACTGGATTTATGTCTTGGATGAGAAGACGTATTGTATGGAGCTAGGAATTACATTTGTTAAAAATAATGATAATACCAGGATATGGGATAGTATTTTGGGGAATGTAAGTTCCAATGGGAATGAGGAGTTAGATATACAATGCTTCCAGAATAATATAACACCTATAAATTTCTCTTATCTTAGGATAACATTCTAGTAAAATATAAATCATTCGGCTTCAACATGCCATATTTTGAGGCCAAAACCCCCTTCAAATATATATACATATTATTTTATGGGGTCCTACTAAAACATACAATAATAGAGTGGATGATCAAATTATGTTACCTTTATTAATTAGTTTTCCAAGAAAGACTAATTAATATCCTTATAAATAAATATGATGTGTTTGAAAAATTTAAAACCTAAAAATACCTTATGGATAATAAAAGTGGAAGTAGGATTAAAACTAAAAAAACTTATAATGGGTTATATTACATGACTACTGATTTTATAAAACGTTATATGTCTAATGGAATTATTATACACCACAATTTTTAAGACAATCCATAGCATAATAATCTATTTTATCATATAAACTTCACCATATTGAAGTTCGACCACATAAATCTTGCATGCTCAAGATTACCAAAATCCATCCAGGTCAAGGAATCTTCAAAAAGTTTATTTCTTATAAACATATATCCTTTTATTGTAAATCAATTTAAAACACAAGAATAATTGTTGAATAATAACCCCCTTCATACAACCAGTTTATAGTTTTTTGGTGTACAATTTATTCCCACATTAAAACTGAGAAATTATAACCTATAGGTCTTAAATGTATATTTTTCTGGATACCGTAAATAAATTAATGGAAAAAAAAATTGGGTTACTGAAACTATTTCAATGAAATTTATAATAAACTAAGATATATTATTCAATGAATCAGTTCCATCTAAATCCATGTCTCTCACTAATGACATTGACCATACACCTCAAAGTATGAGTGTTAAAACATTTCAACCATCACAACATGGTGATCCCATCAATCCCTCTCCACCTAAACCTCAACATGTGACCCAATATCAATCCAACTCTCATTTATATTTGGATATACTTCTTTCTAATGATGTGAGTGACTATCAGCTTACCAGATATATAGTTTAAAGGGTTATTATACCCCCTCCAATTATATCTGATCATATATGGCCTTATTTATTTCCATATATCCTAGTATCATATATTCAAGGATCCCTAGACCAATAATAAATATATTAATGATAGATACTTCATGGATTGGATCTCTTCCAGGGATGATATTATGAACTCTGTGGAAAATAATAACACTCAGTACATTGTAAATAATCCATTCAACGATAAAGTAATAGTTTATAAGTGGATATTTTAATGTAAAGATGATAATAATGGATAGAATAATACTAAACTCGAGGCCAGACTAATCTCCAAAGTATTCCTTAAATAGGTGTTAATTAACTATTCTAAAAAATTATACTATGGTTAAACAATCATATGTTCTATTTTTACTTTATATTACTTCTTAAAAAGAATTTCATATTGAGCAGTATGATGTTAAACTTATTTTCTTCATGGTGATGTGGATGAAAAGTTTTATATGATTTGTTATTATGGTTTCATGAATGAATTAAAGACAAATCATGTATTCTTATATCATTAATCATTCTAGAAATTAAATAAAAAATCTGATTCATTGATACATGATAACAAATTTTGTATAAGTAAACATGAAACATGTGTAAATTTAAAATTTATAGATAAGTCCATGATTTATCATTTGTTTTTCATAGAAAATATGTTATTCATATATAATTTCATAAAACTCATTAGTACTACTAAATCACAACTTAAAAATAATTTTTAAATGAAATATTCTGCTAATCATAAAAAATATAGGAATAGAGATAGAGAGAGATATGGAAGAAATTTTTAAATCTATCACAACATGTTTATATTTTTAAATTTATTATGAGATACTTGAATAAATCCATTAAGTCTGTTAATTTTTCTTATTCACGTCACTTTGTGATTACATTGTATAAATTACATATTATGAATATTGATGTTGAATACATGATGAAAATACCAAACCTCGTCACCTTTAGAAACATCATATGTGCTATGATATCTACTAGACCTGATATATCCTTGGCTATTTCTAACTATTAGTATGATATGGAAAATTTTAGTAATTTATAGTCGAATTGCCTAAAATATATTATTAGGTACATTTAACATACATTAAAATTTCCTTAATTTTTCTTGTAGGATTGTTAATTATAATGAACATTTTACTTTCTATGTAGTTCAAACAATGAGATTAATATTCAACCTTATAAGTCCTTCAAATATTATATTTTTACTATCGATGGAGTACCCATTTCATGGAACTAAAATATAAAGTCTTTTTTGGATCTCACAACAACAAAGTATAAACATATTACCTTAATCGATGATACAAATATGATATTTGGATTAATGATTTAATGTCATAAATTTTGTGATATAGTTCGTTTATAACTATGTAATCTAATATTCATTCTTCTTTACCTTTGTCTAATAGTTTAATATTCCATGGTAGGTCTAAACCCATGGAAAATGGACTTGACATTATTATAGACATTATTGACTTATGAGTTGTGTGTTCCAAAAATATACCCACTAAAAATAATTAAGATATTTGATTTATATAGTCTATTATATTATCTATATTCAACCATTGTATAAATATTATGAATATTGTTCAAATTCAATAAGACTGTGTGCCCAAGCATACAAAAATTTATATGAAAATATCAGAGGGTTTTTATTTTTTATCTCTATATTAAAATTTAATTTACAATTCTAGATATGGTATTTTACATGTGATACTCATGCATGGAAATTATTTTTTTTATCATCTAAATATATATTTATTGGCATACATATTTTTTTTATTTGATTGGGTCTTGGTTTTGGATTGTTGAACTGATCCTTATTATCTTTTTGAGGATGCTTTTTTGGCTTCTATATTGTTTTTTTACTCCCATTTTTATTTGTGGTATCATTTATTTCCTTTTTCACCTATGAGATGACATGTGGATCATGAATCTACATTAAAAGATTCAGAATCATTTTACTAAAGTTTTACAAAATTCTTCTAATTCACTTTTAAACCCATTTATATTCGAACCTATTCACCATTTGTAATGAATGGATCTATCTTGCTATTTAAAAAACACATAAAATGGAATATTGAATGCAATTGAATCAATGTAAATTTCAGTTTTACAAGGTTCTCCCCCAAGGAGGTTGACTATATCCTTTCTCTTGTTTAGTCAATTCTGATAAATAGATTCTCTTGTAATAATATTTCAATCAATTATAATGTGTTGGGTTGGTTTGATATCTTCTTCCCGTTTCTTTGATACATTAAATGAGTAAAGATATATTTATACCAGCTCCCTCCAGTGTGAATTATATCCAAAAAACTCTGGTTGTTGATACTATAACTCTACAAGTTATTCAATGTTATTACCAGCTAACTCTCTAAAATTTATATAAATACATCTACTAACTAATGGAGTGTGAACATTTCGGTTATTTCTCTTCATGTAAACACCATAAAATCTTCTTCATAATTCCTATTGTCCTTTCCAACATTCACTATAGTTTTTTTACATCCACTAAAATGTGATCAAAAACACTATACGAATATTGAAATAGTACACTTCAATTATACAGAATCAAATAATCTTCAGGATAAATTTTTTCCATGCACTCATTCAATCATGACTAATTTTATTTTAAATAATTATTTCTATAGAATTTTTTATTGTCTAGTTTTTTATCTTCAATAAATAATGAAATTTGTATGAAATAATTCTCTTTACATAACTGACTCTAGATGTATTTCCATTCACAACTACTCTATATATTCTGGTTGTTCTCAATTTCTCAACTTAATATTCAATTATATTACACTAATGTGTCACCACATGAACAACACACTTATTCACAAATCAAAATCACTGCTAATTATTCTTCAACATCGAAAACCTTCAAATAAAGATTTTAATTTTTATCACACTTCCTACATCATAAAATTTTGAAGATTCAGTTTCAAACTTATTTTTCACACAATATTCTTAATTTGGACTCCACAAAACCTCATTATCATTGTATTTACTTAATTCAATAAATATAATTTGTTATGGCCTATTTAATTAATCACATAGTAAATAATACATGGAAAATCATTATTCATGATTTACATTTTTCATTAATGTAATTAACTATATAGACTATATGAAGCATATATCCCAAAAATTATGTGATATATACTCATCTTCACACTAATTAATAAAAAATATCATTCCACTTTCTTCTTTATGTAACAGAGTACATGTATATATATTTATTGAGTTTATTAATGTATAAATAACACACATACTTGAAATGAAAATAATACATGAAAATTAAAAAAAATATTGGTTCCCAGAGATTGATTCATGTTGTTTTAGTGAAGTGAATAAGCTCATACAACAATAACATAAAAAAGGAACTACAACATTGAAATATAGTCATCATCTACTTCTCTATGAGAGTATATATATCTCTCTCTATCGTTATCTCTCTCTATCTCCATTTTGATTCACACTAAGCTCATACAGAAAATTATGTGTGCAGTGGGTATTTTTAAATAATATCCACTGCATTTGGATCATCTAAAATCATGGGGAGACACCCATTCCCCTGACATGAACATACTATGTGATCCACCCACATTTCATGGAATCTTGTGTGAACCAAATCATCTTTTTACTTGATAAAAATATAATTGGTAATAAATCATAAAATATATTTCAGCCTTGGAATAAATATTTCTTCACTCAAGCGTACATATTCACTAACGTTGATCCCTCATCATCATTCACTTCGTTGTCACAAAACCCACTACATGAAAATACTTTAAATGTAATGATCTAGTAAGTTCGAACAATTTATAGATTCTTCATGAATATATTTTTCATATTAGATTGAATCAATGCACTCAGTCTACGAATATCATGAGAACATATAGTAAATTTAAACATGTTAATGTGGTTTGATTCATATATTATGTTAGGGAAAATAATTTTTATGCATGAAATAACCCAAAGAAATCGTGTTATAGAAGATGAACTTCATCATCAATCAGGTGAATCATATTTGAATCATCAGATGGATAATGATATATGAGTATATTTTAAAATAAAGTAATAGTATTTCACATCACATGGTCCCTCATAAAAAACTTCCTTAACTTTGATATTGTTAATATGATACCATGTATCATTCACCTCCTAGATATGGCACTATGATTTTCACCAAAATGCACCTCACACAAAATTCATGGGTTAAGGAACCTTGTATAAGAATAAACACTCTATATGTTTTCACCCTACTAGATACGTACACATCCCTTTCCTGTAATCATACCTTTTCCAAATGTGGGTTGGCATTGTACTCGAACTCAATTCAACAAATTCCCACTATTGGGATGGATATGGTATACTGGGCACCAACCTATATAGTGAATGGGAATGGTCTTTTGGATATCCTAAGATGGCATATGTATATTTAGATAACATAAAAAACAACATAATAAATTAATATTCAATATAGCATCAATTCTAATAAACTATTTTTTTATTCAAATATTTCTATTATTTTTGAGTCTTGTAGTTTAATAATAAAAATTACGTAGTTTTATATCATTAAATCATTATCTAATTGATGATATTCATTCAAATCTGTCATATTACGGTTCATCATGACATCTTCAAATATTAAAATTAGTTTTCCTTATCTAAACTATAATTAGTACATGCTACTGTCATTATGATACAAGTTTCAAAATAATCACAAATAAAAATCGGTTCCAACTATGTATCATTTTTTCAAATAATTTTTTTTCAAGATATGAATATTTATCTATAATCATCCCATAGAATTAACGCCAAACTTCCATCACTTTAATATTTAAATTCTATCATAAAAACACATTGAAAACAACTAAAACATAAACAAATACATCCAAAATAGAATTAATCTATTTAGGTTCTTCACTATGTCTTAGATGGTCCATCAATTAGACTCATACCTAGATGAATCCAATACATTCATGTAGTCTCCCTTAGATCTTGGGTTGTTCAACCTTTCCAATGACTCTTGTTTGTTCACCAAAACAATTACTCCACTTGTGCTTATTAAGGGAATTTATCACCTCATATTCTATCATTTCAAGATCTTATTCAATCAATTTGGTTCCCTAATTTCATACCTAGTTCTGTTTTGGTGAAACCCTTGAGGGTTCCTATGAGATACCCCTTGAGAGATATTGGATAATAATTTGGGATTCACGTTGTTCTCATTCTAGTGTTCTATTATAATCAATTCTCTAGTAACATCCCAAATTCCTAAGAATTTTGATGGCTCCAATCGTGGTCTTTAATGTTGATCCAGATGAGTGGCATGGTTTGAATGAAATCATAGATCCAAGAGAATCAAATTTATTCTCTCAGGCACAAAAAAGGACCATTAGATTGTGGTATGATTCCTTTACTTGTATGTATTTGTTTCACTCCTTCATTACTCTTATTTACACTTTTATGTGATTATATTATTGATTGTATCTTATCTACCATTTTCCTAGATCATATATAAAAATAGGAGTTGAGTTTTTTTATACACATTAGACCAAAATGGCATGAAAGATGTTTAATAATGAATATTTACTATTTTCTTGGACAATCTATTTGTTCATGTTCTTCCCTTTATCAATTGTGTTTTCATATTGTCTTAACTTAACCCTTATTTTGACTATCATCTTCAACATCATGATTCCTTCTTTTGTTTAAAATACTATGTAGAACTCCATTGTATATTCATAGTTCTTAGACGTTATTGGGGACTTTACATTTAATGTTTCCTCCACATAAAATTAAATAATGTCAATGACAATTTATAATCACATATCGTCTTATATACAAGATAAAATTTATATAATCCATTTAGGATGATTTATTTAATTTGGGGAGTACATAATCCTGAATTTTTTAGAGATCTAACGGTTGTATATAAATTAAATTTTAACTTATTTTGTAATATTATTTTTAAATATAATTTAAATTTAAATGTGAAAGTCCATAATAAGGAACAAATTATCTTATGCATTATTATGTTTTTTATTTTAAATTTTATGGATTATTTTTATCATGAAATCATTTTGATTTGTTACATTGGTATCTGTATAAATTTACCATTTCCTAAAAAGAAATTTGTACATAAAATTATAATGTTAAATGGGAAAACAATATACAATTGAATTTCTGGATATTATTCTAAAAATAAAATTTCTTATACATTTTTCATTGATTATTATATATATATTTAAAATTAATAATTATTATATACTTTCACAATGATGGTTATTATTATTATTATGTTTTTTTATTTTTTCAAAATTTTATCCCAAAAAATCATTATATTTCAATTTATATTTTATCTTTATTTCATGTAGAACACATGTAACTAGTCAAAACATGATTAAATTTTTGAATTTAGATATATATTTTAAAAAATTTTGTCAATCCCATTATATTAAACATTTTTATGAATGTTATGGTTAGGTAGAGTTTGTTTTCAACGACAGAAAAAAGTGATGTGGATATTTATTATTTATTATTTTATTTATAGAGTGCAGATTTGGAATCAAAAATAAATTTTGTAGAAAAATATGATCTTATGTTATGGTGAGAATATGAGATTTAGGGTGATGGTTGGATGCCCGACCACTAAGAAAAAAAATATTCCTTTTTAATGTTTTTTAAATGAATTAAAACTTACCCAATTTATAACACACATAATAAAAGAACATTACCATAATATATTTAATAAATACATTAATTTTAAAATATTGAAAATATATATATATAATAATATAAAATAACAATAATATTAATATTAATATAATATAATAAATTTTTGTAATGTAATTTTTAAGAGTGTTGTTTTCATCTGCTTTTATACATATTTTTTATATTTTTTTATGTATTTATGTTATATATTTTTTTTAAAAACATATAATTCAAATTACATAACACAAATATCTAATATAATATATATATTTCATATTTATATAATATATATATTCTAAATATAAAATTTTACTATAAATTTTGACACAATATTTGGATTATAAATAATCACATTATTTTTATAGTTTAAAAATTTATATTGAAACTTGAAAATTTTCAAAATAAATATTCATTTGTAATTTATATTGGAATTTGGAAATTATCTATTAGAAATTAATAACCAATTAATATTTTCACTAGTAAGTTAAAATTTCCCAAAATTGTATAGTAATGATATATTTTAATTTTTTTACAAATTTTCAATTTGTATTTTCAAGGAAAAATTTCATTGGAAATTTTAATAGGTTTTCTTTATTTTTTCCTTTGAAAATTAAATTTCATGTTGAAAAGTTTATATACACATTAAAAAATTGTATCTTTCTGTATATTTATCTAAACATACACTAGATCTTTTACTTTTTAATAGAGGCTTCGAAATATTAATATATACTTCATGTTTGTATATATTTATTAACATTTATATTAAATTTATCATTCTAAAAATTTATATAAATTCACTAAAAAAAATTCCAACACCATGTCTATCAAAACATTGATTTTATATTATTTACTATTTTCTAATTGTGCATAATGATCCATCTGTAGATAATTATTCGAACCGATTTTTTTTCGAGAAATTAAAAAATGGTGGAGAGATTACTTCCTCTTAAAACCTCCCTCTAATCAATGAAAAGAATGAGGGACATCCTATTAAGATTGAATGAGCATAAATCAATCAATTCTAATGATGAAAGAAAAACTATAGGATATTTTATCACTATAAATTTCATCTATGCTAATTTAGAGATTGACTGGACATTTGTGAATCATCTAGTCCTCACAATTAAATGGAAGTACAAAAAATGGATTAAAACTATCATCATATATGAGAAATAAAAAAATTAAGACTGAGTTAAACATTACAATTTATTAAATTAAATTAATTCAAAATTAATTTGAGAATATCCCTTTTGATTTCAATATTTCATTATCCAGATCCAATTGATAACCTAATGATTTTGGACACTTAGTCATGTAAATTGTGAAATATTCATTTGATTTAAAAACAACCAATTTAGGATAGAACTAAATAGACCCTTTCACTATTTCTGAAACCTTTATGTGGTATCTGTAAAAACCTAATATATTTTAATATAATTTCTATTATTTAATTTTTATGTCTTCGATAGCTTTTTTTAACTGAAACTCTGATCTTAATTGAATTGTGGTTTAAATATTATATTCTATATGACCCATAAATTATATTTTTGGTATGAATAATACTAATAAAATTATTAAATATCTTAATAAAATATTCCCTTCAAAAAAATTATTAAACAATACTATTAGAAAATGTGTCCTCAATTTGATATGTTAAGAATAAAATCATTTAATCGAAAATTATTTTTCTTGAATTTAATTTATTTATATATAAATAATGTATCATTATCACCAGTGAACGTTTATTTTGATGAAATGTATCACCAGTTAATGAATAAGCATTGATTATTTTAATATCAGTTTTTTTGAAATATATATAAAATAATTTAAAGGTAAAAAATTGACATTATCTAAAAAACAAATTAGTGTGTCTACAATGAATTTATATCTCAATAAATTAAAATAATATATAATTTTTAATGATATTAATGAAAACAATAAGTTATATATTTAATTAAATAAATTTACATTCATCTACGGTGATTACTAGAGTAATAATTAGAGTAAGTTCTATTTTTTACATAAAAAATAATTTTTATAAAAATGGTTTTCATTTCATTCCACTCACTTATTTTATAAAAAATTTCATATACTTATAGAAATTGAATTTGGTGAAATGGTTTCTATTTTTGATATAAAAATATCAAAAGTTGGTAATGAGGACACATTAATTTTTAGACATAATGAATAGTAACAAATAAAACAATTTATTATCTCGATAAAGGTTAAAAAGGGTTAATGAGGGGGATAAACTAAGAGATAAGAGTTAAAATGACACATAAACATTTATAAATATGATTGGTTTAATGTATTTCTTCATCAAAATAATTTATATAAAAAAATCATCATTTTTCCACTTTCATATAAAAAAAGACATTATTCTAAAACATGAAATATTTACATGATTGCAACCAACCTCAATTTTAAATGGACACTACCAATCCTTCCATCCTAAAACATTCTAAGAAATTTTTATTTACAAAAATATTCCAAAATTATTTATAAAAATCCTCATCTATATTCTAGTTGTTATTTTCATCATAGAAGACCATTCATGGTGTCCCTAAGAAGCTGTCCAAATGTGGTCTCTCGAAGAATAGGTAAAACTATTAATAGTTTGTTTTCATATGTATTTTCTTACTTCCTCTAGATTGATATATTATATAATAATTCTTGTTGGTCAAAGTGGATACTCAAGAGGGGGGTGAATTGAGTTCCAATTTAAAATTTCTGTTAAAAACATTATAGTTAAGAAAACCCCCAATTTTAAAAATGACTAAGTTAATTAAGGCAGTAGAAATGTAAATGTTCAATTGGTCAATAGGTTTCTCAAAGGGTGATTAGTCCTCATATAAATCATTTTAGAATACTAATTCAACTTTTTAAATGAGTTTAATAAATTAATAAAATACACACACTATCCAAAACCAACTATCAAAGTATAAGAAAAAAACAATTTTAAGTTTTAAAAAAAATAAGCATCGGATAAAACAAAACAGAGTAATTGAATATTGGAACAATAATGTAAACAAGAGGTTTAGTCTCAAGAAGAGACTTAATCCTCTCCACTTGGTGATCACCTACCACCAAGATATTTATATAAATAATCTTTTGATTCACACCCTAAATCAGGGTTCACAACAGCACACCAGGTTGTCCAGGTCACACTTGACCTCTACCACAGTTATTCGTGGGAAACAAAATAAATAAGTGATTGAGTATGAGGAGAGTCTTATATCCTCCAATTATGCTTAGGAGACAGTGTGTGTAATACATATAGATATACACACTGCTCAAATAGATAGTATAATACACAACGGAGTTAAGGATGAGAATAGAGTTAAGAATTCTCTGAGTGTTGTGAAGTAAGGCTCTAGACTCAATGAATGTTGAGAAACTGGTATTTGAGTCTTCTTCTGAAAGATTTCTTCAGCACAGAGTATCACAGTTTCTGTAATCCTACATTGAGGGGTGAAAAGGTTCTGCTTGTTGATGTATCGGTGTATATTGAGCCTTTTGGTGAATATAGCTTCTTGATGTCTTCTTGTAATCTCAAGCGCTTAGTTCTTCTCTTTTGGTAATTGCATAGTTTGTGTCTTATCATGTACTTCTATTGTTGTCGTATCTTTAACGTGAAATATGAGGTCCATTTATACTCTGGGATACTCTACGCAAAATAATCTTTGCACGTGCATGTACCTTGTACTTGTCTCTGGATCGTTTAACAGACAACATTAAATAATGTCAGAAACTTTAATTTTTTGACATATGACTGTTAGAAATAAATTTGAATTAATAAAATAAAAATAGTTATTTATATCAATCGGTGAGTAATATTTAGTCTTTCATCTTCAGTTTGATAAAATAGGTCTATCATATTCGGTGTGTTATCTTCAGTGTGTCGACTTCGGTCTGTCGAACTTCGGTTTCGGGGTGTCAGCTTCGGTTTTGGTGTGTCAACTTCGGTTTTGGTTTGTCAGCTTCAGTTTCGGTTTGTTGAATTCGGTGAGTAAAACTTCGGTGTGTCGACTTCGATTTCAGTGAATCCAAAAAATATTGTGAAGATTATTCCTTACATATACCATTACAGGACAAAGTGTAATACAAATACCTTTGTAACCATATTTATTCTTGAAATATTTGAGTTTCATAGACATATTAAAAATTGGCATGAATTATATGAATCTGTATATTGACATTGTTTGTGATTATGAAAAATACAATATCATGAAGGGTCCAACAATCTCCCCCATTTTGATAATCACAAATTATCACATATATACAAATATATAGAAAAAACATGGCTGAAAATACTTGTCCAATATAACTAAAGATTGACATTGCTAGAATTTATTTAAAACAAATATTCCCCTCATTAGATGGATTAAGGAGAGTATATGCTACCCTTATTTTCTAATATGAAATCCTTACTTTATCCCCCTTTTTTCATATGCCAACCTTACTTTCTCTCCATTTAGGGATTAACAAAAAGAGAAAATAAGTAAGGAGAAATAATATAAAAGAAAGACACCACAATGATTTTCATTAAAAGTCATAAGAGTACAAGATAAACAAAAAGAGAAAATACCTATCAAAAACAGACAATCCATCACTATGGTTTTGAATTCTGAGGAGCTTTTCCTTTGTCAGAAGGATCTAATGGGGAAGCATAAGGTTTGGTAGAGGCAATGAATGGGGTGGATCTAATTACAACACTAGGCATGGAAACACCGGTAGGAACAGTAGATGCAAGGGTATGCCTTATCTCTAATAGCACATGACTTGGATACTGCTCAGTAATGATCAGTCAAATATATGTAAGAACTAAAGAGACAGTCATTGGAGTAGGAGGCCAAGAGGCAGTACCAATTGAAGCAGTTGGAGGGTCCACAATAGCCTCCTCCTGAACATGTGGATAAGGTTTGAGCAGTTTGATGAAGTCATTAATGACTTCTACTCCATATTTCATTTTCATCTCAAAGTCATCCTTATTCTCTGTAAACATACTCATTAATGGTGTAAACTCTTTCAACTGAAGAACTTTCTTTTTGAAAGCTTCTGTGATTGGGGGAATTTAAATATTTTCTTCCTGAAACATGAAACTGTTGATGAGGTCAATCTTGGTATATCTCTTAGTGAAATACTTATCCACATTTTCCCAAATTTCCTTCTGTGCTACAGAGGCTTCATTGGTGCATTGTCTGACGATATTGTACACAAGATCAATATTCCAATATACTTTTTCCATAGTTTCCTTATTTGAAGAAATCTGGAGTTTCTAAATCTCTTCTCTCATCACAGCCTTGAGAAAATCTAAATCAATAATAGCACTTCTTCCACTCCTATAACTAGATGGGTCACTCAACATTTTTTCGAGCTCTTCATTGAAATTCTTCAAATCTACACTGAGTATATTGGTGACCAAGTTCATAAGAACTTCCAGAACACCACTAAAATAGGTCTTGAAGTAAGAGGTTAAGGAATTCAGTTCATCGATCATCATTCTTACTTCTTATCTGAGAAAATTTTTGTGTCTAATAATAGTGTATACAGTAGTTATAAGATTCGGTTGAATTTCTTGAATCACAATTCTTGAAATTTTTGCTGCATCAGCATCCAAGATACTTATTGAGGTGGAGGCTTCAGTTCTAGATCCCACTAAATCTACCACATACTCACATATCGCATTTTTAAACTTTTCCAAATCATCCTTAGTGACATAGTCACTGGTCACTAACTGAGAATCTGGGTCTACTACTGAAGATGCAACTAGTGGAAGAAGTTCAGCTGGCTCTATATTGGCATGGACTTGAGAAACATGAGGCAGAGGTTCCATTTCATCATCTGAATCATATTCTAAAATGAAAAGAATATATCTTTGATTACTATTCCACTCTCTGGCACAAGTCCAATCTCTTGGATCAAATGTATCAATTCTTACCCTTCGTCCCTAAGGCTCAGAAATAACATCAATATCATCAATTTCTTCAACCTTGTCTCTGGTCATAATACCTTGTCTGGGGACAAGAACCAACCAAAATTCAGGTTCTACCTGAGCTCCATCTTTTTCAACTTCACCGGGTACTTCCTCAATTTGAGGCAGTGGAACTACATCTTCTTATTACGGGACAGCAGCCATAATATCATTCAATTCTTGAATGATCTATTATTTTTCAGCATTGGGATGGAGTAGTTTGTCCTCATGTCCAGCATCTCCATGATCATCAGCCTATTGATCTGCAGGCTCAATTCCATCACCAGCTCCATGAATAGATTCCTCCCTGGATCTGTCAACTATTTGTTGTCCCACTTTTAAGGAGTCACTCACATTCTCAACACTTCCTCCATCATCACCATTATCACCATCAGCATCATCAGATTCCTCATCTGATTTTCTAACATAACATTCAACTCCAGTAACTTCGGTTTCTTATTCTTCATCATCACCTAGAATAGTTTCTCTTGAAGGAAATTCCATAGGTGGACTAGTAGGTCCATAAGTCATATTCTTGGGACTTTCAGCAATATCAGGATCACTCCTATCATCAAAAGGAGATCCTTCTTCCCTAGACACTTCAGGCTCAGCTTCCTCATCATAATAGGCATGAACTTCTCCAGGTTTGAGACTAGGATATACTTGGTCCTTTGGTCTATAAGGATGGTCAACCAGATTGAATTCCTCATACAACCTTTCTTTATCACCAACTCAACATCTATTCCATGGGTTCTAGAAGATTTTCATTCTTTTACAAATGTATTTATGAAGTCAAAAACCACTACAGGAAGTTATCATTTCATCTCCATCTTCTACACAGTCTAATTTCTTCAACATGACAGAGATAATTCTCAGATAGTATAAGAAGGTTGCTTTCTTAGATGGCTTAATCAACTTAGAGATATGTACCATAAGATCTCTGCACAGATTCACATTTATTCTATGTTTCAACAAAAATATCAAGAACACTTATTGATATTTTACAGCATAGAAATCTCCCCTCCTTGGGAATATTTGATGATGTATAAACTTAAAAAAGCAATATCACTTTTCCTTAAAATTCATTTGCAACAGTCCTTCTTAATTATTCATTTCTTGTAAGCTCCTTTAGATCATATTTATATGAAAATAGATTTGATAAAGGTGTAATATTACCAATATAGTCAGCATAGAAACCTTCATGAGGTACCTCTAAGAATTCAGCCCATTCTTTTGATGAAAAATATAATTTCTTTCTTTTACCATAGATTTCATCTTTGTTGCCTCATCTTCATTCAGTTTTATACTCAAATGCTAATAGAACTCATACACTAGTTGGGGATAATAGTGTCTTTCATTGTTGGTAAACCAACTGATCCACCATTGTGATTCTAGTACCTTTAGCAGAAAAGATTTTCTTGATAGAAGACACTCATCAGACACTTTCTTTTTAGCTGTAACAACCCGACTTTCTAAGATTGGTTTCCTAGTCCCACTGGTTTCACCCTTCTATCACTTAGCAGGATGAGATTTGTGATGTTCTTCCATTGCACGCTTAGTCCATGCCATGTCAAAGTTGAGGATTCTAACTACGTCAAGAGGTCAAGAGTCAAGAGAGAGAGTGACTAAATTTAGGAGGCTTTACAACTATATAGAAGGTGAAAGGTCGGGATGGACTAGATTTAGTATATCATTTATGGTTTGTAAGTTAGAAAACATAAAATTTAAACACAATAAGTCAAAACAAATAAAACAGCATTGTTTCACTTAAGTGGATTGAATTTACAAAACATCCCTTAAATATATCGGTGTCAAAAAATCAGTTTTAAGATCGGTTTCACAACAATAGAAAAAAATAATTTACAAAAATAATTTTTTCAAAAATCAGTTTTACAAAAAAACAGTTTTATAAAAATCGGTTTTATTGATTTATCATTCCTAGTTCATGCCTGATGTAATTCATTCTCTCAGAATTTAAGGGTTTAGTGAATATATCAGCAAGAGGATGTTCATTCCCAATAAACTCAATAGTTATATCACCTTTTTGATAATTATCTCTCAAAAAGTGATGTCGTACATCAATATGCTTTGTTCTAGAATGAGATATTGGATTTCCAGAAATGGTAATAGTACTTGTGTTGTCATGGTTAATGGAGACATGTATGAATTGATATCCATAGTCTAGTAAAGTGTGTTTCATCCAATAAATTTGTGCACAAAAACTACCAGCAGCAATGCATTCTACCTCGGTAGTAGATAATGAAATAGAATTCTACTTTTTACTGCACTATGATACTAGTGACTTGCCTAACATGTGACATGTCCTAGAGGTGATTTTTATATCTATTTTACAACCAGAAAAATCAGAATCTGAATAACTTATTAAATCAAACAGTTGTACTCTTGGATAATATAGTCCTAAGTTGGGAGTATATTTGAGATATTTGAAAATCCTTTTAACAGCATTTAAATGAGATTCTTTGGGATTTTCTTGATAGCGAGCACACATGCATACATTAAACATAATATCAGGTTTGCTAGCATAAAGGTAGAGCAGACTCCCTATCATGCCTCTATAGTGGGTTTGATCCACTGATTCTCCAACTTCATCAGCATCCAACATACAAGTGGTACTCATTGGTGTATCACTACATTTACTACCATCCAAACCTAAAGATTTTAAAAGGACTTTAGTATATTTAATTTAATTTAAAATCATACTATATTTATTTTGAAAAACATGAAATCCAAGGAAATAATTTTTGTTATTTCATTAAACTCATTTCAAATTCATTTTGCATTATCTTTGAAAAATCAGTACAGAAATAATTTTTAGAAGATTCAAAAATTATATCATCTACATAAATTTGTATTATTAAAACATCTTTGGAAATACTTTTAATAAACGAAGTAGGATTTACTATTCCTTTAGTAAAACCTTTTAAAATAAGAAAGGAGCTATGTCTATCATACCAAGCTCTTAGATCTTCCTTTAGACCATATAAAGTTTTCGAAAGTTTAAAGACATGATTTGAAAAATGGGGATTTGTAAATACAGGGGTTGTTCAACAAATACATCCTCTACTATATACCCATTTAGAAAAGTGATTTTGAAATCCATTTGATAAAGTTTGAAATTCAGATGAGCAGCATAAGAAAGTAGTATCCTGATGGCCTCTAACCTAGATATAGGTGAAAAGGTCTCCTCGTAGTCTATTCCATCATGATTATATCCTTGTGAAACTAACCTAGCTTTGTTTCTAACTATATTTCCAGACTCATCAAATTTTTTTCTAAAAACCCATTTACTACCTATTGTCAAAGTGCCTTTAGGTCTTTCAACTAGTTCCCAGACTTTTTTTATTCAAATTGATTTAATTCATCTTTCATATCCATCACCCAAAATTAATAATTTATAGAATCATTAATATTTTTGGGTTCATGCTGTGAAAGAGAAGCTTGATGATCAACCTGGTTTCTCAAAGAAGATCTAGTTTTTGTTCCTCGATTTAAATACTCTACTACAGCATCTAACAGATGATTCTTGAGAGTTCTAATTCCTCTAGAAAGAATTGAACTAGACTCCTCATGATTGTATATTGCTCCAGACTCAATAGGTGAAGATTTTGGAAGATTCCCAGAATTAGTTACTTTTATAGGGGATTCACTATCATTATTATTAAGGTTTGGAATTGACATATCTTCCTCAAGATATTCAATAGAGGGTTTGGGTTCATGTGGATCAGTCTCATAAAATTTTACATGAACTAACTCTTCCACACATTTGTTATTCTTATTGAATACTCTATAGCCTTTACTGGATGTAGAGTAACCTTAAAAAATTCCTTCATCACTCTTAGAGGAAAATTTGTCAAGATTGTCTTTAGTGTTAAGGATAAAGAATTTTCAAACAAAAACTCTGAAGTAGTTAACCATAGGCTTCCTATTGTTCCAAATTTCATAAGTGGTCTTCTTAAGAATATGTCTAATCAAGACTCCATTAATGCTATAACAAGTTGTATTTACAGCTTCATCCCAAAAGTAAATAGGTAGATTATATTCACTAAGCATAGTCCAAGATATTTCTTGAAGGGTCCTATTTCTTCTTTCCACGACTCCATTTTGTTGAGTTTTTATAGGAGTAGAGAAACTATGACTATATCCATTGTGTGAGAAATAGGATTCAAACTGCAGATTTTCAAACTCACAGCCATGATCACTTCTTAAGGTATTAATTCTAAGTCCATTAGGGTTTTCCACAGACATAGAGTATTTGATAAAATAAGAACAGGCTTCACTTTTGTGAGCTAGAAATTATACCCAAGTGTACCTAGAAAAATCATCTATAAGAACATAAACATAGTACTTCCCATTTAAACTTGAAACTATTGATGGTCCAAACAAATTCATGTGAACTAACTCAAGTGGTTGAGAAGTAAAAACTTATTTCTTTGGTTTGAAATAATATTTGTGTTGATTTCCTTTTTGACAAGGATTGGACACGTTGTTAAGTGGGAATTCCAGTTTAGGTAAGTCTCTAACTAAACCTTTCCTATTAAGTTTCCTAAGAGTGTGCACATTGTAGTGTCCTAGCCTTCTATGCCACAGCTAAGATTCCTTATGAAAATCATTTAAGCAGGAAAAATTTTTCTTAGCAAAATAATTTAAGTCAACAGTATTCACATTTTCATTTTTGAGAGCAGTAAATATTAAATCATTTTTGTAATTAAACACATTACATGTATCATTTTCAAATTTTACATTGAAACCATCATCACACAACTAAGATATGCTAAGTAAATTGTACTTTAATGCATAAACAAAATGTACTTTGTAAATTAAT
This sequence comes from Viscum album, assembly GCA_963277665.1. Taxonomy (NCBI): domain Eukaryota; kingdom Viridiplantae; phylum Streptophyta; class Magnoliopsida; order Santalales; family Viscaceae; genus Viscum; species Viscum album. The sequence goes on from OY728125.1 coordinate 978,099,013, forward strand.
ACCGTATTAGGGTTACCGATCTGGCCTAAGCCGACAATTTCTCCCTTTGCATTGTCACCAAATGTTACGTGACCTCAATCAACCTTGATTAGGCTCCTGAAGCATGAGTAGTCTCCTGTCATATGTCTTGAACAACCACTGTCCAAGTACCACAAGGTCTTACAGGAACTCTTTAGGCAACATTCTTGTAAAACAGATTAGACATGGGGTAACTTTGGTTCCAAAATTTTCTTGGGTCCTGAGAGGATAGCAAGTAACATTTTGGGAACCCATACTTCTATCACAGATTTCCAATAATAAGAATATATATTTTGAGATATAAACACTTTTTTGGGTACTTTAGAGAATTGTTTTTCAAGAAATGGTCTTGTGCATGAACTAGTAGTGAATTGCCCATATTATGGAGTAAATTTAGTTTTAATAATACTTTTATGTCCTGGATGATATCCTAGACCAGTTTTATATTTTAGGGAAATATGTTTTCCTAGAAACTGAGTCAAGGTATCTCTACCTGTAGTAAACCTCTCAAGATCTCTCCTTAATTTCTTATTGGATAACTTAAGTTTAGTGTTTTACTTTAACAGCTGTGATAGATTTTCTTTTTCCATATCCAAACATGACTTATAATTTTCATTTAAAGCATGCTATCTTTTTAATGATTTATATTTATCCTTGAGTTCATTAAAAGTATCTTCAAGCATTCCAAAGTATTAAAATAGTTCATCCTTAGTCATATTTTCCATATTGATTGATTCACCATCATACCCAGAATAATAATCATTAGGCATAGGGGAATTAGGTGTTACCTCAAATGTTTCTATCATGAAGCATAAGTTGTCATGATTGTTCTATTAACTATCAGAAGAATTAGATCCACTGGAGTTTTCATCTGACACACTCCAGGTAGCTTTCATATCCTTTTTATATCCTTTTCCCTTGTCTTCATATTTCTTCTTGAATTTCAGCTTGGGACAGTCTACCTTCACATGACTTTTTCGTTTGTACTCATAATAGATTATATCATTTGAGTTGTCATTCCATTTTCTGTCTTTCTTTCATGGTCCTTTACTGTCATACTTTCCCTTTTAGTTTTACTTCCTAAATAATTTCTTCTTTCAGTAAAACTTTTTGAACCTTCTAGCAAGATGAGCCATCTCCTCGTCACTGTCTGAATCTGACTCTTCACTAGTAGAGTTGTCTACAGAAACTTGAACTTTTTCTTTGCTTTTACTCTTTGATGTAGTAGTCTTGAATTCTTCAAACTTCTTCCTTGGTTCCTCATCTACTTCTTGATTCAACTTATGTTCTTTCTCGTACATCATAAGTTTTTCGATTAGCTCTTTCACTGGTAGCTTTCTTATGTCACAAGATTTTCGGATGGAAACAGAAGTTCACCTCTATCTATCAGGTACACATCGAAGCAGTCTCATAATCTGGTCCTTGATGTCTACTGGTTTTCCAAGCAGACTCATATTATTCACTATTTCTTTGAACCTGTGATACATTTCAAAGATAGTTTCATCAGGCTTCATTTTAAAATTATCATATTTAAAAGTATATGAATTTACTCTCATTTCATTAACATTAGTTATTCCCTCATGAGAAACAGATAAATTATGCCAAATTTCATATGAAGTTTTACAAGAAGATATTATATTGAATTCATCATCACCTAGAGAATAGTATAAGGGATTCATTTTTTTACAGTTATTATTATATGTACCTTTAGTTAACTGAGACGATGTGTCCCTAGCAGTTGCATGTAATATGTGTTTCTCTTCAATTGTGTCTCAGATTTAAGGTCTCATAATCTCTAGATACATTTTCATTTTTAATTTCCACTGACCATAGTTATTACCATTAAAGAAAGTTGGCATGTTTTTAGAATCACCCTCAACTCTAGTTTCCATAGTTACTTAGATTTTAATGAACTAAAAATTTTGATATGACATGAATTTTTATATCTTTAAGATACAACTAAATTCACAGTTGAAAATAAATTGAAAAATCGTGAAAATAAATAAACCTATGATACCAAATATTGGTCGGACTGGAAACACAAGAGGGGGGTGAATTGAGTTCCAATTTAGAATTTCTGTTAAAAAATTTATAGTTAAGAAAACCCCCAATTTTAAAAATGGTCCAGTTAATTAAGAAAGTAGAAATGTAAATGTTAAATTAGTCAACAGGTTTCTCAAAGGGTGATTATTCCTTAGATAAATCAGTGTAGAATACTAATTCAACTTTTGAAAAGAGTTTAATAAATAAATAAAATACACACTCTAACCAAAACCAACTATCAAAGTGTAAGAAAAAACAATTTTATGTTTTATCAAATATAAGAAGCAGATAAAACAAAACAGATTAATTGAAGATTGGCACAATAATGTGAACCAGAGGTTCAGTCTCAAGAAAATACTTAATCCTCTATACATGGTGATCACCTGCCACCAGGATTTTTATATAACTAAACTTTTGATCCACACCCTGGATTGGGGTTCACAATAGCACACCAAGATATCCATGTCACACTTGACCTCTACCACAGTTTTTCATGGGAAACAAAAGAAATAAGTGATTGAGTATGAGGATAGTTTTATATCCTCTAGTTATGGTTTGGAGATAGTTTGTTTAATACAAGTCGATATATACACTACTCAAATAAAAAGTATAAAACACAACATATTTAATGATAATAATAGAGTTTATAATTCTTTGTGTGTTTTGAAGTAAGAGTCTAGAATCAATTAATGTTGAGAAACTGGTATTTGAGTCTTCTTCTAGAAGATATCTTTAGAACAGAGTATCACAGTTTCTATAATCCATCTTCGAGGGGTGAAAAGGATTAGCTCGTTGATGTATTGTTGTATATTGAGCCTTTTTGGTTATAATAGCTTGTTTGTGTCTTCTTTTAATCTCAAGCGCTTAGTTCTTCTCTTTTGGTAATCACACAGTTTGTGTCTCAGCATGTACTGCTAATGTCTTCGTATCTTTAAAGTGAAAGATGATGCCCATTTATACTCCAGGAGCCTCTACACAAAATAATCTACACAGGTGCATGTACCTCGTACTTGTCTACGGATTTTCCTACAAACAACATTAAATAATGTCAGAAACATTAATTTGTCTACATATGACCGTTATAAATAAATTTGAATTAATAAAATGGAAACAATTATTTATATCAATGGGTGAGTAATCTTTGGTCTTTTGTCATCAGTTTGATAATATCGGTCTGTCGTCGTTGGTGTGTTATCTTCGGTGTGTCGACTTCGGTCTGTCGAACTTCGGTGTGTCAACTTCGGTCTGTCGAAATTCTATTTCTGTGTGTCGGCTTCAGTTTCAGTGTGTCAGATTCGGTTTCGGTGTGTCAGCTTTGGTTTCGGTGTGTTCAAATTTGTTGAGTCAAACTTCGGTGTGTCGACTTTGATTTCGGTGTGTCAACTTCAGTTTCGGTGTGTCATCTTCATTTTTGGTGTGTCATCTTCGATTTCAGTGTGTCAGCTTCAGTTTCGGTGTGTCGACTTCAGTTTCGGTGAATCCAAAAAATATTGTGAAGATTATGCCTTACATATACAATTATAGGATGATGTGTTAATACAAATACCTTTGTAAGCATATTTATTCATGACATATTTGAGTTTCATAGACATATTAAAAATTGTCATGAAAGATATGAATCTGTATATTAACATTGTTTGTGATTATGAAAAATACAATATCATGAAGGTTCCAACAATTCTGTTAAAAAAATTATTATCTTTCACATTATAAAATGTCTTTATATTTATTTCAGAACCCTTTTTTGTCTCCTTTCTATCCAATGGGAATTGAAACCATCACCTGAGAATACATACAGACTACCACATCCATATAATGATTTAATAAGTTTTTCATCATTGTATATTGGATTTTAATATTGATGGGTATAAATATTATATATTATTTTATGAAATTATTATAATATTATCAAACTTCATACCCTCTCATCTATTGTGGAATGGTGGCATCGGTCATTTGTAGGTGTGGACTACAACCTCCATGAAGTGATGTGATTTACTCACCTACTTATGAGTAAAGGAATATGTAATGGATGGATCTCCAAATTTAGGGAAAGTGGTTCATGTTTTGAACCAAAGTGAAAATAATCTAAGAGAGATAAATAGGAAGAAATGTGGAAATATTAAACATGAAATACAAATGGTTCAATGTATTTTTCCCTAGGTCGATGTTTGTTTATTATCATCGAGATAAACTACCCAATATTAATTTTCCATGATCATACCACATTATTAATTTATTTTTATTAAGTTATATGGTTATTTAATTATAGTATTTTTGTCACTATCAAATTATTTAATGAGATAACAAGCATGAAAGATATATCTAAAATTAATTGAATTTTGTATCAATATTATCTAAGACATGGTTTGCCCCTTAATTAAATAAACTTAATATTAACTAGAATATAATAAAAATAATGATTTGAAACTTTTTCATAAAATATAAAATGCCACATTAATATATATTTGGTTGGTATATCCTTATACTAATTTAGTTAAAATCAAACCACAGTTTAAAGTGGTTTACTAGCCAAAGTTGGAGTGAATTCCATTATCATGGAATTAAAACTAACTTTTTTGGGTTGAATTAACATAGTTCACATAAAGGGTCAAAGACCAATTCAGGAATATGTGTAACTGATAGGAAAGGGTTATTGAAATACAATTTAATGATTTCAAGAGTTGGGATTTCATTCAATATTTCAAGAAACATTGAGTTAATAAAGTTGGATTTTGGAATGCCTTCCTAGAACCCACTAAATTACTTTAACAGACAAATTTGTGGAATTAATAATGAGAAGACGGATCATTTCCACTAGAATGAACAAGTAATGTGTTTTTTTATGACAATGGTGAGGGATATTGGGATTCTAGGAAATAGTGGGATATTAATGAATATAATTTTTATTAATTTTTCTAACTATTATTAGATAAAGTACTAAACATTGATCATCATATTTATAGAAAAAATTATGAAAATTAGACAAACATATCACTCTGATCCATTCATGAGAAGTATAAACTTCTAACCGACACAAATTTTCAAGAGTGGAAAAGTCACATATGCATTATCCTATTCCATTAGAAGAAATTTTATATACTGGAAGAACACCGTTCAGATTCTCTTGATAATGAGGGTCACATGGAAGAGTTGACTCTCTATGGTTAATATTTGAATGATACTATATGAGTTCATTGTTTCATAATATCATCCACAAACAATGGTATTTTGAAGAAACATGTGGACATGGATGCATATAACATGATCTCTCACCTATGGGATCTCTATCAGGATAAAGTGATACATGAGAGATATGAGAAGTCAAATAATCTATATATAACTAATCATGGAGAGTCAATTCTAGCTTGGCCTCATGTGTTCAATATTATTGGTTTTATTGAATGCATATACATCTTAGGGATTAATGTTCAGGATGATTTACCCAAAAATCACATACATTCTTAAAAACCAAATACCTTCTCTCGATTTATTATTAATTATAACATGAGAAATAATGATAAATTCCATTAGAAACTTCTTAATCTGATATAATATATAGATAAAGATATTGTAACACCCCGAGATTTTATGAGATATATTCTTTTTAATTCCTTTGATTGTAAACTACACCAATATTAGCTTGTACTATACGCAACACTGTATTAGCTTGTAGTATACACAACACTATTCATGGATCTTGTTAGACACAATTTCAAGTTCGCAACATTTAGTGTATATATATATGTATATATATATATACATATACATATATATATATATATTCAATGTATAAATGAAATATGGTTGGATTATGTCATACAAAATAACAAATGAGTCTTGCACTACACGCAACCCTGACTTGGCTTGCATTACACGCAATCACGACTTTCCTCGATAGTGTGTGTTGTACGCAATATCAGGTTTCACTAAACAATGATATATGGTTATAATATTATTATGAACTTACCATTATGAATAGTATTAACTAAAATTTTAATTTTAAAACATTATTATTTCATCTTACACATTTTCTAGAACATGGTATGTGAACAAAATAAATTTTTTGGGTAAATTAAGTAATTTTCAAAAAAATGCAGTTTTGCCGCCTTTTAATGCCACACCAACATTAAATCTAGTTTTTGAAATGTTTATAAGTTTAATTTTAAAAAATAAAATTCTTATTTTGAATCAGGATATAGAAATTTACATTAGATAAAGTTTTGATATTTTTCTGATAACTTTCATATTTTAATGAATAGTAAAAACACCCTATATTTTAATTAAAAACATCTTTTTTCATCATAAAAATTTATACGGTTTAATTATAATATTTAATGGTTTTAAAGTATATATAGAATATATTTTTACCATTTAATATAATTTATGTCATTAGCATTGATTGTATCTTGAATTCGTAGGTTAAATCAATTTAATCTTTTGCAATGTTTTAAACAAAAACCCGTTTTCTTTCGACAATGAGATTAATTTTAATTTAATTTCTGAAAACTTTTTGTATTGAATTTGGAAAAATGGATTCTATATTTGGAATCAGTGGGTCCATAATATGTTAATAAGCTACATTTAATTTTTTAGGAATTATGAATAGTAACTGCTGTAAATTTTATTTACCATAGTTAAAGGTAAATAGGGTAATTAAGGGTAAATATAAGATTATGAAATTACCATAACACCTGCCAAAATAATATTGGATGACTACAAGTCGACCCATATCACCTAAGGATCGGATTAGATTCAGTTAATGGACTTTTTTCTATGGAAATAATTTAATTATTATTAAAACCAAAGAAAGTGACAACATGTCACTTTTCGTAGATCTTATAAGTATAATAATTTTAATTTAGTGATAAACTTAATGAAACATCAAACATGAATATTTTCCTGAAAGATAATAAATGTATCTATATCATATGAATTTATTTATAATTTTTAGGGATTAAATAATTATCATTAAAGGTGACATGATAGTGATGTGGAAATTATTTTATTAATAGAAATATCAAATAAATGGTTTTTAAAATAATAAAATAAATATTATATTAACTATTTAATGTTCTCCACTAATTTTCTAGATAAATAAGACATGTTTGGAATCTATTAAATCTTTTATTTCGAACATATCTTCTGTATATTGTTTATTTAAATTCAAATAAATGTATAGTGTCAAAATTGACACTATTGTTATTTTATAAAAATAACATATTATAAAATTGTTTAAAAATCACAAAAAATTTAAAAATTATAAATATAAATTTATATGGTCTAAAATGTCATTAATTGTCAAATTATGGAAAATTCATAACACATATTTAATTATTTATAATAATTTAAAATTCATAATATTATTACCACAAATAAAATTAAATTGATAAATAAGGATAAATCAAGTTGATAATGTTTAAAATAAATTCCTAACATGTCTAAATTTTATTGGTTTATGATATTACAACCATATCTCATCTAAAATTCGGATATGAGTCATTTTGGAAGTTTTTAAGTGGGGTTGGGATTTAATATAAACTAATATTTCTTATATTTCCAAAGGTGCCCCTCTCCTCCCTTATAAAAGGGATCCTCCTTCCTCTCCTCCTCACACCAATTTGAGCCTTCAATCTTGGAAAAACCCTGCCCATTTCACTTACCCACTTCCTTAGAAACCTACTAGAGGAACTGTTCTTCTCAAAAGACCAACTCTAGTGCCCTAAGAGAAAGTTTAAAGGAGGCACTTCGAAAAAGAGGTAATACCTTCTACCGTTTTCTTCAAGTTCCATTCTTCTTCTACTCCCTCTTATTTAGTTGTTTCATTATGAATTAATAACATCATTATCCCTAATATACTGATATGTTATTTTAAATATTAAACAATCCCATTTCACCTTCTATCCATCCTACGGAAAATTAAATCGCCGCGCGTGCGTACGTACGGAATACCGTCTCCACACCGTGGTGTAATCTGTTTTTACAACACTACCTTATTTGGATAGGTATAATGGTGTAAAAATAACAATACATAGTTATTATAACATTATATGGATTCTGATATATTTTATCATCCACTACAATTCAATTCAATAATTATGGGAACGATATCATCGCTCGTGCGTACGTACGGACTACCGTCTCCACGACGCGATTAGATTCATTCTCAATGATTAACCATTCGTGAATGATTATAAAGTATATATAATAAGTAATCATGAAATATATGAAATAATAATGATACTGGATTTATGTATATATATATTTATGTATTTCATCCAATTAATTCCATTCAATTCAATGAGGAAAGAAAACAATGTTCATGCATGCGTACGGCCTACCGTCTCCATGAACTGTGTATTTCTTTCCATTTATAGATATATTATATATATGTATATTATGAATATATATTATATATCAATAATGTTTTATATTCTGTAATTAATTAATCGTGATCTATGTAATCATATGAATAATTACAAGTCAAAACACGGATGGAAAATGAAACGATTTTACCCAAAACGCTCTTTAACATGGAATTTACAAAAGAACGGGTAATATAAAGTCATAAGTGAACCATATATGATATCATAACAATTAATATGATTCTGTAATAATTCAATGACATTATTTAAATAATTATATAAGAGGATTGGATATGTACGAAACATATCAGACCTAAGGTAAGGGATAACTTTTCCAATCTCATTTTTATCTGTTTTTTCGTAAGTATTTACTGGGGTTATTTCTATCATCCAAGTCCATGTTTTATAAAAAAAAATTCATGTATGTTTAAATTCCTTTTTACCTAGTTTTTACTTTTACTACATGGTATGTAAGGAATCTTTCTTTTGTTTACATTATGAAGTACTTTTTTGACTTTTCCGGCAAAAGTACGAGAAGAATGTTTTTTTAACATATACGACATTAAAGGATTTTTACAGTTTTATAAAGACTTGTTTTCATGAAGCTTCATCCAAAATATTTCATGACTATTTTCAAAATAAATCTCTTTATTTTAAAATTTCATGACCCTTTGTGAAAAGAAATTGATTTCGAAGAAGAAATGATATTTTCCTCAAGAATTTATTTCAAGTGTTTTATCAAAACCATTTTTCCATCTAAGATGACATTATTTCTTATGTGTATGTTTCAAGTATAATGTCTCTGTGATTTACATGGTATCACTTTTTTTATGATAAAAATATATCCATTAGTTTTACATGGATTATGTTATGATGGGATGATGTTTATGAAACCCATTTTTATTCTTTGGGTTATGATGAATGATTTATGTTTATGTTGTGGCACAAGTAAGAATGATTTCATTATGAGATGGGTGGGACCTATATCTACCTCCAATGCATTGGGTAAATATTTATATCTCATGAGATAGACATGGTTGGAATGTAAAGTTAAACCGGTTCAGTAATACAGGACTGGAACTAGGAGTGAACTCGATTCCGAAAGGGACTCTGTCCACTAAGATGGTCTTAGAAGTAATGCCTTGGATACTATAGAAATCATATCATGTGCTTAATGGTTTTCCACAATTACATGTTTTATTCCCATGCTATTTTATCATGATTAGTGTTTCTTTATCATCTATGCCTTATGTACTTCCATGTTTTATGTCATTGATCATGTTTTTTATGTTTAAACATTATTTTCATGTTTTTAAGTTCAAATGTATATGATTTGTTTGATTTTATCCATGCTTACCCTTACTGAGCATTTGAGCTCACCCTTTATATGTTTTATTTTCCCCATGATTTAAAGAAAGGTTTTAGGTAAGAAAACAAAAAGGGGAATATCTTTATGGGAGATGTTGAAGATCTTTCACCATGATTAGAAGATTATGATCCAAGTTTCCAAAGACACTAAACTATTACGGTCCTTGTGTGTTGGTTTTTGTTATGTATTAAGTATTCTACAAAAGTAATGTAATGTCCATGTACATCAAGCTTTGGGTCTCTACAGATATGTTGTGTGATAAACCCATAGTCATTATTGTGAACAAGAAAAGGAATAAGAAGGTTAAGGGTCCCAAGACTCATAACATGTCTAAATCTCCCAAGAACTATCCTTATATGAAGTGTAAGATCAAGACGCAGTGATAAAAAAAGGAGAAAGTTTGTTTTTGATGTGGAATACAAGGACACTAGAAAAAGACATATACCCATAATCAAGGAAAATCTAAGGGTGTGTTCTTTATCAAATGTAATATCTCAATATCAACACATTGGGTTTTCGATAAAGCTTATGGTGTTCACTTATATATATAAACAAATGAACCATGTATATATTAAACGAGTGGTAGAGGATATGTGGATTTTAAAACAACCAATGGTATGAGGATAGCTTCACTACCCATTGGATACTACCACCTTTTATTTCTAATAATATTGAATTTGGTTTTAAGTGATTGTTATTATGTACCCTCTTTTAACAATAACATAATTTTGGTATCATGTCGCGATTCAGATTGTTTTATTTTCAAGCATGGGAATAAAAGTTTTTCCTTTTATAAAGACAACATATGTTATGTTATAAAACATTAAAATAAATACCCTTGTGTATTAAATTACAGACATCAAGTATTCTCAATGTTTATGGTTTATTCATTTGGTTGTTCCTGTTTTGGTTTTCTGGTCAGGTCTGGTTTGGACTGGGATCCTGATTTGGCCTGCTTATGGCTCTTTGTAGGTGGTGTTTGTGGGTTCTCACTTATCCTTAACGTGGTTTTATTTTATATAATCAATCAAAGTATTGTCATTAGATAAATAATCATGCTCACTTGAATAATTTAGCTCCCAACTATCGAATCACCATCTTTGTGAAGTAAAATACAAGTGGTTGGGAAAGATCATTCTATATGGTTATTTAGAGTCTTCTGAGTTAAAACCACTTAAATTTTTTCATGATTGTTCACAAGTAAATATTTCAAAACATTTATTTGGTGGATAGTGTGAAAGGGACATGAAGATTCGTGGATTTATCCACATTGATATGGGGATACCATTTTCAATATAAGACAGAGGTGGGTATTCCTATGTCATATCATTTAATAATTACTCGAGAATATATGGATATGTATACTTAATGAGGTATATGTGTTCTTCCATTAAGAAATTAAAAGAATTTAGTAATGACTTAAAAAACAAACCAAGAAATAAGATAAAGATGCTTCGATCAAATCAATGTGGTGAATATCTTAATCAATAGTTTACTAATTTTCTATGGGAGTTTGGGATTCAATATAAACTCACTCCACTATACACACTATATTTCATTGGTGTTAGTAAAAGGATGAACTATTCCTTTCTATAAATTATAAAGTCGATGATGAGATATAAAGATATTACTTTGTCTTTTTGAGGATATAAATTCCAAACTAAATCATATCCATAAAACAAAGTACCAATTATTGTGGAAAACAAAATTCCATTTGATTTATGGAGTATAAACAGCCTCCCTTTTTCAGATACACGTGTATGGGGATGAACATAATTTTTAAGGTCTTATTAGGAAACAAACTAGCATTATAAGGGATAAATTGTATCATTATAGGGTATTATTTAGAAACAAATGTATAATACCTATAAAATTCCTCAAAAAATAAGTTGCATGGTGTAAGAAAAGTAGTCTTTCTTGATAGGGAGCACAAAATAAAAAAGGATATTGAGAGAAATATTAACATCGATGAAGTTGATGCTCAGGGTATAGAAGAGTTGGTATAAGATTATATTATATAGTTCCCCATGTAAGAAGTCGTTATTGAAATATATGAACTACATAGGAGGACATGAAAAGTAACAGAACTACATAGATACCATTTTCTAGTCAATGGATATAGTAACACATTATTGGTTGAAAATGATGAAGCTCTCTCATATAAATTGGTTTTAGAGATCTTATATGATGAAACAAGTTAAGAAGCCATTAATTATGAAATTTATCCCATGTATCAAATCCAAGTTTGGGTTATTTTCAATGAACCAATTGATGTAATTCATGTAGGATGATAATGTGATTTCAAGAGAAAACCAGACATATAAGGTAGAGTATGTAGCTGTAAAGAAAGTTTAGTGGATAAAGGGTTTTAAAATAATCAATCAGTTGAAAATTATGTAAACTTTTCACCAGTTACCATGTTTTAATCCATCATAATTCTAGATGATATTGTAGCATTCCATGATTAATAAATTTTTTAGATGGATTTTAAAATTGTTTTTCTTAATGGGAACCATCAGGAATATTTCAAAATTATAGAACCATAAGGTTTTATGACTCCATTCCATTTCAAAATGATTTTAATGTTGAATCTATCCATTTCTAGATTTAAGTAAGAACATATATAATTGGAAACTCCATTCAATAAATCTATAAATAAATTTATTTTGTTTATAATAGTTGTAATCCATGTGTTTAAAAAAGGTATAGTTGGAATTGGGTTATTACCCAAAAAGTACATTCTGACAATGTGTTACTCATTGAAAAAAAACATATCGGTCTTACAGTATTTGAAGTACAAGTAGATCAAGTTTTTCTCCTTGTAGATATTAGGTCATGTTGCCTATATACTTGGGATCAAAATCATCCAAAGTAGATATAATAGGCTTCATTTATTATTTCAATGTACATAAATTTCCCAGATACTAAACTAATTTATTATACAAAAATATGAGAGGGGGTTGGTTATAATGTCAGATGGAATACTATATTCTATGAAAATGATTCCTCAGACATAACAAAATAAATTTGTAATGATTAATATCTCATACACCTCAGTGATAATATCAATCATGTATGACATGTTGTGTACTATAATTGATGTTTCCAATTCATTGAGAATCGTTGGAAGATATCAAGATGATCTAGGGGAAAAGAATTGGGTTGCTATTAAGGATGTCATTAAATATTTGAGTAAATATAAAAAAACGTTCATGGTGTATGAATATATGAGGAGTTGGTCATCAGGGGTTATACTAGTTCTATATTTCAAATAGATCAGAATTATCTAATGTCATGGTTAGGATATTTTTTCTATCTTAACAGAGGAGTTCTGAGTTGGAAGTGTTAAAATAATCTTTTTATCACTGATTTTATAGAAGTGTCCGAGTATATAATAGATTCTAATGAAGCCAAGGAATCCCTTTGAATATAGATATTTTTCCAATAACATCATTTTTTACCTAGAATTAAATTCCCTATCATATTTTGTTATGATAATACTCTAGTGATGGATCTTGAAAAAATACCAAAGGTCACACCAATGATCAATGAACATACTTCATAAGTATCATATCTTCAAATATTTTTATCAGAGGGTTGAAGTTGAAGTTAAAAGAGTTCACACAGAAAAAATTGTGGTGGAACGGTTTTCTAAATGACTGTCTTAGAAAAAGAAAGTGTATCATGTGAGAGCTAGAATACTGAATGTTGTTAGCCTTTGGTTCTAGTGAATGAGGGTATCTGTCGGAGTTAGTTCCCTAGAACCAAATTCTAAATATTTTATGAAAACATTTATTAATTGCTTATGAAATTTAATAGACACTTCATTACATCATGATTTTTATTCTTCATAACATAGTATGTGATAATGTCTTCAGAGTAGTTGTCATATAGAAAGGTCAAAGTATCTTTATGCTATGATGATAACCCAAATGTTTAATGATAGTATTCTAAAATATATGTTCTATAGCCAGTTAAAATAATTTTTGGTACAAAAATTAATTATTCTATCATGGGTACTGACTCATCAGACATTGAGGCGCCTTTCTATGGTGAACGTCCTTGGTAATACCCAGTGTAAATTATTATAAGGATGAGTCCCGGTAGTAGAAAATCCACATTTTATGTGTCATTGTTTGTTCCAATATTTGTACATGTGTATTTATTGTTAAAATTTATTATTGTTATTAATGAGTGTTATAATTCATTTACTTTGATGTTTTGATGAAATACATGATGACATAAGTTCTCAATAAGTTAATATATGTTGGGTACATCATAAATAATATTTGATTAATAAGAAATGTGAGAAATGATTTTCCCTTACATTATTTAATAGATGATGATATCTCATGACAAATTTTGGAAATGATATAGACTAAATATATCCATTGCCATGGTATTAAATATGAATGTTCAATTTGATAAAAGCCAATGAAAGAGACACAATGAACATAGGTTGATAGAAACAACATGAACCCTTCTTATTAGAGATATCACAACAAATAAATTACATTACACAGTAAGTGTCTGTATAATGTATTATTTCAATTCAAAATTAACCTCTTTCATTATGGGTACCTTCAAGTGTTTCTAGACACTAACCTTTTACATTAGGCTACATCACCTAATGAAAATATGAAACAATTATAGAGTACCATATGATAAGTGTATCGAGAATCATAAATAAATAATATATTATTGTTTAATATTTATCAAGATGGATAAATATTATTTATTCCCATGGTTTATTAATTGTTAATTTTTTCTTGATCTCTTATATTCTATCACCAGTTATTCAAGACAATATTGTGTTGGAATAATATTTAAAAAGAATTTATTTTCACTTTAGTGGATATAATATTTATTAATTTATTATTAAATATTGATATATATTTATTAAATATATAGTTATTAATTAAGACAATATAAATATTGTGGTGGAATGATAGAATGAATTTAGTGTTTTCGTGAGAAATAATATATATTTAATATTGGTAAAAAAATATTTAATTTAATTTTTGTGTTTAGAACATGTCAATAAATAATAATATTATTATTGTTGTTGACACGTGGTTTCATGAGCATTAAATAAATAAAAAGGGAACTTATCAAATATTTATTCTAACCCCAGTTCTATATAAACCCAATTATATTATTTTCTTATGAGAGCCAATTCATTTTTTTGTGCATAATGACATACAATGAGAACCCTCTCAATCCCTAGAGAGTACCCTCTCATAGAACACTCCTATGAATAGAGAGTGGTCTTCTTCGAACATCCACTCTCAAGTCTATATAGATCAAGGATAATAGTTGGGATGTTTATATTATGGTGGTCAAAGGTGAATGATGCAATTGATATGATCTACCATTCTAGACCCCATATATTTATATGGAAACATTCAGATATTCTAGATCATGTGTGAATCACCACTAGAGGGAATCTATTCTAGATTCCTACTGTACAATGATTGCACAACAAAGATTGTTTATTGGATCAAACAATGAATAAAAAATTTCTCATAAGATAATTTCTTAATGGCTTAAATTAACTATAAATAATATATGGTTATCATATGCTATGGTTTTTCAATTTTTTAAGTTTCTATATTATTCGATTCAAGTTACTTTATCTATATTTCTACCATCGTCTAAATCTCATATTAATCATCGATCAAGAAAATAGGATGAGTTTGGAATTACCAATATGATGCTTCCTCTCATCCCAGAACCTAAAAATATTTCAAAATAAAACATAAATATATCATATTTAAATAATTTACAATAGATATTTTATCACTCTTAGGGGTTGAATATTCATATAAGAAAGGGTAATTGGATAAAAGTATACAACACCGAATTCACCCCCCCCCCCTCTCAGGTTTATTTATTGGCACAAAGAAAAATATCATTGGTTTCCCCGGTTTCATTGAACATCCATTTCATTGGTTAAATATTAATAATTTCCTAGAAACATATCAGTGGTATCATAGTCTATCTATTCTTTTTCCTTCATAAAATCATCTTAGAAATGAGTTTTTCAAAATAATAATGTATATCGTATTTCTAGTTTCAAAATATGTTATATAATTTTTTCTACCCAATTGAATAACATCAAACAATATATGATATCATAACCTTCGAAAAAATCCACTGATTTTACAAATTTCATAACATACAACATAGATATATCATATCCTATGATTTTGTATTAATATGGGATTTTAAAAAATAGTTTCTTATTTATATTTTGGTATCTATATGTATCATAATATATGACAACCTATTAAATATGATGATTCTGATAGAGGGTCTCCCAACCACAACATGATGGTGGGATGAAAAATGTATTGGTTGTGAGAAGAGGGTGATGTGGAATGATGATCTTTGATATATTTATTTTTGTTACTAGGAGACAAATGTTGAATGAATGGCAGGAGTCTCAATATGAAGGCATATATGTGTTTCTTTGTGTGAATCTTAAAAGCATAATGGTTGCGTTATAAATATTCAATCGACCCTCTACCCATATATATTTTAAATGTGGTAACAAAGGGTGATCGTCCACGGTGTGATTGATAAACATGGAGTGATTGTGATGGTAGAAGGATCCATAATTATGTGGCCAATTTTCCTTTCATATTGCTCAGGATTTTATTATAGATGATCCCTATGCATATAATAAAGGTTTTGAAAGTAGTAATTATAAATTTTTTATCACTTATATGAGATATGATATGAATTACTAGTAAAATACCCTACTTGTCATATTTTATAAAAAGTCTTGGTGCTAAGTAATTTAGTGAAAAATAATCGTTATGAAAAATTAATACAACACTAAAGATAATTAGGAAAAATAAAAAATGAGGTCAGTAGCCAATTTAATCCTTCAACATGATGGGGTTGATTATTTATAAATATTTGAGTCGAATTTTAAACATTCATATAATTACTATTTTCTATTATTTACTATGACATGCATATTAAAAAACATGATATCAAGACTTTATTTATATGTGGTGATATTGATTACAAGCCATACATTAATCCTCTGTATGGGTTTTCTAATGAATTTAAATAAAATTAATTCAGCATTCATATTAAATATCCTTATAGATAACATTGGTTTCAAGAAAGTGGACTAAAAATATAATTGTTTCATGGTAAAAAAATGGAATTAATATGATTAAATTTAATGTATGTTTTTACCGCATTCACAGGGTCTGTCACCAAGAAATTTAATATTCTACCAGTAGTGTCTATCTCGACCATTAATGTTGAACATATAGAATTAATTGATTCTATTATATAAGTATTTGGGATTAAAGGATTATTTTATATGTTTTTAATATCCACTTCATGGGTTAGTATATATTATGATAGTAAAAATGTATCACATTAATTTAGAAACATAATTTACAATAGTAGTTCTAAACACATAGACATTAGGATTAAATTTATAAGATATATTATTGAATATAGAATAATGAACGAAAATAATAATCAAACTAATGAAAACATCATTGATAGTTTAGCTATGGTCATGAAATTCTCTAAATAGTAGAATTAATTAGATATTTTAACTATGATCACAATTAAATATTATTGGAAAAGGTAACATCACTCCTTTTAGTTTTATTTTCAAACATTATAGTGTTATGGATTTTATTCTCATTTGGTTATCAACTATAAATGTAATATTATTCATTCAATAATATATTACATACAATGTAAATTTTTTAATTGTTTTAATTTCACTATAATTTTATTTCAATGGGATACCTCATTTGAGACATTTGTGGGGGTGGTGTATTCTAAATTAGATTTATAGTCCTAGTTTCGGGGAACTTCCTATTATATACAATCACTTACATTAAAAATTAGTTATACTATTCTATTGAAATGATCATATGATTCCCTTGGATTTTCCTTCTGAGGATTTATTGATTGATTAGTGATACAATTTCTCTACCAATCAAATGTGATAATGTGTCTAATACTGTAGGTCCTCATGGGAAACTCATAAGGTCTCTATTATATTTATTATTTCCATTATGTTGTGATTCTCATAAGTGGTTATGTATTACCCTCAATATTTTCATTAGAATCATTACACGTGATACACAATTCCTAGGGTATTGTATCACTTACCTAGTGAGGCATTCTATATGGAAAACAATAGATTAGGAGAGATAAAGAGATATATAGTTAAACATGGAGCTCTATTGTTAGATTTTTTCTTTAGTGCATCATTGTTCTTATACAAAGACAATACTAGAAAAAATATCTTAGGGAGACACATTTCATGTATTTCATGAAAAGGAAATATCATATGTTTCATGGATTAAAAAAATAAAAAAAAATTTGAAACATGGACTGATCCTTGAAAATGATTTCTGTAAATAGGAAATCTAGTTACGGGTATGGATGATTGACTTGTAAGTATTTTTTTCTTCCTCACATCATGTCTTAGGTTATTTTTTGTTGTGATTGTTTTTTATTAATATGTCTCGATATTTTTTATTTAAACCATGTGATATCTATTATGTATTTGTGTTTCTACTCTCTTATATTGTTTCTCCATCATTAATTAAGAATTAATAATGTGTGAGCATGACTGGTATTATTTTCATGCATGTATGCCAAAAATGATTCATAGAATATTTTATCCTTGTATTATTTCATTACTAATTTATTTTTTTTCCTTCTAATATATCATAAATATCCTTCATCACTTTACTATTATTCTTTTTTGAACAAAAAATATGAATTCAAGAGTATAATGTAAACTATTGGGTATTCAATTCTAATTTCTTTCTACATGTTCATTTCATCATAACAAAAAAATACTTATAATGAATCATTTTATAAAACAGAAATATTTGTTAAATATTAAACATAATAAATAATGTTTACAAATAGTTCATATCTGATGTCATTACCTAGAAATTCCATAGAATTTATAAAATTTCCTAAAGGTTTATAGAATTTCTAAGTCATATATAGTCATGCTAAAGACTATGAAAATGGTTACTAAACTTATCATTTCTTATCGTCGATTATCCTCAATCTATTTTCTTATATATCCTTTTCGTTGAGAGTTATTATAAAACCCATAAAACTTGTATGTTCATATATAAGTGTTTGTGATTTATTATCCTGGGTATACAAACAATTGGAAAAAGTAATTTTTTTACATATTAGATATAATAATTATACTTCTGTTTTAATAATTTATATTTATCCAGCCTCTATGTAATGTATACATATGTTATTTGTTTTATAGTATAAACATCTTCCATTTAATTGATGAAGATCATGATTTAGTTTTTCTTAAAGTATTTCATTTCTTGAATAATTTTTATTCAATTGTAATAAACCTAAAATTGATGTAATATGTGTTTATGGTATATGGTAGATGGTTTTGTAGTGTGAGGTATATGGAAATTCCAATAAAAATACAGGTTTAAATGTGGTTATGAAAAAAATACATATTTCATTGGTACATGAAAAACTAGTATAGTTGGTATATAATGATGGGGTATCTTTATATTTATATTATTTTTATTTTTATGTTTTCATTCATTTATTTGAATATGTTGAGTGTGTTTTGGTGAGGAATTTTGGTGGATGACCTGATATATTTGACAAGTATATTATTTTTTCTAACTACTAAGGATTTAACATGTGTCTTTCAAATTTACATGGGAGAGTCTATGGAGGATCCTAATGAGTATAATTGTTTTTACACCCCTATCTTATATACATTTAATATATTTGTAAGATGAAATTTTTGTTTTCTATAAAAATTAATATCCCATGTTTTATAGTTGGTTGGTGATCCTATAGTTACTTCTATATGAGTTTCATATATTTGGAATTTATTTGAACATCATGTTTTAGGTGTGGCATTACATGAATTTTTTGATTGAATTTATTTTTATAATAATATAGTTTATCGGTAAATTTAGTTGTATTTCCTTGGGGTTTAAAGCATAATTAGTCCCATTATGTGTGTATTATACTATCAGTGATGATCATTAACCCTCTACAGAATTAAGTGGTTTTTAGGGGTCATGCATTAAATCACCACCATCCTAGGAGAGGTTCTAGTGAGGAAAGGTCACAACATGTGTTGTACTATTACATATCCACATTATTCATCACAATCTATTAAAAATAAAAAAATATTTTTCAATAATTATCTTTCCATTTTTACCTTTTTATGAAATAATAAATTTTCTCAAGATCTCTCAATCATCATCTGATTGGAATATATGAATTTTTATTCTATATTAAAATTATGTTTATATTTATTCCTTTTTACATATTATAATGATTCATGTTATTTCCTATTTTATTTAATCAATATATATTACCTATAATACATATTTTTTGAATGCTTTAGTTGGGATATTATTCTAGGATATTGACTTGGGATTTAATCAAATGTTATACCACAGGATTGGAAATTATTCTATTTCGATGCTCATATTTTAATCTGTATGATTGAAACTACATTTTGTTCTTATGTCTCAAATGAGTTTCTCATTATCTTGTTTCTAGAATGTATATTGACTATCCACATTGACTCTCTTTTTCAAGGGTTGTTTAACCTCACCATGTTTCCCTTGGTGATTCACCCATGTAGTTACGATAAATCTTCTTGTCAAGGGGATTGAATACATCACCATACATAATTTGAGGAATGGATTTGATCAATTTTCTCCCAAGTTCTTGATCTTTTTCATTTTTGGTGAAACCCTATCATGTTCCTACAAAAAATCCTATAAGAGAGAGTGCATAAGATGCATGACAGCCCCCTGATCTTCTTATAGTTTTTTTCTTAGTGGATTTATGATTTCATCATGATTTACTAAAAATGTGACTCATTATAATAATGATATTTAGTGGATATCCTGATAAGGGGCATGGATTGAGCATAATTTTAGATCCAGGAGCATCATATTCATTTTCTAAAGAATGAACTAAGGACCACTAGATAGTGGTATGTTTTCTATACATGTATGTCTACTGTTTATAACTTTTTTAAATTGATTATCACTTAAAAGTTATTATGTTATTAATATCTTTATTCTTTATTATATATTGTATTTTGTGTGTTTTCATCATAAATAAAATAAAAGATTTTGGTGGTGTTATTTCCATGTACATACTACTACAAAGGTAAGAATGAAATTAAATCCTATGATCATTTCTACCTTATATATCTATTTGTTTATTTATGATTTTCACTTTATCAATTTTTTTATATCATCATTATTTTACACTTATTTTGAGTTTCTTCTTCACAATATCTATTTCTTATTCTATTTTTAATACTATATAAAAATTGATAGTATGTTAGGAGATACTAGGCCCTTTTTATGGATTTACCAACAAACCTATCCTCTAAAGAATTCGTATCATATTTCTTGAATAAAAATGAAATATAAAGTATTTCAAATAAAAACATCCTTGGTTAAAATGACTTTAGGTTATGGAAAACCAAGATGAGACCAATGCATGTCTAGACGGGGCTCATCAATGCCTTATATGACTCAAGGAAACCAATTATAACATGGTCTAGTAATAGTAAAACAACTAAAACCTATCATGATATCACCATATATTTAAAACAAATGGAAAATCCTTTTTATTATCATTAGTCGATAAGGTGTTATGGGATGTGGCTTATGAGTCTTCATCCACTAGTATTTGGTTAAAATTAATGAAATTATTTGTGAAAACTTCATTGGTTTGTCAAATTCATAAAAATAATATGTTTTCAAAATTAAATATTTGTTTTAATACATTAATTAAATCATATAATTATGAATTAAAAAAAATAATGCTTGATTTTTACAATAGTAATGTTTCTATTGTAGATGAAGACCAATTCGTTATATTGATCATTTATCTATATAATTCATACAACTAATGTTACACCAAATTTTTTTTATGAAATATTTTTCTAAAAATATTTTTAATTCTTAAATAGCTTACATTTCATTCATTCTTGAGTTTAAATGAACCATGATATTCCCTTAGTATAAAATTTCCATTTTAACCTAGCTGTTAGGTTAGAAGAATTAAAGATACCTTACTTATGAAAATTTATGGTGAAGTATTTCTCTAGAAATTATTTATAAAAAAGATAAATCAACTATATTTTTTCATTTTTTGTAAATAATTTGTGTTAATTACTATTAGTAAATAAAATTAATGAAAAATAAATGTTATATAAATTTTTTTATATTCATCCAATTGATATGTTTTTTCATAGGTTATGAATTAACCCTATCTGATGTACAAAAACCTATACTTTTCAAATGGGTGATTTTCCACCTTTTAATGGTGAATACATTTTAAATTAATATTTTGAAAAATTATTAATTTTTATATGGAAACATAAACATGATCTTTGTAAGGGATATATAAAAATTTACTTTGGAATAATTTTTTATATTTTTCTACAAACATTCAAATTTTGATGAATAGTAAAAAATCAATAAATTTTAATTTAAATCCAATTTTTTCGATTGAAATAATATATAGGGTGAAATTATAATATTTCATGGTTTAAATGTATAAATATAAAAAAAACATTATCCTTAAATATAATTTATTTCATTAGAATTAATTTTACATTGAATTCAGATATAAAAACATTTCAATCTTTTGTAATGTTTTAACTTTTAAAACTAGTTCAATAATTTCAGAAAAATGATTATTTTTAAATTAATTACTAAAACATTGTTTTTAGAATTATGAAAAATGGATTCCATATTTTTAATTATTAGGTCCAAATTATATAAATAGCTTTTATTATTTTTGGGCAATATGAATTGTAACTTCAGTAATTTTTATTAATATGGTAAAAGGGTAAAATGGACAATTAAAGGTAATACTACTACTATAAAATTACCCTAAAACATTCCTTAATATCATTGGATAAGTTTTTCTTCATAAATAATCCATGTGTCTAAATTGTGTCCTCTGGAGGCCACTTGAATTAGATTAGAACATTTAATATATATTTTTAATGAAAAGTTAAATATGTCACACTCAAAGGTTATTAAATATATTAAAATAAATATAATATGGGATAATTAATAAGTAAAATGATTTTTGATCTCATATTAATATAATACAATATTTTGTTCGAAGTTATCTTTTTGTACTAGTATTTTTAAAAATCAATGAATTCAATTCTGTCAAAATTAACACTATTGATTTTTTATCAAAATAATGTTTTATTAAATAATTTAAAAATCATAAACATATTAAAAATTATATATAATAATTATTATACGGTCTAAAATGTTTTAAATTTTTTATGTAAGGTATAATTGACATAAAATAAGTAAATATGGAACCCTTTTAATATTGAAATATTTGTTACACAAGTTAAAAATTAAATAGAATAACTGAGTGTTAATTAAAATGATAAGATTAAAATTTACATTAATAAAAGTCTAATATATAATGTTTTATGTTATTAAAAACCTATATCATCTCATATTATAATTTTGGAAGTTTTGAAGGCTTTTGGATGGGTTTTGATTTTATTATAAATTAATATTTTTGGAGATGCCAAAAGTGTCCCTCGCCTCAATTATAAAATGAAACCTCCTCCCTCACCTATTCACATCACATTAATCATTAAATATAATTAATCACCCCCCATATATATTATAAAATTACCTAGTTACATCATAGAGGTTTCTTTATTATTCAAATACCATCTCTATGGTTCAAAGATGAGATTTAGAGGAATCACGTTGAAGAAGAGATAATCTCCTCTACTGATTCATTCAAACATATTTCTTCTTAAAATTATTATTACTGAGTTATTTAATTATAAATTAATTACCCTATTTTCACTTATATACTTATATGTCATTATAATTATGAAACAAAAATTTTACACCTTCTATCTATCCTACGAAAAAACGAAATCATCATGTGTGCATGCGTATAGCTTACTGTGTCAACGTCGTGGTGTAATCTGTTTTTTACCTACATATTACACAGATGGGTATAATGATGGAATTAATAACTATATATTATTATTTTAACATGATATTGATTCTAAAATATCATAAACTATCAAATTCAATAACATTCCAAAATTATGGGAATGATATCGTTGCTCTTGCGTACGTACGACCTACCATCTCCATGATGTGATGTGCTTCATTCTATATCATCTTCATTAAATAATGATTATATACATGTAATGAATGAATAAATATGATATATATTATGTTAATATCGTTATTTTAATGATATAAATATGATCTAATAAGGATAAACATAACATATTTGACAAAATGGGCATAAGAACATAAAGTAGTTAATATCTGAATAACGAGTGACAATGAAATGTTACTAACAAATGGATGCTAAAATGATGATACATGTTATCATAAAAATTACTATGATTCGTTAATAGGTCATTGAAATTATTTTAATAAAATATACAGTTGTTTTGGATACAAACAAAGGATATTGGACCTAAAGTAAGGGATAACATTGCAATCTCATTATTATCTTAGATTGTTTATTAATAAGTATTCAATGTAGTATATTTATCATCCACATATGTGTTCCCTAAAAATTTAATACTTTTTATTTTATTCTAAAAATAGTAAATTCAATTTTACCTATTGGTTAATTTTTACTAAACTTTATTAATGAAATGTTTTTTTTATTCGATATGAAGTACTTTTTGACTATTTTTTTCAAAAGTTCGAGCAGAATGTTTTTTAACTTATACAGCATGAACAATTTTTTACGTCTTCATAACACCTTATTTACATGAAGCTTACCCTATAAAATTTCATGTTTGTTTTAATAAAAGTTCTATTCTTTTAAAATATTGTGACATTTTGATAAAAGAAAATGTTTTTGAAGAAGAAAGGATATTTTCAATAATAGGTATTTTATCAAAATTATTTTACAACCAAGATGAATTTACTTAATTGGTTTTTGTTTCTATATCTATTATTAATATGGTTTTATTATTTTTATTAAAGAATTTTTTTTATTAAATCCATTCATTTTATATGGATTTTTAGGGAATTATGTTTAAGAAACCCATTTTATTTCTTAGGTTATGATATGATAAATGAATAATGTTTTTATGAAACATTTAATAATGACTACATTATGATATTTTTAAGACCTATATATCCCTAAAATGTATTAGATAAAGATTTATATCTCATGTGATATACATTGATGGAATGGAAAGAGATCTCAGTTCAGTAATAAAGGGTTGGAACAAGGAGTGAACTCAGTTTAGTAATGGTCTTTTTCCATTATGATGGTCTCGGAAATGATCCTTGACTAATGTGAAATGATTTTATATGATTACATATATTCCAAAAAATCTCATGTCTTATGTTATGACATTTTGGATTACTTTCCTTTATTTTTATGAACTTTCTTGATTTATCCCATAGAATGATATCATGATATTTCATATGTATGATTTATTTTATAATGTTATGTTCGTATGTATTATGATTATTATATGATTGATATCTCCCTTTTTACCCATACTGAGCATCTGAGATTAACCGCTCTTATATTTCTTTTCCATAGGTCATGAGGAATGGTATTAAGTAAGATATTTCATAAATGAGACTAGTTATGATGAATGAAGTGGGAGACAATGAAGATGTCTTATGAACTAGTTGTTTATGTCTCCTAGTTTCTAAAGACACTATACCTATACGGTCTTGTTAGGGATTTGTTAAATTTTGTTATGAATGTTATTCAACTTTTAAGTAATATCAATGTTTTTAATGTATGGGGTGTTATAGTTGATATGAGAGGAAAGGTATAGTTAACCGTTGGAAACTAAGATGATAAAACCTAAGGAAGAACCCTAAAGATATGTCAAAGTATAGGATACAATACTAGTGTTTTAGAAATGGTCATTAATAACCTAGGGTAAAACCTAAATAATACAAAATTGAACATTTATTCTTAAATATTTGGTTTTCACATTATTATTAGTGTTTCTCACACTATGCTTCATGGTTTTAGTCAATGGATAGAACCTGATAAAACCATGTTAATGCTGAATGTGATAGTAAATGTAATGATTTTCCTCCAAAGAAACTAAATGTTATGGGAGCTAGAATGAAAAATATTTTCACCGTGATCCGAAAACATTCCAAATCTATGAATCATGAAAGGCTTCTGAATGAGAAAAGGAGGGAACATCATTCTGTTGAGTCCTTCAGGAGGCAGTGTCCACCTTCATTCATTGGGTCTTTAGATCCATTTGTGGATGAACAATGGATTAATACCACTGAAAATTTATCTTCAATCCTCCAATATCTAGAACATGATAAATTCATCTTAGAATTATATCATTTATATGGTGAAGTAGATCAATGATGGAGTCTTATCAAGAATATGAGGCAAAGAGATAAAATTGAATCCATGCAATGGGATGCGTTCAAGAACTAATTTTTCAATAATTAACTTCCTCATATTCTTTGAATAATGATGGAGAAGGAGTTCCTTGAACTTATGAAAAAGGATGACGAATTTTTTGGTACCTATGAAGCAAATTTTATAAGACTTGAAAGGTAATCTTCTAGAATTATTACTTTACCTGAGAGTAAAATCTATCGGTTCTTTAGTTGAATTAAACCAAGTCTTTGAAGATCATTATCCATAAGGGAATTTAAAAAGATATGAAGAAACAGTTTGATGCTCTCTCAAGGTTGATATGGATATTGAAGTAACCCATCGGTCCTATGGCTTTGATAAGAAGAGAAAAATGGATTTTAAGGGAAAATTTAAAGATGAAACTAAAAAGAAGATGATTTTTATTTCAGGTTCCATGTGTGGAAATAAACATGGAGGGAATTTTATTAAAGAGACATGTAAATGTTTTAAATTTGGGAAATAAGATCATCAGGAACTTGAATATCAGAGTGATGGGAAAAGGATGTCTAATTATGTGAATAGAGAAAAGGATACCCATAATTAACCTCCTACACTTCAATGTTACAAGTGTGAGGAAATTGAGAATAATGCCAATGATTTCCCTAATCCAAGGGTTATTAATGATGATAGACGCCATCATACTCTAAAGGAAAAATTACAAAGGCATGTCACATGAGATCACTATCGTTTATGTGGAGTATGCCAATGAAGTGGTGAAAGGTACACTTACCTTCCACTCTAAAGTAGAAAATGTTCTATTTGATTTTGGATCCACCCATTATTTTATTTCTAAAAAAATTTATTAGGTTATTTTATGATTACCTAAATAATTAGATATTGAGTTAGCTGTGACAACTCATAGTGGCACAATAGTCGCATCAAAATTTTGTAATTCTTCTCCAGTTGAAGCTTGAGGTAAATGGCTTCCTAAAAATCTTGTGATCCATCCTATAGTAAGATTATATGTGATTATTGTCATGTATTGTCATTCTCTATGTGGAGCTCATATGAATTTCCATGGAATGGAAGTCACATTCCATATTCTAGATCAATCTATGATCATCTATCAGTGCAAGGATGAATATAACCTTCCAGTAGAAATTTCTTCCATCTTGTGGGTCTTTTTTCTTTTAAAGGAAGGTTATTTATATCAAATGGCTGGGGAGAAATTCGTGATTAAGAATTTACCCATTTTTTGTGAGTTTGATTAGGTATTTCTAGAGAAATTTTCTGGTCTTCCCCCAAATCATGATGTTTTTTTTTAATATATCTCCTACTGGGTGTTATGCTGGTTTCAACGACACCTTATAAAATGGCCCCAAATGAGTTGAAAGAATTAAATAATCCACTCCCAAAGAATATTGTCAATGGATTCATACACCCTAGTGTGCCAGCTTGGGGAGAACATGTTTTTTTTGTAAAGTTGAAAAATGGATCATTGAGGCTCTAAATTGATTTTCGAGAGCTTAATAATATCACTGAAAAGAAAAAATATCGTATTCCTCATATTTATGACTTATTCAAATAACTACATAGAGAACCATACTTTTACAAGATTGATTTTCTTATAGGATATCATAAATTATGGGTCATGAAGGAGGATATACCAAAGAACATTTTATGTACAAGGAATTAAAATAATTAATTTATAGTTATACCCTTTGGTCATACCTATTCCCCCGTTATCTTCATGGATATAATGAATAGAGACTTTAGAGACGATATTGATCAGTTTTTTGGTAGTCTTTATAGAAAATATTCTTTTCCATTCAAAGAGAAAGAAAGAACATGAAGATCTTTTGAGAATTGTAATGAAGACCCTGATAATAAATAATCTTTATGATAAATTTTCAAAAGTGTGAATTTTGTCTTCATGAAGTTTCTTTTTTGGGTCACATAATCTCACGAGATAGAATATAGATGGACCTATTAGAAACATAAGTTATTGAAATTTATTCGCAACCAAAAACAGTAACCGAGATATGATGTTTTTTTATTTTGGCTGCATATTAATGAATTTTTTAAAAGTTTTTCCACAATTATCTATTCCACTCACCAAGTTGACTCAGAAAGGAGTTATGTTCCTATGGATGGAGGAATATGAAGATAATTTCAAAGAGCTAAAAATAAGGTTATCCAGAACACATGTGCTCACACTGCCTTGTAGTGGAGAATGTTTTGTTATCTATAGTGATCTATCCAAAAAGGGGTTGGGTTGTGTTCTCATGAAAAATGATATTGTTATAGATTATGCATCATGATAATTAAAAATCCATGAGAAAAAGTTACCAACTCATGATATTTGTACTTTTTTCTTTTATTTTAATAAATGTTCAAGAGCATAGCATCTAGCTGGACTTGCTAGCTAGGAAATCGAATAAGGTGGAATATTCTTTGAGTCGAACAGACCATGCTATCCAATCCATGATGAGGATCACATAATATCTAATATATAGGGATACACAAAGAATGGATTCTGAAATTTTAAAAGAAGGGAGAAATATTAGATTTTTCAAATGAATGTTAAACTATCTATACAATGGAATATTATGGAGGAGTAGAGTGAAGATATAGTTCTAAAAAAGAAGTTGAGATATTTTCATGAATTTAACCATGATTTTTATGGAATAATAAGGTTCTACAATCAGGTTTTTATTCCTCCCATACTAGAATTAATGAAGTAGATATTTTATTAGGATCATGTTTCTTCATTATCTTTTCAACCTAGAACCACAAACATCTATAGGGACCTGAAATAGTATTTTTGGTAGTATAGAAAGAAAAGATATATTTTCAAATATGTCTCTCGATGCTTGGTTTTTTTTTGAAAGTTAAGGATGGGAAAGATAATTCTAAGGGTAAGTTACGACTAATACCCATACCAAAATAGAAATGGGAAAACATCATTATGTAATATGTTGTTAGACATCCCAAAACATCCAAAGGCAATAATTCTATATGGGATATTGTTGATCACCTTACGAAGTCAGTACACTTAATTTCTACTAGATTGGTTTTCTTTTTTGGTCATATTTCTAGGATATATGTAAAGGTAGTGGTAAGATTTCATGGATTACCACTTTCCATTATATCGGATCAGTATCTGTTGTTAAACTCAATGTTATGGAGATTTCTTCAGCATGCTCTGGATACAAAGTTACATTTCAGCACTACTTATCATCCTAAGATAGATGGTCATTCTGAGAGGAAAATTTAAACTTTAGATGAAATTTTGAGATATTTCTATATGGATTTTAAAGGTGGTTGGGATCAACACCTAACTTTGGTGGAATTTTCATACAATAATTGCTATCATTCCAGTATTCAGATAGATTCTTATGAAGCCCTCTATTAGAAGAAGTACAGAACTCCAACTTTCTAGGATGGAGTTGGGGAGATAAATCTATTTGAACCTGATATTGATGATGAAATTTCATAAACTGTCATATCTATTCAATAACACATAAGACAAGATTCAAGTGGACAAAAAAGATATGCTAAAAACTGAAGAAAACCCCTAGAGTTTGATGTGGGTGAAAAATTGTTTCTACAAATATCTCCCTAGAAGAGAGTAATGAGGTTTGAAAAGGAGGTAAAGTATAGCCCTAGTTATATCGCTCTGTTTGAAATTCTAGATCGTGTTGGAAGGTAGCTTACCAATTGGAACATCCACTGAATCTCTCTCAAGTTCATGATGTGTTCCATGTCTCTATTTTGAGAAAGTATTTACCTGATCTTTAACATATACTAAACTCAGATTTCATATTACTGGTGCTTGATAATTCTTAGGAAGAACAATCGATAGAGATTATAGACCGTAGAAAAAATCGGTGAAACAAGTCCACTCACTTGTTTAATGATTTTTGGAGGAACCATAAATTTGAGGAAGCTACATGGAAACTTGAGGATATGATGAGGGAGAGATGTCCACATATTTTTTAATCCAAGTGATGAATTTTTAGGGAGAAATTAAGTTTAAGATGGTAGAATATAGCACCAAGATATTTTTATGGAATATTTTTATCCAATTATATTTAATTCATCGATAGCTTTCATTGCAAACAATCTTGAGTTTAAATGAACCAAAAGATCCCCTAAGTATAAAATGAAAATTTTAACCTATCCATTATGTTAGAGGGAAAATATATAACTAACTTATGAAAATTTTTTGTGAAGTCTTTCACTACCAATTATTTATAAAAAATATAATTCAACTACATTTTTTATTTTTTGTTAATAAATTGAGTGAATTACTATTAGTAGATGAAATTTATGAAATATATATCTTATATAAAATATTTTTAATATTCATCCAATATATATTATTGTTATAGGGTATGAATAACCCCTATTTGGTGTATATAAACCTATATTTTTAAATAGGTAATTTTTGGCCTTTTAATGGAGAGTCCATTTTAAATTAATATTTTGACAATTAATATTTTTTATATGACAAAATAAACATGTTATTGGAATCCAAATA
This sequence comes from Viscum album, assembly GCA_963277665.1. Classification (NCBI taxonomy): domain Eukaryota; kingdom Viridiplantae; phylum Streptophyta; class Magnoliopsida; order Santalales; family Viscaceae; genus Viscum; species Viscum album. The sequence continues at coordinate 978,129,767 of OY728125.1, forward strand.
TAAAAATTTACTTTGGATGAATTTTGAATATTTTTCTATTAACATTCAAATTTTAATGAATAGTAAAAAACACTAATTTTAATTGAAAACAAATTTTTCCATCGAAATAATTTATATGGTGAAATTATAATATTTAATTTTCTTAAAGTATAAATATATTATATTATTATCATTTAATATAATATATGTTATTAGAATTAATTTTACATTGAATTCATATGTAAAAACATTTCAATCTTTTGCAATGTTTAAAATTTTGAAACATGATCTCTCTTTCCGACATGGGGATTAATTTTAAATTAATTACTACACCTTCTGTGTTTTGAATTTTGAAAAATGGATTCCATATTTGGAATCAGTATTTTCAATTTATGTAAATAGATTTTTTTAATTTTTTTCCATTATGAATAGTAACATTGGTAATTTTCATCAACATGGGAGAATGATAAAACGGGTAATTAAGGGTAAAAATAATATTATAATGTTACCATAACATCTTTATTAATATCATTGGATATGTATTTTTTGACCTAATTTTCTTTGGGTAGAAATTTTGTCCTTTGAAAACCATTTGCATGAGATTAGGACATTTAATTTATTTTAATTAATGAAATGATTAACATGTATCACTCAAATTTTAGCAACTAAATCATTTTAAATATAAGGTTATACTAAAGTTAATTTCTATTATAAATACTAATTTAAAAACTACATTTTTTTTATTTATCATGGAAATTTATTTGAAATTTTTATAAAATATACAATTACCAATATTTATTATACATTAGTGATCCATAAATTTGTTAATTGATGAAAAGTAAATAATAATGTTTTCATTAAAATAATAATACCCATTAAAAGACCCAAAAACAAGATCAAATTTTATTGGTAGAGTATATCTAGACCATAATAATCTAAGGTTCTACTTATTCACCATTTGGAGCCATATTGAAGGGATTATGACACTTATATTATTTTATTTCAAGTGATGTTAGAGTTGAAACCTTCATAATTTAATAAGTATAAGATTTTTAATGATAGATTTTTCAGAAGAAAAATTTTACTAAAAGTATTATTATTAAATATAGTAAATTTATATTCATCATAGTATTTTATTTTTAATATTTTTTCAAAAATTAAGAGTATTAAATAATTACACAAAATTGATGTAGTAATTATGTTATTAAAGGAGATATCAAATAAATGCTGTAAAAATATTGAAATAAATATAATATGGGCTAATTAATACAGAAAATTAATTTTATATATTAATTTTCCCTATTTATAATAAATTAATTTTTTTGAAGTTATATTTTCTATATAAATGTTTTTAAAAATCAATAAATCGAATACTATCAAAATTGACACTACTGATTGTTTATCAAAATAATGTTTCTTTAAATTATTTAAAACACATAAAAAATTTTAAAAACTATATAATAATTATTATATTCTCTGAGATGTTTTATGGTATTTATTTAAGGACTAATTGAAATCAAGTAAGTAAATAAGTCACCCTTTTAATATTGAAATATTTGTTACAATAGTTAACAATTAAATAGAATAACTAATTGTTAATGAAAATTATAAGGTTTAAATTGACAAAATTAAATATATAAAATCTATTTTATGATGCTACTACATCCCTATCTCATATCATATTATAATTTGGGATATTTTGTTATTTTCTTGTATAGGTTTTGATTTTATTAAAAATTAATATTTTTTGAGATCCCAAAAGGGCCCCACACCTCAATTATAAAAGGGAACCTCCACCCCCACCTATTCACTTCACTTTGTGCCTTCAAGATCGGCCATACACTAAAATTTTACCTTATCAAATTCTTTAGTTACATTCTATATGTTCTGGTCTTCTTCAAAGAACAACTCTATTGCTCTAAGAGAAGACTTAGAGGAAACATGTCAAAGATGAGGTAAACTCTTCTACTGATTCATTCAAAATTTATTCTTCTTCTACTTCATCTTTAAGATTTGTTTCATTGTAATGTAATAACTATATAATAAATAATATTCTATAATTTTTTTTAATTATTGAACAACCATATTCCACCTTCTATCCATCCTATGATAACACAAAATCACCATGTGTGTGTACGTATGGTTTACCGTCTCCATGTTGGGGTGAAATCTATTTTTAACCTTTACAATACTTGTATGGGTATAATGATAGAAATAATAAATATATATTATTATAATAACATGATATTGATTATGAAATATCATACACCCTCCACTCTAATACCATTCAACAATTATGGGAGTGATATTGCCGCTCGTGCGTACGTACAACCTAACATCTCCACGATGTGATGTCATTAATTCTACATGATATTCATTAAAAAATTATTATATAAATGTAAATAATGAATAAATATGTTATATATTATGTTAAAAAAAAATTTACTGATATAAATATGACCTAAGAAAAATAACCAGAACTTATTTGATAAAACATGCTTTAAAACATAAAGCAGATTATATCTGAATAACGAGTGACTATGAAATGTTGTTAACAAACAGATGATAATATGATCATATTTGATATCATAAAAATTACTATGATTCTGGAATAATTCAGTTAAATTATTTATATAATTACGAAAAAGGATCTAACACAAAGGAAGGATATCATACTTAAGATAAGGGATAATTTTTCAATCTCATTGTTATTTGAGATTGTTTATTCATATGTATTTACTGGAGTATGTTTATCATCCACATCCATGTATCCTAAAAATTTAATAATATTTCTATTCATCTAAAATTTTTTAAATTAAAATTTATTTATTGGTGAATTTTTACTAAACACTATGAAAGGAATCATTTTTCATTATTCGATACAAGGTACTTTTTTACTTTTCTAGCAAAAGCACGAGGAGAATGTTTTTTTTAATTATACAGCACAAACAGATTCTTATGTCTTCATAAAATATTATTACTATGAAGAATTATATACTTGATTTCAAGTTTATTTTCAAATAAATTATTGTCTTTTAAAATTGTGTGACATTTTTAGAAAAGAAAATTTTTATAATGAAGAAACGATATTTTCATCAAGAATTAATATCAAGTGTTTTATAAAAATTATTTTCCACCAAATATGAAATTATTTAATAAGGTTATGTGGATATCAATATTATTTATATGGTTTTATTGTTTTTATTATGGAATTATATTAATAAAATCCATTTGTTTTATATGTATATTGATGGAATGATGTTTAAGAAACCCATTTTAGTTCTTGGGTTATGCTATGATGAATTATTTATGTTTTTTTGGAACACGTTAGAATTATTTCATTATGATATGGGTGGGACCTATATGTCCCTTCATTTTATTGGGTAAAGATTTATATCTCATGAGATATACATGGCTAGAATAGGAAATGATCTCGGTTCAGTAATACAGGGCTGGAACAAGGAGTGAACTCGCTTCATTAAGGGACTTTTTTCGAAAAAATGGTCATTTAAATGAGCCTTTACAAATTTGAAATGATTTTATATGCTTATGTGTATTACTTAAAATCTCTTATCTTATATTATAACTTTTCAAATCACAATCATTGATTTTCATGAACATTCATGATTTATCCCATGGCATGATATCATGATCATTCATATATTGGATAATATTTTTAAATGTTATGTTCCTGTGTCTTATGATTATGATATTATTGATATCTACCTTGATTACCCTTATTGAGAATATTATCACACAATTTATTATGTTTATTGTTTATAGGTCATGGGGAAGGTTAGTAATTAAGATGTGTCAAAAAGAAGTCAAGATATGAGGAAATATGTGGAAGACAATGAATATCTCTTATGAACCAGTTGTTTATCTCTCCCAGATTATAAAGATACTATGCCTATATGGTCATGTCATGGCTTTGTTATATTTTGTAAATAATATTCTTCAACTTTGAAGTAATATCCATGTATGTAAAGTATGGTGTGTTTATGATACTATGATTTATGCTCAAGAATCCATAAACACCAAAGAGGTTATGTCTGCTTTAATTACTAAGGAAATTCAAAAAAACCCAATGTAAATTATAAGGTAGAGACCTTTTATTCATTTGGTAGACAAAATATCACGTAAAAAATAATTGTAAAAGAAATGGTAAGAATAATAAATAATATAGACATAATAGCTTTACGTATATGCTATGAAAAGTAACATATTATAATTTTGGAAAGCCATAATATATTTGTAACACCCCATGATTTTATAATATATTTCTATTTAAATAATTTAATTTTTTAGTAGCATGTGCTACACATAACACTGATTTTAAACTTACAGTGATATTGTATTAAAATATTATTTAATATAATATTTATCACCTAGTCATGGTGTTGGTGAGTATTAGTTAGAAAAATTAAATTCTTAAAATATATTTTATACACTTTTGGGAAAAATATTATTTATTAATTGTTTAATTATAAATGACAAGAAAAAATAATTTGAAAATAAAGGATCTACTTTTTTAATCTATTTTTATATGCACAATGTATTTTTACCTAAATAAATTAAATTTAACTCAATTGGTTAATGATTTTAATGAAATTAATATATTATATATTCAGTAAAATTATTTAACATTCAACTAACATTTTTATTATTCATAGGATAATAATTTATCCATATATATGCTTAAAATTTTATTTTTCTAAAAAATGTTTCTTTCGCATTTTTCATCCATTTATATATAATGAATATGATAAAATGGATTTATTATTTTGAATTAGGGGTTTCAAATTTGGTAAATATGCCGCTTTTGTGTTTTATCAATATGAATAGTAAAAGTCATAAAATTTATCAACTGAGTAAAGGGAAAATCTGGTTATTCTAGTTTAAAACTAAGTTATAAGGCCATATATATTAATACTAATTATTATTATATGGATGGAATTAGAAAATTAATAATTTAGTCATGAAATCAAGTTTTTAATGGACACTTGTCCATGAAAATGAATTGTATATTATTCAAATTGATGAAATTTACAAAATGTCACACCTTTTGTTTTAAATATTATTTATGTGTTAATATAAGGAATAAACTAGTTATTAATATTATATTTGTGAAAAAATAAAATAAATTATTTATTTTACTTTTTTTATAATTATTAGGAATTATATAATTTTTAAAAATTGTTACACAACACCAAAACTGAAATTATTAAATTAATATAAAAAAATAAAATAAATGATTCTAAAATTATAAAATGTAATATAGTTTGGGTAATTTACAGTGCTACTTGAATTTTATAGGTTAATGTTTAATATTATTGTTCTGTTAAATAATTATATTCAAATTCAAACCTTTTATTTATGTATTTTGTTAAATTAAATGAATAGTTTCAAAATTTAAAATAAAAGTATTTTATCAAAATATTATTTTATTATATTATAAAAAAATTATAAAAATTCTGAAATTTGGAAATATGGTTATGATATGGTATAAAATTTCATAAATGTACTATTAAGTGTCCAATTTATACCATATAATTAAAAATAAAACCCAGTAAGATTAAAAAATTGGTGACCGATGTTTAAATAAAAAATATTTTTCTAAGGGTTAATCAAAATTATAAGGTTTGAAATTACTTCAAAACATTTATAAACTATTTTTTTTGGGATAAAAAACCATTCCTTCAATTTATTTGACTCCATGTCAAATTAAGGTAAATAATATTTTGAATGAATTTATTATAATTTTATCTTTTCTAAAACTCCAAAAGCACCAGTCTCCTTAATTATAAAAAGGAAACCTCATCCCTCATTTTTTACACCACATTAAACCTTATTTACTGAAAAAAAACTGGAAATTTATCTTATAAACTTCCCTATCTATAGTCTAGAGGTTTTTTTCTCCCTAGACGACTAATCTTAAATCCCTTAACATAAAATTTTATGGAGTCGTTTCAAAGAAGTATTAATCACCTTAACTAATCACTTTCTTATTTATTGTTCTATTAACTCATCTAAAACTATTATATTGTTAAAAATATGTTAACTTGTGTATCCTTATTATAATAAAATATTATTAGTATTATTAAATCGCCATTATACAACATCTTACCCATCACATGGGATGTGAAATTGTTGCACGTGTGTAAATACGACTTACTGTCTTTACATAGTGATAAAATTCATTTATCATCACAATCTTTCATGGGTGTTTATTTTGATGAGATTAGTATTTTTATGCTATATTTATGAAACAATTGTAATTCATAAATGATAATATCATTTCTATCTTATTACTTGTCAATCCACTGGTAAACAATAATGTCAATGACAATTTATAATCACATATCATCTTATATACAAGATATAATTAACATATTATATTGAGGATGAATTATTTAATTTGGAGAGCATATAATCCTGAAATTTTTTTAGATCTAATAGTTGTATATAAATTAAATTTTAATTTATTTTATAATTTTATATTTAAATATAATTTATATTTAAATGTGAAAGTCCAAAATAAGGAAAAAATTATGTTATGAATTTTTAAGTGATTTATTTAAAATTTTATATTTTATTTTCATCATGACTTCATTTTTTTCATTGCATTGGTATCTGTATAAATTTACCTTTTCATAAAATGATATTTGTACATATCAATATTATGTTAAATGGGAATTCTATATAAAAATGAATTTATGGATACTATTCTAAAAATAAAAGTTAATACAATTTTTACTGATTTTTATATATATATTTAAAATTAAAATTATCATATACTCTCACAATGATGATGATTAATATATTTATGATTTTTTTATATTTTCAGTATTTTATCCCAACAAACTATTATATTTCAATTTATATTTTATCTTTATTTTCTATAGAACACATGTAAGTGGCCCAAACATGATCAAAATTTAAAATTTCATTATAAATTTAGAAAACGTATTTCAATCCCATTATATTAAACATTTTTATGAATATTTTGGTATGGTGGAGTTTGTTTTCAAATATAGAAAAGGTGATAAAGATATTTATTATTTATTATTCTATTTATTGACTAAATATTTGGAATAAAAAATAAATTTTCCAGAAAAATAACCTCCCATGTTATGGTGAGAACATGAGAGTCAGGGTGATGGTTGGATGCCCTCCCACTTGGAAAAAATAAAACATCTGGCCTATAATTTTTTTATTAAAAAAATTAAAGAAATATATTTATTCCTTTTTAATTTATTTTAAAAGAATTAAAACATACCCAATTTGTAACCCACGTCATAAAAGAACATTACCCTAATGTATTTAATAAAACCATTAATTATTATATGTATAAAATAATGATAAATAATAATATAAAATAACAAAAATTTAAATTTAAATATAATATAATAAATTTTTATAATGTAATTTTTAAGAGTTTTGTTTTTTCATCTGTTTTTATACATATTTATAATATATATATTTTTAATGTATTTATGTTTTAATTTTTTTTAAAATTAATATAATTATTATCACATAACATATATTTTGAATATAATATATACATTTTATATTTATATAATATATATATTTGAAATATAAATTTTCTACTATAAATTTTGTCACAAGACTTGCAATATAAATAATAACATTATTTTTATAGTTTCAAAATGTATATTGAAACTTGAAAATTTTTAAAATTAATATTCATTTGGAATTTATATTGTAATTTTGAAATTATCTATTATAAATTAATTTCCAATTATATATTTTCACTGGAAAGTTGATATTTTCATTAATTGTATAGTAATGATATATTTTAATTTTTTATTATAAATTTTCAATTTATATTTTTAGGGTAAATTTTCATAGGAAATTTTATTTGGCTTTTTTTATTTTTACCATGAAAATTAAAATTTATGTAAAAAATATTAAATACATATTAGAAAATTGTATGTTTATTATATTTATATAAACATACACTAGAGTTTTAATTTTTAATAGAGGCTCTGAAATATTATTACATACTACATGTTTGTATATATTTATTAACATTTATATTAAAATTTTCATCTAAATAATTAATTTAAATTCACTAGGAAAATTTCCAACACTATGTCTATAAACAAAATGATTTTTTATTATTAACTAGTATCCAATTGTGCACAATTATCCATCTATAGATAATTATTCCAACAAAATTTTTATCTGGAAATTACAAAAAGGTCGAGAGATTTCATCCTCCTAAATCCTCCTTCTAATCAATGAAAATAATGAGGGACATTATATTATGATTTAATGGGCATAAATCCATCAAATATAATGATGAAAGAATAATTATAGGCTATTTTTGCACAAGAAATTTCATCTATGTTAATTTAGAGATTGAACGAACATTTTTAAATCATTACTAGACAAGATCTACCATTAGTCCTCACAATTAAATGGAATTCCAAAAAAAGGATTATAATAGTCATCATCTATGATAAACAAATAAATTATGATTGAGGTAAACATTACAATTTTTTAAATTAAATTAATTCAAATTTAATTTGATAATATTCCTTTTGATTTTGATATTTCTTTATCCTATTCCAATTAATAACCCAATTAGTTTGTACACTAAGTCATGTAAATTGTGAAATGTTCATTAGATTAAAAAATAACTTATTTAGGATAGACCTAAATAGGCACTTTATCTATTTCTGAAATCTTCTTGTGGTACCTGTAAAAACCTAATATTTTATTATATAATTTCTCTTAATTAATTTTGAGGTCTTCGATAGCTTTCCTTAAATGAAACTCTGATCTTAAACACACCATGGTTTAAATATTATATTACATATGACAAATAAATTATATTATTGGGTATGAATAATACTAATAAAATTATTTAATATGTTAATAAAAAAATCCCTTTAAAAAAATTATTAAATAATTCTCTTGGAATATGAGTCCTCAATTTGAGATGTTAAGAATAAAATCATTTAATGTTAAAGTATTTTTCTCAAATATAATTTATTTCTCTATACATAATTTTTCATAATCACTAATGAACGTTTATTTTGATGAAATATATCACCAATTAATGAATAATAATTGATTCTTTTACTATCAGTTAGGGCGAAATATAGATAAAATAATTTAAAGGTAAAAATTGATATTATCAGAAAAAAATAATGTATACACAATGAATTTATATCTCAATAATTTAAAATAATATATAAAAATTAATGATATTAATGAAATCAATAGATAATATATTTAATTAAATAAATTTACATTCATCTAATGGAAATTACTTGGGTAATAATTTAGTATGTTCCATTTTTTATAAAAAAAATATTTTTTATAAAAATGGTTTTCATTTTCTTTTCACTCGCTTATTTTATAATAAATTTCATCTTCTTATTGGAATTTAATTTGATAAAATTGTTTCTATTTTTGATATAAAAATATCCAAAGTTGGTAATGAGGCTACATTAATTATTATACATAAAAAATAGTAAAAAAAGAAACAATTGTTTATCACGATAAAGGTTAAAAGGGGTTAATGAGGGGGATAAACTAAGATATAAGAGTTGACATGACACATAAACATTTATAAATGTGATTGGTTGAATGTATTTATATCTATAAATAATTTGTATTAAAAAAATTTACATTTTCTAATTTCATATAAAAATGAATTTATATTATTCTAAAACATTGAATATTTACATGATTGCAACCTACCTCAATTTTAAAGGGACACTACCTTTCCTCCCTTCCTCAAAATTCTATGAAATTTTTCTTTACCAAAATATTCCCAAAATATTTATAAAAATCCCCATCCACATTATAGTTCTTTTGTTCATCATTGAAGACCGTTCTAGGTGTCCCTAAGAAGTTATCAAAAAGTGGTCTCTCAAAGAAGAGGTGAAACTGTTAACAGTTTGTTTTCATATTTATTTTCTTACTTCCAATAGATTAAAGTGTTATATAATAATTATGATAAAAATTATTATATTTTACATAATAAAATGTCTTTATATTTATTTTATAACCCTTTTTCATCTCCTTTCTATCCAGTAGGATTTGAAAGAATTGCTTGAGCATACATATAGATTACCTCGTCCATATAAAGATGTAATTAGTTTTTCCTCACTTTATAATGGAATTTTATATTGATGGGTTTAAATATTATATATTATTTTTGTGAAATTATTTTTAATATTTAAGGATAAAATATTATAAACAATCTAACCCTCTCAACTATTGTAGAATGGTGACATCGGTCATCTGTAGGTGTGGACTACAACCTCCGTGAAGTGATGTGATTTATTTTTCATTTAAACTTTACACAAATTATAATAAGGATATATTTAATTAATATAAAATAAATTTATGAAATAATTTTGAGTTTTAGATGATAATTATTATTTACCTTTAATTATTCACATCTATTGAAAGGAGAAACATCGCTCATTCGTACAAACAGACTGCCATCTCCATGAAGTTATGTTATTCATTTTGCATAACCACCATATATGACTAAGAAGAAAAGAGAATATAATTAATATAGAGGATAATTATGATATTATTATGATTCTTTAGATGATTACACTATGAAAATGGTGTAAGGACCAAAACCATCAAATCAAACCTGCATGAAAACAGACCATTTTTCACAAGAATAAGGCTTTTAATAAAGATCAAAGGGGAAACTAAAAATTATAAGAAAATTCTATATATTAATTAATATTTAAACATGTTTCTAAAATATATGTATAATAAATATATATATATTTTACCTTAGATGATTTAACGTTTTTGATGAATGAAAAGACATGATGAAAGGGTTTATGTAACACTATAGTTTATTTTTAGGGTTTTCTATATTAAATTACTAATGAGGGAAATAATATTATCCTTAAAATTTAAAAAAAATATATTTTATTTTCCATTATTTATTTCTAGGTAATTCATGTTCTAATTATATTTTATTCTCTTTGGTACATAATATATTCAAGGAAATATTTACATGAAATGCCAAACTTAATTGATTTTTTTGGGTTAGGAATCTTTCTCATCCATGTCCATGTTATAAAAAATGATTTAGGAATGATTATTTCTATAATTAAATGTGTTTGAAATATTAATTTTACTAATTTTTAATTTATTAACAATATATTAAAAATAATATTTTTGAAAAAAAATCAGATGACCCAGTTTTGACATTCTATAAATAATTGAAAACAATTATCTCTTGTAATGTATATGACATGATCATATTTTCCTACCATCATATCAATAATTTTCATTAATTATTCTTTTAAAAGTGTTAATTTTTTTATTAAAATAAAAAAAATTAAATTATTTTTGGATTTTTATTTCAATAAAATTAGGTTTTCTCATGTCTTAAAAAGAAAATTTTAAATTATTTTATAAAAAAGATTTTTTATCTATGTCAACATTCTTTAAGAATCGTTATAACCCACTTAGTAAATGATCGTATGTTTATATAAATGTTAATTCTCAAGATATATTATTATGATTATTTTTAATTATGTTTTATTGAAAAACATTTATTTTACATGGGTTTATTATATAATAGGGAAATAATTTTGAAACACGTTTCTTTTTTTAAAGGATATGCTATGATAAAATGATGTTCTTATTATCATTTTATATCACACTTATATATGGATTTTTTTAGGTGATGGGTTTTCCTGGAACTAGATTAACCATCAATTCCATTGGTAAAAATTTAAATCTCATGAGATAATATATGTTCGGATAGGGAATAAACTTGTTTTAGTAATGGGTGTTGTCCACATTTTCAATCTTGAGGGTGAACCCTAACCGCCGAATTGATGGAATAAGGAGTATAACCAATGAACTATAAGAATATGTCCATTATCATGGTCTTAGTAAAGATTCCTAAATATGTATATTATTTTCTTTACCTATGTCTATGAAAAAAATATGTCTTTTAATTATTACATGTTATAATGGATCATGATTTAATATTTAAGATTCCATAATCTTATGACTTTTATCCTTTGTTATAATAAATATTTATTACATGGGTCATGATTTATTATATTTGACTTATTAAGAATAAATTTTATAAGTTATGAACATGTTCATATACAATTATACTTAACTTATACACACATATATACATTGATTGATGTATCCCATGTATACCCTTATAGAGAATATGATCTCAGCCTTTCTTATGTTACCATTTCCCCATGTTATAATGAATGGTTTTAAGTAGGTTATATCAATGACGAGTACTATGTGAGAATAAAATTGTGGGATATTTTGGATAAATTTAATAGAAAATATTTATAATTTTTATAGCCTACAAATACACAAAACAGTTACAATTCTGTGTAATTTATAGTTTTGTGATATATAGAATAATAATATAAAGTGATGTAATATTTATATATGTGATGCTTGATTCACATCATCTCTTATAAAATTAGGGATTATTTATATTGGGATATTAAGATTATAAATATTTGGTGATAACCTTTACAACAAGTCTGTTTAAAGGATAACATACTAATGTTCTCATATGGTAAAGATTGTGTTTTTTCTTAGTAATAAAATCCTATTCTGGATAAAAAAAATGGGATAAACGATTTTCCACTGATTAATGTAGGTGTAGAAAAAATTAAAATGATGGTTGTGTGTTGAATCAATATTCACCTGGGGAAAAATAAATAGGCCTAGCTACAAACCTGTTTTGACACTTCCTAGGGATATTCTTGGATTAATTTACATTCTCTTTTCAAACTTTATAAGGAATGTGAAGATTGAATCTACAAGAACCTATTATATGGAATTTTGATATGAGATGAATATAAAGTGCCATGGGTTGAATTAAGGTGTCATAATTTAGGACATTATTAAAATAATTTTTATAATAATATGATTAATTTCCCTTAAAATTTATGTTTAATACCAACACTATTCTTTTCAATTTTTGTGAATAACTGGAACAAGGTGGGATCATGTGAAAATTGAATGTGACAATCAATGAAATAACTTTCATCATGAGAAAATTAATGAACTAGGATGTGGGATATATAATCATTATGATTTTCATATAAAAAACTTAATATAAGAACTAAAATATGAATACTGTTTAACTTCCAAACAATCAAAGGAAGGAATAAATCACGAATGATCCTTTTATGTGACCACGTCTACCATCATTCAGTGGGTCATTTGATAAAAAGATTTTTTAAAAATGGATCAATATTTAAGGAAAAATATTCTCTATAACACCCTAATATTTTCACATTTAATTTTGATACATAATATATTCAATACCATATGGTATGGGTAGCACTAAGCTTAAGAGAACATCAATATACAATTATTTAAAAATAACCCATTTTGAGTTAGTTGTTGGTTTGGAGTTTATAAAAAAGAATAAACATATTCTAAATTATATTTATAAATTTTTAACTTAATAAAAGGAATAATAAATTATACAAATATAATCAATTGGTTGGAACTCAAGATAAAATGTTTTTCATGTAAAATAAATATTTTCCACAAAAATTATTTTTTTATTCACAATATATGATTACCATAATAGATCAAATTAATTACATAATGAAAAATTCTTAAAATTAAATAGCTATTTTATTTAAACAATTTAATTAAGTATTATTCATTAAATTATTATTATTAAGAAATTAATAAGAATGAATTTTTTAAAAAAAATTGGGTTAATGCATTTTGTGTTAAAATATTATAATTGATTTCTACCTGTTTTGAGAATTTCATTTCAAATAATGGATATAATTTTTTAAATTATCTTGTATAAATAATCAAAAGTTTCATTTTTTTATTTTTCTCATAAAATTGATTTTTTAGTAAATAGTGAAAATTTTGATTTGTGAAAAAACATTCATTTCTTTTAATTAAATAAAATAATATAAAAGATATAATTAATTTTTTATTTTTGTAAAATCAAAATAATTTCTATTTGATTAAAAACAATATAATTCATTTTATATTAATCAAAATTATATTTTATTTTGGTATAATTTAATTTTTACGCTTAAAACCTATTTTTTGTTCTTCAAAAAATATTATTGCGTTTTATAAACATATATTAAGTGTAATTTTTCAAATTATTTATAGTGATCATAGAAAATAGATTCCATATTCTGGATCATCATGTTATAATTTTTTAATGATTTTATTTTCATTTTTTCTCATATAGAATAGTAACCATAGGTCACACTTATCAACGTAGTAATTTCTAAAATACATTAATTATGGTTCATCTTATTGGATACGGTCAAAAAATCTATCAAAAACTCCCCAATATTTTTACAGTTGAAAATATTCTAACTAGTACCATCATATACTAAAAATAATTCATTTTGGTTCCACATGCTATTGATTATAACCGTTACACTATTTTACATAAAAGATAATTACAAAATTTCACTATTTTAATTTTTATTTATAGAACATGTTTTCATCAGGATAAATAGAATATGTGAGTATTTATAAATGTTTAAATTTAGTATGAATAAATTATTTTTATTATATAAATTTATTTTCAATTTTTATTGATGGTATAACAACCCATAATTCTTACACAATGATGATTAGAAGTTATTCAAAATAGTAGAAAAATGAAGAAAACAATTTAAAAAACATTAAAAGTAATATTTTTTTAATTATTTATTTTTTCCATGAATTTCATATATAATTATGAATTATTATTTATTATGTATGGTTAAAGTATTTATTTTATAATTCTATTATTATCTTGATTTTAATAAAGTAATTTTTTTTAATAGTCTCTGACATAAATTTAATTGGTATCTATTTGTTAAAAATTATTTTTAATTCATTACAAAATCATAAAAATCTAGTAATGCTTTATGTGAATTGGAAATATTGATACTTTCCTTCATGGTTCATATAATTTTATTTGAATGTTTTTAGTTACATTATTAACCCTAAAATATTGAAAAAATTTATTTTAATGGTAAAGGTTAATTAAGGTTATCGATGGTCAAACATCACCTTTTTACTTCTTTTAGATCATGTATTGATATCATATTTGAGATTAGATTTATTTATTCTCATTCATTAAAGTATTCTTATTAAATGTTTTTTATGATGTGCCTTTATTTTTATATAATATGTAGACTTTAGACTATTAAATAATTTATTTTCTAGTTTATGTTATGGTTATTAGTTGGTTACACTATTTATATGGATACTTGGTGATTTTGGAGCTATTTCATGTTGAGGGAACTTAGTGATGAGTGGAGGTATGATTTTTATGTGATATATTTTATAGGTGAGTGGAGGGATTTACATCTCTTTAAAATCTATTTTATTTTATATATTCGGATTAATTTTTGGAATATATTTCCAACTTGTGGATAGAGTATACAAAAATTATAAAAAAATATATAGTTTTGAATAACATTGATTTAACAATAAATTGGTCCAAATATATTTATCAAATTCCCAAATGTTTTTCTCTAGACCATGGGTATCAATAATTCCTTTCTGGCTAGTAGAGAGCCATTAGTATGGCTTCTAGAGCCAATTCATTACAGATGGATACATGAAAAATAACTTCTCATTCTTCTTATTGATCTTATTTTATGTTGAAAGTTAATTTTAGTGCTTTAGGAATGAGAAACGCATCTTGAATATTCATTTCATGGATAAAGATATAACATAGTATTGGAAACTAATCAAAGAACAAAAAAAGTTGAAATTCCACATATAAAGTGAAAATAAATAATGTATATATACTTTCTTAAAATCATTATCTTAATATTAAAAAATTATTCAAATAAATTGAGTCTCATATAGAAAGTAAAAATTAATTATCAAGGACCCCATTTTTATACTCTTATTCAAATATGACACTTATATAGGTACAAAAATTTATTAAATAATCTCACATCAAGTATTTTTAAAGATATTAATGTTCATGATAAAATATATATCATAATTTATTATTAGGTTTTAATAATTTCATTTTGTAGAATAAAATTTATATTGAAGGTTTGAAATTTATTTAACTCTATAGAATTAAAGGACCCATGGTTTTATAATTTAATTTCATTAAATAATATATTATATAGTGTGTTGTTTACATGACATTATGTTTAAACAAACTGTAATAAACTATATTTTAAAAATGATTGTTATAAAAAAGTTGTTGGTTTGGTAGATATGAATATGATTAATTATAGTATGAAATATAACTATAAAATTTTAACTTTGTAAAATTAAAAATATATTATTAATTGATTATTAATTGTTCTAAAATGAAGATATAATATGTAATTGTAAAAGAGATAGTTTTTATAAAAAAAAATTATTGTTTAATATATTTTAATCATAATAATTAAAATTAGTCTCTAATTTTTAATTATTTTAATGTAATAAATATATTACAGATCCCATTAAATGAATTATTATTCATTTAACTATAGTTATTTGACATGTAATGAAAATAATGTCAATTTATGCTTCAAAAATACATTTTCTTCAAAATGGTTTTATTTCATTTTGTTTGTGGATATTACAACAATTTTTTCCCAGTTTTAGAAATTTTATTTTAAAAAATTAATATCATTTCGGAAATAAGCTTTTCAAAATAATATTTAGATAAAAATTTTGTGATTTTTCTGAAATGATTGGTTTTTGAGTGAATAATGAAAAATAGATGTTTTTGTAAACCAATAATTTTTATTTAAATTAATAAATTTAAAATTCCCATTCACATTTTTTAAAATTAATATAATATTTCTTGATTTAAATATAACATAAACATATTTTTTGTAGAAAACAGCATTATATTTGATTTTTATATAAGTTTATTTTTATTATTAAAATTAGAATTTTTTATAAAAAGAATATTTTTGTTGCATTTTGAAAATATATATTAAAATTACTTTCTACTACTTATTAATATTTTATCATAAAAAATTGTTTCTATACTTAGGATTATCATGTTAAATTTATTTAATAAAGTCAATTTAATTTTTGTCCAAAATAAATAGTAACAATGGAAAATATTTATCATTATGATAACTGTTAAGATAAGTTAATTAAGGATAAAAATATAGAATAATATCTCTGAATTGTTCAAAAAAATCTTATATTAAATATTTTGAGTATAATTCTAAAAAAATATAATACTCAAAAATATTTTATCATGGTGTCACATTAAATTTATTATAACCTTTATTTTATTTTAAGTAAATGATTATAAAATTTCATTCTCTTTATTTGAATTTTTATATCCAGATTTCATAAGAATAAACATAAAGATTTAGTGGTTATAATTATTTATTTGTAATATGAATAATTTATTATTATGATTTTTGTTTGATTAAAGTTTTTTGAAGTTTTAGTAACCTAAAGTTCTTACGCAACACCAATGCATTTCTTGTGTAAGAAGTAAAAAATCATTTAAATTATTTTAAAAACATTAAATATAATATGTTTTAAGTGAATTAAGGTGATTCATGAATTTTGTGTAAATTTATATATAAGTATTAGTTTTTATATTATTTATACTTCAATTATGTTTTTATATTGATTCCAATAAAGTCAAAAAAATTTAATATCCCAAGAAAATTCTTCAAATAGAATTTAATGTTAAAAACACATTTTCAAACCATTAGAAAATCACAAAAATCATACCATACCCAAGTAAATTGGAAATATTTTACCCTATCATTCATGGTTCAAATCAATAAAAAGTTTCATCATTAAACTTACATTAAATACATTTAAAGATTGTAAAATTTATTATAACAGTTATAGTTAAACATGATTAACGAAGTGGTTAAACCAAAATATAAGGTTTAGCATTTCACCTAAAAATGTTTAAATATTATTTTTATAATTTTGTTCTAAAAATACTCCTCAAATTAAATTTTATGATATTTTGGTGCTATTTTATATGAGTTAAAAATATTATATATATATATATATATATATATTAATTTTTCATTAATTTACAAAAATAACACCAACCTCACATTTTAAATGTTACAATATATCATCCAAACCCATTACACTTTTTGATCCATTTAATGCAACCAATACATGAAATAAAATCCCTCTATAATATACTCACATGTCCTAGAGGTCTTGGTCTCACTAATAGACTAATTAAGAAGGCTTATGGTGTTTTCCAATTATGGTTTTCCAAGGAAGATGTATAACTCTTAACCACATGTTTTCATGATTATTTCTTCTTATAAATCATTTAAACACATCATAAAAATGATTTTAGAATAACATTAGTATCTTATATATCCAAAGATGTTATTATGTATATGTAAAAACACTTTCATCTCCATTCCCATGAAATTATAAATGAAGACATTTCTTGTGTGTATATACAGACTACCATCTCCATATAGTAATGTTTTTCATTATCCATAACCACCATTATTGGATTTTTATTATTATGTATTTAATATATATATATATGACATATATATATGATATATATATCATAATAATTATCTTATATAGATGTTATATTAATTAATTTCTGATCCTCCAATATGTTGTAAAATTATAACGTCTCTCATGAGAACATGAAGACTATCACCTCTATAAAGTAATGTGACTCGTTTTTCATTATTCCCACACATGTATGGTCAAAATGAATGAATTAATAAATTAATATTAATAATATAACATAAATATTATTATATAATGTTAATAATTTATCAATTTTATTTTCTTTTCATATTTAATAAAAATGAAATCATCACTCATGTATATATTTGGACTACAACCTCCATAAAATGACAATTTTCATTTTTCATAACCTAATTAATATATGGTTATAAATTGTATTCAATTTATAAAATTAATAATTATTTAATTGTTAAAATTATTTATATAATGGAATATTAACCCCTTTTACAACATTCATCTCACTAAAGTTCTTTTGGTATTATGGATTGAGCACCATCAAAATGACAGATATGAACATAACAATTTTAATAAATAAATAAAATTTGTTAATAAATGAAATAAATGTGATAATGAAAATCTAAATAAAATTATGAGGGTTCTAAATAAATTATAAAACTATTATATCATTATTATATACTATTTATATAATGTATGTTGCACTTTGCTACATGAGGTAACATATTTTACTTTAAATAATTATTTTTAATGTTTTAGACCCTTTTTCGTCCATATCAATATTAATGTATATGTTTAAAGAATGTTCATATTTATACACAAAATGTTTTATGTAGTCATTTTAAACTATATTTTAATTTTTACATACGTTTAATAGAGTAATAGTATAGACATTTTATATATGGGACACATTTGACTCTTTTTAACAAGGTCAAAAAGAATATTTCTTAGCTTTTAATACATGACCTAATTTTCACACCATTATCTGAATTATTATTTAATAATTTTCCACTAAATTTTTCATTATTTCTCAATGAAAATATTTTTCCCATTCTTCTTGGAAATTTTGGGATTAATTTTTTTCAATGAAAATGGATTTTTGTCGCTTTATATGATTAATATATTATTTCATGATATTATGTGATGTAAATGAATGATTTAATGTGTTTAATTTTTTATATAGAGTTTGGGAATTTTTTATTTTGATGGGTGATCCTGATAAATCTATCAAATACAGTGGGATATGATATCTTCTCTAGATAATTATATTAGAATTAACAGAGAATGTATATTCATTTAGAAAAATTATTATAAAAATTATTTTACAGTTTTTGAAAATTATGTAATAAATAACCTACATGAATTGTCTATTCATTTCAATGTGTTATTATCGAATTATTTTGTTTCCATGAGTTAAAAAACAACCTATGTTTTAATAATGTCTATGCCCCTTTTTAAGGGTGAATGGTATATTTATTGAGAAATGGATTTTTATGGATTAAAAAAATTATGAATCCCTCATGATTATTATTTTTCAGTAATTCATGAATATGAAATGTTTTATGAAAAAACATGTCCAGAAAAAGATTTTATGAATAAGTAAATAAGTATTTTAACTCAATGTTTATTATGAAAAACCTGAACATTTTATAATGGAATTCATAATTTTTTAAATGGAATAACTAGTTACATTTATTTTTATATCCATTAGTGATACTGTTTACTAATCCAACACTTTCATATGTATTTTGAAATTATAAAGGATGAATAGAAACTATATAAATGTTTATCTTTTCATTATTGCGTTTCTCTATAGAATACATGAAATGATATTGAATGACACACATGTTTAAATTTAAGAACTGATTTTTTGTGGAAATTTTTCTATTTATCATACATTTTTATAGTGTGCTGTATCAGTTTTATGTGGAAGAGTTTTCTCAATTATATAAAACACTAAACCAAAAATATCATGGTAGTTTAATAAAATTTAATCATTTCTATTAGACTATTTTTTTAGTATGATTATTTTCTGAGATGTTATATTCTCAATTATCTAGTGATTACACCATGAGAGGGTTCTTTCATTTGTGCATCATTTTTATGTTGAAAATGATCAATGGTAGACTCTTATCATGAATAAAAATAATGAGTAAGAAAGTAAAACCATTTCATGGGAAGAGTTTGATAAGGTATTTTTCAATACGTATTTCCCTGGAACACTTTGAAATAAAATACATAGAGAATTTATTGAACTGAAATAGAGGGATGACGGATTGATTAGTAAATATGAGAAAAATTTCCCCAAACATGCACGTTACACTTTTGATTTCTTCCACAACCCTAAAATAAATTACAGGTTATTTAGTGTCCTAAGAATAGCTATCCATATTGCATTTTTTAAAATACATTGATTACTATGAAAATATAATTTGATGTTCTGTAAAAGATGATATGGGAAGTAAGTATTCTCATTGTTCCCATGGATATGGGGATATAAAGAAAAAATTATGATTTTGTAGAAATTATAATAATAAAAACCAAGGATGAAATAATGTTAATATTTATTCATTATATAATTATTCAATAAATCATGGTGATAATTTCATCAAGGGGTTTGGTAAATGGATCTTGAGTGGAAACGAAGGTCATCAAGTAGAATAATACCAATGTTATGTGAAGATTTCCATCAATTAAATGAATAGATATAAATCTCAATTGAATATTACACCCAAACTCAAGTGCTATTATTATAAGGAAAATGAACATTAAATCAATGAATTTATGAATTAGAGGGTTAGTGATGAAAATTATCATTAGTAACATCAAAATCTAATAGATAAAGGGAAAGCATATACAATCACAACTACTGAAGTGTGTGATGTGAAAAATGTGGTCAAAGGTACACATACCATCAATTATAGAACTATAATGAAAACTTTTACACTATTCATACCTTCTGTATTATATAAATATATTTTACTAAGGGTATCACATCACCTAATCAATGATTAGTTGTTGAGTTATCAGTAAAATCTCTTAATGTTACAATGATAACATTTTAAGTCTATAACTCATTTTTGATGTTTTTTTATTGTAATGTTATTTATGAAAATCTTATTATTCTCCCTTCAATTGAAATTAATGTTATTTTTTATATGGATTTGATCTCTTATTATAGACACCATATCAACTACTGATGAAGGGAAATGAACATTGATATTCCAAATTAGGATTTCCCCATCTAATGGTGAAAGGATGAATATGAACTTCTAATGGAAATTCACTCTATTGTTGAAGTATTGTTACCTATTCATGTGGGATATGTTTCTCAAATATTTTTGTATAAACTAAAAATTTAAGGTACGATTATTTTTTAGAATATGTTAATGTATTTCCTAAATTCTAGCTAAGTATTCCATCAAATCATGATGTTGTGTTTTTTATAGTATTCATACCAAATGCTACAACTATTTCAAATCCTCTTTATATAATTTTTCCCATTGAGTTTTAAAAATAAAATAATCAACTCAAGGAGAATCTAGATAATGGATTTATACTATGTATTTTGTCACATTAGGTTGATTTTTTTCATTTTTTGGGGTGTAATATGGATTAATTAGTATATTCATTGATTATCTTGAAATTAATAAGATTATCATTAAGAACAAGTATCCTATAACTTTTTTTATTTTCACGATCAATTATGAGGATTTAAATAATTTTATAATATCTATCTTCAATTTAGATATCAGTTGTTCTTGTAAAAGGAACATAGGCCAAGGAAAACCTTCCATATGAGATATAAACACTATGAATTTATAGTTATTACATTTATACTAAACAATTCCACCGATATGTTTATTGATTTTGTTAATAATATATTAATATATTACCTTGATTTTTTTTGGTTGTATATATATAATAAATTATTATAGATTTTACGAGCATGGATGAACATGAATGTCATTTATGAATTGTTAGAAAGACCATGAGGAAGATGTTGTATGATAAATTTTCCAACAATGAAATCTAGATTTACAGAGATTCATTCTTAGGTCATATAATCTCAACTGAGGGTATATTGGTAGATCCCTAAAATACATATATTATTGAGAAATAACCCATAGAAACTATAGTGGCCAATATTAATTGTTTTCATGTGTTGGAAGGATACTATCAATTCATTTTGAGATATGTCACACATTTATCAAATACACTAACGTAGTTGATATGGAAAGGATCAATCTTCATTAGTACTCATGAATAGTAAAAGAAACTCAAGGAAATAATGAAAATTATTTTTATTGAAATTGTATATATACTACATTTTAGTGGATAAGGTTCTTCGATATTCAATGATGCATTGAAAAAAGGACTGGGATGTTTTGTAATAAAAAATTAAATAGTTATTAAATCTGTCTCTATTAAATTAAAAACATGTTATAAAAATTATCTGCCTCATGATTTTTAGTTAGCTATGATAAATATTTAATTAAAAATATCGAGGAATTTTATTTATGGTGAAATGTATATATATATATATATATATTGATTTTAAAATCATGAAGTATATATTTACAAATAAATTGTTGAATATGAACCAAAGGAGAAGGATTAAGATGAAAAATGATTTTTACTACTAATTATAATACTACCCTAGGAAGTAGAACATCATGGTTGATTCTCTATGTCAGGATAATCATTCTTATTTTTACAAGATTAGGATTTAATGTGATATAATACTTATCAATTTATAGAATATAGAACATGAAATCATGTCTAAAGGTGAAAAATCCAATTTTTCATTGATGAATTTTCAACAATCCATCCATGTGGGGAATAATGAGGTGCATAATGAATATGTGGGAATAAATAAAAATGTAAGTATTTTTATAATGTTCATCCTTAACTATGATACATTCATATGATTCGATAAATGATTATTTGTCCCATAAATAATATACATGAACAAGAAGATATTCGATAAATCTCATGCAACATCATTCCCAATCCATCCTAGAAGTACATAGATGTATAGATATATTAATGAGTATTTGTAGAGGGAAACATGAAAAGGGATATTATAGTGTATGTATCTCAATTCTTGCTATATTAATAAGTTATGACCTAGAGATAATAATATCAATGGATGATAGAACTTTTACCCATACGAAAATAGAAATAGGAAAACAACAACATATATTTCATCATAGGGCACCAAAAAATTCTAAATTCCCTAATTCTATTTTAGATTGTGACAATCACATTAAAAAATAAAATAATTTTATTACAATAACACCCTAACTTTTTGTGAAATATCTTTCTTGAATTAATATAATCTTTTTGATATTTTTAATTTCAAACAACACTAAATATTGCTTGTATTATATCTTAAAACCATGTTATTATTTCTTTATAATATACACTAAGATAAGATTACGTTATACGATACCCCAATATAATTTTGTGTTATATGAAACACTATATTTTCTTGCACGACACTGACTTGGCTTACGTTATAGAAAACAATTATTTTCTATGAAACTACGTTTTTTATTATGATTAATTAAAAGATATAGTCATAATAACTATTAAACAATATAATATGAATAGTAATATAAATTTTTTAAATATTAGTTATAATGGTTTTATATAACTAAAATATAATTTTTATAAAACATATAATTTTATTAATGTCCTTATATATTTTAAAATACAATTTTCTCATGTGAGTTAATTTTCATGTTCTTCTATGAAAAATGATGAAATTAATTTTATATAATTTTTGAAATATAATTTATTAAAAAACATTATTTTTGAATTTATAAATTCTAAATTATTTTATGCTGAATTTTTTGGATTTTCCTGAAAAACATTTTTCGATGAATAGTGAAAAATACAGAATTTTAATTCAAAACTACTTTTGGTCTAATTTATTTATATAGTTAAATTATAATTTATGTTATTTTTAAAGTCATAACAGATAAATTAAACATATATTAATCAAATTTTTCTCATTGGAATCATTTTTATATTTTATTTTGATAAGAAATCTTAATGAACTTTTGAACATTCTCACTTTAAAAACCCGTTTTCTCACCATACCGATGAGATTAGCATTAAAAATAATTTTTCCCACATTTGGAATTTAATTTCAATGAATATATATACATGATTGTAATTAATATAATGTTTAAAGTTTAATAATCTGAAAATAGTTTATGACCAAAAATATTTGTGGATGTGATTAAAATTAATTACAAATATTAATGTAAAATTAGGCTTTAAATGGATTAAACCTTAATATTACGTGCCAAAATGAAATAGAAACTTGTCTAAAACCCATGTTATGGACATATATTGGAAATAAAACTTATATTATTCATTATGGATTGTTTTTATGACTTTTTATTGGGTATAGATGTGGCTACACCAAACTTGCTCTCAAAAATTCCATGTGTGATCATTCCCTCCCCTACAAAAGGACACCGCACTCCCACATGTACAAATCTCTCAAGCCACTTAATTTCATCAAAGAACTTCCCAATTAACTTCCCAAAATCCGTCCCTTACTTTTTTAAGCCTCTATTTGGGAATAAACACAACCATAGAAGCCCTTTTGTGTAGAGCGAAATGAGTTACCCAAAAGAGATGTAACATCCTTCCTCAAGCTCCTTTATTTTATTTTCATTCTACAGAACAAAAAATATTATTATTCCTTGAAAAAATAATTGAATCGTTATTATAAATGTTCTAATATTTGTTTATGTTAAGGGTTTGACCGGAAATTCTACACACTTTCATCTAATGGGTAACGAACTTACAGTTTTTGTGTACGGTGAACTACAGCCACATGAAATGATGTTATTTTTTTACCTTTACCACCAATTATGGTTTGGAATAATTATTTAAACACTGTTTTAATATGATATTTCTAGTATTTATGATTAATTTACAATTATATATTTATTACGTAAGGAAAAATATCATGATTTCCATTTACTGTAAATATGATAACTTCAACTGTGGGAGTGTGTATTTAAACTTACGCAAGGCAATATGATTCATTCATAAATTACATGGAATTTATTAAAAAATGGTTTAGTAAAATTATTTGATATATATAAAATAATAATTCTACTATAACTATATTATTTACATTTATAAATATATTTTATTTACATTATTTTTTTCAATACGCCTTAAAAATGGAAACAATGATCATGCATGTGTATGACCAAATGTATCCATGAATGGTGTATTTCATTTCATATATCTATATTTTATAGATTATTATAAATGCTCATATACATAATATATATTATATATATTTCATGTTTTATATTCTTCAAATAATTAAATCATGTTTTTTGTAAGAGGATCAATAATTAAAAGTCAAAACATGTACGACAAACAAAACGGTTATTACCTGAAACATTAATTTAACATTAAATTGTCAATAAATTTGTAATAGAAGATAATAATAAAATATTATAGGGTAGTGTATATACGAAAATGGATATTTGATAAATTTATAAAAAAAATTGTACATATTATACATGATTGTTGTTTCTGTACGACGAAATTCCATATAAAAAGTAAGGAAATTTCATCTACCTTTTTATTTCTTTGAGACACATGCCTTATACACCATTAATTTGTTTAGTGTGTTTTATATAATTCCCATTAATTATTTCTATGAAACAAATAATTAAATTTGTGGGTATTTAAATATCTAGTTTATGATCTTTCTCTATAGGGGTTAATGTTTCAAAAGTTACCAATTCGTTAATGTAATTTCATCTTGATTTTCTTTCTTTGAGGAACATGCCATGTTATGCACCTATATTTTTCTATGAGCGTAATATACTACCATTGACATGTTATATAATTAATATTTTAATTTTTAATATTTTTTTAATCTCCATGTAATTTCAACTTCTTACATCGGGAGTATAAGTAAGATTTGCCATATGGTAAGAGTTTATTAAAATATTCTCATTGTTTTCCGAGATTATTTATTATTATGGTTTAAATGATGACATAACATGATACATATTTAAATAAATCTCATTTATTCCTTAACCTCAAGTTGTCCAATTTATTTCCACGTAATAGTACCATTTTACAACTCGTTGGTACATAAGATGATCAAGAAATTGTTTTTTAAGAAAGTCTAACTTTACCTCTCTCTTCGGTTGAAAATATGTGTTCCTAAAAAACAAAGTTTTATAAAAGGTTTATTATAATATTATTAAAATATCCTATGGTATTTAAATGACATATTTACCCATGTTTTACCAATTAAACAAAATGGGTTTTAAAAAAGAATATTCTTATCGTTTTCCAGTCAAGGAATTTAACTAGACTTTTATGGTGAAAAAAGGAATGTTTGTAATGTAAAAATTTACCAATCTTCATGACAGTCATTCCTTTTAAGATTATTTTTCATTATTATAATGTTATTTGTTTTAAGGAAAATGTTTTCCTAATACTCTGGAAATTAATTTTTTTAAATTATTTTTCAAAGAAAATGGTTTTCCTAATTTTTTCATGATTAGTTTATTTGTTTTATAGAGAAAATTTTTTCAAAATTATTTCAAGGATTATAAATATGTTTTTAAAAAAAATTATATGGAAGTAGTTTTTAAAAGGTTTTATGTTTTAAAGATCATTTTTCAAATATGAGAGAATCATTTCATCATGAAATGTTTTTTAAAGATATTTCAATATTATTTTCCATCTAAGATGAAATCTGTTGATGTTACTCGTTCCCTTTGAGAAAATGATAAAAACATTCTATTCGTATTATTTATTTAATGGTTTATGTTTATATGGAATGATTTTTATAAGACCCATTTCTGTTCTACGGGTTATATGCTTTTGATACCCTCTTTTTTCATAGGTTATGATTTAATCAAGTGATAATGAAACATATCTATTTTCCAAAGGTTATAATGTAATGAAATATTAATGATACTCATTTCATTTCATGGGTTATGATATGATGTTTATAAAATCCATCCATTTTGTGTGTTAAGATATGATGAATGTTTTATTATATTATGGCACATGTAGGAATGATTTTATTATGATATTGGTGAGACATATCTCTCACTCCAATGTAGTGGATAATGATAAGGTGTATATAAGCTCAATGTGTACACAAGTGGTATCCCAAGCCTAAATGTAAGAGGGTAAATGGGTTGTAGTCCAAACCTAAAAATAATAGGGTACATGGGTTATATCCCAAACCTAAAAGTTAGAGGGGACATGGATTTTATCCCAAGAATAAAAGTTAGAGGGAACATGGGTTGTAGCCCAAGCCTGAGCTTATGTAGGTATACAGGTTGTAGAAAAAGTTCAAAAGAAAGATGGTATATGGGTTGTTTCCCAAGACAAAAAATATAAGCAGTTATATGGGTTATATCCCAAGCATAACTTATTATAAAGGTCATGGTAGGTAGAATTTACATAATATTTTATATTCTTATGTTCATGTCATAAATTTATTGTCTTATTCTATAGTTATGTTTTCATGTACTATGCTCTTGATTCACTTATTATTTTTTTTCATATCAATATACAACCTTTATGACATGATTCATGTTTATGATATTTGATATGGAATTTTTGATCTTAAAATTTTATGCACGTGTTCTCTTACACTTATGTTTTTTTATTATTACGTATTTCCTTTAGTTATCCTTCTTCAGAATTTGAAATCGCTCATTTCATAGGTTTCCTTTCCCTAGTTTATGAAATAATATATTTATGTAGGATTACTGAGGGGTAGAATTTTTGTGGGAAACATTGAATATCTTTCATTTAGTTACAATGTTTTTTTTCCAATCTTTCAAAGTAAGTAAACTAACATGGTATTTGGGTATCTATTTTTATAACATATTAATTATTCCACAAGAATAATGTAATGTCTATATATGAAAAGTGACGATCACTATAGTTGTTAATAGATATAATTTTTATTCTTTATTTGAAAACAATAATGAAAAAACATTAGTTAGATCCCTATGTATATTACTAATGATATATCTATGGTTGTCTATATGGATAAATATAAGAATTAGTAGACATTTAGGAAAATTTCATGGAATTTTAGTAATGGATAGAGTGATTGGTTTCTATGAAATTATTCTATGTCTGGACACTACAAGTGGATGTTTCTCTAGCATAGATGAACCTAGGAGTAATAAATTGGATAAGGTGTGTCAGTTCAGCTCATCGTAACCTATAACCAAACAATGGTATTTTTTATACACCAACTTTGACACTCCCAGGGGATATTCTTTGGGAATTCAAAAACTCATCTTGAACCATCATGAAAGATTTAAAAATCTTTTGGCTATAAATAACCTTGTTTAAGCCTAATCTTTCATAGATTAAAGATGAATGTGTCATTATTTAGACACCTTATAAGTATTTTTTTCATGTTTATGTGGTTTTATTCTATGATAAGTGTTTATCACCCTACACTTTCTAGTTTTATTCAATAGTGGGAACTATAATTAATTGGGTTAACATTGACTGTTTTAGATGTAGAAAATATGGGTATGGTGAAAATTTATTTCCTAAGTAGAAATATCAGGAAGATAATCTATAAATTCAATGAGCATTGTATATACTTATGAATATAAGTATACTGAAAGTGACATGTTGAAGTTATTTAATGTTTATTTAATATTTTTTACATTAAACACAAGAAGAATGATTATATTATGTTTGACGAACCTTAAGTCATTATTCACACTTTATTCTAGGAAAGATGTATAAATGAATAACATAATGAATTATTAGTTATAGTTTAAGAATAAAAATTGATTAATAGAGTATTTATTTTTTGTAATTCAAGGATTATGTTATATAAATCCTAGAATATATAAGTATTTGTAGAATATGGTTTTCCTTAAGTATTTTAAAGGATATTTTGAATGGTTTTAGTGAGGTAGAAAATTCCTTTCATGGAAAGATGATTTTTTGATTAATGGAGGAAAACATTAATTTATTTCAAATTTTTCAATAATGATGTTTGGATAAATATATGTTGGATAAAAATAAGTAAATTTGATTATATTTATTACCTCCAAACTGATAAATGATTTATTAAAAATGTAATATATCATATCATGGATGTAGTTTAAAACTTTTGGGATTTTGGGAATATATCCACTAATCATTGGAATAAGAAATCATGCATTTTTTTCAAAAATCATTAATGGTAATTCAGGTTATTACCATGTTTCAAAAGAATATACAATGATGATATTAACATGTTAAAAATGTAAAATCCAAGAGTTAATATGTGATATATGGGGGAACAATGTTAGGGCGATTTAATGAATTTATTACAAAAGTGTTAGATTTTCATATTTTGGAAGGGTTATAAGGATAACCATTTATGGAAACATTATGTTACACTTCAAATATAGTTTTTGATATTAAGATACTATCTCACCAAATTATGATTTCTACATATAGGATTAACCGTTTTAATATATTTGTGTTGATGATAACTATTTCTAGATGCGATAGAATATCATAGATCTCATGACCTGTTAGTCCTTCAAGAATAAAAAAAATCACCTTCCTTTTTGAAGAAAGAGGTGAATTGGATCAAGGCACAACAAAGGGTATGATGTCTAAAAATAATTCAATTATATATTTTCATTAAAAAATTTCAACATTAGGAAGACTATATAGCAATATAATGTTGTCAAAATTCCATAATTTTTTATGAAATAATGCCCTTTTAAATCATCACATATTTTTGATGTTGAGTCCCTCAATTTTCTATTAATAACTCACATGTTTTCGATTGATGACATCAATCACTCCATACAAATATTTATGTTTTTCACGCAACTCAATATTTTAACTTCCCTCAAAGTTATTTTAGAAATTTAAATATTTACAACATTTCCACCCACCTCACATATAAATTAGAATCATCTATTGAATCTTACATAAACATATAGGGAAAATTATCTTGAGAAAATACAGAATAAATATATTCTAAAATTAAATATAAATTTTATATTTCTTCTAGTATTATTAAAATACTAACCCAAGTTCCTTTAAGAAGTTATCCAAATGTGGTCTTTTAAAGAAGTTGTATTACTCTTAATTAAGTGTTTTCATGTTTATTTATTCTTCCACCACTGTAAAATATTGATAATCATGATAATATAATAAAATAATTACACCGCATATATATAAATGTTTTCATGGTTATGGAACAATCCATTTTCACATCATTTCTAATCAATTTTAAATAAAAGCATCACTCAAGCATACGTATATTGTCTACCCATAGTAATGTAATTAGTTTATAATAACTATACCATGGATTTTTATATTTATGTATTTAATAGTTATATATATATATATGATAATTAATAAAGTTTATTCTGTTATAAATGTAAAATATTATCACCTTCTTTACCCTCACAATTTTTGTAAAATGATAACGTTGATTGTGTGTAGGTGTGAACTGCCACCTCCATGAAGTGATGCGATTTATTACTCATTTATATTTTTTATGGCTAATAATAAGTACATATTTAATTAATATATATGATAAATATGATATAAATGTTATTATATAATTTAAAATCATTAGTTACCATTTCTTATTTCTATCCATTGAAAATGGGAAACATCACACATGCATACGTATGAATTATTGTTTCCTTGAAGTGATGTAATTAATTATTTCTTCAAGAAAATAAAATGATTGATATTAAAGTGTATATAGAGAATATATATTATAATTATGATATAATTATTATTCTTCATATGATTAAAATATGTCCAAGGTGTAAGGATAAGAACTATTGAACTAAAACATGCATGTAAAATTTTCCATTTTTCATATGAATAATGATTTTAATGAAGAATATATGATAAAAATATAATAAGAATTTATAAGGAAAAAATATAT
Organism: Viscum album; assembly: GCA_963277665.1. Taxonomy (NCBI): domain Eukaryota; kingdom Viridiplantae; phylum Streptophyta; class Magnoliopsida; order Santalales; family Viscaceae; genus Viscum; species Viscum album. Next base: position 978,161,163 of record OY728125.1, read on the forward strand.
AACAAGTTATATTTTAATATGGATTTGTGATAGATTTATAATAAAGAAATATTTATTATATAAAATCATTTATAATGTACAAAGAAAAATAGGACATGGGCTAAGGTTTTTTGTTATAATCTCATTTATTTTGAGGATTGTATGTATTGACTTCCATTAAGGGAATTTATATGAAAAGTTTACATTAAAAATCATATAATTTCTTCTCCCATTTTTTTTTTTAGATTTTTATGTTTTTCCTTACATTTTCCTCTCTTTGTAAATAAAAATTATCAAGAAAATAATTTTTTAAACGTCAGACCTTATTTCTTATTTTTCATCAGGAATCATTCTCCTTCATGTCTACATTCTTCAAACTATTTTATATATATTTTTATGTATAATTAAATTATTAATACACATTATATTTGATTCATTTAACATTATTTAAAAATTATTAAAATAAATTATTTAAAATATTTTACATATGTCTCACTTTTGTGTTCTTACACATGTTTGAAAATAATGTTCTATTATGATATACATAAAATGAATTGATTTTATCACTCTCATTTTAATTATTTTGTTTATAAAATTTCATAAAATTTTCAATTGTTACCTTTAAATAAAATAGTTTTATAATTATTCTAGGAATTATTATTTAATAAAAATAATGTTTTTTTATGTTTTCCAAAGAATATTTTTATGGTTTTTATAAAAGATATTTTTAATCTATGTAAACATAATTTTAAGTTATTTATTATTTACTATACATATGATCTTATATTACCTCTCAAAATATTTCTCCAAATGTTTTATGATGATAATGATTTAAGGATGATTCAATGAAACATGTTTCATTCCCATGTGTTATTTTTTTATGAAATCATTATGAATCCTATATATTTTCAATTATCTATCAAATTATGAAATCATTAAGATTATATGGAACAACTATATTTTTATATAAATATTTTATGGGAAGGATTCAAATTATATATCCCTCTTATTTGTTAATTAAAGGTTTATATCTCATGATATAATAAGAGATATAATGAGGTGCGAACCCAGTTCAGTTGGGGGCTCTATCCACTAAAATATTCTTAAGAGTGAACCTTTACTAAATAAATAATGAAATGAAGAGTGATCATAATCAACTATAAGACACTTTCCACTATAACAGTTTTAAAGGTGATTATTGACTAAAGAAATTATTTTCAAAACTTATGTGTACTCCAAAAAATTATGCCTTGTGCTAATAAAATATTTTCATAAATGAGGATTGAATTTTAATAATTTCGCAATATTGTGACTCATGTATTTTATAAAAACATAGCCTTATTCCATGACAGATGATTTATGACCGTTTATTGATTGGGTAATATTTTTTCTAGGTTATGATCATTTCATCATACCATTATGATTATATTATAGTCACTTAATATCATTGATTAATTATCCCATGTTTTCCATTACTGGGTATATGAAACCACCCCTTCATATATTTTATTTTCCCTAGGTTATCAAAAAACATTTTATGTTAGGAATTTATTAGAAGACTACTATATGAGAAGAAAATTATGGGAGATACTAAATATCTATAATGAAATATTTTTATAATGTATCATGTCTCCAAAGAGACAAAACCTTTATGGTTCTAAAGAACGTATTATTATGAGATATATAAAATATTCATATAAAATGATGTAAATTTATGCATATGATACTCAGGTTGACTTTTTATAAGAATAATTTCATGTTAAAATTATATTGTTTTTATCGTAATACATATTAAAATTTATTTTGTCCTTATATTTTAGTTTATTTTTATTTTTTGATCATCGATATCTCTTCTTCCGCACTTCATTTCTCATGAATATATCCTATATTTTTAAAAATAAAACACAATAATATCAAAAAAACCCATATTGAGGTGAGAAGGATTCAACATGTATAATATAATCCTATATGACATGTACATATCAATATGAAAAGATATATTTGTGAAAAAAACACCAGGATATCTTTGTGGATTCATGGACATATTATAGTGGTTATGCGCTGTGAACTTTAAAGACACAAATTGTATAAACCGGATGGTATGGAAAAATGATTTTTGAAGAAACATGCCTTGTAACTAAATTTCATGATGTTTAGTATACTTTTTTCTAAGTAGAAAAAATATGTTGGAGACATGCTGTGTAATTAATACACAACATGTATTATTTGTGGCTACAACTACAATAGAGTAGTACTCAACTATTGGATTCCACATCCAAGAGGTCAAGGATTTATGCATTGATAGGGTAACAGTACTAATTATGTAATATATAGACTATGACATAATTAGTGGCACATATAATGACACAAATAGGTAGTGACAAAGACATGATGCATTACATAGGTAGGTGGTGGTGTATACATGATGTTATGTATGTAATGTAGGTATAATGATGCAGACATAATGTTGAATAGAACCATTATGCCAAATAATTATCTATTGTCTCATATATTAGGTTTTTTTCTTGCTAGGTATTTTGGAAGTAATAATTGTAATGGGATATCTTGATTTTGTGATTTTCCTTAGGGTGGGATGAGGGTTATGTTTTTCTAGACCAAATAGTGTGTATGTGTGTGTTTTATTTTATTTTAACCCCCTAATAAAATAAATAAATACATTGTGTGTATTAAATCCATGGAAAATACATACTAGAAACCATTGATCATCAAGTTAACATGGAATCTAACTTATATACAATGTGTGTACCTCATAAATATCTATGGGAAGTATAATCATAGTCTCTTGGAATATAATGTGTTCATTTAATGATGCTCCCTACATTTTGTGTATCTTGACAACACATGTCTTGTACTTTTTCTATTTTAAAAAATTAATTTTAATTAATTACACTATAAAACAATTCGATTTGAGTCCTATGATTAATTTATTGACAACACACAGTGATAGATAAGATTTATATTATATTAAGTAATTAATTAATTTCAGGTAATATTTTAATATCTAGACATTTCATAGTCATTTAATAATACTGATTCTTATGATAATATAGGATTAATATACCAGTATGGGGGAAGAGGTGAGTCAGTGCTCACTTATTTTTTATTTCATTACTTTTAAATTAAATTTAATTATAATATTAATTCTAAATCCACTCTATTTTTTTACAAAATGTCACATGGATAATATAGTAAATGGATGCACAAGAATATATATTTTTTTACAAGGTTTAGTATAAGGACCTACTCTAGTCCTTGTTTTCAATGTTCTCTAATGAAGGATTGGCCCCTATTATAAAATTTTTAAATTATTAATGGATGATTCTTCACATTACATATCTAGATAAGAGTCACATTGATATTATCTCAACTAGAGTGTCACCACTCACTTACCTTTATCTCACATGAATTTTCATTCCATCATCTTGCAGGGATTCTTCAATAAGTTCCCTCTATAGTCACTGAGTCACACTATGTATTTTTTTTATACCCTGAGTCTCATATGTTCAATAACATCACACCATGTATGCACATGATATTCTTGGAATCTTATCCATGGAAGTTGATCATTGAAAAACATAGGTATTTTGAAATAACCAAAAATTATATCTCCCTTAACTCAATACCAGTTCATTGATTTCCGGAATATCTTCCAAAGATGCATGAAAATAAGTTCCTTCCCACAACTCGGTTTCCCATAACATCTATCAAATCCACTAACCTTCATTTCTCACTCAATTTATGAGTTCCAATGATCTTTAACCCCAACATATCCTCCAAAAACATTTATAACCATGAATTAATCATTATATTTTGTTTATCCATACTTTAGGTAACTCAAAAAAGTCTTTGAATGATATTAAAAATATTATTGTTCTTTTCTACAACATAAAATGAGTACTTATTCTTTAATATATGTTCTTTAGATCATCATCACAATAGACAGCTCTTAAATTTTCAATTTTTTCACTAAATAATTATTAATCATATTCTATATATATGTAGATCACTATGAATTAGGATCACACCTTTTATAATATAAATTAATCACAACTAATTTCATTTCCACAAAAATAAATTAATTTCAATCATTTTTTATATGGGATTCTCCCATAGTCTTGATTTTTGTTTTGTTTATAAAAATATATCCCATGTATAGTGATTGGATTTTCCTTAGTTTTTCTCTTACTAATTTCTTTCCCATTTTTCTATCGACCAAAATAAATAATATACAATCTTCTAGATTATTCTAATTATCTGTGAGTATTTTTCATTTTCTTCATAAAACATCACTAAAATCAACAAATTCAACCATTTATAATTGTCATAGATAAATAATACAAAAAATGGAGATGTAGATTTTCAGAATCATTATTTCTTATAACACAAACCAGTCCTTCTTGAAGCCTCATTATTTTAATTTCTATTTAAAATATGTTGAGCTCTTCTTCAACCCATTTAGTAAAATAAAATTTCAAAACACCATAGATATTTATAATTATTTTTGATAATTCATAGATCAGTAGTTTTCCTTAATATGTTATCCACACATATTGTACATCAGTCACTCTATCGATATAATTATTATGAAAAATTACATGTGAAGATTCTTTTATCTTTTTATAGCTTGAGTGTATCACTGAATAATAGTTTAGGCATTAACATGATCTATACTTTCGAATAGAAACACAACTTGATTTCACATTTCATATCAATATTGAATTAGAGTTTTTAATAACTTCATAATATTATGAAGATAAAGGATCAATATCTATATCGTCATATTTTACTTCCCTAAAAATTGAATAATTATAGAATCCCCACATATTTATAAAAAATTTATCTTCCCACCCATTTCATAGAGATATAGTTATTGGATCATTTATTATTGAACCATAATACCTTTTCTGTTTTATTATGTTTAAATTCACAAGGAATAGTTTTAGAATCATAAAAAATTAGATCATTTCAATCATATTAAAAACATGAATATATATTTTCATCTAAGAGAATGTTGAAATTATCATAAGTGTTGCAGTCATATATTTGGGACGTAAAATCCTTATGTTCACTAAGAATTATGATGGAGAAATTTTTCGAATAACATATTTCTTACACTTAAAACTATTTCAAATTTTTTTCATCAGCCTAAAGTCTTAGATTTAGTGATACGAAGGAAAATATGTATAAATACTTATTATGATTCTTTACATTTTTCTCCAAGCATTTTATATTTCATCTAGAAATTTTTAAAATAATTTCGAAACAGTTTAAAATATTATTCTTAACAAAATCTTTACCTGAGTGTATTAAAATAATTATAATTAGTGACATGTGAAACACACTCATTTTAGGTCCAGTTACTCATGTTGTATCTTACAAAACTTATAATAGGTAGATATTTAACTGGTAGTAGTTTCACTTATCTTTTATGTAGATGTATCATGCAGTCACATTAGTGACTATGATACTATCCTTCCTTCTATATTTACTATTCTTCATGTGATAGATACATGTACCATGACTTCATGCTTTATGTGGTCACTTCATTTTTTTCATTTTGTATATTAGAATCCACACTTCTGGTCACATTATTTTTTTAAGTAGTGGTTTGTAATCCACTAACATGTTTACTTAACTTAGATCATGTTGAAGGTTGGATAGTTTTCATACTGAAGCCTTCTGATTAATACATTTTTCAACATTAAGAAAAGATCAATTTCTTATGATCACCTCGAAGTCATACACTCAAATTATGAAGTGTTGTATTTATAATTAATTCATATAATTAATAGGCTTATACTTACACTCAAGACTTGCTAATTTTTCATGAAAATCCAAAAATGGATTTCTACTACAAGATTCGGAATAGATTCTGATTTCTTCTAGGGATTATCAATCCTCTTCCAATTTTATTATGACATCTTCAAATGAGTTTTGGAATTATGAAAATAATTCCAATATCCTTTTTCAAACTTTTGAGGTCTTTTATCATAATTTATATTGAAATAAGAGTATTTTGATTAATAAAACATCAAAATTGGGTGTGGATACTTATAAATTAATCATGATCCATCTGGATTCACTTGGATCTTCATCCAAAAGTGTATAGATACTAATTTTAGTGGACAATATTATTTTTACACTATTTACACACTCTATGGGTCATCCTTTTTCAAATTTCTTCTCCACTATCTAGAATTTGTTCAAGTAGATATAAATGGGATGTAGTAGCTTCCACTTAGCTTGTTAAAGGTAAGTATTATTAATCTTTATTACCTATCATGAACATGAATATAAACTCTTTCACTAGTTAAATTTTATATCCCCCCTTGTTCAATATATTCATCATGGTATTCAATGGCATCCGTATCCAGTTTTCTTTTTACCAAATATATGTACTATAGATTCTTCAAAAACATTCCCAAAACCCCATCATGTGAACTTCACTTCTTCCATAATGGGTGTATCCTTTAATCCACCGTCCATATCATCACCTTTTAATAATTTCAATTATATTGATAGAAAATATAAGTTATAAAATTTACCTCCATCAACACAAGGGGAATTCAGTCACCCCCTTTGTATTTTTTTCAAATTCCAAATTTTTTCTAGTTATTAATGTAATTAATATCACCCTTTATTAATATCCCCATAATTTTCAATGATTTCAAAGGGGGTGGGGGATTACACTCTCCCCAAAATAAAGGTTCACATTCTTCTCTCCCTAATTATAAATGTGAGAATGTGGTAAGATATCATCAATATTTTTTCTCTTCTACCAAAAAATTGCATGATAGTAATTGAGATATGAAACTATTTAAAAAATGATACCTACTGAGAATAAAAACAATATAAATTGAAATTTTTAGTAATTCTCTTATTCTAATTCATCTTTATAAAAAATATCATCAAGAGGCTTTAATAACTTATTTTCTCTTTATATAATGTAATTCTCTTCCTAGGAAAAGAGTATAATTTTTAGATAATAATTTAAACTTATAAAACCTAACAATAATTTGAGATTATAAGTGAATTTCCATTCTTAGTTTTCTAAAATCATTGGAATTTTAATGAGATATATAACTCATCTTTGATTACATCTTATCATTTACAATTTTAAATTAGAATTAAATATCAACACAAATCATCAGAATTGAAATTTGGATAAAATTTATCTTAGAAATATTCTATAAAAAATAAAATCTATAACTATGTGGGATAACAATTTTTAGAAATCGACTGTGAATAGTTCAGACAAAAAATATTCCCACTTTTTCACATGTTATTTTAGTTATATATTTTATATTTTTTATACAACCACATATTCATTTTCATTAAAATTATGGAACCTATGATAAAATGAGAAAATATTAAAAAAATTGTGTTATAGGACTTCCCTACCATTTAGATAAGCATACCCTTGGTAATACTATAAATATAATATAAAACTTTGTTTGAAGAGTGAAAATAATATGACAAACTCCATTTTCCTCATATATTTCAATAATTTTATATTTAGTAAAAATGGAAGTGTCTATGTAACATTGGATTAATTCAGTGGATCCCCCTCAAGGGATTCTTCCCATATATCTCACCTTGAATTATCAAAATTTTAGAATCTACAGATTGACTAGGGAATAATGGGGATCATCTAATAACTCTTCTATATGATTCGGAGAATTGAGACAACTTTCTCAACACCTGATATTCATCTCTATCTTTCTTTATTATTACACCATTTGGTTTCTAGGTATATATTCATTTAGGAAGTATGGTCCTTACCATATTCATGGGTTTGGATTACTTTGATACTAATTTATAATATTATATAAATGGTTCTTTTCCATTATTAGTTAATAAAATTTCCTATTGAGGTAGGAATTTTACTATTGAGACTATACTATAACCTTATTTTGTGTACCTTCCACACACAATTTTATCATCTTAGACATTTCCTTTCTTGGATATCTTCACCACTTATCTACTAAGAGTGTCAACCAATAATCCAATCCAAGAATCCCTCGCATGGATTGATTATTTTCATCCCTTTATCATTCCCCTTTTTTCTTATCATTCATATCCATTATGGATTAATCCATTATGTGGCCTCTATATCCATAATGGAGAAATACATTTACAGTGGTTTTAAACTATTTCTCATCAATCATTTATTTCTTCTTGGGAGTAGATTATTAAGCTTCCCTCTTCATTGATTTTATTTCCTTGCATAAAACACTAACTTTTATAGCCTACTTCTCAGCCTATGGATTTTCTCCTTACTCTTGAGTAAATATATGATACCATGAAGGATTTTATTGACAGAAATTGAAGATATCACCACTAATCATTCACAGATTATAAATTTTTTCAAATATATCAATTTTTTATTGGAATTATTATTTTCCACTATATGGGATGCCTTCTTTGCTATAATGTGTTTTATCCTCTTTTATCTTTAGCCACCTCCTTATTCCGAAAATCATGAAATTTTACCTACTAGAACATTGTTCATGAAATTAATGGGACAATGTTTAAACCAAAAAAAAATACCTTTTAAAAATTCTTATTAATTCCATGTTAGAATAAGGTTATATGACCTAAAATGTTTACTATTTTTGGGATCGAACCCCAATATTTTAGGTCCCTATTGAGGAATATTTTTCCTAGAGCACAATCATTTCCTTGTTTGATAACCTAGTGGAAGTCCCACATATTTTCCCTCAATGTTTATACATTTCTTAACATTTTTTCATCACTTCTAGAAATTCCAAAATTAGTATCAATCACATTATATGTAATATTTATTACGTTTTTCCCAAAAAAAAGAGGTAGAGACTTTTCCCCGTGATCTAAATCTCATCTCATTTACCATTGTGAGAATCATTTGATTTTGTAAACACATCCAATGTATTTGTGGAATAATATTTCTTATAGTTTCTTTGGAGAGGTTCATATTGATATGATTCTTGTTACTTTAGTTTTACATCCATATATTGACACATCAAGTTGAGGGTGATCTTCTCATATTCCATATATATTATTCTAGCTTCCTAGATAATCATAAGAAATTCCATATAAAATAACTATTTTCATTTTTTCATCAATTAAAGTAACTATTTAATTACAATGTATGGAAAATTCAACCTTTTATTTTACATTCTTTATGATACTAATCTTTCATTAAATATATTTTTCCAATGAATCCTATATAGAATCAAATCCGTTCTATAGTTTTAATTTTTTATCAAAAAGGTACATGAAAAGTTTTGTATATAGGTAACAACATTAATAGGAACCTTCTCCATACAATTTCTCATATGTGAGTAAAAATCACCATCACTTATATTGTCTCGATTTTCCTCACACCCAACACAACATGAACATGTATAATTAAATGCATAAAAATAAAAAAATTATAGTTAAATCCTCACCATTATTATTTCCTTCACATAATTTTATTTAATATTCTTTATTTGTGATATTTCTAAAATTCCTTGCCTCTTTCTTTATCCATTTTTCAGTATTTCTTACGGGACATTCATATCTTATTAAATATATATATAGGAAGCATTCATGATATGAGGAAATTCCTAACAATTAAAAAGTCCACAATCCATTCAAATATTTTTATAGAGAGACTTCTTTTTATCCAATATCAATTGAGTTTCCTAAAGGACATTTGGTAGGGGTAGGATGAATAGGTGGTCACTTAAAACTATTTTAAAATTTGTTTCCTTTTAAATTGATCCTCCTAGACATATAATGTTTCGATCCACTCTAACTTGTATCACATAACCAGACTCTATTAATGAATAATATAAATGAATAAGAATAATGTCATTTTATTAAGGTTTGTTACAAATACAAACTATTTTCCTTGATTTGTTATTAACCCTAATATGTATTTGGGGTTTGGCTTAGTGGTAAGCTCCCCGTAAACCTACATGAAAAATGGGGGTACAAAACCTATTGGGAGTAGGTACTATAGCAGTACTGTAGCGGTACTGTAGAAGTGGCGGTATTGTAGATCGGCAGGTACTGTAGTGGCAACAGAGCACTGTAGCAGTGGCGGTACTGTGCGGGTACTGTAGCAGGCGGGTTACTATTCACAAAATGGCAATTGGGGCAAAATATTGGGCCTACTAGCTTTGTAATGGGCTACAAGTCCACTTGGCCTTTGGGCTATGTAATGGATCTCCCTCTACCCAGTTAAAAGAGGTATTTTATTTTCTTTAATAATAAAAATGAGGCTTCGGACCCAACCTTTATTCACCCTAATAAAATATTTTCCATTATAATCTAGGTCATTGAATTACAAGAAGATTGTTCACCACAAACCATAACCATATCAAAGCCACCCAGATATTATCTTGGAGAAAGTCTCACAGGACACATCTTTTCAATTTATAGAACATTTATTTCAAACATACCAATGGAAATTTTAAATATATTCCCACTATAGTCATTGATTCATGATATAGTCTTCTTACGTACCCTAATCCACATGGGTCCCATGGATTCATATAATCTAAACATAATATATTTTTTCCCTAACCTATTTATAAGTAGATAATTTAACAATACAAGGATGTCACACTATACAAAATGTAGATCTCATTCAACCTAATAAAAAATCAATGATTTCATGAATTAATTAAATAGATTCATGAAAAATGGCTCTTGATCATAGCTCGTATTCAGATAACATATAAGAAAAATCATAACCTGATAGTATCACTCAATATCCAAGATCTCATATCCTTCTAAAGTAGTATCTCATAAGAAAATTATTGTTACACATATGTCACAAAATCATCATTTTCTTACTTCTTTGACTTACTCAAACTGATCTCAGAATGATAAACAACTCCTTATTCTTTTCCACAATAGACAGTGGATAGGTATACCTATTCAATTTTTTCATAAGATCATCATCAAATAAAAATATCTTTCATTATCAATACTCTATCATTTAATGTCTCCATATCAATTTGTTTGTATATATTTTTCAATTAGAATAAGAACAAACCTTTTGAAATTTAAAATGTTATCAAATAATTCAGTTACCATTACTCTTAATCAATTTATCACCTTTTTCATTTGTGATAATGTACCATGATCTCAATATTCTTTTTGTTTCTCAACTTTCATCTCTTCTATATTGATAGGACTGAATAGAGTCACAATTCTTGTATAGTCACTATGTACAAAATATTATTTTTGTATTGAATCAGTACACAAAATTTAATTTTCATGTGTTCTATGTGGCTTTTGTTGAATGTAAATGCCATGAAATTATGAAAAAAGTAGTGAAAATTATATGTCATAAAATACACTATGTTAATTAATGAACATTCCAAGTAGTTTTTATAGGTACCCATAGAATTTCATAAAATTTCAAAGATATATGATTATTTTACTAAATTTTATGTAAAGTTAAAAAAAATTGATTTTACCTAAAATAATAACAAATGAGAATATCTTGGAAAAATTGGATGGTCATTAAGATAGAATGAATTCATTAATTATTCATAAAATTAATTAGATTAATTCCCCCTTATTCTATATTTTTTAAGAAAAAATTGAAATGAATGATAGATAGTTATTATAAATTCATAGTTATTATAAACATGAAATATATCATAATCTTATACCAACCAATTCATGTGTTGGGTTTACTTTAATTTTACAATTTCATGGGGTTTTTCAATATTTATATTAAAATAAAATGATGGCCTACATGTCATCCCTCCATCTTCAATTATGTAGGATGTAAATGTCTGTGGTTATGTTATGTAATTTCCTCCAAAATAAATCTTAGCTTTTCCTCACTTAAGTGTGTGTATAAAACATATATAATTGAAATAGTATCCTAGGTTCATGGAGTAATATTGGGATAAATGTTTGGCTGCAAGGTGAGACCGACCTAGAAAATACATAAGATAATAGGTGGAATGTATCATCTTCTTCCCAAACAGATATAATGAGTTTTTTTCCTAAGGTAGTAAGTTAATTTATTTTCAACTGAATATATAAACCATTAGAAAATATCAAGGTCAATTTATTTATTTATTTATTTCATTTATTTCAATTCATGATTTATTCTTTGGATTCCATATCGTGATTTCAAATATAATTGGACTAACAAAAAAAGATGGAATTAAAATAATTGGATTATGAATAATGGTTTTATCATAACATGGTTGTATTATGTAAAATCCAAAAATTATAAAAAAATATATGTAAAAGGATAAAACTAGAATATTATCACATTCAAAACTATAATCCCTTAATAAATATTTTATCAGATTATACTTTCCATCACCTATGTCATAGTACTCCCAGAGTTAAAATGATGGTTCATCCACTATTTGGTGCACTTTTAATTATCATAAATTATTTATAATGGGACAAATTAATAAAACATGTTATTAATTTAATGTACATAGTATTTTAAATTCAAATTTGGAGTTCAGTATTTAGGAAATCTGAGTTAAAATTTCATGATTTGGGATTCCACTCAATGGATTAAGGAGTAACAAATTTGATGTTGAAATTAAAAAATACCTAAATAATTTCTTATAATTTTTTGGCCTCTATATAGATTATTATCACATATAAATCCTTACCATTAAAATTTCTATGTGGTGTGACATTCTTAGTCTAATGGTGATGGCCAATGGGACTTGAAAAAAAAATTCTGAGACTAATAAAATGAATTAAATATTATTAGTGTCACTTTTTTATAATTAAATAAATTAATATCAATCCATACTTAGTTTATTGTATAATTATAGTTCCTCAAAAACATTATCCCTATGATCCATATATATGAAATAAAAAATCCTAAAAAATATTAACTTCCAATAATGGTAAATGTGATTACATATCATCATATGATGTGAATATAAATATTATATACTTGAATCCATTGTTATTCATCTGAACTCTATAGAGGTGAGTGAGTAATAGTTTCTTATCAATGAAAAACATGTGAAAATTATTCTAGATGACAATTATTTAATGTTTTCATCGATGTCAAGTGAAACTCAAAAAACACATGAGATCAAGTATGTGTATATTATGTTCTGTCATATTTGTGTTCTCTATAAAAAGAGAGATAATGAAGAATATTTTGAGATATCCATCATACACATTTCATAAATGTTTGGAGAAGTTAAAATTTCTAGACCACACATAATTATAATCAGTACAAGATAGTCAAATGAGTTTTATTTATCGATCAATCAACAGTTAATTTGACACTTGAGAGTACCATATTACATAAAAATTATTCACATAATATTTTTAAAATAAATAAATAAAAGTATTACTTTTTTCTTCTATTTATATGATATTACTAATATATTTTTTCTTTTGTGTGCCACATTTGATGGAAATGTTTTTTCACATCATAATGGATCACAAAAACCTTTATGTGATTATGTAGAAACTAGTATGGATAATAGTTTCTCTCTATATGAAGCATGATATAGCTCGAAAAATGGTATCAAAACATGTTAAATATAGAAACAATTTTTTTCTATTTTATGATTCATGATTAAGGTTTTTAATGTGAATATAAAGTGGATAAGGGAGTTTTAAGGCATATTAATTTAGTCCCTAAATATATTTTAGTCTATTTCATATTCCATAATAGTTCTCATGGAAGAGAATAATTCATGATATTATAACTTCTATAAAATATATAGAAAAAATCTGATTTGATAAATTATCTATGAATCACAATATTAAATCAACCCCAAAATTCAAAAATTTAGAAACAAAATTATTATTATAAAAAAACCATTTATACTACTCAATATTATATATATTTTGAGACATATATTTATTTAAAAGAACATAACTATCCTATTGTGTATATTGATGATGAATCTCTTATATATAAGTGTACTAAAAAATCTAGTAGTTTCTAAAACACTAAGTAGATAAACTTTTTTTACGTTAATTTTATATAGCATTGATTATGTATAAGTGGTCATGGAATATTTTATGAAAGAAGAATGAATAAAAACAACTACTTATATAGTTTTTTGGACACCATGACTTTTTTGGAGCCATTTTCTATGAATCGATAGAATTTGTAATTTTTTATTAAAATATTAATAAGTATGTTCTTAAAAAATAAATGTTCTTTAATGTAATATTAATATAATAAATATCTTAAATTATTCAATTAACAAAATAGTTGTTGAAGTTATCTGATATAATGAGAATCTACAAATACAACACCATTATTCTTAATCATTTTTCTTATAGTCTATATAATATCTATATAACAATATAGAGATAATTTTTAACTATCAAGAGTAAGATACTCATATAACATTGATACTTTTTCTCATTATATTCACTCCTCATGTTATCTAAGATGGAAGGCTTTGAGGATACACTGATCAATAGAAATTCAATGTATTTTACATCTAGTTATATATACTTATATGTGAATTTGTATAGTGGTCTTTATATATAATAATATTATTAATGTATATAATGAATCATGTAATTGGATATATGAATGGAAACCATTATGAAATATAATCTCGATGAGGTATCATATATTAGGTTAACCATAAGTTTCATGACATTAATTAAATATGTTAAGAATAGATTTTTCCCTTACATTTCAAGGAAAGAAGATATCTTTGGCCCTTATCCTAAAATAGAATAGTCTGATTAAATTAATATCCATATATATAAAAGGCATATTCCTTAAATCCATTCATAACATAAGGTATGATAATATTTTTTCAATTCATTAAAAATATATCGAAAAAATAATTTTATGCAAGAATAATAATATATTTAATTCGATGAGATGGGGATGTCAGAATCACTAACATTATTACTCTATTTTTATGAATATGAGTTAATCACAATTCCATTAATCATAAGGTATGAATTATTAGAAACTTATATGATATATCAAAAGGTTATGAATCTCTTTCACATTTTAATATCATTAAGTACAAATTTCTTAATATGGATATTATGGGAGAGAGATAGTTAAAAGATTCATGATATGTAACTAAAGGCTTTTCTAATGTGTTCATAAAATATAAAAGTAAATTCATGGCTTAATGATAATCCATTTTTCTTATATAATAGATGACTTTCAATTGATTCCGGGTGTGTGATCTCTTAAATATATCACTAGATAAAACTCATCATCCCCAAAAGTTACCTTCTTCTATTCTAATTTTTAGCTCAGATATATTCATATCATGAAGAATATAATGGTCATAGATAAAAGGTTTTTTTGATTCAATGTAATATGTTCATTTACATTATAATGAAGAAACATTCAGTTGTACCTTAGAAATATTGATCATAAATCTAATGAAACCTAAGATAATAGGCGTTCAATAGTGTATCGTGTACACACTTCATTTCGAGTTTACATATGATTTTTTTTTCAATAGAATGGTGTTCTTGGGTAAAGTTCCCTTGGATTATAGGGATCATGGATTATATTTATATTTAATATAATATAATTCAATGTATTCTTGGAGAATTTGGGTGATGGATTATAGTATACACCAACCAATGAAGAATTAATTATGCCTATGAATTTGGGTAAAAGACTTTTGAGTCTCTCTAATGATGGGTATATGGGAAAGGGGAAAGAATAACTGTTTCTCCACATGTCTGGAAAAGACATTAGTGAAGTTGTATTCCCCTAAATACATGGATATATTTATTTAAGTGGGAATTAAATACATAAAATGATTTATGAGATGATTCTTATGGCCATGAAAATAGAATCCAAGGTTAAAATCATGGTCTATATCATTTATAAGAATATTGTAAACAAGAAGAGTGAATTGGGTGTTTCACATGTATTAGATACCTTGTATAACTATGAATAACTTCTATCAAATAGGTTTAATGTATGGGGAAGAATCTATATTGGATTTCAAGAATCAATTCATGTGTATCTTTGGATGTAGATGATGAAATTAGTGAAAAAAAATACTTCGATGAAGGCTATGTTAAATCAAAAGAGTTCAATGAAATCTAATATATTGATGAACTCAAAGGGGAGGTTTTTTTTAGTTAAAATGTTTTTAAGAATCATAATTAGGTGTTTACGATACATTCAAAAAAATCCTAATTGTGTTTTGAAGTGTTTATGAGGTGATGATAATGGATACATATCAATTTTAGGTTTATTGATTTGAAATAAATGACCTCTAAAATTCTTGGTAATCAACATATGGAAATGGAAAATTATAAAATTCACATAGATAAAGTCTAAATATATAAGAATCCACCAAATATTCAATTTCACATATGGAAGTATGATGTAAGGTTATTAGATCACATATGGTAAATTTCATAAATCATAATTCAACTACATAGTTGAATGCACCAATTTCACATAGCTAAATTCAATAATGTATTCAAATCTAGAAACTATTTACCCAAATGAATACCCATATCAAAAAGAAGATGTTAAAATGAATTTTGATGATGATGAATGTATTTATTCATGGTATAAACAAAACAAATTCTTTGAAAAGTGTGATATATAAGTTTTAAATGAATCATAAAGGGATCATCGTCCTTAGAAAGGGAAGATCAAAGAAGATGAAAAAGTGTGTTTAAAAAATTCTATAATTATATAGAAAAAAAAGTTGATTTTTGCGTTGTTCTTCTGAGTTCCAAATATCATGATGCATTTAGAAGCCACAATATGATATTTTCTTGAGGAATATTAAAAGGAGAGTTCAACTACATGTATTTTATGGACGCTAAATTGATTCTATCGATTTTTCATGTATAATAAAGATGATAAAATATAAAATAACAAGATGGTATGTATCAAATACCATACAACTGTGATTTGAGAAAATTAGAGAAATGGAAAACAATAGTATAATTTTTATTTCTAGTTTTACAAATTCAAACTGAGTTTTGTATTATTTTCATGTGAATCTCTCACATAGCAGAATGAGATCCATTTAATATACACTATTCTAAAAAAAATTATTGTTGTTGAAAATTAAATAAGAATTTTAAAAGAAATTATTTTAGTTGAAGAAGAATATTAAGAAAAACATTATTTATATTATTGTGAGATATATTTTGTTGAGTTTAAAAAATGATCTATATTTTATGACGGTAATTTTTTGTGTATTCATTTAATTGATAAAGAACCCATTAAATATAATAAGAAACAAAATGTAAGTATTTCATAATTCTATTTTCTTGTTAGATGAAAAATATTATCCATGTATGAATTTTATATATATTGAATATGAATGGTTAATTTTATTATAACTACATGTGATATTGGTATGATTGATAATGGGAAAAAGGAAATAATTATTATAATTTGTTGTTTCTATGACGTTTTGGGTAAAAAATTAAAGAATGTGATATTTCTATCAGATCTTGATGAATAATAATAAAAATAATTGGAATAATAATAATAATAATAATAATAATAAGGATCCAACAAAACCTATAGGTATGAAAATTCATAATTTGATCTTGTGATGAAGTTTAAAATTATCTATGTATAGAAGCAGATGATAAAAGATGAACTAGTAATTTATTAAGAGTTTTGTTAAAGTGTTTTGAAAATGTTAGAAGATTTATGAAGAGAGAAAGTGTCATCTTGATGTGCATATATATTATTAACTGGTGATGATATTTTCACAATATAAATGTGAAGGCCATGTGAATATGTTATGTGATGATTTGAAATGCTATACTAATCATGGATCGAGTTGTACAAACCCTTGTTAAAAAATCCTAAATTATAGGACTTTGTGTGGAGGATAAAGATATCCATCTAGTTTATTTATAGGAACCCTATACAAACAAGATATTCTATATATGTATAATAATTTCAAGGAAACACTTGTATATGTATGTTGGAAATCTAAGAAATTTATCAAACTCAGGGTATGTATAAAAATTACAGTGTGACTATGTGGACATAGTGTGAATATTTAAATGGAATTATTGTGTGAGTTAGATTTTTAAAAGTATAGTCAAGCTCTAGGAGTGATGTTTTGGGACACACCACCCATTGTAATCAATATCATATTATAGTGGAAAATGTCTGATAAAAGCAAACAATGAATCAAGGAAAGTAATAGCTCCACGTTATAAACCCTATAAAAACATTTCACATCATTATTTATTTAATTTTATGTGTAGAGTTTATTCTTTCTTGGTAAAATATTATTAAATCCAATTTTAGTAACAAAAAAATATGTTTAATTTCCCATGGGGGTTAAGGATTTATAGAATAAATTTCAATTAGAAAAAATTAGACATCACCTAATTTACCCCCTATGATGTGTCTATTATTACAAAGGGGTATCACATTGGGTTTCACGGTTTCATTGAACATTTGGTACATTGATCAATTATTAATAATTTTTTGGGTACTTATTTGTTGTATCATAGCCTTTCCAGGTTGTTTCATTCATAATATCAGCATAGAAATGGAGTTTTTTGAAATCATAATTTCTGTCATATGTCATTTTATAAAATATAATATATAATTTCTTCTTAAAAATTTAATCAATATTAATGATAAATTATAACATAACCTATGACTATGTACAAATCCACAAATGTTATATAAGTTATAACTTAAAACCTCATCATATTGTATCATATGATTGTGTATTATCATGGGCTTCAAATGTCATGACCTGCCCTCTAGGGCCCTGTTGACGCTCCTTTCGTCACGGAATCTAAAGTTCGGAAAAGGGAATATCTGAGCTCAAAGTGATTAATCCTTTGAAGAAACATCAAAAATCGACAAAGGGATGAAAAAGGAGAACATTGCCCATAGGTCGCACAAGTTCCCTCTTGGTCGCGCAAGTACACTTGCGCGCCGCCTCAACACTTGCGCGACCCCTCATGGTCGTGCAAGGGACTTGCGCGACAGATCTGGTAACCGCCCAGTAACCGCCCGGGGTCTTCTTTTGCCTATAAATAGACCCTGTGGGCCCCCCCATTCGAGAGGATCTCTTTCCAGAAACTCGGATCAAAGCTCCCGACGCCCAAGTCTCTTCTCAAAGCTTCCAGAACACTTCTAAGGTAATTTCATACCTAGAATGGAAGATCTAAAGGGAAGAAGGAAGGCCAAGTGTTGAAACTTATCAAACACTTGTGCGCCGACTTAATTCCTTCAATATAACTTGCGCGTCCCCTCTCTGGAAGAACCTCAAGAGGATGATAAAGGGTTTAATAAAGAATCGCTCAAGTATTTCAACTCTGGTTGTAAATCGCGCAAGTATCCCTCATGTCGCGCAAGTATACTTGCGCGACCAATACTTGCGCGCCGCCGCAGGACTTGCGCGACTTTTAATACTTGCGCGGCCCTATCTTTTTGGGTGCCCATCTTGCCCATTTTACCCCTCTTAAGCCATTTCACCTTTCCTATTCAAGATTCAGTCTTCAAGATACTCTTCAAAAGCCATTTACAGCATGATTTCTTGATTTGACATCCTTATCTGAAAGGAATTCTGTGAAATACCTCTCAACACCCAGTGATTTAAACATCTTTATGTCACCAAAGATTGAGAGTTCATTCATTTCAACCTCATCCTTTAAGATGAGAAAATTCTAACCTGGGTCTCCTTTTCAGGAATAAGACTCAGTCATAACCTTGGGCTTCCTTTTTAGGAGTAAGCCCCAAGTCCCCTAACCTAGGCTTCCTTCTCAGGAATAAGTCCTAGTCATAAATCTTGGGCATCTTTCTTAAGAATAAGCCCCAATCAAGTTCCCAAACTTGGGCATCCTCCTCAGGAGTAAGCCCCAAACCTTAATCCCTAACCTGGGTCTCCTTTTCAGGAATAAGACTCAGTCATAACCTTGGGCTTCCTTTTCAGGAGTAATCCCCAAGTCCCCTAACCTAGGCTTCCTTCTCAGGAATAAGTCCTAGTCATAAATCTTGGGCATCTTTCTTAAGAATAAGCCCCAATCAAGTTCCCAAACTTGGGCATCCTCCTCAGGAGTAAGCCCCAAACCTTAATCCCTAACCTGGGTCTCCTTTTCAGGAATAAGACTCAGTCATAACCTTGGGCTTCCTTTTCAGGAGTAAGCCCCAAGTCCCTTAACCTAGGCTTTCTTCTCAGGAATAAGTCCTAGTCATAAATCTTGGGCATCTTTCTTAGGAGTAAGCCCCAAGTCTCTTAAAATTTCTCTTAACCAGTCATAAATTACCTTTTTGGGTTTCCTTTTCAGGAATAAAACCCAATCATAAGTCACCTCCTAACTTGGGCATCCTCCTTAGGAGTAATCCCCAAGATTAGAGTATTCAAATCTCCATGAAGCACATATAACTTTGTGGACCCTGTTCTTGGATTTTCTCCCTAAAAGTAAATCCTAAACTTTCGTCTATCTGGGCAGTCATCTATACATAAGCCCCAAAACAAATTCTTATGATTGCATCTTTTATGGCACAATTGTCTGAATTTTACCAATACCTCTTGTTTCTCACACCGAGCATGACTCACGTGAGCTTAGAGTGTAAAAGTAATTATGACATTCATCTTTGAGCCATCAATCATAAAACATCATATCCCATTCCTCGAACTACGTGGGTTCTGATTCCTTTTTCAAAACAAAGGATACGTAGGTAGCCCGTTTATGGGTTCGATCCCAACATTGAAATAATCTCTGTCCTTATGAATGACGATAAACTTCAAGTGCCCCACTGAGTGGCTTTAAAACCAGCCTGGTCATCAAAATGACCAAGAGACTTTTATATAAATGTTTTGAAGGATACCATTGACCAAGAATCTCTAAACAAATATAGATGATTCTATATTGATGAAGAACCTCGAATACATATAAAAGATTCTCTAAATTTCTTGCATATTTAATCATTGATTGTTAAAACTAAAGGAAAGCTCATTTTATACTTGGTAATGTAATAAGGATTCACGAACTTAACTTAAATCTATAAAGAGAGTCCCGGAGTAGACAATAATTCCCCTCAAAAAGGTGTGATGAGTCCGACCTCCCATCCTCTCGACCAATGCAAATTCCTAAGCCTCATTAGCCCACAAGCTAATGAGCGCCTGCCTTTGGAAAGTAGGTCCAAACGGATGTGGAATCATTGGATGTTTCCGGTTCTACGAACAAACCTGTTAGAAACCGATCGGAACGTTTGAATCTCCCGTCCAGGAGGTCATCCCCGGATTCCGCGCGAAACAAAAATGGTGAACCCGACGTGAATCCTTAACCAAGTTAAAGTGATGTTCTTCTTATCTGTTAGGCCCTTTGGGCCAACAAGGCAATCATTGACATGTGCTCATCCAAAAGACGCAGTGGCCGGATTCATCTTGATTATGTCTGTTACATGGAACATGCACTCTTTTTTTCAAGATCTTCTACAAAAATTGCTTTCCTTAAATTCACCCCTGTGAATACTGCTGCTGGGAACACCTCTACTGTGAGGTCTGCTGCTGTGAAAACCAATGCTGCTACTCCTGCTGGAACGTCATCCGCTCTCAGGATGAAATCACCAACTCAGCGTCTTCAACGCTATGTTTCTAATGCACTGGTTAAGGAGTACCGTCGCAACGGTACTATCCCAACTCTGGAGGCCACTCGTCAAGCCCTCCAAGTTAACAATTCTACCTGGTTGTCCGGACAAAGGCGACCAGCAATCAAGAAGCAGGCGGTGCTGACTACGGTCTCCAACCGTTTCGGGTCGTTATCCCCGGAACGCAATTTCCATTCACTCCCTTACTCCGAGGAAGTGAATGGGCAGGTCCCGCAGGACCTTAATTCAAAAAGACAGGAGTCCTTCTCAAGGGCTCCCATCAACAATCGCCGCCAGACTCGTGCGGTAGTGCGCCCTCAACATGATGAGGGTACCGACTCCAGGCGTTCAGCTCAGGTTCCTCGAACCCGAGCAGGCAAGATGAATCGCCAGAGACGGAACCCGGTTAACAATAGGCAGGTTGTCATCCCTGTCATCTCCGGAGAAGTCCACCAACCTAACTTGGTGGCAAATAACGAGCAGGCATACACACCTGTTCGTTTTAATCCCGCTGTCCAGCAGACTCGTCTGGGAGCATCAAGCCGATCCCGCCAGGCAATTCCGGCGGAGTACCATAGGCAGGAACATACACCTGCTTATACATCAGCAGTTAGTCAGCAGGCTCGTCTGACTACATATGGTGGATCTCGTCAACCGCGTTTGGCGAAGTGTAATCAGCAGGCACATACACCTGCTAATACTAATCAAGCCTACCAACAGTCTCGTTTGGTAGCGCACGGAGAAGTCAGTCGGAAAGCCCCGACGACAAACAGGAGGCAGACTAAACTCTCTGCCTCCACACTTGAGTACTGTCAGGATTCACTGACAGGAAAAGGAGGACAGGAGCAGGCACATACACCTACTCCAAGCCTGGAATGGACGTATATCCCTGTTCCGGCAGCTGAAGTCACCAAACATATTTTGTCAATGGTGAAAGAGCAGAAGCAAATTCCTGCTCATATTCTGGATGCTTGCCAGGATATCATAACAGCTTCAGCATCATCTCAGGGACAGACACATAAATCTATCCCTAGCAGTGGAGTGACACATCAACAATTCACTCCGGAACAGACACACACATCTGTTCCAGTCCAAGAGGGTTGTGGGGCCTACTCCCCCATATCATATGGACAACCAAGTCAGGCACATACACCTGATTTGAGCGATGATCGTCAGCCTAACCTGACCATCTTTCCTGAACAGGCACATACACCTGCTCAGAGCAATCACTTTCATCATCAAGTGATTTCTAAAGCGAGTAAGAAGGCATCTAAGAAAAAGATCCGCCCAGCACAGTCAGGAGATCAAAGGCCAATCTGCAACAAGGCCTTGCTCAATGCTGGAGTTCTTGAAGCCCTCAGACATTTATCTGTCGGAATTCAAGATTCTACTCCCTCAGTTCCCAATAACATGAACATTAATCCCGAAGGTCTTCAACAGACACTTCCTCATGAAGACTTGCTTCATAAAAATTCGGTCAATCTTGAAGTTTCTTCTTCAGATGAGAACCACAGGAACCCTCTGTGTGGTCAGAAGACCAAGGAGCAAGAGATCTCATCTTTTGCTGTAACCCATCATGAAGGTCCTCCTCATGGTGATGAACTTCGCTGCGAAAGTCCTCTCCGCAGTAGTGATTCACATTGTCTCGAAAATTATTCAGAAGGAAATGTAGTGACGAGAAAGCCCTCCTATCTTGAGGCACTTGCAAACGTAAAACCAGTCATGTCTGAAGTTTTACTATCGGCAGGTGAAACTCTTTCTCCATCAGAAGATAGCTTGGGGTTCAGGTTATTCTCCGAACCTTCCCTGGGTCATTCATCTTCCAGCATGAATAGTGATTCCTCTACCAATCTTGTTGAATCCGATGAAGCAACAAGGAAACACCAACTCTGGTCCAAACAGGTAGAAGAATCTTCATTTAATGATAAAGAGGAAATGCTGAACATGAGGAAAAAACTGGCAAAAGGTGAAGTACCAGTCATGTTTTGGCCTTTGGCTGACTCACAGTATGACATTCCAAAGATGTTGACGGATGATGGAATCCATGATATTCGTCTCAACATATGGAAAACTCTTTGTCAATTAAAGAAGAAGGTATTATCTTACGATGAATATGAAAATCATCTTAAGATAATAGAAGGGTTACAACACCAGATTGATTTGGCATCTCTATCAGTCTCTCGGTATCCGAAGGCTGAAAAGAAACAGAGAACCCTTCAACGTTCATGCCTTGGCGCACTAAGAAGGTTGCGTCAGTTAATTTCCAATGCTCCATCTAATGTTCATATCAGAGGATGGGGTGTTCACGGAGCACTACATTTCACAGTGCTTTCCGGTCAGCAAAGCCCGCCGAAAATGGTCTCATGCAATGTTATTGCCCATGGCCGGCCACAGTCAATGGGCTTTGTTCATAATCAAAATCTTGCTCGAGATCAAGCTTCAACTAGTTCCTCTCAAAGTCAAGTATATAGAGAACAGGTTGTTGAATTGCTCCTACATCAAGCAGGCGAGAATATTGCGCAAGCCTCTCGTCTGGAGCAAACACGTCATCAAATGACAGAAGTTTCGGAAATCATCCAACGGTCTGTTGAACCAGGTGATAAAAGTGGATACAGGTTAATGCATCCAGCTAATTTCCTAACTAAGATCCGCAAGATCAAGAGAGATTTCAAGAAGATCTCAGACATAGCATGTCAAGAGACACCCCAGCTTGCCAGACTGGGGACTTCTCTAACCCTACCCTCAGAATCAACGAAGGGGATTCGAGGAGTTGATCAGAAGCAACAGGAACACCCCCAGTCCACCGGACTGGGGACTTTTTCAAATCTTCAATCCCTTCCTCAGAGAAAGTCAGTATTCTCTCGATTAGGGAATAAGCCTCAAGAGGAACGAAGAGCCAAGCCATCAGGAGATTCTCTCCAAGTGACGGTTCACAAAGAAATTCCTGAGGGGTCAAGTCAACGGAATTCCATGTTTCATCATGAACATGGAAGAAGACAATATCACAGAAATGCTGATAGAATGGATTCCATGAAATATGCATCCATTAATGTCATCACTGCCGTTGCTGCTGATTCACCAAATGAGGCTCAATCAGAGGGATCAGATGAAAAGGTTCCTGCTCAAGAAGTTGCGCACACAGACCTAAATGAAGAAGGTGTGCGCACACGTAATCAAAGGCTTACCCAAAATCTGGGTATTCCTTCAAGTAACCCACTTCCCCCTCTCCGAAAAGGATCCAATAAGGGGAAAGGAAAGAATCAGGTTACTTCTCACCCTTCCTCTGAAGGAGATCAATCGCTCTCATTAGAGCAAAGGCTTGCACAACAGGAGGAAGAAATGAAAGAATTAAGAAGGTTGAATGCAGAACTACTTCAGAGTAGTCTTCTTCTTAAGAATGCTGAAGTCCGACAGCCGAAGGAATTTTTTGTAACTACTGAGATGGATCAGGAATATCCTCCTTTATCAGTACACCCACAGAGGTCTAATCCTACGGGTCAAACGCAACAACGGTTGGCAGCACTACCATTAGTTGCAGCACCAACCTCCACGGCTGTCCAAGCTCCATTCATTGCACCTACCCAAAACCAAGTTCAACCTGACGTTTCTCAAAAGTTAATAACTACTATTGAGTCATTAACAGCTCGGTTAGAAACTATGGAAGGGAAACGGGCGCAAGTTCAACCTGAAAAGAAAGTTTACCCTGAATGGGTAGATTCAATTACTCCTCCATCCAGCTTTGGAAACCCTATTTTCCCTACTTTCAATGGATCAGGCGACCCTGAACAACATTTGACGCATTACGTGTCTTGTTGTGATCCTATGATGGGAACTCCAGAACAACAAGAAGCAGTGAAACTCAGATGCTTCGTGCGAACCTTGCAAGGACCAGCTTTTGTCTGGTATACAAGCTTGCAATCCCGGTCAGTCATCGGATGGGAGGATCTTCGTCAAAAATTCCTTCTTCAGTTCATCTCAACTTTTCCAAAAACGACAGTTTTCGATCTTACAAACTGCAAGCAAAGGGAGAATGAAAGAGTCTCTGATTTCATTGCTCGTTGGAAGGGATTAACGTATTCCTTGATTTTATCACTCCCTCAGGAGGAATTATTGCCAATCTGTGTGGCAAATTTGCGTGACGAATTACGCACGCCATTGATCCCTGTGAAATACACAGGAGGGTTTCGAGACCTTACTTCAATCGCTCAACAGATTGAAGATTCCCTTATGCAGGCTAAGGTTAAATCTCGTGTAATTCCATCAGCTCCAGGAAGAAGAATGGGTAAAGCAGAAACTTCTACAGTTATGCTTAAACAGGCACCTGTACCTATTTCTACTTCAAAACCTTCATCTTCTCGAAGGGATCCACCTCCTGAACGCCAACAACAAAGGCTGTTTCGTCCAAATGATCAAAAAGATCAACGACGAAAACAATTTGAGGATATGAAGAGTAAAACATACTCTTTCCGAAGTGAGCAAGTTCCTGGTTACTTCATTTCAGCTCTGGAAAATAATTTGGTTCAATTACCAGTGCCGAAGAGACCAAACAAGGAAGGAGATGAAGACCGTCCCAATTATTGTCCCTTTCATCAAATGTTGGGACATACCATCCAGGAGTGTTTTGTCTTTAAAGACCTCCTACAAAAGATGGTTGACTTGGGACAAGTCAAATTGAAGGGTTCTTCAGCTCATGTAGCGTGTATTACCGCTACAGATCCAGAGGAAGGAGGCGAGTGGCAGGAAGTCAAAAGCAAAACTGCGAAAAAATATGATGATTGGATGGTCAGAAAGACAATCAATCGGACCCATTCCATTTTGCGAACACAATTGAAGAAGCCAATTGTGTCTCCTACAAAAGCTGCAGTAAAGCCTCCATCAAAAGACAAATCCTCAAAAGGGCAGCGCAATTCAAAGAAGAAAGAGGAATCAGGAGAAGATGAGTATGTATCAAAGCCTAAATTGTCTTTGACTCTGGCAGATTTCATGCCATCTACTTCAAAGCCACGGGCACCGTCCCACCAAACGGCACAGCCTAAACAGGCTAACTTGGCAGAGTCTTTATCAGACGAAGAATTGATCTTTGGTTCTGTTAATATGATTCAATTAACAGATTCATATTCCAGTCTTGATGAGCCTGAATTCCCTGTATCAAATAAAGGAACCCGAGGAAGTTCTAGAGGTTCAGGATATAGGGGAAGACGTGGATCTTTCCGAAGCCACTACTCTAATTCTACCCCTGCTAGCACTGTATATGCAGCAGAAACTCGTGGTGGAGCCCTTCAGCGAGCTCAAAATGAACAAGCAAGTTCTTCTGCCAATGGCCAACTCAGCTTCGGCACAGTTATTTTGGAAGACCGATTAAATGTTCCATCTTCTTTATCTCAACAAGTAAATGGATCTAATCAGTCTAATTTTCCAAAACCAAAGATGTTGCCAACTTCAATACAAGAGGCATCAGCTTCCAAAGCATCTGCTTCCAAGATACCTTCTAAACCGCATATTCCTATTGGGAAACGCAGGCCTCTAGATCAAAAGTATGATATATTGAAACACTTGGCCCATGTACCAGCCAAATTATCAATTTTAGATGCTTTGAATCTATCAAAAGATCTTCGGGAAGCACTCATCGAAGCTTTGTCAAGTCCTCAGGAGTTTGAAGCTGAAATTGCTGCAGCTGAAATTTATCACATAGAGAATAATCCTGCAGAATTCCATGCAGTGATATCTTTTACTGATAAAGATGAAGATGATGTTGTGCATGGGCACATAAAACCTTTGTACCTATATGGCAAAGTCAATGGTATAGATGTTCGAAGAGCTTTTATTGACAATGGTTCAGGAGTCAACCTCATGCCCATTCGCACACTTCGTCGATTGGGCCTCACGGAATCTGATTTATCTCCTTCTACCATGATGTTGCAAGGATATGATAAAAATGAACAAGAACCACTGGGAGAAGTTACGCTCAGAACTCAGTTTGGAGATCTTGTTTCCAATTCAGATTTCATGATTGTTGATCAAGACTCAGCTTTCAATATCTTGCTTGGAAGACCCTGGTTACATCAGCATGCAGCTATTCCGTCATCATACCATCAATGTCTCAAATACTGTTTCGATGGTCAAGTTGGAACATTGTATGGTGATAAGGCCCCATTCAAAACATGTGAGTCTCAATACATTGAGGCGGAATTTTATCACATGAAGGGAAGAGAAAAATCTACAATGAAGGAAATTACCAAAGTTAATGCTCCATATGGTTTGGAAAAAATTCCAATAAATCCATTTTCACATGTGAGTACAGATTATGTGTTACCTATCAGTCAAATTGACAAAATAGGCCCAAATCAAAATACTCTTATGGAAAGATCCATAATGTCAATTACGGCAATCGAGCCAGACAACATGGGAGAAATTGGTAACTTACCCAGCAGTGATGAAAGCATAAGTGGTGACGTTTTCACTTCGTCTGCTGAAATCCAACAAGTCTATACTTCGCTAATCAAGACAGAAGAAGTTATAGCAACACCAGAGGTGAATGTTGATGTCGATTCTCAATCCATCATCTCCTCTTTATTTCCCAAAGAAGACCCTTTTTCATCAATAGGGTCGGAAATGGAAGCTTCTTCTTCAAAATGTGAAAATTTTGACATCTCTTATGATCATAAGAATTTCGTTTTTTCATCTACTTTGCAAGTAGAAACGGAAGATATAACACATGATGAAGAGGAAGAGGAAGATCTTAGAGATGCTCCTCCAGCATTTGAAGAGGGTATCTCTACCACTGTGGATGAACTCAGAGAAGTAAATCTGGGTACAGAGAAAGATCCACGCCCCACTTTAATTAGTGTGGCCAAGACCCTTGAAGAACAAGAGATGTATATTTCTTTTCTAAAGCAAAATAAAGATATTTTTGCTTGGAATTATACAGAGATGCCTGGCCTTGATCTTGATGTTGCCACCCATCATTTGGGTTTGCCAAAAGAACATCGAGGATTCAAGCAAGCCGCGAGAAGAACACACCCAACCTATGCTTCCAAAATCGAGGCTGAAGTGGATAAGCTTATCAAAGCTAACTTCGTCAGAGAAGTTCAATATCCCAAGTGGTTGGCTAATATTGTCCCAGTAAAGAAAAAGAACGGACAAATTAGGGTTTGCATCGATTTCAGAGATCTTAATCGGTATTGTCCCAAAGATGATTTTCCAGTTCCGATTACAGAACTCTTAATTGATGCGACGGCTGGCTATGAAGTACTTTCTTTCATGGATGGATAATCTGGATATAATCAGATCCGAATGGCCCCAGAAGATGAGGAATATACAGCCTTCAGAGCTCCTCAAGGTGTGTTTTGTTACCGGGTGATGCCCTTTGGTTTAAAGAATGCAGGTGTAACATATCAACGCGCCATGCATCGTATCTTCAAACCTTTTCTAGGGAAATTTGTTGAATGCTATGTAGATGATTTGGTGGTTAAATCCAAACAACGTTTTGATCACTTGGCTGATTTGGAAATCATATTCCACAAGCTTCGACAACATAATTTGAAGATGAACCCCTTAAAATGTGCTTTTGGGGTAACCTCAGGAAAATTCCTCGGCTTTGTTGTACGCCATCGTGGTATTGAAGTTGATCCTGAGAAGACCAAATCAATCCTTGGTATGTCACCTCCTCAGAATTTGAAAGAATTAAGAGGACTTCAAGGACACTTAGCCTATATTCGGCGTTTCATCGCCAATTTGGCAGGCAAAAGTTTACCTTTTACCAAATTATTGAAGAAAGGAGTCACTTACCAGTGGACTAAAGAATGTCAAGAAGCATTTGATGTTCTCAAGAAATACCTCTTAAGTCCACCAGTACTCATGCCACCTATTGAGGGTAGACCTCTTATCCTCTATGTGACAGCTTTAGAGCGATCATTGGGTGCCTTTCTCGCTCAAAAGAATGATGCTGGGAATGAAAATAGTCTCTACTATCTCAGTAGAACTATGCTTGAAGCAGAAACCCGGTATTCGAGTATTGAAAAATGCTGCCTAGCATTAATCTTTGCAGTTCAGAAACTGAGACACTACCTGCAACATCACGAGGTCCAATTGGTATCTCGTAATAATCCACTCAAATTCATCCTTAGTCGTCCAATGCTTACAGGACGTCTGGCAAGGTGGGCGGTTATTTTACAGCAGTTCGACATCCAGTATGTGTCTCAAAAGGCAATTAAGGGCCAAGCACTGGCTGATTTCCTGGCTGAACACCCTTCAGTGGAAGACACGTATTCAGATATCGAACTCCCTGATGAGGAAGTTTTTTCTATTCAAGAGAATCCTCAAACATGGGAAATGTATTTTGATGGTGCTTCTAGAAGTCCAACAGGGAAGAAAATGGAAAATCCTAAATTCAACAAAGTTGGTTTAGGAATTGTGCTCATTTCTCCAGATAAGGCAGTGTTACCTTATTCCTTTTTGTTGTGGGAAGGTGGTACCAATAATGAAGCTGAATACCAAGCTCTCATTGCAGGCTTGGAGTTAGCGCTTCAAGCACAAGTGAATCACTTAAAGGTAAAAGGTGATTCAGACCTGGTAATCAAACAAGTCAATGGGGATTATGCCATCAGAAAAGAAGAATTAATCCCTTTGTATGATTACGTCAGAGAGTTAATGTCGGAATTCCCTTCAGAACCGACATTTTCTTATGTCCCAAGATCACAAAATGCTCAAGCTGATGCACTGGCTAATATAGCCACAGCTTTAGCAGATCCAAATCGGGACGAGACAACCATCGGTATTGCCCACCGTCGTGCAATTTCACCTTATGTTCAAGTCAGAACAGAGGAAATTAATGAAATTAGTCCCATTCCTGAACCATATGGTCATACTACAGGATGGATGTCACCTATCAGGGAATACCTTCAAAATGGAACACTTCCACCTGATAGAGCCGAGAGAGAACAAATTCGGCGACGTGTGGTCAATTTTACTCTTTATGATGGTCCAAACCACCTCGAGAAAATTCTCTACAAACGTGGTTTTGATGGAGTTCTCTTCAGATGTATTGATGGTGAAGAGACAATGGCTGTCATAAAAGAAGTGCATGCAGGAGTCTGTGGTGCCCACCAGTCTGGACATAGATTGTCTGATCAAATTCGAAGACTTGGATACTTCTGGCCTTCAATGATACAAGATTGTGTTAATTTCACAAAGAAGTGTCATTCATGCCAAGTATATGCCAATTTCATTCATCAACCTCCAGAGTTGCTTCATACAGCTAAATACTCATGGCCATTTTCCACATGGGGAATGGATGTGGTAGGACCTTACCCTTCAGCTACGGCCAAGCAGTTTAAGTACATTCTTACTGCTACTGATTTCTTTTCCAAATGGGCAGAGGCAGTACCTCTCAAAGAAGTCAGTTCTAAATGCATTGTTAGCTTCATCAAGTCTAACATCATTACTAGATTTGGTGTCCCTCATACCATATTGACAGACAACGGCACCAACTTTTGTTCTTCTGAGGTAAAGAGATTGTATCAAGAATACAACATTAAGTCCAACCATTCATCTCGATATCATGCAGCGGCTAATGGCCAGATAGAGGCCTTCAACAAGACTCTTTCAAATATACTGCAAAAGATGGTGGATAAATATAAGAGGTCATGGCCTGATAAACTCTTTCATGCTTTATGGGCTTATCAGACTACCACTCGCAATGCAACGCGGTCTACTCCATATTCATTGGTATATGGAACAGAATCAGTCTTGCCAATTGAAGTTCAATTGCCCTCACTCAGAATAGCCATTTGTGATCAGTTATAAACAGATGAGCAATCCCAAAAGCGGTTGAATGAATTGGAACAGTTAGATGAGAAAAGATTGTGCACTTTGCACCACTTGGAAATCTATCAGAATCGAATAGCACGAGCTTTTAACAAAAAAGTTCGTCTTCGTTCATTCATTCAGGGAGAATTGGTATTGGTTCTCAGAACACCAATGATTCCAGGAAAGAAACCTCCCAAGCTTGAACCAAAATGGGAAGGACCTTATTCAGTACATAAGGTCTACTCCAATGGAGCGTATTCTCTGATTTCAATGGATGGAGAACACATCACGACTCCAACTAATGCCAGATTTCTGAAGAAGTATTTTGTATAAACACAAAATATTGTTCCCAGAACCAAGACTCTTACAATTGGTTCATACACCAAGGTCCGGTATGACCTTAAACTACACCAAGGTCCGGTATGACCTTAAACTACACCATGGTCCGGTATGACCTTAAACTACACAATGGTCCAGTATGACCTTAAACTACAACTTCGTCCAACATGACGTTAAACTGTGTCACCTTCAATGTCCGAGATGACATTAAACTAAATTTTGTCCCTGCAACATGACATTAAACTGTGCAGCACCAATAGTCCTAACTGCAAGACTTTAAACTGCATAGTCCCTGATTTTGTCCTACATGACAATAAACTGTATAGAAGTTCCTATATTTTGTCCGAGATGACATTAAACTATATTTTGTCCTAGCGACATGACATTAAACTGTGTGGCACTTTCATCGTCCAGCATGACGTTAAACTGTGTTAAGTCCCTTATTGTCCTACATGACACTAAACTGTATTCTGTCCGAGATGACATTAAACTATATTGTGTCCTAGCAACATGACATTAAACTGTGTGGCACTTCCAACGTCCAGCATGACGATAAACTGTAAAAAGATCAGAACTGATATCCTCATATTGATTCACCTTAGTCTTAGCTACATGACTTTAAACTGTACAGCATCAGTTCGTCCTTGCTATATGACGCTAAAACTATACAGCAATGGTCCAGTATGACTTTAAACTGCAACTTCGTCCCACAGGACATTAAAACTGTGAAAAAGTTCCATAAACAGTCCAGCATGACCTTAAAACTGCATCATTCCGAGTCCATGTATACGACCATAAACTATTTGCAAATATGTCCAGCAAGACGTTAAATTGTGACGTCCTAACTACATGACGCTAAACTGTATAAAAGTCTCTCACGTCCGGAAAGACGTAAAACTATATAATCATCAAAAGTCCAGCATGACATTAAAACTGCACAATCCCCCTTTCGTCCAATATGACGTTAAACTGTATTTTCCCCATCGTCCTAACTACATGACGCCAAACTGTACAGAAAATCCTTGATATGTCCTACATGACATTAAACTGTGCATCATTAAGGTTGTTATTACCTCTTGTTTCTCACACCGAGTATGACTCACATGAGCTTAGAGCGAACATCAACCATAACACTCCCTTTGGGCCACTAACCATGTGTAAGTCCCAACAACATTTTTTTTTAGATCATTGTCCACAAGAACAACTTGATCATTAATTCATTCTTTAATTGAACTACACAGACTTTGATCCTTGCCCTCCAGGCTGGGTATGTAGGCAACCTCCCAAAGGTTCAAGCCCAAAAACAATCTTTTCACATTGGTTCACCACAATCTCATATGATGATGATTTGTGAAACCACCCTTGGAATCAATATCTTTACATTGATTCACTTTCGTCCTTGTTATATGACGTTAAACTATACAACACTTTTGTCCAGTATGACAATAAACTACAATATTCTTTGATTTCCTCATTTGAGAAGGAACCATTATTAACATTGATTCTTTTTCAATCATGGTTTTCATTTTCAAAAAGACTACGTACATACATGGTATTGCCTAAACTTTTTATCTTAGGTTAAAACCATCATTGCACTAAAGTCCCTTTTCACCCTTCACATGTACGAACCAAAGGGTAGTTTCTAGAACTACGTGGACTTGATTCCCATCTTTATGGGATACGTAGGAACATTCGAGTGTCCCTCGAATCCAGTCCCAAGTCTTTTGGGCCTAACCCCAAATTTCACTTTCAGTCCCTTGGCTGAAAAGTCCTCATGAAAACACACACTGTGTATTCATTATTATGGTCCGAATTCTATGACCCCAAAAAACTAAGATCACTCATCCTTTCATCCTGCACGACGTTAAACTGCATTTCAAGAACTACGTATGGCTTGATTCTCATTCTTATGAGATACGTAGTGAAGTCCAAGTTTCAATTCAGGACCCAGCCACAACATGATTATGGTTTTCATTGACCTATGTATCTCTATATACATTGGAAAATACCCATCTTTATGTATTATAATCCTAACCTTAAATATTTTCAGATCTTCATAACCCTTTTCATGACTTATGGTCACAAAAATGTCAAACTTCTGAGAATTCTTTTACCTGACTATGCAGCACGTGCCCATAGGTGGCCTTGCATAAACAGTCCACATAACAGACTTGTCAGCCAGGAGATGCTATTTATTTGACCATGCAGCCAATGCCCATAGGTGGCCCTGCATGTTTTCAACCCCCTAACGGGTTTGTTAAATAATAGTAACTTCATTCTTGGGAAGAATGCCGCTTTTGTCCTTATTTGTCTTAAACGACAGTATGTAGGGATCCGCAAAAATAGTCATCCTTAACATATTTGTCCCATATCCTTTTTCATGATCTGAAAGTATTCAAGTCTATGGTTTATTCTTCTTCCCTACGTTTGGGTCAGACCTTCGTAGGAGTGATATTCATCCAGTTCTTTGATATTCTTGTTTGAAAATATCTTCTCCATATTCAAGTACCTCTTTCCATACAACAAACTCTATGCTTTAGAAAATTTGAATCTCCATAAACTTTCACTGGCTTTTAGCACTAGGAAAGTAAATTTCTGAGAGTTCTTTTGCCTAACTATGCAGCACGTGCCCATAGGTGGCCTTGCATAAACAGTCCACATAACAGACTTGTCAAGCCAAAAGATGCTATTTTATTTGACTATGCAGCCAATGCCCATAGGTGGCCCTGCATATTTCAACCCCCTAACGGGTTTTGTTAAATAATAGTAACTTCATTCTTGGAAACTACTTCTTCTAATGCCTTTTTAGCTCTTTTTTCATATCATTCCTCAGATTCAAATATTCTTAAGCCATAGTTTACATTTTTTCCCTCATACTTGAGTATGGTAAATATGTTTTCAGATAAATTGTCAAGGAATTGAATCCATTTTAATCCATTTTCGGTCAAAGCTATTTCGACCTTAAACATTAGCCCCTTTATGTCCGGCATGCATGACTTTAAACTGCCCACACAAAAGACAAAGGAACTCTGAATAAAATTCAAGTTCCAGCTCACTAAATATACATTTTTTGTATGATTTAGGTAATATTGAGCAGTTAAAAGATTCAAAGTTTGTAGGGTTATTTGTAAATAATCCTAGTAAAAATCAAACTATGATTACTAGGCCCATTGGCTTAAGTAAATTTGAAGCAGGTAATGAAAGAATGCAGGTACAAATGATTGGAGACGAAAGTGTTTTTCATTGATACACAAGAGTTAGAAGGACATCCACAGATTGGAGTCTCTTCTCTTTTTCAAGAATTACAAGAGGCTTTCAACATAACACTTCATTTGATTTACGGCATCCCGAGCTTCATCAGCAACCACCTGGAATTCATTCATTCAACTGGAAACAAAAAGGAGATGCAGTGATACCAGCTCTTCTTGGAACAATTGTAAAAGGATGTTCTTGAGTGCGGTTTGAGAAAATTTTCTGCTGATCAAACAGTGACTCTGTTTCTGTCCAAGAGACTTGGAAGATGGATACATGGATTTGAGAATGGAGCATTGGAAGTAAAGAGCCATTTGAAGAGAGTACTCTTTTCAGATATTGCTCTAATACCATGTTTGTCTTCTCTCCACCAACCGGTAGTGGAAAACATTTCAGCCCATGGGTTTGCCATTTTCATATCTGCAAGGAAATGGCATGCAAGGAGAATTTGAAAGTTCACACCATTGTTGTTGCTTTTAATGCACAGCATAACCGAAATGAAGGAGTAGCAGCGCAGCTGCATTTCAGGTGTATAGTTGTTTGCATTTGGAACATTGACTCCTTGCAAGTGACCATGACCACATAGAGACAGGTAGATGCTCTGTGGGAAATTAAGATGATATTTCTTCAAGTACTTAGCCAAATCTGGAAGAGTGCTGTCGCAGATGTCATAGTAATCAGGGCCAATGATGTTCATCATGTCATCAATCCGCTTGCTAGCCAGTTCATAAGTCGTTCCAATTCCCTTGGGAACCACTGAATCTGCACAAAAGATGAATAAACTAACTCTTAAATGGGTTTATTTTTCATAAATTTTGTGAAGAAATTTGAAAAAATGGCTAAGGAATTAAGGCGCGCAGGTCTACAAAATGGCGCGCAAGTGATCACGTGTCGCGCTAGTTTTCGTCGCGCAAGTATAAACCGCGCAAGTACGAATACCTTTACAGGAGCGCGACATCAAGGAAAAACAGAGCAGACTTGCGCGGCTTAGGTGACCTGCGCGGCGAGAGCTCGAGAAGGTATGAGGTCCGGAAATCCGGATACATGTACGGAGGTGAGGCCGTATATTTATAGGCCAGGGGGCCTATCTGCGCGCCGCATCCAGAGTGCTCAATGCCTGCACGACGAAGACTTGCGCGCCGACTTCTGTGCATTTGAAGACTTGCGCGCCGCCCTTTTCCTTTAGAGGGATTCGATTTCCTCAGAGTCAAATCCTCATTTTCTCTCCGGATCCAACTCTGAGGGGGGACTTTTGTTGACGCTCCTTTCGTCACGGAATCTAAAGTTCAGAAAAGGGAATATCTGAGCTCAAAGTGATTAATCCTTTGAATAAACATCAAAAATCGACAAAGGGATGAAAAAGGAGAACATTGCCCATAGGTCGCGCAAGTTCCCTCTTGGTCGCGCAAGTACACTTGCGCGCCGCCTCAACACTTGCGCGACCCCTCATGGTCGTGCAAGGTACTTGCGCGGCAGATCTGGTAACCGCCCAGTAACCGCCCGGGGTCTTCTTTTGCCTATAAATAGACCCTGTGGGCCCCCCATTCGAGAGGATCTCTTTCCAGAAACTCGGATCAAAGCTCCCGACGCCCAAGTCTCTTCTCAATGCTTCCAGAACACTTCTAAGGTAATTTCTTACCTAGAATGGAAGATCTAAAGGGAAGAAGGAAGGCCAAGTGTTGAAACTTATCAAACACTTGCGCGCCGACTTAATTCCTTCAATATAACTTGCGCGTCCCCTCTTTGGAAGAACCTCAAGAGGATGATAAAGGGTTTAATAAAGAATCGCTCAAGTATTTCAACTCTGGTTGTAAATCGCGCAAGTATCCCTCATGTCGCGCAAGTATACTTGCGCGACCAATACTTGCGCGCCGCCGCAGGACTTGCGCGACTTTTAATACTTGCGCGCCCCTATCTTTTTGGGTGCCCATCTTGCCCATTTTACCCCTCTTAAGCCATTTCACCTTTCCTATTCAAGATTCAGTCTTCAAGATACTCTTCAAAAGCCATTTACGGCATGATTTCTTGATTTGACATCCTTATCTGAAAGGAATTCTTTGAAATACCTCTCAACACCCAGTGATTTAAACATCTTTATGTCACCAAAGATTGAGAGTTCATTCATTTCAACCTCATCCTTTAAGATGAGAAAATTCTAACCTGGGTCTCCTTTTCAGGAATAAGACTCAGTCATAACCTTGGGCTTCCTTTTTAGTAGTAAGCCCCAAGTCCCCTAACCTAGGCTTCCTTCTCAGGAATAAGTCCTAGTCATAAATCTTGGGCATCTTTCTTAAGAATAAGCCCCAATCAAGTTCCCGAACTTGGGCATCCTCCTCAGGAGTAAGCCCCAAACCTTAATCCCTAACCTGGGTCTCCTTTTCAGGAATAAGACTCAGTCATAACCTTGGGCTTCCTTTTCAGGAGTAAGCCCCAAGTCCCCTAACCTAGGCTTCCTTCTCAGGAATAAGTCCTAGTCATAAATCTTGGGCATCTTTCTTAAGAATAAGCCCCAATCAAGTTCCCAAACTTGGGCATCCTCCTCAGGAGTAAGCCCCAAACCTTAATCCCTAACCTGGGTCTCCTTTTCAGGAATAAGACTCAGTCATAACCTTGGGCTTCCATTTCAGGAGTAAGCCCCAAGTCCCTTAACCTAGGCTTTCTTCTCAGGAATAAGTCCTAGTCATAAATCTTGGGCATCTTTCTTAGGAGTAAGCCCCAAGTCTCTTAAAATTTCTCTTAACCAGTCATAAATTACCTTTTTGGGTTTCCTTTTCAGGAATAAAACCCAATCATAAGTCACCTCCTAACTTGGGCATCCTCCTTAGGAGTAAGCCCCAAGATTAGAGTATTCAAATCTCCATGAAGCACATATAACTTTGTGGACCCTGTTCTTGGATTTTCTCCCTAAAAGTAAATCCTAAACTTTCGTCTATCTGGGCAGTCATCTATACATAAGCCCCAAAACAAATTCTTATGATTGCATCTTTTATGGCACAATTGTCTGAATTTTACCAATACCTCTTGTTTCTCACACCAAGCATGACTCACGTGAGCTTAGAGTGTAAAAGTAATTATGACATTCATCTTTGAGCCATCAATCATAAAACATCATATCCCATTCCTCGAACTAGGTGGGTTCTGATTCCTTTTTCAAAACAAAGGATACGTAGGTAGCCCATTTATGGGTTCGATCCCAACATTGAAATAATCTCTGTCCTTCTGAATGACGATAAACTTCAAGTGCCCCACTGAGTGGCTTTAAAACCAGCCTGGTCATCAAAATGACCAAGAGACTTTTATATAAATGTTTTGAAGGATACCATTGACCAAGAATCTCTAAACAAATATAGATGATTCTATATTGATGAAGAACCTCGAATACATATAAAAGATTCTCTAAATTTCTTGCATATTTAATCATTGATTGTTAAAACTAAAGGAAAGCTCATTTTATACTTGGTAACGTAATAAGGATTCACGAACTTAACTTAAATCTATAAAGAGAGTCCCGGAGTAGACAATAATTCCCCTCAAAAAGGTGTGATGAGTCCGACCTCCCATCCTCTCGACCAATGCAAATTCCTAAGCCTCATTAGCCCACAAGCTAATGAGCGCCTGCCTTTGGAATGTAGGTCCAAACGGATGTGGAATCATTGGATATTTCCGGTTCTACGAACAAACCCGTTAGAAACCGATCGGAACGTTTGAATCTCCCGTCCAGGAGGTCATCCCCGGATTCCGCGCGAAACAGGCCCCTATCGTGACTACCCCAAGTTTGCCTTCCATACGCCAGGGACTGGTGACTAGCACCAAAAGTCATACTCCCTAAAACGGGAAGGCATTGCCTTTATTATTGAACAAACACATGGTCCAAGAACACAATAAGAAGCAACTATGAAGTAAAATGTTATAGTAAAATATTTCTAAAAGTAAAAGGGGCCATAATACAAGACCAACTGTAAAGGTACAAGTACAACATAATATACAATACAACTAAAAGAAAATGGAAAACAACTATTGGGTCATCCTCTGAGGTTCCTACCTGAAGGGTTGGTACAGATCACCTCCTCAGCACTCCATGTCTGTTCGTCTCCTCCGCGTCACATCACGTAGAATGGTCCACATATGTTCACCGTCTATCCTTGGATCCCTCAGCCTCGATTAATGTAGCACGTTGTCTGCACAAGACACAACAAGGTGCGGGCGAAGCCTGTGCGTGGTTGAGTGTAACGATACCCAATAGGGACACCAAGACCCCGTAGTTCTCCTAATGTTACACAATAGAAACCCAAAAAGAAATACATAAACTCTACTTAGGTATATTCTCATACATACACCAAATTTATCAAAATATACACATCTCATACATGATGGAATAATACCACAATGGTAACACCACGAAGGTAAAAGTATCAGAGAGGTAACACCGCGAAGGTTACACCGTGAAGGTAAAAGTACCACACAAGTATCACCATGAAGATAGTACCACGAAGGTAAAAGTACAACATAGGTATCACCACAAAGATAGTACCACGAAGGTAAAAGTATTAGTTTAAACATAGTCTCAACTCATACCAGGTATACAACTCTGAGAAACTGGATTATGATGTTGACCCACACATGATCGATATGAATGCTGATAGCCAGTCATATATTCCTCTAAGACTAGAAACGAGTAACATTACTGGTCACAACTTTAAACACCTCTGATGTTGGAGAACTCATTCTCTAACGAGTAAAGTGGGCCTACCGCGTCACACAGAGGTGCTTTCCACTAACCTTGGACTGCTGAGGTACTTCTCCAGTTGAGTACAGTGGGTCGGATGCGTCACACAGAGGTGCTCCCCACTGTGGGTCTGTCGCGTCACACAAAGGTACTCCCCCTTGTGTCCTGGTGAGGTACTCCTCCTTCAAAGTACCAGGGGTCTGCATTGTCACATAGAGGCTCCCCCCACTGGGCCTATCGAGTTACTCCGAGTATAAATGGTCAGCAGTGGTCAAGTCTTAGCCATTCGGAGGGTTTCGTATGTAGAATGCTTGGGAGAACAATTCCCCAAGCCATAATTCATACCTAAACTACCAAGAAGTCCCAATAAAAATTATACCAAAGATCTGTCATGTCATAAGGGACCCATTGCAACAGACAGTGTGTCAATCAGACGCTCGATCTGTAAGTTATTTGGGTTTCCTCTCCGAGGTCCCGGTTGGATTCAAGGTTAAATCCAACCCAAAAATACTCCAACTATATTAAAAACTCTAGAGTATTATACCAAAAGGACCATCTAAATCCAAGGATTCTGGTGTAGCAGACGGTTCATCATACGGACGCTCGGTTCTCAAGTTACAGCAAAAAAGGCAAAACTGGGTCTGGATGCGCTCGGGTCCGGTCCGACCCGGTCAGACCGACCTTGCCTGAGTAGGCCTGGTCTAAATCAATTCTAGCATAGATGGCCTGGTCTACAGTGGGACCAACCCTCTATCTCGTGTTTTGGCCTAACCCGCGAAGGGGACGGCCAGGCCCAGCCTGCTGGGTATGGTCTGCTCGAGCTGACGCTGAAGAGGGAACATACCCCCTTCTGTTCAGAACCGCAATGGGCAGCACCTTAGGTGATTCCATGTCACCATGGGACCCAAGCGAGTCCCACCAAACTGATATCACTAGCTAGTACTCCGGAATGTCCTCCTCCCATTGGAAAGGCCGCACGCCGCTGCTCCTCTGGGGCCACGTGCCGCTGCTCATCTTCGGCCGGCTGGGAATCGGCCGGCCTCTGCCGCGGCTAAGCGGTCGCAACCTCCTGCTTCAGTGGTGTGGAAACACGCTACTGCTCCATCACATGGATGGACAGTGTGCGGGCCTCCACCACGGCAGATGGGCCACGGCCTCTTGCTCATCCTGCGGTGTGAATGCTCCCCGCCCTACCTTCCTCACGGTCGGACGGGTGTCAGTCGTCGCCTTCTTCTATGAGCCATCATGGCTTTAATCCATTCCTGAAAATTATTTATTTCTCATATTAATGATCCTCATGTCGATGGCTCCACGTCTATATGTCACTCTCATCAAAACTCTATGTTTACAATGTCATTAAATATTTGGTATTTATGAATGCACGAAGGACATGCGAAGAACAAAATAAAAATGGGTAAGGTTTATGTTCGAGATGATGGACATGTTAGTTTGTCCATCGTCGTTATGAATACATAATATACAGAATTATCAATTTCATTAAATCATAATTAAAATTAAAATAAAACCCCTACCTCAATTTTCTTTTGGAGGTGGCACGAGGAAGAGGATGCAGTCTTTGAAGATTGACGTCGGTGTTTGTCACTCCCACAAGATGCTCTAAGGTCGGTTCCCCGTTCTTTGATTTTGGAAGTTGTTTTTCGTTGTTGGATCTCCTTTATTGGAGAAAGATCATTCTAACTCTCTAAATCTCTCCACTTTTTTTTCCATCTCTTTTCCCGTGAGAGGTGAGGTGTCAAAATAAATAAGCTTAAGAAATAATTTAATTAAATTGGTACATTAATTTAATTAATTTGTAACATTTAATTTGGAGAAATCCAAGTGTTAAAGTTGATTCATTAATTCTAAATTAATGAATCCTATTAATTAAAGGGAAATATGGTTACTAATTTTTTGTAACCGATAATTTAAATCCCAGCATTAAATTCCCGATGACCCTTGTGTGGTCCCCACCTTCATGTTTCAAATGAGAGGTTTCAATGTCAAAAATAAAATAAAGCATGTTTATTTTATTTTCTCCCATGAAAATTCCGATTACTAATTTCCACCCTCGATATAATGTGGTCGAGGTGAAGGTGTACATAAGAAAATCTCGACACTGCAAGTTCAATGGTATCCTTGGATTTCAATTCTGAGCACCGGTTCAAAAGTTAGAAAATGTCACCCGTGCGTTTACTGAAAGTACATGAATAAAAGTTCAGAAAATTATTAACAGTCACCCTCAACCTGCACCGGTCAAGTTTAGGATCTCCCTAAGTGAAACCCACACCCAAAAAACCCAACGGTACTCTCATATTTCCAATCCAAGTTACCATTTAAAAGTTATGGATTTTAAAATTACATAATTTTCACTTAATTATTTTATTTCTGGAAAAAAACTAACTTTCACTAGTGGCTCGTGCCAGCCAATGTCAGTATCTACCTAAAGAAAGGATACCCTCACGAGTACAATAGTGGTCTCGAATTTTTTTTCCTAGTTACCTTTTGTGAGTTATAATCATTTGAAAAATAAACTAACTTTATTAAATTATTTTATTTATGGTTATGCCATTTCGGGTTTTGTCACAGGAGGCCCACACCGACTAAACTTAAGTCACTCCAAGGGTAAACCCGCCATCCTTAGTGCAACAGTGCCCTCATATTTATGATCCAAGTAACCGTTTAAGAGTTATTCCACTTTTTTAGGAAAACTACTCACGTGCGCTAATTAAAGATTCACAAAACTTTGATAGATCATTTCAGGTACTACGGGCCTCAGAATCACGCATCGTCAGATTTTACGGTCCCAAAATAATTCTACATTATTAAAAAAATTATATAGAATTTTCAGGACTTTACATTATCTCCACCTTAGGGATTTACATC
Source organism: Viscum album (assembly GCA_963277665.1). Taxonomy (NCBI): domain Eukaryota; kingdom Viridiplantae; phylum Streptophyta; class Magnoliopsida; order Santalales; family Viscaceae; genus Viscum; species Viscum album. Next base: position 978,203,711 of record OY728125.1, read on the forward strand.
CCTGAAAGCCACAACATAGAATAAAGAAACAAATGGGGGGTACTAAGCATAGATTTGAGACTCTTGCTCCCATGTACACTCATGGAGGTTCTCGTGCTGCTGGCGAATGCGTACCAGAGGTATCGACAGCCCACAAAGGACCCACTCCTATCGATCCTCAATCTCTACTGGAACTTCTGTAAACATCTCCCCATCGACTAAGTCTTTCTCTCCATGGATGATGACTTGATAAGGGTCATGCATATATCTCCTCAGCTGGGATATGGGGAAGATGTCATGCACCCACTCCAACTGTGGTGGTAGTGCCAAGCGGTATACTACCTCGCCAAATATTCGTAGTCCCTGTCGAGGAGATACATGAAGGAATATGTGGTCCCCCTTCTGGAACTCCAAGGGTCTCTGTATCCTTTCGGAATAAGACTACTGCCAACTCTATGCAGTCTTCACTGTCTAATAAGTGAGGCATCATGATATAAAATCAGCCACTACTTTCTTCATCCCATCCACCAGTACTGACACTAAAGGTCTTGGTACATCTTCACCACACCAGGATGTACCACCAGAGGGGATGTATGGAACTCCTTCAAGACCTCCTCATGTAGTGATACTAGTACCATGGTATATCCTCTAAAGAAGACGATGTGATCCCCACCTTCATAAAATCCATCAGGTGCCTACCCTGAGGATCTCTGAGTACATCGATCCTCGCAGTCAATCCCCCAAAGTTTCACCTACTTGAATTGATGAAGGAGTGGGAGAGTGGCAGTCATATACTAGAGGTAAGAAGCTTCATCTCTATGCACGAAAGATATATGTAGCGTCACTAGATACTCAGACGCCTCACTCAAGAAGCTATAGACTAGACCTCCTGCTGAGTGCGTCTGCTATCAGGTTTCACTTTCTAAGAGTATAGACAATCTCAAAGTCATAGTTCTAGAGGAACTCTATCCACTCTTATTTGGAACTGAAAACTCAAACTCCTTCTGCTGCGAGGGTAAGTCTGGCTGACTCAAGAGTGATTAGCTGCACCCTCCTATGCATGAGTTTAGCCTGTGCTGCCTGGGTTTCTTTTTTCACCGACCAAAGAAAAATCCCATCCCAATAATTTAGGTAAACCAAAACCCTTTTTCCTAATACATTCAATCTGAGTATGAACTATGGATGTCCAGTCCATACCCAAACTAACGTTATAAGGCCTCGACGCTTCCACAAAGTTGTTCCAACCGAAACTCACGCCTCAAGGGTTAGATCACACTGTCAGTGTAAGTGTGATTATTGAGTATCCTACAAAAGTTAACTCTAGATGTGAGGGTCAAGTCAACGGATTAACCGGAAACTCATGGTCTTGGACAAGATTAATGGAAAGAATGAATGATTGGTACCTATATATTTTAATACAAAAACTAGTAGTAGACAGAGATCGTTCGTCGAATCATTCCTTGAGCCCTTGGGTCGCACTCCTTGTCCATATACAGCTACTCCCATTTCATGTTCTCTGGCTCTCTAAGCCTGGTGGGGACCACATTGGTGTGGTGGTTGTAACATGTCGAAATGTACCCCACCTCATGATGCTCTCCTAGCTCTGCTTCAACATCTATAACCCTGCAGATTCAACTATCCTTAACACTTTATCTTCTTGAAACATTTTACACACCGAGGTCTCTGAGACTGGCATCAGTTTCCTACTTTCCCACTATTAAAATATACTGGATTCATTCTCTCAGCCAAAGAAAATTCAACCACAAAGGTTCTTCATACCACCCTAACATAAGTAGAAATTCATAGAGGAATAGTGTTGTCTCGGATGTCCCTAAACACACCCTTTTCGGAGGTCCAAGCCTTGATGCACTGACCATACTATATTTATCGAGTACCTGGGATGGTCGGTATGCCTCGATCAATACTCAGCAACCGATATGTCTTCTTGTTGAAGCTGTAGAATCTCTGAGGAACTCTCATCCCTTAGCTATTTATGGCAAGATACCCCCTTATCTGAGGAAGGTTCTCAAGCTTGTCTACAGAAAAGCCACCACTTTTCAAGATCTAGGTAACCTAAACCCTGTCATTGTCATAATGAGCCACATAGAAGTCTCTCTACCAGAACATCCATTTGGTCGAATGGTGCCTTGAGTTGATGGAATCTCAACCACCTCCTCAATCTAGTCCTTATCCTCCTATGGGTCGGCCTCGCCTCCGAACCTAAGGGGTATCTTATGCTGAAACATGTGTATGTAACTAATCCTACATATATCCTCTACCTATACCGCTGGTTGTAACTGCTGACCAACTGGTAGTGGCATAGCTAACACACTACCCGAAAGAACTATATCAGGAAATGGTCCATGTACCTAAGCCTCATCACTGTGCAGAACATCCTCATGGTCACTCTCTGGAAAATATTAGAAGCTAAGATCACCATATTCTCTACCGGTGTCTCAACTCTGAATGGGCCGATGGCCTTCTTTTTTATTTTATTATAGATAATCCCCCTTTTAAGGGTTTAAGGGGAACCCGTACATGACCTGTAGGCCCAAGACACAAGGCCCGACATGACCCGTAATACATGACCCGAAGGCCCAGAGGCATACCATACCCATATGTGACCCGTAGACCCAACTGCCTGGGAATCTTCCTCACCTCAGAACCTCAGAGGCCTCTTCCACTAAAACTCATACAACACACTCAGTAGTCTTGCACCCTCTGCTGGTTGGGCTGGTGGTAATGGTTGTCCAACGGGAAGTGGTGCTGCTGGTACACCGCCCAAAGGTTCCAAAGTCGTAATAGGGACCTGCACCAGAGCCTCTTCACTCGGTGCGCCATCATCATGTACTCTCTCAGGAATCCTATCTGGTTGTCTACAAGGAGAATCCTGATAAGAAACATGTGCACCACGGTCATTTGGTTATACCTGGTGAGCTAACTCCAAAGAAATCAAAGAAAAACTTTTCAAAAACACACGAAATCAGTTTTTTCATGCACTAAGTTGGAAATCATATGTTAGGGTCCTGGTGTATGGATATGTTGGCTGCCGAACTAACACTTGACTCCCCAAACTGAAAACCATGCTCAAAACACATAACTTTATTGTCCCATATAGAAAATATCAGTGTCTTAGTTCTTCGGTAGAACCAAACTCCATTAATACCACTTTGTCACGACCCGTCCCCCAGGGCCCGTGTCGTGACTACCCCAAGCCTACCTTCCATAGGCCAAGGGATGGAGACTAGCACCGAAAGGAAAACTCCCTAAAACAAGAAGGCATTGATATTAATCTTGAATAAACACATTGTCCAAGAACACAACAAGAAGAAACTGTGAATTAAACTGTTGTAGTAAAAGAGTCCTGAAAGTAAAAGGGGACCGAATACAAGCCCAAATTTAAATGTACATGTAAAACTGAATATACAATACAACTGAAGGAAAAAAGGAAAATAGCTACAGGGTCGTCCTCCAAGGTTCTTACCTGAAGGATAGGTATATATTTCATCCTCGACACTCTATGTCCATTTGTCTCCTCTACGTCACATCACGTTGAATGGTCAACCTCCTAGCACCATCCAGTCCTGACTCCCTCATCCTCGATCAATTTTGCACATCATCTGCACAGGACAGAGCATGGTGCAGGTGAATCCCATGTAGGGGTGATTATAATGATACCCAGTAGGGACCCTGAGACCTCATAGGTCTCCTAATGTTCCACAAAGTAAAACCACAAAGAAATACATCAACTCTACTTAGGTATATACCATACATACACCTAAGTTATTAAGATATACACATCTCATAAATGAAGGAATAATACCACAAAGGTAACACCACAAAGGTAAAAGTATCACACAGGTAACACCACGAAGGTTACACCATGAAGGTAAAAGTAACACACATATAACACCATGAAGATAGTACCATGAAGGTAAAATTACCACATAGGTATCACTACAATGATAGTACCACGATGGGAAAATTATTAGTTCAAACAGTGTCTTAGCTCAGACTAGGTAGACAACTCTGACAAACAAGATTATAATGTTGAGCCACACATGATCGCTATGAATGCTAATAGTCAGCCACAGATTCCTCTAGGCCTAGGAACAAGTAACATTCTCAGTCACAACATCAAACACCTCTGCTACTGGAGAACTCCTCCTCTAACGAGTACAGTGGGCCAGTCGTGTCAAACAATCTGTCAATGTTCTGTTAATCTTTAATTAGCGTGACTAAGAAATTTCCTAAAAAAAGTGGAATAACTCTTAAACGATTACTCAAATTAGAAATATGAGGGCACTATTGTGCTCAGGATGGCGTGTTTACCCTAGGTGCGACTTAAGTTTAGTCAACATGGACCTCTTGTGGAAAAACCCAAAAATGGAATAACTATAAATAAAAGAATTAAATAAAGTTATTTTAATTATCAAATGCTTATATATCACAAACAGTAACTTGGATTAAAAATACCAGACCAGAACTAAACTTGTGAGGGTACAATTTCTTTAGGCAGATACTAACATTGGCCGGTGCAGGCCACCAGTGAAATTAGTTTTTGGACGTAAATAAAATAATTAAGGGATAATTATATTATTGTAAAGTCTATAACATTTAAATAGTAACTCGGATTGCAAATCCAAGAGTACCATTTGGTTTTTTGGGGCGTTTTTCACTTATTTGTAGCCTAACCTCGACAGGCGCGGGTCTAGGGTGACTTTTAATAATTTTCCAAACTTGTTTTTGGGTACGTTTAGTAAATGCGTGAGCAGCATTTTGTGACTTTTGAACCGGTTCTTGGAATTGAAATATGAGGGCACTGTTGAACTTCCCGCAGCAATATACTCTTAAGGATACCTTCACCTCGACCGCAGTAGGTCGAGGGTGGAAATTAGTTTTCAGATTTTTCGTGGGAGAAAAAAAATATACATGCTTTTTTTATTTTTTAAATTGAGACCTCCCATTTGAAACACGAAGGTGGGGACCACATGGGGGTGGTCGGGCATTTAATGATGGGCATTAAATGCCTAATTACACAAAATTTTTAACCACATTATTCATTAATTAATAGGATTCATTAAATCGGAATTAATGAATCGACTTTAACTCTTGGCTTTCTTCAAATTAAATATGCCAACTTAATTTAATTAATATACAAACCTTAATTAAATTATTTTTTAAGCATATTTATTTTGGCACCTCACCTCTCGTGGGAAAAGGGATTGGAAAATGGGGGGAGAGCTTCGGAGATTTGGAAAGATATTTCTCCAACAAAGGAGATCCTCCAATGAAGAATGAGGAACCGACCTTGGAGCATCTTGTGGTAGTGACGAATGCTGACGTCAATCTCCAATGACTTCATCCTCTTCCTCGCGCCACCTCCAATAGAAAATCGAGGTAGGGGTTTTATTTTATTTTTAATTATGATTGAATTAAATTGATAATTCTTCATTTTCTGAATTCATAACAATGATGGCCAAACTAACATGGCCATCATCCTGCACTTAAACCTTGCCCCTTTTTCTTTTGTTCTTCATGTGTTCTTGGTGCGTTCATCAATGAAAAATATTTAATGATGTTGGAAACACAGGGTTTAGCCGAGCGCAACATATGTAGGTAGAGGAATCGACATGAGGATCATGAATATGTGAACGAAATAATTTTTAGGCTTGGATCGAAGCTGTTATGGCTCGCGGAAGAAGGCGGTAGTCGGCCCCCGGTCGGTAGCGAGGAAGGTTGTTCAGCATGCGTCCGCACCATTGGTTTAGCCAAAGTCCGCGGCCCATCAGCCTAAGTGGAGAAATGGGCCACAGCTGACATACCGGTCGGCCGCATGGCGGAGTGGCAGAGCACGTCCGTGCTACCAGAGCAGGAGCCCGAGGCCGCTGGGTGGCGGTGGAGGCCGAAGGGCAGCCGACACCCGGCTGGCCGCCGGGGAGCAGTGGCACTCGAACGTGCCACTGGGAGGAGGACCGACTAGTGTACAAGCCGGTTGTACCAGTTCAGCGGGCCCACTCGGGTCTCGTGGTGACATTACAGCCCCTAAGGCACTTCTCATTACGGTTCTGGATGGAAGGGGGTCTGTTCCCCCTTTAGTGCCAGCTCGGGTGGACCGCACCTAGTGGGCTGCACCTAGTGGGATGGGTCGGGCCCGTCGTGGCCCAGGACATCCGGGCTGGACTCGGGTCACCCAAGCTAGGTAGGGTTGGGTCGGTCCGACCGGGTCGGAGCAGACTCGGGCCCATCTGAAACTAGTTTTACCTTTTTGGATGTAACATGAGAACCAGGAATCCATTTGAAGAACCATCTATAGAACCAGACTCCTTGGATCCAAACAGTCATTTTGTTATACTCCACTAGAGTTTTGGTGAATGTTGGAGTATGGATGTGTTGGATTGAACTCTGAATCACGGAAACTCTAATAAATTACAGACCGAGTGTCTGATTGATGCATTGTCTGTTGTGTTGGGTCTCTTATTATGTGACAGACCTTTGTGATAATTATTCATAGTGATTCAGGGTTGTTGAGGTATGACCGATGTCTTGGTGAGTGGTTCTCCCAAGCGCGCTACATACAGAACCCTACGACTGGCTGAGACTTGAAGTCTGCTAACTATTTGGACTCGGAATGACTCTATAGGACTAGTGGGGAGCCACTCTGTGTGATGCGGCAGACCCATGGTGTGGAGATCCTCTATATGACACAGCATACCTGTGGTACTCTATAGGAGGAGTACCTTAGTAGGCCGCGAGGGGGAGCGCCTCTATGTGATGTTGCAGACCCACGGTAGGGAGCGCCTCTGTGTGATGCGGTAGACCCACGGTACTCTACAGGAGGAGTGCCTCAGCTGTGAAAGGATTTAGAGGAGGAATTATCCAGTAGCTGAGGTGCTCGATGTTGTGACTGGGAATGTTACTTGTTTCTAGGCCTAGAGGAATCTGTGGCTGGCTATCAGCATTCATAGAGATCCAATGTGGGTCAGCATCATAATCCTTTTTCTCATAGTTGTATACCTGGTTTGAGTTGAGACTCTATTTTAACTAAGACTTTTATTTTTGTGCTACTATCTTCGTGGTGATACATGTGTGGTACTTTTACCTTTGTGGTATTATCTTCGTTGTGTAACCTTTGTGGTAATTTTACCTTTCTGGTGTTACCTATGTAGTACTTTTACCTCTATGGTGTTACCTTTTTGGTATTCTTATCTCATGAATGAGATTTGTATATCTTGATAACTTATGTGTTTATATGGGAATATACCTATGTAGAGTTGATGTCTTACTTTGTGGTGTTTCTTTTGTGCAACTTTTGTATACCTACAGGGTCTCAAAGTCCCTACTGGGTATCGTTATACTCACCCCTGCATGGGATTTGCCCGCACCTTGTTGTTTTTTGTGCAGACGACGTGCAACATTGATCGAGGCCGAGAGAGTCAGGGATGGATGGTGCACGGAGGTGGACCATTCAGTGTGACGTGATGCAGAGGATAAGAATGGATGAGGAGTGCTGAGGAGGCAATTTGTACCTACCCTTCATGTAGGAACCTTAGTGGACGAACCTATAGATGTTTTCCTTTTTCTTTCAGATGTATTGTATATTCATTTGTACTTGTACCTTTACAGTTGGGCTTGTATTCTGTCCCCTTTCACTTTCAACACTCTTTTAATACTATACTTTATTTCACATTTGCTTCTTGTTGTGTTCTTAGACCATGTTTTTGTTCAGTATTAAAGGCAATGCCTTCCCGTTTTAGGGCGAATTCTTTTCGGTGTTAGTCGCCTGCCCCTGGCCTATGGAAGGTGGGCTTGGGGTAGTCACAACACGGGCCCCAAGGGATGGGTCGTGACATCAATAATATAGTGTCATATTTATATTTTCATATATATATTTATTATAAAATATGACAACCTGTCATATCCAGTGATTGGTATTAAGGGGTTAAAAACAATGAAATGATAGTAGGAATAACAACATTTCGATTGCTAGAATTGGATGTTGTTGTGTGATGATTGGGGATAAAATTGTCTATGTCACTAGGAGAATGATGTGGTGTGACTGGAAGGATTAATAACATGTATACATGAAGGTTTTTTTTGGTGGGAAGCTCAAAATTTTAATTGTTTTCTTGTAAATGTTCAATAGACCCTATACCCACATGGATTTTTTATGTGGGTAAAATCAGTGACCATCAATGTTGTACTATCGAAACAGGGAATGGTGGTTCTGGTAAAAGGGGACATATTGTTGTGGTCACTATTTCATTTCATTTTTCTCATGATTTTATTACATATGATCCTCAAAAATATTAGCATATTTTTAAAAGTAGTTATTCTTAGTTTTTTATCACTGCTATGAGTAATGAGATGAAACCCTAAAGAAAAATCCATACCTAGTATATTATAAAAATCCAATTTTTGCTAATTTAATTTATAGAAAATATATCATTATTTAAAATTAAGATATCACTGAAGATTATAAGGATAAATAAGAATCTTGGTCAGTAGCCAAAGGATACCGTCAACATGAAGGGGTTGAATATATGGAAAAGTTTCTCTAGATGTTAAAAATTTAAGTAAATGCTATTTATTTTTTTACCATAACTTATATAGTAAATAAATTCATATTGAAACATGTTTTTGATGTGATGATATTTATGAAAAACTTTATAAGAAGAATCAAGATGGGTTTTCTAATGAATTTAATTAAAATAAATTCTATATTATTATAAATCACACTATGGATTAGCATATCATTTATGCTAGTGGAATAACAAATATACTTCTTTCTTACAAAAAAAGGTTTGTATATAAAAAAATTTGATGCATGTTTTTACTTATTATGGGGAAAATATATCCTTAAAATTTAACATGTTGCGAGTAGTGTCTCTATCAACTATTTAGGTTGAAAATATATAATTAATTTAGTCATTTATGGATGTAATTTGGCTTAAAAGGTTATTTTTGGACCTGTTATTATATACTTTGGATATTAATATATTTTATGATAGAAAATAATTATCTCATTTATTAAAAAACAAAATTTTACATAGTAGTTCTAAATACATATATATTATCTATGAATTTATTAGAGAAGTTATTGAATCTTGGAAAATGTATAAACATATGATACAGAGTAACAAAATTTATATTTATAGTTTGAATAATGTTTTGAAATTGTCTAAATTGGATCATTATTTGTATATTTTAAATAAATTCACATTTAAATATCCTGGAGTGTAGGTACATCACTTCTTTTAGTTTTATTTTAAAATAATAATGTTTTTTAAATTTTATTCATGGTTTATTTTCAATTAGTGATATTATATTATATCATTCAATCAAATTTTACATAGAATATAAATTTTCTCTTTAGTTTTATTTTCCCATTAAGTATTACAGAATGGGTTTCCTCAATTGGGTCTCCATGGTGGGGGTCTTCTAGATTAGAATTATAAGCCTAGTACCACGCCACTTCCTCTTACCCACAACCCCATACATTTTAAATTACTCATACCATTGTTTTTGATAATCATATGATCCCCTTGGATTTGATTTTTGTTTCATTGGTGATTAGACTATCACACTATTTTACAACCAATCAGAGGTGATCATGTATCTAATACAATTGGTCCACAGATAAAACTCATAAGTGATCTATTATAATTTTTCCTTTCTAGATGTGTGGAAATTTTCATGGTTTTTTATGTGTTCCCCTAAAGATTTCAATTAGAATTATTATACATGATGAATCATTCCCGGGGGATATTCTATCACTTGCCTAGTGAGGCATTATAGTGTGAAATTGTAAAAACCCAGGTTATTATATAGTAATTTGTTTTCATTTTGGAATTAAATATTTAAATTCATTATAAATGTATAATAAATAATTTCCATTTATAGAAACTAAGGAATTTAAACTGATGGAATAGTAACTTGACATTATGAATAGTAACATGAACATTAGGAATAGAAATCTGGACAATAGAATAGTAACCTCCCCTAATAAATTATAATTAAAATTTATCCATCTTATAAGTGAAAATATAATATATTTATATCATTGAATAAGTAAATAATTTTTTTCAGAATTATTAATTAAGTGTTTGTATTTTGTGAGTCATAAATATAAAATTACCATTTTATAATTAATGTAATAATTTAAAAGAAAATATATTTTCATAAAATAGATTCCTGAATGACTATTTTGTTTTCTCAATATTATAATACGACTTTATATGACATTAATTAATTTTTCATAGTGTTATAAAATCAGTTATATTTTTAAAACTGGTATTTTTAAAATATAATATGAATTTAATTAAAAATTAATTTTTGATATTTAGAAACTTATTTTCAATAATTTGTGTTTATTTTTAATTATACATGTCAAAAAATGGTTCGAATGATTTTTTGGTATTTTTATGGAATACATGAATTTTTTGTTAATAGTGAAATACGGTAATTTATGATATAAGCTAGATACATGATTTATTGATTCGTAGATGATGTAAGGCTGATGTATGCCCAAAATCTCAAACTATAATTCATTATTTCAATATATTGAATGATAATTCTCACACTATTCATAGTCTTGATACATACTAAAAAAACTAATGAATGTAACAATGAGAAACCAACCCTATCCTCTACTAGAAATACCTCCCCCTGCCACCTCTTCCCCTCATACCTCAAAGACTTGTAGATTTCCTAATTTATTCTAGAATACCTTCCCAAGCCTCTTCCCCACATCTAAGACATATTGATACCACCAAAATGCCAAAACTCAGGGCCTTAAATAGGTTTACAAATAGGAGAATTTAAGATGAGGTTTTTGACACGTTGAAGTAAGATGAACATGAGGTAAGGGAATTCTTAGCCAAATTTCCATTCTTTGGGTAAACCTTCTACTTTTTTTATTATGTGGTAATAATATTATTTTTTAAACTAATTTTGATTATGTTATGTTTTATTATGTGTATTTCTGTGTGTATACACATATTCCATTCTTTTTATCAATTCTCACTTCAAATATATGATATTTGTAAGTGAATTTTATTTAAAAATGTTTTTTATAATTTTTATTAAAAAAACATAAAAATGAATGCTTTTATGAATCATTTATTCATGTTTTTTTGATTATTTTATGGTTTTTATTCATTGTTTGTGATGATGTTTGGGACCTATATCTCCCTCCAATGCATTGGGTATGTTTATATTAGAGTTCGGTTGTATGGTTACTACAAGTGTAACTACGATGGTTACACCATAAGGTAGCCATGAGGGTTTAATTTTAAGGTAGATATGAAAGCTACATTGTAAGGTAGTCTTGAGTGTTTAAAATCATAAGGTATACATGATGGTAACAATGTTTTGTAAGTAATTCCCTAATATACCTTTATGGTATTATTTATGATTTTAATGTTTTATGAAAATATCATGCTTTCACAAAGTAACTATATAATACTTATCATGTGAGAAGTATGTATTTTTGAAAATGATTTCATATGTCAATAAGGATTCATGTACTTACTATTTATCTTCATATTTTTATATCCCTTAATAATATTTTTGTGCTCATCCTAAGTTTTAAAATATTTTTCACAGTGTTTAAGGATGGGTAAGAGAATATGATAATACAAGATGAATGATGTGAATCAATTTCATGAATATATTTCATGTTTTTATTAACCACTTTTTTATTATGAAAAAATTAATATTTTTTACTAGAACCCACTTTTTATGATTTTGGGTTGATAAGTATGAATTATGTCATAACTTTCCAAAAAACTAAATTTAAAAGATCTTTGGGAATGTAAACAAGTGAATTATAAAGGAATTTACTAGATTATGTAATGTTTATGGTCAAGTCCTTATAGTTGGTATCATAGAACAATTTAAATTAATTTTTGAGATAGGATACCATAAATTATTTTTACCTTTTATATATATTGAAATTATATGGCATTTTAAGATTTCCATGTTTCATCATAAAAGATATGTCTGTTGAAAGTGGGTTTCTATAGAAGAAATAGGGAAGATGAAGTATAAAGGCATTGAGAGGTTGATATCTTTCCGAATACGCAACCGTGAGTGTTGGGAATTGGAACCAAATAGTTTGTGACAATAATGACTCAGTTGACATGGGCTATAAATGGTGGTGGAATCCAGGAAAGAGAACAACCAGAGAGAAAAAAATAACATGATGATAGTGGGAAAGTTTATGTGACAACGACCTTCTATTTTTAGTTCATCATCAGACCTAGTTGCAGATAAAGGATGGATTAAATACCTTTAAAAGATATTCTATTTTATGGGGTGTTCACATAATCCAAAGGGTAGTCTTTCCAATTATCATTAGGAAGTTAAAGCTGGGCATTGGTGGTCAATGGTCAAGAATATCATGGATAGGGATGAGATCAATGCCTTAGAATGGGATGAATTTAAAATGTATTTCATTGAAAAATATTTTCCTAAGTTAGTTCGATATTTGATGGAAAAGAAATTCCTTTAATTTAAAAAAAATAAGGAGGATTTAATGGCCATTTATGAAGAAACCTACACCTGATATGAAAGGTACACTCCAAATAATATTAAAGATCTCAGTAGAAAAATTAATCATTTTTACTCTAGATTGAGGAAAATATATCGAAGGGCATTGGATTCTCATGAATTCAGAGAATTGAGAAACTTGTTTGATGTGGTGAGATGATAGAAATGGATTTTGGTGATGATATCATGTAGTTTGAAAAGATGTCGTAGAAGGGGTCTATATAGAAAGAGATGTTTAGGAATCAATCAAAGAAACATGAATCTAAGAAAGTCCAGTTTTCAGTTTTGGAAAAGTGTGATAAAAATCACCCTGGGGAATGACTTATCAAAATTGGTATGTGTTTTTGATTTGGTAAGTTTGGACGTATGTCCCAATGTTGTAATAAAAATTATCTTAATTTTAATTCTGATAAGAACACAATAAAGTGTTGTAAATGTGGTGAGATAGGTCATTATGAAAATAACTTCCCAAAGAAATATATGAATGATGGAAGCTAGTCGGATTATAAGAAGAAAGGTGAAGTGAGAACCTTTGTGACTACGTCAGCATATTTCAGGCAATCTAATGAAGTGGTATCAAATACTTTCTTTGTTTACACAAATTTTTATAATGTCTTTCTTGATACGAAGTCTACACATTACTTTATTTCTGAGAAATATTCTGGAAAATTCAAAATTTCTCCTCAAGAAATGAGACTCGGATTTATGGTTAAAACACTAGGGGGATATTATAACAAAAAATATTTATAATAATCTTTCTCTTGTTTTCTGTGGAAATGAATTACCTATAAACCTTGTTAATTTTTCCTTAGACGAGTTTAATGACATTATGGTTATGCATTATATTTCTTTTTATCATGCAACAATTGATTTTATAGTTAACAATTTTTTTTAGAAAGGGTTTAAATTTGTATACCAGAATGAACCCATACAATTTATTATATATCAGGAAGCTAAGAACTGTTAAAATATGGAAATAAAATTTATCTTTCTCATAGTTGTTAAAACAAGGGAGATATTTAGATTAATTATGTTTCGATGGTAAATGAATACCTGGATGTTTTTCATTTTGAGTTACCTCGTGTTATACATGATTGTAAAGTTTAATTTAACATTAACATTGTTCTTAATGTTAATCCAATTTAAATACCTTTTTATGGAATAGCTCAAGTGGAACTTATTGAATTGAAAAATCAGTTGCAAGAGTTTATTGATAAATGCTTCATTCATCCTAGCACTTCACCAGGGGGTGGTCCTATTTTGTTTGTAAAAAAGAAAGATGCTTCCATGATACTTTTATTTGATTATAGATATTTGAATAACATTACTATTGAGAATAAGTATCTTTTTCCACATAATGATGACTTGTTTAATTAGCTTCATAGAGCTCAATATTTTTCCAATATTGACATCAGATCTGAGTACCATCAACTGAAGGTGAAGGAGGATGACATCCTAGAAATAAATTTTTATACTAGATATGGGTATTATGAGTTTTTTTATTATTTATGGTTTGGGAAATTCTCCTACAATATTCATGGATCTTATTCATAGAATATTCTGTTAATATTTAGATAATTTTGTTTTTTTATTTTTGATATTTTAGTCTTTCTAAAAAATTATAAGGATCATGAAAAACATTTAAGGATTGTATTGAAAACCCAAAATGAAAATATGTTATTTGAAAAAATTAGAATATTTTATTTTTGGTTTCAATAGATTTATTTTCTTAGGAAAATTGTAAATAAGGATGGAATAATAGTTGATCTTACCAAAAAAAGTGGTTAATGAATGGCCAAGACCTACAAATGTTACAAAGATTCATATTTTTCTTGGATTAGAAGGCTATTACCAACAATTTGTTTAAAAAAGTCACGATTATCTAGCATGATAACTATTTTAACATGAAAAGAGGAAATATGTATTTGGACATAATACCGTGATGTTTTCTTTCAAGAACTGAAAATGAGATTGGTGAATGATCCATTATTGGACTTGCCTTTCAGAAAAGTTGATTTTTTTTATCCTGTTTCTGCTTTATTGAAGGGACGTGGTTGTGTTCTGATGAAGAATGATCATGTAATTTCTTATTATTCAAGAAAAATAAAACTCATGAGTTAAATTATCCAAAACATTATTTGAAATTAGCAACTATGGTTTTCTCTTTTAAAATTTGTAGGAATAATTTATATGAATTTTAATGTGAAATATATACTGACTATAAAATTATGAAGTATATATTCACTCAGAAAGAATTAAACATGAGGCATAGAAGACGGCTTTAAATGACAAAGGATTATGATGTACGATCAATTATCATCCCCAAAAATAAAACAAAGTGGTTGATTCCTTTAGTCGAAAACATCATGAATCATTAACCATGCTACATTTGGAACATTACATGTTGACTAATGATTTGATGAATTTTACCTTGGAAGATATTAGTGCAAGACCATCATCTATTTTGTTTTTACGTTTTAGTGAAATATTATCTATCAGAAAAAAATTGGAAAGCATAGATAAAAGACCGTGAGTTAAATAAAAAGGTAGAAGTTGTTAAAATGGGTATGTTTCAGTAATTTAACATTGATAATGATTGTGTTTTACTATTTGTAAATAGATTATGTGTGCCTTATGATTCCCAGATGAAGAAAAAAATTGTTATGTGAAGCTCATAGTTCTCCCTTTTCATCACATCTGGACAGTACTAAGATTTATGGAGAAATTCCAAAATATTACTAGTGGGATTGAATGAAAAGTGATATTGAAAATTTTATCATGAAATGTTTGACATGTCAATAGGTTAAGGCAAAGTGACCACTACCAAATGTTATGGTTCAATATTTTCCAATGTTAGACTGGAAATTGGAAATTTTTTATATGGAATTTGTGGTGGGAATACAAAATAATTCTCAAGGTAACAATGTGATTTTGGTTATTGATGAATGGATGACAACATATGCTCATTTATTTCCTATTCGAGATATTATGTATTTTGATTGGATTTAATGATTGTACCTCAAAAAGAGTATCAGGTTACATTGAGATCCTATTTCTATTATCTCTTACCATGATCCCAGGTTCACATATAACTTTTGTAAAGTCCTTCAGAAGTCATTTAGAAAATAATTAAATTTCAACACTACTTTTCATCCTTAATATGATAGACAGACTGAGAAATCAATGTAAACCATGGAATAAATGATTCTAACTTGTTTAATAAATTACCATGAAATTTTTGGTCAATATATTTATTTTGTTGAGTTTTCTTATAATTATAGTTTTCATTCCAGTATTCATATGGTACCTTTTGAGGCATTATAAGGAAATTGGTGTTGAACTCCATCATTTTGGGATGAATTCGGGGAATAGAAGTTAATGGGATAAGAATTGGTAGTGGAATTAGTTGAGAAACTAAATATGATCCAGCAAACCATGAGTAAAACTCATAGAATGAATAAATTTTATACAAATAGTAGGATTAAATACCTCTCTTCTGAGTTAGGTGATCTAGTTTTTCTTAGAATCACACCATGGAAAGGTGTTATGAATTTTGGTAAGAAATGAAAGCTAAGTCCATGGTTTATTGTACCTCATGAAATCTTGGATAATGTTGGACTAGTTGGCTACTGAGTATCTTTTCCTCTAATATTACCTCTGGTACATAATGTTTTTCATGTTTTTTTTGAAAAAGTATGTATGAGAATCATCTCATATTTTGATCACAAAAGTAGTTGAGCTATAAGAGTTTCTTTCTTGTGAAGAGAAAATTATATCGATTATTGATCATAGAAAGAATGTATTTTGGAATAATGTAATTAACCATGTTAAGGTTTTGTAGAGAACCCTCATGGTTAAAAAAGAAACATGGGGATCTTAAAATGCTATGACGGAAAGGTACCCTCACTTGTTTAATAAGTAAATAAACATTGTAAGGAAGTAATTTCTAGAAGGTGGTGATTGTGTAACAACCCAAGTACTTATATAATAATTTTTTTATTTTGGAATTAAATAATTAAATTCATAATATATGTATAATGAATAAGTTTCATTTGTTTAAATTAATTAATTTAAACTAATGAAACAGTAACATGACCTTAGGAATAGTAAAATTACCATTAAGAATAAAAATCTAGCAAATAGAATAGTAACTTCACCAAAGAAATTCTAAATAAAATTTTTTGATATTATATGTGAAATATGATATATTGATATCATTTAACAAGTAAATATTTTTTTATAAATTATTAATTTAGTGTTGGTATTTTCTGAGGAATAAATATTTAATTTCAATTTTATAATTAATATAATGATTTCCAAGATAATATATTTTAATAAAATATATTCATGAATTATTATTTTGTTGTATAATTATTATAAGATAATTTTATGAGACATTAATTAATTTTTCAAGGTGTTATAAAATCAATTATAGTTTAAAAATTGTTATTTTTGAAAAAAATTAGATTTCAATTAAAAAATAAATTTCTCATGTTTAGAAAAATATTTTCAAAAACATGGAGTTCATTTTTTAATTTTACATTTTGAAAAATGGTTATGGTGATTTTTAGGGATTTTCGAAGATACTTGCATTTTCTAGAATAATAAAATACAGTAATTTACGATATAAGCTAAATACATGATTTATTGTGTCATGGATGATGTAAGGTGGATGTAAGGAAAAAATCTAGAAGTATCCTTTATTATTTTACTATATTTGATGATAATACTTAAAATAATTTTATTATTCATCAAAATTAATAAACAAATGAATATAATAATGATAAAATATTCCCCTCCTCCACCGTAAATACCTCCCCTAACCACATCTTCCCCTAATACCTCAAAGCCTTGTTTCTTTCGTAATTTCTACTCATATCCCTTCCCAAGACTCTTCCCTACATCCAAGCTCATTTAGTCTCACCAACTGTTCAAATTTAAGTTTTTAAATGTGGGGTGTATTGTCATTAAGAAAATATATTCCCTATATTGAAAACCCCAAAATGAGATCAACGTGATTGTGTGAATAAAGGTTTAACAGGGTTATATACTGAATAATAAGAAACCTTGAATGACAACTAAAATTTAGGCATTACATGTTTTTTTAAGTAAGAACCATGATTATATTGAAATTGATCAATCTTATTACATGATTCATATTTTTAAGGTATGAATGATGAATTACAAAATAAAATTTAAAAACACAGTTAAAGGATTATGATGAAAACTAAATGATTTAAGTTTTTATATATAGTGTTTCGAGGATTATGATGTGGTGGAAATTTAAATACATGAATTAAATGTTAGAATATGATCACATGTTCTAAGGTATATATACCTTGCTATGGTATTATGTGACTGAATTCAATGGTAGATAATGATATTTTAGGATATATTCATTGGGATATTGAGGTATATGTATCCCTTGGGATTATAAAGTTATTTACTACAATAGATCTTTGGGAAAACGTTTATTATATTAAGGATAAAAAATATATGGTAAATATATTATTTATATTTAATATGATATTTTTTTCAATAAAATTATGGAAATAGGGTTATTACATTTTCGAAATATTTTTTATTATTTTAAAGATATCCCTGGGATAAAATATTGATTTTACGAAAAAGTTTATATAGTTATTTTTGAAGACATTAAATATATTCTGAAAATTATATTGTTGAGGTTAAAAGATTATTATTTTCTAAGACTGGATTTTATTTAAGGAATAAAGGTTGAGTTATATTTTAGAATCAAATATTATTTTTTGTGGACTTATAGTCATTAAGTATATTTAACATATTATAAAATCATGGAGATTATAAGATTAAGGGAAAAAATTATTTTAATTGATGTTAGGATAAATTGATTTTATTTGGAGATAAATATAAAGTTTATCTTAGAATAATATGTGACCAAATTATATTTATCATTGGGTTACATGTTTGTTCTGGCTTATTTTTTAGGAGTTTTGAGGTTTTTTATTTATAAAATTGTTTTAATTAAACATTTAGTGTTATTATTGATGATTTGGATATTAATGAATAATTTCTTCATATAAATATTTATTAATTATTTAAATTATCTTATTTTTTCCCAATTTTCTTTTTGGTTAATAGATAAACACTAAATAAATAAGCTATTTTATTTTTAGGGATCATGTTGTCCACTGAAATTTAATTTTAGTGCTTTAGGAATGAAAATATTATCATGGTCATTAATCATATGAGATGAAGTAAATAAGAAAAACTACTAAAAAACCAATAAAGGATGTAATTATTCTTATTCTATGGAATTATATCAAGTATTTAATTTTACTATATTCTATATATTAATAGTA
The DNA here is from genome assembly GCA_963277665.1 of Viscum album. Taxonomy (NCBI): domain Eukaryota; kingdom Viridiplantae; phylum Streptophyta; class Magnoliopsida; order Santalales; family Viscaceae; genus Viscum; species Viscum album. The sequence continues at coordinate 978,222,583 of OY728125.1, forward strand.
AATGAAATTCTACGCTCAAGTAAGAGAAAGATAAATCTCTCTAGTCTTTTGTGGAAAATAGTGATCATCTATCAAAGTATGATTTCCAAAATAAATTCAAAATTATGATTCTTATAATGGTACATAATGGGTTTTATAATTACTTAAGAGGTAATATGTTTCATTGTATTCACATAGATATTTCTTATCATGAAAAAATATTCATCTATTATTATATTGATGTCAATATATATTCATTTATAAACAAACAAAATTACAAGAAGGATTGCTTTTAAGTGGGGGAGGATATTACACCCCAATAATAAAATATTTCATTATCCTTTAAATAATACTATGTTAGATAGTTTTTATATCATATAACATCGAAAATAAATAAGGCACAATAATTTATAAAAATATAATTATTTAAATATGACTATAATAACATAGTCATGAGATTAGAGAGTCTAAATATGGGTAAATAAGTTATGATATATATATATATATATTATTTTTTCATTAATAAAAATAATAATCAATCATACATTGATTACCAATTGGTTAGAAATGAAGATAAAATCACATGATGTTAAAAGATATATTTTTTACAAAAGTAAATTATGTGTGAAATGTATTTTATCAAATTAAATTATATCAATAAAAATTTTTGATTTTATTTTTCAGTTAAATATTTAATATATTAAACTAGAATTTATTTAATGGTGCTTAATAGACATCATATGGATATAACTGCATTTCATACATCAAAAATTTATTTCATCTTAAATGGTTTTTATTTCATTTTGTGGATAGATATTATAAATAATTTGTAATATTTTTTAGAATTTTATTAGATTAAATGAAAAAAAAATTATGTTAATAATTTTAAAAATATCATTGTGTGAATTTGTTTTTTGAAAAATATTATCTTTGGAGTAATTATTAAAAAGTAATGATTTTTGAAAAGTCGTCATTTCTTTTCTATGAATCATGTACTTTTAAAGACCCATTATTCTTTTTATATTGGTCAAAATAACATACGATCCAACTAATTATAATAATATGATTAAATACATAGATATATGAATTATTTTTAACTTTTTTATAAGATCACTTTTATTTTTAACAACACAATTTTCTAAAAATGGGTTTTCATGGAATTCTGAAAACATTTATTAAATAAAAATTTTACGAATTCGAGACATTTATTATAGAAAAATTATTTCATTTTTTGAATTATAATTTTCAAATTATATAATCAGTTCTATTTTATTTTTTCCTAATGATTAGTATAAAATTTAAATGTTTATCACCATGAAAATGTGTAAAGTGGGTTAATTAAGGCTAATATTATGGGAAAAAGTCACAAAATCAATCAAACATTTTTCTATATTTTATTGGATGAGTTTAATTGAATACAAACCATCTTATATTTCAATATATTGAGTTGGTTCCCTTGACTTTGATTATATCCTATATATTATATTATATTAATAGTAATTATAAAATGAATCTCTCTCTCACTCACTTTGTTGTTTAGATTTGGGAATAGATAAAATTGACATATGGAAGAAAATAGATGATGGAATTGATTTATATTAAAATATACTTGTGATATTAATTTATTTTAAAATTTTAATGATGGTATATTTAGTGAGAAAATTTACACAATGTTGACACATCGCTTGTAAAAATGGTACAAAATTTAAGTCAATTAGTTTAACAAAAATACGTGTCATATGTTTTTAATGAATGATGTTTTTATATGATATTATTGGATAGTTATAATGGGTATGTGAAAGTTTATGTGTTTTAATTTGATTTCCATATTTTATCTATGAGTTTAATGATCTTTTTTTGGATAAATGTATAATGAGTGGTAGTGTCTACATTATTATGTAATGGTTTTTCTTAATTTTATAAAACTCAAAAATAAATAGATACTTGAAATGTTATATGTTGAAACACTTATTATTAATCATGTTATATTTTTTTTATCATATGATGGGGCATTATCGTTAGAATTAGAGGAAATGATTAGATATCTTTATAGATTATAATGTTATTATATGATAAAAAATTTAAAATATTTTAAAAACATCAAGTGTATGTATGTTGAATTTTTATCATAATTAAAATTATAATATATTCTTAATATTTGAATACTATAAAGAATTATGTCCATGTGTTTCTTGATAAAATATCTTTTAGAATGATTCATTTTTTAAAACATTAATGTATATAAGGGGTGTTTCTTAACTCGACTTATTTTTTGTATACATAATAAATCCTTTTTTAGTAATGTGTTCTAATTTTGTTTTATTATATTCTATGGTGAATTCATAATGCCTTTACTTAATATTTTCTTTGGAATTACATTGATGGATTTATTTTATAACAAAATTTTATGGTGTTCAGAATTATTCTCATCCTCTCTAAATAATAAATGTTTTCTAAATATATATATTAAATATTCCCATAAATATTCTTCTTTATTAATTCAAAATATAAATATTTTTTATTTTTTTGTATTATAAAAATTCATCATTACCGATTTTCAAATGGATGATTAATAACTCTTTTATAATGTGGATTTTAATGAATATAATTTCAAAATATTGAAAAATATTTAACTTTATAATTTTTATTTTTATAATTCATTCGACATTTCATCTAGAAAACCATTATATATTTCTCACACCTCTATTTTTTATGATTTATTTTAAAATTGGATTCTCATTTTTCATTTTATTGTATATATTTTATAAAAAAATTATTAAAAATGTTATATGAAATATATTTTATAAATTAGATTCTGTGTTCTTATTTATATCTAAAAGTTATATTTCAAAATAATTTATGTCATATCAATCACCATATACATGACTCAATGAAATACTATTTTTGGATGATTGAATTTTGTGTGTAAGTTGATTTATGTCTTCAAGTAATTTTACGTTTTATAATTTGGAAATGATGTGGAGCCTATTTAATTTCCAAGGGATATTCATGATTTGATGAATGACTGATTTCATGTTTAAAGTAAATTAATTAATGATTATTATGTGATAGGTGGGTCTCATAAAACCATATAATCCATTTGTTAAACCATTATATCTATTTAGATAAAAAATTTAAATGAAAAATGACGCTCGACCCAATATTAGAAATAGGTTATGATACCCCATCCATTTAGGGAAACATGAAGTTATGGTCAATATAATATATTTTCTTTACTCTATATTTTTATGTTACATGCTATTAATTATGGTCTGTAGCCTATGTTTATTATTTCACACTCTTTTTTTATGGTACATTTTTGTTCATTTGAGATTTCACGTCCTGCTGTGAGGACTCACACATAACTCTAATTAATCCATAATCCTTTTATTAATATTATTCTATAATGTTCATGTTTTCTCATATGCTTAGAATCTATCCATTTATGACATATTGATACATTTTCCCTCCACCCTCTTTTCCTTTCATTCCCTAGGTTGTGAAAATTAGTATAACTTATCAGAATTCTAGAATGTGTTTTATAGTTGATTGATTATAGAGAAATGTTCACAAGTATTGTGAAATAATATTATCATATATCTAGACCTCAATTATAGTAATAAATTGGCTCACAAGATTGTGTGAGTGTTGGATACTTTATTTTAATATTTTGAAAATGACGTAAAATGATGATATTTATATATTGGATCATATCATGTGGTAATAATATTTATCTGTAAAATATGACTTTTTAGCACTATAAATATGAAAATTTGGAATGGGAGAATTAGTTGGTTCCATTGAATGATTTATTTATTTTGGAGATAATTCTTTTTGTATTTGAGATTAGGTTGATAAAAATTTATCTATCTCTCTATGAAAAAGTTAAATATAGTGTAAAATCCAGAACATTTGGTAATCTTTTTGTCATGTGGTTTTCCAAAAAATTATGTTTGCACCAATATAATAGAATATGGAAGTGGATGTGGAATATATTCACCTACGTGTAATCAATATATAAATTTATGGTTGAGTATCAACTATATCTTAACTTGGTGCATGATGAGTGGGATTAATACTTCACACCTAGTTAGAAACTCTCAGAGGATATTTTGTAGTAGTTCACGGGATCTTTATGAACAATTATGGGGGGTATGAATATGTTTACATTAAAAATCTAATAGTAAATTATCATGGAAAATTATATTAGAAAGAAATTTAATAACATGTTAAGGGATATATTAATTGATTTTTTTCTTTTATAGATAAAGGTCAAGATGAATTTTGAGAGAAAAGGTTTAAATTATTTTGATGTTTCAAATATTTCATGAAGATTCAAGATATTGTTTCAACAAGATATTTTTAGTATTAGATTAATATGTATAAGATAACATAACATAATATAACCTTTAATAAACACATAGTTATTTAGGTTTAACAAGAAGCTTATGTGATGTTTTCATGTTTTGAGGTTCATTTTTTCATGAGAGTGTTTATTATAATTCTCTTACGATATTAGTTTCTCAACAGTCATGTTATTCAATTTTGGATATAGTAATGTCCAAATCTCAGAGAAATTAAGTTAACTAAGGATATGATGCAAAATTTAGAGATTATAATAATGAAAAACTAAACAATAAAAAACATAATAAGGAAGTGTTGTGGTTATGAATAACTCACTAACATGAATCATTGTTAACAACATGAATGTTAACAAACTTAAAAAGTCACTAAATAACATAAAATTAAATTCTCACAGAAGATAATAAGATAATTACCCTAGAAAAAAGAATAATCAAACTCTTGGGTGTTAAAAAATGAACAAGAATCACCACAGAGGTTATCTCAAAGGAAAAAAACTAGTTTCAGTTTCCAAATGGATAGTGTGAAGTATAAAATTTATGAGAACATATGAAGAGTCATGTTGACACCATGAAAGGAAATAAATTTCATCCTGAGGTAACATTAAAATTTTAATGTCATAAATATTAGAAACATAGGGAATATCCATGTCAATTCCCTCATCTATGGTCTACCATGGATGATAGGCACTATAAATTTCCAATACGAGGGAATCAAGGGAAAATTTATGCAACCAAACCAATTGAAGTAGGTTTTGAAATTGATATGGATTGGGGGATAATAATAACACACTCAAGAACTACAACTGTTGTATTTGAATCATATTTAGCCCTATCCTTTATTCCTAAATTGTTTTTTACAAACATTATATTACCACTCTGATAAATAAATATTGAAATAATAATGATAACTTCTAGTGTTAGGATTATTTCATACCAAGTCAATGACTCTTCTCTAATAGATTTTTGTAGGAATTTACTTCCTACATATCCAATTATACTTACATTAATAAAATTTTATGTGATATTGGGAACCTATTTGATACACATACATAGAGTCTTTGATAATTTCTAAGATATATAAGTCTCTTTTAAAATCATAAAACAACCCATGATCACCTATTGGTATGAGAATGAACTTGAAATCCCTATGAAAATTTCTCAAGTTATATAGTTCTTAACACCAACTCTTGATGTTTATTTTTCTCAAATGATTATATAGAAACTAACAATCTGTGATATACCTAATATGAGATAAAAGAGAAGTCCAAAAGTTGTACCTAAGAGACTATGGATGAAACCAAATTAAAAATTAAAACATGATTCATGGATATAGTTGACTATTTTTATTAGTATGTGTGAATTAAAATTATAATGGTTTAATTTATTTAGGGTAGTATAATGTAACATATTGATATTTTGAATTAAATTTTGGTTGAATAAATAATATGTTTTATTGTTTATTTCACATGAAGCACTGATTAGAAATGAAAATGAGATTTATTAAAATAAAATTATTAATTTGACTGTTATAATATAGACATTGAACTAGTGGGTATAAATAGAAGGTAATATATTGTGACATCAATATATAAAAAAATAAATGGTATCAGGTAGTATGAGTATTACTTATGAGGTTCATTTATTTCATCATTGAATGGAGCTTACTTATCTAAGGTTTTACCTCAACCAATCCAAATATGAACTCTAATAATTATGGTATGAGTGAAATAATTTAAGAGATAAATTGATTACTATAAAAATATCTATATGACATATGCTAGTTGAACCACTACCCATGACTTTCACATGATATTATATTATCCTTGGGTCTTAAACATAGATTCTGATGGGTTCTATAAGTTGAAATTATATTGATATAAATGTATCATTGTTGTAACGTCCCAAATTTTTCAAAAGGTACAAACTATTAGTTTTTATTCTAATTTATTTAAATGGAACAATTGATGTTGTCTAAAAGGTTCTAGGAGGAATCAGTTGTGTTCGAGATTCATTCACATTCCTGGAACCCAAAAATTATAAGAGGAAAAAGAGTTAGAGGAAATCATGCCACCCAGCCCGCACGGTTTCCCTAAACCATGCACTAACAAATAATAGAGCATAAGGGGTCACATGATTTTTCTGCAACCATGTGACCCCAGGTGCATGACCATGTGAAATTGTAGTGGTCTGGTATATAGTGTTTATTCATGGTTTCCTCACATTAATATTATCAGTGTGCCTAACCATTCAATGTGCCCCTTAGTATTAGATAATTGCGCACGGTTGGTATATGGTTATCCAATCATGAAATCAGACCATGAATAATGTTAATTGTGGGTGAATTTACCCATTTCCCCATATCAAATGATTTAAAAATAATTCCTCCTTATTTACCCTTTTTATCGAGCATCTCCCCACCTTTTCTACAAAGAAACCCTCTTCTTCAAGAATCTAATAATTCAATAAACTCCTCAATCTGATCTATGATTCATTTACTGTAGGATCCAACAGGAAGCTATAGGTACCATCCAGAATCCTCTCTAATCTATTCCATGTTCATTTTCACATCCACTTCACTGTTTTGGAACAAGATCAATTTCCCCATTTTTAGGGAATTTTATGGTTTTGTCAATTTCTTTCAAGCTATATCTAATTAGAGATCAAGACCAGGTAAGGGAATCTCTACGAGGCTAAAGTTGGGGACTATGTATTTTTTCATCATTTCATTGAGTTATATAATATATGATGTGTGACACTCTATGGACTATTCCGGTGAAACCTACAAAATGTTAATCTATTCATTCCATGTGGTCTATCATGTCTATGATTATTCGAATTAGTTTTGAATAACATTTGAGTTTGGATTCCTTGTTTTGGACCAACCCATTAGGTGTTTTCTAACCCTTTGTCCTTAATTTCCCTTGATATTAGTTTCTTAAATTTCCCTTGAGGTGTATTTATTTTTAATATATGTCTTTAAGTGATTATTGATTCAAATTTGGTGATGATTCATGTGTTGAACCCTCTACCCAATCCCTTGAATGGAGTGACTATATTAAAGCAATTTTATAAGCTGGATAATCAATATGACCTATTCCATAGTGGTTTTTCCCAATTACATGACCTTAATATTATTCTAATTAATATCTAATGGTGTGAATTAAATGATATGGGCCCTCTTGCATGACTTTTTAATATAATGTTTTGATTGTTGGATGCTTTCAACTTAGTATCGAGGTTTAAATAGGGGGTTCTGAATTAAGTTCCCCTTAGAAGTAATCTCATTCCATGATGATTTAATTGTAGATGGTAAGTATACTTGTTATGGGTGACCACAACTATTCCTAGGGTGGGATCACCGAGCATTATCTTTTTTTACATCTAATCGAGTAATGATTGTTCCCTATGGGAGACTCCTAATATGGGATCGAAGGAACAATCGGTTGGACCATGTCTCGGGAGAGAATCGGTACCCAACATGCAATAATATGTATAGACTCAGTGGCTAGTACATGAAATTTATCACCGTTCTCTGAGTGACACATGGGACATCATTTTTGGGTCACCATGGATAGACTCATTAGAATTATTCCTATGTTGATCCCCTCGAGAAATACTTAAAAAGTATCTTATGATTATCATGGATGAGATTAAGGAATCTCTCTACATTTATAATGAATGATAAAATGTTTTATAAATAGTTCTAAATTTAATCAAAGTGGATGTCAACATTTTAAATAAAATAGATTTGATCGTTTGAAATGGGAACCCAAGGATATGTCCTCCAAGCCCTGTCATAAGCTTAGGGATAGTCCAACTCCTCAAATATTATTCCACTTACTCTACCGATCACACTAGATTAGGCCAAAGTAGGTAGGTTGGGTATGTGTCCATGTAGAACCCATACTAGTGCATTATTTTGTTTATTCTGTATTTTATTTATATTAAGCATAGAACAATATGTATTTTATATCTCATGAATGGAATGGCTTAGAACCTATGGGTTCTATACTATTGGGATTTTATATCACACCCTACTCGAGTTCTTTTGGTACCTGATTATAATTTATGATTGTTGGTGCAGACAAATGGAATCATCCACCTTCCAATTCTTGATTTATATTTCTAGGATGGACTTAGGGATCTACTACTACAAATATGGATTTTATCAGTGCTAGAAAAGGGCATTAACAATGCTAAAAAATCACTGCTAATTGAGGCGAAGATAAAGGGGGGTCACTTTTATCAGCGCTTTTAAAAAGCACTGATAAAAGTCAAAAAAATAAAAAAAAAGAATATATATAATTCAGGAGGGAGCTTTTAACAACGCTTGACCCCCATTATCAATGCTAGGTAGACCACTCCAGTGTGATTCCCTTGCCTGCGCATCCATCCCCCCCCCCCCACGCACACCTCCTTGCTTCCACCAGAACTAGAACCTGTGACCTCCCCCTTGCGCGCATGTACCTTTTCCCCTAATCCATTTTGTTTTTTTATTAAATGATATATCTATTTATTTTTATATATATATAGTTATATTTATTCTTATATTTATATAGATTCATGTTAATATAAATATATTTAGTTATATTAATACATATATATTTATTCATATATTAATATTAATATATATTTATTTATATATATATAGTTATATTGATTTTGTATAATAATATAGATTCATATTAATATAAATATATTTAGTTATATTAATACATATATTTTAATTCATATATTATTATATATATATTTATTCATATATTAATTTATATTTATATTTATCTATATATATTTAGTTATAATTTTTATCAATATATTTATTTTATAACAATATACATTTATAAGATTAATTTTAAATAAATTTATGAAATATGTTTTTTATGTGTGTTTATAAATAAATAAATACATAAATACATACATACATACAACACACACATACACACACACACACACACACACAAACAAATATATATTTACGAATAAATACATATATATGTGTATTTGAAAAGACATAAAATGTTAAAATGACTACAACTTGTAATCCAAAAGCTCGTTTTAACTCCACAACTTGTCAAATCAAAGAAAATGAAACAATCTTCGATATGATATGTGGTACAGGCCTAACAGACATCCAGAGCAGATGTTATACTTGTTTGAATGTTAACAAATCGGGGTATCCTGACCAAAAACTAAGTTTTGGAGGCCTAATGGGCCTTTTTTGAGCGTGAAAAATGTGAAAAAATCTTTACATAGATTAATGGCACGTACATATCGTCGCAGGCTTCGATCTAATATGTTGTAGAGCTCAAACGGACACCCCGATCAAATGTTATGGTCGTTTGATGTTTGAGTTACATTTTCAACTTATTTTAGATCTTTTATTATTTTTTTGATTTTTTATGTCTTCAAATTGTTATTAAATGATTTTTAATTGATGATAATTAGAAAATTATTAATTAATTATATTTTTTTAAATATTTTAAATCCATTTTCACTAAATTTCTTATATATTAAAATGTAATAGTCTATTTTTCTTATCTAAAACACATTTAAAAAAAATATTATATTTATATCAATATAAATATACTTATATAACAATATATTAATTTTCATTATTTTTTTTTTGAAACATAAAATTTAACAGCGCTAGGAAAAAATGCGGATAAATCCATTCTTATTCAGCACTACTAAAAAAAGAGCTAATAAATGGGTCCCCTTTATCAGCTCAAAAAAAAGCAATGATAAAGGGGGGCCTTTATCAGCGCTAAAAAAAGTGTTGATGAAGGGTAACTTTTAACAGCCCTTTTTTTAGCACTATTAAAGGCCCCCCTTTATCAGCACATTTTTTAGTGCTGATAAAGGCCTCCTTTATCAGCACTTTTTTTAGCGCTGATAAAAGGGTTGTGCTTCCCTTGCCCATTTTTGTAGTAGTGGGAGCATAGGACAAAGCCTATGCTTGATGCGGTAGTTGTAGAAGTTTTTCAATTTTGTATATTTTTCAGCTTGTGGTATAATATTTTTTCCCCTTACCCTACTAGCTCAATTTTTTATAGGCACATTACCATGGCTTGATCATCATTACTAGTATCATATTTATATTATTATTCAGCTTTAAATTTTTATTTCTTCTACTTGCATGATATATTATAATGTTTCTATTTCTATCTATTTTCCCCTTGGTGCAGCTTGAATCTGAGGAGGGGTTTAGTTGGAAACAGAAGTTGTTCTACCGTCGGCTTCATCGTTTCTGTGTGCATTGTGGTCTACATGGTCATGAGGCGGTGAGCTGCCGACGCCGGAAGGTGGCGGCGGAGACTTCCGGTAGTGCCTTGGTAGGTGATCCGGGTTAGGACCCTATGGTTTCGGGCGAAGGCGGGGTTCCGGATACGACCGTTCAGTCTCGGGAGGTTTCAAATTTGAATTCTAGAGGAGCTGGGTTGTTGGGCCTTTCTTCTGGGGAAACGTCGTCTGACTCTACGAGGGCGCGGTCGGCTGTTACCCCTGTTAGTATGGACCTCATTTCTTGGTCCCCGGGTCAGGTGGTGCAAAGGACGACTCTCTCCAGTGACATCGCAGTCATGTCGCGCAGAGAGGTCGAGGCGCAGGCTCCTGCCTTGTTGGGTAGTCCGACCAGATTGCTTTCTCCCTCTCCCTCGACCTGTGGTTTTTCGTCACAGCTATCTTCAAAGGCTATCCGCAAAAGCCTGGTTAACAAGCTCTTGGTGTCTTCTGGGCATGGAGTGGGCTTGCTCAGCGGGAACGAGGGGGTGGATAAGGAGGTTAAGACCTCGCGCTGGTCTCTGCAGAGAAAGGTGTTGCTCTCCTTGTTCCAGGGAGAACTAGTCGCGGACCCCCTGCGTGGGAATTCTGGAAGGCGACCCCATCTGGAGGAGCTGGATGTTCTTTCTGAGGAAGGGGTTTTGGCAGCGCCTCGGGCTATCAGGTTGGATGGAGTGTCGGGACCTATTACTTGCTCGAAGGCGAAAGGGAAGGGTGTGTTGGTACACCCCAATCTGGAAGTCCCAGCGGCTCTTAAAACCCGTAAAACTATTCATTGATGTTTTCCTCCATTTTTTGGAAGGCTCGTGGTTTGGGGGCACAGGCTAAGCAATCCTTTATCGCTGTATAGGTTAGAAAGGCCAAGGCCTCTTTAATTGTGATTCTGGAACCGAAGCAGGACACTTGCAAACTTCCAGGGGTTGTGAAGAAAATGGGTTTTCTGAACTGTTTTCATGGTGGGCCTGTAAATTCTCAAATATGGGTGGGTTGGAAAAATACTCTATCGGTTGAGGTGCTTACTGTATCTTCTCAGTGTATAGACATGAAGATTGATGTTGGTGGCGTGGCCTTCCTCTTTTCCTTTGTGTACGCAAGCAACAGGATACTGGAAAGGCGGGAACTATGGGCACATTTGAGATCTGTTCAAACTGGCATGTTACCGTGGTTTGTGGGAGGTGATTTCAATATAGTTGTGGACGTCTCTGAGAAGAGGGGAGGTAGGGACGACATCTTGGATGGTATGTTGGATTTTCAAGAATTCTTGCTTCATGCGGGGCTACTGGACTTAGGTTATAAAGGGACGAAATTTACGTGGTGCAACAACCGGAAAGGTCAGAATAGGATATGGTGTCGTCTTGACAGGTGGCTTACCAACATTCATGGGATGGATATGTTTTCAAAATCTGTAGTCACTCACCTCCCTCGTATTCTTTCGGATCATGCTCCTCTTTTATTAGAAATTAATCATGAAGTTGTGGTTGGTCAGGGCTTTCATTACTCCAGTGAATGGCATAAAGATGTTGGTTTCATGCAGATGGTGAGGGAATCCTGGTTATTGGAGGAGAAGGAGAAATCATGGGGGGGTTTGGTTAACCGTCTTCGAAGGCTTAAACAGAGCATCCGAAAGTGGCTTGTGGAGCAACCTAACTGGAACAACGGGGTGACTAGCTTACAAGAGGAGGTCAGCAAGCTAGAGGAGGATCTCCAGACGTCTTGGGATGAGGATACCTTTGCCATCCTCTGTGACAAAAATGCAGTGCTATCTGAGAAGCTGTTAGAAATGGAGAGGCTCTATCTGCAACGGTCCCTAGTGCGATGGTTGAGGGAGGGGGATCGCAACAATGCCTTCTTCCAGGCATGTATCAAGGGGAGGAGGAATACGAGGATTAATATTAAGGGAGAGGATGGAATTTTCACCTCAGATGTCTCGGTGGCAGGCAAGATTGCTCTGAAGAATTTTGAGGGTATTTGGGCAGGGGAGGCCTCTTCGGGTTTCCGTAGAGAGTCCTTTGGGAATTCTCGTTTCTTGGAAGCACTTCCTATGATGATATCTCGCTTTGAGAGTGAGTGCATGTCCATGATTCCACAGGATAAAGAGATTTGAGAGGCACTAGAGTTTATGCCGAAGGAGAGTGCACCAGGTCCTGACGGCTTCCCGACGTCCTTTTACAGTGCGGCTTGGGATTTCGTGGGGCCATGCGTTGTGGAGGCTATTTGCAACTTCTTCCAAGGAGCCTCCCTGTGTAGGGGGATCTCTTCTTCTAGGGTGGTGCTGGTGCCGAAGATCAAGGACCCCACGCTGGTTAGTCACTTCCGACCGATCTGCCTATGTAATGTCTCGTATAAAATTCTGGCAACAGTCATTAGCAGGAGACTATCCAACGTGATTCCTAAGCTTGTCTCGGAAGAGCAGCACGGTTTCATTCAAGGAAGGGGTATTCAGGGAGCGGTAGGAATTGCTAGCGAACTGGTGCATGATTTGAACAAAAGATCTGTTGGCTCTAATGTCATTTGGAAGGTGGATATAAATAAATCTTTCGACAAAATGGAATGGAACTTTATCTTACGGGTAATGAGGGGTTTCGGGTTCCAGGAACACTTCTGTGATCTTTGCTTCAGGTGTTTTGCCTCACCTTGGATCTCTATATCACTGCTTGGGAGGTGCTTCGGCTTCTTCAAATCTGTGAGAGGGGTTAGACAGGGAGACCCACTTTCCCCTTTTCTTTTCGTCCTTGCTTAGGACACTCTCTCAAGAAATCTCAACAAGGGAGTGTTAGAGGAATGGTTGAGATCATACTATGGCAGAAGGAACGCGAAGACAGTTTCTCACTTGATGTTTGCGGATGACATACTCTTGTTTCTGAATGGTGAGAAGAGATCTTTAATCGCTCTTATGGGCATCTTTTCTGAGTATAGAGACATAAGCGGGCAGTCGATCAACCCGTTGAAAAGCCACCTGTTCATTTCTAACAAAAGCTCGGGGAGAAGGTGCAGATCCATCTAGGAGATCATGGGTTGTGGATAGAGGCAACTTCCGATCATGTACCTTGGAGTACCTCTTTCGTGTGGGAGGGTTCTGAAGATCCACTTTAACGAAATTGTGGACCGCATTCTGGGGTGGATTCTCAACTGTAAGAACAAGATGCTTTCCTTCGGAGGCATGATCATGCTCATAAACAGTGTTCATCTATCGATCCCCATGCACGTCTTTGCCATCATTAATCCCCCGAAGGGTACGGTGGAAAAGATTGAGCACATCCTCACGTCCTTTATATGGGATGAAAAGAATGAAGGGAGACGTCACTGGGCATCCTGGAAAAGGATGGCCCGTCCGGTGGAGGAGGGTGGGGTTGGCCTCCGGGATATCCAAGACTCTATTCGTGGGCTACAGGAAAAACTGGCCTGGGAGGTGATTGTAGGAAAATCTCTTTGGGAAAGGTTCTTCATTTCAAGGTATGGTGTGTCTGGTGATTTTCGCATGCATGGTGCGACGAGGCTGGCCAAGTGTATAGCCTCTCATATGGAGGTGCTTTTTGACTATTCTAGATGGGTGGTTGGACATGGGGATATTAGTTTTTGGAACGACTCATGGGCGGAAGAGAGGCTTTGGTATGAGGGCTGCCCTCTCCCTAACATTTCTTTCAGGGAGGCATGCGGGAGTTTTGACTTCATCCAGGAGAATCTTAATCCTTCTCAACTTGCCTTTTTTAATGGCGTGGTCATGAGCGATGAACCAGATCGCTGTTGCTTTACGGAGGTTGGTTCGGGGCGCTTCTGTTTGAAGGGTTTCAGAAGGATTGATCAAAGGAGCGGTAATCGGGTATCCGGAGAGATTCCCATGTGGTGTAAAGAAATTCTAGCGAGAATGAACTTCCTAGTGTGGCGGATCCAAAACCGAGCGGTACCCACAGAGGAAAAAATTCAGAGGAAAGGGATCTCCATGGCATCCCGCTACTATTGCTGTGAGAACCCAAACCGGGAATCAACACTTCATCTATTTTTCCAAGGAAGATGGGTTGTGTTCCTCTGGTCCCAGTTTCATCCTTTCAGGTTTTCTTCTGATGAGTGTCTTTCCGTTCGCGATCACATTGTTTCTTGGTTCTCGGATTTTGGTAGTAGAACAGAGGAGCATTCTGCAGCCGGTATCATTCTGGTTGCTGTATGCTGGACCATTTGGGAAGCTCGTAATCAGGTTCGGTTAGGAGGCAGGAAATCTCTGCTAGCGTTGCAGGTTCGTATGAGGTTGATCATTGCGGAACTTGCGGCGCTTTTCAAGAAGGGTTTGCAGGCGGATTTCCTGGGGAACCCTGTTCATGGACGGTGCACGCAGACCTTGCAGAAGGGAATGTGGGTAAGCTGGCACCCCACGGTCAGCGGGTTGAAATTGAATGTGGATGGTTCATGCATGGGAGGAATCATGAGAGGCGGTGGTGTTCTGTGGGACTGTTGGGGTTCGGTGCACTTGGCGTTCAATGCCTATTACGGTATGGGATCCTCTTTGGACGTGGAGTTCAGAGCCCTTATTTCGGGTGTCACTATTTGCAGGAGGAGAGGTCTCCGGGTGTCTGAAGTTGAATCTGATTCCGAGGTTCTGGTCAAGTCGCTTCAGGGGGCTTGTGACATTGCTTGGAATCTAGTGTACATTGGTAGGAGATGCAAAGTAGAGACCAACCAGGGTAGGATGGTTCATCATAGTGTTCGGGAATCCAACTATGCGGAAGATGCTATGGCTTGTGGGGGAAGACCGGAGGAGACCTTGATTGTTTATGATAGACTTAACTCTTTACCGCCTGAGTGTGTCAATGTAATCCGGAAGGACGCTCTTGGACTCCACTTCTTCCGTCCTCCGTGATGTGTATCTGTGGGTTTATGGTGTTATAATAAAATAATAATTTTCAGTATTTTAATATATTTTTAAGGTCTCTCGTTAATATAATCAATGAGTATATAGTCTTTCCATGAACATACCCAAGGACCTCTCTTCTATTCGAAAGCCTTTATCATTTAGGGGGCACAGTTGAGGTCTCCAAGCCAACCGTCTTCGGGCACTAGTGAGTGGCATCTCAGGAGGGACACTAAAAGATGGTATTAGTGCATTATTTTTATTTTTATTACTATTTGGGTTTATAAAGTTGGATAATATATATGAATTTTGTTATGATCATGTGTCTAGGATTAGCTACACCACATACAGGGGATATCTAAGTTACATGGGATGGGTAAATGCTTTTATTGATTCTAAAGTTACAGTTTCATTGATTTCACCATAGGGTGACATGATTTATTTCTTTATTATTGTTTCTATGAGATATTTCTTATTTTTGACCAATTATTTGAGGTAATATTAGAATCATTCATCATACTAGGCACTATAAGACTATATTTTCATACATTATTCTATGCCATGTCTACTTTCATCTTGCATTGATTTTTTTTATGTGATTGTTGTTGTTCCTTATTACTTATGATTATGGTGTGACAATGTTTTAAATTATGGAATAATTGCTTCAAATTGAACAATAATTTTACATTAGTTTTTTTTATTGGTGAGATTCAATAGCTTCTTATCTAACCAAAACACAACCCAGGTCATGTTATGCGTTCTGTTTGGTGTAAGGGTAAGAATACAGTTACTTGACATAACAATTTAAATTTTTATGGTATATGGGCCCTTATAAGTTGTAATTGGTGACGTAGTTTACTAGTTAATTAGTATTATAATAAATATATTAAAACGATCCTTAAATGAATTGAAAACCTTATATGAGAAATAGGGTTCCTTAACCTGGCCGGACCTACTATTGTACAGAAAGTCGTTTCTTTTATGTATTTTATTTCAATCATTTGGATCACCCAGACCTAGTTCCTAGAGAAGGATTAGCGTTTTATAATTCTTATTGGTATGAATTGTACATGCCCTTATTATTTATTCCATTATCAATTATAAATTATTTTTGAGGAATATTCTTGGAATTTTTAGAGCTATGACACTGCAAAAACCTCATGTTGTTTGTTGGGAGAGTAGTGATGAGCATACTCTAGAGGTGGTGGGACTTGAGGCCCTCATGATACATTAGGCAGTAAAACATTAGGAACTTCTTATAGATCCTCTACTAGGTTCTGATGCCTGATTCTGTGATAGTTTCCTTCGTTTTTTGAAACCAGTTCAAGGTGAACCTCGACCTACCCCTTCTATGGTGGAGCTGACCCATGAGTTCCAGCAGCAACAACCTCCCACATTCCTGGGTTATGGAGGTAGTCCAGCTGTTTAATCCATGTTAGAAGCTATGTTGTCAATATTCAAGAATATTAAGACACCTCTAGAGTTGAGGTTCAAGCCTGTGACATATCTGTTAAGTGACTTTACCTAGCTTTGGTCGGATGTTTTAACATAGGTTGTTTGACACCATGGTATGGTCTAAGTGGACTTCAAGACAACCTTCTTAAACTATTTATTCCCTAAAATGTTGATAACTTATTGTATTCCTGAATTTATGTACCTTGATCTGGGTGATGTGTTGGTGATGTAATAATTCCCTCACTTCAACAAAACTACATCATTTTGCAGAGACCTTAACTAGTGATGAGCTGACTAATACAAGGCGATTCTAGGAGGGTCTTTCATACTCTATGATATCATAGGTGAATTTCTTTTATCTGACTACCATTTTAGTTATAGTGAACCTGAACCTCATTAATGAGAATAACCTGAGGGAATTAGGTGACATGAAACATCGAATTTCATCTTCTATGAAGATTACTGGCTTATCCAGTGACAAAAAGAAAATATTTGAGGGTACACATGGGGATAGTACTAGCTAGGTGGCATTCACTAACATATTTTTGGTGTGTCACTGGTGTGAAAGTCTAGGTAATATAATCCCTAGTATATTAGGAACTCGATCGAGTGTGGAGCTCGTGGAAGGATGGGTCACCTCTGGTATTTATTCCAGAAATTTCCTTGTTTCTAAAATAGTGTGGTTCTAGGCCAGCACCACCTTCAGGAGTGGGATTATAAAAACATAATCATCCGGTAAGATGGTATTATACAGGCCATTTAGGCTGAGTAGGTGTTCGTGGTTGAGGAATTCAAGCTTTAGAGTTTCTTGGTAACCATAGTGGAGCTACTTATGCTACCCAGGTATTATCTCAGGGTTACAAATCAAGACACATCTATGTTGTTTGATCTATACATGAAGACAAGTGTCTAGGGTTGTCTACAGTTAGAGGATCTATTATTTTATCCTCCACTTTAGTTTCATACTTTTTTCTTACAGGTGCATCATACTCTTTTCTATAAGTTATATCTATGGGATGTTTTGGCATAGCGATAAACCACTCTAGTGGTGTTATGAACCTTGACATGCCATTTGGGGTTTGAGCTAAGGGAATACACCAGTGAAAGAAGTTCCCTCTTGAAATAGGTGGGTATTGTGTGCAATGGTGTTTCTCCATCCTCAAGATTACTAGGTTCGATGTCATTCTCAGCATGGACTATCTCTCTTCTTATCAAGACCAGGTGTATTACTATCGCCATCAGGTATTTTTCACATCACCCAATGGAAACACGCATATTCATATCGAAAAATGAGATCTCGATGCATGTCAATTTGGACTCAAGTGTATTGGGATAGGAAGAATGAAATCCTAGATGGATAGTCTCTTCATGGGTGATAATGGATTATAGATTGTGGAACTTCCTCCTATCGTCAATTGCTTCAGGGACATCTTTCCTAACGATTTATTTGGCTTACCACTTGAGAGGGAGATTGAGTAAACCATTGATCTGGGCTAGGTGTAGAACAAATGTCCATTAATCCTTATAATACATCTCATATAGTTCTCCAAAAACATAAGAAGAAGCTTGAATACATAGAGGCTAAGGGTTTTATTAGACCTAGCACATCATCAGGGGGTTCACTAGTCCTTTTTCCAAAAACGAGGATGTTACCCTTCGATTGTGTGTGTATTACCACTAATTGAACCATATTATGGTGAAAAAAAGGTATTCACTTCCTCATATAGTAAACCTCATTGACCATCATGGAGGAGAAGTAGTTTTCTCCAAGATCAATATGAGTTCGGGCTACCATCTAGTTCATGTGAGGCAGTCAGACATACCACATACAACGTTCCAAAGTAAGTATGAATTTTACAAGTATTTGGTTATGTCGTTCGTGTAATGACCTAAAATTGTATCAATGAAATTTCCCTTTTATAATTATTTCATATAGTTTAAATCACCTAAAATCATATAGAGATAAAAATACAAACTCTATAAATCAATAATGGATGAAATGGGAAGTATTTATAAAATTTAAGAAACCCAAGACAATGTAATAGTAACATGACCTTTGGAATAGAAATATTTACATTGGGAATAGAAATCTGGCCAATAGAATAGTAACCTCACCTATGGATGCATATGTAAAATTGTGTAATCTTATAAATTAAAATATGATGTATTTTTATAATGATATAAGTAAATAAGTGTTCTGAAAATGATAAATTAAATATTGATATTTTTATGAAACATTAATTTAGACTTACAATTTTATAATTAATTTAATTACCTAAAAGAAAATTTATTTTCATGAAAGATGTTAATAAATTAATATTTTTTATCTTTTGGTTATAAGATAATTTTTTGAGACCTTAATTAATATTTCGAAGTGTTATAACATGAATTATAATATTAAAATTATTATTTTTTTAAAAAAAATATGTTTTTAATTAAAAATTAAATTTCCCATAATTTGAAAATTATTTTAATAAAATGGAAGGATTTTTTTAATTCTATACTTTGAAATATGGTTAGGGTAAATTTTTGGTATTTTTCTAAAATAGTTGAATTTATGTTGAATAGTGAAATACGAAAATTTATGATATGAGATAAATACATGAATTATTGAGTAATGGATGATGTACAGAGGATATAAGCACCATTGGATAAAAATAACACACCCTAGTTTTTGTATTTACTCATAATAATAAACACTATTCATAGTCCTGATACAAAATAATCAAAAAAATGAAAAAAATAATAAAAAACACTTCTCTCTTCCACTACAAATATCACCCATCACCACCTCTTTTAATCACACACAAAAATCCATAAAGCTTGTCCAAATTATATAAAATCCTATTCCAAAGTCTCTCTACAATTTCCAAGAGTCATTGGACTCAATAAAAGACCAAACTCGAGTTCCTCAATGAGGTTCTCAGGGAGAATAATTAAAGAGATAGAAGCCTCTTTATTTTATTTTATTTTATTTTGGAGCTTCTTTTCTTTTCCTATACTCACCTTCCCTTTTCCAAGATACGTGACAACTCTAGTATCTTTTATATATTTTAATTTTATTTTTTTAATAGAACCTCCCATTTTCATTTCATTTCCCCTCTCTTTTTATTGTAAAAATGAAAACGACATCCTTGTGGTGTTGATTTATCGCCTTCAAGGATGACATATTTTTAATTTCCATTAACGCCTTCAAGGTTGCTCATAAAACCATTTTTATTTTCCAAATAGATTATAATATGTGTATTATACCTTATTTAATATTCAAGAACTAGTATATATAAATATACATAATAGTAATTAATAAAACAAAACTTGTTCATGGTGATAGAAAAAACACCAAAATAATATAAATGGTTATCATTAACATATTTTATAATCAATCATGTTCATATATAAAAAAATTATATATAAGACCATTTAATGTTTTTTAAGTTCATTAATAGAATATAATATCAATTATTGGAAACTAGTCTCATTTTACATGATTTTCCATACACGTATAAGGGTGAACCCATCATGAATACCAAGGAAATAAACACTCCTGAATGATGAAATTATATCGTATAACTCATCAAAAGGTCTATAAATTAACATAATAAAATTATAATAAATCAAATAAATGTGTATAATTTTCTTAATTAATTAATTTTTGGATTTAATTTTATATACAAAACATTAAGTTCAAGTGCATAAAACTTTCGTACATAAGGTAAGGTATTCTCTCCAAACCGTCATTTTTTCTTAAGGATATGATTTATCTCAATTAAACCCAAGATAATTCTAAATTATTATTATATACTAACCCTAAATTATATTTTTATGTTCCAATAACATTTTCTATGAGCACTTATTCTTTCTTTAATAGTTAAATTAATGTTTTTATAAATTTTCCTTCTCAATTCCTCCTGATAAGAAAGTCTGGTTAAAGGGAACTTCCAATTTCTTACTCATTTTCATGTACCATCCATAATCTGGTTTAAACACCCATTATTATTTTAAAATCAATAATTTTGTCATGAAAATATTTCTTAGTTCCTTTCTATTTTTATATAAATGATTATTCCTTTTTCTATTTAAATGTCATTTAATATTTTCCCTTAAACCGCACTAAAATGTTTCATTTCTAATGTTTCTTAAACACTATTCTTACATATTTTCACTTCAATTTGATATTAGTTGTCATTTTCTGTTCCTATTTTTCCTTATGAATGTCCATGTATGATTGAAATCCATTATTTCTTGGAAACCATTTTCATATGCCCATTTTTTATCCCTTATGACATGATTATGATGGCAATTTCATTAAATGGATAACCCTTAAGTTTATTCATTATTATTGATTATCCATGTGGCACATAGATTCATGAACAAGATATGATGGTTTTACTTTAATTTATCTCCAATTCATCAGGTAATGTTTAGTCTCATAATATATCATTTTCTATGGTATTTTTGGTTATCCTTGACTCAGGCTCTTCATTTTCAGTGGTTGTGGTAGTTATCCGTGACTCATGATCCTTCTTATGAAATGGTCTTGGTGGTTAGCCTTTACTCATGATACTCCATGGGAAATGGTCTTGATGCTTATCCTTGATTCATGCTCCTCTATGTGAAATTCCCTTGGTTGTTATCCATGACTCATGATTTTGTTATGTTGTATGTAGTTTCCACATTTCTATGATTCCATGATTACGTGATCCCATGTTATGCAAGTTATGATTCCTTAGTTTCATTCATGTTCCATGTCTTTTTATGTCATCATCTTATTCCTTCTAACCCATGTTCAATTCTTTATTCTTATTCATATTACCTTATAAGGGTTTTTATCTCATCTCGTTGTTCACTTATTCCCCAGGTTATCCAATACATATATAAGAGCTAAATGGAAGTAATGAGATAAATATGAATATTAAATGAAAGATATTATTATTTTGGATTCATGTGTCCTAATTATTTATCTAATTTTTTAAAAATAGACATTATGATCCTTATTTTTTATTTCATGGATAATTATTCTAAAAATCATGTAGTAATATACCTAAAAGGTTTGAGATTGTATAGTTGGTATCAGATAAAGGTATTGTTATTTTTTGGATATTAGGACTAGAAACCTTTATCCAATACCCTTTGGATAATTCTATCACCCTGGATAACCTAGATTGAATGTAAGGGAATCAAAATTTTAGACATACTTTTCATTTAAAAGTTAATACATTTAGGTTCAAAGTTTCATTTCTACATTCTTATTAGTTATGTATTGAATCACCAATGTTGGTGTATTATTTTTATTAGTTAATGTATGGAAATAGTAGAACCCATGACAAAAATCAATGTCATAGGAAATTTAATGAGTTCCCAAATGAAATTACAAATCTGATGGGAATGGGTTGTCAAAAGGTCATGACAATACTTGCTCAGTTAGCTTAAGATATGAATAATAACCCGAATTTCATAGAACACCCTCTGTATCCAAATATAGAGAAATTTGTGGTCAAAACATTCATGTGTCAAATGCCTCCTATGTATTGTGGATCTTCTTATCCCCTCATCAAAGAACAATGGTTTAACAACATTGAGTAGATATTCTCTATACTTGAGTGCTCAAAAGAAGATAATGTTGTCCTAAAAGTCTATAATTTTGATGGGGAAGAAGATATGTGGTGGAAAATTATTATGAAAAAAAATTCTGAGGATTAAATTGATTCCATAGATTTGGTGGAATTGTAGAATATATTTTTTAGTAAATATTTTCTTCAAACCCTCCCTCTCAAGATTGAATGAGAGTTCCACATACTAAAGCAGAACGAAGATGATTTTATTAGGGAATTTGAAGCAAGCATCAGAAGCATTTTATTATACACCTCTTGAATTTTTATGAACACTAAAAGAAAGTTTTATCTCTTATTTAAAAAATTAATTCGAAATTAATAAAAAAACATTGGTGATTAGAGACTTTGATATCCATGATGAGATTGTTTGTTTTTTCCTTATGGTTAAAATGGATATTAGAGAATCATAGTGGTCCAATGGACTTGATGATAAAAAGAGAAAATTGAGTCTAATATGGTATGATAAGAAGATAAATATCATTATTTATTGAAAAATTAGCATCCAACATGTCAAATTGTGGGAAGAATAATCCTTAGAACTGTCAAAAGGGAACCAGGAAATACTTCAAATGTGAAAGTATGGGGCATCTTGCTAACAAATGAAGAAGGGATATGAATAATATAACTAATGTGGCACAAGAAAGTAAGGTTCATATCAACACCTATCCTGTAGTTTAGTGATTAATCTACAAGGAACATTCTCATTATGGAAACCATTCTCTAATCCAGTGGGTTATTGGAGGCAATCAACAACAATGAACTCCAAGGATGTAAGGAAAGGAATATTCTATCACTATTACTGAGGTGGGGCACAAAAATTATGTGGTGATAGGTTTTCTAGTTATTAATTAAATAATAGATAGTGTAATATTTGATTCTTGTTCTATAAATTATTTCATTTCTTGAAAGTTTAATAGAACTATTTAAAAACCCCCTCAAATATGGAGGTTGAAATATTTGTAAGAACAAAATGGTGAAATTATTGAATCCAAATATATAACTCCTACCAGTTAATTTTTTTGTAATAAGACACCCATAAAATCATGGAATACTTCCTTTGGTAGTTTTTTATGATATATTAATAATTGATTGAATATATTTACATGAATCCAACATCAACTTTTAGGAAAAGGATATCACTCTTCACATCCTGAGGAATCCTCTAATTCTATACAAGTGTAAGGATGGGGATAAATATCCTTCAGAATCATGGTCTCATGTGTGGATATTATTTATATATGAGAAAGAATATCTAGCTCGAATGACTAAAAAATTGAAATATTTATGCTTGAATACATTTCCATTGTGAGGGACTACACTGATATATTCTATGAATAATTTCCTAGTCTTCCTCCTGAATGAGAAGTTGAGTTCTCAATTGAAATTCTTCTAGGATCATTAGTTATATCAATGAAACCTTATAGAATATCCATTGTCGAGTAGGAAGAACTAAATAAATAGTTATAAGAGAAATGAGACAATAGTTTTATATGCCAGAGTGCTTCACCATGGGGTGTACCAGACCTCTTTTAAAAGAAGAAGGATGGATCAATGCATTTAGGCATTGATTATTAAGAGCTTCATAAAATCATTATAAAGAAAAATTATCTCCTTTCATGGATAAATGACTTGTTCGATCAATGACATAACACTAATTATTTCATTATGAAGGACCTCCAGTCAGTACATCACTAATTAAAGGTGAAGAAAGAAGATATTCCCAAGACTGACTTTTGAACAAGGTATGGATATTATGAGTTAATAGTGATTCCATTTATACTCACTAATGCCCTAGAAATATTCATTTACTTAATTAATAGAGTCTTTAGATATTACCTTGACAAATATTTGGTAATTTTTATTGATGATGTTCTGATATAATCTATGATTAAGGAGGAACACAGGGAGAATTTGAATATTGTGATAAATAATTTGTGAAAGGAGAAAATTTATGCATGGTATAGTAAATGTGAGTTCTATATAGAGGAAGTATCATTCTTGGGTCATGTTATC
Organism: Viscum album; assembly: GCA_963277665.1. Classification (NCBI taxonomy): domain Eukaryota; kingdom Viridiplantae; phylum Streptophyta; class Magnoliopsida; order Santalales; family Viscaceae; genus Viscum; species Viscum album. The sequence continues at coordinate 978,247,128 of OY728125.1, forward strand.
ACTAGAAAATGAATATTTGTGGACCTTTCCAAGACAAAGGCAATTAAGGAATTACCCAAGCCATCATCTGTAATGGATATCTGTAGTTTCATTGGTCTAGCTGGGTATTAATGATGATTTTTAAATAATTTATCACACCTTTGATACCCATTAAAAAATATGAATCGAAAAGGAGTAAATTTATTATAGATAGTTGAATATGAAGACTGCTTCAAAGAGTTGAAAAAGAGTCTTATCACCACACCGGTACTCAGACTTCAAATAAGTGGAGAACCCTTTGTGTTATAAAAAAATTATTCAAATAATAGAATAGTTTGTTTCATAATGTAAAATAATAATGTGATAGCATATTCCTTAAGGTAGTAGAAAATTAATGAGTAAAACTATCCCACACGTGATCTTAAGTTGGTGGTTGTGATCTTCACATTGACAATATGGCTGCATTATCTATACGGGGAGAAGTGTGAGTTATATAATGATCATAATAGCCTCAAATATATATTCACATATAAGGAGCTTAATTTGTTCTAGTGAAGGTGTTTAGAACTCAAAAAATATTACAAATGATAAATCCACTACCATCTTATTAAAGAAAATAATGTGACTAATGCACTAAGTAAAAAGGATCCAACATCTTTATCGATGATGATAATTGAGAGGGATCCAATATTATAAAATTTTGAAAGGATAGACATGTGAATCCTTACGGAAGCAAAATCTTAAATACCATCTCAAATGATTATTCAACTATCCCTCATGGAGAAAATTAATCATACACAATGAAATGATGTAAAATTTTTAAAAAGGTATAAGTTATTGAAAATAGGAAATCAATAGAGTTCAAAATGGATGAGGAAGGAGTTGTGAGACTTGGTTCATGACCTTTTGTAGCATCTAATATAGAGATATAGAAAGAGGTTCTAAATGATGCACATAGATCAACCTTATCTATTTACCCATGGAGCACAAATCTGTATCAAGACCTCCTAGAGAACATTGGTTGGAAAATATGAAGAAAGATATCCTTGAGTATACATCAAAGTTCATAGTATCTCAAAAAGTAATGGATAAAAGGAAAATTTATAAGGGTATGATGAAAACATACCCATAACAACATGGAAATGGGAAAAAATCACCATGTACTTTGTCACTTGACATCAGAAGACATCCAGAGGAAAAATGGATATATGGGTTATTTTGGATCATCTTAATAATACAAAACACTTTATCTCAATGTGAGATGAATTCTCACTAGATCAAATTGCAATGATATAATTCAAATAATTTGTGAGTCTTCATAGTGTACCACTATCAATTGTATCCAATCAATGACTAAGATTTAACTATATGTTTTGGAAAATTCATCAACATGCTCTAAACACTAAGTTGAACTTCAGTATGTCCAATTATCATCAAACTGATATCCAATATGAGAAGAATATTTAAATACTGTAAGTCATTTTTAGGGCATGTTCTATAGATCTTAAGGGATGATGGTACCAACACCTACCTCTATTTCAGTTCTCATACAACAATAGTTTCCACTCAAACATCCAAATGTCTCCACATGAATCAATTTATGGGAAAATATGTAGAACACCAGTGTGCTGGGATGAATTCATTGAACATAAGCTTATAGTAAATTAAATGTTTGAAGAAATGGTATAAAAGGTGAAAACTATTTAGCAGCATATTTGGGCATCCAGAATTCAAAAAAAGAATTATACAAACAATCATCAACATGACCTAATGTTTAAGGTTGGAGACATGGTATTCCTCTACATTTCTCCATGGCGCATGTTCATCATATTTGGGAACAAATGAAAGATAAGTTCCAATATACCACATCAGGATCCTTGATCATGTTGAAGATGTGGCCTATCGACTAGTTGTTCTAACTAACATGACTCAAGTACATGATGTATTCCATGTATCCCTCTTGAGGAAGTATATAATATACCCCTCACATGTATAGAATTAAGGGGTTATAGAATTGGGAAATGATATCTCTTATAAGGAGAATCCAGTGAAGATCTTGGACCATAGAGATAAAGTTATATGTAAGAACAAAAACTACTCATATGGTCAAATTATTATGGAAGGACCATAAGTACAAAGAGGAAACATGGTAACTTAAGGAATAAATGGAGGATAAGTATCCTCACCTCTTCCCCCTTTGTTTGTAAAACAAAATTTTGAGGGAGAAATTTTATAAGGGGGAAGAATGTAATGATCCATAATTATATCATTGAAATTTCCCTTCTTATAATTATTTCAAATAGTATAAATCACATAAAATCACTTATATAACACAATATAAATGTTTTAAATAGATAATGGATGAAGAAAAAATTATTTATAAAAATCAAGGAACCCAAACCAAAATAATAGTAACGTAACCATTGAAATAGTAATATTTCCCTTCGGAATAGTAATCTGGGCAATTGAATAGTAATCCCACCTATTAATGTATAAATAAAATTTGTGGATATTATATATGAAAAAATGATATATATTTTTATCTTGATGTCAATAAAAATTTGTTTTTAAAATTATTAATTAAGTATTTTTATTTTTTTGAAAAAGAAATGTTTGTTTAAAATATTATAATTAATTTAATAACATAAAATAATTTTTTAAAAAATGTATTAATAAAATAATATTTTTATCTTATGGTTATAAGATAATTTTTTGACACATTATTATATTTTTCAAAGTTTTATTAAATCAGTTATAATTTTGAAATTTGTATTTTACAAATAAATGATAATTTTAGTTTAAAATTAAATTTCTAATAATTAGAAAATTATTTTAATAATATGGATTCCATTTTATATTTCTAAACAATGAAAATTGTTTTGGGATATTTTAGGGTATTTTTATAAAAAAAGATGAATTTTTGTGAATAGTGAAATACTGTAATTTATGGTATAAGCTAAATACATGAATTATTGAGACATGGTTGATGTATTGATGATTTAAGAACCATTATTTAGAAAACAATTCACTATTTAATATATTTAGACATAATAATAAATGTTATTCATAGTCTAAATATATAATAATAAACAAATTAAAAAAACATCCCTCTTCTCCACTATAAATACCACCCCTCACCACATCTTCTCCTCACACCTCAAAAGCCTTGACTCCTATACAAATTCTTCTCAATACTATTACCATGTCTCTACCCCACATCAATGAGCCTTTTGTCTCAATAAAACACCAAACTCAAGTTCCTCAAAGCGGTTTTTAAGGAGAATAATTTAAGAGTTAAAAACCACTTTTTTTGTTTAATTTTCATTTCAATTTATTTTATTTACTTTTCCACTCCTCACCTACCCTTTACCAAGTTACATGAAATAACTAGTATATTTTATATAATGGAATTTTATTGTGTTAATGTAACATTCCATCATCATTTCTTTTCCCCTCTATTTTAATTCTAAAAATGAAAACGTTCTCCGTGAGGTGTTGATTTATCACCTTCTATGGAAAAATGTTTTCAATTACCATTACCTCCATCAAGGATGGTCATAAAATAATTATTATTTTCAAAATATATTATAATATGTGTATTATAGATTATTTTTGGTTATATAACCTGTATATAAACACATAATATTAATTAATAAAACAAAACTACTTCATGATAATTGAAAAAAAAATGAGAAAATGATATAAACAATTATCATTAAACTTTTATCTAATGAATAATCCTAACATAAGAAAAAATCATATATAATACCATTTAATATTCATTAAGTTCATTAATAATATATAATTTTAATTATGGGAAACTATTCTAATTTTACATGATTTTCCATAGACATATATAGTTGAACCGATAATGAAACCCAAGGAAATTAATAGTCTCGAACGATAAAATTGGATCTAATAACTAATCAAAAAGAAAATAAATAAACATAATAAATTTATAAAAATAAAATACATGAGAAAAATGTTCTAAATTAATTAATTAATGGATTTAATTTCATTATCAAGGACATTAAGTTAAAGTGTAAATCACTTTCTGACATAAGGTAATGGATTCTCTCCAAACATTTATTTTTTCCTTTGCATTAAAAATTCTCTCTATTTACCCCAATGTAATTCTTAATTCTTATTATTTAACCCTAAATTCTTTTGTTATGTTCCATACATATTTTCCTAGAAATATTCTTATTTATTTTATGTGGTAATACATGTTTTAATAAGGTTCCCTTCAAAATTAATCCTGATAAGCTAGCCTGATAAAAGGTAACTTCCAAATTTCATACCCATTTTCATGTACCATACATAATCTATTTTTAAGTGGCCATTATTCTTATAAAATCAATCATTTTATCATGAAAATTTATATTCGTTTATTTTTAGTTTTATATAAAATATTATTCATTTTTTCTTTAAATGCTCTTTAATATTTTCCAATAAACCAAACTAAAATGTTTTAATTATAATGTTTTTTAAAAACTATTTTTACTTGTTTCACGTTGATTTGACACCACTTGCCATTATCCATGCCTATTTTTCCTTATGAATGTCCATTTATGATTTAAATCCATTCTTTTATATACAGATTTATGATATGACCATTTGTTATTCCTTATAATAGGATTATGATGCCCATTTCTTTCCATGGGTAACCCTTATGTTCATTCATTATGTTTGATTATTAATGTGTCACACATATTGATTAACATGTTATTATGGGTGCAACCAGATAGCACTCTAATGCATTGGTTAATGGTTAGTATCATGAGACTTCATGTGCAATGGTCTTGGGGGTTAGTGTTGACTCATGCTTCTTTATGTGAAATTGTATTTATTGTAGGCTTGAATTATGATCCTTCATTTGAAATGGTATTGGTGGTTACCATTGAATCATAATACTCCATGTATAGTGGTTTTGGTGGATATCCCTGACTCATTTTCCTCCATGTACGATGGTCTTGGTGGTTCGACATGACTTATGCTTATGTCATGTTGTAATTTGTTGCCCCATTCTATGTTTCCATGAGTACATGATACCATGTTATACATGTTATGATTCGTTATGTTTATTCATGTTCCATGCCTTTTTATGTCATCATGTTATACCATTTAACACATGTGATATGCTTTATTATTATGTTTTTTGTTTTACCAGGCTTTTTAGATCATCCCTTTTTCATGTACTCCTCAAGTTATCCTATAAAGATGTAAGACCTCAATGGGATTTAAAAGCTCAAAAATATGATTAAATAAAAGTAGTTTTTATTTTGGGTTATTGTTTCGAATTATGTAGCCAATATTCCAAATAGACTTTTCTTTATGATCCTTAGTTTGTATTTCATGGGTGATTATTCATAAAATCATTTAATAATATGTCTATAATGCTAGGTTTGTTATAGTTTGGCCTAGAAGATGTGATGAAATGCATCATGGATCTGATTAATCAGGTTTCCCAACAGTATCTTGATTCATTTGTTGTAGTTTTTGTAGACAAAATCTTAGCACATTGTTACACTAGACATGACCATGTCAATCATATTGAGATATTACTGAGTATACTAAGAGAGAACCAATTATATGTGAATCTCTATAAATTCCACTTTTAGATCATAAAGGATAAATTATTGGGTCATATCATATTGTAAGCAGGTGTACTAGTTGACCCAGATAAGGTGACTGATGTGGTTTCCTTGGAGCAGCTCAATAATGTGTTTGACATATGTATGTTCTTAGACCTACCTGAAAATGATAGTAAAATAACTCTAGACACTTCACTAATGTGATCTATATTTATGGGATTCACCAAGAAGGGTGTGAAATTGACCTGTATTGAATCTTACAAGAAAAAATTTTAGGAGTTAAAGAGAATAATCAATTCATACCCACTCTTGATTCTTCCTGAGCTAGGCTAAATTTATACAGTTCATTGTGTTGCTTCAAGAATTTGGTTGGGTAAAATTATGGTTTAGGGTGATCGAATTTTGGAATATGGATCATTCCATATGAGACCTCATGATCAAAACTATCCTACAAATAGGCTTGATCTAGCTATCATGGTCCATTATCTATGTTGTTGGCGGCATTATCTGTTGGGTCAGCAATTAATTTTCTATGTAGATTATAAAAGTATTTAATAAATGTTTACTTAATGAGACTTAAATATCTGGTAGCACTGGTTGATCCAATATCTACAATCATTTGATTTTGAGCTTGAATATGCACCCAATAATGGAAATTTCATAGCTGATTCCATGAGCTAGAAAACTTAGACACATGCAATCAATGAGGCCAGAAATGAGTGGTAGTTGATGGCTCTGTTTTCTTAAATATATATTGAGGTCTAGGAAGAGTCGGTTCAGATGAATCATTTGTTAGATTTTGATGGCCTCGTTGGGAGTGAGATCATTAAAGGGGAAATCTAGCCTTGTGGTTGGGTAGTGGGTGTGAGTTAGAACCTACACTTCTATGGCCATGTATAGGTGACTTTAGATATACGAGAAGTGATGAAGAGAGATTCACATGCCTCTACAGAATCAGTTCATCCTGGGCTCACCACGATGGATTGATACATACCACTTCAAGCATGTGTCTATGTATAAAGATAAAGATACCAGGTTTCATCACTTAGTGTTGCACCAGTCAGCAAGTGAAGGCCGATCACCCGTGACCTGCTGAACTTCTACAACCTTTATTCATTCTTGAGTATAAATTTAACGACATAAGCATGGATTTCTGGACACCCTTTCTATGATCCCCTCAAGTAAGTGAGGCGGTATGGGTGCCCCTTAGTATTTTCACTAATGTCACGCAGTTTTTATCGATCTGAGAGTCCTTATTTGATGATCTAGAAAATTTGTATATTCATAAGATAGTGAGACATCATGGTGTACCCTATTATATAATTTTATATAGATATGTCCACTTTACTTCATGGTTATGGAAAGGGTTGCAAAAGGATCTTTGTTCCCAAGTACTCTTGAGTATTTCATATCACCCTCATACTGAAGAGTAGTCTAGGAAGAAAATTTAGGTGTTAGAGGATATGATTTCAACCTATATCCTTGATTTTGATGGTTCATGGAAAAATTAAATTCCTCCATTTGAGTTTTCCTATAACAAAATCATTAAAGAAATTATTTAGATGGATTTTTATAAGGACCTTTATGGTAGACCATGTCTTTCACCTATGTTCTAACTTGAGGAAGGCGAGTAAGCTATACTGGGCCATTTTCTCATTTAGGAGACTTCATAGAATGACCAACTGATTCAAAAGATAATAGATAAAGAACATTCTAGTAAAAATCCTATACAGATCATCATCATAAACCTCTTTAGTCCAAGGTGGGATATCATTTCTTTCTGTGTGTATCATCTATATTATGTTGGAGAAGAATCTGGAGACATGGTAAATTTTCAACTTGATACGTAGGGACTTTTGAGATTATAGAGAGTGTCAGTCCAGTAACCTATTGGTTGCAGTTTCCTCATAGGTATCTTTCCATGCACGATTTCCTCCACATATCTCATTTTGATAGTATCACCATGACTTCTATCATTCATTATACCACAAGGATATTGAGCTGGAGAAAGATACATCATTCAAAGAGAATCTTATATGTATCGTCAAATATTGAATGAAGGCTATCTAAGGTAGGTTAGATCCTATGGTCATGGTGCTATAGAAGAACGGAGATGTATAAGATGATACCTAGGATCCATAGTCCTATATACGTGCATAGTTACTATAACATTTTTTCTGATGGTGTTCCACCACCCATAGAAGGGTAACATGGGGACGATTTGTCTTAAGGATGGGAGGTTGAAATGTCCTGACTATTTCCAATGGTATGGACCATTAATTTTTCATAATATTTTATTTAAAAAACCATAATGATGTTCCATAAAAGGGTCAAGGAGGTCTTTGGTTCATTCAAGTCTCATTAAAAACCTGAATCCTAGAAATGGTAGGGGTAGACCAGGATGCACGATTAGATGAAACTGTGCCACCCAGTCCACATAGTTTTTCTAAACGATGTGTTTGCAGACAGTGGAGCAGTAGAGCCCGTATGGTTTGTATGAATTCATGCGACCCTAGGAACATATCCGTGTGATGTTGTAGAAATTTTGTATAGTTTATTTTTTCATGGTTTTTTCATGGTAATATACAATGTGTGCCTAACCACGTGATGTGCCGCTTAGTAGCAGATAATGGAGCATAGTTGGTGCACGGTTGGCCAACCATGTGGCCAAACCATTAATAGTGTCAATTATGGGTGAATTTACCCATTCACCCTCTTAAATGATGCTTAAACAATTCCACAATTCTCTTTGGTATTCTCCAGTGGCTCCCCCTCATTTTCTACATGTAAACCCTCCTCCATCAAGAATCTATTAATTCAAGCAACTCCTATTTCCAATCTTCAATTCATTGGTTGTCAGTTTTAATGGGAAACTAGAGGTGTGATCTAGAATCCTTTATAATCTATTTCATTTTCTTCATCCCATGTGTTATTCTATTTGGGTGAAATCTCATTTCCCCCTTTTTTAGGTCATTTGATTATTTCATCGATTTCTTCCAACCTAGCTCGAATTGAAGGTTGATACTAGATGAGGGAAGCTTTATGAGTCTAATTTAGATTGTCTATGTATTTCCCCTTATTTAATTGCATTATATAATATATACCTTGTGATTCCCATCATACTATTTTAGCGATGCCTCTAAAATGTTAATTAAATCATTCCACATGGTCTCTCACAAGTGTTATGACTGTGATTGGTGGAGAATCACCTTAAATGTTGGTTTCATTATTTCATGCCACCCCATTGGGTTCATTCTACCCCTTTAGGCTTAATATCCCTTTTTATTAGTTTATTGAATTCCCCTTGATGGGTATTTACTTTTAATAAAATTTCTTAATTGATTATTGATTTAAATTTAGTGAGGAGAAATGTCTTGAACCCTCTACCCATGTCCTTGAATAATGTGGTCGAATTAAATAAATTGGCCTTCTTCCAGAATCCATATACTCTATTCCATATAGATTTTTATAACGAAATGACTTGAATTTATTCCTAATAAAATCTAATGAAGTGAATTAAATTATATGGGCCCTTTTCTAGACTTTTTTATAAATTATTTGTTTTTTTATGATTTCAAAGTAGTTTCGAATGTGAAACAAGAGTTTTTGACTGAAGTACCACTTGGATTGACTCTTGTTTCATTATACTATAATTATTAATGGTTAGTAAACATGTTTTCAGTGGCACCAGATATTCCAAGGATGGTTTCACCAAGAATTATCTATTCTCACCTCTATAAGATTGAAAATATTTCCCTAGGGGAGACCCCTTGGATGGGATCAAAGGAACAATTAGTTGAACCATGCCTTAAGAGAGACCGGGACACCTTTGTGCAATACTAGGTATAGACATGGAGGATAGTACTTGAAATTTGACACCATGATCTGATTGACACATGGGAATTCATTCTTAGGTAATTATAGATAGACTCCTTGGAATTGGTCATATGTTGAGCCCCTTGATCAATACTTGGAAAGCCTCTTCGGATTTCCATGGACAAGCTTGAGGTGTCTCACTATATTTATAAAGAATGAGTAAATGCTTTAAAAGTGTTTTAAATTTAATTAAGAGTATGTGAATTTTTTAATTAAAATGGATTTAATCCTTAGAAATGGAAATTTAAGGATGTTTCTCCAAGCCTAATCATAATATTTAGGAAAATCCATGTCCTCACATATTATTCCACTTTATTTTCCAATGTAAATAGTCTTTGTTCATACATGTCATATTAGGCCAAATAATGAATGTTAGGTGGGTGTCTAAGTGGAACCCAAACCAATGATTTTATTTATTATTTTTCTATATCATTTAAATTAAATATGGAACACTAAAAAATTTATAACACATTAATAGAATTGATTAGACATCATGACTGTTATCCTACTGGGATTTTATCTCACACCCTGCTCAGGATCCTTTGGCACCCAAGTAGACATTATGATTTCATGTTTAGATAAAGGGGAGTGCTCCCAATGCTTGATTTACATTTCTTGAATAGAGTTGGGGAGAACAAGACCTAGCCTATGCTCAAGATTCTAACTGAAGCAGTTTTTTTATCTTCTATATTTTTTAGCAATTTGTATATACTTGTATCCCATGACCCTACATTCTCACTTTTTTATAGTTACATTACCATGACATGATTATCATTAATTGTATCATATATTTATTATTATTTAGCTTCAATTTCTCATTTCTTACACTTAAATTATTTATTATATCATTTTTGTTATTAAATTTTTTTTGTTGTTTCTTATATTTATAATTTTGTTATCAACTCTGATCAATGAGAGAATAGTCTCTCTAAGGACTTTCCCAATACCCTCGCTGCGAGTCGGCAGCCTCTGGCATTCAGGGAGGCGTGCTTGAGGTCTTATGGCCAACAATCTCAGGGCACTAGTGAGTAGCATCTGGAGACGGATACAACAATTATAAATGTAATAAGTTATTTATAGACCAAATTTTTTTATAAATTTATTATTTTAAATTTTAGTGAAAAATAATTTTTATATTTAATACAAATTCATTGATAAAAATTATTTAGTGTGAATAAATAACTAATAAGATTGTTTTATGATTAAAAATTTGTGTATTAAAAATTTATATTTTATAGACTGGTAATTTTGAAACTAAAATTTTAAATTTAAATAATGATAAAATAAATTGTTTATTAGTAATTAATGGGAAATAAGAATAATGACTGTTAATATTTAAAAAGACATTTTTTAATAAAAAGAGTATTTCATTAAATTTTGTATTTTCATTTAAAAGTTAAATTTCAAAATTTTATGAATTTAATTTTAAAAAATGAACTTCAATTTTTTACCCAATTTAAAAATATTATATTGGGATGAATTTTTAATAAGTTTCATAAAAGGTTTAATTTGGGGTGAATAGTGAAAAAAAATATTTTAAAAATACTGACACTTTTATGATAATATCATAATGAAATATTGATTTTTATTTTTTATGAACACTTTTTGATATTAAAATTTTATATTTATAAGGAAAAATGAATCACTTAAAAATTAAATATTGAATTTGTAAAACTGGGAGGAGGGATCCTGCTAGGCATCCAAGAGACACAAGTTCAAAACCGGATGGAGGTGAATTTCTGAGGGTACTATGGCAGTACTATAGCAGGTACTGTATCAGGTACTATTTTAGTATTGTTCGGTACTATAGCAGTCGGAACTATTCACCCGATTTGGGCCTTCAGGCCACCGGTTTGGGATTATGGGTCTCAAGGGCCTTCGGTCCATCAAAGGCCTTCTGGCCACAAGGCCTTCTGCCATTAAGGCCATGGAGTAGCCCAATTCACAAAGAGTAGGCCCAATTAGAGGATCAAAGCAACAAGAATAGCAGTCACCAGAAGCAGAGCAAACCAGATTGAAAAAATTAGAGGGTATGGAAACCACCATCGGGACCAGTCACCGTACAGCTTTGTATGGGGCAATTCTAGCTGATCAGCAATGCATGGTGGGGAGCTAGGCGGTCAATGATGAAGAAGCTTGGGAGGGTCGGTTCTAGTGGTTTGGGCCTACGGGTCATGTATTGGGCATGGTATGCCTCTAGGCCTTCAGGTCATGTATTGCAAGTCATGTCGGGCCTTGTGCCTTGGGCCTACGGGTTATGTACAGGTTCCCCTTCATCCCTTAAAAGGGGTATTATCCATAATATAAAAAAAAGAAGGCCTTCAAGCCATTCATAGTATTCAATAAAAACTATTCTTGGTCTGTTTTTTTTAACTTACTATCTACATGGTTTATTTTGGATTTTTATAATTTTCATATCCACATATATCATATATAGTTAAAAAGGACAAAATTATTTAATATAAATAATGTATATTTATTATTAAATAATAATCATAAAGTTTAATCATAAAAATACATTTTTCTAAATATGGTTTTTATTAGTGATGTGGGATAGTATTAAAATTTATTTTTATCACCTTTAGAAATATTATTTGAAAAATTAGATTTAGAATTTGGTATAAATTATTTAATATGTCCTTTTTATTTTGAACTTATTAAATTAAAATTTATTAGTTAAAAATTAATTACCGTAATAAAAACCAGTAATTGTGAAAGTCAAAAATATATGTTTAAAATATAGTAATAAATATAAAAAACATTTTTAGAAATACAATTAGTCCTTATCAACCATAGTCCTTACCCCACTACACTATTTATTATTATTGGATCCATTTTACGCTTGAATATTGACCTTTCATTTATCTTTTTTACAAAAAAATGTCACCCTCCTTACATATAAAAGGGGACTTCCCCCACCCCTAAAAGGGAACTCCAATTTCAAATTACATACTGAAAATATCCCTTATTTAATTCCCATAGATCTCTATCCCATATTTATAATCCCATTTATCCAGTTTAAATCCCAAATACTACAATTTCTAAGAGTTACATCAAAAGATTGTTAAAATTCACAACCTAAGTACAAATAAATATAAAACATTTTAACTTATCTATATTTCTCAAAAAACACTATATTACACATTATAAAATGATTAAAATTGTTTTTATCATATTTTAATAATTTATTATGTTTATGTGATAAATATTTTCTATAAATTCCCCTTAGAAAAATGAAATTAGCGTCCTGCATGCATACAAACTATAACCTCCCTGAAAAACTTATTTTATTTTTTCTCATAGTCATACATTGTTGGTTAAAGAATGTATTTTTGTGAAATAATATGATATTAAAATCATTATTGGGATTCTAATATGATAAAACATTTCCCACCTTCAAACCATTTAATAGAAAATGAATAATTCTATCATCTGTATGGAAAAACTACCACCTCTAAAAAGAAAAATAATTTATTTTTTATATAGTATTATATTTTTTTGTTTAGTTATATTAAAATATAATTAACCACTTTGAAATAATTTTAATAATATAATGATTCTTAAATAATAATTATATTATCCTTAATGAATCACATTCTTAACCAATCTCACCCTTAGACTATAGCATATTCTTATTTAAGTTGGTTTAACCACTTATAAAAACAATGTTATAAATTTAAATCATGTATGAATTTTGAAACATAAATATAGGTATTTTTAGACATTAATGGCTAAATAATGTGTTTTAATTGGTTCTTTAAAGGTTAATCAACTATGTCACTAATTAGTAATATGTAAATCATTACCTGTCTAAAATTCATAGAAACAAATTATTATATATTTTAGCATATGTATTATAAATAATAATATCATGGGATAAAATTAAAACAATATAATTCATTAAATAATGTATATTATAGTTTTTATATAATTTAATAGTCAATAACTTCTTATAAATAATGGTAATCGATATCAACATATTAAGTCTTATGGGAAGGAATCAAAATTTCGAACATTTAATGATTAAAATAAATTATGAGTAACTAATAAATTTATTATAAAAGAATACAATTATAGATTATAAATAGTAATAATTATTAATGAGGCTCTAAAAAGGTTATTAATATGGTTTGGTTTATTCTAGATCAGATTTTAGCACTTCCAAAGAGGTCGATAATCAAGTTAAGGGTTTCTCACAACCTAATTTTAATTATTTGAGTTATAGTGATTATTGTTTAACCCCATATTTTTCATTTTAAATTTTCTAAACTATTACTATAAAAAACTATTTATATATTCATTTTTATTAATTCCAAAATATATCTCATGAAACCATTTTCATTGAATCATTACTTCAATAATTATTATATTAATCATGTTGTTTGTTAACTTAAAACCATTTTATTAAGTTATAATCATTCTTATTTAATATCATTATTATAGGTTTTATATATTATATACCCTTATTTTATTATAATATATTCCCCCTTATTTATTGATTTCATTATTCTCTTATAAAATTAAATTTAAATTGATTCTTATATCAAAAATAAAAAAAAATATGAGTTTCTTCTTGACTCAACTTATTTTCTTAAGTTAAGAATACTCCTCTTTGACTAAGGTTTTACAAGATAGTTTTTTCCTATTCTATGATGAAATTTTAATTCATTCCCACCTTATTTTCTATTTAATATTATTAATGGTTTTATTTCTACATAAAATTTGATGATGTCAATAATAAAACTCATCCTCTCAAAATAATAAATTTTTACTCAATATCCATATTCAATCTTCTCACAAATGAAGAGGCGGAGATGGTGACTCGGAAAAAGAAACCTAAGCTTCCTTCGCATCAATGGCGATTCGGGGAACCTTGATCTTATTACCTCAATCTCTCAATGGATTCTTTCAGTCCAGAGTGGGAAATGTCCTTCAGGGACAATCGTCAAGAAGCGGCAAAGGAAATTTATGAACCTTCGGGCTTCAAAGATTCATCGATTCTTCGAAAGAAGAATCTTTCCTTCGCAGAGGTTCTTTCTGGAGCAGAAAATCCTACAATGGTGGATTCATCTAAATCGAATATCACCAGGTTAGAAAATGGTGGATTTTCAGTGGTTGTGGATTCAAATGCATTGCAGCAACGGCTGGACCTTTGTAAGTATTCATTACTGGGTCGGGTTATTTACTCGAAGGGAGACAAACCCTGGTCTTTTGTTGATCTCAAAAACAGAATTTCTCATTGCTGGAGTTTAAGAGATTGGAAATTTATTTCAATCGGAAAAGGGTATTTTCACATTATCTTTTCCTCCTCTGCTTCCTTGAATTCAGTTTGGAGAATAGGTAGCCTTCAACTCAAACCTGGAATTCTAAGGTTATCAGCAGGGAATTTTAATTTTAATCCTTTTAATCTCAAGCAATCTAATGCTCAAATTTGGGTTAAATTGCATGGTCTAAATTGGGTGTATTGGCATCCTAGAATCCTCAATGACATTGCTTCATGTATTGGTACTCCTATGAGGATAGATCAGCACACCTTGGATGGTGAAAATGGTTATTTTGCCAGAATACTTGTGGACATTAACCTGGAATTCAAAAGACCTGCTTCGATTCTGTTTAATGCTAATGGCATTAAATCTGATATTCGATTGGAATATGAGAATGTGCCCTATTTTTTTGA
Organism: Viscum album; assembly: GCA_963277665.1. NCBI lineage: Eukaryota > Viridiplantae > Streptophyta > Magnoliopsida > Santalales > Viscaceae > Viscum > Viscum album. The sequence continues at coordinate 978,262,254 of OY728125.1, forward strand.
TGTTTGTAAAATTGTGGGTCATAATATCTCTAACTGTAGATTGATTCAGAGGAATTCCAAGGTGTCGTCTAAGGTTTCTGAATGGAATGATGTCAAAAGATATAAACAGAACAAGGCTGTTTTTATTGAAAAAAAAGGAATTCTAAAGTCAGATGTCCCCCCTGTTAAAACTCATATTCCTTTGGAAAATGCATCTTTATCAAAGTATCCTGTTTCTTCTTCATCACAAAGAGTTTCATGGGCTGATATAGCTGAGGAGGAAGAGCAGATTTTAAATCTTGTGCCTATTCAGCCAGTTTTTGAATGGGTTTCAAAGGAGGATCTTCACCTGTTCTCTGAGATTAGCAATGATGTTTTTATTCTGGTTTATGACTTACAGAATGAGGAGGATGAGTATCAGTTTTTTCTGAATTTTCAGACTGAAATCAATGATTTTTTAATCTCTTTACAGGATGATAAAGAAGATGTTTTTGTTTATTCAAACCTGGATACTTCCACAGAGGTTGAAACTGGGCAGAAATGTGATCATAATTCAGTTACAGAAATGGATTTCAGCATCAATACTCAGAAGAACCTGCGGATTTTTTCATCTACCAGCTTCCATGGAGAGCATGTCTGATACTTCGGCTATGTTATCTACTGTTAACAGTAATGTTGCTTCTGAAAAAAATGCTCAAAATGCTGCCCATCATTCTGGTTCCCATGGATGCTCACAAAGATTTTCAAAGGATAGTGGATTACCTGAAGTTGCTAACATTGAGGACCTGCTTCAAGGCTGCAAAGGGCCCCAACGTTTGAAAAGGAAAGTAGGGAGACCCCCTAAAGCCAGGAAAATCATGGATTTTGCTTTAAAGGTTAGGAGTTCAAAGCATATTACCATGAACAAGGCATGTCTTGATGAGCTGACTGAATCTGGAAATAATTTACCATGAGTTTTCTCTCGGATGGTTCATGTCACTTTATGGCTTTGGTTTCAATACCTTATTTACTTAGTTAGTTTTTGAATAGGTTTCAAAGGTGGTTTTCACCTATTCTATGAGTTTAGCAATGTTTCTGGTTTAGGACTCACAGATTGAGGAGGTTGAGTTTCAGTTTTTTCTGAATTTTTAGTCTTGTGTAATAGGAGCCCAGCATTCTGCCTTTTTGCAACAGGCTTCTTACATAACAGGGGGTCTGGTTCTTCATTTTACAGGAGATGTTTTTTCACGTTGTTGTTGGTTTGAGGCATGATTGGTTTGATGTCTGGTTTCAGAGGATGTTAAATAAGTTGTTATTATTGCTTCATACCTGGATACTTCCACAGGGCTTGAAGCTGGGCAGTACTGTGATCATAATTCAGTTACAGAGCTGGATTTCTGTGGTTACTGCTTTAAAGCCGGACAGCTGGAGTTTTTCTTGGCTGGAGGTTTAGTTGCTGGATTCTTTTGGTAGAAGGTAGGTTTTTTGGTTGCTGTTTTTTGGATAATAAAGACCAGGGCTGTTGTCTTCTTTGGTTTCTTTCCTTTTCACCTTAACCATTTTTTATGGTTTTGGTGTTTTTTGTTTGTATTTTTCTTGTTCTGTTTTTCTTTTCTCTTTAATAAATTTCCATTCACAAATTTTCTCTGTTATTACATATAAATACAATTATAATTTACTTATATTTATTTTAAAATTCCTCTTTACTAATTTTAAAATTAAATATACATCACTCTTCCTATTATGTGGGTTTTGAAAAAGGTATGTTCAAAATATGAAATAGGATTCCACTTTCATTTTAATTTTTTTTCTTTCAATTTAAATTTCCAATGAAAAAATGTTATTTTTTTCAAGGACACATTATTGGGATTTATTTTAAAATTAAATTATTATATTCTTTTCATTTTAACTTCTATAAATTGATTTTTGAAATAATATTATTTTTTTAGGAAATATTTATTTTGATTTAGTTTCTATTTTCCTATTTATCTTCAATAAATAAATATCATATTGAATTTTTCTTCTTTAATCACCCTATATATTCCATTATGAGATACTCCTTTTGGTTGATTGAATTTTCTATCTCAATTTTCCAATTTATTAAATTTATTTTATGTGATATTATTTTAAAATGTTTTGAATCCCATTTTGTATCATGGTTTCTCCATGATATGTTGAATGATTGATTTTATGTGTTACATAAATGTATGTATTATTATTCTATAATTGGTGGGTCCAATATAACCCTATAATTAATTGGATAAATATTTATATCTCATTCAGTAATAATGGAAGATGAGTAATGATTCTTGGTCAATAATGGGAAGTGGGTTGTGATACCCGATCCACTAATGGAAATACAGCGTTGTGCCTGATCCACAATGTTAATATTTATATGTTTGTTTTTTATTTCAAATTTCATGGTTGTATTCATATAATTATGGTATATGGATCTATCTTATTATGTCACACTCATATATCATGTTAAATATTTTTTACTTTAATATTTCATGACTCACTATCATGAATTATGTTAAAATATTATTGATCCATATTTTTTATAATAAGAAATTTATTTTTGGTCATGTTTCCTCATAATAATATGATATAACCATTGATTTCATGTCGATAAATTTTCTAGTAATTTGTGTTTGAGATAATCCCTTTCTTATGTTTCTATTCACCGCGTTATCAATATGTGTATAACTTTTTCAAATCCTTTAAGGGATTATAGAGGGGATCAATTATAGAGAAATAGTTACATTTGTTGTAATATAAGATTATTCTAAATATATTAATAGAATAAAATAACATTTCGATTATGGTAATAGGTGTTTATTATGAGTTGAAATTTTTAACTTTTGAAAATGATATAAAATAATGAAATTTTTATCTTGGTTCATTTCACTAGGTATAAAATCTGTTATGTAAATTATTTGTTTTTAGAAAAATACCTAGGAGTGTAAGACTAAGGTGCCTCACAAGGAGAGTGATTATATATGGATAATGTTTGATATGAATTATATATATAAATAATTATATATGAAAAGATTTTTAATCATAGTTACATGGCATTTACTGTGGGGATTATATCTCAATTTAGGTCAAAACATGGAAAAGAACACTATGATGCCTTTAGAAATTGTATCCACTAAAAAAATATTTAGATTTATGTTTTGTGGTGTAATATATGTTTCAAGGTTTTATTGGTATAATTTTCTAGTGATATAGATTCCAAGATGTATACAACTAGTTTTTTTATACCTATATCAAAACTTCGATTAATTTTATATCGCAATTGTGTAAGAATGTTAAATTATTTAAAAATATGTATATATATAATGGAAGTAGAAAAGGAGCTGATTTGTTTAAAAAATTTGATGAATAAAGAAATACTATTTCAATAACAACTATTTTCTATTTATTTCAACCAAAATGAAATCCTCTAGGGTAAAAATACATAGTTAAATGATCAGAGAAACCATATAGATATAAAGTATCACTTCATTATAAACATAATATATGAGAAAGTGTTAGATATATCCAATATAGGTGGAAGAAAAAATAAGTCTGTCGTGTTCAAAAAAGTATATTTTAATAATTTTTGGGAAGCAACCTTCCCTAAAGGGGATTGGGTGAATGGAATGTGGTGATATAAACACTACATTATTTGAATAATAATATGGAGTAAGTTTTATTCTTCAAAATTTATGGAGGATTGAAAATTTAATCTTGATACAAGTCTTCAAGTTGGTGATTATTTACATGTGATGTCTAGTTTCAGTTCATCAAAAATTGATTTATAAAAATTTCATTTAATGGTATTTCTTGTTTCATATGTGTGTGTGACTCAGTTTTCATACATTGATAGTTCAATACTTATAGGTAGTATAACACCATTGGATATTTCTATCTCCTAATAGAATCATAGAGGTATAAAATGTTTGACTATCAAAAGATTCTAGAATTAATCATCTTAATGGTTTAGCAGATAAAGATGTATAGGTCAATAAAGTTACTGGAGATAACCAATCACATTCCATATAAATTTTTATCCTTGAATGTGGTAAGGATTTGTAGCCAATATGATCATATGAAGTTTATTATAAAAGGAAGTTGGGACCTTATACATAGTAGATGATGAATCTGGATAGGGAATGAGTGAATTGTATATTTTTTAGAGAATTATAGAGATTCGATTCTATACAATTAAATATTACAGATTGTTTTCTCAGTTTTTTTTAATATAATACTTATAATAATATAATAAATTCATTGTTTTTCTCATGTTCCCATATAATAAATTGATTAAAGTATAATAATACCTAGTTCCCTTCAATTATTTAAATACAGACATTGTTTAATCTATTTACTTGAATGTCTGTTAGTTCAAGATCAGTTTTTATGAGTTCAACTCTTCAGTTTGGGAAGGGTGTATATAATTCCTACATATTATATAAATAGGTGAGTTATGATACTTTTTGGGTTATTTAACTATTATGATCTTCAATAAACATCCTTGTGTGAAAATTATGGGTGCATCAAGGATCGATCTTACGGTGTTCACATGGTAGGCCCAGACCTCTAATCACTTCTAGTGATATGTGGACAAGACTTACCACCAAAAACATTATCCAATGTTGGTGGTGGTATTTTCCACTATGTTTTTGTTAGTAACCAATGACTTGATATGAATTTCCATTGTCTTTATTGTTTATTTTTTCCATACATCTATACATTAGATATTAAAGAATATATTTTTGGTTCCCTACTTAGTGATATGCTCACACCTTGTATGAGTACCCTGGTGAACTTTCAGAACTCATGATTTATTTTCATGATACAGGTTGTATAGGTTCACTAGTTGGTGTGTCTTAATGGCTGCAATGAGACAAGTTTGAGGTAGGTACTTGGTTCTAGAGTTAGGTCTCCACTATATTCTCATTGCTAGTTTTTTTTTTATATTTGATAGAATTAGGTGAAATTAATTCTTATATATATACATATAGGAAAGGTTTATTTTATATAACATGTTGATATTTATATATTTCTAAATGATGGACTTACATTTTAATTCCTTTCACCTACTATGATGTTTTTTTAAATTTCAATTATTTATATTCTATTTAAAATGATGATGATTAGACTACAGTCTCCTCATGCTAGTTATAGACTATCACAATATGTTGGCTACTCTGGTATGTAGGGAAGAGAATCTAAGTTCATGTGGAACTCTGGATCAGGCCAAAAGTCATTTACCTAGGCCTCATCATTATAAAATTTTATCAGATCATGTTTTTTTTGTTTTCTTTTTATTTGTTGAGTGTATAGATAGTTATAGGACTGGTTAGATCTTCGGATGAACACCAAACTTATGTATCATGGAAACATATGTAGTGTAATCCCATGTTTTTAAGGATATGTGATTATTTTTCATGCAATATGTTTATTTTACAGAGGTGTTAAACATTAATATTCCATGTGTTGGATTGTATTTGTTGTTAATATGATATTATTAAATGATGATTTATGAAATAAATATTTTTTAGAATTGGTTAAGGATTATTATGTAGTGTGTATTACACTAGAAAACATTGATGATGTATTTTATAATCCATTCACCTGATGGAAAGGGAGGTGAAGTTGTAGCTACATTTGAGTGTAAAAGATCACTATAACAGTCCATATTTTTTTATGATTAGTGTGTTTATATTAATGATAAATGTAACTATTGATTTTGTGGATGTGTTTTATATAACATTTTATTTGGGTTGGAGGTTCCGTCAAGTGGATGAGTTTAAATAAGTATATTAATGAAGAAATAAATTGTGATAAAGTGAAGAAAATCCATCTAGAGTACTAAAGAAACACACTATTATATCAGTGTCAAGAGATCCCTTCTAGGGGTATAGTTCATTTGAGTTGATTGAGAAGTCTCGTAGATGGGTTGGATCTATTGTTTGAATTTCATTAAGGATTTAATTATATATTTTATGTTGGAAATATTCAAATGTATTGAATTTTTCATAAAAATCGATCCAAAATCATAAAATTCATTTGGACTATGTGTATTAGTCATATAAGAGTATTGTAAGATTTATTTAAGGTTTCTACAAATAATTACATAGGAAAATTAATCTATATAATAATCATTATAGAGATATATATGAGTTAGTTGGACTCTACAAAAGATTAAACTCATGTTCTGTATAAGTGTTATTCTTGACACAGTGATGAAATTTTAGAAAAGGCATTAAATCAAAATAAGTATCATTTCAAATCTCATAGGGATTATTTAACACTTTATAAACATTCATTAGAAATAATTAGGATCGATGAAGAAGTTTTTAGGATTAATTTGCTCTTCATATAGATTAATTCCATGCTAGTTACATATAAATTAAATCCATTATGGATAATTTCATTTAATTTAAGGATATTTCTTACTTATAACTTATAAATTACTATATTCTCCCTAAGTATTTTTGTTTCATCCTTTTATGAATCATTTCAATATTACATCATGACTTTTGCGAATTTGATATATAATATAATTCCTATATTATATATTCAATATATTGATTAAATCATACTATATTCATGTATTTTTCTTCATTATTAAAACATCATGATCATTCCAGTAAATCATGATTCAAGTGATGAATACTTCACATCATAGATCAATATATGATGTTTTCAAAGGAGTAAAAGGAAAAAGTCACAACACAATAGGATTTGGCTAATCATGAAAGTATAAGAGTTTGATATTTCCATGTAATGAGATGAAGTTATATGAATTTATTCACACATGGATGGATATTTAAAATTTTAATAATGAACTTGATTTGGAGGATTTTTAAAAATATGGAAGCTTCCCAATACTTAATGAGAATTTCAATTATGACCTTTAGTAATCATGAATGTGTTTCAATAATGAGATTCTCTCTCTAAATATCTTGGAGTTTATATATTTTGAATATGAGAATATTATGAATATAATATTTCTGATATTAAAGGATATATATATATATATATGATAATAAGAAACAGTTGTGTATAAATAAACCTTAGATAGTTTTATCATACAAAATAGATACCTTCAATTGAAGAAAAATCATAACATAAAACTATTGCGATCAGAATAAATTCCATGTATTAAAGGAAAAAAGTTGACACATATAGGAGAACCTATGAATTGAAGGTGATAATGGAGAGGGATCGATTAATATCCTACAGTATTATTAAGATATTGAATAATAAGATACTGTCAATACTGTTATTGATCATATTTTTGTTTGTACTTCTATTAGAATAATGTTGTTTGATATACATGGATATAAAACTATGTAGTTAATTCTAATGATTAGTATAAGAACAAGTCAAAACTACATAGATAGTCGATGATCATATCTTCGTAGCTGAATACCTATTCACTAGTTCTATGAAAGAACCTTAAAGATTTTTTTCACCTATATAAAAAACACCATCATTTAGTTAGGTGGACTAAGATATGAAAGATAGTATATAATGTGAAATGGTGTCATATGTAAGTGGATAATTTATCCCTAGAGATTTGGATGATGGAATTACAACCCTTTTTTTCCATTTACTAGGAATTATAATCAAAATATATTATATTTATAATAAATTCTATGTCTCACCAGGAGTCGTACATGGGAATGAGTATATTTTATTTGATGAAGCTAAACCTTGAATAAAAATCTGTTGTTTCTATTAAATTTTGTTTTATATTTAATATCTTTGTAGAAGATGTGTGACAATTTATATATCTATATCGCTTAAATAGTTAACATTTTTATTTATAAGATATAACAACTAATAAAGATAGAAAAACATGATAATGGTTCTGTATAGTGTTTATCCCACCACCCACCACATTTTCTCTACATAACTACTAGGAATTTCATTACATATAAAATTTTATAGTTTGAGATTTTTATTTATAGTTTTACTCGATCCTACGGTGTAAGGAGTTTTTTTATTTATGAATCATATCATGTGGGTAGTTTTATCACTATATGTGCATGATTTATGGTGAATTTTGAATAGTTTTAAAAAGTGGTATGGAATTCAAAAAATAATTATTAACAAAATGTTTTTCTTCTTGTTTGGGATAATGGGTTTCAATTTATTAAACCATCTACAATATAATATTTTGTTTTTTCCAAAATAAATTATTGGAGGTGAATTACTTAATTAAAAATGAAATATTAGTTTTTTTGTATTATAACTTTGATATTTAACATTATTAACATGTACATATGGTAGATGGAATCCCTTTGGTTGTTAGGTTTTGGTTATTAGATTTATTATAGTGATGGTTGTGATAGGTATGTATAACGCATGGTTTTGTCTTGTTAAGGGATTATTGGATTGGTTTGGTATTATCTAGTAGAATGGACTAGCATGGTGATATATCATATAGAGACCCCGAGCGGGTCAAGTTGGAATGTGACATTACACTGGGGGTTTTAGATCTGACCCACCATGGTGGGATGTTGATATGTTTCAGGGTGTTGTGAATGAGTATATTTATAGGTATCTTATTGTGAGTTTAGTTTTTAGGCTATATGTTCATTCATTACCACTGTGAAAGGTGAGTGGGTTTTGGTTCCCCACTAAGTTTATAAGATATATTGGCTTAGGTAATTTAGATGAGTCATAGTGGTATAGTTGTAGAAAATGTGTAATTCCTCTATGAAGTTAGTTAAAATGATATTGGATTCTTATATGGTAATGATGAACACTGGGAGTATGATTCCATCTTGAGAATATTTTGGATGGGTTGTAAAATTTACATATTGGCTAGTAGTTTTGTTGTTATATAATAATATCATATCAACATGCATAAGTGGAGTTTTAGTTGGAGGATGTGAAAACTTCTATTTGTATCAATATCTAGGTGGATATATCATTTATAACTAGTATTTTGTGGGTGTTTCAAGCCATTGATTAAGCCCTTATAAAGGGATAAATAATGGTTTTCCAAGCCATTTGAGAGTTTAAAGTGTTTTTTTTTCTATCTGAGAGTAATGATTTGTTATCAAAATACTTAGAAAATTAGTGGGAAAAAATCTTGTTCTCAATTTTGTTGATTAGTAATGCATGATAGGTACTATTTCAGTTGTTAATTTGATAATTAAATATATAAGTGTTTATATGGTTGGAGAGATTATGATTTAATGAAATCAATAAATAAATTTCTGAAATTTATTTCCATTACCTTTTTATGATAGGTTCTACCGTAAGTTAGTTTCCTATTAGACTTTTAAGAAGTTGATAGAGTTATAGAAATATCAAAGATAAGTATGGAAAAAAAATGACCAGTTTTGAGAGGTTATTCAATTACACATCATCGTTAAAGTAAAATGAGTTTGTGAAGGCCTGTAATTTTTAGAAAGGAATATCATGCTCATTATGTGTGTGAGTATCCTTCATATTCTTGGATTCATATTTTAAAATCCTTAACCAGAATTTGAAAATTATGGCAATTATTTCCTTATTTATGGAGGCTATCGAACATAATTGGGAAAATGGGAATGTTTTTTTATCTAAGGATAATCTCGCTGGGGGTAATTAGGTTAGCTAAGAGGAAATACCCTCACGTTTAATAATTAAAATGAAGTGGGTCATAGAGTGATTCAATTTTTATAATCCATGGAATGTTTTTTTACATTGTTTACATAAGTTGAGGTAGTTTCAAGCCAATATATATATTTGAAATATTTAGATATTATGTAAGAATACTAATTTAGCTTGATCATGATATAGTAATTGGAATGGAGCATCCCTATTTATGGTTTATTTCACTCTTGATGTGTTGTAAAATCTTAATTATTGTCTAATTAATTTGTGTATTATATCTAATTTAGTTATTATATGACTACATTGTACATAGTTTGAGCTTTCCCCTTAAGAATAATGATTGATAGTGAAGGGATATTTATGGTGGGAATGCCCCAGTTTGAATGAAGGATCTTATGAATTTGTTTCAAGTTACTTTTGGTTAGTTTTTATTTGGGCCATATATTGATCATATCTAGTGATTAATCAAGATTTATTGATAGTATCTAATGGATTCATGTTGATAAATTTTCAGTTTTATGGCCATACTGAATAAGAGGATTTATCTATAGGTGAAAGATAATTCTCTTATTTTTTTGTTCATTAGTGCATCTGATTATGTGGACGGTCTCAGTGAGGATTATGTGTCCTGGGATGTTAGAGTATTAAAAAATTCTAAAATAATAAATGTTCTTATATCACTACATGTTTTGTCGTTTTTGTGGAAATATGATTTATGGGATATCCAACAGGTCCTTTTTTCATAAACAGGTTTGGTAAGGTGATCATGGCATTGAGGGAACTATTTCAAATATTTTTGTTTCATCATGGGATTTTAGACCATATGTTTCACTTAAAATCGTGTAGAGATATATTGTGTGTGGGTGTGATGAAGCCTTATTCAATCCAAAATCATGAACAGGTAGTGTAGAAATATTATATCTGAATATAAGAACTCATTTGTGAACATAAGAAAAAGTAATATAAAAATTATCTTTGGGAGAAATTTTGGGTTTTTTTAGATCATCATAAAATAATTATGTTAAAATAATTATAGAACATAAATGGTTTAATACATGGTGATATGGTGGAAACATGATGGTCAAGAGGGACATGTCATACTGTAAATTGTATTAAAATGTAAAATGGTATGTGATATTGAAGAATATATGGTGGAGAATGAGGAATCAATGGAAAATATATATTTTTTTCAATAAGTGTAGTGTTTGAGTAAAAATATTAAAATCTGTTAATGGGATTGATTGAAAAAAATAAATTAGTTTTGTCATATGTAAAAAAATAAGTATTATAATACACAAAAAAATATATTATTATTATTAGGGAAATATAGAAAAAATATAATATGTGTTTTATATTGAAAAATCACTTTTTGGCTTCGAGGAAATAAAAATTAATTAGTATAATTTTAAAAAAATTGCTATGTTTTTTGTGCCTATTTTTTTGGGGTAAAGGTTTCAGACACAAATCAATGAATTTCTCATCAATGATATTAAGGAATGTAGAAAAGAGGCCTTTTAAAATTAAATTTATGTAGAAAAAATGATTATCAAGTAGACTAAAAACACATAATGAATTTTTTTTATGATCAAAATGGTTTAATAGAGTTAACGGTTGAACAACCAGATTCCCCACTAATATAGTTGAAGTAATGAACATGGACTAATAAAGAGATGGATAATAAGGGAAATGAAAAAAAATATATTATTTAAAAAGGAATTTATCAATCTGATGTATGAATTATAAATAGTGATTGAGGATCAAACATGATAATAAAATATCTTTTCGCATGTATCAAATATAATGATGGTGTCATTAAGTTTTTGAAATAATAAAGAGATCAATATTATTGAGTCTATAAAAGCAAAAATTGGGTGTATATACATCAAGTACAAGAATATATAAGGGGATAAATTCATCATGAAAAATTTTCTATGATTAATATATTATATAAAATAGTTTATATTTTTATTTACATTATTTATTTATGAATCATCAAAGGAAGAGATGGTTCTATTGTGTAGAAAGGTAATCACTCAAATATGATTCTCAACATTATTAGTAGAGAAGAAAATATGTTCATATTATCTATGGAGGATGAGAATAAGGTGTTCCATAAATATAAAGATGAATTAATCGAAAAATAATTGGAATATATTCTAAATAAATTAAGGATGATGTGATTTCCCTATGACTCACATTCATTATACTAGCACATAAAATATTTGACAAAAAGGGAGAATTTTTCAGAAGAAAAAATTTGAAAGATACAAAATCAATGAAATTAATTTTGGTGGTGGATGTTATTTTCTATGTTCCATCATCACAAAATTTATGAATGGAAAATATATTATATACTATTCAGTGATGATTTCAATGAGATTCAATAGTGTATTTGTATCTCTAATAAATCCTATATGTTAATGGGAATTATGTGATACCGGATATTGTTAGAGAATATGTAGAAGATTAAAATTCATATTTTATAAAATTATAACATCATGTAATTCAATGACATTTAGTTGGAAGAATATCTCATAATGTAAATAATAATACACTATCTTTCGGTGGTGAGAAATATTAAACATAAGGAAACCATTGAGTGGTGGAACCAGATCATCATCAACAAGGATAAAATTATGATTGTTGAGAAAAATACACTAGATAAATATTGTAAGGGAGTATTTATTATATTATTATACATCTACAATAGGAATTTTGTTTGTCTGAGTGATGATATGACACCTTATGACATGTGGTATATGAATAAGCATTGATTTTAATAAGTTATATTCTTTAGTAGTAAATTCTATATTCACACTAAATATAACAACCACTTGTTTTATGTTTTTTTAATTATATTTCCATTCTTAGCTCATTATAGATAAAAAAATATTAGAAAACAACTATATTATAAAATTATAGAAATTTTTACATTTCACTGTTGGAAAAACTGATCAGAATTTAGAAGTGAGTGAGTATGTTTTTCAAAATTATACTGATGATATTTTTTTAATATGTTGATGCTAAAGTAACTAATCATGGGGGAATACATAGAGTTTAGTTAGAATCATAAAAATACATAGATGTGGAGTGAAACAAAACAAGTTAATCAACTTATAAAATAATAAAATTGAGGAATTGTGTTAATGAATTATATTTTTTTGTAACTAAAAAACTTTGGTGGAAAAAAAATGATGGAGAATTTTTATAAAAACTTTATTTTAAACTAGGTTGAGCCTAAATATTTTTTAGAGGCTACTATAAATAATAATTGGTTTAAGTTGACGTAAATGAAACATTATTAAATCATGATGAATGAAAGATGGGAAAATAATCTACGGATAGAAGATAATACTATTATTGGAACAAAGTTGGTGATCTTGAATAATCTCAATGAATATGGTAATTAGACTTGAAATAAATCATTTATAGTCTTTATGGGGTATTCCCGGATCCAATTAATTGATATCGATAAGTCATTTTCATCCATTTGCTTTTTTGAAACTATACGGATATTCTTGGATATATGTATGTAAATAAAGAATAATGTTACCAACTTGATTTAAAATATGTATTTATAAATGAATTTATTTGGGAGGGGGTATACGGTGAATAATTATATGGATTTTATATGTTTGAGGATTCCTAAATGGGGTGATTGTTGAATAAGGAATTGTACAGTATAAAGAAATCCCCATGGGACTAGTATTCATAGTTGTATCAATAATTGAAAATTATTTTATTTCAATGAGGTGGTGTTAATCACAACAATATTATCAAGGAGGAGAAGTATTAAATCTTCTTGGTTCTAATTTATGTTAATTATATTTTTTAGAGGATCAAACAAATCATAATGAATGTTTTTTATAGAACACATGAGGTATGAGCATGAGATATATATGATAGGTGAGTTGAACTTTTCAAATTCTTACCATGTGACTCATGTAAAGCATGAAATATTTATTTTCAATAATTTTTTTTAAATAAGTACATTGTAGATTTTTATTAAAATATCTCAAGCTATTGAAAACAAGGATATCTTAAGGTGGTATTTAATCAAAATATTATGGTATCATAGATGTAAATTTGATATTTTATAGACCTATTATTAGGAGACTTGTATACATGACAAAAAACCATACATTTTGTTTTACACATTTTATGTCAAAAAATATCAAGTTGTTCCAATGAGATACACTTTCTAGAAAAAATAATAATTCTTTACTGTAGTAATGGAATTGTGGATTTCACAATATTTTAGTATGAAATAGTATAACGGGAGTTGTTAGGATTCAGTAATGTGAAATGGGATATTTCATTGGATGATCATAATATTGAGTAGTTATTTCTTCCATAAAGATTTATACATATATTAGGAGGGCAAGAAGCAGTACTATATATCTCATAGCACTATGGAGCCTAAATATGAATCATTTAATCAAGATTTTACATGATTTTTATGGATCAAACAATAACCTAAAGATATAATAAATGATGTGTAATCTCTTATTTCAATCATCTATGATAACTTGAGTTCCATTAGTCTTATCAAAAACATTCACCATGAATCATAGGAAATTCATATCATGATTAAATGAGATTTTATTAGAAATAATTTTGATCAAGTTGTGGTTATGTTATAGAATTTTTCAATATGATAACTAATTGAATATTCTATCATAAAGAAACAATACAAAGTTGATTTTGAGACTAATTGGTTGGATCTTGGTGTCTAGCCACCTCCCACCAACTAGATAATTTTGGGGTGGGACCAACACTCCCCCATGAAATTATTTGTTTCAATAAATATATGGTTACTCTCTAGTGTTACATTATTGGATTTATAACTCTTTTTCTAAACATTCATAAATGTTCTATTTGGTTTCCTTAAAAATGGGTGGATATAGTGTAAAACATTTCAAGGATATTGTGTTCTTGGGAGAATTTCTTCATGTTTTTAAATAATGGTGCTAGAAGTTATATTTTCTATTATCACAGTGGTATGAATCATTTAAAAATAATTAAGAATATGTTAGGGTCATTGATGTTTCTTTAGGATGGACAATAATAGTGTAGTTTAATGGTTTTGAAGAGTTTTAAAATCAATCAATTTTTACTAGTAGGATATTTTCACTTAACTCTTATTTCACATTAAATGATTGAATGACATAGGATTATCATTTATGATTAGTGATTTAGTGAGGTACTATTATAAATAAGTATATTTAATAAGTGGTATTTAGGTTATTTTACTTTTCAGATCATTTTGGTGATGAATTTTTTTTTATGATGAATTAATGGATTTTTTTTAATTTTAAAAAACCAAATGGGAAATATTGCTAGTGAAAATCAATTGATTTTGTTTTTGGGTTGTCTTTTATGATAATAATGAAAGAGATGCAGGTTCTACATTCCTCTTATAGAAGGATGGTGTGTTGGGGTGTACGGGAGCTCTGCGACTATGGCGATCGGAATTTTTATGGTTCGCAATGTATGTTCCCCATTTTCTTGGCTTCGTGCTTGTGGATGGAAATTCAAGATCCACCCGGAATAAATATGAGTAGTGGCTTGGGGGCTATGAATCTACGATGCTAACATCTCGGACTGATTTTAATCAGGTTTTTGTTGCCCGGTCTGTCACCCGGAATGATGGTGTTCCCAGTCCCGGATATTGTGCGCAATCTATGGATGGAGCTTTACCAGATCGTATTTTTCATTGTCATATGGCTGAAAGTGGCTTTAGGGGTCAGGATTCTTCCTGGAGGGATGTTATTTTTGACTTTAGATCATGTACCTTGGATGTTGTTTGTGGATTTTTGGGCGATGGGGGCATGTGGGGTCAGGATATTTCTGATCTGAAGCTTCCGCTAAAGAATGCATTTCCTTCTGTTGTTTGTGATTTCTATAACAAGTTGGATGCTGCAATATTTCCTCTTGATTATTATTTTTATCTTGGTGAAGGATTAATCCAACTGATATTTTGAAACCTAGATTTGTGTCTTACACTCACTCATGATCTAGAATAATTCTTCGAAAGCGGTCATCAGCACATGTTGTGGCCAATCCTAATGTCTTTGCTAAAAGTATTGTTATTAAAAAAACGTCCCAGATTTCACGTCTTGTTTTACCCAAGGGTCATAAATCTTATAGGTTTGATGAATTTTTCTGGCAGAGCTCATTTTTTGTGGGGTTTCTCTGATTTTAGGTGTCTATCCCTGGGACATAGTTTCATTCATTACATTTTTCTTTCAGATGTTTCTAAAATTCATGCGTGGAGCACTAGATCTCTTTCCTTGAAGCCTGGATGGCTTCACCTTCATGAATGGTCTCTAGAATTCAATGCCTCGTGTGTATAGAATGATTTTTCCCAGTTATGGTTTCGTCTTCATAGTCTTAATTGGGTCTTTTGGCATCCAAATAATCTATGTGATATTGGCATGGCAATTGGGACTCCTATACAACTTGATAGGGAGACTGATAATGTTCAGTTTGGAAACTTTTCCAGGATGTTAGTTGAGGTTGATCTTAGCTCCATATTTATTGACAAGGTAACTCTTTCCACTCTGAAGGATGACATTAAAATTTATGTTGAGTATTAAATAATTACACTTTTTTGTAATTAATGTATGGATGTTGGTCATTCATTAGAACTATGTCAGATGCGGATTTCCTCTGAGAAATATGGGATGAAGGGTCATCCATTCAACCTTTGTAGAGGAAAATAAATGAGGAATTATGTAGATGTGTCACAACCCCTTGATCATAATATCAATCCATCTTCCAATAAGGCAGATGTGTTGGCTTTTGAGGAAGAACATAAACTACCTTCGAAATGGAAGGGACTGATGGTGTATTTTTCACAGCTGAGAGCCTACAGTGGTCCTTCTAATTTTCTAAAAAACTCTGCATCCTTGATGAGTGGTCCCTCCACTACTCAGGTTGATTTTTCCAAGGATATTACATCCAAGTATGGTTGTTCCATTACTCCAACTAAATTATTTGGGACTGAGAATAATGATATTCTCTCTGTTGCAGGATCTCTTACTTTCTCTGACCCCTAAAATATATGCATGAATGATTGTCCTTGTGTAGGTTTGCTTCATGATGAGATTGCTAAGATGACTCTTAACACCGGGACCCCTCAACAAGTTTATTTTCCTCAGGATATCCAGATTCTCCTGAAGTCCTATAGGATATCTGGGGAGTTGGGTGACACTCAGAGGCAGAAGGGATTGCAGCGGGTAGTAGTGGTCCAACATATCTCAAAGATGCAATCATTTCTGGAAAAGGGGAAGTTGATTACACTCTTACTACCTTGAAGTGAAGGTTAAGGATGGACTATTCAAATACACCTCACACTGTGTGTGCTTAATCTTCTATGCTATCGGGCAAGTATAATTCTGATATTCTTAAGAGCCTTAATCAGGGTAAGTCCAAATCTGAATGGGAAACTGCAGATGACTCAGATTATGGGAATGATATGTATTATTATGAACTGTAACTTTTTTTTGACAGATGAGGACAAGTCCCTTTGTTTGACCATGCCCATCTCCTCTATACTATTTTCCTTTATTTAATAAATTGTCAGAAGCATCGCTTCTGGCTGGACTTGCTGGTAATAGTGAAGGAGGAATGTACAATAGAGACTAATAGGTGATGGAATAGACTTGATAGATATTTATAATAGTTGGAAACTTATTTCTGAAGGGTATAATAATTCATAACACCATCAATGGTTGAGTCACACCACAATATAAATATATAATAATAATATGGTAGAAGAAGGAAAAACATATGATATATTCACACTATGAAGAGTTAGAATCATTCAATAATAGATGTGAGATATGATTTCAAAATTATGCCAATTTTGAGACCTCCATGATATGGTGAAGGAATTACTCTCTTAATATTAGTATAAAAATGTTTATATTTATTGATAAAAATGGTTCATTACTTTTTTAGATGGTAAAAACACTATTAAACATTGGAATATTTTAGTGCATATATCTAGGTAAAGGGTTACAATGCAATTAATAAGGTCATATAAAAGATTGTATGTGTGTATATTTTAATTATTCTATCAATATAGAGGATCACAAAAGGCATTGGGTCACACCTTGACCAGGTCAAGAATTAGAATGTATTGAAAAATCCATACTATAATTTAAGATTAATTAGATATAGAATATAGAGTAAATGAAATGACCCAAGTTATTGTGAAATTTTCATTGAATAAATTAATTTTTATTTATTTCATACATTGAAATATTCAATAATTCAAACTTTCATAATACACTACATCAATATACTCTTGTGCTACATGGAACACCGACTTGCCTTATATTAACCACAACACCGAGTTTCTATGAAACAACATTATATTGTAATAGTTATTTAAAATAGATAGTTATAAACTATCTATAAAAATTAGTAATATGAATATCAATAAAACTTTTAAATATCATTTAAAATGGTTTTATATAAATAAAACATATTGATAATTAAACATGTAATATTGGTAAAGTCTTTATATGATTTAAAATAATATTTTCTTAGTTGAAATGATATTTATGTCCTTCTATGAAAAGTAATAAAATTAATTTCAGTCAGTTTTAGATATTTAATTTCATAAATTAAACTTTATTTCTGAATTCATGATTTCAAAATTATCTTAGGGTAAATTTTTGTTATTTTTCTGAGAAACTACATTTTTTTATAAATAATGAAAAATACTAAATTTTAATTCAAAAAACATTTTCTGTCAAATTTTTTTATATAGTTAAATTATATTTCATATTTATTTTAATGTTAAAATATATCAATTATACATATATTAATACCATTTGGGTCATTTAATCATTTTTATATTGATTTTAGTTATAAGAGCTTAATGAACTTTGGAACATTCAGACATTAAAAACCCACTTTGTTGCTACGTCTGTGGGATTAAAATGATACATAACTTTTCCGCTTTTATGAATTAAATTTATAGAAATGAACATGAAAGGTTATAATTAGTATTATATTTATATTCTAATAATATCAATTTATTTATTTCCAAAAATATTAGTTAATTTATTTATAAATAATTAAATCGATTGAGGTAAAATTAAGATTACTAAGGGACTAAACCTTAATTATAAGGTAAAAAATGTCCTAAAAACATTTCCCACACCCATTTTGTAGTTTTATTTCACCCATTAACCATATATTATTTATTTTTGTTGGTTATTGATGATTTTGTTTTAGTTAAAAACTTGGTTTCACCGAAATATTTTCCATAAATTCCATGTGTGTCCTATCCCTCTATTATAAAAGTCCACCAACTCTCTCTCCCTCTTCTTTAAGCATCTCAAATTGCTTAGTTTTTACCAAAATCAACCAAATTAACATCTCAAAATCCCTCCCTTACTCTATAAATACTTTTTTTGGTATAAATGTTTCCAAGGAGTCCCTTTGATGCAAACCAAAAAGAGTTACCCAAAGAAGAGGTAACATCCATCCTCAAGCTACATTCCTTTATGTTATTTCTATATTACATCAATTTTTATTATTAAATTCATAAATAATATACTCAAAATTAAAAATATACTTATTTGTTGTTATTATAATGGTTCAACCTACACTTACACACATGTCAATCTAATAGGAAACAAACTTACCATTCTAGTGTGTGGCGAACTATCACCTCCCAAAATGATGTTGTTCATTTTTCTTTTACATACTCTCATTGTTGGGAATTATGATGTAAAATATATTTTTTATTATATTATATATATATATATGATATATTTATGTTTTTTAAATTATGATATAATATATACCTTTATTCGTTCCATTTTATGTAAATACGAAAAAAAATTTTAGGGAAGTGTGGACTAACACCTCCTCAAATCAAGGTGATTCATTCAAACTCTACATGGAATGTATTCAATTTGGGTTCAGTAAATTTATATATTAAATATGAAATAATAATTATTTTATAATTAGTATATATTCATATATACATATATTCCATTTACTTTATATCTTTCAATACAATAATTAAATGGAAACAACATTCATGCGTACGTAAGACATACCATCTCAATGAACTGTGTATTCTATTTCATATATCTATATTTCATGAATTATAGTAATACATATATACTGAATATAAAATATATTTATGTAATTTTTTATATTCTATAAATCATTATGTAAGTATAAGTACAAAAAATATAACAAATTAAGACACATACACAAACAAATGATGATATTTCCTTAAATGTAAGCATAACATGGAAGTATTAAGAGATACCAAATTGGTAAAGTAGTGTTGTATCAATTGGCCTTTTATGAAATAAATTCCATGAAATTTAAAAACCTTGTTTTAAAAATGTTTTACATATTACCTTTTATGATCATCTTCAATGAAATATAATTTTAAATTTTTTTATGGTTTTCAATGAACACTTTTTATGTTTTTAAAAGTTTTTCAAAGAAATTTCTTTTAAAATGTTTTCATGCCTTCATAATAAGTTGACAAATAATTTTTAATGAAATGGTTATAAAAATATTTTCAAGCTTTATTTATAAGTTTACAAAGTGTTTTCAAATAAATGGTTTCTAAAATGATTTAAATATTTATTTGTAATTTTTCAATGGTTTTTAAAAGTAATGGTTTCTAAATAGTTTTCAATATTTCTTTTTCATTTTTCACGTTTATTTTGAAATAAAAAATTTTTCAAAAAGTTTTATGTTTTAAAAATAAACATTCAATGAAAAAAGGATATATTAAACAAGAAATTATTTAAAATATATTTCAAAAAACCTATCTTAGATAACATAAGTTAATGATACTCATTAATTTATGTGGAAATGATCTAAAGGATCCATTCGTATTATTTCTCTGAATGTTATATGTTTTGGTGGAATGATTTTTTTTGAAATAGTTTATCTTTCATGGGTTGAATGATTATGAAACCCACTTCATTTAATGGTTTTTTATTTTGATGTCATGATTATGAAACCTATTTTTATTTCTATAGATTAAGATGTGATTACATGTTTATGAAATGCATTATATTTCATGGGTTATGATATGATTTTTGAAGAATTTTTTTGTTATGTTTGTATGATTTCATTATGATATGGTTGGGACCTATATCTATCTTAAATTCATTGGGTAAAGATTTTTAATTCATGAGATAAAAATTGGAATCAAGTTGATGGTCATGATCCACTGTGGAAGATAGGGGAAACCAATTTAATATAGGAATATGGGGAAGCCATATCCACTATGAAAAGTTGGGGAAACCAAATCCACTAAGTGAATATTGGGAAACTCAATCCAATATGGGGAGATAGGAAAACACATTCAACTATTGGAAGATGAGGAAACCCGATATCTTAAAATGAAAGTATTGTGACTAGTGATGGTTTTGTTTCGCACCCAGT
Source organism: Viscum album (assembly GCA_963277665.1). Classification (NCBI taxonomy): domain Eukaryota; kingdom Viridiplantae; phylum Streptophyta; class Magnoliopsida; order Santalales; family Viscaceae; genus Viscum; species Viscum album. The sequence continues at coordinate 978,283,260 of OY728125.1, forward strand.
AGGTGTAGCCCCTATTAATTTCCATGTTAAGTTTTGTAAATAAACCTTGACTCATCATGAATGATGTTAAACGTTTATGTTTTTTCCAAAAATTCTTTGTCTTATGCCCATGATATGATCGCATGTGTTGACCTCACCTATTTTGATAATCTAAATTATGTCTCAATATGCTTTGATAATCCCAAATAATATTTATCTTTCAAATAATAATTCGTTCAATCTATGAAATCATGTTATTATATTAACAAAAATTTCAAAATAATCATTGGAATATGTTCATTAATGTTTATCTATGTTATACATGCTTTGAAATAATTCTAACCCAATTTGGATATGATTTGCATAGAACAGATAAGTGTTAAGCTTATGAGTCACTGATACAGACCTACCGATAGAGTAAGTCACCAATATATATAAAGGTCCACCGATAAAAAGAGCTACCAATAAGGATATGTATGTTGGTATAGAAGTCTACCGGTTTTCACAAGTCGACGGATACAGACCTTCTGGTACATATTCTACCGATAAGTAAAGGTCACTAATAGACCAAGATTCCTGTGACACAAGGTCCCTGGTACATAGTTACCAATACAAGCTACTGATACAAATAGACAGACAGACAGCAACAAATATGAAGTCCACTGATACAACTACACAGCTACCGATACAGAAAAATACCGACAGATAGATACTGATACAAGTCTGCTGATACAGACAGATAGCTACCACTACAAAGTCTACCAATACAGGTTTACTGATACAGACAGATAGATATAGATACAAAGTCTACCAATGAAATAATTCCACTAGTACAAAAGAGCTACTGATATAAGGATCTACCGATGGAAAGAGCTACTGATACATAGAGCTACTGTTATAAAGAGTAACAGTTACTGATAAAGACCTACTGACTCAAGTCCACCGATACAAGCTCACTGATACTAAGAAGCTACTAATAGAAACCAGTCAATGTTTCACTAAACTCTTTTTCTATTGTTTATTTAGCAATGGTCATATTTTATGTTTTTAATGCAACTACTATTAATTAATTAATTTTTTCTGAATGTTCGGGAACCGTACCTCGTACCTGCAGAAGCAATCATGTCTTTTTTCGGACCACTTGAGCTATAAAAGGAAAGGTAAAAGCTGTGCAGAAAGCATGTGAAAAAAGAAGTGAAAATAAGTGTCAGTTAGTCTTTCCATCCACATAACAGACAAAATTCTATAGATACACACGGACATACATGCACAGAAGAAGAAGGAATAATACACTCTAAATCTATAGAACCTGATCATTCAAGGAGTAAAGAGCTTCAACAAGTTCACCTACACTCAACCTGATCAAGTTGATCAACCTGGACCTAAAAATCAAATATAGAAACAACACTCTGTTTTTCTTGAAAAAAACTAGAGAAGGACTCAAAGCTTCATCTACATCAATCCATGTAGTCTAGAGCTTCACTAAAAACACATAGAGCATTCTAAACTCATCTCTATTTATTTAGCTCTATTTTGTTTCATTTATTTACATTTTGAGCAGTGTGTGTGCTCTGTATTTTTAGGCACACGTTGTCTCCTATACTGAACTAGAGGATTTATAAATCCTCACCCAATCCTTCCCTTACTCTCTTGTATCTCACGGTGGATAGTGGTAGAGGTCAAGTGTGACCTGGATATCCTATGTGCTATTGTTTTGTTTTTCCCACGAAGAACTGTGGTATAGGTATTAGTACCTGGATAGTCTTTGTATTGTTTTTAACCCCGATCTAGGGTGTGGATCAAAGTTTATATAAACTGTTTGAGAGGAATAAGTCTTGGCTTGAGACTGAACCTCTTGGTTATATATGATGTTCATATTCATTTTTAATTTAATTTATTTTCTATTCCGCTGCTAAGTTCTTTGAAATTCAAATCTATTTTAAAGTAACTCTCATAGTTAAACTAGAAAGTGTTTATAACTTTTTTTAGCCAGCAAGTTAGTTTCAAAAGTTACTTAATCCTTAGATTTAGTTAACTGAGAAATAATCAATCTCTTGAGAAACTAATTGAAAACTTACAATCTTTATAAATTCACTACAGTTTAATTTTTATTTAATTTGGGGGATTTTAATTATAAAGTTTTTAACAGAAATTTTAATTGGAACTCAATTCACCCCCCCCCCCCTTGAGTGTCCACTCCGACCAATATTTGGTATCAGAGGAAGGTTCCTTTATAAAGTATTTCCAAATACTCTATTTTTTAACTGTGATTTTAGTTATATCATAAAGATCATAAATTTATGTTAGTTCTAAATTTTATCTTTTTAAATATATCTGCTAAAATCTAATTATGGATAATAGACTATAAGTTGCAGCTACCAAATTTACACCTTTCTTTAATGGTGTTAATTATTCCCAATGGAAACTGAATATGTAAATTCATTAAGAAAGTATGGGATTTGATATCTGGACTGCTATAGAGTCTCAGTATAAGATTCCAGAAACTGAAAGAACTACTTGGGAATAACCTATGAAAACTGCTTACAATAATAATTGAAAACCAATGAATTCCTTGTATTGTGCTTTAGGAGGTGAAGAATTTAATCAAATATCTACTTGTAAAACTACTTATGAAATATGGGATACTTTGGCTATTTCCCATGAGAGAACAACCAATGTTAAGGAAATGAGATTCAATACCTACACTATTAAGTATTATAATTTTAAAATGAATCCTGATGAACCTATTTCTGACATGTATCTTAGGTTCAACGAAATTGTAAATACAATGAGCTCACTTGGAAAAGTTGTTCCTGCAAAAGAAAAAATCATGAGGATACTAAGATGTCTACCAGAGAGATGGATAGGAACATCAGTTTCAATAAGAGAGTCATGTGATATATGTTCAGTACCTGTTAAAGTGCTTATTGGTAAGTTAATGATGTATGAAGAAGAGCTAAAGGTAAACAAAGAGGAAGAAGATGAACCAAAGAGGAAGTCAGTGGCATTTAAGTCTACTGCCTCAAAGATCAAGGACAAGGAGAAAGTTCACCTACCTACGAAAAGCTCAACAAGTGGATGTTCATATTATGATAGTGATGAAGAGATGGTTCAAATAGCCAAGAGATTCAAGAAATTCTATACGAAGAAGAAATTTTTCAAAAAACCAAAATATAAGGGTATGTATGACCAATGAGGTGATTGGAATAAAGGTTAGAAGAAAGATGGTAAGGATGATAAGATAGTGTGTTATGAATGTAAAATTAAAGGACACATTAAGGCTATCTATCCAAAATTAAAGTTCAAGAAGAAATATGATTATAAGGGAAAAAATATAAGAAATCTATGAAGGAAATATGGAGTGCTTCAGAAGACAGCAGAAGCGGGTCTGAGGTTTTTTATTCTGAAAAGAATCGTGCCAACATGTGTTTCATGACTAATAATTTTGAGGTACCTGTTCCCCCTATGCTGAATGGTTATTATTCTGGGAATGAAAGAAATTCAAATAGTGATGATAATATGTGTAAAGTTGAATTATTTGAATACTGTAATATGTTAGAAGATACTTGTAATGAGCTGAAGGATAAGTACAAATAATAAAATAAATAGTATGCCTTGTCCAGTACTATTAAATCTGATCATAGTATAGAAAAGGAAAAGAATGATCAACTGTTAAAGGAGGACACTCACCTTAAATTGTCCAATGAGAAACTTTGAATAGATCTAGATAATTTCACTAATGGAATGAACACTCTTACACAAATTCTAGGAAAACATGTTGCACTAAAGTATACTACTGGTTTATGCTATCAGCCTAGACAGAGACGGATTACAAAGAATATATTTATTCCTAATTCTGGACAGTATCTTGCTAGTTCCAGTCTTGGAAACTCTTATGTCTCTACCAGCTATTCATAAAGTTATAGATCAAAAAATGTTTAACTTTCAAATTTTGTTGATTATATTGATTATATGAAACCCATTAGACAAATCTGGGTACCAAAAGTTTTTCTTGCTAACCTATATGGACCCAAAAAAATATGGGTACCAAAATCATTTTCTGTTTAAACCTGTTTTGTAGGAGACCTTATTGAAGAGTTCTTATAGGAACACATGGTACTTGGAAAGTATATTTTCATGAGACATGACAGTAGATTTTTCATGCTTCAAGAGTTTAATCAAGGTTGATAAAGGACGTGTCACCTTTGGTGATAATTCAAAAGGAAAAATCATCGGCTTAAGCCAGATTGGTAACACTGATTTAGTTTTAATTTCTAAAGTATTATTTGTTGATGGACTAAAATACAACCTGGTATGTATTTCTCAGTTGTGTGATGATGGTTTCAATGTTAAATTTTAAAATGATGATTGCAATGTTTTTTATTCTAAAAATGATTTGGTATTTACTGCCTTGAGAAATGAAAATTTTTATGCTGTAGATTTAAGTTCTTTAGCCAAACAAAAGGTTACTTGTTTAAATTCTTTTCATAAAGATTCTTGGATATAGCACAGAATATTAGGACACTGCAATTTTTATTCACTTAAGAAACTGACTAAGAAAAATTTTGTTAGAGACCTACCTCAACTAAAATTCCCATCAGACAAAGTTTCTACTCCCTGTCAAAAGGGAAAGCAACATAAAGTTTCATTCAAATTAAAGAAAGAAGTTTCAACTTCTGAACCTCTCGAGTTGGTTCACATGGAATTTTTTGGACCTTATAGAGTCTCTAGTTTTAATGGGAAGCACTATGTTATGCCTTAGTAGATGACTTTTCTAGATATAATTGGGTATACTTTTTAGCTCACAAAAGTGAAGGTTTCCCTTATTTTATTAAATACTCCAAGTCTGTAGAGAACCTTAGTGGGCTTAAGATTAAGACCTTGAGAAGTGATCATGGTCGTGAGATTGAAAATCATGATTTTGAAACCTATTGCTCCCATAATTCCTACAATCATATTTTCTCTACCCCTAGGACACCTCAACAGAATGGTGCAGTTGAAAGAAGAAATAGAACCCTTGAAGATATTGCAAGAACGATTCTCAATGAATATGATTTAACTATTTATTTTTTGGCTGAAGTTGTGAATACTTCTTGTTATGTTATAAATAGAGTCTTGATTAGACTTGTTCTTAAAAAGACCCCTTATGAACTGTGGAACAATAGGAAGCATAAAGTTAGTTACTTTAGAGTTTTTGGTTGCAACGTCTTTATTCTCAATACTAAGGCTAATCTTGACAAATTTGATTCTAAAATTGATGAGGGAATCTTTCTAGGTTACTCTATGACCAGTAAATATTATAGAGTCTTCAATAAAAGAACCAAATGTGTGGAAGAATCTATTCACATCAATTCGATGAAATTGATCCACATTGTAATGACCTGAAATTTTGAATAAATCTTGTTTCATAATTTTGTGTGTTATTATATTTTTCACTCAACAAAACTGTTTCATTTGATAACATGAGTATAATTAAAATGAGACCATTGAGTTTCGACTGTTATATGACCATTGGTCAATATGACCGTTGGAAACTAGATATTGTGATTGTTGTCTCTAAATACAAGTGGTCTTGGTTAATTAATATAGAAAGAAGATTTGATGGCCTCATCCAGTAGTCTTGGGCCAATCTAATTCCATCTAACCGAACTTGGGAAGGAGGTAGCACCATTGGGCTTTGCTCTGGACCAAACACAAGCTGAACTTCATCGTGTGAAGTTGGAACGGAATCGCCTTCGTGAGAAGTTCAAGCTAATAGAAATTACTACTCGTGCGATGTTGTCCAAGACACCCTCATATTCTCTCACCTTATCACACCTTACACTTAGGTCCTATGATGGGGTTATAAGGGGCTATGTAAGAAGACCGTAACTGCCTTGTGTAATCCTTTGATTTAAATAAAAATTGTCATTTCTTCTTATGGTAAGGTTTGTGAATTTTCAAATGTCCAGATAAATATAGTATGCAAATTATTGATGAATTTTTGGAAAAAGGATATTTTAAAATATTTATATAAACCTTAAAGAACTAAAAATGTGTAGTGATTTTCAAAAAGTGGTCTTCTACAGTTATGTTCAGTACGAAATTTAGAGTCTAATAAGACAAACTTACTATTTGATGAATAGTAATTTATGAATAGTGATTTTATGCTTAGGATTAGTAATGTGACCAAATGGATTAGTAATCTCACTTTAAGAAAGTATTAATATAATCTAGGCACATTGATTAAATAATGTGATTCAATAAAATAGGCAAATAACATTTTCAGAAATTTTTAGTCAAGTATTAATTTTTTTGGGTGAATAGTGTTTTTTAATTAATATTTAAATTAAAAATATTTATAAAATTATTTTTATAAAATGGACTTTATTTTTGAACTCAGAGCATCGATATTATGTTAAGTTAATTTTTGGGGATTTTTCTGAAAAAAATGAATTTTCGGTGAATAGTGTATTTATTTAGAAATTAAATTAAACATATTTAGAAAATTATTTTTATAAAATGGAGTTTATTTTTGAAATCAGATCATTGATATTTGGTTATGGTGAAATTTTGGGATTTTTCTGAGAAAGTTGAATTTTCGGTGAATAGTGAAAATACAGTTTTTTAAGTTACAGGTGTTTAATGACATCATTAAATGATGTATTAAGTATGTAATCAATATAGTCGACCTGTGAATAGTAAGATAAGGTATTAGGTGTCCCAAGTGGCCAATACCAAGGGAAAATATCATGGGAAAGCCCATGGTTTTTCCAATACCACCAATGAGGTGTCCCTTGGCCATTAATGTCTTGTCCCCTCACTTTCCCAATAAATACCAAGCCATTCTCTCATAATTTCGACTCCAAAATCATCCTCAACAAATTTCTGGTCTCCTTACCTCCCAAGGAGTCCTCCCAAGGTGCCCCAATCCCCCAAGGTCCCAAACATCAAGATTTTGAAGTTACTCTTCAAGGTAAGGGATCCTACCTTTCTTTTTCTTTCCAAGTACTCTCTTTTATGTCATTCCTTTTATGCTCCATGTTATTATGTTGGGGATGTTATTTTATATTCATCATACTATCCTTTTCATGTCCATATGATTAGAGACCCCCTATTTCTCTCACTAATTCATTTTAATAATGTATAAGTGGCGCTGTTAGGCTGCCGAATTTTTAAGAGATTCTCTCATCCTTCTCATTTTCAAGTTCTATTTTCATGTCAAGTCTTTAAAGTTCCTTTTTATTATGTTAGGGTATTATCTCTATATCTATCATACTTATATTTTATGTTCATATGATGAGAGACCCTATTTGATCTCGGAAATTCATTTTTTTGAAGTTTATGTGGCGCCGTTAGGCTGCCGAATTTTTATGATATTCTTTCACCCTTCTAATTTTCAAGTTCTATTTTCATGTCAAGTCTTTCAAGTTATTTTTTATTATTTTTGGGTATGATATCTATATCTATCATACTTATCTTTATTTTTAATATTATTACAGACCCTATTTGATCTCTTCAATTCTGTTTTTTAAGTTTAAGTGGTGTCGTTAGGCTGCCGAATTTTTAAGAGATTCTTTCACCCTTCTTGTTTTCAAGTTCTATTTTCTTTTCAAGTATTTCAAGTTCCATTTTATTATGTTGGGGTATGATCTCTACATATATCATACTAATCTTTTATTTTAATATGATGAGAGGCCTTATTTGATCTCATCAATTCTCTTTTTGAAGTTTTAAGTGATGCCGTTAGGCTGTCGAATTTTCAAAAGAGAAATCTTATTTTTGTCTTCCTTCAATGTTTTCATTTCATATGGTATGACTTTAAAATTTCTTTCCCATGTTCTTATATCCATTATATTCTATCCCTCTATTGTCTTATGGATCATTTATGAGTGGGTGACCCATTTGCCCTCTCTTTTCATTATTTTCTAAAACCCTGTAACATAGCTGTTATGCTGCAGCATTTTCATCTCAAAAATGTCTCTATCTTTTTCTAAAATTATTTTATTTTATTAAGTGAATACTCAAAGCTCTTTCTTATACAGGGGTATTCACATATATATAAAAATGTTATATTTTAAATTCTGGTATTTACATACATGAAACCCGCTTTCTTTTTCTGTGGGTTTAAAGTGACATAAAGATCATGTCTTTAAAGTAGTTTTTAAAACATTATGATTATGAAAGGAAACACATTTATTTTATGCTATATGGGTTATTTATGAAATTTTTGATGATGATATATTTGGATCACATGATAATAAAGTCAAATTTGAGGGTTCACCCTGATAGCACTCCAATGCATTGGGTAAAGACTTAATCTTTAGAGATGACCATATTTAACGATTCCTTGGTGAATAACCTTGGTAATTTTTAATGACACCTTGGGGATGGACCTTAGTGAAAGAGAAATGATTGTCTATGTTAAATGTTGTATCCACATTTCACGTTATGAAATACATTATTTTTATTATGATATGCCTCATGATTTCTTTATCATGCCTTAAAGTTCTTTTTTCATGACCTTATTGATGTATCTCAAGTTCACATGTTAAATGTTTTCCCTTGTTTCCCTTACTGGGCCTTCTGCTCACCCCGTTCTTTTGATGTATGCTCCCAGGTTATGAGATGCAGTAATGAACCTATGATGAACATAAGGAGAATCCTTTCAAGTGTTTATTAATAATGTTTTATGTTTTCATGTTTTAAGTTCCTGGTTTCCAAGACACTAAACCTTAAAGATCCTCGGTTTTGTAAAATGATATGAAAGTTTATATAATAAAAAGGCGGGATGCCATAGTTGGTATCAAAGGATGGTTTAGTTATTTGTGGAAATTAAGATATGAAAACTCTAGGAAGAACCCTGTAGAAAAGTTTAAATATAGGAAATCTACCTGGTATTTTGGTGAGTATTGAGTAAAGGGTTGCCAAGAAAATACATCCATGTCTGGATACGAGCTGGTAGAGGTGGCTCTAGCACAGATGTACATTGGGGTAAACCCTGAAAACACCGCTTTGAGCTAGACTCGAATGGGAACTGGTACACGACAACGGACCTTTCTGTACTCTTGGTTACGACACTCCTAGGGGATATGCTTTGGTAAATTCATAAGCTTAGTATGAACCATTATTATGGGAACAAAGATAAAATAAAATAAAGATTCACATAAGAAGATATGATCATGGATAACCTAGATTGGAAGCTAGGGGATCACAAGTTAGGATATACTTTTCTTCTACAATTTTATCCTTCTATACTTAACGTTTCCTTTTCATGATTATTGGCTAATTATTTAAGCCCCTAATTGCACTTTCTTTTCTTAGTTAATGGCGGGAAATAGAAGAACATTTCCCAACAACCAATGTGATAGGAAATGTGATGATTTACCTATTAATGTGATAGAGATGATGATAGATCAAGTTTAACATATTTTGATTATGCCAAACCAGCTATCAAAAATCACAATTAATAATTGGTACCTAGTTGAATGCCCAAATTCATCAAGGAAGAAGAAGACGAAGTCTCAAGGATGTTCATCTGATAAATTTGATAATGGAAAGAAGACCCAATTTCCTTTGTGCAAAAAGTGTGGAAAGGGGAACTAAGGAGAATGTCACAAAGGAACCGGGATATGTTTTATGTGTGGGGTGATAGGGCATAAAGTATCCAATTGCTTCAAAAAAATGGATAATGTGATGAATAGAGATAAGGTTCGATCTAATGTACCTTATACTATTCAATGTCGTAAATGTGAAGAAGTTGGACGTTATTAAAGGAAATTATCTCTTGGAAGAGATGAAAAGCATGATGAGCATCAAAAAATTTCAAGGACAATGGAACAATGTAAGTCCTATGCTGAGATAGATCACGATGACTAAAGTACATGCAACTTCTTCACAATAATTTTCTATGTCATGTTGTATTCTATTCCGTGCCCTATGAGCATATCTTTAATTTTTTCTAAGAACATCGATTCATTACCTAATATGGTTTTAAATCATTAAGGAAAACAACTATTGTTATGCACCACATGTTGATTATGTGAATCCATTCTTCCTGGAAAAAAAAAGAGATGATTATGGGATTAAAAGATGATTATTATTTTGGAAGACGTTCAGTAATTTAGGAACCCTATATGATCGAGGTAAATAGATTACTACGGTATTTTCTTTGAGGATTAAAGGTTGACTTATATTTTTAAGAATCGATGAATTTAAGGTGAACTTATTGTAATTTAGGTTACTTATGGAAATGATTAACCTATCTTGGGGAAAATGTTTTTAGGTTAGTTACTTTTGTTATAAGATGTTAGGAGTGGTTGATGTTGTTTGGATATGAATGATAAAGTTTATCTTGGAAGACTATGTTATCAAATCCTTCTTGTATTTGGGTTTCAATCATAGTTTGGTTTATTTTGAGGAATTTTAAGGATAGCTGTTTATGGAATGGACTATGATGAACTTTGGGTAGTAACATGGAATTTTTAAGATTTAAAAGTAGTTTCCTTTCCTATGGGGTTCCTTCATTTTGAAGAGATGCATTATCTTACCCTTTCTATTTTTGAGATAATGTTTAAAGATAGAAGAAATAGATAGTTAATCTTTTGTGGATTATGTGATTCTATAGAAGATGATTCTTGTTCTTTGATGAGACCAAGTAGTTTTGAATGCTCATCGTTTGGAGAAAAGATTAGTCTTGGTAGAAACTTATTAATGGATGAAACTCTACTTTAAGGTAAGTATATTTCCTTCTGTTCTTATTCTATGTAGTAAATGAATTCCTCAAAATTATTAAAAGTAACATATAACAAAAACGTTTTTGGTTTAAGTTTCCTACTAGGTAATCAAAGACTGTTTAACCCATCATAAGTTTGTGACAGAGAAGGGTCCCTCCACCAAATGGCCAAGGAATTAATTCATAAAAATAGAAATTTTAAAAGAGATGAAAGTGCGGAATCTTATTACAATCATCCCTATATAAAGGAAGTAATGCCTCAGGATGAGAATCTGACCAGGTAATAAGTTTCCAACTCCGTGATTTGCAAGACCATCTACAACCCGGTTAGCCTCCCAAAAGACATGTGTGATGATGAAATTGGGAGTCAATAGGATCTCCATGAATTGCATCCACTTTGCAGTGAGCCGCCAAGAGATAAGCATTTCACCATTCTTGATGGCCTGCACAGTGGTAGAAGAGTCACTCTCAAGCCAGATATTAGGCATTCCCTTCATTTTCACAAAAGAAACAACATGTATTATCCCAATCATTTCAACCTCAAGAGATCTTGTCACGCCATAGGAACCGTAGAAGCATCCTTTGATAGAGTCATCGTGAGACCTAAAGATCGCACCACAACCTGAAGGGCCAAGATTCCCTTTTGAGGCGCAATTCGTATTGACTTTAACCCAATGGGGGAATGGAGGGATCCAAAAAACCTCCATGGTGCCCAAAATAGGTCTGAAATTCCCTTTAACACCCAGATTTTTCATAACTTTGAAGTCCTGAATAGTGTTGTAGCATTCCCCCAAACAGACATCTGATGCATCCCTAATAACTGCAAAAATCTGCATCAAAGAGTTCTTCAAGCAGCAGCCTATCCCATTGTGATTTGCAGCGTTTCGGAGCTGCCAAATAGTGTGAAACACTTCCGCAATAGCCATAGAGTGGAGAGCACGAATCTGGGATAAACCTGAATAACCGAACAGCAACATAGAAGAGCCTACAGTCCAGAAAATCTGAGGCCGTCCAGTTCAAATGCACCTAAAACCTGCTTCCAGATGGTCGCGGCTGTTTCACAATAGAGGAAAAGGTGCTCTGCATCC